>CM066994.1:62173943-63501443 GCA_033977485.1 Hydrangea macrophylla
TGCCTTGTTCTTTTTTCTTTTTCTGTCAAGCATCTCTGTGGGTTCAAGATGATAGATGTAGGCCAGACCAGTCTTGAAACAGTAGATTGGCTTTTTGGTCTTTATTGGGACTTGATTGGTGGCTTTGGAGCTCTCTTTTACCGCTGTGCAACTTTCCATGGTTCCGTCTTTGCTACCATGGAAACTTTTCTAGCAACTTTGGTTGCCCCCTTTGGTGAAGTTTCTTCACCTGTTTGGGCTTGGCTTTGTGCTATCTTCATTCTTATGGTGGTCTATACCATCTACAAGGTTGAAGTTGCCCTGGGTTCGGGTCTTCTCGCCGCAGCGGCCTTCGTGACGCTTTGGTGGTGTTCTCGTGTAGCTAATGGAGTGTTCTGTAGTCGCTTATGCTTCCCGTTCTATTGTTCCTTTAGTTGTGTTGCTTCTCTGTTTTTTCTTTTTTCCTGTTTTATGTTTGTGTTGTGGTTTGTAATGTTTGGTTTTTATTAATGAATGTTAGTTTTTGAGCAAAAAAAAAAAAAGATAAAACACATGTCAGTCTAAAGCAAAATTTGATTTTTGTGTGTATGATAGTAAGAGCAATGCTATTATGATAATCTTTTCACATGCACATACATTTTACAATCATTGAATGAAAATTTGGTCTCGAGATAGTGAGTAAAACATCTTGTTAAATAATTATTTAATCATAATCTCGAGAAAATTTGGACAAGCTAATAACTTGAAGTGCTTGTAGATATGAGAAGTTTCTTATAATAACATTACCCTAATATTTATACTAAATAAATGTACCTTGACATCCATGTATATAAATAATACTGAATGAATGAGTGAGGAATGAATTAGAAAAAAAAAAAGCTAATGAAAATGAAATGTTATTATGTCTAAGTACTACGAAACTGTTTGAGATCTCAGTTTTTGCAATGCAATCATACAAAACATGAGTTAATCTCAAAATTTACGATTGATCTTTTGCCCATAAGCGAATTTTTACCATGAACTCATACAAGCAGAAGTTGTTGCAATCAAACATTAAAATAGATACTAAAATTAATGAGTTTTGTTAACATGTATTCTAGATGTTCTAAAATTGAAAATAAATAAGGGATACAATGTGAGTTTTAGTATCCGGTGTGGGATTCAGTATCTGTCTACTTTGTTTATTTTCACTTTTAAAACCTTAACATATATCTTAAGAGCACATGTTAACAAAATCCTAAATCAATTTATCTGGTAGAAGTTTTTCCAACCTATAATTAGGGGTGGCAATTTGGGTTCTCGTGTCATAAATCGGGTTATGTGCTTTGAGTTTGATTTTTAGTTTCGAATGCTATTCATCTATAATACAAACTATTTTAATTAATCGTGTTATGTCATATCGTGTTCGGGTAGTCTCAGTAAAACAGATTATCGTGTCAAAAATTATCACCCCTACTTATAATGCCTATTAATAGTTTCTTTTCCTTTTCCTTTTCTTTTCACTTATATTCTATTTTAATTAATCCAAATGGCCTTATCGCATTCCTAGCAGGCAGTTGGTTAACAAGATTAATTTATGGGCAAGTCTATAATGAGCAGTTTTTCATATGAGAATGCGAGTTTTAACTGTTAGATGAGCATCTGGCAATAAATGCATCTCCAGATTTTTGGGAATCGTATGATCAGATACTCATCCAACGATTAAAACTCGTATTCTCCTATGAGAAACTTCTCAAAATAGACGAATCCTTAATTTATTGTTATCTGGTCAACTGTTAATCATTGATTTGGAGAATTTGCAAGTTACTTTACTATTATTATTATTTTCTAAGCGGTCATACATCAAGTTGGTGCAACCTAACCCAAGGTTTCCTTTATGGGTTGACTTGATTTGGTTTTAAAATTTAGTGAGGAAAAAATAAAAGAAAAAAAAAGGAAAAAAAAAAAAAAAAAGGAAAGAATAACCTAAAGGAAAGACATTTTCTTTGTGTTTTTCACCATATTTATTTGAGATTAGAAATATAAATTTTAAAATATAATAGCAACATAAAAAAAAAATAAAAATAAAAAGAAGATAGTACTCATAAAATACAAAATTTATGTGCGTCCTATTTTCCTGTCTTTCAAATTTTTCTCAAGTTATTTTTTATTAATCAAATAAAAAAAAATTTACTCCGTATTTTATTTTCTTTTTACCTTGCTAGGACCATACAAAGCCAAGTACACCAATTAATTTATGAAAAAATTGGTGTAAACGGTATTAAGACAAGTTAAATTATAATGAAGGACACTCAATAAAACAACTTAGTTTTTACTCCTTAATTTTTTTAAGACCAAAATATCGTCATCTTCATCATCTAACCTTACAATCAAACCCTAGCCACCATTGCCACCACCCATGCTTAGCCTTTGGCCACCACCACTTCCACCTCCGACGACCACCACTACCATCTCCGACAACCTCCGCTAACACCTTCGACGACATCTAGATGTTTGAAATTCCAACATGCCCGATGCTTTATTTAAATACTATTCTCCTCCAGGACCGTGATCCTTTTGCAATTATTGGATAATTTTTTCTCCCTGTTTTTGTCCTCTTGAACTTCTTAGACCAAAGGGCAAAAAGAAATAAAAAAAAAAAAAAGATGATTGAATTTCAGATATGGCTATATTTCTAGGAACTTATTAGGGGTGTGAAATGGATTCTTGATTGTTACAACTTGTTTCATTACTTCCAAGAAGAAAAAAAACTTGTTTCATTACCTTATTATAAATTGTAATACTAGTAGTAGTATCATTTTCTTTGGTTACAGTTGAAAGAAACAAAACACCCAACTACGTACCCATTCCACATATAGAGATCATATATGTTTATCTGATTAGAAGGAACTTCAATACCAAAAATGTTTTAGCATTGCCATTGAATTACTAGTGGTTGTTTTGTTCTTTTTCTTTTACAAGAGTCATCTTTCTGGATAGTGTTGTTCTCTTGATCAGATATGATCACACTTATAGCTGAGGTTAAAATTTCACTCAACAGTTTGACCATCTTAAGAGAAATTTCTCTTAAGATCAGATGGTCGTAGAGATTTGTATTGGTGGTGGTGGTGGTGGCCGGTGGTGGTGGTGGTGGCAATGGAGGGGGAGGAGAGAGAGAGATAGTGGTGGTGGTGGATATGGAGGGGGAGGAGAGAGAAAGTTAGAGAGAGAAGAGAGTTGGTGGTAGTTGCGACGGCAACAATGGCGACAGTGGTGGTAGTTGTGATGGTGGTGGCTATGGATGGAGGAGGAGAGAAAGTTAGAGAGAGAAGAGAGATGGTGGTGGTGGTGGCTATGGAGGGGGAGGAGAGAGAAAGTTAGAGAGAGAAGAGAATTGGTGGTAGTGGCGACGGCTCCGGCTCTGGCTCCGGCGACGATGGCTCCGGTGGTGGTGGTTGTGATGGTGGTGGCTATGGAGGGAGGAGGAGAGAACATGGTGGTGGTAGTGGCTATAGAGGGGGAGAACAGAAGATGGTGGAGGGAGGAGGAGAGAAGATGATGGCTATGGTGGTGGTGGTTGTGAATCTGTGATGGTGATGGCTATGGAGGGGGAGGAAAGAGAGATGGTGGTAGTGGTGGTGGTGGCTATGGAGGGGGAGGTGAGAGAAAGTTAGAGAGAGAAGAGAGATGGTAGTGGTGGTCTCTTAGGATTTAATAGGCAATTTTGCCATTTAGAGTAAAATTTAAAATTTTATAGGACTAAGGGATAAAGTTTAAATTTTAGAAGACTTTGGGAGGGAAAGTTTTTTTAGAGTATGTCCTTGTTTGAGTTTTTAATTATGGCTTGTCCTTTAGTCCAACTTAGCCCGACCTTTAGGGTCTTACACCAAGTCTCCCATAATTTAAAGGCAAGACGGTCTCCTTCTGCTCACCAAACCTAACAAACCACAACTAATCCGTATCCTCTTAGCTAAATTAAAATATCACTTTGACCCAGTGATTGATTTAGGAAATTGTAATGGCTGAATAAGATTGTAAGTTCTTTTTATGTATTTATTTATTTATTTGGCACATGCTTTAAAAAGAAAGGAAAAAAAGTAAATATAATTCTCCTAAAAAAAAAAAAACCAAAAACAGATAGAGAGGGGTAGAGAGAGTTCTTTGAGATATATGTGTCATGTGTGCGTATCCAGTTTGAATCCAAATAAGCATAATTTTTTTTTTATTTATCATAGATTTTCCTTTGTTTACTCGGAATAGCTACTAGATAAAACACATGTCAGTCTATAGCAAAATTTGATTTTTGTGTGTATGTGTTTGCACCCAAAAACTGCCAATGGTTTTTGAGCCCGAGTGGCATGAAATTGGATAGGGGGGAGGCCGGCCTATAATTTGTAATAGCTTATCAGGCTCGAGAGGACGACGTCACATGGTCTCTAAAGATCCATAACTGTTGCTTAATTATGGTGAAGTCCAGATGAGCAGTCTAATCAGGCTATAGCCATGATGTGAGCCCGATTGGAAGGGTGGGCATGAATGAGGACTATCGGGCATAATAGTAACATAACCTAACGCAGTGTAAGCCCGATGGTAGATCAAAGCAGCACGGAGGCCAATCGGACACCGTATAGTTAAGAATGATTGTATGAGTCCGATCGGCCATAGGCATTGGTAAAAAGGTAATTGGGCATGAAAGACAGTATTGAAATTGGTTAAGCCCGATTCAGCTGAAAGAAAGTAGTTAATAAGGCCGATGGACTAAAAGGGGAAGGCCACCTGCTATTCACAACTGTCAAGACGACGGCGTCCCAGATTTTGAGGAAGCAAGAGTTTGGTTTGGAAGGTATTTAATCACGTCCAGTTGGATTGGAAGGTTGATCCCTAGAATATAGGGATTGGTTCAATCAAGATAGAGATAAGAGTTAGAGATTAAGAAGGTTTCTGCCAATCAGCCACGCAGCTTAGGGCGCAAGCTAAGGAGTTCTTTCCTTATCAGAATTCCTAGAGGCCTCTATAAAGATGGAAGCAGGCCAACCAAGCAAAGGGACTCCGCATCATCTCGAAAAAACAGCACACACTGCATCCAAAAAAGCATTCAAGGCATTCAAAGCATTCAAACATTTGTGTTCTTTCAGCATTCATAGCAAATAGGTCTACCCTCTTTTGTTATTTTTCTTTGCTCTTTTCATTCTCACGAACAATCAGAGCATGTTCTGATCTTGTTCTTTGGTGATATGTTATATTTTCCAAACACTTAATAAAATTTACTTTTATTAAATCGTTTGTGATTTGTTTACCTGGTAAACTACACTATTTGGCTTGTGCACTTCAGTACTGCCAAGGGATTTATGGTGGGGCTACTTTCCTACTCATCATACACAATCACTTTGTTTAGAAGTTAGATCTGAAAGCCTTGAGTATCACTCACTTAAGCATATAGGAAATTAGTTTGCACACACACATACACCGAGCCCGTGTGGCTCTGGCACGCCCCCGCAAAACTACAAGCAAACATTTTGGCACGCCGGTGGGACCCATAGTGCGAAAACATGCCTCCCAAGAAGAATAGAAAAAATGGACAGGACGATCGTGCCATTGACCCATTTGCTGAAGAGAGTACAGGCCGCTCCCCTGTGGACAGCGGCATAACTCTCGAGGCAATATCAGAGGCCATGAGGATGAACGTTGAACCTATGAGGCGAGACTATAATGCCTTGATAGGTTCGATGGGTAATCTGAAAGACTTAATCGGCCAAACAACTAAAATACATCGGGGGCAAACTAACTTAGTCTCGTCTGCCCATATAACACATTCGAAGTTGGATAGCCTAACCAATAGGATGGACCGGCTTTGTATTATTCTTGAGGCCAATAACAACTAACAAGCCTCAGGATCTACCTCAGGCTCAGGATCGGGCTCGGGCATAGGCGCGTCCGAGACGAAGAAGGAGCTACGATACGTGATCCCAAATCTTAGGGGGTCTGATGGCTCAGGCAAACAGCCCAAGTCACAGTTCGAAGACGGTGGATGGTCCGTTGTCACCGATCCTACTGGATCGGTACCACCACTGACTCCTCCACATACCGGCCGTAATCCAGAGATAATCGGCCAGCAAACGCCCCCAGGGCACATTGCCGGGGGGCAGAGGGTTAACGATGATGGTTTTTGGCCTCATCGGGCCAATAACAACCAACAACAATTACCACCCCCCGTGGTAATAGCTCAGCCCATCGCTCCACAACCCATCAACAGTGAGTAGTTGGTGGTGACCATACACGAGGAGTATGGCCCGTTTATGAGAAGGGTGGAGAGGCCGACCTACAAACAGCCTTACCCGCCTGAAATTGACCAAATCAACTTCCCACAAGGGTATAAAGTCCCAAACTTTACCCTATTTTTTGGGAAAAGTGAACACTCCTCAGTAAAGCATATCGGCCGCTTCATTGTGCAGTGTGGCCATGCAGGCAGTAGCGATCCTTTAAAACTGAGGCTGTTTTCAAACTCGCTCACAGGCATAGCATTTTTATGGTATGTCAATCTTTCAGCCAACTCCGTGCAAGATTGGAGAGGGATGGAAGAGTTGTTTCATGGCCAGTTCTATATGACTGAGCCCGAGACATCGTTTGCAGATCTGTCTAGGATGCTCCAACTAGTGGGAGAGACCGTTGAGACTTACATAGCCCGATTCAGAAAGGCTAAGTACAGATGCAAGACGGTCTTGCCCGAAGAAGAATATGCTAAGATGGCAATGGGTGGAATGTCTTCCGAGCTTCGCAAAAGGTTTGAAGGGACTGATTTCCACGATTTATTCGAGCTGGCCACGAGGGCCGCCCGTTACGAGCATATCCTACTAGAGGAGCAGGATAAGAGGAGTTCCTCCAACGGAATATATTACAAAGATCCTAACTACGAGGTCTACTTAGCGGATTGTGACCTCGAGACAGAGATCGATATGGCCGAGCTAATCTCTAAGCGGCCGATTGTGTGTAACGCCTTGAACAGACCCATCAACAACAACACCGCTGCTAAAAAGATGGCATTTGAGGTAGGAAAAAATTACACATTTGATATAACAATGGCTGATCAGATTTTTGATGCCCTTTTGGCTGAAAAAGTGATCAAATTAGGCGATGATCATCGGATACCTAAGGCTGATGACATCAAGAACAAAGAATATTGTAAATGGCATAATTCCTGGAAACATTCTACTAATAATTATGTTGTTTTCCGTAATGTGATACAGGAGAACGTGGAGAAAGGAGTGTTCAAATTCTCGGACAAAAGCTTGGGAGTTGATGCAAATCTGTTCCCGAAAATCACCGGAACTAACATGGTTGTACCCGACTTGACCAGGTTGACCAGGCCAAGGCAGAAGGTTGACCAGGCCAAGGCATAAGGTTGACCTGTCCGAGACAGAAGTGAAGTTGCTGCAAAGGCAACGAGAAGGGAAGCAGATTGCGATATCGGCCACAAGAGGGCCGAAAGTTGCAATTTGTGAGCTCCAGAGCACTTTTTAGGAGCAAAAGGAAGCGGAACAAAAGGCCGATGTTGAAACGGCCCAATCAACCACTGATAGCCTGATCGCCGATCTACGGCACCAACTTGAGCTGATAGAACAAGGACTATGCCCGAGGTGCTAAGCCGATATCAAGAAAGGGTCATGCAGCTCAAGCAAGAGGCCCAGAGTTGACAAACACCGGGAGCAAAGCCCGAGAAGATCTGTACATAAAAGGCTCTCCCTTCCCAGGTAGGGACAGGCGAAGCTCGAGTGGAAACCAAAACCAAAGCCGCAACAAGCTAGTGGTATGGAGGGCTCAAGTCGTATGGTAGAAAAGCGACATCGGCCTCGACCAAAAATGATTGTTGCAGAAAAGGTCGTCGCTTCGGACATCCGCTCTAGCGGACATCCGCTCTAGGATGATACTGAAGGAAAAATAGGTTTTAAATTATTTTAAACGCACAGCGGAAAAGATTCAGTTATAATAACTGATTGGTATGCCCAGATCTACTACTCGCTAATTCTATAGATGCGCACAAGAGGGGACAAGAATATACCTTTGTGTCTTGAACCCAATTATGATATCTTCAACCTTGGTGATGCAGTAGCCTCCATTAGGTTGTCTTCACCTTTATGTCTCCTGCGGATGCCTGCTGGAAAGACTAGAGATGGTGGGATCTCTAATATAAAGGATAGGAAGGATTAGGAAGACTAAAACAGTTTCTGCAGCGTCTGGTTAATAAAAACAACAAACTCCTTTTCCAGAACGCAGCTGCCCTATTTATAGATTTCCAGAACCGACCTAGACTTCGATCGATCGAATTCGAGCGATCGAAGATCTTCGATCGATCGAACCTTCGATCGATCGAACCATTCTCGATTGATCGAGACTGCCAAGACTTCAATCGATCGAACATACTTCAATCGATCGAACTTATCTTGACAACATCCTCATGTATCTTTCCAAGTATCCTAGCAGAGCTAAGAGTGGGACTTCCTAGGCTCTTTATTGTTGGCTCAGACCAGTTTGTTAATTACCGTGACCAAACTCTTTGATCAGCAAACTAACTAACTGGTCAGTTAACGTTTACTCTACTATAAAACGATAACTGAACTCTAATGCAAAAGACCATATCCGAAGCGATAACTAAACTTGTATGTTGTAATAATGTCACTCTACCTTCAGCATTCGTAATCATATTCAGGTAGTCGGATAACTATTACTGTCAACCTGAATCATGATTACTTCTTGTATTCCTTGAGTCCCATTCACCTCTCATGATTACCAAACATGTTGATAACTCTCATCAACAAGACTGCAGTACTCAGTAATCAACTTGGTGACATTCTCAAGGGAATGCTTACTCTGAATCAGAGGGTAGATTCTATCTTGACAATATATGTTCACAACCCTATGAACATGACATACCCAAGATACCCAGCTGTTGATCTTCTATAGACCTCACCGATTGGTAAGTCAAAGCAGCCATATCCACAGTCTGTGTTCATAATCGTCTCAAGATTGAGAACACGTACCTTATACAAGTTATGAGTTCCTATCGACTATTGACAGCCTTAAGCGTCAATAGGAAACTCAGGTCCGTTAATGCACTATAAGCACTAGCATATTAACTAAGAACTACACTCTAGTGATTGAGATTAATCACTCCATCCAATGGTAGTAAATCATGCTACAGTGCAGACCTGATGAGGTATCCAGTCTCATCATCCACTGTGACAACTTCTAAGTATCAATGTACAGTAATTCGTATCTCATTGTATGCATCTCATACATACACGAATTACTTACCATGATACTGAAGGATAAACAATCATCTTATGAAATAATCATACATAATGAAATGTAAAGCTGATATCTATATATTAAAATGCTAATGTCTCATACATAAAGAAAATGGTTTGAGGGCACAAACCCAACAGATACTACCACCAATGGTGAATGAAGGGAAGTGGTACAGGGCTGAACACCCCAAGTTCCCAGTGGCGTCGCAATACAGTAAATCTTAGAAAAGAAGATTCCAGAGGGCTAGACAAGCGGAAAGGGAAAGGCAATACTGGGAGGATCGGGCATACGATCCTCCAAGAATCCTTCAACCTTATCTCCCTAAGACCGATGAACAGTTGACAAAAGAAGATGAGGACATGTTCGATAAGAAAGCGGGTAAAGGGGCGGTGCATGCCACAGAACGCTTGAAGAGAATCTTCGAGCAAGAAAAGCTAAAAAAGGAGTGTGAGCCAGGGATCGCTCCAATGGATGAGGAGACTGGTGATTATGAGGATGAAAATGAGTCACCAATTCAATTCGGTATAATCCCGAAGACCCTATCTGCCAACATGGTGTTTTACACTGCCCATGTCTTTCATGGCCAAACCAGATCAGCCGACGGCCATGGATGACGACATAATGGAAGGCCAGACCAATGAGTTGGCCATGATAGAAGATTTGAGTGGGGGTGGTGGAGAAACCATCAAACCCAAGGTAGTAGAGGCCACAAGCAAGAATGTGGATGCTACCGATATACAGTCTGATCGGCCTAAGATAACCATCTTGAGGCCGAAAGGACTTCAGAATGAAGAAGGACTAAGGCCGGCGGGATCGGTCAAAGTGGTTTTTGAAAAACCTACCTATCATATGTCTCAGCACTTGAAGCCGTTATACATGAAGGGACACATTGAAGGAGTCCCCATAAATAGAATATTAGTGGATGGTGGATCTACCATCAACATCATGCCCCAGATAATGCTGAGGATTCTTCAGAAGTCTGAGTCAGAGTTAATTCTAACCGAGATGAATGTTCAAAGCTTCACAGGTACACCGTCAAGAACAAAGGGTATCCTACCTCTGGAGTTGACCGTTGGGACTAAAATGGTCATGACAACTTTTTTCTTCGTTGAGACCTCGGCCGCTTACAATGCATTGTTATGCCGTGATTGGATATATCCTAATTATTGTATCCCTTCTACTCTCCATCAGTTACTGATTTTCTGGAGAGGCGACGAAGTAGAAGTTGTGGGGGCCGATACAAAACCTTTCGTAGCACGAGTGTAAACGGCTGATGCAGTGTTTTATGAGAATGATATCGGACCAGTCAAGTTGTTAGGACGTGGCAAATTGGGCAGGCCAAACGCAGCTACACTCCGTAAAGTAATTGTACCAAACTTAAAAAATAGTTACCACAATCTCAGTCGGATTGAAGAATCAAGGCCGATTGAGCTAAACGAACAAGAAGACGTCGATGGATCCACAACCGATTGAGGTTGAGAGACAGCTGGCCCTAAAGACCAGCATGGCCAGATGGTGTGCATATATGGCTGATAGGAGATTGGAGATCGGCCCAGTAGACGGAATGATTAATTTGGCCGATTGTATCTATGAAGAAGAAACGCCAAGAGATGACAAGATTCAAATGGATGAACTGGAAATGGCCACGGCCAAGCTTGATGATTTGAAGGCCACAGGACCCAGTGCTGGAGCTTAACCTGGGCAATGAAGGAAAGCACAAGCCTACATATGTAAGCCAAATGCTCGAGCCACAATTTCAGGCCGAGATCATTGCTCTCTTACACACATACAAGGATTGCTTTGCATGGGATTACGACGAGATGCCAGGATTATCCAAGGAATTGGTTGAACACCGATTGCCAATTAAGCTCGGATTCAGGCCGTTCAAACAGCTTCCCCAGTGCATGTCACCTGAGGTCACACTAAAGGTAAAAGAAGAAATTGAGAGGCTTTTGGGGGCTGGTTTCATTCGGACTGCCAGATACGTGGAATGGGTGTCAAATGTAGTTCCAGTGGTGAAGAAAAATGGGAAGCTGAGAGTCTGTATTGACTTCAGAAACCTAAACCTAGCTACCCCAAAAGATAAGTATCCCATGCCCATGGCTGATCAGCTGATTGATTCGACCGCCAAACATAAAATTTAATCCTTTATGGACTGGCACTCGGGGTACAACCAGATCTACATTGCGGAAGAAGATGTCCCAAAGACTGCTTTTCGGTGCTCGGGGGCAATTGGAACCTTTGAATGGGTTGTCATGCCCTTCGGTCTAAAGAATGCCGGAGCCACCTATCAATGAGCGATGAATTCAATCTTTCATGATATGATTGGACGACTCATGGAGGTCTACATCGATGACGTGGTGGTAAAGTTAGGAAGTAACGCCGATCATCTGAGGGACTTGGAAAAGGCATTTGAAAGAATGCGGGCTCACAAACTTAAGATGAACCCTCTCAAATGTGCTTTTAGCGTCTCAGCAGGGAATTTCCTAGGTTTCCTAGTGCATCAAAGAGGGATAGAGGTTGATAAAAACAAGGCTTGGGATATCCAGGCAGCAAAGCCACCAGCTAATAAGAAAGAGCTTCAAAGGTTGCTCGGGAAGATCAATTCCTAAGAAGATTTATATCCAACTGCGCAGGGAAGACCCAAGTGTGGACCCCACTATTAAAGATCAAGACAGATGAAGAATTCAAATAGAAAGACAGCCACCAACAGGCCTTTGAAGGAATTAAATGATATTTGTCAACCTCCCCAGTATTAATGCCACCCAAGAAGGGCAGATATCTTAAATTGTATATATCGGTCTCCGACTGTTCAATAGGGAGTATGTTAGCTCAAGACAATGAGCAAGGCAACTAGCAGGCCATTTATTATTTAAGTAGAATTTTGACTCCAATCGAGCAGCGCTATGCACCGATTGAGAAATTATGCATGACATTGTATTTTTCCTCACAGAAGTTGAGAACGTATATGCTGCCTATTTCCACTTATATAATATGTCAAACTAATGTGATAAAATATATGTTGTCAAGACCAATCATGTGAGGCCTAATTGGGAAATGGACCTTGGCCTTGATGGAATTCGCCATCCAATACCGATCACAGCAATCGGTCAAAGGCCAAGCCATAGCCAATTTCCTGGCTGATCACCCAGATCCTACCAATCTGGGAGAATTGCCACTAACACCTAAAGTTCTAAACACGTCTTTGGTTTCATGGACGTTAATCTTCGATGGTTCCAAAAACGCAGAGGGTGCGGGGGCAGGTGTGGTCATTGTATCACCCAAGTATAATAAGACAAAAATGTCGTTTCGGCTCAATTTCAAGTGCACCAACAATCAGGACAAATACGAAGCACTTATTATTGGACTAGAGATACTCCTTGAAATGGGGGCATCGTCCCTGCACATTAAGGGAGACTCAGGCCTGGTGATCGGACAGATATCTGGAGAATTTCAAATAAAAAGTTGGGAACTCTGCCCATTCTACTCTGTGGCCACTCAACTCATGGAGGCATGGAGGCATTTGACGACATTAGTGTGAGTTATATCCCAAGGTCAACAAATACCGAGGCCGATAAACTGGCAAGAACAGGATCGGCCTCGTCTTCTAGGAAGAACTTAGAAGTCCAAGTTATCACTGTTCATGTCCGATCATTACCGTCAGTTGCAAGGAGAGGCTGGTATACTACCACTAATTCGGTCTTGATAGAGGATGATGATTGGAGAATGCCCATCATTGAATACCTGAATCACCTGAATGTCAGGGTAGACCGAAAAGTTAGACTATTCGCAGTCCGATTCGTGATGCTTGATGGAGAATTGTTCAAGAAACCCATCGGTGATGACGTGATCTTGAGGTGTTTAGGTAAGAAACAGGCCATGCAGGTTATGGCTGAAGTATATGAAGGGATCTGTGGGGCACATCAGGCCAGTACAAAGATGAAGTGGTTGCTAAGAAGGTACAACTATTACTGGCCCGGTATGTTGAAGGATTATATCAGCTATGCAAAGGGATGTCAGTCAGAAGCATGGCCTGATCTAGCATGTGCCAGCTAAAGAGCTCCAACTAGTAATCAAACCATGGCCATTCCGAGGGTGGGCTATGGATTTAATTGGCAAAGTCCTACAGCCGTCATCGGGCCAACACTATTTTATCATTATAGCTACGGACTACTTTACTAAGTGGGCCGAAGCCATACCATGCAGAACAGTGACCCAGGCCACGGTAATAAAGTTCATTGAAGAGCACATCATCCACCGTTTTGGTCTCCTGGAGACTATTACGGCCGATCAAGGGTCAGTGTTTACGAGAAAGGAAACGTCAGCTTTTGCAGAAAGTAAGGGGATCAAAATTCTCAACTCCACCCCTTACTACGCTCAGGCTAACGGACAGGCCGAGTCTACTAACAAAATTTTGAAGGGAATCATTGAGAAGATGATTGATGAAAACCCCAGGGAGTGGGACAAGCTATTGTCCGAAGCTCTATCGGCCTATTGGACATCTAAAAGGTCAAGTACTGGGGTCACACTGTTCATGCTGACCTATGGGCATGACTCTATGTTACCTATGGAAGTCACAGTCCAATCGGCTAGGAGGGCTTTATAGAATCAGCTTGAGCCTGCTGAGTGCACAGAGGTTATTCTAGTTGAGTTAGAAGGGCTTGACGAAACAAGGCTCAAGGCCTTAGACTCATTAAAGGTGCAAAAGCAACGGGCAGCCCGAGCTGATAACAAAAGGGTGAAAGAGAAGTCTTTTTGCACAGAGGATTTAGTATGGAAGGCCGTTTTACCTATCGGGGACAAGGATAACCGTTATGGTAAATGGTCGGTCAACTAGGAAGGTCCTTTCATTATCTATCAAGTCAAGAACGATGGAGCATACAGGTTGCTTGATATGGATGGAGGCATTCATCCTAGATTAATAACAGTACTTTAAATCCTACTACCCTACTTTATAGGAAACTAATGATTTAGACCGAACCCGGGGTTAGAATATGAACCATTAGAATATGAGCCTGAGCTGGAGTGATCAAAATGTTTGTGTATTAAATATTGCTAGGCACAGAATTACCTACAAATATGTTTTAAAAAAATAATACATGCTAAGTTCGAAAGTAGGGGTTAGCCTCTACGCCGACCCAAAATTCCTAAGCTTGGCCCTTAGATCCTCCCAAACCTTGTTAGCTCCGGCCCGATCTCGCTTTGCCTTCTCGAGTTTTTGTGCCCATGCTCTAGATATCGGGAGGCTGGTTTGCAATTGATCACTACACTTCTGGGCATCTCCACCAAGCTGAGCCAGCAATTTGTCAATTTTCACTAAGGCTAGATTATTGGTGATGACTTCGGCTTCGCATTGAGCAAGCTGAGCCTTAAGTACAGCGATACGTTCTTACAGCCAAGCATCTTTGGCTATGACTTTTGCCCAAGAGGCCTTCCCAGCTTCAAACTTGGCCTTGGCGTCCTAAAGGAACTTCATTGCTTTCTGCCGGGAGCCAAGATGAGTTTCTGCATCGGTCTGAACCACCGTGGCCGATCGGTCTATGAGACGGCAACTAGGGATGTGGATACCGGCATTTGGGCCCACTTTTGATTTTAAAACAATTTCTTCAAATTTCAAAACAAATTCAAAGACGAGTCTCCACTTAGTTTTTAAAGGGAAATTAAGAAACCATTTTGAAAGCAAACTGATCTTTTGCGAAACCAAAGATAATCTGGGTTCGGGGATTATGGAATGAAAGGGGAAGGAGCCCGGCGAACTAAAACACCCCCTTTCATCCTATCTCGTGATAGGCCTGTACTCATCATCCTTTTTAATTGAACTATTAATCTAAGCATGCCCTCAACTAATACATATATAAAAAATAATACATTACACAAGCATGTTGAAAAGGGTGCAAAATTGCACAAGCATGTTGAAAACGGTAAAATATCATTCATAAGCCACGTAATTCAAATAGCAAGCAATATGATATGCAAATAGGGAACTAGAAAACATACCCAGGATCCAGCCGCGAAACAGAAATGTGCAATGTCTCTAATCACATATACACATAAAGCAAGACCTAAGCTAAAGTGTCGCGCATGAGGTTTAAAATCAATTAAAATCAAAGAAGTAAATCAAACTAGAGAAGGAGTTGAGAAATTGTACCTCAAATGCGCTACAAAACAAAGATTAGTAAACATGCCTTGATCAAAGAAATCAAATAATCAACCCTAAGCTTCTAGCTTAAATCTATCAAGCATGGAAAAAATTGACAAAATTATGAATCCCTTTGATTAGTTGGAGCTATAGCACTCCTACAGATATACAAGTCTCAACTAGGAGCTAATTTAATGTCCATAGGTATAATACCAACATGATTATAAGGAACTCACAATTAGGATCAACTAAGGATAAAACAACATAGAGCTAAAGCCTAACTACAAGCATCTATATACATGAATGAATGCATGGATATGAACATGAATGAACTATGAATTATTCACTAATTTGGATCACTTAGCCTCTGGATTTAAGCTAAATTATCATTATTCAAACCATGATTTGGGTCCCAAGACATTAGGAAACCATTAAAGTTAAAATCAATGAGACTAGACAAAACAGTGACAGTTTTTTACGAATTACAGAGAGCAGACCCAACTTTCAAAGATAGAAAAAACATGATTCCAACGGTTGGTTCTTAATGATTTTTGGATATTATATGCCTCTTTGAGTCTAGTTTCTAACCCAAAAAGAAAATCAAGGTTTGAACGGTTAGATCTCTAGGAATATGTAAAACACTAGACATCACTCAGGAATCTGCAACTCTCTGTCCAGAGATCTTGTATGATTTTCTAAAAATAGTAAACAAATGAGAGACACTTAGATCTTTTTAGGGTATCTTCCTAACACATTGAAATGCTTAGAAAAAATTATTTTGGGTCATGGAAGATCGATTAGGGTTCTGATTTATTAATTTTAATACGGACTTACTGTTCTGAAATTTTGGACAGAGAGTTGCTTGTTTTGAAATCACAAGACCAAACCATCTTAAACATGGAATCTCATCAAAACAAAAATCACAGAGGTAAATGAGTTATGAACATCTTCCAATTGGTCTCATCCAATTTCCAATGAACCATGATTTTATAAAAATCTTTAATCATAGTTGGTTTATGGATTCACTACACCTTTTTTGAATTGGCGTTCATATTTCGAATCAAACTTGATCCATGCTTCTAGAGAGAACTAGGATCAAGTATGACTATGATTATTGGAACAAATAGTAAAACATGAAGAGATTCATAGATTTAGCCTGAATGGATTTCCATCATAGATCTCATAGCAAGAGAATCCTAAGGTCTTACTCAATGTTATGAACCTTGGAATATAAACTATGTAAATCTACATCTAATTCCTCTCTCAAACATATGATCCTTGAGGAATGTAGATCCCTGACACCTTATTCTCCTCTCAAATTAATGGTCCTTGGAGACTAAATAAGACCCATATTTACTCAAATCTCTATGGAATATAGTATGGATTCCATAAGATCCCTAGTAGGGAGATCCAAATCATGAGCTAAAACTTGGACTCAACCAACTATGTGTAGATATGACCATGATTCACTCCAATCTCCATATGGATCATAGGATCATAGGAAAATAAAGAATCCAACTCAAAGAGACTCAATAAAATATATAAAATCTCATGAATCTTAAAAGGAAAATAGGAATGAAGAATCAAAGTTTACTTAGAGAAATTAGGACACAAATTCTTCAAAATCAAACTTATTTTAAACCCAAGGCACCAATTAGATCCAAATTAATGAAATACTTATGAGATTCAATCACAAGTTCTAAGTGGTATGTGATGAAATGAGGTAGGAAGAGAGGTTTTGAAAATGTGTAAAAGTCCTAGAGCTATGAACTTGTGATTGATTTTACCTAATTCTACCAAGGATTGAGAGGTTACCTCTAAGACCTCAAGGATTTCTTCTATTTCTTGTGAAGCTCTTCCAAAGATCTTCAAATTCTTGTCAAATTCTTCAAATTCTTCAAGAAAATTCTCTATCTCTTCTCAATTCTCTCCTCTCTTGTATATATAACTATTGAATATCTCAATTTGATTCAAAGGTTGAGTGTAAGTCCTAAAAATGGAGATGAAGATCTATTTATATAGACCAACATTTCAAGGTTAAATGGGTAAATTCGGGTGAAAACCCATGTGCAAAGTTTTCTTCTAGAACATGTTATAAAAATAGTCTGTTACAACGCGCGACACTCGATGACTTGCCTGCGGCACTCACTCAGTGCCGGGCGGCACTCAGTGAATGCTGGCGCGGCACTTAGTGAGTGCCGCCGACTTCGTCGCGTGCCGCGGCTTATAGAATTTTGCATTCTTTTTAATTTTCAACATATATATTAACATAAACTTAATTTATTTAGTAAAGTATGTACTAATGTACTTATATTTGTAATGTACTTTATTAGAATATACCCATATGCATGGTATATATATTCCTATATATCATTTTAATTCTTTTTTCCTTCTTCTTTTTTTTCTTTTCTTTTCAAGACTTCTTTTTCAAAATTCCTTTTCACTTTCTCCTTCTATTTTTTTCTCTTTTTTTTTCAGAACTCTTTCTTTTCTTCTTTTTTTTTTATTCATATCTCATTATCATTACTATATATATATTTTGTGAATAAATTCTCAGACTGATTCTTCACACGTTCTTCAACAAGGTAGCACGCTGAAAGTTTGAGCCGCTTCACGCCTTACACTCTATAGTCGAATCGGGTAGCACGCTGAAAGATTGAGCCGTTTCATGCCTTACACTCCATAATCCTTCAAAAATCATCTGATCGACTGAGCCACTTCACGCCTTACACTCCATAGTCGAATCAGGTAGCACACTGAAAGATTGAGCCGCTTCATGCCTTACACTCCATAATCCTCCAAAAATCATCTGATCGACTGAGCCGTTTCACGCCTTACACTCCATAGTCGAATCAGGTAGAACGCTGAAAGATTGAGCCGCTTCACGCCTTACACTCCATAATCCTCCAAAAATCATCTGATCGAGTGAGCCGCTTCACGCCTTACACTCCATAGTCGAATCAGGTAGCACGCTGAAAGATTGAGCCGCTTCATGCCTTACACTCCATAATCCTCCAAAAATCATCTGATCGACTGAGCCGCTTCACGCCTTACACTCCATAGTCGAATCAGGTAGCACGCTGAAAGATTGAGCCGCTTCACGCCTTACACTCCATAATCCTTAAAAAATCATCTGATCGACTGCGCCGCTTTGCGCCTTATATTCCATAGTCGAATTAGGTAGCACGCTGAAAGATTGAGCCGCTTCACGCCTTACACTCCATAATCCTTCAAAAATCATCTGATCGACTGAGCCGCTTCACGCCTTACACTCCATAGTCGAATCAGATAGCAAGCTGAAAGATTGAGCTGCTTCACGCCTTGCACTCCATAATCCCCCAAAAATCATCTGATCGACTGAGCCGCTTCACATCTTACACTCCATAGTCGAATCAGGTAGCACGTTGAAAGATTGAGCCGCTTCACGCCTTACACTCCATAATCCTCCAAAAATTATCTGATCAACTGAGCCGCTTCATGCCTTACACTCCATAGTCGAATTAGATAGCATGCTGAATTTAGCACGGATTTGTTGCAAAAACTGAAGACACGAATTATTTATGGGGCAAAGTCAATGTCGATTCGTTTTGACTCATAATTCCTAATTTTTTTAGGAGCCACTTTTATCGAGACATAATTTCGAATTAATTTTCCTAAATCTGGAAGCACCTGGACCCAAATCAGCTTTAATTTTTGGGGGTCAATCACACTCAAGTTGGCTTAATTCTTATATAATCTGAGATCAACCAAATTCCAAATTGAATTTTAAAATTGGGAGTCAATCAGATTCCAATCATTTTAATTTTCAAGATCTAGAGTCAATCAAACCCCAATTCAACCTAATTCTTAAAATCCGGAATCGATCAGGTTCCAATTTTTTTCAATTTGCGAAATCAGGAGACAATTAAGCTCAAATCAAATCAATTTTCAAAGGATTGGAGCCAATCTGGCTCAAATCAAATCAATTTTCAAAATTCAGAGTCAATCAGGCTCAAATCAAATCGATTTTCAAAAATCGGGAATCAATCAGATTCTAATTTAATCAAAATTCCAAAAAAAGTCAGAGTCCTGCAGACTTAAATCAAAATTTTCAAAATCTGGAGTCAGTTAAGCCCCAAATTATTTAATTTACAAAATTCAAAGTTATTTAGACTCCAATCAAATCAATTTTCGAAAATCTGGAGTCAATCAGACTCCAATTAAATCAAATCTTTCAAAATCTGGAGTCAATCAGTCTCCAACCAAATTAAATTGCCAAAAATTCGGTGTTGATTAGACTCCAATTTGTTTAACTTCCCAAAATCGGGGTTGATTAGACTCCTAATCAAATTCATTTTCAAAAATCCAGAGTCTGATTAGGTTCCAATTTATTCAATGTCCCAAAATCCGGAGTCAATTAGACTCCAATCAAAATTTCAAAATTCTGGAGTCAATCAGACTCCAATCACATCAAATTTTCAATATCCGGAGTCGATTTGACTCAATTTAGTTTATTTGCCGAAACTGGGTGTTTTTTTGACAAAAATTCCTCACAATCAGGGCTCATTTTGATTTGCAAAAGGGCTTAAGAGCTCATTTTTCAAACTCTGAGCGTCCTTTCGAAACGAGGGAAAAACTTTGAGGACATGGGAGTAAAATTCGGTGGTACTCATTATAAATATGAAAATTAGGAGGACGAGGGCCACCTGGCACACGCGGCGGCACTCGGTGAGGAGGATCGGCACTCACTGAGTGCCGGCCGGCATTCCATCAATTGCCGCGCGACACTCACTGAGTGCCGACGCCTTTTCGTCGAGTGCCGGCTTGACTAGCAGTGTGTTTAAAACTTGATTTTCTTTCTTTCTTTTTCATTCTCTTCCTTCTCTATTTTGGGTTTTCTCTCTAGGATCTCAATCTCCCTTGATTCTCCAATCAAGAATCAATGAAAACCAAGGTATGTTCACTTTTCAACCACCAAGATTGCGTCTTTGTTTGATTTATACTCAAATTTATGATCATCTTCATGTTTCTCCCACAAATTCCATATGAAACTTTAACTTTCCTCCCCTTTTGCTTGTAGATTCTACAATGGCTAGTGGTTCAGGGTCCCATGGTCCCATCGGCACGAGCCTTCAACAGATTGGTATACTCCCAAACCTTTTTGTGCTTATGATGAAATAATGTAATGCTGTGCAATGTATGATGAATAATGCATGTATGGATGCCCCCATGACTTTGTGCATTCGAATGTATTTAAACTTATTTGTGATACCCCCCTTTTTTGAATTGATTTCCTTGTCATGATTGGGGTTCAATGCCTTGTATTGTGCTTCTTGCTTGTTGCCCTTATTTGAATTCATTGATTTTTCATGCTTATGAATTCCATTATTTCGTTTGTCCATTGCTAATGAGGGGTTGCACCAACCCCGTGAAGCACTCGAATTTTACGCAGACAATGCTTTACTGAACTTAAAACCTATTTTCAACGAGTCGCTTAGACTCGAAAGAATTTTCTTATTTTCAAAACAACGAGTCGCTTAGACTCGAAAGAATTTTTTCTTATTTTTTCTTAAAAACAACAAGTCGCTTAGACTCGAAAGAATTTTCTTATTTTCAAAACAATGAGTCGCTTAGACTCGAAAGAATTTTCTTATTTTCAAAACAACGAGTCGCTTAGACTCGAAAGATTTTTTTTTAATTTTTTCTTGAAAACAACGAGTCGCTTAGACTCGAAAGAACTTTTATATTTTTCTTGAAAACAACGAGTCGCTTAGACTCGAAAGAACTTTCTTATTATTTTTCTTGAAAACAACAAGTCGCTTAAACATGGAAGAACTTTTCTTATTTTTCTCGAAAACAAAGAGTCGCTTAGACTCGAAAGAATTTTCTTATTTTTTAAAACAACGAGTCGCTTAGACTCGGAAGAACTTTTCTTATTTTTCTTGAAAACAACGAGTCGCTTAGACTCGAAAGAATTTTCTTATTTTCAAAATAACGAGTCGCTTAGACTTGGAAGAAGTTTTTTTTTTTTTTTTAAAACAACGAGTCGCTTAGACTCGAAAGAATTTTCTTATTTTCAAAACAACGAGTCGCTTAGACTTAAGATCTTTCTTATTTTCAAAATAACGAGTCGCTTAGACTTGAAAGAATTTGCTTATTTTTCTTGAAAATAACGAGTCGCTTAGACTCGAAAGAATTTTCTTATTTTTCTTGAAAATAACGAGTCGTTTAGACTCGAAAGAATTTTCTTATTTTTCTTGAAAACAACGAGTCGCTTAGACTCGAAAGAATTTTCTTATTTTTCTTGAAAACAAATGAGTCGCTTAGACTCAAGATCTTTCTTATTTTCAAAATAACGAGTCGCTTAGACTCAAAAGAATTTTCTTATTTTTCTTGAAAATAACGAGTTGCTTAGACTTGAAAGAATTTTCTTATTTTTCTTGAAAACAACGAGTCGTTTAGACTCGAAAGAATTTTCTTATTTTTCTTGAAAACAACGAGTCGCTTAGACTCGAAAGAATTTTTCTTATTTTTCTTGAAAACAACGAGTCGCTTAGACTCGAAAGAATTTTCTTATTTTCAAAACAACGAGTCGCTTAGACTCGGAAGAATTTTTTTTTAAAACAATGAGTCACTTAGACTCGGAAGAATTTTCTTATTTTCAAAACAACGAGTCGCTTAGACTCAAGATCTTTCTTATTTTCAAAATAACGAGTCACTTAGACTTGAATTTTTTTTATTATTTTCTTCAAAACAACAAGTCGCTTAGACTCAAGATCTTTCTTATTTTCAAAATAAAGAGTCGCTTAGACTCAAGATCTTTCTTATTTTCAAAATAACGAGTCGCTTAGACTCGAAAATCAACACCTATATTTTTTCAAAGAATCAAGTTGCTTAGATTCTAAAACTCATTTATTTTTTTCTTCTGTCCTTTTCTTCCAGACTCCAGAATTTGTCCTTAAAGGCCATGGGAGCGTGGCTCATGGCCGGAGGTGGTACGAGGAGCTTTCTGACGAGGTTAGAACCCTGGTCAACAATGCTGGATTTGGGCTCTTTTCATTGCTTTTAGAGAAGAGTTCGAATGATAGGACCCATATTCAGGCCTTAGCAGAGAGATGGTGGGATACAACAAATACATTCCACATGCCATTTGGAGGGATGACGATGACTCCTCTGGATTTCGCTATGATCACTGGCATTCCATTCGGCGGCCTCCCCGTTGCTCGCTATGATGATCTCCAAAATCGCCATGAAGAGATTATTGACTTACTTGGGGCTCACCCAGGAGAGTTCATAGTGCCCACAAAATGGTTCATGGACACTTTCAAAGGACATGCATTTACCGATGACCAGATGGCTAGGCCCTATATCATGTATGTCCTGGGTTGCTCGCTGATGAGCACCAAGGGAGATAGAATCAACCTAGGGTACCTAGCCTCTCTTGTAGACATTGGTCGCATATCTCAGTATAACTGGGGAGGGGAAGGGTTGGCTACTCTTTATAACCATATGAGTGAGGTCTCTAGGGGAAATTCGCCTTCCACTGGCGGGTACTGGAGAGCCTGAGAGGTAAAACTTTATCATTTCAATCACACCCCCTTCTTTTATTTTTTTTATTCATCTCCTCTGATTTTATTTCAAAAACTGAATTCATTCTTTTTCCTTTTTTTTTTTTTTTTTTTTTGCTAATATGGTCTCATGAATACCTTCTCATGAGGGCTCCCAATATCCGGGAAGGCGAGATTGCGATCATGTCTCAGGGTTTGAAATGGAGGAAAGGAGCGATAGGCCAAAAAGTTGGGGCCCATGACTTTGTAGGCTACAAAAACCTCCTTACCAACTTGCGTGAGGTTCATGTGGGGTGGAATCCTTGGGAGGCGGCCCTTCCAGAGGCTAGCGAAGAAATCCAAGTTGCTGTGGGTTTTTCCAGGATGAGGATCCTGATGGTGGGAGACACGTGTCGGGAGTGGTACCTCGATGAGAGGGTAACTAGGCAGTCACTTGCTGCCCCAGCCTTTTATGTACCTAGGGCTCCTCCTGCTACTTTGAGGAGCACTGAGACCCTAGATCATAAGGACCTCATCACTGCTCTAGGTGGGGAGAACATTGCAACTTATTTGGACGACCCAGATGGCTGCCCAATTTTTAGATTGAATTCCCTCATGCACAACTTTCCTCTCATGGATATTACCCGAGTAACAGATATTTCATTCTTTTTTATTTTCTTTTAAAATTTCTCTTTTATTTTGCAATAATACTCACATAGACTTAAATCCCCTTTCACAGTCTATCCCTGGGGTTGCCGAACCTCCAGCTCTCCCACAGTGGAACTGGAATGTTCCCATGGTACACATGGGTTAGGAGAGCATGTACCGGCTGACCCCTTATACTCAGAATGCCCCATCCATCCCCCTGTAATATGATACAGTCCCTAGAGACTATGCAGATGAGGGTCTATCATATGCACATACTGTCCAGTATTGGGTTCATGGACGCGAATGGAGGGTAAATCTCTTTCTGGAAACAACCTTCTTATTTCTTTTTCACAATTCCAATTTTATCCTTACACTGACAACTGTATCCAAACTCTGTTTCAGGTTGATGGAGCAAGGGCCACTGCTGATCTTCAGGCCAGAGCTATGGTGTCACCATTTTTATTCATTTTCTTCCTCTTCTTATCTTTTTTCTTTCTCTTTTTTACTTCACTTATTCTTTATTTTATTTCGACTTTTTAGGAGGCCGAGCTTCCTGCCTTGAGGAGGCAAATTCAAGAGTTTCAGTTGGGTCAAGGCGGCAGCTATCAAGGAGGTGCTGGCAGCAGCGGCCAAGGCGGTGATGGTAGAGGTGACGGTGGAGATGGCAGAGATGGCAGAGATGGGGAAAGTCAGACAGCTCCGCAGGCACCTAGAAGAAATCCTCGTCGCCGACGAGGATAGCCAATCTCTCTTTCTTTTATATTATGTCCCTGTGAGGACGAGAACTCCAAACTTTTATCTTTTTAGCAGATTTATTTAGGCACTTCGATAGTTTTCATGCATGGTGGCCTGTGTGCCAATTTTGAATCCTGTTTATATTCATACTTGATTACTATCTTATCATTCGACTTTTATTATCTTCGCTTACTCAAGATGTGAATGCCTTTATTACTTATTTATGAATGGTGCTTGAATGATGAAATGGTGATACTCTTGTTCAAATTTCAATGCAGGTTTGGGCTGATTCAAAGTATAAACTAACTCATGAACATTTTAAACCCTGGACGGCACTCCAAGAGGTTGACCGGCACTCACTGACTGCCGCGCAGCACTCAGTGACTGCCGGCCGGCACTCAGTGAGTGCTGCCGCTTTTCATCGGGTGCCGATTTGTGCCATTTTCTTATATAAAGTGCCATTTGCCCATTTCAATACCCATTTGAAGCTCCTAAGGCCCTTTTTTCCTCTTCCTCATTCACACTCTTCTTCTATATTCACTCTCCTTCTTCATGGCTCCCATAAGTTCTGACATTCTATACCCGTGGATGGATTCTCTTTTCGGCATTGACCGACTTAACTTCGAGTGTCACAGATTGACTGACCTCTTTGCATTCTGCCGTATGGCTCTAGACAAAAGTTTACTCTGAGCTGCTATCATATGTTGGGACCCCTCTTTGCATGTCTTCCGGTTCGGCCATGAGGAGGTTTGTCCACTCTTCGAAGAATTTAGTGTCACTCTCTATACCGACCCTTATGTTGATTTGGTCATCCCTCAGATACAGGCAAGGTATATCCAAGATCTAGCAGCTCTTCTTTGCATTTCCTGAGGTGCCGCCATCTCTTTGGTTCGTGATTGACTCATTGATTTTGATCGTCTTTCCTCTATTTATGCTCCTATTGGTGATCCTGATGATGGAGGATATTAGATTGTTAGACGTAGTGTCCTTTCTTTGGTCATGCTCTCTTATTTCCTATTTCAGTCTTCCTCCGACATCCTTATCCCCATTGTTTGTGGTCTTTGAGATATGCGGAGTGCTATCATACATGTCCTAGGATAAACCTTACTGGGTTTGGATCATGTACAGAGCACCGGATCGATGTTGCTTTTAGGGTCTCCTCATGTTTTGCAAATCTGGCTTCTCGAGCGTTTAGGCCTCTTCGCTCACTCTCCTGCTGGGAGATTGCTTTCCTATGATCGCCTGAATGTTCATTTCCTCTATTACACGGTTGACGAGTGGCTTTCTTGGCTTCAGAGCCTATGTTATAGGGACATTCGCTGGGTGCCCCTGATGAACTTACTGCTCTGTCACTGTGTGGCTTCCCGGGCGCCCGGGGGTTTGGCTGCCTGGTCTGCATGCTACCACTTTTTACATCCCCGGACGGGTGGTTCGCCAGTTTGATTTGCTTCAGGATGTCCCGGACATTATTACTGCAGATTTTTTGAGGAGCTCCGCTCTACGCCCTTTTACCATGAGATTATTTGCTGAAGCTTGGCATGACAGAGTGTCGGCTCCTTTCCGGAGGGTCCCTTCTTCAATTGTTCCCACTACCGAGTACCTTCTTTAGATTCAGACCTTGGTCGGGGAATAGCTTCTAGACAAACAAAAAGGGAAAAAACAAGATTCTAAAACTTCCGACAAATCCTTCTTTCTCTTACTGCGCTTTTATTTTGTGATGTATTTCAATTTTCAAAAAGGCTTTTCTTTGTATCAGGAAAATGTTCTAAACATGTTAAATCATAGTTTGCACTTCTCCCATCTTTTCAGATTATGAAAATTTTCCTTTTAATGTCTCTCTTAGCTTTCATTACTTTGCTTTGAGTTTTGCTTTAAAGTTTTAATCATTCTATACTATTAATCCTCATTTGCTTCCACACAATACCTATTTTGACAGCCAGTAGATCCAAAAATGGGTTTAGATATTTTCTGGGTTCTTTGGTTTAGCAAACGAAGTGTGCCCCTATTATAGGGGCTTTGATTCTAGTTCTGGGCAAACGCAAGTTTGCCCCTAGTTCGGCATAGGAAAACTCAGGATATTGGGTTACATCGGGAGTTGGGTTTTATTTGGACCGAGGGCCTTGTGAGCCCGCCTACTTATCCCCGAGTGGGTATTAGGTCCGTAGTAGTTCAGCTAAAGCCAGAAGGGAAGTGCCTTTTAGGCAAGTTTATTTATGTGATCGAACCGAGTAGGTTGCCTACGTATCCCCTAGCGGGAATCAGGTCAAGCGTAGTTCATCAACTCTGGAAGTTTTGAAATGACAGGGTCTCAAGCAAAATATTTCTTGAGGCGATCGAGGTTGATTGGTTGTTTAAACTCAACTCCATCTAGGTCCATGAGATAGGCAGCTCTTCCGAAGAGGAGTGTCTTAATGATATATGGTCCAACCCAGTTGGGTTTGAATTTTTCTCGGGGGTCATAAACGGGCGCTTTAAGTTCTTTGAGGACCAGGTCACCCTCAGCAAGCTTCCTTGGGCGAACCTTTTTGTTGAAAGCACGAGCTATCATTTTCTGATATCCTCGAGTGTGATTTATAGCAGCCTGTCTCTTCTCATCTAATAGCATCAATTCCTCATATCTCCCTCGCAGCCACTCAAGTTCGGTTACCTTGCACTCCGCCAAGACTTTCAAAGATGGTATTTCGACCTCAACTGGGAGAATAGCTTCCATCCCATAGACTAATGAATACATCGTAGCCCCTGTTGAAGTTCTTACGGAAGTTCAGTACCCCCATAAAGCAAATGGTAACTTCTCATGCCAATCCCTATATGTATCTGTCATCTTCCCGAGGATTGTATTTACATTCTTGTTTGCGGCTTCTACTGCTCCATTCGTCTGGGGTCTGTATGGTGAGGATTGGTGGTGGGTGATTCATGGTGAAAAGTGCATATTTCTAGTGTATTACGTGGTATTTTATGCATACTTTTATCCCCAAAGTCCCTACATTTAGGTGCATTCTAATAAAAATATTCTTTTTATTATCTTAATGCTTAAATATATGTTTTTGCATTGTTTTATACGTATTAGAATGTAAATCAATAAAGTGGAGCTAAAGAAAAGTGACTCTGGTGGATAGAACAACGGAAGCAGCTGAAAACATGCCAATTTTGACAATGAAGACTTCAGATTTGAAAGATTTTCCCAGAGATATAAAATGTAGATCTTTGAGTTACGGTCGCGTGGCCGTAAATAGGAGGTCAATTCGAGATCCGAGTGAAAAGTTATGGCCATTCTCCCATTGGTGCGCAGAGTTGTCAAAATCAGAGAGTTCAATCGATTGAGGAGAGTTCAATCGATCGAACCTTCGATCGATCGAACTAAGCTTGATCGATTGAACTTCATATTCACCCAAAAGTTGCGTAAACTCTGCAGAAACCCTATATATAAGTCGTTTTGACGCCAGACGAAGGGAGGACGCTCCAGAACGCGAAAAACAGCAGTTTAGGGTAGTTTTAGGGTTAGATTAGGAGTAGGTTAGGTTAGATTCATGTTATTTTTCATCTTTTCTATTGATTTATTGAAGATTCAACTTTATTCCAAGTTATTTACAAGTTTATTTCAGATTATTTACAGGTTTCTCTTATCCTTTTTCTCTATTTGATTGTTTTTTAGTTTAGATACTTTGATTACTTTAGTTTACTACTTCTGTACTAGCTAGTTTTATTATGTTTTCGTAGTTTAGACGTTAGAAATATGTGATGAAACATTGATTCCCAACCTCTGCCATGCAATCTTTAGAAACCTTGGGCTTGATCGATCGAAGATATTTCGATCGATCGAACCAGAGCCATAGTCAAGCGATTGAAGGCATTTCGATCGATTGAAGGATGATGCTGTCCGATCGATCGAGAGTGCATCGATCGATCGAACTTGTTGATTCCTGAGATGATTCTTTTAAGTATTCCATGACTTTCTGTTTTAGAAATTTGTCATCAAATTGTCCCTATAAGCTCAGTTTGTCACAATAGTTTTTAGAACTTAAAGCCTTAAGGCTATTTTCTTCAATGACTTTTGAAAATCACTTTGAATGCTAACACCATTTAGAGTGTAAGTAATAACCATTGTTTTAAACTGTCTTCTAAGTATTTTAAATCACTTGTGATGATATAGTCTCGGTCATGAAAGGGCTATTGATTCTTTATCTTTAGAAAAATACGGAATGCTGAAAAGGAATGAACTCCATAGAACGTTAATGAATGTGCATGGTAGATGGTTAGGATTAATGTGGATTCACGTATTTCCAACACTTTTAGTTTATTTATTTAATTAGTTATGTTTCTTTATACTTTAGTTTGATTTAATTAATTAGGATTCGTAGAACCTTCACCCGTATATTAATATTTTCATTTTCTTTAGGTTATAACTTAGTAGACATTCTTCCTATTCCTTCCCTGTGGGATCGACCTGGACTTATCCAGTATTACTTGCACGATCACCTACACTTGCGTGTTGCACAAGAACGCACAGCTTTTTAGTCGTGTCAAGTTTTTGTCGCCGTTGCCGGGGAAGGCAACTAGACTAGAATTTTACTAAGTTATTTCCAATTTTTCTTACTTTTCAAAAAAAAAAAAAAAAAAACTTTTGGACTTTTTCTCTCACAAGATAAAAAAAAAAATAAATAAAATTCCTATTGTTTAAAAATTTTGGGTAAACATGTCTTATCCATATTACCTTCCATACAACACAAACATCATGAATATGTACATGTTAAGTGATGAAAACTATCCCCCAAGTTGGCAAGCACCCACATATGACGCGTATTATCAACCTGAGTGCTACTAATCACCACAATGGGAAAATGATAGTTGTAGTCCCCCATGTTATCAAACATATCAAGAACCTCCACATGAAGAGTTCTATCAGTCGCAATGGGGATACAACCAAAATAATAATGTAGGATATAGTAATAGTTCCCACGATTACCAAACGCACCAAGCCTTTCCCTTTGGCGAGTCTTGTCCACAAACACAATGGGAAGGGGACTATTACCAACAACAATGGGGCGAAACTTCATATGGTAATAATGAGGAGAATAACCAAGTTGAGGATAATGGTGTGTTAACATTACTACTTAGTGAAATGAAAAGGCTAGATAGTGCACTCGATAAATTATAAACTAGATATCAACAAGCATATGCTAGCCAACCTTTAGAAGACTATACTAATCCTTCAACACTACAACCTAAATTTCAAGACACTAATAATGGAATGGAATTAGAGGACAATGACAGGTTTATACCGAATGAAATAGAATAGTCATCATAGTCGTGCTCAAGCCGTTTGGCTGAAAAGCCCCTATACACATCCTGATATGGCTACGGGGGTTCCCCGTGCCATCAAACTTATCAAATACAGGCATTTTGAATCCTGCAGGTAATACTTCACAAACCCCCTCATATAACCCTTCCAGTTCCAGCAAGTAAGTGTCAACTCCGTGAGCCTTTCGGACTACCCTTTCCAGTTTCTCTACTTTCTCTATCATCAGCTTCTCTCTCTCTCAGCCTTTTCTTTTTCTATCTTTTCCTTTTCTGTCCTTGGCATTTCAGCTCTTTCTGGATCATCGAACCAATCATCCTCCCTAACAGGTGGAGGAGGGTCGACAACTGGTGGCTGTCGTGCTAGTGTTTCCATCATGGTCGTCATCCTAGTCATCTGACCTGCCTGCTGTTCTATTATGGCCCTCAATTCTGCATCTCTCTTGCGTTTGCTTCTTGTGCCATCTCTCTTCTCACTAACCTTGCAGTAGAATCTCTGTACCAGATTGTGCTCGTAGCTGATTCTATCTTTTACCTATAACCACATTTTATTCTTTTATTTAAATTATTTAAATTTCAAAATCAAAGAAAATTTCTTTATTTTGTCATTTTGTTTGCAAAAGAAATTTTCATGAATGGCCCATATGTCATGCGGATGTAATGCATGTGTGCGTGTGTGCCTACTCTATATGCCAAAGAAAGAAAATTCTAATTCTAACACCTAAACATGTAAGCACATAAAATCCTTACCCATGTCCAATGCACCAATTTCTTCTTTCATTGTGATCCTCTTCACCCCTTGAAAATTTTAGAACTTGTGAAATTCATTTGACAAGCATTTCCCTAGATGACGGGATCTTTCAAATTTTTAAGAAGCTTTCCTTTCAAGGCAATAACATTTCTTAACCAAAGATGATTGGGTTGAAGTTTTGCTTTGAAATTCATTAGGAAATCATTTCTCCTAGAAATAATTCCCCAAGATTTTTGGGTTCTTACTTCAAAGATGAGAATGCGAGAGTATACCTCAACAAGGGTTGATTTGAAATTTTAATCAAAAAGTAAACTCCAAAGATTTTTGAAAGAATGATTAAATACTTTGAAATAAAGATGGCAAAAGTTCATTTGCTTTCAAAGATGGATTTAAAATTCTTTGGGTAGGAGGATCACATGATCGGATCATCATCGTACTTTTCATGAATTCGGATACATACAAGGTCAATGATGCTTACCTAACAAGATATAAAAGGTGTAATCTTGTAATCCAAATTCGGCATGTTCCCAAATGTCATGGGACATGAATAGGAATTGCTCAGAATTGATTAAGAGGTTACATATCTTTTATCAAGCAAGCATCGTCATCATCTCAAGTAATCCCTTTCGGGCATACAAAACTCCTAGCACATAATCCTAGTCAAGAATTGATTTCCTAGATTGAAAGGTTCTATAGAAGCTATCATGCAAAGGCCGGATTTTGGTCAAATAAGGGACCCTTGACACACACCTGATAGGATGCTTCATATACCAAAGCATGGTACGAGATCAAGGGTGATCACACGGCCCCATGATGGCTTGACCGACTGGGTTACCCCGAGCCTCCAAGGTCATAGTTCCGTGCAATCGATTGACGAGACATGCAAGTGCAATGCAACGGGCACACAAAAATTAATTAATTCGTTTAAAAGGATGCTTTCAAGTCTAATCCTCGAGTGAACCCAAAATCAGATATTCTGGTCTGCGAAACCAGAGATTGTGGGTTCGATCCCCAGTGGAGTCGCCAGATTGTGGATACCAGCATTTGGGCCCACTTTTGATTTTAAAGCAATTTCTTCAAATTTGAAAACAAATTCAAAGACAAGTCGCCACTTAATTTTTGAAGGAAAATTAAGAAACCATTTTGAAAGCAAACTGTTCTTTTGCGAAACCAAAGATAATCTGGGTTCAGGGATTATGGAATGAAAGGGGAAGGAGCCCGGCGGATTAAAACACCCCCTTTCATCCTATCTCGTGATAGGCCTCTACTCATCATCCTTTTTAATCGAGTTATTAATCTAAGCATGCCCTCAACTAATACATATATATAAATAATACATTACACAAGAATGTTGAAAATGGTGCAAAATTGCTAATGGTAAAATATCATTCATAAGCCACGTAATTCAAATAGCAAGCAATATGATATGCAAATAGGGAACTAGAAAACATACCCAGGATCCAGCCGTGAAACAGAAACGTGCAATGCATACAAATAAAGATAAAACCTAAAAAAGGGTCTCTAATCACATATACACAGAAAGCAAGACCTAAGCTAAAGTGTCGCGCATGAGGTTTAAAATCAATTAAAATCAAAGAAGTAAATCAAACTAGAGAAGGAGTTGAGAAATTATACTTCAAATGCGCTACAAAACAAAGATTAGTATACATGCCTTGATCAAAGAAATCAAATAATCAACCATATGCTTCTAGCTTAAATCTATCAAGCGTGGAAAGAATTGACAAAATTATGAATCCCTTTGATTAGTTGGAGCTATAGCACATCTGTCACGACCAATCCCGCTAACGTGCGGAAACAGGACACGTGGCACGCCACCAAGGCTCATCCAATTAATTAAATGATTATACGCAGCGGAAAAGAACTTAAAACAACCTTGAGTGTATAAAACTTTAGGAAGCGATACCTTCCGAGTTGTAAAATCCGTATAAAATTTAAAACGAAATCATATTTCGAAACGGATGAATTTATGTTGAAAGGGTTCCCAAAGGTACCCTAAGAACCAATCAAAACCTTTTGAAAATTTCCGAAAGGTGTATAAAAAGATTTCTGGCAGGGGGCATTTCGACCGGTCGAACGACCCCCTTCGACCGGTCGAATGACCCTTTAGCAGAATCATGCACAATGCTGCAGAATTTTGCCTAAGGATCCAATCCGACCTTCACTTCAACATTCTTCCAACAACAAACCAAAACCGAACTTCACGAGCTCTAGCATGCTATCAAAACAAAGTTTAGACTTATAATTCCATGAAAAGAAACAATAGCGGGACAAGCTAAGGCTTGTTTGGCTCTATACACCAAAACTCTAGCCACAATCCTTTAAAAACCAAATTTAACAAGTTAAATTTACAAAACACAGACTTAAGTTCGGATGAATTGAAAACTAACTACAAGAGTTTTATTACATATTACAACATTACCAAAACCCTTCCAAGGTTTCCAATTCAACCAAAACATGATTCTAGCTCCACAATTTCATTATTACAACATATGGAAAGGAACTAAAACATGAACAAAGGTAATCCCCGGCATTCCCACGGCCTCACTCTTCACGCTTCTTTTTTCCTTTCTTCATACCTGCAATGGAGTAAATCTCCATTGCTCAGCTATATGCTGAGTGCACAATTCTAAACAAATGCATATGAGGCAATTCATGTTTTAAACATCTAAATCACATAATTTAGTCTCCGGGGAGAGAGATACGCATTCACCCAGTATATCGGCAAGTCTTAAATCTTAAACCGCGATGTCAATGGTTAGCCAAGGATCACTCAACCATTACACCCATCTGCTCTGGTTGGCCACTTCCCACACCAAGCAAGTAGTCGTCACTACTATAAACTCTCAAACATCGAGAGGCGTGCACCGGCGTAAAATTATATCAAACTCCCCTTTGACCCACATAGACATTTAGCATACTCACATAATCATGTCACCGTGCTTTTCTATACGTACTCGCTAAATTTAACGGGCCTAATTTAACACATAAGTTTGCCCGGATCACAAGTCATACAAAATATCTAAAACATCCAAAATTGTCTATATTACATAGGTTCGGAATTCATACCTCGAGCTATCGTCGTATAACTTTGAGGGAACGACTAGAAGCCTGACTAAACGCCAAATCTCCGATCCTACACGAAACCTACAAGTTTACATGCGTTTACCCCAAAATTCTATCATTAGGATTTTTATAAAACTTAACCAAACTAGTCCTAACTAGTATCAAAACGAAGCCCTTACCTCAAGGAGTTCGAATCTCAAATTTGGTTGAAAACTGACGGACGAACGGTCGCCGTTTGTCGTCGCAAAGCCCGAAGCAATCAATCTCCCTTTCTCTCTCCTCTCCCAAGATATTATATAAGTTTTGTAACTAATGCAAATACATCCACTCTTATTTATAGACAAACTCTTCGGGAATCTCGTTTACTCCCCCGTGAGTTTCTTAAACTTCTAGTTAACTCCCGAAACTTCGCACACGTCCATTTTACAACTTTACGAGTGAAAATTATCAATTTCAAAAGTTTTCAACTAAATCTCGTTTGGATCCAAAATTACGTCCGAAAATTAATTTCTGTGAAATCTCTACACAGCCTACCTTTTATTTAACATGTCACTCACGTTCTTACCACAGTGTTCAAAAAGATATCTAACAGTATCAAGATTACCAGAATTTACTCTACACAGGTAAATTTACTATTCATCAAAATACCAGATAAGTCAAATAACATTTAAATCATATAAATGTCATTTAGTCATGCCCATGCAACATGATTCTCCATGTTCCCGTGTCCTCGCTTGACACCTTCCGTTGACCCACGGTCAAACTCATCCACAATTATTAATCAACATTAATAATTCTCATAAATTCACTTAAGCATTTAAAAAGAGTACATTTTTCAGAACGGGCATGACAACTCTCCCCTCCAAAAAGGAAGTTTGTCCCCAAACTTATACCATCTTATCAATTCAAGTTACAAGACTTCTCACAAGTACTCCAACGTTTGTCTCATCACAAACTACACATCTCCCCCAAGATATTACAATCTCACGAGGAAAATAAATCCTCAGGCTTCAAGGGAAAATAAATCCTCAAAGCCCTTATCTCAAACTAATTGAAGATTCAAACCACTTTCTAGTAATACATCGTAGCACCACGATAAGTAAGGGTATCAATACCTGAGTAGATCATACTCAATAGTCGAACCTGACATACAATCTCCCGCGATGTCGCAACGTTAACTCATATATACTTTCATTGTAATTGTCACATATCATTGCCGAAACCCAACGGTTTTATCACAATACCCAAACAAAAGATATAACTCATCTCACTTTCACCCATATTTCTTTTCGACTGAAAGTCGTTTTCAATATATACCCACTGGCTAACAACCATTCACGATTCTTCATCTCGAAGTGAACCAAAACTGAGCACTATCATACTTACATACTCTGTCGATAAGTCAACGCCTCAACCAACTATTTCATATACCATGAAAGCAATCACTTATCATGTTAATCGCAAAATACTTGTAGAATGACACACATTTCCAAATATCTCTCATTTCTTATCAAATTCAAATCTTCCCTTCCTAAGGAATTCATATAACGTAACACCAGTTACATAACCATCAATTTGTCAGTAGCAAATCACACTAGTACTCTCTCCCTGTCTCTGATAATGGTCATCATTCCATTTTGGGTTAACCAACCTCGTATTTTACTTCCAATCATATATGCCTCGTAAGATACTATCCAGAGACCTAACTGGCAATTTCATATCATTCTACCTCTTCGAACCCACCCGATGTCTCGAATGGTTAACACACTTGCCCCTTATCTCTCACTGCTGTACTCGAACTACTGTCGATTAACGTAGGAGATTTCACTTTACACTTTCAATTTAAAACTTTTAACAAAGTCAAATTACATTCCCCATTCATGTTTTTAAAACTAATATTTTGAAATTTCACACAACACTTAATCTCTTTCCCAATACAACTCGCACCGAATAACATTGTTAAATCAATATTAACTTAGTCAATCAGACACGTATCGCACAACTTATCACATGTACTCCCATGTTCATAACATACCTCGTCCCTGTCTCAAACCCTTGACCATTCACAATCCGATCTATTGACATAGTGTAAACACACCTTAAGTCCATCACTTTTCTGCCGAGAATCTCAACTGTAATGTAATCCATTCTCATCTCATACCTTACTCGTTTACCACCCTTTAGACTATCACTCCAAGTAGATCCGCTACCCTCATGTAGTTATATGGTTCCATAAATCTCTGGCATTTCACTTTCACCCTTACACAACTCCATACCAATCATGCCCCTGTATCTCGGATTCTCCACCCTTACTGAGTTTTTAACAACCCTTTGCACTAAACATATACTTTTTGTATAACATTTCAAGTCTTTATACCTTATTCAATGATTTAATATTTCATGACTCTAGTCAACCTGACTTAACTCCAATTCAGATTCTCTAATCCTTTATCTTTGCTATTCTGATCTTAAATTCGTTGTTCTCAAAGAACCTGTTGCTCAAGCATTCATACTACTCCCATTACCATCTGAAGACAACTCAGTAATTCGATCTTCCCAATTAAGTACCATAGTCTCACTGTGTTTGATAATTCCATATCGACTTCCAATTCACATACTTTTCATGACAATGCTCAAAGTCACCCATTCTCACTCCGAGTACTAATATCAAACCATTCATAACTATTGCCTTCAAGTGCTTTACGCTTTACGGATCTCATCAAGTTCTTGATCGTTCAAAACTTCAAATCATTCATAACCTCGGGTTATTCTGATACTTAAACTAAGATCAAGTTCCCTTTGGACAATACTCAAGTCAACTCGTTTAGTAGCACTTCATCCAACTTACTAAGTCCAAGTGTACCACATTTCACTAACCCCTTATTTTAGAATTTCCAAGTTTATAATATGTTCACGTAGAACTCATTCATTTGACAAACACTGTTGTGTCCCAAGCACTAAGCATACTATGTCCTTGCACGATACTCGTCTTCCGAAGTCTACTTGGTACCTTCGCATAGGTATCTATTACCACTTTTCTTATTCAAGCAAAAGTTATATTTTAAAACCTTTTAAAATTTAGTTGGGGTAAAATCTAACATTCTCAAAACTTCCCAACCTCGTTGGAATTCAGGACAACCGAGATAGCATTCTACTACATTCACTATTGTTCTCTGACCGTTTTACAGTTCTTCTATCATAGCTGATGATGTACTCAACATACTACAGAGTTTTTATCCCACTCATACCGTTCATGTTCATTTTCTCCTCGAAGCTTCACCTTCCCAATTTACATTTTCATCTCCCTAACTTGATTTTTACCCCAAAGTCACTTTACTTAGCCATTTCTACAACTGCTCTTGTTCAGTATTGTAATAACTATCATGCTCCAACTTCCCGTTCACAACAACTCGCTTCAAACACTCAACGATGTTTTAAAAGCATTGAAAGATTTCTATTTTAGTTGAAATACACTAAATGTCAAAGAAAGCATGGATTAGGCATCATAAAAGAGCTTTACAACGACAACACAGCCCCAAGGGCAAAATGGTCATTTATAAAATATGATTAAATTTTACATCAAAAGATAGCTTTTTGAGTCTCGGTTCCAACGCAAGAAACGGCGCGCGAATCCGAATTTTCTAGAAAGAGTTATGGCTGTTTCCGTAAAACTCGACGAAAAAAAATGTTTCCGAAAACACTGTTTGGATCAGAGGGGTATTCGACCGGTCGAACAACCCCTTTCGACCGGTCCAGTACCCCCTGGACCATATTTTTCCTTCATTTAACATCTTTAAAAGTCCCCAAACTCACAAGGCATTTGGGGATACTTCCCAGCCCTTTTAGAACTACCCGTAAATGCTCGAAAACTTCAAAACTTCTCAAATCACACAGCAGTTTGAATTTAGTTCCCATATTCTTACTTCCTTTATTCCATTTTCTTTGGCAAGACACCTCAAAACACCAATTGAATCTTGCTAACATTCATTTCCATTCACTTATTCCCCATCAAGGAGTTCTGTGGTTTCTCCTCCGACCTATATCATCCTTGTCATTTCATTCACTCGCACATAATCATCAAGTCTAAGTAACCACTCCCGAAGTCCGTCATTAAGTAACTTTTTACTCACTGTAGTTTCAAACCGTCGAAGCATACTCTATCATTCCCGTTCTTAACCCCACACCTTAGGTAAATCCTTAAACCCAACCTTTCCATTTATACCTCCACCGGTAGCATCCGCTGCTAATCCTCCTACCATATCTAAATCCACTATGATACCACGACCACTCGAAGCAAGGTTCAGTTGAGAGATTCCTCAACAACCATGATACTCACAATCCGTGGAGATATTCTTCGATCCCTCTCCCAATACATACCATAAGATAGGTTGAGAGATTCCTCAACCATCCAACATCTCACTCTCCATACCATACGTTGAAAGATTCTTCAACAACTATAATACTTACCATACGATAGGTTGAGAGATTCCTCAACCATCCAATCATCCCATATACCATACAACAAGTCGAAAGATTCATCAACTACCCAATACACACCGTGTAAGAGGAAACCACAAGATAACCCGTACGATTATACTGTAGGTTTACACCATAAGATAAGGTGAGAGATTCCTCACCTACCCCATACCCGAGCAATACATATTGTTGAACTATCTTTCTGCCATAAACCCCATCTGTCCATCTCTATTCTCTCGCGTCACGGCGTTTAGCCCATGTCTGAGACGGAACTCTTATCAATCAATTCTAATCCCAAAACTCAACTATGAGCAATCACTTTAGCTTTCTATGTGAACCTCCAATGAAATCTCTTCGATAGTTCACTACTCGGACTTCGTTCTCAGTTAACACCCTTAAAGAGCACTCATTACCATCATTTATCACATTCACTGATTCGATCAAAATTCAGTTGATTTTCGTTTAGATATTCAACGGCTCCTCACCACCAAGATATCATCTCTCCCTCGGGTCACCACACAAGGTCGATGATACCATACGGTAAACCTCATCTCATCACACAGCTCTACATCCGCGTGATTCTACCGATTCACGAATGCATGAATACTATGCATGTATGGCAATATCATAATCATGTATGTATAACAACATACCATATGCATCAAACATCTCTATAATATATGGATGCATTCTAGAATATGTGACAATTCACTCAACACTCCACTCGACGTCGAACGTTTCTGAAGTTTTGTTACCTATAGCTCTGATACCAATAAATGTCACGACCCATCCCGCTAACGTGCGGAAACAGGACACGTGGCACACCACCAAGGCTCATCCAATTAATTAAACGATTATACGCAGCGGAAAAGAACTTAAAACAACCTTGAGTGTATAAAACTTTAGGAAGCGATACCTTCCGAGTTGTAAAATCCGTATAAAATTTAAAACGAAATCATATTTCGAAACGGATGAATTTATGTTGAAAGGGTTCCCAAAGGTACCCTAAGAACCAATCAAAACCTTTTGAAAATTTCCGGAAGGTGTATAAAAAGATTTCTGGCAGGGGGCATTTCGACCGGTCGAACGACCCCCTTCGACCGGTCGAATGACCCTTTAGCAGAATCCTGCACAATGCTGCAGAATTTTGCCTAAGGATCCAATCCGACCTTCACTTCAACATTCTTCCAACAACAAACCAAAACCGAACTTCACGAGCTCTAGCATGCTATTAACACAAAGTTTAGACTTATAATTCCATGAAAAGAAACAATAGCGGGACAAGCTAAGGCTTGTTTGGCTCTATACACCAAAACTCTAGCCACAATCCTTTAAAAACCAAATTTAACAAGTTAAGTTTACAAAACACAGACTTAAGTTCGGATGAATTGAAAACTAACTACAAGAGTTTTATTACATATTACAACATTACCAAAACCCTTCCAAGGTTTCCAATTCAACCAAAACATGATTCTAGCTCCACAATTTCATTATTACAACATATGGAAAGGAACTAAAACATGAACAAAGGTAATCCCCGGCATTCCCACGGCCTCACTCTTCACGCTTCTTTTTTTCCTTTCTTCATACCTGCAATGGAGTAAATCTCCATTGCTCAGCTATATGCTGAGTGCACAATTCTAAACAAATGCATATGAGGCAATTCATGTTTTAAACATCTAAATCACATAATTTAGTCTCCGGGGAGAGAGATACGCATTCACCCAGTATATCGGCAAGTCTTAAATCTTAAACCGTGATGTCAATGGTTAGCCAAGGATCACTCAACCATTACACCCATCTGCTCTGGTTGGCCACTTCCCACACCAAGCAAGTAGTCGTCACTACTATAAACTCTCAAACATCGAGAGGCGTGCACCGGCGTAAAATTATATCAAACTCCCCTTTGACCCACATAGACATTTAGCATACTCACATAATCATGTCACCGTGCTTTTCTATACGTACTCGCTAAATTTAACGGGCCTAATTTAACACATAAGTTTGCCCGGATCACAAGTCATACAAAATATCTAAAACATCCAAAATTGTCTATATTACATAGGTTCGGAATTCATACCTCGAGCTATCGTCGTATAACTTTGAGGGAACGACTAGAAGCCCGACTAAACGCCAAATCTCCGATCCTACACGAAACCTACAAGTTTACATGCGTTTACCCCAAAATTCTATCATTAGGATTTTTATAAAACTTAACCAAACTAGTCCTAACTAGTATCAAAACGAAGCCCTTACCTCAAGGAGTTCGAATCTCAAATTTGGTTGAAAACTGACGGACGAACGGTCGCCGTTTGTCGTCGCAAAGCCCGAATCAATCAATCTCCCTTTCTCTCTCCTCTCCCAAGATATTATATAAGTTTTGTAACTAATGCAAATACATCCACTCTTATTTATAGACAAACTCTTCGGGAATCTCGTTTACTCCCCCGTGAGTTTCTTAAACTTCTAGTTAACTCCCGAAACTTCGCACACGTCCATTTTACAACTTTACGAGTGAAAATTATCAATTTCAAAAGTTTTCAACTAAATCTCGTTTGGATCCAAAATTACGTCCGAAAATTAATTTCTGTGAAATCTCTACACAGCCTACCTTTTATTTAACATGTCACTCACGTTCTTACCACAGTGTTCAAAAAGATATCTAACAGTATCAAGATTACCAGAATTTACTCTACACAGGTAAATTTACTATTCATCAAAATACCAGATAAGTCAAATAACATTTAAATCATATAAATGTCATTTAGTCATGCCCATGCAACATGATTCTCCATGTTCCCGTGTCCTCGCTTGACACCTTCCGTTGACCCACGGTCAAACTCATCCACAATTATTAATCAACATTAATAATTCTCATAAATTCACTTAAGCATTTAAAAAGAGTACATTTTTCAGAACGGGCATGACACCTCTATAGATATACAAGTCTCAACTAGGAGCTAACTCAATGTCCATATAGAGGTGGTATAATACCAACATGATTATAAGGAACTCACAATTAGGATCAACTAAGGACAAAACAACATAGAGCTAAAGCCTAACTACAAGCATCTATATACATGAATGAATGCATGGATATGAACATGAATGAACTATGAATTATTCACTAATTTGGATCACTTAGCCTCTGGATTTAAGCTAAATTATCATTATTCAAACCATGATTTGGGTCCTAAGACATTAGGAAACCATGTAAGTTAAAATCAATGAGACTAGACAAAATAGTGACAGTTTTTTACGAATTACAGAGAGCAGACCCAGCTTTCAAAGATAGAAAACACATGATTCCAACAGTTGGATCTTAATGATTTTTGGATATTATATGCCTTTTTGAGTCTAGTTTCTAACCCAAAAAGAAAATCAAGGTTTGAAAGGTTAGATCTCTAGGAATATGTAAAACACTAGACATCACTCAGGAATCTGCAACTCTCTGTCCAGTGATCTTGTATGATTTTCTAAAAATAGTAAACAAATGAGAAACACTTAGATCTTTTTAGGGTATCTTCCTAACACATTTAAATACTTAGAAAAATTTATTTTGGGTCAAGGAAGATCGATTAGGGTTCTGATTTATTAATTTTAATACGGACTTACTGTTTTGAAATTTTGGACAGAGAGTTGCTTGTTTTGAAATCACAAGACCAAACCATCTTAAACATGGAATCTCATAAAAACAAAAATCATAGAGGTGCTTAAATGAGTTATGAACATCCTCTAATTGGTCTCATCCAATTTCCAATGAACCATGATTTTATAAAAAAATTTGATCATAGTTGGTTTATGGATTCACTGCACCTTTGTTGAATTGGCGTTCATATTTCGAATCAAACTTGATCCATGCTTCTAGAGAGAACTAGGATCAAGTATGACTATGATTATTAGAATAAATAATAAAACATGAAGAGATTCATAGAATTGGCCTTAATGGATTTCCATCATAGATCTCATAGCAAGAGAATCCTAAGGTCTTACTCAATCTTATGAACCTTGGAATATAAACTATGTAAATCTACATCTAATTCCTCTCTCAAACATATGATCCTTGAGGAATGTAGATCCATGACACCTTATTCTCCTCTCAAATTAATGGTCCTTGGAGACTAAATAAGACCCATATTTACTCAAATCTCTATGGAATATAGTATGGATTCCATAAGATCCCTAGTAGGGAGATCCAAATCATGAGCTAAAACTTGGACTCAACCAACTATGTGTAGATATGACCATGATTCACTCCAATCTCCATATGGATCATAGGATCATAGGAAACTAAAGAATCCAACTCAAAGAGACTCAATAAAATATATAAAATCTCATGAATCTTAAAAGGAAAATAGGAAAGAAGAATCAAAGTTTACTTAGAGAAATTAGGACACAAATTCTTCAAAATCAAACTTATTTTAAACCCAAGGCACCAATTAGATCCAAATTAATGAAATAATTATGAGATTCAATCACAAGTTCTAAGTGGTGTGTGATGAAATGAGGTAGGAAGAGAGGTTTTGAAAATGTGTAAAAGTCCTGGAGCTATGAACTTGTGATTGAATTTACCTAATTCTACCAAGGATTGAGAGGTTACCTCTAAGACCTCAAGGATTTCTTCTATTTCTTGTGAAGCTCTTCCAAAGATCTTCAAATTCTTCTCTAATTCTTCAAATTCTTCAAAAAAATTCTCTGTCTCTTCTCAATTCTCTCCTCTCTTGTATATGTAACTATCGTATATCTCAATTTGATTCAAAGGTTAAGTGTAAGTCCCGAAAATGGAGATGAAGATCTGTTTATATAGACCAACATTTCAAGGTTAAATGGGTAATTCGGGTGAAAACCCATGTGCAAAGTTTTTTTCTAGAACATCTGAGAAAAGCAGTCTGTTACAGCGCACGACACTCGATGACTTGCTTACGGCACTCACTCAGTGTCGGGGCTTCTCTACGTGCCGCGGCAAACAGAATTTTGCCTTCTTTTTATTTTTCAACATATATATTAACATAAACTTAATTTATTTAGTAAAGTATATGCTAATGTACTTATATTTGTAATGTACTTTATTAGAATATACCTATATGCATGGTATATATTCCCATATATCATTTTATTTCTTTTTTCCTTCTTCTTTTTTTTTTTTTTTTCTTTTCTTTTCAAGACTTCTTTTTCAAAATTCCTTTTCACTTTCTCCTTCTATTTTTTTTTCTCTTTTTTTCAGAACTCTTTCTTTTCTTCTTTTTTTTTTTCATATCTCATTATCATTACTATATATATATTTTGTGAATAAATTCTCAGACTGATTTCCTCACACGTTCTTCATCGTTTGGGTTTTTTCTGAATACCTGATTTCTCCTTCTTTCATTTTTGATTTTGAAACTTTACTTAAAGAATCTTTGAAAATTTTGAATTCACTGGAAAATCTTCAAATTTCATCGGTCGTCGTCATCATCAGTCTTTTAGAGGTAACAAATCCCTGGATTTGACGTTTGGTCAAAATCGGGGTGTCTACAAGGGAGTCTTTCTTGTATCTCCCTGAGAAGGGAATGCTGACCGTCTGACAAATCAGGATCGGCCATTAGCGTGCTCAAGGCTTCGTCAATCTCTGCAGCAGATGGAAGGCCAGGCAAGTCATAGGCGGCAAGCCCGAGCACAAGGTCTCTAGATTGTTGGATGTGCGTGGGAGATACCGCCTCGGTTTCGAATGAGCCTAGGTCATACGCTCCAAGGTCAAGGCCGAAAAAGAAATCGCCAAAAAGAATGAGCGGCTCTGGAACTATGGGAACGGCCTGTTCAAAACATTAGGAGTCAAAAAGGGAGGACAAAGTATTCATGAATGAAACTAAAAAGTCAAGGGCTATAATACCTGGGTTTGAGAGGATAGTGAGGCCGAGATCTCTTAACGAGTGTCGGGCTCGTTGCTCGGTTGAGAGGAGGAGGGTTGAGATGGTTGTTCACTTAGCCTTGGAGTGGAAGCAGTAGTGATCTCCTCCGTTGGAACAGTAACTCCCACAGTACTATCCTCAGCGTGGGAGATGGGAGGATTGTCAAAGGCAGGAGCGTCGGCCCCAACCAGTCTTTTTGGTGGTTTTGAGGCTGAGGCCGTGGCAGCAGTGGCATCAGCGTGCCTAGAAGGAGCCTCGGTCGTATTCAGAGCCTCTTGTTCTACCTCTACACCAGCTGCCTCCTCTTCAGCATTCTCGGGTGCATTCTCACTGCCCGAGGAGAGAACCACGGGTTCTGGGACGTTGGTCCCAGTGTTATCGGCTTCATCCCCATCAGAGGGGGTTAACGGTGGCATGATGTGTAGTGGCATCACTCTCACAGCGACTCGTTCCAGGAAGGCCGCCGCGGAGGTAGGGGAGGTTGGGAGATCAGCTGGAAGAGCTTGAGGCTGGATCGGTGGTGGTGGGGGGACTCCTCCGGTCATTGGTAAGTCTTCCCCGGAGTCTTCATCAACAAGCTGAAGTGAGAAAGGAAAGATTAGAATTCAACGATGAAATCGGGCTTAACCGGTCAGAAAAAAAAAAGAAAAAAAAAAAAGAAAAGTTAACCTGAGTAGTCGAGGCCGTTGTTTGTTTCTTCTTCTTTTGAGTAGGACCGTGGCCTGGCGCGGGCTTACGAGCCAGCCTTTTTGCTATTTATTTGCGCCGGATTGGGACTGCTGTGGTAACAGGAGCGTCGGCTTTAGGCGCCGATGACACAGCAAACTGTACAAGTGCCTCGACGGCGGTATCCTTGAATATTTGGTTTGCCCGACCGTTCCACCACTTAGTGAATTCCTCTGAGACCACGGGCCGGGCAGAGAAGGGTTGAAGTTAAAAGCGGCCTTTAGTCTGTCTGACCTCTCTTTAATTTTCTTCACCTGCCCGTCATTGACAATAAGCCCGTGCTCCACCCAATCAACATTCACAGTGATGCCTGGGGGGACGGGCACAAGCTGAGTAAGCCCAAACTGACAGGCATACAAGGGAGCAAAGTAAAACTCTACTCTACATTTGTTGTTGGCAGAGGGGATACTTGGGCTGAAAATTATATCCCTATCTACCAAGTAGCTAGAAAAGACCTCATTGTATGTAGACTGGGTGTCCGATCCCCAGTTAGTAGGGTTGTGAGGGAGTTGAAGATATGAAAGAAAATCAAGCGAAGAGAATGGTTGGAAGAGAGAGACAGCCCGATTGGCACTTCCCTCGTAGAAAAAGGAAAAGCACTCCTCAAAGGAGTGAGAAGAATGAGCGACGTCCATAAATTGGACAGCAAAAGGGGAACGGCCGATAGTTAGCAGTGGGCCGGCCTGAATTGCTGGAAATAAGAGTAGAGCCAGACCTGCAGATTCCAGATCGGGCTACCTCCAGCATTGAAGCCTGAATACACGAAGTCTGTATGCACGAAGTCCGTTATGCCTCGGACAAGATGAGCCCAAACTAGGGTGGGTAGAGACAATGGCTTCCCAGTAGCAAGGGCTAAGGCTAGAGTAGTGTACTCCTTGGTGATGGCCTGGCTAGTTGAACAGAAGAGGTATCTGTTCAACCAGTATATCAAGAAAGCCATGTGCTCGGCATCGGACACTTCAGTCTCGTCAGCACCCATGCAGGCTATCAAGAAGCTGCCAAAGGCCGTAATCGGTCGGTAGGAAACGGCCCCGTCTCTTACGAATTCTTGTTGGGGGTAGGAGAAGCTAGCTGATCCAACATCCACTAAGCCCGGCATGACTTCTTGCCCGTGTGGATGCAGCCCAAGCAGATAACTGATGTCCTTGAAGGTAGGGGCCATGGGTCCATAGCGAAAGAGGAACCCGTTGCATGAAGCCGACCAGAAGAGGAGAGCAGCGAAGAAGAGAGGATGGTCTATTTCAAGCCTTGAGCGGCTGAGCATAATGGCATCGTAGATGCCCATCTGCTTCTAGACATCGGCCTTAGAGGCCGATACCCTAACCACCCACTTATCCCAGTCAGCTAAAGGGGTAGGCCAGCCCCTGATAGGGTGTGAAGCAGTCCAAATTCTGTTCCAGTTGGCAGGAGGGTGAAGGAAAACTTCGTAGTCCACCGGCGGGTACAGGGGGAGGAAGGTCGCCGGAGGATAGCCGCGGAACGCCGCACCGAGACCTGGTGCCACAGGAGAACCGTTGGAGGAGCAGTAAGAAGAGAGTTAGTCAGTAGAGATTTCTGCAGTGTGGATTTTGGCTAAGGTTCTGATCTCTCTACATCTGTTTTGTGGCGGTGGAGCGTCGACAAAGGTTTTCTTGCCTTTAGAAGTGGTTGCTGGAGCAGTTTTAGGGGCCATTTCTGCAGCAGAGATGGAAGTTTTCTTGCCGGAAAGAATGGAGGTTCTAGAGAGAGAGGCTTTGGGTGTTTTCGTTTTTAGAGAGAGAAAGAAGAAGACGTAAATGAAGAAGGTAAAGAGATTTTCGAAAAGCCTCTTCTTTATACCACGCGGCATTAAATGTGGAGTGACTGGTGGGATTCTCTAGATCTGACAAATCTCTGCATGGCTGACACGAGGTAATTTTAAAATTCAAAACGTCACATCAATCAAGGCGGGACGTTTGATATGACCTTTTGGGGGGCAATTGTTTGCACCCAAAAACCGCCAAAGGTTTTTGAGCTCGAGTGGCATGAAATTGGATAGGGGAAGGCCGGCCTATAATTTGTAATAGCTTATCGGGCTCGAGAGGACGATGTCACATGGTCTCTAAAGATCCATAGCTGTTGGTTAAATATGGTGAAGTCGAGATGAGCAGTCTAATTGGGCTATAGCCATGATGTGAGCCCGATTGGAAGGGTGGGCATGAATGAGGACTATCGGGCATAGTAGTAACATAACCTAACACAGTGTAAGCCCGATGGTAGATCAAAGCAGCACAGAGGCCAATCGGACACCGTATAGTTAAGGATGATTGTATGAGTCCGATCGGCCATAGGCATTCGTAAAAAGGTAATCGGGCATGAAAGACAGTATTGAAATTGGTTAAGCCCGATTCAGCTGAAAGAAAATAGTTGACAAGGCTGATGGACTAAAAGGGGGAAGGCCACCTGCTATTCACAGCTGTCCAGGCGACGGCGTCCCAGATTTTGAGGAAGCAAGAGTTTGGTTTGGAGGTATTTAATCACGTCCAACTAGATTGGAAGGGTGATCCCTAGGATATAAGGATTGGTTCAATCAAGATAGAGATAAGAGTTAGAGATTAAGAAGGTTTCTGCCAATCAGCCACGCAGCTTAGGGCACAAGCTAAGGAGTTCTTTCCTTATCAGAATTCCTAGAGGCCGCTATAAAGATGAAAGCAGGCCAACCAAGCAAAGGGATTCCGCGTCATCTCGAAAAACAGCACACACTGCATCCAAAAAAGCATTCAAGGCATTCAAAGCATTCAAACCTTTGTGTTCTTTCAGCATTCATAGCAAATAGGTCTACCCTCTTTTGTTATTTTTCTTTGCTCTTTTCATTCTCACGAACAATCAGAGCCTGTTCTGATCCTGTTCTTTGGTGATATGTTATATTTTCCAAATACTTAATAAAATCTACTTTTATTAAATTGTTTGTGATTTGTTTACCTGGTAAACTACACTATTTGGCTTGTGCGCTTCAGTACTGCTAAGAGATTTTTGGTGGGGGTACTTTCCTACTCATCATACACAATCACTCTGTTTAGAAGTTAGATCTGAAAGCCTTGAGTATCACTCACTCAAGCGTATAGGAAATTAGTTTGCACACACACACCGAGTCCGTGTGGCTCTGGCACGCCCGCGCAAAACTACAAGCAAACAGTATGATATTAAGAGCAATGCTATTATGATAATCTTTTCAGATGCACAAACACTTTACAATCATTGAATGAAAATTTGGTCTCAAGATGGTGAGTAAAACATCTTGTTAAATAATTATTTTATCATAATCTCGATGAAATTTAGACAATTTAACAACTTGAAGTGTTTGTACATACGAGAAGGTTCTTATAATAATATTGCACTACACCATATGGCCTCATTACTAACGGATATATCCGTTAGAATAAATGTTACCAACGGATATATCCGTTAGTATTTTAGCGTTAGTAATATTACTAACGGATTTACTAACGGATATATCCGTTAGTAAAATTAATTTTTCTAACGGATATATCCGTTAGTAAATCCGTTGGTAAATCAAAGGATTTCTAACGGATATATCCGTTAGAAAGGTAGTTACTAACGGTTTTTCAGCCAATTTTAAAAATATATATGTTAAATACTAACGGCTTGTCAACTATTACTAACGGATATATCCGTTAGTAATTTCCAAAAAATTTTAAAAAAAATACTAACGGATATATCCGTTAGAAAATTTTCATAAATCTGGAAAAAAAAACATTTATTTATATGCCTCCTAATTTTTTTTCACCTAATTAACAAGCATATTAATCTACACCAAACACAAAAATAATAAGATTAATCTATATTCAACACAACAAAAATAATCTAAAGTAATCATAACAACTAAAGAGATCATAAATTGATGCAATGCAATTATCACAAAATCCATAACCACTTGACAAATTGTGAAAAGCAAGAGAATTTCAAATAACAATTAACACAAGTACTGTTTGAAATCCAAAAACTAACTAAATCAAATTCGTTTGGCTTAACCTCATCACAAAACAAACGAGTACAATCAAATGGGGTGAGTGTGAGCTACCTGCTAGACGATTTGAGCTGCTCTCTGAACTCCTTAAACTTGAGATTCCTCATGTTCTCAAAATTAAAAACATAAACAGAATTATACTTCTCCACAGCTTCCCTTATCGAACTCACGATCGATTCCTTGTGTTCTCTACCCTTCTTCTTCGTCTTCGACAACGTCACTGCATGTCAAACACCATATTTTACAACAATCACTAAAAAAAACCTTCAAATTTACATATCCATCTAGCTGTAGAAAGTTGAAATTCTATATTTTGAGACCACATAATGAGTCCTTTACTGTCTATTTTCTCGCGTTTTCTCAGAAAACAAACAGAAAAAGTAAACTTTGGGGATCTAGAGTGAGAGAGAAGACAAACCTGGTCGATTACGCATGGATTTCGGCATGTTCGTGAGAAAGTGTGAATTGGCGGCTTCGTTTTGCTTTTTTCTGGCTTTCTCTGTGATTTGTTAGTTCTGAAAAATCTCTGTCCTCGTCTCTAGGGTTTATAGTTACAGAAGCTTGTCATTAACTGGGCCGGTCAGAGACATTCTCAATTAAACGTACCTATATAACTAAATGTCAATTTGAAAAGTTCTAAAGAGTAAAGACCAATGAATCAAAAGAACAAACAAAATGTCTATTTAGTTACTGAAGTACCAAACAGATTATGTTTATAACCACAACTTAAATCACCAAAGAGAACTTGGAGTGAATGTACAACAATTTAAATAACAAAACTTACCACCACTATATGATTAATATGTATTAAATACTAAGAAAACAAGGATGTTTGAAAAACTATCAGAAAAGTGATATGAAAAGAAAGAGACAAAACACAATGCCAAATAGCTTGCCTTGTCGTTTACATTTGCACCTTTGAATCTCTGGGTGTAAATAAAGCGTCCAGGGAAAACAATGTATTGTCGAGACCCAATCTAAACAAAGCACACAGACACAAGAAACAAGATTAATCATTCGTTTTCGGTAGCTACATAGTTTCTTTGCATCACACAGAATATTAGCCAGCTGAGCAAACATAAGATAATTCTTTACGAATAAGCAATATGATAACATATGCGTGCGTGTCTTATCAATGAAGTTAGAGAAGTAAATTAACAAATCTACTGTGCTTATTATGTGGATAATATCTTTGATATGACAGTTCTTCAAGATCATGTATGATGCCTGTAAATATACGCATTAGTATTTGAGTTGCGCAATATAGTGAAAACCCGGTTAGGTCTTGTGAATGTAGGCCAAAAGCCGAACCACGGAAATCTCTTGGTTCTTCTTCTTGACTCGTGGTTTCACTTTCAACAACTGGATAAGGTTCACTTTCAGCAACTCACTTGGGCGTCTAATTTTAATTTTTATAGATTGGATCATTGGACCCATGGGGAAGTCATACTAACTGCTCCGACCAGTTATATGTAACATCGATAACATTCATGAAGACAAATGTAGTCTCAACATTTATACAAAAATGTAAATTACAGATGACATTAAAAAAAATGGAGGTTCCTAATGATACCATAAGTGTGCTGTGAACTCCAGAAATGCATTGCTCCGATCGAAATTAGTGGGCTTTCAATTGAACTCCTATCTGCAGTAATCAATGTAAATATACAAATTTGTCATAAAACAACACCTATAAAAACTCAATAAATCCTTAGTCAACTGTTTTGGGTTTAAGCTCCTTTGCACTACTTTACCCCACAAAACACAAAAATTAGAATCTATATGGAATAAGGGGAAGGATAGACGGCTACAGTACACATGTCCTCCAAGAGAAAAATATATCTTATTTCTTAGAAAAAATCATATTTTCTATCTATCCTTACACTAAATTTTTGAATTGGGGAAAATTTTTTAAGCATACAAAAGGAACTAACCTGGAGATGGTTTGAATTTGAACAATACAAAAGATCCAAACTAAATTGATGGGTCAATGAAGTGAGAGAGAGTGACATATTCAGAGAAAATGTTGGGTCTACCAGGGGAAAAATGAAGGCAAAGAGTGTTGATAGAGAGAGGGAGAGTTAAATTGACTGATTTACAAATATCTCGACATTTCGGCCGCAGACAGTGTTCGACCAGATAGGGAAGCCATAAAGTCTTCAATGAGAGAGATCGAGAGAGGGTCTGGTGAAGTGGTGGAGAAGACGGTCCAATAAGGGTTTTAGAAGATCCTAGATAGTATGTATATGACATGGGCTCAATAATCAATACACACACACACTATCGCACGATTCACTATCACACAGATTAAAGGGAAGGGGGATGCCATGAAATGAAGAAGAAGAAGAAGAAGAAGAAGAAGAAGCAAATACCTTTTCCGGCAGACAGTTCAGGCGGCGGCGAGGGGGCGGGCAGGGGCGCTGATCTGGTCTCTTTCTCTCCTCTCTCTCTCTCTCTTTGCAGACCTCTAAAGTGGTGTGGGGGGGGGGGGGGGGGGGGGCGAGGGAGCGGGGCCGGCAGCGGCGAGGGGGGCAGCGAGATGGTGGCGGCGAAGGGAGGGCCATGGCGCCGATCTCTTCTCTTCTCTCTTTCTCTCTCTCTCTCTCTCTTCTCTTCTCCCTCTCTCTCTCTTCTCTTCGCAGACAGCGAGATAATATGTATGTGTTTTTTTTTTTTTTTTTGAGAACCGATAAAGTCTCCTTTTTTTATTTTTGTTTTTTTGTCCTTTTTTGTATTAATTTTAATTTCTTTAAATATTACTAACGGTTATATCCGTTAGTATTGTTTTCTAATCCGTTAAAAAAAAAATGTCACAATATGGAGAGTTATTACTAACGGAAATATAGCTATACTAACGGATATATCCGTTAGCAATTACTAACGGATATATCTGTTAGAAAGCATAAAAGTTGTCCGTTAGAAATATGGTCATATGGTGTAGTGTTGCCCTAATATTTATACTAAATAAATGTACCTTGACATCCATTTATATAAATAATAATGAATGAATGAGTGAAGAATGAATAAAATAAAAAAAGCTAATGAAAATGAAATGTTATTATGTCTAAGGCTACAAAACTGTTTGAGTTTTTGCGATGCAATCATACAAAACACAAGTTAATCTCAAAATTTAAGATTGATCTTTTGCCCATAAGCGAATTTTTACCATGAACTCATAGAAGTAGAAGTTGTTGCAATCAAACATTAAAATGAATAGTAAATTAATGGGTTTTGTTAACATGTACCTTAGAGGTTCTAAAAGTGAAAATAAGATTTCAATGTCCGATGTGGGATTCAATAACTGTCTACTTTGTTTATTTTCATTTTTAAAACTTTAACATATGCCTTAAGATTACATGTTAACAAAATCCAAAATCAATTTATCCGGTAAAAGTTTTTCCAACCTATAATGCCTATTAATAGTTTCTTTTCATTTTCCTTTTCTTTTCGCTTATAATCTCTTTTAATTAATCCAAATGGTCTTATCCCATTCCTATCAGGCAGTTGGTTAACAAGATTAATTTATAGGCAAGTCTATAGTGAGCAACTTCTCATATGAGAATATGAGTTTTAATCGTTGGATGAACATCTGGTAATATATGCATCTTCAGAATTTTAGGAGTCTTATGACCAGATACTCATTCAACGATTAAAACTTGTCTTCTCATATAAGAAGTTTCTCACAATAGACTTACCTTTATTTTATTGCTATCTGGTCAACTGTTAAATCATTGATTTGGAGAATTTGCAAGTTACTTTACTATTATTATCATTTTTTTTTGTAGGCGGTCATACATCAAGTTGGTGCAACCTAACCCAAGGTTTTCTTATGGGTTGACTTCATTTGGTTTATAAATTTAATGAGGAAAAAAAAGTTTAAAAAAAAAAAAGAAGAAAAGGAAAAAATAATCGAAAGGAAAGTCATTTTCTTTGTGTTTTTCACCATATTTATTTGAGATTAGAAATATAAATTTTAAAATTTAATAGTAGCATTAAAAAAAAAAAAAAAAAAAAAGAAAAAGAAAGATAGCACTCATAAAATACAAAACGTATATGCCTCCTATTTTCCTGTCTTTCAAATTTTTCTCCAGTTATTTTTTATTAATCAAATAAAAAAATTTATTTTACTCCGCATTTTATTTTTTTATTTTTTACTTTGCTAGGACCATACAAAGCCACGTACACCAATTAATTCAAAGGCCAGACAGTCTCCTTCTGCTCACCAAACCTAACAAACCACAACTATTCCGTATCCTCTTAGCTATATCGAATTGGAAGTCTAAATTAAAATATCACTTTGACCCAGTGATTGATTTAGGAAATTGTAATGGTTGGATAAGATTGTAAGTTCTTTTTAATTATTTATTTAAAAAGAAAGGGAAAAAAAAGGTACATATAATTTTGCTATAAAAAAAAAAAACAAAAACAGATAGAGAGGGGTAGAGAGAGTTCTTTGAGATATATGTGCAATTTTCAAATTTTCAAATTATTTTAGAAATCGGTCCTTCTAAATTTTATCATTTATTACATAAACTATCCATATAAAGTCACATTGTTTTGTAGGACTAAGGCTTAGTTTGGCCCCTACGTGGTGCTTCTCCTTTTTTAAAGCTCAATTTCATCTTAATTCATTTGGTAACTAGTTTATGAATTTTGCAAAAATTGAACTTAGGGCTTTTTTAGAGGGAGCTTTTAAAAGCTCAAGGTTGCTTTTTAGTTTCATGATATCTTTTTTAAGAGTAGTATGTCACTTGTATAAAATTATCAAAGAACTTAGTAATAAATTTCATAAGCTCTTTTTAAAAAGCTACATGGGGGCCAAACTAAGCCTAATTGATCTTACGGACACAAGAAACCGAACTAGTTGTCCATTTCAATTTAATAGTGTGTTGTTTGGATAGGCCAAATATTGCAAAATTATTTGTCATATGAACTTAATAGGGCTCATATGGAGGACTATTTACTCCAAGGGGTGTGGCATAATAGTCCCTCATACTAGTGAAGAGGAGGGTTAATACCCCCTTACCCAAACTTTTGAGACCAACAATGCCTAAATTTAATTGACATAACTACTTTCCGACTCTCTCTGTCACACAAAAAATATGCATAATTTAAATAGACTAAAAAAAGTTAGCCTTAGAGGTGCTGTGCCCGAAATCCTACATAGAATTTGTTTACAAAGCAAATTCAACTCCACTAAACTTAAACTCGAATTATTCTACTATGAGAGTTTTTTTTTTTTTTTTTTATTTAAAGATCAAAGGTCTTCTTCTGCTCAGCCACCCTAACAAACCAACAACTATATTAGTTGGGACAGTAAAATAGAAGTCCAAATAAAAATTACACTACCATATGGTATGGGGGTGTATTCAATTGAAAATGATTAAGCAGTGAACTTGTACAGCGACTGATCTTTCTTTCCTTGGTGACTTCTCAACAATCAAATCGGGAACAAACAAAAGGAAATTGGGAGCTGACTTTTTTATAATTTTAAGTGTGTTTATATATATATATATATATACGGAAATGTTAGATGCACAAAAAAAATACACAACGAAATGTATAATTAGCTTAAAAGTATTAAATTTCGTGCTAAAAAGTCTGTACACACAAAAAGACATAAAAGCGAGTATATAACTTTTTCAGTACGAGATCCAATAAATTAAAGCAGATTGTGCATTTCGTTGTACATTTTTTTTTGTACATCTAACATTACTCGTATATATATATATATATGCATTTGACTTTATCCAAACCACAGATAAAGTCATCTTTTGAGAGAGTGTGGCGTGATGTCAATAAGAGATACGTCATTTGGATAAGAAAGATGAAAAGATACTACAGGCATGGAGTAGTAACTATTAGAACTAATTTTAAACTCACAAGATTGGAACACAATGTGAATCAACATTGTCAATTTAACTCCCTGTTTGGGAAAGACTAAAATAGGGTCTGGTTCAAACAAATTCAATTTTTATCTGGTTTTTGTAAGTTCCTAGTTTGGTAAGTGCATATTTCTTACATATAAATTCGTGTTCCGTCTAATAAATTTCTTAAAATAAATTTTTTTGTCAAACTAACTTACACTTCTCACAAGTGCGCAATAAAAAAGTAGACTTTGACTAAACTACATCCGATTTGAATATTCCAAAACAGGCTATAAATAAATCATTTTAATGGAGAGTATCTCTGCTACGTACTTTATTGCCTTCCATTCAATTACTCAACATTAATCTAATGTAGGGTCAAATATACTTGGGTTCCTGTATTTTTCTAAATACTTCATTTTAGGCCCTCTACTATGAAATGAAGAAATAAGATCATCGATTTTTAATGGGTTAATTACATAAACATTCCCTGTGGTTAGACTTTTTATCAGTTATTCTCTTATACTTTAAATTTTATCACTAATACCCCCTGTAGTTTGGACTAAAGTGAAATAGTCACTTTTTCCGTTAAAAGTTAACGAAAAATGGATAAAAATACGAAATTACCCCTATTACATGCTAATGAGAACACCCTTATATGCTTAAATGTTTATTTAGGCATATGTGGTATACTATTATATTATTTTGATATTATATTTGTTGTTGGAGACAATCCTGTAGTCACTTTAAGGTACATTCATGAGAGCAAATTTATTTAATTTTTTATTTTATCAGTTATTTAATTTTTTTTTAATCTGCTCTTGACCACACACACAGTGAAATCCAGTGTAGTGATATACCAAGATCTAAAAAAAAAAAAATTATCCCCAAAATTTTGTGTGTGTGTGTGTGTGTATGTCAAATTCGCTCTCACAAAGGTACCCCTAAGTGATCACATAATGGTTTTTAACAACAAATGTAATATCAAAATAATATAATAATGTTCTACATATGCCTAAATAAACATTTAAGCATATAATGGTGTTATTATTAGTATGTAATAGGGGTAATTTTGTACTTTATCAATTTTCCGTTAACTTTAACGGAAAAAGTAACTGTTTCACTTTAGTCCAAACCACAGGGGGTATTAGTGATAAAATTTAAAGTACAGAGGGGTATTTGATAAAAGGCCTAACCACAGGGTGTGTTTCTGTAATTAACCCATTTTGAATTTATTTCAAATGTGAAGAATTGAAGCCAACTTGTTACAATTGAGGACAATTATATATGTACAAATTTGTAGGATATTAAGTATAATCTCTCTTAATGATTGCCCTCAACTGTAGATGATCTATAACTCGAGGGAATTGATTGATTCGATTTATAAAGGGTCCAAAATGAAACTTCGAATAAAACGCAATGTACCAAAACGTATTTGACCCTTTAATCTACTATGTAACTAAAGTTACAAGTTCGAGTACTAATCCATCATAAGAGGATTAAACATTAAGAACAAACCTAGGTCCATGATGAATTATTTTCCAGAACCCACAACTTAGAAATGGACCAATTGGTACCCTTTACTTGTTTTACCATCTAGCAGACTATCAAAGGGTACTGTAACGGTTTCTGATTTTTTCCAAATGCTGTAGGAGTGATATCACATGCAGTGGTATCACGAGCACTACCACAGCATACGATATCACTGTCAAAAACAATTAAATTCCAGTGGACCAACTATATGTATTTGGAAGCATTTGCGATTCAAAATTTAGGAAACATAACATTACTCTTACTCAGAGTTTCTGACTATCAAAATTACCCTTAAAAACAAATGCCCTTGGTAGTTTCATTTTTTTTTTCTTCAAAATAGTAGGTCACCAGCTTTCTACTTATGGTAATTCTAGAAACACAAGTAACCAAGTTGCAATTGAATCTAGTTGCAATTACCCTTTTTGTCAATTTCAGCGAAATCCAAACAATTTCATTGCATACGTACCCTTGAGGGCAAGTCAATTCATTAGATTTTGAAAGGTAATTCAAATGAAGAAATTAAGAAGAGGGACCAGTGACCTACCATCTCCAAATTTTAAACCACACATTTTTTTTTTTTTTTTTTTGTTCCCTCCAATGCTTCAACTCAAGCTCTGATGTGGCCCATTTTACAACACTTTTTTGGAGTCTATAAGTGATTGTGAATCTTTAAAAGCTAGAATGAATTCTTGGACCGGTTTTGAGTACGCCATTAATCACTGTATTTTTCTTTTCTCAGTTGACGAAGATCTTAATTGTAGCCTAGGTATGGTTCAGATTCCGTATTGGGTACGTAGCATGAATGAATTTTTGTTAGTATTCAGTTTAAAGCACTTTAAGTTTATTTCGGTTTCACAAATTCCGGTTATGTTGTTTAGAAAGAAAAGAAAAAAAACAGGTTGAAATAGTTCGCATGGTAATGTTGTGGTTTTTTATTTTCAATTTTTGTTTATATTTTTTGTATTGGTGGTCAACTGTGATTAGTTCAAAAATAAAAATAAAAATCGAAAACCAAAAATCACAACGTTACCATACGAGACTTTAGTGTTTGTGTTACTGTTGTTTGGTTACATAGGTGTCCTTGCCTGATTTTAAAAAACAGCTCAAAACTAGTTTATTATCATACCAACTCTTTCTTTCTTTTGTAGATTAATTTGGAACATAATGCATTATTCAATCTTTTATTACATTTTTGTGCCTGGAAACAATTAAGGTGCAATTTGAGCCTGAGAGCATTTGTAGTGGTGTTAAAATGGTAGTGGAACTTGGGTTGTAACTTAGGTATGTACGGAGTATATGATAGTAGAACTTAAATTTACCCTTTCGTTAAATTCAACAATACAGTCAAACGACAAAGGCAATGACATCCCGCAGTGGCTGACAAAGTCTTTGCCGTTTGGATTTTTTTTTTAATACAAAATTATCCAAATGGCATTGGCAATGCGGGCCCGCCATCAAAGCCTTTGCCTTTTGGGGCTTTTCTTCTTCTTCTTCTTCTTCTTCTTCTTCTTCTTTTTTTTTTTTTTTTTTTTTTTTACAAGTGAATCTTTTGTTAAAAAATATAGTATTTAAAAAAAGGGACCAAACGATATTCCCTCTACCCTATATGATCTCACACCACTGTAGATGCTCTTACTAAGTATATGAATTGAGAAATGTTAGACACACAACACAATCCACAATACATTCCACAAAAGGGCTTTAAATGCATGTAACATGTGCTGTGTAAGTGGTGTATAGAAAGTGTGAAAATTTCAAACAGCACAGGGTACAACACATGTAAAGCTCCGTTGTGAAATGTGTTGTGTGCCTAATATTTTTTATAAGAGTTTGTTACAATTGTAAAATGATTCACCATGTGGCCCCAAATTCAACTAGCAAAGTGCCATCAGTCATCCAACAATGCTACACACACTCTAAAAAAGCACATGAAAGATGTGTGCAGACTTTTCAGCACAAGGTCCAACCTTTTTAAGTAAGGTTGTGCATTTTAATGTACTTTTCGGAGTGTGTAGCATTACTCATCAGTCATCAGCCTTTGAGGATCAATTGTTGCAATGTCCTGTTCCCCAACGACCATTTTAACTGTCACGCGCACGTGTCAGCAATTCCACGGGAAAACAACTTCGAACAGAACTTAAACATGTAATGAATGCATCAGGATGGTCGGGTGCAAATATGTAGATCACATATTCACATTAGTGACACAAAGCAGTTGCACAACCGAAAAACTACTAAAAACAACTTCTTCTTCTTCTTTTTTTTTTCACGTCAAATAATTCAAACTTGGGAGATTCCAAATCTTTTATTATGGAACAAGGTTGGTGAGGCATTTGGATGAAGTGATCGGAACTGCAACCACAAGTATGTGATCCGGAATGACGTGCGGATCAAGACTCATCACGTTCGGCTGTGTGGTGAGCCACTTTTGGGCAAATTCATGCATTTAGACCCCAAATTGCGTTTTTGATAATTTTTAAAACGATTTGTTATGTTAATACATTCTACTTGAAGTAAATCCATTTTTGGAGGTTACCTAGTTTCTAAATTTGAGCCTAACTCAAATTGCCAATTTTGGTATGGAGCATGCTAGCTTATATGAGAAAAAAAAAAAACAAAACAAAGGATCTTTTCATCAATTACTTGAGTTCTCTCTTGGAGAGTTGTATGCCTTTGAAAGTGGAAATTCCAACTGTTCATAGACTCCACAACCCCCATTAAGTTTTTCATACATAAAGCGTATATTGACTTCTTGATAAAATGTTAGCTTATAAAAAGCAAAGTGGTGTCATGTTGAAATGAGAGAGACGCACTTGTTTTGGAGAAATAATTCATTGCAACGGTCATAATATCACTATTCAAGTACATGTCAGTCCTAATTTAAGAAAAAAATGTGTCATTCCGAGCATATAGACCCATCAGTATTAGTACGGTGACAATGACTTATTGAATATTTGTTCCTTGTTTTGAGAGCCTTGTAGACAAAATCTTGTTAAAATCATTAGGTAATGGAATTGTCAATGACCACATCCTGTATACATAATACACCATTTAGAGATACAAAAAAAGCAGCAATGGGAATAGTACACCAACTGAGATAAAGGTTGGTTTTATAGTTATGATGTCTTCATTGATGTTTTGCTAAAGAGAATAGAATAAATAAGGCAGAAGAAGGCTAAACCCATGTGGCTATATCACAACCATTCAAGCTATCACTTGACTGTTTACCAAAAACCATTAAAATCCATCCAAGCAATTGAACACCCAGCCAACATCAAACAACCCCAGAGAATCGATTTAAATAAAATGTTCAAGTTATCCTTGAGGTTGGTCCTCAAAAAAGTTGAAGTGATTACAGACAATGCCTCAAATTGTATGTGGATAAGGAATTACGGACACGCCAACAAAACCTAAAATTGAGGAAATGACACAGTGACACAACAATATATTTTTAAAAAATTTATTCACATTTATGAAGAATTCTTATACAAAACATGTAATGTAATTCTTATGTAATTTTTTTTCTTCAAAAATTGTTGTAGCCTCATTTGTCCAAATATATAATAATAATAAATAAATAAATAAACAACATCAATCAATTTACATATAAAAAATGGGTGCAACAAAAAGGAAGAATAAATCAAAATAACATCATCCATACAACTGATAAATAAACACAACTTAGTGATTATGTCAAAATGAAGTTCTTCGTTACAATCCTATTAAAAATGTAATATTGGAAGTAGGATGTCCAGTCCACAGAGATTGGAATGCAGCAACGATTGTGAGAGCTTAGTAACCAATTACAATGCAAGTAAAAATAGAGAAACTATAAAAGAAAATATGACTTTTCATCTTTTGGTGGGATTTAATTAACAACAATTATACTTCAAAGACAAGTTTAATTAGATTGGGGTTTTACAAATGGAAAGATAGAGGTTGGGAAACATTCCCCCACCTTGGACCAAACAACAAATGAAATTCATGTTTGTAGCATGTTCTAGAGTAGGAAATTCCATTGAAGTAAACTATCAAACATGTGGTGGTCAACCAACAATGCTAGATAGAGATTTCAATAAAATACATGAGATGAGGTTTGAAATCAAAGGACTGAACAACTATGATGCTTGACATCATAAGTGAAGTCCTAAGAAATGCACCCCTTAAAAACCAATCTTTCTTAGACGGATCGACCGTCTTTTCTAGAATTCCCTTAATTTTTCGATTGGCCAATTCGGCTAGGCCATTGGTTTGGGGATGGTAAGTGGTGGAGACTTTGTGGTTCATGCCATATTGCTCCATTAAACGAGCAAAAGGGGAATCGCAAAAATGCACCCCTTGATCACTAATTATGGCCTTGGGAGTGCTAAACCAGGAAAGATATATTCTTTGAGAAATTGCAAGACCACCTTGTAGTCATTGGTCCTAGAAGGTATGGCCTCGACCCACTTGGAGACATAATTGACCGCCATCAAGATGTACTCGTATTGATTGAATTTATGGAAAGGACAAATGAAATCTATACCCCAACAATCAAAAACTTCAATAACAAGAATGGAGATCATGTTCCTCCGTGTGACTTTTCCTAGTAGTTAGTGTTGGGATTATGCCCTTAAACCCGGTATTTATGCATTTGACATTTTGGCATTATATATGGATATCATATTTACATTTGTTTATGTATGTGTCATGAGATGATTGATATAGTCCATAAGTATCATGGTAGGTAATTCATGTATGTATGAGATACATACAAGAGAGATATGAATTACTATTCTTTGATACTTAGAACTTATCCCAGTGGATGATGAGACATGATATCTCATCAGGTATACACTATAGCATTATTAACTACCATTGGATGGAGTGATAATCTCAATCACTGGAGTGTGACTCTTAGTTAATATGCTAGTGCTTATAGTGCATTGACGGACCATGAGATTCCTATCGCCATATAAAACTGTCAGCAGCCGATAGGAACTCATAACTTGTATAAGGTATGTGTTTTCAATCTTGAGACGATTATGGGCACATACTATGGATGTGACTGCTTTGACTTACTAATCAGTGAGGTCTTGCAAGATCAATACCTGAGTATCGTGGGTATGTCATATTCATAGCGTTGTGAACATATATTGTCAAGATAGAATTTACCCTCTAATCAAGAGTAAGCATTCCCTTGATAATGTCACCAAGTTGATTACTGAGAACTGCAGTCTTGTTGATAAGTAGTTATCAATATGTTTGGTAATCATGAGAGGTGAATGAAACTCAAGGAATGGAAGATGTAATCATCATTTAGGTTGGCAGTAACAGTTATCCGACTACCTGAATATGATTATGAATGTTGATGGTAGAGGGACATTAGTACTCCATACAAGTCTAGCTATCACTTCAGATTTATTACGTTGGAGTGTAGTTATCATTTTATAGTGGAGTTAACGTTAACTGATTAGTTGATTAATTCGCTGATCAAAGAGTTTGATCATGGGAATTAACAACTAGTCTAAGCCAACAATAAAGAACCTATGAGGTCCCACTCTTAGCTCTACCAGAATGCTTGGAAAGACATATGAGGATTATGAATCAATCAATTAAAATTGTTTCAATCAATTGAAGGTTCGATCAATCGAACTTGTTTCGATCAATCGAACCTGTTTCGGTCGATCGAAAAAAGGTTTGATTGATCGAAAGAATTTTGATCGATTGATCAAAAGTTTAAAGTCAGTTTGGAAATCTATAAATAGGGCAGCTGCGTACAGAATTAGAAGAATGCCATTTTTAATTCCAGAAAGATGCAGAAACTATTTTAGGTTTCCTTAGCCATCTTATCCTCACTATTTGGGTTCCCACCAACCCTAGTCCCTCCGAGAGCATTCATAGGAGATATAAGGGTGAAGATCACCTAGTAGGAGTTACTGCACACTAAAGGAAGAAGAGTAATTCAGAATTGGGTTCAAGACCACAAGGTAATACTTTCGTCCCCTCTCCCTACGCATCTATGGAATTGGCAAGTAGTAGATCCAGGCTACCAATAAAAGTTTTAAACATGTTTTTCCACTGCGCATAAGATTTAAAGTCGATCGAAACCTAAATCCTACAATTGGCATTGGCCACACGCTTTACAATAAGCATGTGCATCTTTGAAAAGAGTTGGCCAATAAAGCCACTATAAAGCACTTTGAATGCCGTTTTTTGTGAAGAGAAATGACCACCACACGCTTGTTCATGACTAAAGATAATACACTAGGAATTCCATCGTTAGGGACACAAATCCTTATGATTTGGTTAGCACAATACTTGAAAACATATGGGTCATCATAGAAGAGTGATCGTGCCATGGTTCTCAACCTCTCCATATCTTGATGAGACCAACTTTGTGGTGTTTGGCCGGTGATAAGGTATTTAACCGCATTGGCATACCACAAGAGGGTTGAGACATTGAGCAATTGTTCATCCGAAAAACATTCTCTAATGGGTACGGGGTCTATATGATCAAGTAAGATCCAATGGAATAGCCTCGATTTAGCATCCTTTTTTTTTTTTAAAGGCACTTAAGGGCGGTGTGATCAATAAAGCATATGATGGGGGATCCTCCCACATAAGACTGGAACTTTTCAAGTGCAAAAACTATAACGAGCAACTCTTTCTCTGTCGTGGAGTAGTTGGCTTGGGCACTATCTAACGTACGACTCACATAGTAAATGATATGGGGATTTTTATTTTTTCTTTGCCCCAACAGCTCCAATGGCGTAATCGCTCACATCATACATTAGTTCGAAAGGAAGACTCCAATCAGGAGGTTGCATAATAGGTGTAGAAGTGAGCCATGCCTTGAGCTTTCTATATGCCTCTTGGTACTCTTGGGACCACTCAAATGGGATGTCATGACCCAAAGAAGCAAACATAGAGAAAATAAATTCCTTTTTGGTCAAGTAGGCCCATAACTGGTGAATGACCTCATTATCATCTACTCAAACTAACAACTACAATGATAGAGAGGATGCTATTCATAGAACATATCTTATTAACATAATGAGAGCTGACATGCACATTATGAAATTTCGAGATTGCGATAAGAAGGTCTCACACGAATCTACTACATGAAAAGCAAAATTGGCTGGCTAGGTTAAAGTGAAAAGGAACAATCCTAAATAAATAAAAAAAAGAAAAAAAAAAAAGAAAGGGAGGCTGAAACAAAATCCTCTTATTCAAAGCTACCACAAGTGGCTCAAGTTTGAACTTATTTGACGATTGGTTTGAAAAACCCTCATACCTCAACCTTTCCAAAAAGCCTTGCCTTGAACTACGCTCGACCTAATTCCTACTCGGGGATATGTAGGCAACTACATCGGTTTGGTCGACACCATCATCAACCCCTAATCCTTCAAGCCTCGCCTTGAACTACGCTCAACCTGATTCCCACTCAGGGATACATAGGAAACCGCATTAGTTCTGTCGACACCATTATAATCAACCCCTCTTTCTTTCAAAGCCTTGACCCGAACTACGTTGGACCTGATCCCCGCTAGGGGGTACGTAGGCAGACTTTCAAAAAGAAAAGAAGGATGACTCGCTAGGTCAAAAATCCGAAAGGACGCCTAGGCAAAAATTAGAGCTAAATCCAGAGTGAGCAATAACAAAAGAGAGAAAATAGCTCGCTAGGTCACTTCACTAGTGCCTAGGAAAAAGTTATTAGCATATGAGAGATTAAAGTCATGGTCCTTGCCTCAAGCCTGAAATCACCTTCCACACTAGGGGCAAACTTCGGTTACCCACCTCATTTGCCTAAGTTTTACTATCTACCCTTCATACAAGGGGCAAACTTGGGTCACGTACCTCGTTTTCCCAAAACCTCCAATAAACCATCATCCAAACTAGGGGCAAATTCTCGTTTGCCTATGAATTCTACTTTTTACACTTCAAACTAGGGGCAAACTCCGTTTGCCTAACACGATCCCTTTACACTAAGGGCGAGTTTTCAAGTCACCAATTTGTTTTAAAATTTTTGAAATAGAGCATCTTTTAATCTAAAAGCTATGGCACTAATTCAAAGCACTTCCTGGGAGAAGTAGAGAATTGATTAGTTCAATAGGGAGGAATTTTCAAAAAACCAGATTTATCAGCAAAGTGCTATTATATTAAGATGAGGAGTGAACATGAAAGATGAGTGGTACATCATTCATGACAAAGGCACATTGGATCATGAAAATTTAAGAATTTTATGTTCGAGTCATTCCTTCTTTGTTTGAGTCGATAATAATCTAATTGAAACTATATCAGAGTTCAAGGTTCATACAAACCAATCCAACTTCCCTTGTCATCGTTGTTCCTGTTAAGTCCATTTGTCCTAATGGTCTCAAATGTGTGGGTTTAAAGTGATTCCCAATTATAAAACCTGTAGATACAAGCAGAAATTCCAAACACCATTACTGCACTTCTCAAGGCTGCAACATGATAAATGTCCCAAGAATCTGGAGCATTAGTGGCAGTCATAAGTCAGTCCGTAAGATCCACTGGCAATCTTCTTCCAGTTCCCCAGCAACCAAAGCAAAATCATGTCACAAATTTCCTTCATCCCCAGCGGATTTGCTCTATTCCCAGTGCAACCATCCCCTCCCTAGCAGAATCTCTTATCCCCAGCAAAGTCATCTCCAGAAAAGTTCCTTGAACAAATGTGGTGTATCCCAATCAAAACCACATCCGCTCTCATCTCAGATGGGTTGTCAACTTCCCCACACAATTAGTTCACTCCTAATAGCCTTGTCCCCAGAAGATATTTTTTTCCTCCAACAAGTTCAGTTCATCTTCAGTACAATCACTTACTCCATTGGCTCTCAAAAGAGTCATTTCATCCCTAGCATATTCAGTTTTATCCCCAGCAGGCTTTTTAATTCGTACATCGTCAGTTTAATCCATGACAGTCATAGTAGTTCACTATCGACTCATCATCTCGATTTGTACATCGTCAGTTCTTTTGATCACGGTTAGTCCAACTGTTGATCCAATCCATGATAGTCACAGTAGTTCACTATCGACTAGTCATCTCGATTCGTACATCGTCAGTTCAATCCATGACAGTCACAGTAGTTCACTATCAACTCGTCATCTCAATTCGTACATTGTCAGTTCTTCTGATCACGGTTAGTCCAATTATTGATCCAATCCATGATAGTCATAGTAGTTCACTGTCGACTTGTTATCTCGATTAGTACATCGTTAGTCCAATCCATGACAGTCATAGTAGTTCACTGTCAACTTGTCATCTCGATTAGTACATCGTCAGTCCAATCTATGACAGTTACAGTAGTTCACTATTGACTCATCATCTCGATTCGTACATCGTCAGTTCTTCCGATCACCATTAGTCCAACTATTGATCTAATCCATGACAGTCACAATAGTTTACTGTCGACTCGTCATCTCGATTAGTACACGTTAGTCCAATCCATGATAGTCATAATAGTTTACTGTCGACTTGTCATCTCGATTAGTACATCGTTAGTCCAATCCATGATAGTCACAGTAGTTCACTGTTGACTCATCATCTCGGTTCGTACATCATCAATTCTTCTGATCACGGTTAGTTCAACTGTTGATCCAATCCATGACAGTTAAAGTAGTTCACTGTCTACACGTCACCTTGATTCAGGCATCGTCAATTCATTAATCATCATTAGTTTACCATCACCCTCATTCAAAATATGTTGTGTTCATTGTTCTTCATTCAAAATCTTGGGCATCCATGTCCATTAATGGGACTTCACTTGACATCTCAGGCTTTCATGTCTATTACTTGACGTCTTAGGGCTTCAGTGTCCGTCTCCTAATTTTCCAGTGCTTCCATGTCCGTCGGTTATTTGTCAAACTTCATCTCTAATTAACGTCCTCTGGGACCTCACATCCGATTACATTCATTTGCGAAGCACACTTCCCGAAGTTTAAAAAGTTTGCCCGAGGCCTAGAGTCTTCAAACACTTTGATATCTTTATCAGAATCGACCGCTGCATAAGAGTCAGATAAACTTTAACGCAACATAAGTCCACTCGGAGTGGCATACACCCACAGCATCGGCTCATGCTAGGATCAGAACACTATGACTCGGTACACATTACATCCATGCATTGCATATCATACTCATAGCATGACATTCGCCTGTTCTGTTGTGCATTTGCATGTAAAGTTTTGTCCCTTGTTCGCCCGAACTACGTCCTAGTCTGATTCCCCCACGGATACGTAAGTAATTATATTTAATTAATGGATATTTGTAATCTTAACATGGGGAGATAATAAGAATTTAATAACATAGAGCTCGAAATATATTTTTGAGATAAGGGTAGAAGTGCAATTATAATTCTTTAGTGGTATGAATTATAATTTATGGAAATAGGAATTTGATTCAGTTCGAATTAGGGTTTCCTAATTCCATAAAGAAACCTATTTCTTATTGACTTCTTATGGTCCCTATCGTAGCCTATATATATGCTGCTTTGGCTCTCTCCTCAGCTTGCATTTTTCCATCAAGAGCATTATAACTCAGAATAGAAAAAGATAGCGTAAAAAGAGAGAGCAGAAACATAAAGGATTTCGAAGGAGCCCACACTCACTTCGATATTCTTGTAGCAAAGGAATACAATAGAAGATCGTGAGCTGTTATCGAGCCCAGTTCTCGATTCGTCTACTACAGCAATCCGTTTTAGCAGTTTAAGGTAACCCTAGTTCCGCACTTAAAGGGTTATTGTAGTTTTCACGTAATTTTTGCAGTACCAACTTATACGCCCTGTCAACGGATTCTGGGAACGTAGTTTCCTAACACTACTGACAATCATATTTTATTAATCTCTTAAAATTTCTTGAGATCCTATGCTTAACTTATCTGATATGTCGGATACAAAATCCACCTGCAGGGTTTGACATAATCAAAACTTATAAGCTTTCTCAAGGGGATATCATCAATCCCAAAATTGAGACATGGATTCCATCATTAACTAATATCCACCACACAATTAACATTGTCACCCAATCCAATGAGATATTGACCCATTTAAGGATCTCACCCTTTTAGGGATCAAAGTGTAAATATCAAATGTACGTGTCTATAAATTAACTTAGGATTTAGAGCATAAGCACTCATAATTGTCATGAGGTATTAATTATCTTACAAGTCAGTATAAAGATAATTACCCAAAGTCGGTCCCGTTTAATACACAAAGTGTACCAGCATGGTGAGTTAAAACTATACCATTTCCCGTAGTCAAGACAAACCTACTACAACACGATGCTGCAGTCCTGCCGATGGAGTGTCCAATCCATCTAAGACTATAAACCAAAATCTTACATTCTACAAGATCCGATGGTTTGATCTTCCGTGTGTAAGCCGAACTCTACACACCAAACCACCTACTATGTAAAATGAAAGACACACATGCATAATATTAAATAAACAATATAATACAAATATTGCCCACACAGATTCTCATAAAAATGGATTAACTGATTTTATTAAATGAATAATAAATCAACTACATAAAGCATGGCTTTTAGTATATATCCCTAACAATCTCCCACTTAGACTCAAAGCCATGATGCGACACACCTCACTCTTATCCCTTTACATGACTATCAAAAGTCTTGGCCGGTAAGCTCTTGGTGAAAGGATCTGCCAAGTTATTTGCTGATGCTATCTTGGTCACTTTAACATCACCTCTTTGCACGATCTCTCGTATCAGGTAATACTTAAGCTCAATGTGTTTTTCCATCTTATGTGCCCTAGGTTCCTTTAAGTTAGCAACCACTTCGCTATTATCGCAATAAAGGACAACAGTCGATTGTACCGCAGGTACTACTCTTAGATCCATAAGGAAGTTTCTAAGCCAAACGGCCTCTTTATCGGCATCCGAAGCAACCATATACTCAGCTTCCATGGTGGAATTAGCAATACACGACTGCTTGATACTCTTCCAACTAATGGCTCCACCTCCTAGGGTAAACACATATCCTGAGGTAGACTTTCTGGAATCACTATCTGACATTAAATCAGAATCCGTGTACCCAATGGGTACAAGACTGTCTGCTTGGTAAACTAACATATAGTCTCGAGTCCTTTTCGGGTACTTGAGAATATTTTTCACCGCAGTCCAATGTTCATGCCCTGGATTAGACTGATATTTGCTAATCATGCCAACAGCAAAGCAGATGTCAAGTCTAGTATATAGCATAGCATACATTAGGCTTCCTACTGCCGAGGCATAAGGAACTGCCTTCATCTTCTCTATCTCATCAGGTCTCTTAGGACACTGATCCTTAGATGGAGTAATTCCATATCTGAAGGGAAGGAATCCCTTCTTGGAATCTTGCATGCTAAACCTTGCAAGAATATTGTCCATATAGGTGCCTTGTGACAAGCCCAACATCCTATTCTTGGGATCTTGCAAAAGCTTGATCCTTAGGATGTGACCGGCTTCTCCCAAGGCCTTCATATCAAATTGACTGGACAACCATGCCCTTAAGAAGATAATACCCCCACATCATTTTCGATTAGCAAGATATCATCCACATATAGTACTAAGAACACCAGCAAGCTTCCATCATGTTTCTTGTACACATAAGATTCATTCGCACATTGATCATAACCAAAAGACTTGATTGCTTGATCAAAGCAGATATTCCAAGACTTAGATGCTTGCTTAAGTCCATAAATGGACTTCTTAAGCTTGCACAACATGTGTTCTTAGCCCTTCGCAATGAACCCGTCTGGTTGCATCATATAGATGCACTCGTCAAGATTCCCATTAAGAAATGTTGTCTTGACATCCATTTTCCAAATTTCATAATCGAAATGTGCAGCAATGGATAAGAGAATCTGGATAGACTTTAGCATGGCCACCTGCGAAAAGGTTTCCTCATAATCGATTCCCTCTTTTTGAGTGAACCCTTTCGCAACAAGCCTTGCTTTAAAGGTTTCTTCCTTACCGTCTACTCCTCTCTTCTTCTTATAGATCCACTTACATCCAATGGGTTTTATTTCATTGGGTGGTTCTAAAAGATCCCAGACTTGATTGAAGTACATGGACTCCATTTCAGACTTCATAGCCTTTTGCCAAAGATCTACATCTTTATCTTGGAGTGCTTCATTGTAGTTACAGGGATTGGTACCTTATTCATCAGGGACCCAGTTATAAGACTCTCCCAAGAAAATATACCGGTCAAGTTGAATAATGATTCTCCTACTACGATGAGGCACAACCCGTGTCTGTGTATCACTGATATTTCATTGTGAAGATTCTGAACCTAATACACCATTATCTATACGCTATACTGGTTCAGGAACCTGCGTGTTAACGGTTGGTTTGACATCCACACGAGTTTCGATAATCCTCCCACTACTGCGCGATAATGGAATATCGATAATTCTATCTTGTGATGTTTCTTCTAGTACCGATGGTATCGAAGAAGTATGTGTCGGTGTCTCTTCTCTCATTTCCTCTAGAATAATACGGCTTCTGGGCTTATAGTCCATAACATAGTCCTCTTCTAAGAATGTGGTATTGGTGCTAACAATAACCTTCTGATCCTTAGGACTATAAAACAGACCACCTTTAGTTCCTCTCGGATACCCAACAAAGAAACATACTTCTATTCTTGATTCCAACTTTTCTGCGTTCCCTTTTAGCACATATGCTGGACTACCCCAGATCCGAACATGTCGCAGACTAGGCTTTTGCCCAATCTACAATTCCGTAGGAGTAGTAGGTACTGACTTAGATGGTACCAAGTTTAGAATGTATGCAACTATCTCTAATGCGTGTCCCCAAAAGGAAATTGGTAAATCCGAATAACTCATCGTAGATCTTACCATGTCCATGAGAGTCTTGTTCCTTCTTTCTGCTACACCGTTCTGCTGAGGCATACGGGGTGCAGACAACTAGGATGTAATCTCTTGCTCTAATAAGTATTCCCTAAACTCTCCCAAGAGGTACTCTCCACCACGATCAGATCGTAGTGTCATGATATATTTACCTAGACGCTTCTCCATTTCAGCCTTGAAGTCTTTGAATTTCTCAAAGCATTCAGACTTACGCCACATCAAATAAATGTACCCATATCTTGAGTAATCATCGATGAAAGTGACAAAATACTCAAATCCCCCTCTTGCTTGGACAGTCATAGGACCACACAAATCAGAGTGAACCAGTTCCAACGTCTCTTTTGCTCTATAGCCCTTGGCCGAGAACGGCCTATTGGTCATTTTACCTTCCAAGCAGGATTCACAGACTGTAAGTGCCTCCACTTCCAATGAGCTTAATGGCCCATTTTGAACCAATCTTTGAATCCTTTTCAAATTAATATGACCAAGGCGTAAGTGCCAAAAATGCGTTTGGTTCATCCTCGAAGGTTCTTTTATCTTAAATGGCAAACTATTTGTGTTATTTTATTCATTAAGTTGCAGTATAGGAGAGACAGGATTTATAATATAAAGATCATCCACCAATTGACTAGAACAAACAAAATGTTTATTTTCTTTAATAACTACTGCTTTATTAAAATGAACTGAATATCCATTCTTTACTAAACTAGAAACTGAAACTAAATTCCTTCTAATAGAAGGTACATAAAGGCAATTTCTTAATATTAAAATCATATTTCTACCAAAACTAAGACGTAGATCTCCCACTGCAACTGCTGCTACTCTCGTAGCATTTCCCATATATAGATAAATCTCTCCATCACTGAGCTGCCTGGTTCCCTAGAACCCCTGCAAAGAATTGCATACATGATCAGTGGCTCCCATATCTACACACCAGGTACTGGTAGATCGGACCGCTAAACACTATTCAACAACTAGTAAATGAGATTTACCTTGATTGTTCTGTCTGGTAAGATAAACCGGACATTGCTTCTTCCAGTGTCCTGGCTGCTTGCAAACAAAACATTTGGCTTTAGGCTTTCTCGGTTGTCCTCTTGGCCTTTGGATTAGCAGAGGACCCGCAGCCTTCTTTTGAGCCTTTTTTATTTTCTTCTTGCCTTTCGGCTTTGAAGCAAAACCTTTCTTAAATACAAGAGCACTCCCTGACTTTCTGTTGAGACCCTCAGCTGCCTAGAGTTCTTTAAGCAGCTCTGCCAAGATATATTTAAATTTATTCATATTGTAATTGAGGATGAGTTGCTTAAAAGACTCTGGCAGTGACTGGAGTACGATATCGACCTGGGTTTCTCCGTCGATTTCAGCTCCAAGGATCTCTAGTTCATTAAGAAGAGATATCATCTTAAGAACATGATCCCTTACAGGCATCCCCTCAGCTATAGTTGTGTTCATCAAGTCTTTCATGGCAACCTGCCTAGCAGTACGACTTTGATCCCTGAACATCTCTTGGAGGCTCTCCATCATGTCATAGGCGCTGGCCATTGACTGATGCTGATGTTGCAACACATTTGACATCTCATCAGCCTTGACCCATTTCTTGTGAGCCTGGGTTTCATCAGCGGTTGCCCCCTCACCAAGTTGCTCAGGACATTCTTGAGTAAGCACAAACTTGTAATCTTCAGCAGTTAACACGATATCCAAATTCCTTTTCTAGTCTATATAGTTTTGTCTAGTAAGTTTGTTTTCTTTAAGTATAACAGCGAGTGGATTGAAAGAACTCATTTAAATGCCTGAGAATCACATAATATAAATAATTACATTTGGGCAAAAAATTACTATGGATTTGAGTTGAAAATATTGGTTCCCTTTACCATATTTGAAAATAATCCGCTAGCAACCTGATACACCATGATAGTATGACTCGATGGGAAGCCATATACTATCCATCATTTGTTCACATAGGCAATTGTCTTTTAATTCTACTATCCAGGCAATGTATCTTGCCTAGTAAAATTAAACTGCTGACTTGCTTTGATCCTATAAATAACAATAGTGACTCAGATGGAGAGGATATTATTATTTATAGCTAAGTGTATACCATCACTTAATTCTAGGTCAAGAGTTCCGTGAGGAACACCTCTAATAGAGAGGTGGCCCACACTAACAATCACCCAAAACATTCTTTTAAAGAAGTTTGTACTGATGATTCCATGATCAACTACATCCGATAGGGAGGATGACACTAAAGTCATCACACAAAATTAATCATATCATCTACAAACCAGTGATGGAAACCATGGGATTTATACTTGATAAATTCCCTCTCCCACTTAGAATTTTAAAAAAAAATTGAGGGTTCTAATTTCTAGAAAAACTTTTAATTTAATTAATAAAAAATAATGGAATACTTGACAAGGATTAATTCATCCTTCCTTGTCAAACCCACATGTGTAGATAATAAAATTATTCTATTCTCATGATTTTAGAAAATAAGTACTTATGTTTTCAAATTATGGAATTAGTTTTATTTCTAAATACACATGTAGTTGTCCATCATTTTAAATTAATATAAATTAAACATGCAGCTAGACATCTGAAATAGGTCTAGGAACAATTATCCATGTTGTGCTATTCATTAAACATGAACCAATAATAATCATTCAATCACACATAAATAAGGAAACCACAATAAAATAGGAATCCCACTATTATGGTCAAGCTACAACTCTTGTGAAAAATCATCATTGAACCCGATTAGCTCTATGTCGCCATTACACACGGGGGTCGAGCTGCCCGGTCAGCTCGTAGGGGTCGAGGAGGCAGCGCCCTCTACGGGGTTTCCGGGGCAGCGCCTTGGAAGCTAAATCCGATTTACCATCAGCAACTGCCTTCCAGAACTGTTTTCTGAAACAATCTTCAGAAGCTGCTTCCAGATTGCTTTCTGAAACTGCTTGTAAACTGTCTTCACGAACTGTCTTCACGAATTTACTTGAGATATATTACATAAACCCTATGCCTCCATAAATGAGTTCACATGCTATTTCTTTGCAGTAAATTAACCACACATCAATCAAGCATTGGATCCAATATACACAAATCCTATGCCTCCATAAAAGAGTTCAGATGCTATATTAAAACAGCAAAATTAACCACGGATAAAACTATCATGGGATCCAATCACACAAAATCAGTGACCACAATAGTGGAATAAGAACGCTGCAAAACAAGGGTTAGCACTGTTCTACGTTCTATTCATCCATCAAAACATGCATAAGATCTGTTTTATTGGACAACGTAGTTGTGTCCAACCTATACACAAAATCAAGGTTGCCCTGATACCACTGTTAGGAAACTACATTCCCAGAATCTGTTGACAGCGCGTATAAGTTGGTGCTACAAAAATTACGTGAAAACTACAATAACCTTATAAGGGCGGAACTAGGGTTACCTTAAACTACTAAAATGGATTGCTGTAGTAGACGAATCGAGAACACGGGCTCGATAACAGCTCACGATCTTCTACAGTATTCCTTTGCTGCCAGAATATCGAGCTGAGTGTAGGCTCCTTCGAAATCCTTGATGTTTCTGCTCTCTCTTTTTACGCTCTCTTTTCTATTCCGAGTTATAATGCTCTTAATGGAAAAACGCAAACTGAGGAGAGATCCAAAGCAGCATATATATAGGATACCATAGGGACCATAAGAAGTCAATAAGAAATAGGCTTCCTTATGGAATTAGGAAACCCTAATTCGAACAGAATCAGATTCCTATTTTCATAAATTATAATTCATACCACTAAAGAATTATAATTGCACTCCTACCCTTATCTCAAAAATATACTTCGAGCTCCATGTTATTAAATGTTTATTATCTCCCTTTGTTAAGATTACAGATATCCATTAATTAAACATAATTACTGACAATCATATATAATTAATCTCTTAAAATTCCTTGAGATCCTCTGCTTAACTTATCTAATATGTCGGATACAAAATCCACCTGCATGGTTTGACATAATCAAAACTTATAAGCTTTCTCAAGGGGATATCATCAATCCCAAAAATGAGACATGAATTCCATCATTAATTAATATCCACCACAGAATTAATATTGTCACCCAATCCAATGAGATATTGACCCATTTAAGGATCTCACCCTTTTAGGGATCAAAGTGTAAATATCAAATGTACGTGTCTATAAATTAACTTAGGATTTAGAGCATAACCACTCATAATAGTCATGAGGTATTAATTATCTTATAAGTCAGTATAAAGATAATTACCCTAAGTCGGTCCCGTTTAATACACAAAGTCTACCAGCATGGTGAGTTGAAACTATACTATTTTCTGCAGTCAAGACAAACCTACTACAACACCATGCTGCAGTCCTACCGATGTTGTGTCCAATCCATCTAAGACTGTAAACCAAAATCTTACATTCTACAAGATTCGATGGTCTGATCTTCCGTGTGTAAGCCGAACTCTACACACCAAACCACCTACTATGTAGAATGAAAGACACACATGCATAATATTAAATAAACAATATAATACAAATATTGCCCACACAGATTCTCATAAAAATAGATTAACTGATTTTATTAAATGAATAATAAATCAACTACATAAAGCATGGCTTTTAGTATATATCCCTAACGGGCCGCTCACGCAGAGCACGACCAGCATCAGCATCAGCCTCAGCATTCATGTTTTCATCACTACATCTTTTTCATTACTTTAATCCTAAATCTATAGCCTCCAAAAGACCTGTCTCTTCAAGATTTTGGCACTCGCTTGCGACATGCGTTACCTCGAAAGCTCATGCCAAAGAGGGACAAACTGTAGACACCCCATTTTGTCGGCTATCAGATTTAGGAGACCCATAGCTTGGTGGTTCTCGATGATCAAAAACTTAAAAAGGGACTCCTGAAAGTTAGTTCTATCTCTCAAAATGCTCAAAATGACCAAAATACCCCTAAAACCCCAAACACTCCTAGATTTGGACCGAAAGTTCTAGAAACATACTACGTCATAGTAAAAGCAATAAAATAAGTTTCAAAGCAAAATCGAGTAAAATCATCAGCTCCCAGATACCCCTGGAAGTCCCAGAAGTTCCCAGAAAGTCCCCGTTGAGCGGTTTGACCTAAGTTTGACTAGGTTTAACCAGGGTTTGACCGAAATCATCTAAATTCTCCAAAAAGTTTTGAGATCATACTAGATCATGTAAAAAGTATTAAAATGAGTTTTATAAGAAAATCGGACAAAAACATCAGTTCCTGGGAGCTCCCAGAGGTTCCCAAAACTTCCGGGAGATCTTAGGTTTGACCGATTTGACCTAAAAGTTGACTTTAAAACTGGAGCATCGTGTTATCTTTTAAATATTTTTCATAGATACTAGAGGTCAATAGCTTTCCAACGGTAGGTCACACATAAATTTTGGATTCAAAATGAATTTATTATGAATTCTTGAAGGTGAAAAAGACGATCAAATCGGCTTTCATTGCAAATACCGCAAAACTTTTTAAGGTGACCTGACTCAAAACTATTGTTTATGAAAATTAGACTCCATTACCTTTCCAACGGTATATCACAAGCTCAATTTGAAATTCATATGCATTTTTTTGTGAATTTCGGACAAAATAGGGCCTTGTAGCGAATACCAAAATCTCAAGGGGGCTGACCAGCATTATCCGGACGTTGGAGCCGTGGCACAGGCCCAGTGCTGCCGCGTCACTCTCCCCCAGAACTTTTCATTTTTGTAATTTATTTTGGGGGTCCATTTTTGATTAATTGAACACCAAAACGACGTAGTTCCTTGTTCACAGACATTTGGAGCCAATGGGAGCCCTCTTTAAATCCCAAAACCACCCCAAATTGACCTACATAAACCCCCCTTGAATTATCTTTTAGGGGGGATGGCAAATGAAAGCTTAGAAAAGTTTTAGAGAGAAAGTTGTAGAGATAAGGTTATAATAGAGTGAAAAGAAGCTTCTTTATTTGATTTTCAACTAGAAAGTGAGTTCTAAACTTTGTTTTTACTTCATTACTTCCATTTACTTCACATTCAATACATTCCACCACCATTTTGTGAGCGTTTATGAGATAGGAAGCTTCTTCCATGTCCAAAGTCATTACATATGAGTGAAACATCAAGCTACAAGTCCAACATCTCCATGATTATCAACTATTGATTACTATTTACTTGCTTTATTTATATATGTTCATCTCCTCTTCCCCCATTTCTTCTTGATTTTTCTTTGATTACTTACTAGTTCATCATCGTCTAAGTGATAGCATGAACTTTGAAGTGAGCGAATCCTTATGGATAGTAGATCTTAACCTCAAAAACATGTTTGATAGATGATGATTAAAACCTTAATACTTCCAAAGTATTCTTGGGGTTATGCTCAAATGGAAACAATATCCTCCAACAATCTTGGAGGTTCTTGATATGAGTTCAATGTTGATATTTCAAGTGGTCATGAGCTTCATTTAAATGCTGAAAATGCACTCTCAAAATCTCTATTTCAAAACCCTTCATAAACCAACCCCCCCCCCCTCTTTGATTTCAAGAAATAAAACCCTATCCTTCTCAAAAATCTTCAAAACAGTGAGTGACATGAGTTCAAAGATTTCTCTAGAACCTAATGCTCAAAGGATTAACATAAGACCACTTGGAAGTCTTCCTAACCCATTCGAGAACACCCATGATTTTTGGTTTGACTCGGAAACACTTGGAAGGGTTCCATTTTGACCCAAACATTCCTCCCATACATTCTGCTTTTGCTGTCACTGCAGCTAGGTTGACTTTCCACTTGTCTTTCAGAAAACTTTTCCAAAAGGAGTTATCCCAACTTATTTTTTCCTTGAACTTTAGTGTCTTAGGGGACTTTCTATTTAATATTAGCCTCTAGATGTTTTGTTTTCATTTTCTAAGATATTTCAACATTTCAGTCGATACTACGGACTCCGTTTCCGAGTAACTTCTATTGTTTATATGATTTCTCTCAATCTGTAATAGTCATTGAAGGTTTTCCTTTTCATATGTGTTCTAGACACAATAAGTATGATCTCTATAAAAAAACATGCATTAAAAACATTCCTAACCCCTCTTTTCCATTTTTACAAGATCAACTCACTGTTCTATCCACTATTCACAGCAAGCATACTTTTACTTTCATTTTTTGATTTGATGATTACATGTACTCCAAATTAGTTCATATCTTAGGAAGTAGTCCATACTACATTTGTACATATCCTATGATGATTTCCTTCATACATTCATGCATACTCTAGACTTCTAAGTCAGTTTAGAAAGTCTATATACACAAACACACTACAACCTTTGCACATTCTAGGATCATACATTGCATCCATGTAAGATTTGGAGTTTTTGTGACTCCTAATCTAAGGAGATTATAAGGAATGAACTTGATCATATGTTCATGCTTCCCCTCGATCTAATCTTCCTTTCTCATCCGTCCCGGGGATTGAGAGGTCTTCTTTTCTCAAAGATGTATATGCATCATACTAGCTTGCTAAGCATACTTTGTTTTCTTTGTTTATTTGTTTCAAGAACAATCCATGTCCCCTCTTAGATTAGGAAAACTTGATTACATGATACATGATTAGATGATTTTTCCTAGGTTTGTTTGTGTGATCTTTCACCTTTGCATTATGTGATACTTGGCTTAGATTTTATGAATGACATCTTATCTTTTGATCTTCCATTTCAAGATTCTTATGTGATGTAATATATTATCATAGTATTAATTGTCGAACCAAACATAGTAAAAGATGATTATTTGGATGTTGATTGAGGCCCGTCGAAAGACGGGGTGAGTTGAGGGTATTTTGGTCGTGACAAAGGCTCCTTCCTCTCTCATACCAAAATGCCGAGCCAAGTTTTTTGGTTTTTGAAGGGATGGTGCCACTTATCCATTTAAGTGAGTCAAAATTAGGTTTCTTGGTTCTTTAAAGACCAAGTGGCGACTCTGTATCTGTTTTCAACATACCTTCCTTTTCTTTCTTTGATCCAAATCAATTTTAAACAAACTGAAAGAGTGGATGACCGATTCCACGTTTCCACAGGTACTAGGGGTATATATATACATCTGAAAAATATAGGGTATTACATGGTACTTCCTTATCCAAGAGTTAGCACATCATCCTAGAGATTGAGCCTAAAGTCCTTAATGAATAGGCGATAGAAACCCGCGTGGCCCAAAAACGAGTGTATGTCTTTTAGGTCCATTGGACGGGAAAGGTTGGAAATGACATCATTTTTTGCTTTATCTGCTTGCTTTCCCTCGCTAGACATAATGTGGCCTAGCATGATCCCTTGTGTCACCATGAAGTGACACTTCACTCAATTTAGCACGAGATTCTTTTGTATACATCTATTGAGGACTTTCTCAAGATTCTCAAGGTACTCATCTAAAGAATCTCCAAAGACAGTGAAGTCATCCATGAAGACTTCCAAAAACTTGTCCACCATATCACTAAAGATGCTAAGCAAGCACCTTTGAAAGGTCTCTGGTGTATTACAAAGCCTGAAAGGCATCCTACTATAGGAAAACGTGCCTAAGGGGCAAATGAAGGTGGTTTTCTCTTGGTCTTCGGGGGGCTATTTCTATTTGGTTGTACCCTAAGTACTCATCTAAAAAGTTGTAGTGCTTGTGGCTGGCTCTTCGTTCTAGGACTTGATCAAGGAAGGTTAGATGGAAGTGGTCCTTTTGAGTGATCGAATTCAATTCCTATAATCAATACAGACACTCCACCCTGTGGTGGCTATAGTGGGAACTAAATCACCACTTTCGTTTTCCATAACTGTGATTCCCGATTTCTTGGGAATCACTTGGGTAGGACTTACCTACTCATTATCGGATATGGGATAGATTATCCCCACATCCAACAAATTGATGACCTCGTCCATCACCACCTCTTTCATGGTAGGATTATGCCTTCTTTGCATTTGATGAAAAGGTTTGGCTTCATCCTCTAGGTAAATCTTGTGGGTGAAAATCTTAGGAAAAATGCCCAGCAAGTCGGCTATACACCGACCAATAGCACTCTTGTGCTCCCTCAAACTTTTTATCAATTTCCCTTCTTGACAAAGGTCAATTTGGGATGAAATAACCACCGGAAACTCTTATCCTCTCCCAAAAAGGCATACTTGAGCTCACTTGGCAAGTTTTGAGCTCAAGTTTTGGAGTGAAAACATTGCACGAAAGAGGAAAATTATCCCTTAGGGGTAATCTCTCAAAATTAGAGATCTACATGGCCATTTAAAGAATTCTCTCAACATCTACCTCCTCCTCAATCGACTCGTTCACCCTTTCAAATTCATAATCACATTCAACAAAAGCATTGTCGACAGCTAAGCATTTTTCAACATGATCAAAACTAGCGACATTATCATCAAGCAACAAATTATGATCAAAATAAGGATTAATGAAAGGCTCGTTAGTGTTTGTATCAAGTGAAAAATCAAAGAAATCTTGCACTAACGAGTTAATAAGTGAGACTTCATAAATTTCATCTCTGTCTTCCTCATCAACATCCGGTTACTTAAAGAAAGAAAGAAAATGTTCACATCCAAAGTCATATTGCCAAAAGTTAAACGCATGAGACCATTCCTGGAATTAATTTGAGCATTAATGATAGCGAGGAATGGATGGCCTAAATGATTAGGATGTGGGAGTGCTCATTTGCAATGGGTTATGTATCGAGTATGATAAAATCTACTAGATAGTCAAAATTACCAAATTGAATAATAACATCCTCTATTATACCCCGTGAAAACTTGACGAATCTATCGGCCAATTGTAAAGTGACACGGGTCTCTTTAAGCTCATCGAGGCCGGGTTGGACATACACCGAATATGGCAAAAGGTTCACACTAGCAACCAAATCAAGGGGTGCTCTATTGATGTAGTGTTGTCTAATGACACATGTAATGGTAGGACAACCAGGGTCCTTACATTTCAGAGGAGCCTCGTTAAGTGCAGCCATGTATGCACTTTTCTTGACTTTGTTCCTTTGCTTGATGGTGCAATGGTCCTTGAAAAATTTAGCATAGGCCGAAACTTGTTTATCGCATCCAAGAGAGAAATATTGATTTAAACCTTGTTGAAAATCTCAAGGTATTCTTTATAAGCCATTGAGGAAACGGAGGGGCAGGGTTCAAAAATTATTGGTCCAAGTAAAGGAAAATTAGGTTTTAAATTATATTAAACATGCAACGGAAAGATTAAGTTACAAAAACTTTATTGGTAGCCTAGATCAACTACTCGTTAACTCTATAGATGCGTAAACAAGAAGGGAAGAAGAGTTTATACCTCAGGTCTTGAACGTAATTCTGATTGTCTTCTTCTTTGATGGTGCAGCAGCTCCCACTAGGTTGTCTTCACCCTTATGACTCTTGCGGATGCTTTTCGGAGAGGCTAGAGATGGTGGGATCTCTAATATTGAGGATAGAGAAGGTTTGGGAAGTTTAAAACAGTTTTTGTAGCCTCAAGTTTAAAAAAATGACGAACACTGATTTCTAGATGCAACTGCCCTATTTATAGATTCCCAAAACCGACCTTACGTTCAATCGATCGAAGTGGCTTCGATCGATTGAACCATCGATCAATTGAACCATGTTCAATCGATTAACCCTGCCAAGACTTCAATCTATCGAGACTCCTTTGATCGATCGAATCTATCTAGACAAGATCCTCATGTGCCTTTCTAAGCATCCTAGCGGAGCTAAGAGTGGGACCTCCTAGGCTCTTTATTGTTGGCTCAGACCAGTTGTTAATTCCCACGACCAAACTCTTTGATCAGCAAATTAACCAATTAGTTTGTTAACGTCAACTCCACTATAAAATGATAACTGAACTCCAACTCAAACGAACAAATTTGAAGCGATAACTAGACTTATATGGTGTACTAATGTCCCTCTACCGTCAGCATTCATAATCATATTTAGGTAGTCAGATAACCGTTACTGTCAACCTGAATGATGACTACATCTTCCATTCCTTGAGTTTCATGCACCTCTCATGATTACCAAACATGTTGATAACTACTTATCAACATGACTGCAGTTCTCAGTAATCAACTTTGTGACATTCTAAAGGGAATGCTTACTCTTTAATAGAGGGTAGATTCTATCTTGACAATATATGTTCACAACCCTGTGAACATGACATACCCAAGATACCCAGGTATTGATCTTCTATAGATCTCACTGATTGAAAAGTCAAAGCAGCCATATCCATAGTTTGTGTCCATAATCGTCTCAAGATTGAGAACACGTACCTTATACAATTTATGCATTCCTATCAACTGTTGACAGTCTTGAATGTCGATAGGAAAGCTCAGGTCCATCAATGCACTACAAGCACTAGCATATTAACTAAGAACATTCTAGTGATTGAGATTCATCACTCCATCCAATGGTAGTTAATCATGCTACGGTGTAAACCTGATGAGATATCCAGTCTCATCATCCACTGTGACAAATTCTAAGTATCAAAGAATAGTAATTCATATCTCACTTGTATGTATCTCATACACACACGAATTGCTTACTATGATACTTAAGGATTAACAATCATCTCATGAAAGAAACATACACAATGAAATATAAAGTTGATATCCATATATTAAAATGTCAATGTCTCATACATAAAGTATTGGTTTAAGGGCACAAATCCAACAAACTCCCACTTGCACTCATGACCATTCAGTACTACATCTAAGACCTAGACTATCTAGATGACGATCAAAGACCTTCTGTGGCAAGGCCTTTGTAAACGAATCCGCAAGATTGTCAGAGGTTCAATCTTGCTAACAGTCACATCTCCACGTTGAACTGTATCTCAGATTAGATGATATTTCTGCTCTACGTGCTTTCCCTTTCCGTGGTTCCTTGGTTCCTTGGACTGAGCCACTGCCCCACTATTATCGCAGTACAGCATAATAGGTGACAGTGACGCTGGTACCACCCCGAGTTCTATAAGAAAATTCTTGAGCCTAATAACTTCCTTTGTAGATTCACAGGCAGCCACATACTCAGCTTCTGTAGTTGAGTCTGCAATGCATTTTTGCTTCATGCTCCTCTAACTAACAGCACCACTTTCCAAGGTAAAGAGATGTCCGGATGTCGACTTTCTCGAATCTTTATTTGACATAAGGTCTGAGTCAGTGTATCCTACTGGAATTAACTCATTACAGTCATACATAAGCATGTAATCTTTAGTCCTTCTCAAGTATTTAAGAATGTGCTTAACGACTGTCCAGTGCTCTGGACCTAGATTTGATTAATATCTACTAACCATGCCAACAGCAAAGCAGATATCTGGTCTAGTGCACAACATCGCATACATGAGACTTCCCACTACCGAAGCATAGGGAACTCCTGCCATGCTATTCCTCTCTTCCTGTGTCTTTGGACACTTGTCGTTGAAGAATGCTAAACCATACCTGAAAGGTAATAAACTTTTCTTTGAATTATCCATTGAAAACCTAGTTAGCACCTTATCGATATAACCAGCTTGAGATAATCCCATTATCTTTCGCTTACGATTCTGAAAGAGCTTTATCCCAAGGATATAACTTGCCTCTCCTAGATCCTTCATATCGAAAGTACTAGCTAGCCAAACCTTAACCGTTGTCAACGCCACTACATCATTTCTAATGAGTAGAATGTCGTCAACATAAAGTATAAGTAAAGTCACCACTTTTCCTTCACACTTCTTGTATACACAAGGTTCATCCAGATTCTGTATGAAACCAAACAATTTGACCGCTTGGTCAAAATGAATGTTCCAACTTCTGGATGCCTACTTAAGCCCATAAATGGACTTTTGCAACTTGCATACCAAGCTGACTTTCCCACCAGCTATGAACCCATCTGCTTGTTGCATATCGATATCCTCCTCAAGATTACCATTCAAGAATGTAGTATTGACGTCCATCTGTCGGATCTCATAATCTAGGCATACAGCAATGGATAAGAATATTTTGATGGACTTGAGCATGGCTACCGGCAAGAAGGTCTCCTCATAGTCAATACCCTCCCTCTGAGTATAACCTTTCACTACAAGCCTTGCCTTAAAGGTCTCAACATTTCCATCAGATCCTCTTTTCCTCTTGTAGACCCACTTACAACCAATGGGTTTAATATTGGCTGGAAGTTCTACAAGATCCCAGACCTGATTAGAATCCATAGATTCCAATTCAGCCATCATAGCTTTAATCCAATGGGCTGAGTCTACATCAGCCATTGCCTCTTCATATGTGGTAGGATCAGATTCAGATTCTATGGAGATAGTCTCAAAAACTTCTCCTAAGAACATGTATCTATCAGGCTGGCTAATAATCCTCCCACTACGACGAGGTACCAGTCTGGAAATTGGTGAAGAAGTGGTATTTTCTTGTGTTACATCATTATTAAGTGCGGGTAGGACTGAGGGCTCTCCTTCTATCTCTCTAAGATCTATCCTTCCCTTAGGTTTATGGTTCATGATATAATCATCCTCCAAGAAAATAGCATTGGTACTAACAAACACTTTCTATTTTCTTGGATCATAAAAATACCATCCATAAGTACCCTTTGGATACCCCACATAGTAACATACTTTCGATCTAGAATCCAATTAGCTCATCTTTCCTTTCAGCACATGTTGCAAAGAAGGCTTGTGCCCAATCCACATCTCTCGTGGTGTCCTGGGAACAAATTTGCTTGGTACTAGATTTAGTATGTATGTAGCAGTTTCCAAAGCATAACACTAAAGGAATAATGGCAACTCCTAATAACTCATCATCGACCTAGTCATGTCTAAAAGAGGCTAATTCCTTCTTTCCACTACATCATTCTGCTGAGGCATACCAGGTGCAGTCAACTGTGACACAATCTCATTCTGTACGAGGTGATCAATAAACTCATTAGAGAGGTACTCGTCACCTCGATCAGATCGAATTGCCTTGATGTGTGTTCCTAATTGCTTCTCCACTTCAGCCTAAACTCTCTGAACTTTTCAAAGGCTTCAGACTTATGCTGCATTAGGTATACATATCCATACCTGGAGTGGTAATCAGTAAATGTTATAAAATACTCATAACCACCCCTTGCTCGAATATTTATTGGTCCACATACATCAGTATAAACTAATTCCAATAATGCATTGGTCTTATTGCCCTTTGCAGGAAAGGACCTTTTGGTCATCTAACCCTCTAAACAAGATTCGTAGACTTCCATTGGTTCGAGAACCAAATCGCCTAAGACCCCTTCTATGACTAGTCTGCCAATCCTATTTAGATTGGTATGTCCAAGCCTCATATGCCAAAGCCTTATTAGATTAGTGGAAGGTTCCTTTCTTTTAGATGGTACAGTTACCACTGAGTTATTAAGTTCCATACAAGAGTCTTTAGAAATATTTGGAGTGATCACATATAAGCCATTTGATTTAACACCAGAAAAAATAAAAGAACCATTTCTTTTAATCACAACTTCAGTTCCAAAATGAAAAGAATAACCATTATTCGATAAATTAGAAACTGAAATTAAATTACGTCTCATTAAAGGGACGTAAAGTACATCTGATAGAATCAAAACATTATTGTCTGAAAATTCTAAAGCTACTACTCCTACTGCAACTGCAGAAACGGTTGCGCTAGATACCAAAGTCAGCACGATTTCTCCAACACTGTATTTCCTGGTTAATCTGAACCCCTTGAACTCTTGTAGCCAAGAATTTTGGACAATTCCTCTTCCAATGGCCCTTCTCACCGCATTAGAAACACTTTCCTTTGCTTTGGCCACCCACCTTCACCTTACCCTTACCTTTTCTATTAGATTTTGCGATCTTAGGGACCGGTCCAACACTTGGACTACCAGTGCTAGTCTTCTTCTTCCCTTTCTTACCTTTTGCTGCAGATCAGGTGGAGGAAGAGCTTTTTTCGTTCAGAACGTTGCCCCCAGGTTTGATCACTCCTTCCACTGCCAGAAGAGAACTCATCAATTCGCTCATTGAAAAACTCATTTGATTCATATTATAGTTAAGTTTAAATTGAGCGAATGAAGGCAATAGCGAATTGAGGATCATATCAACTTGGGTTTGTGCGTCGATGTTGGCACCTAGGGTTTGGGTCTCCAGCTCATTCAAATAACCAATCATTTATAAAACATATTCTTTAACGGGCGTCCCTTCCGACATCTTAGTACTCATTATCTTCTGCATAGTTACCTGCCTGGCAGGCCTGCCATGTTCCCCAAACATCTTTTTCAGGGATTCGATAATGTCACTGGCAGAATTATTCGACTGGAATTGATGTTGCAACACACCAACAATTGAGGCCAGAATGTAGCAACGGGCCATTCCATTCAACTTCTTCCACTTGTCGAACTCGTGTCTGGCAACTGCCGAAGCATTTTTCGCGGGTTCTTCAGGGTATGGGGTGGTGATGACATATATGTGATCCTCCGTAGTTAATACGATTCAAGGTTACCTTTTGTGGATACCGGGCTTCCACCGCTTTTTGTTTTATTTTTGAAACTTGTTTGACTTTTGAATCAAAGAAAGAGAAAAGGTCTGTTGAAAACAGATACAGAGTCGCCACTTGGTCTTTAAGGAACCAAGAAACCTAATTTTGACTCACCCAAATGGATAAAGGGCACCGGCCCTTCATAACCAAAGAACTTGGTTCGGGGTTTTGGTACGAGAGAGGAAGGAGCCTTTGTCGCGACTAAAACACCCTCAACTCGCCCCGTCTTTCGACGGGCCTCAATTAGCATCCAAATAATCATCTTATACTATGTATGGTTCGACAAATAATACTATGATAGTATATTACATCACATAAGGAGATTTAAAATGGAAGATCTAAAGATAAGATATCATTCATAAGATCTAAGCCAAATATCACACAATGCAAAGTGAAAGATCACACAAATAAACCTAGGAAAAATCGTCTAATCATGTATCAGATAATAAAGTTTTCCTAATCTAAAGGGACATGAATTGTTCTTGAAACAAATAAATCAAAGAAAGTAAAATATACTTAGCAAATTAGTGTGATGCATGTTAATCTTTGAGAAAAGAAGATTTCTCAATCCCCGGGACGGATGAGAAATGACGATTAGATCGAGGGTAGCATGAACGTGTGATCATGATCATTTCTTATAATCTTCTTATATTAGGAGCTACAAAAACCCCAAATCTTTGCATGGATGCAATGTATGTATCTAGAGTGTGTCAAGGTTGTGGTGTGCTTTGTGTTCATGGATTTCTAGAGTGACTTAGAAGTCTAAAATGTGCATGAATGAATGAATGAAATTAACATGGTATGTGTACAAATGTAGTATGGACTACTTCCTAAGATATGAACTAATTTGGAATGCATATGAGCATCAAATCAAATAATGAAAGTTGAAATGTACTTGCTGTGAATAGTGGACAGAACAGTGGCATGATCTTTTGGAATTTGAAAAGAGGGGTTAGGAATGTTTTCAATGCATGATTTTTTATGGAGATGTTCCTTATTGTGTCTAGAACACAACCCAAAAGTCCAATCTTGAAAATCTATCACAGATTGAGAGAAATTATATAAACAATAGAGGTCACTCAGAAACAGAGTTCGTACTGTCGACTGAAATGTTATAACATCTTAGAAAATGAAAAAGAATGATCTAGAGGCCCATTTTATACAGAAAGTTTCCTCAGACATTTAATTTTAAGGGACAAATAAGTTAGGACCACCCCTTTTGGAAAAGTTTTCTGGAAAAGAGGTCGTAAGTTGACCTAGCTGCTTTGACAGCGAAAACAGAATGTTTGGAAGGAATGTTGGGACCCAAATGGACCATTTCCGAGTACTTCCAAGTCAAACCAAAAATCATGGGTGTTCTCCAATGAGTTAGGAAGATTTTCTAAGTGGCCTTGCATCCATATGTTGAGTATTGAGTTCTAGAAAAATCTTTGAACTCAACTCACTCACTGTTTTGACTCATTGTTTTGAAGATTTTGGAGAAAACAAAGTTTTGTTTCTTGAAACCAAATGAGAGGGATTGAGGGGGGTTTTGAAATAGATGTTTTGAAAACATGTTTTCAACATTCAATAAGGATCATAGCCACTTAGAATACCTACATCAAACTTATCATTTAAGAACCTCCAAGATTGTTGGAGAGATTTATTTATTTTTTGAACATAACTTCAATACATTCCAAGAATACCTTGGAAGTATTGAGGTTATGATCATCATCTATCAAACATGTTTTTGAGGTCAAGAGCTACTATCCATAAGGATTCACTCACCCCAAACTTCATGTCATCACTTAGATGATGATGAACTAGTAAGTAAATAAAGAAAATAAAAAAAGAAATGAGATAAGAAGAGATGAACAATAAATAAACAAGCAAGTAAATAGCAATCAATAGATGCTAATCAATGTGATATTCATGAAGCATGAGACTTGTAGATTAGTGTATCACTCATATGTAATGACACTAGACATGGAAGAAGCTTCCACTCTCTTGAATGCTCACTAAAATGGTGGTTGGGAGTATTGAATGTTGAAGTAAATGGAAGTAATGAAGTAAAAACAAAGTTAGAACTCACTTTTGTTTTTGAAAATCAAAGAAGAAAGCTTCTTTTCTCTCTACTCTAGCCTTATCTCTATAACTTTCTCTCCCTAACTTTTCCAAAACTCACATTTGACTCCCCCAAAATGAGGAGTAATGGGGTGTTTATATAGGCCAAATTGGGGTGTTTTTGGGATTTAGAAATGACTCCCATTGGCTCCAAATATCTGAAATCATAAAACTACGTCGTTTTGGCTTTTAATTAATCAAAATGGGACCACAAAACATATTACAAAAATGGACTGTTCTGGAGGGGAGTGCCGCGGCGGCACTGGGCCAGTGCCGCGGCGGCAGTGCTCCTCCCTTCGTCTGGATAATGCTGTTTAGGCCCCCCGAAGTTCCGGTATTCGCGAAAAGGCCCTATTTTGTCCAAAATTCACAGAAAATGCATACGAACTCCAAATCGAGGTTGTGATATACCGTTGGAAAGGTAATGGAGTCTACTTTACATAAAAAATAGTTCGGGGATAGGTCACTTTGAAAAGTTTTGCGGTATTCGCGATAAAAGCCGATTTGATCGCCTTTTTCGCCTTTGGAAATTCATAATAAAATCGTTTTAAATCCAAAAATCATGTACGATATACCGTTGGAAAGCTATTGACCTCTAGTATCCATGAAAAATATTTGAAAATTGTTTTGGTGCTCCGATTCCAAAGTCAAATCTTGGTCAAACTGGTCAAACCTGGGATTCCCGGGAAGTTCTGGGAATCTCCGGGAGCTCCCAGGAGCCGACTTTTTCGCTCGATTCTCTTTTAAAACTTATCTTAATACTTTTCTAATGATTCCGGTGAATTCGGACAATTTTGGTCAAACTTGGTCAAACTTGGTCAAACGCCAGTCAAACCTGGTCAAACCTTGATCAAACCGGTCAACGGGGACTTTCGGGGAACTTCCGGGACTTCCGGGGGTCTCTGGGAGCTGACGATTTCATCCGATTTTTCTTAAAAACTCATTTTATCACTTTTCTTACGACGTAGCATGTTTTCAGAACTTTGGGACCAAATTTGGGAGTTTTCGGGCTTTCAGGGGCATTTTGGTCATTCTGAGCATTCTGAGAGATAGAGCTGACTTCCGAGAGTCCTTTTGAGTCTTTTACGATCATTGTGAACCACCAAGCTATGGGTCTCCTAAATCTGATAGCCGACAAAATGGGGTGTCTACAGTTTGCCCCTCTTTGGCATGAACTTGCGAGGCAACGCATGTAGCAAGCGAGTGCCAAAGCTTTGAAGAGACAGGACTTTTTGGAGGCTATAGATTTAGGATAAACAGCGTTGCCAAAGATGAAAGGATGATGAGGTTAGTGCTGGTCGCGCCCTGCGTGAGCTGTCTACGTATCCCAAGGGGAATCAGACCAGGACGTAGTTCAGGGCGCAAAGGAACAAATCACTCATGCACAACAAGACATGCGGATGTTATGCTATGAGGATGATATGCAATGCATGGATGTGATATGAATTGTGTCATGAGTCCTATAGTGTTATGATCCTAGTATGAGCAGGTGCTGTGGGGTGTGCCACTCCGAGTGGGCTGGTGTTGTGCTAGTGTTTGCGACTGTGATGTGGTGGATGACTCGGATAAGGACATCAAGGTTTAGAAGACTCTGGGTTTAGGGGCAACTTCTGAAACTTGAGAAGTGCGTTTTGCAAACGAGTGAGATAGATCATATGTGCTTCGTTTAGCAGATGATAGCCAAAGATGGCCGAGGGATCTTGTGGTAAAGCTGTGAGAAAATTCTCGATAATCAGGAGATCTGGATGTGGGAGATGCTCTGGTTGTTCCTGACGGCAGACTTTCGGGAATCGGTTCTGGCTGGTGGGAGGATCTTTATTTTCTTGATCGGGAACCAGGATCCATCTCTGAACCTGTCACGGTTTGATCAAATCTTTCGGCGCTCACTCCGAGAGAGCCGGTCAGGGTCTCTGGGGGCTGTTATCTATCTGCTTTTGTCCTCGGGGGATGATGCATGGTTCTCGGGGAATCTCTTTTCTTGATCGGGAACCAGGATCCATCTCTGAACCTCTCACGGTTTGATCAAATCTTTCAATGCTCAATCCAAGAGAGCCGGTCAGGGCCTCTGGGAGCTGGTATCTGTCTGCTTTTGTCCTCGGGGGATGATGCAGGGTTCTCGGGGAATCTCTTTCGGTGCTCAATCCAAGAGAGCCTGTCGGGAGAGCCTGTCGGGGCCTCCGGGAGCTGGTATCTTTCTGCTTTTGTCCTCGGGGGATGATGCAGGGTTCTCGGGGAATCTCTTTTCTTGATCAGGATCCGTTACCAGAATTCTCGTGTTTGATCGAATTTTGCGACGGTTGTCCTGAAAAGACCGATTCGGGTCTTCGGGAGCCAATTTTTCCCAGTTTTTTCCTGCTGGAGGTAGTTTTGACAACTCTTAGTCTGCTTGGGGTAAAACCTCATAAATCTCGACTGGAATGGGCCACTAGAGCTGATCGGGGCCAAAAACGGGCTGAAAAAGGCCAAAACAGGCCAGAACGGGGCAAAACGGAGCGAGGTGGGGCCCACGGGGAGCAGTGCCGCGGCGGCACTGGGTGACCGAACTTCATCTTCCTATATCTCAGGTTTTTGAGCTTTTGAAGCTCATTCTTGGCCATTTTGGGGTGTTTTTGGAGCCAAAATTCATCAAAACGCAGCTTGTGCGCGCTCAGGTGAGTAATCTTTCCCCGTAGTTGGATTTTTGATTGGTGTTTTGGTTAGCCCAAATTTTTAAGAAGGAAGTTTAAGTGTGACTTCCATTTTTCTTGTAGATCCATGGCTTCGAGCTCAAGGAGACCGTCTAAGAAGGCCAAGGGACGGATGAAGGCCGAGGTGCAAGCTCCGGACTTGATTTTACACGACCCTCAACGCCATCTTTCGGCCGCGGCTCTAGCGAGCTTGGTATGTGAAACTTTCTACATTTTAGGACTGCTTTCATGTATTATGCTAGTTTTGTGAGCCGTAGTGTGCACCTAGAGATCGTTAGAAGTCCGATTTGTGCTTAAATGTTGATTTCGTGATTTTGGCTCTCGGGTTGTGAATAGTGATTTTGTGCATCTCTTGTCGTCTTTGTTGTGTGTAGGTGCCGGAAGTGGCATTGAAAGGCCACGGTAGCCTCGCCCATGCTTTTTTGTGGTATACCCAACTCTCGCCTACCGTCAAGAGGATGGTTGATGATGCCGGGTTCGGAGGCTTCGTCCGCTTGGTTTCGAAAAGTAGCAATGATTTGGCTCACTTCTATGCACTAGCTGAGAGGTGGTGGGACACTACCAACACTTTCCACCTGCCGTTTGGAGAGATGACCATGACGCCCTTCGACTTCTCCATGATTACGGGCTTGAGGGTCGGCGGGAAGCGCTTGATTCTGGATTACTTTTATGAGATCGACCCGGAGGCGGTGGAGATGTTGATCGGGGATGTTCCCCCTAACTTGGAGAGGCATTGGTTTCCTTGCGGCTGGCTTTACCGGGCCTATGGCAGAGGTAATAACAATCTGAACAATTCCCAGCTTTTGAGGGTTTATCTTCTGTATGTCCTCGGGTGCTCAATCTTTGCGACAAGGAATGACCGGGTGAGCTTGAGGCTCCTTTCTTGCCTGGTGACCATTGATGAGATCCCCTCCTATAACTGGGGCGGTGCTGCCTTGGCCCATCTCTAAAAGCATATGGGGGAGGTCTTTCGGGGCGATGTTAAGTCTACTGGGGGATTCTGGCGAGCTTGGGAGGTACGCACTGTTTCTTCTTTTATTTTCCATCTTTCTGATTTTCACACTTGTTCTGATTTCTCCTTTGTCTGTGCAGCTTTGGAGTTTTGAATACTTGAAGATGTTGGCTCCCTCCCCAGCAGACGAGTCAGGCGAGGATGAGGATGGTATGGCTCCTGTGCCTCTATTCCCATGAGGCTTGAGATGGCGGAGGGACGTTGTTGGGGTGAAGAGTGGGGCCCACCGAATTGTTTTGCTTCGGAACTTCTTAACTGGGCTGACAACCTCTAGTGTTGATTGGACGCCTTGGGAGGGCGTCGCCTATGCCGCCCCAGAGGAGATTCAAGCGGTCAAATCTCTTACCTCCTGCTGCCTTCTGATGGAGAGTACCGAGTGCAGGCAGTGGTTCCTTGGTGAGCGGGTGTCTCGGCAAGTGGTTGGTGGTTCCCGGTATCGTGTCCCTCATGATCCTCCTGCGATGGATGCTAGTGACCTCTCTGGAGATGCTCTGCTGGCGGCTTTAGCCGGCACCGATGTTTGGGACCATTTTCTTTCTGAGACCGATTACGAGGCTTACCGCGGCCGTTTCCTGATGCCTAACTTCCCACTCCTGGAGGTGAGTTCTTTTTGTATTTTTGTTTATATTTATTACCCATGTTTTTGATTTATCTTTTCCTAACTTATTCTGTGCTTGCAGCTTCGCGAGATGTACAGGAGACAGGCTCCTCAGGCTCCTGACCCTATCCCTCCTTGGGATTGGACCGTCAATCTTCTAGGCGCTGATGGCACTCCCCAAGTGATGGAGGTGCCATGAGTCACATGCGGGTACCCTACTCAGCCAGCGGGCGTCCTCAATGTTCCTTGGAGTTACGCTGAGGAGGGTCACGCCTTGGCGGCTAGCTTACGGTCCTTGGTCCTCACACGAGACCACCGGGTATGTCTCTAATTTTGCACTTCCTTAAAGTTATGAGGTTCTAACCCTAGATTTTACCCTTGACAGATGGACGGTATGCGGCAATTTGCTGCCAACCAGATGGCGTCTTTGGTAAGTCTCTAACTTGACTCTGTTTTTGTACTTTTTGTTGTTCCCTTGCTAATTGCTCTCATTTTATTTGTGTGTGCAGTACCATGGAGGCGGGGCCGGCTCATCGAGGACTGGTCCAAGATGCAAAGGTGCTAGGAGGAGGCCATCGCCGACGTACACTTCGGGTGGTCCGACGGAGGACGAAGAAGAGGAGGACTGAGGCTTCCCAAGCGGGAATTATTATTTTATTTTCTTTTTCTGTTTTCGATTGGGTTGTACTGGGGATATGATTATTCGGACAGTGTAGGACGATGTGTAGCACAATTTGTGACCTTTTGACAGAGTATTATGATGTTTTGCCTCCTAGGCCGGATATCTTCTAGTTTAGAGGCGCAGTTATGTGCTTGTTGATATATGTGCACTGTGATTGCTGGATGTTACTGCGATGGGCAGTTTCGTGATAGTGAGTGCTTTTGCCTTGCAGGTGGGATAGTCCGTGAAGCGGGGAGGGGCTGCCGAAATTTTGAATTTTGCTAGAGCCACGATAGAAAATATGGCTTTGTACGATCCTGCCTAACTCACAGCTTGGCTGAACATTACGGATGGCGTGGAGCGGATCAATCTTTTTAGCTACGGCTTGACCGAGCTGTTCTCTCTTTGCCAGGTGACCCCGAACACTGAGTTCTTGCGTGCTGCTATCGCTCACTGGGACCCGGTGAACCATGTCCTCAATTTCAATGGTCTGGAGATATGCCCCATGTTTGAGGAGTTCTGTGCTATCCTTGGCTTTGATTCTGACTCTGACTTGATTCTCCCTTCTGTTGACACCCTCAGTCCTACGCGAGGCTTGGCTGAATATCTGAATTGCTCCGTCACTATTTCCCGCCGGCTGTTTCAAGGTGAGGTTCTCAACATTGCTTCTATTATTGCCCGGTACGCCAGTCCTGGGGATCCCAGCGTGTATGATGCTACCCGCGGGGCCGCTTTGATACTGTACATGACTTCACACTTCCTATTCTCGAGTACTTCCGTCGACTTAGTGCATGTGTGTCTCGGACTGAAGCTTAGCAGGAATCCCATGGCCATGGTTCTAGCTGAAACTTTGAATGGTTTGGATAATGCCTTCAACCAAGGGACTCCTCTTCTTTCTGGGGCGCCTTTGGTGTTACAGGCTTGGCTTTACGAGCGCCTTCAGCTGTGGACGGGCCGTATACCACCGGTTTACTTTCGTCGAGCAGTGCTTCATTCTCACTATACCTTTGCTGATTGGGTGGGCATGATGAGCGCCTTATCTGAGGCTGACATTTGCTGGATCGTGAGGCGTTGGGGCCTCTACGCTATCACCACGAGCCTCAGGGGTCACCAGAGAGTGTGGTTGATGGGTCTGAGAGAGACTTCTTTCTATCATCCTCGCCGTTTGGCCAGACAGTATGGACAGGTTCAGGAGGTTCCCCGGGGGTTTACTGAGAGGATCTTTGCTTCCAGGATCAGGGCTGCCACTATCGCTGCTTTTATTGATGGTTGGACTGACCGAGTAAAGGCCTACTTCTAAAGACCTTTGAGAAAATAAAAGACACTAGACCTGACTGATTCTGCTCATTCCTCCAAGTGTCTTTGAACATGTGGTTGCTTTTTGAAAGACTTTTATTTCTTTGATTATTCCTGCCTATGTAATATTCAAAGTTTATTTATTGGTGAACCTTGGTTACTTTGGGAATCTCATTTTATGCATTTTAGCTTTCTAAAAACATTTTGTAACTTGAGATTTCAATTAGTTGTTGCTTTTGGTACTTGCTTGAGCATGCTGGGGTTGTTAGAGGCAAACGAGGCGGGTAGCCGAAGTTTGCCCCTAGTTTGGGATATATATGGTTGTGAGGCAAACGAGGTAGATGACCGACGTTTGCCCCTAGTTTAGAAGAGGTTCAGGCAAACGAGGCGAGTGGCCAAAGTTTGCCCCTAGTGTGGAGGGTGATTTTTTGGGTTATGGTAAGGACCGCGACTTTATTTTTCTCACGTGCTCATAATTTTTGCCTAGGCACCGAGGAGGTGACCTAGCGAGCTATTTTTTCTCTTTTGTTATTGCTCACTTTGGATTTAGCTCTAATTTTTGCCTAAGCGTCCTTTCGGATTTTCGACCTAGCGAGCCATCCTTTTATTTTATTTTATTTATTTTTTTTTGAAAGTCTGCCTACGTACCCCCAAGTGGGGATCAGGTCCAACGTAGTTCGGGCATGGTTGGGAAGAAGCGGGTTGATTTTTGGGTAGGTGGGGTGACCGAACCGATGCGGTTGCCTACGTATCCCCGAGTGGGAATCAGGTCGAGCGTAGTTCAAGGCAAGGCTTGAAAGAAAAGGTTATTTTTGTTGGTGGAGCGACCGAACCGATGTGGTTGCCTACGTATCCCCGAGCGGGAATCAGGTCGAGCGTAGTTCAAGGCAAGGCTTGAAAGAAAAGGTTGTTGGATAGTCAAGCATAGTACTTTTTGAGACGATCCATGTTGATTGGTTCTTTGAATTCGACACCATCGAGGTCCATGAGATAAGTTGCTCCTCCGGAAAGAACAGTCTTGACGATATAAGGGCCGACCCATTTAGGTTTAAACTTCCCACGGGGATCAAAGATCGGAGCTCGCAACTCCTTAAGGACAAGGTCGCCCTTGACAATCTTCCTTGGACGAACCCTTTTGTTGAAAGCACGGGCTATCCTCTTCTGATAGATTCGGACATGGTCGACCGCCGCTAGATGCTTTTCATCTATGAGGGCCAATTCTTCATACCTTTCTCTCAACCAATCTGATTCCGAAATTTCACACTCTGCCATCACGCGTAGGGACGGTAATTCTATTTCCACCGGAAGTACCGCTTCCATCCCATACACTAGTGAGTAAGGAGTCGCTCCTGTGGACGTCCTTATCGATGTTCTGTATCCCCAAAGTGCAAATGGTAGCTTTTCATGCCAGTCTTTGTAGGTATCAGCTGATTTTTACAGTATGGCCTTGACATTCTTATTTGCAGCTTCAACTGCCCCATTGGTCTGTGGTCGGTATGGTGACGACTTGTGATAGGTGATTTTGTATTCCTCGAACAGATCCCTGACTTCTGCCTTGAAATGACTTCCGTTGTCTGAAATAATCTCATGGGGAACTCCATAACGGTAGATGAGATTTCTCTTGATGAATTTGGCCACTTCCTTGGCCCCCAACTTGGTGTAGGATGTAGCTTCTACCCATTTTGTGAAGTAGTCTATGGCCACCAGGATGTACCGATTTCCATTTGAGGCCTTTGGAATGATTTCACCAATAATATCGATTCCCCAGGTGGAGAATGGCCAAGGCGAGGTCATGCTGTATAGAAGAGATGGTGGCACATGCATCATGTTTGCATGGATCTGGCACTTGTGACACCTTCTTACGTACTCACAACAATCTTTCTCCAATGTTGTCCAGTAGTACCCTTGCCTTATAATCTTCTTGGCCAACATGTGACCGTTCATGTGAGGGCCACAGACCCCTTCGTGTATTTCTTCCATCATTCTTTTGGAGCTCTTTTCGAACAAGCAGGTCAGGTTGTGACCGTTGTATCCTTTCCTCAGCAGTTTCCCGTCGCAAATGATGAATTGCGCTGCGAATCTTCGAATTGCCCTTTTGTCTTTCTCCGTAGATTCTTGGGGGTATGTCCCTTTTTCTATGAAATCCCAGACATCCTGATACCATGGTGCTTCATTCTCTTCTTCTTTGACTGTGGCGATTATGTTGAACGAAGGCTCGTACCTCTGCTCAATTACCAAGGGCATCATCCTGACTCCCACAGGAATTTTGATCATCGAAGCTAGAGTGGCCAAAGAATCTGCCAGCTGGTTCTCTTCCCTGGGCAAGTAGAGGAATGTGATATTTTCGAACTGCTTCTTGAGTTGGTCGAGACGATCATGATAGGGCTTCAACCTTTCTTCTTTTACTTTCCATTCTCCTCTGGCTTGTGATATGATGAGGTTTGAATCCCCGAAGACATCCAACCTCTGAACTTTCAGCTCTAAGGCTGCCTCCATTCCCAGAATGCATGCTTCATACTCAGCAGTGTTGTTGGTGGAGTTATAATTGAGCTTGACTGCTAACGGAGTATGGTCCCCACTTGGCGATACTAGGATCATCCCTACTCCGTATCCCTTCATGTTGGCTGCTCCATCGAAGTACAACTTCCACTGTTCTTCCTTGATTTCCACGATGCTCTCGTCCGGAAACGGAAAGTCCCCACTTTCTTCGGAGTCAACGGCATGTTCTGCGAGATGCTCAGCTACGGCTCTCCCTTTTACTGACTTGCTCGTAACATACTTGATATCGAATTTGGATAATAGAAGTAACCAACGGGATATACGACCGGTCAGGGCGGGTTTTTCGAGAAGGTATTTTAGAGGATCCATGCGGGATATGAGCACAACCGGAAAGGCCAGCATGTAGTGCCTTAGTCGGCGAGTGCACCAAACCAAGGCCCAACATGTTTTTTCGAGGGTAGAATAGTTGAGCTCATACCCAGTCATCCTTTTGCTGAGGTAGTATATGGCTTTTTTGGAATGGCTTTCTTCTCCTTCTTGGGCTAGCATGCAACCCATGGCGTTTTCGGAGACAGACAGGTAAAGGAATAAGGGCTTATGGGGAGTGGGTGGTGAGAGGACAGGCGGGTTTTGAAGGTAGGCTTTTACTTTGTTGAAAGCGGCTTGGCACTAGTCATCCCATCGGAACTTCTCCCCTTTTCTCAATAACCGGAACAGAGGATCGCACGTGGTTGTGGGCTTAAAAATGAAATGGCTGATGAATTGGATTCTTCCGAGGAACCCCCTTACTTCTTTTTCATTCCGTGGTGGCGTCATTTCGAGGATTGCCTTGATCTTAGAGGGGTCCACCTCTATTCCCCTTTGTGTGATGAGAAAACCCAGGAGTTTACCGGAGGTTACGCCGAAAGTGCATTTCTTTGGATTCAGCCTCATCTTGTATTTGCGCAACCTTTCGAAGAACTTTTCCAGCGCTACCAGGTGCCCTTCTCTATCCTTGGATTTTACAATCATGTCGTCTACGTATACTTCTACCTCCTTGTGAATCATATCATGCAGCAGAGTGGTGGCAGCTCTTTGGTAAGTCGCCCCCGCGTTCTTGAGTCCGAAAGGCATTACTCGATAGCAGTAGGTTCCCCAAGGGGTGGTGAATGTCGTCTTTTCCCGATCTTCTGGCGCCATCAGAATCTGATTATACCCTGAGAAGCCATCCATGAACGAAAGTAGCTTATGTCCAGCGGTGTTGTCCACCAAGACATCAATGTGGGGAAGCGGAAAGTCATCTTTGGGACTGGCTTTGTTTAGATCACGGAAGTCAACGCACACACGAACTTTTCCATCCTTCTTCGGGACTGGCACGATATTGGCAATCCATTCTGGATACTCGGTGACAATGATGAACCCTGCCTTGAACTGCTTCTCCACCTCTTCTTTAACCTTGAGTGCCCATTCCGGTCTCATGCGCCTCAGTTTCTGCTTGACGGGTTTAGAATTGGGGAGGAGAGGAATATGATGTTGGACGATGTCGGGATCGACCCCAGGCATGTCTTCGTAAGACCAAGCAAAAACATCTTTAAATTCTTTTAGCAAGAGGGTTAATTTCTCTTTTTCTTTTTTATCAAGAGTTGAGCCAATTTGCACAATTTGTGGATTATCTGTTTCACCAAGGTTAACCGATAAAGTATCTTCGATTATTTCATAAGCAGGTGGTTTTTCAATTAGTTGCTTAAGTTCAATTGGGAGATCCTCGGAGGGATCTGTGCATTCACAAGTGTTAGACACAGAGGAGTAAGCAGAATCGTCTTTCATTTTATTCATGACAGGTGAAGTGATTACATTGGATAGTGGTGGGCTTACAGCAGCCGACTCCAGTACAGACTCGATAATTGGTAGTACAGACTCTGGGAAAATAGGGGATTGGGAGACACAGACAGATGACTCTACAGCCTGGTTGCTCAGACCCTCCTCAGTTGGCTTGATCTGATCATCTTGGCTCTTGGCCCCCTTTTTTCATCCTCCTTCTCAGCGGATTCCTCCCACATTTTCTCGATTGCTTCAGTGTCCAGGTATTTCAACCAGTCTTCCTCTGGGGTCTTCTCAACTTCTTCGGGATAGAACGGGTCTTGATATGGGGGCCTCTCACAGTCAGCGAAGATTTCAAGCCCGGGGTGCCTTCTCCCAGTGGTTTGATGGATCCAGGGTTCGGGGAATCCGAAGTAAGGGAAATCATCTCCTTCTTTGACGAACTGTCCATTCAAAGTCTTGCGGTATGGCGGGAGACCCCTTACCCTTTTCTTCCATGGCCTCTGCAACTCGACGTCTTCTTCAGTGGGCTTGTATCCTAACCCGAAAGTTCCTTGTTGTCCTTTGATCTGCGGGAATTCCCGAATTCCTTGCTGACGTCGACCTAACCCCATTCCGGGGAAGTAGTTCATCTTGCGGACAATGTTGACGACTGCGGAGTGGACCTCAGGGAATCGGTCTTCATCCTTGATCATATGAACTTCTTCTATGAAGAATCCTCCGATTTCTCCTTCTTCTAGCTCAGGTATTTGGACTTCAAAAATGGGAGCGTAATTTGGGAAAGCTTCATTGCCCTAACTATTACCGAGGATGATCTTTACCTCCTTCTCATGAATGTACTTGATCATTTGATGCACAGTGGATGATACAGCTTTGTTGGCATGAAGCCAGGGCCTTCCAATCAGCAGATTGAACGAGGCAGGTATGTCCATGACTTGAAAGATCTCAGTGCTTACCAAAGATCCTACCCGGATTTGGAGAGAAATGGTTCCCATCACATTTCTTCTAGTGTTGTCATAGGCTCTCACGGATTGCACAGATGGCGTGATGTCAAGGACATTGACCCCCAAGGCGGTGGCAGTCCTTAGGGCACAGACATTTAAAGCCGAGCCTGTGTCGACTAGACAAAACGGCACCTGTTGTTCCTTACATCCCACGGTGATGTATAATGCCTTGTTATGTGCGGATCCCTCTGGTGGCAGGTCCTCATCGAAAAATGTAATGATGGGGTCGGGGGTAAGCGCACCCAAGAAAGCTACCATGTCCTCCGGCGCGGCGTCGATGGGGACTTCAATCCCAGCCAAGGCATTCAACACGGCTTGCCTGTGCTTATAGGATGTTACCATGATGTCCCACATCGAGAGATGTGCTTGGGTTTTCTTTAGCTGCTTGATCAGCTCATTGTCTTCTTCGATGACCTCATCCATCTTACCCTTCCCCTTGTCTTTAACTGGACCTTTCTCGATGGCTTCGGTGGCAGGCTGTGGAGGCTGATAATGACGGCCTGACCTGGTTAGATGATCAATCTCGGCAGGAGTAGGTCCTTCTACAGTCCCATCCTTCTTAAACCAATCACAATCAGTTCCCACAAATGGCTTTTCCGGCTCGTTCCAGATGGAATCATCACTCTCATTGTTGGGATCATACCATTTGAGGTCTACCGCCCCTAGGTCATGCTCTTCCAGGAAGAACAAGTCTTGCTCGTCGTCAAGCTGCTGTTGCCACTCGTCATTCTCCCCTCCGATCAGATGAATTCCCTCAGAATCCAGGATGTCAATGCAAGGCAAGGGTTGTCCTAGGGGGGTGATATAAGTAGCAGGGTTGAAGGGTACGGGGCTGGACTCAATGAGGTTTACATTTTGGTGGTTTGGTAGGGGATTTTGGGTGATATGAGGCTGCTTTGGTGGTGGCTCGATGATATTCTGGTCGATGAGGTCTTGGATGTCATGGCGGAGGCGCATGCAATCATTAGTGTTATGGCCGGGAGCTTGGTGGTAAGTACATCGCTTGGACATATCGCAGTTAGGCGGGAACGGGGTATTTCGAGGCTGGAGTAATTGGAGATGGCCCTTTTTGAGGAGGCGATCTAGGGCTGAGGAGAGAGAGATTTCTAGCTTGACAAAATTGCGAGGGGACTTTTTCTGGAAAGGGCGGTTGGAGGGATTTGCCTGGTTGGAGGATTGGTATGGTCTTGGAGGGTATGCCATGGGTTGGCCGCTAAGGGCATTGACATCTGGGGGATTCCGGGAGTAGTTGGGCCTTCTTGGATGACTCGGAGGGTCTTCCTTTTTGATCTTCCCCTCCCTGATAGCATCTTCGATTCGGGTTCCGACTTCAAACAACTCCTCAAAGGTGGAGATGGACTGGTAGAATAATTTCTCATGATAAAGCGGCTGCAGATTCCGGATGAGCATCCTTACCTGTTCTTTCTCGATTGGCCGGTGGGTCATTTGGGCTACCTTGTTCCTCCATCTGCTCAGAAATGCAGCGAAGGATTCATTGTTGCTTTGCCTGGTTGTTTCCAAATCCCTGATGGTGACATCCAGCTCTTGATTGTAGGAGTAATGATCGACGAAGACTCGAACAATGTCCTCCCAGGCCCGGGTTTTGGAGGCTTCCAAGGTTAGGAACCACGATAGTGCAGACTTTGCAAGGGTTTGCGGGAACAACATCGCAATGTGTTCGTGGGTACAACCCATGGATTGGAAGATGCTCATACATAGCTTCACGTGACTTTTTGGGTTTCCAGTTCCGTCAAAACGGTCGATGGCAGGCATTTTGAAGTTCTCCGGCAGTTTCAATTTGACAGGCTCAAAAAGGCCTTCCAGGTCTAGCATGTAATCATCGATTCCCTTGCTTTTCCTGAGTACGCTTTCCAGTTTATCAACCTTGTCCATCTTTTCTTGGAGCTTCTTCTCGTATGCGGACGGTGGGACCCCCTGAAACCAGTCTTCTTCCCCATTATTCTCAGGTGGGGGTAGTTCAAATTCCGGTGGTGGAAACCCGGGCGGAGGTTGCGGCCGCCGCTGCTTCAGTTCTTCCATGAACTTCAAAACCTGGGCCAGGCTGTCGGACTGCTGGCTTATGGTCGCTCCCAATTCAGTAACCTTGTTTTCCAACTCTTCCCTATTCATGCTGAAGCAAGCTGTCGGACTGATTCTGATTAATCGATTATCCGAACTCCTGACCCACGAATAAGACCCTGACTGCTGCCCTTGGGAATCTATACTGACCTGACAGATTTTGAAAGGACTAGATTAGATCTTTGACAGTGGTGACTTTAGGCAGACAAAGATAGTGATGTGGACCGACTCGAAACAGTGCGTGCAGATTGATGGGGAATGGTGCATGCAAATGGGACAAACATGCGGATGTAAGCCCTAATCTATATGATGCTCCTATTTCTAACAGATAGCAGCTAAACAAATAAGGTCCTAGCCATACAGAGTGTGCTAGCCTTACTTTCTAGTATGATCACCAAGGGATAACATGGATTTCCAAGATACTTCGGGAATTTTGGACAGAGTTTCTGGGGGAAACTGGTCAATATGGTTATATCTGGGATATTTGGACAGAGTTTCTGGGAGAAACTGGTTAATATGGTCATATCTGGGATATCTGGACAGAGTTTCTGGGAGAAACTGGTTAATGTGGTTATATCTGTGATATTTGGACAGAGTTTCTGGGAGAAACTGGTTAATGTGGTTATATCTGGGATATTTGGATAGAGTTTCTGGGGAAACCGGTAAGTACGGTTATAGTGATCATACTTTCTAGCAGGTTTTCATACTCCTATGTCTCAAGACCGACAAACAAGGTTTGCGGTGTATATCTTTGCGAGCATGGAGCAGACATCCTTGTCATGATGCTTAGGCAGGTCAACTCAATGTGACTACATGTGAGTGATTGCCTTGGGAATCATAAGAAAGAGGTTCTGTTCTATGCCACATAAGCGTCTACACCGCGCAGGTAATCCCGCCAGGGCATACAGCAGTTATATCACATTGTCCTATCTGAAAAGATAAATGAACAGTCCTACGAAAGGTTCTGCACGAATCTATATGCAAAGGTTGGGTTTAGTCAAAGAGGGTCCGTTGACGAGAGTTCCAATATACCGTCAGAGAGACAGTACGGAGGTTTTTACTCTTTTTGATATACCTTGGAAGGTACAGTATCAACGGTGACTTGTGCCCTGGCACAACAAGACCTGAACTATGTCAGCGCCGCGTTTCAGACACAGTCGAAGGGGAAATGCAGAAGTGCAATGCGGTGAACCAGACACAGTAGAAAGATGATTTTAAGGATGCTTCTTATGAGTCAAACCTCTGTATTATTTTGTTTTAAAAAATAAAAATCCCCAGCAGAGTCTCCAGATTGTGGATACCGGGCTTCCACCGCTTTTTGTTTTGTTTTTGAAACTTGTTTGACTTTTGAATCAAAGAAAGAGAAAAGGTCTGTTGAAAACAGATACAGAGTCGCCACTTGGTCTTTAAGGAACCAAGAAACCTAATTTTGACTCACCCAAATGGATAAAGGGCGCCGGCCCTTCATAACCAAAGAACTTGGTTCGGGGTTTTGGTACGAGAGAGGAAGGAGCCTTTGTCGCGACTAAAACACCCTCAACTCGCCCCGTCTTTCGACGGGCCTCAATTAGCATCCAAATAATCATCTTATACTATGTATGGTTCGACAAATAATACTATGATAGTATATTACATCACATAAGGAGATTTGAAATGGTAGATCTAAAGATAAGATATCATTCATAAGATCTAAGCCAAATATCACACAATGCAAAGTGAAAGATCACACAAATAAACCTAGGAAAAATCGTCTAATCATGTATCAGATAATAAAGTTTTCCTAATCTAAAGGGACATGAATTGTTCTTGAAACAAATAAATCAAATAAAGTAAAATATACTTAGCAAATTAGTATGATGCATGTTAATCTTTGAGAAAAGAAGATTTCTCAATCCCCGGGACGGATGAGAAAGGACGATTAGATCGAGGGTAGCATGAACGTGTGATCATGATCATTTCTTATAATCTTCTTAGATTAGGAGCTACAAAAACCCCAAATCTTTGCATGGATGCAATGTATGTATCTAGAGTGTGTCAAGGTTGTGGTGTGCTTTGTGTTCATGGATTTCTAGAGTGACTTAGAAGTCTAAAATGTGCATGAATAAATGAATGAAATTAACATGGGATGTGTACAAATGTAGTATGGACTACTTCCTAAGATATGAACTAATTTGGAATGCATATCAGCATCAAATCAAATAATGAAAGTTGAAACGTACTTGCTGTGAATAGTGGACAGAACAGTAGCATGATCTTTTGGAATTTGAAAAGAGGGGTTAGGAATGTTTTCAATGCATGATTTTTTATGGAGCTGTTCCTTATTGTGTCTAGAACACAACCCAAAAGGCCAATCTTGAATAGCTACCACAGATTGAGAGAAATTATATAAACAATAGAGGTCACTCAGAAACAGAGTTCGTACTGTCGACTGAAATGTTAGAAAATCTTAGAAAATGAAAAAGAATGATCTAGAGGCCCATTTTATACAGAAAGTTTCCTAAGACATTGAATTTTAAGGGAAAAATAAGTTAGGACCACCCCTTTTGGAAATGTTTTCTGGAAAAGAGGTCGTAAGTTGACCTAGCTGCTGTGACAGCGAAAACAGAATGTTTGGAAGGAATGTTGGGACCCAAATGGACCATTTCCGAGTACTTCCAAGTCAAACCAAAAATCATGGGTGTTCTCCAATGAGTTAGGAAGATTTTCTAAGTGTCCTTGCATCCATATGTTGAGTATTGAGTTCTAGAAAAATCTTTGAACTCAACTCACTCACTGTTTTGACTCATTGTTTTGAAGATTTTGGAGAAAACAAAGTTTTGTTTCTTGAAACCAAATGAGAGGGATTGAGGGGGGTTTTGAAATAGATGTTTTGAAAACATGTTTTCAACATTCAATAAGGATCATAGCCACTTAGAATACCTACATCAAACTTATCATTTAAGAACCTCTAAGATTGTTGGAGAGATTTATTTATTTTTTGAACATAACTTCAATACATTCCAAGAATACCTTGGAAGTATTGAGGTTATGATCATCCTCTATCAAACATGTTTTTGAGGTCAAGAGCTACTATCCATAAGGATTCACTCACCCCAAACTTCATGTCATCACTTAGATGATGATGAACTAGTAAGTAAATAAAGAAAATAAAAAAAGAAATGAGATGAGAAGAGATGAACAATAAATAAACAAGCAAGTAAATAGCAATCAATAGATGATAATCAATGTGATATTCATGAAGCATGAGACTTGTAGATTAGTGTATCACTCATATGTAATGACACTAGACATGGAAGAAGCTTCCACTCTCTTGAATGCTCACTAAAATGGTGGTTGGGAGTATTGAATGTTGAAGTAAATGGAAGTAATGAAGTAAAAACAAAGTTAGAACTCACTTTTGTTTTTGAAAATCAAAGAAGAAAGCTTCTTTTCTCTCTACTCTATCCTTATCTCTATAACTTTCTCTCCCTAACTTTTCCAAAACTCACATTTGACTCCCCCAAAATGAGGAGTAATGGGGTGTTTATATAGGCCAACTTGGGGTATTTTTGGGATTTAGAAAGTACTCACATTGGCTCCAAACATCTGAAATCATCAAACTACGTCGTTTTGGCTTTTAATTAATCAAAATGGGACCACAAAACATATTACAAAAATGGACTGTTCTGGAGGGGAGTGCCGCGGCGTCACTGGGCCAATGCCGCGGAGGCAGTGGGCCAGTGCCGCGGCGGCAGTGCTCCTCCCTTCGTCTGGATAATGCTGTTTAGGCCCCCCGAAGTTCCGGTATTCGCGAAAAGGCCCTATTTTGTCCAAAATTCACAGAAAATGCATACGAACTCCAAATCGAGGTTGTGATATACCGTTGGAAAGGTAATGGAGTTTACTTTACATAAAAAATAGTTCGGGGATAGGTCACTTTGAAAAGTTTTGCGGTATTCGCGATAAAAGCCGATTTGATCGCCTTTTCGCCTTTGGAAATTCATAATAAAATCGTTTTAAATCCAGAAATCATGTGCGATATACCGTTGGAAAGCTATTGACCTCTAGTGTCCATGAAAAATATTTGAAAATTGTTTTGGTGCCCCGATTCCAAAGTCAAATCTTGGTCAAACTGGTCAAACCTGGGATTCCCGGGAAGTTCTGGGAATCTCCGGGAGCTCCCAGGAGCCGACGTTTTTGCTCGATTCTCTTTTAAAACTTATCTTAATACTTTTCTAATGATTCCGGTGAATTCGGACAATTTCGGTCAAACTTGGTCAAACTTGGTCAAACTCCGGTCAAACCTGGTCAAACCTTGGTCAAACCGGTCAACGGGGACTTTCGGGGAACTTCCGGGACTTCCGGGGGTCTCTGGGAGCTGACGATTTCATCCGATTTTTCTTAAAAACTCATTTTATCACTTTTCTTACGACATAGCATGTTTTCAGAACTTTGGGACCAAATCTGGGAGTTTTCGGGCTTTCAGGGGCATTTTGGTCATTCTGAGCATTCTGAGAGATAGAGCTGACTTCCGAGAGTCCTTTTGAGTCTTTTACGATCATTGTGAACCACCAAGCTATGGGTCTCCTAAATCTGATAGCCGAAAAAATGGGGTGTCTACACCTTTCCATTCAGTGTAGTTATTTGCAGTTAACTTGCTCTAAATGAGTATAGTGGCAAGTGGACTAAATGCAGGTCCAAACATTATGATTTACTAAAAAAACCAAAAGACAAAATAAATATGGATATCAGAATTTGTGAATTTTGAAATCAAAGAATTCTTAAAAACTCTTATTTAAAACAAAGTCACCGGAATATCAAAATGAGATAATAAAGCCTCCATGACTTGTCCACTATAAGAATATTCAATATCCATTCAGTGTAGTTATTTGCTGTTAACTTGCTCTAAATGAGTATAGTCAATATTCAATCCTTCGATTAATCATGACTTGTCCACTATAAGACTCTTGCAAAATAAGTTATGACTCTCGAACCTATTTGATCTTTAAATTTCTGAATAATGCCCTGTGTGGGATCCCTTATCCATAACTTAGCTAGTGTATACCATTAACTATGATCCAATCACGACCGCCTCAAGTAGTGCCTTTGTGTGGTGGTCACCCTCTAACACGTCTGATTGATCCTATCCATAAGAAGTTCACATCTAGTAGCCAATGAATAGTGTACCCTCCGTATGGAATGATCACCCCTGGCGAGGTGACACAGAATGCACTACTCAATTTACAATGAACCGTTAATGGAAGATGTTGGGTGTTATAAATAAGACCCTCTCCCACTAGATTTGATAGTAAAGGATTTTGCTTTTGGAAAAATTATTTCCACACATTACCCATAAACATCTAATGTTTGCTAATGCATTGAAACAGTTTTTGAATTTTATTTTTGAAAACTTGTTTTACGTGCATGCAAGTAGTAACAATATATTTAAATGTCAGTCACAAACCAAGCACATAAAACAAAAAACTAAAAGGAACAAAGGCATTCATTTTCCTCTATCTCCCATGGCTCTATCTCCATAGAACCTCCTTCTTGGTTTGATTGCCTCCAGCTCCATCTTCATAGACAATGGCTTGCTCTTCCATCTTTATGGATTTCCTAATTCTATTACATTAGACCTATGCTTCTTTCGAAGCTTACAATTTATCTAGAAATAGAAAGATACCAATAAAATAAAATAAAAGGCTAGGGAAGAAGAGTTTATACCTCAGGTAAACAAGAGGGGATGAAGAGTTTATACCTCAGGTCTTGAACCCAATTCTGATTGTCTTCTTCCTTGATGGTGTAATAGCTCCCACTAGGTTGTTTTCACCCTTATGACTGCTGTGGATGCTTTCCAGAGAGGCTACAGATGGTGGGATCTCTAATAGTGAGGATAGAGAAGGTTTTGGAAGCTTAAAATAGTTTCTGCAGCCTCTGGTTTATAAAAATGATGAACTCTGATTTCTGGATGCAACTGCCCTATTTATAGATTCCCAAAACTGACTTTACGATCAATCGATCGAAGTGGCTTCAATTTATCGAACCTGTCTTGACAAGATCCTCATGTGCCTTTCTAAGCATTCTAGCGCAGCTAAGAGTGGGACCTCCTAGGCTCTTTATTGTTGGCTTAGACCAGTTCTCAATTCCCGTGACCAAACTCTTTGATCAGCAAATTAACCACTGGTCAGTTAATGTTTACTCCACTCTAAAACGATAACTAAACTCCAATGCAAAAGAACAAATTTAAAGCGATAACTAGACTTGTATGGTGTACTAATGTCCCTCTACCGTCAGCATTCATAATCATATTCAGGTAGTTGAATAACCGTTAATGTCAACCATAATGATGATTAGATCTTCCATTCCTTGAGTCCTATTCACCTCTTATGATTACAAAACATGTTGATAACTACTTATCAACAAGACTGCAATTCTCAATAATCAACTTGGTGACATTCTCAAGAGAATACTTACTCTTTAACAGAGGGTAGATTCTTTCTTGACAATATATGTTCACAACCCTGTGAACATGACATACCCAAGAAACCCAGGTGTTGATCTTCTATAGACCTCACTGATTGGTAAGTCAAAGCAGTCATATCCGTCAATGCACTACAAGCACTAGCATATTAATTAAGAGTTACACTCTAGTGATTAAGATTCATCACTCCATCCAATGGTAATTAATCATGCTACAGTGTAAACCTGATGAGATATCCAGTCTCATCATCCGCTGTGACAAATTCTAAGTATCAAAGAATAGTAATTTGTACCTCACTTGTATATATCTCATACATACACGAATAGCTTACTATAATACTTAAGGATTAACAATCATCTCATGAAAGAAATATACACAATAAAATGTAAAGCTGATATCCATATATTAAAATGTCAATGTCTATATATAAAGTAATAGTTTGAGGGCACAAACCCAACACCAAGAAGTCGGGGACTTTAGTCAAGTCCTCATCTATGTCAACAACATTTGGGGGCATTGTGTCCCCAACATCGAGTTCGGCTTCAAATCTTACCAGATTATTACTAATGTTTGGTGCAAGAGAAGGCTTTTGGACCTTGTTATCCATGATTTTACCACTACAGAGAGAAGTGACTCCTTTCATATGTTCGATAGGATAATTGGAGCTAGAAGTTCCCCCATTCATTTGGCCTTTAGGATTTTGGAAAGTTTGAGCGGGATGCTTTCCCTTATCAACAACTTGTTGATTTTAAAACAATTGACCCAATTGAGCTTAAAAGGCTTGCATAGATTGGGCGTACAAAGATTGCATCACTTGAATGGATTGCTTAGGTTGGCTCATTCTTTAGGGCAAGCCATGTTTGTTATCCTCGAAAGGTTCCTATTAGGTGGGACATACGGAGGTGGTGGCCTATGATTTCGGGCATGTGGAAGTCCTTAAGATGAAGATGGATCATGGTTTTGAGGTGCTTGAGGTGGTGGAGGACAAGGATAGTACTATTGTGGAAGAATGTAGGGTGTTTAGGTTGCCCCTTTGTCACTATGGTAGTTAAATCCCAGTTGACTCCACCTTCCCAGAGAATCATAGGCATCATTGTATAAGGGATTATACCTAAGCATAACGTTCATCCTTATGGCATATGGTTGGTCTAGTGCTTGGCCCCTAATCGGAAGAACATAGTAATCGTTGGTTAAGTGCTCCAGAGTGTCACAAATGCAACATTGAGCCTGGACAAAGGTGGTGGGCTAAGTGGCCTTACTGGATTCCAAGGCTTCCACTTTCCTCGTAAGTTGAGAAATGGGATTGGCCTCATTAGACATTTGGTAAAGATTTTAACTCACTAGTGCGACGGTGACAAGAAGAGTCCGATTATGGGGGTTAGATGTACCCCAACCGCGAGAGGTCTCATAAACATATTCTAAATAAGCTTCAGCTTGCTCGGTCTGAAGAGCTAAGAAACTTCCAGAACACATGGTCTCGACATTTGCTTGGTATTGGGGTTCAAACCCCTAAAACATATAAAGATATGATGAAATTTGTCAAAGCCATAGTGCGGACATTTCTAGAGTAGATCTTTATATCATAACCAACATTGAGCAAAGGTTTCTTGTTCCCCTTGGGAGAAGTTTTAAATTTGTTTAACCAATGCTTATGTCTTATGCATGGGAAAGAACTCCTTGTTAAATTGCTTTTGGAGTTCCTGCCATATGTGCCTATGGAATTCGGCAGAAGGGTAACGAGCCAATCTTTGGCCCTATCCTTCAGAGAGAAAGTGAACAACTTAAGCCTTATAAGTTTAGGTGCACATCTTTGTTGCTCAAAAGTACTACATATATCATTAAATTCCCTAATGAGCTTATAGGGATCCTCATTCACTCTTCCATGGAAATGGGTCAAGAGACCGATCATTCCTGGTTTAAAATGGAACGCTCCCTCATTGTACGGGAACGTAATACACAATGAGGTAGAAACTATCTCGGGTTAAAGGTAATCCAAAATCGTTCACCCAAAAGTTTGATCAATGGGAGGTGGAGGTGGATAATGAAGTAGGAAAGGAGGTGGTGGTGGATGCGGCGGATAAGCCGGATGTATGGAAGAAGGTGGGGGATTATGTTGTCCCTATTGCTCCCAACAGAATTGATCCACGGGATTCACACTCTCTATGGAAAAAGTTACACGGTCTGAGTATGTGTTAAATTCTGGCTGTTGGTGGCCATACATGGAAGAATTTTACTTAAATGAAAGTGATGGGGTGAATGGTAGCCGCCAAAATGATCCACTACTACTATTACGAAGCTAGTGCTAGCATTATTTGCAAAGGGGTAAGTAATACCTGGATCTCCCGAATTTTGCATTAGAGCAGTTTATCGATTTTCAATTGAAGGGTAATCCTTCAAAGACAATCAACAAGAAAGAAAATGATATCAAAAGTAAAAGCACGATAATTTGAAACTAAGTAACTTAATGTTGTTGCCAATTTCCAATCCCCAACAACGATGCCATTTTGATTACGTCAAAATCAAGATCTTTGTTATAACCCTTTTAAAAATGTAATATTGGTAGTAGGGTGCCGAGTCCATAGGGGTTGGAATGCAACAACGATTGTGGAAGCTTGGTAACCAATTACAATGCGAGTAAAAAAAAAAAAAAAAGAAACTATAAAAGAAAACTACGACTTTTCGTCTTTTGATGGGATTTCATTAATAACGTCTACTACAATGACTAATTTCAAGTGAAAGTTGAGTTTTAACTAATGACAAGTTTAATTAGATTGGGGTTTACAAATGAAAAGATAGAGGTTGGGGAGCACTCCCCCACCTTGGACCAAACAACAAATGGAATTCATGTTTGTAACATATTCTAGGGTAGGAAATTCCATTGAAGTAAACTATCAAACATGTGGTGGTCAACCTACAATGCTAGATAGAGATTTCAATAAAATACATGAGTTGAGATTTGAAACCGAAGGATTGAACAACTTATGATGCTTGACATCATAAGTAAAGTCCTAGAAAATCAAACCTTACACAATTGAACCCTAGAAATACTAAAAGACATTAAAATCCTATATTATAGCTCAAGTGGGTCCAATAGTGGATTTATGATCCTCAACCTACATAATCTAGCTACTCATAGATATGAAAACATAAATATTAAAGAGAGGGAAAGAGAAATGATACCAATACATAACAACCATCATAAATGCTAGGAGAACTTCAATAGAAAATTTCAAGAATCTAAGTAAAGCTTCAAAGTACACAATCCAAGTAAAGTCTTCTCTCTCAAGAACTAATTGCACATTCATTGTGGGTAGGTGAAGGAGTAAATGTAAGGAAGAAGAAGAGAATCCTAAGAGAAAGAAGAGGCAGATCACTTTGTTCTAAAACAAAATGCAAGATAATAAAAGATAACCCAAGGAAAAATATATCTCTAACCATATATACTCCCCAAACACAATGGCAAACTTGTAAAAAAAAAAAAGAGGAAAACAATTAACAGTAGACCGGGATATGCCCAAAATTTTCCAGTAATCTAGTGCTCCAGGCCCAACCTCCAAGCCTGACCTCTACTGCTCCAGGCCCGACCTTGCCAACCTCCAGTGTTCTAGGTCCTACCCCGACCGATTGACCTTCAGTCCATGCCCTCGAGTCCGACCTCGATCGACATCCAGTCTAGTGTTCCAGTCCAGCCCCTGACCTATGGGTCAAAATACGCAGTCCAATTACAATATAGTTCAGGTCTAGCTCAGCTAACTCAGTGGAGTGTCCGAAACTGCTCGGTCTCTAACAGTTTCCTAAACCATCTAGGAAAGTTTCCAGATACGCATAAACAGTTTCCTTATCAAACTAGGAAACTAGTCGAATATGCAGTAATAGTTACCTATAAGACTCAAATGCCTTGTAAGGGAGGATTCTCCTTCTATAAAAGGGTCCTCCCATCCCTCTAAGAGGTGATCCCGAGTTCAATGGATCCCAAGTTCAATTGAACAAATCATCTTACATTGTTAAGCGTCTCCTAAGAAACCCTAAATATCATCCCTGCATGGCCGACCCTTGGTAGTTCCAATCACCATTGTTGGATCACCAAGGTCCCTGTAGTAGTTTCTTATACTTAATGGAAGTGTTCTGACACATATGTGGATGTAATTTCCTTCATTAATAGGACTAAACCACATACAAATACGCTGCCTACATTTCTCTCTCATTCTTTTCCATGCTTTTAATATGCTCTTAACCCCTAAATCCGACTAGTACCAAAAATTGCATCATCAACTTTGCGACGTCTGTGGGAATGATAGTTTTTCCTCCAAAACAAATCCTATGACTGGTACGTAATGGCTAGAAAGCATGGTCAAAAGTTTGGGAAACAAGCAAGCCTAGCAGTTCCAGCGGTCCTGAAGCCAAGACAGATCCAACCTCCAACTATTGGGTCCGACAATCCCGACCCTATGTCCAACTTCCCATGGCCATGGTTAGGCAATCCCGACCCGACCTCCAATCTCCAACGATTAGGTTTGGTGATCCCGACCTCACCTCCAGTTCACAACGGTCAGGTCTAGCAATCCTGACCTGATCTGCAACCTCCAACGGTCAGGTCTGGCGATATCGACCCGACCTCTAGTTTATAGAAATCAGGGTTCGGCAATCCCGACCCGACCTCCAATTCATAACGGTTAGGTCTAGTAATCACGACCCGACCTCTAGCCTCCAACGGTCAGGTCTGACAATCCCTACCTGAACTTCAGCTTCTAACGGTCAGGGTCAAGCAATCCTGACCCGACCTCCAGTCTCCAATGGTTAAGTTTGGCGTTCCCAACTCGACCTCCAATTTATAGTGGTCAAGGTCCAGTAATCCTGACCCAACCTCCAGTTCATAGCGGTCAGGTCCGATAATCCCGACCTAACCTCCAGTTTACAGTGGTCAAGGTCTAACAATCCCGATCCGACCCGACCTCCATCTTCCAACGATCAAGGTCAGGCAATCCTGACCCAACCTCTATCCTTAAGCGCTTAGGGTCCTCCAGCATCCAATGGTCAAGGTCTGGCAATCTTGACCTGGCATCCAGTTTACAACGGTTTGTGGCTCAGTGATCTCGACCCGACCTCCTATCTCCAACAGTCCGGACGAGCCCAACGACAATGGTATTTCTTCGTGACCATAGTACAAGACTCCACAGAATATGTCTAAGAGCTCCTACAAAGACTCAGATTGCCTAGTCAATTCCCGAAGTACAACAAAAGTTTTTGGTCACTTCAAGGCACCAAAAAGGCCACAACATGGCAAAAGTCCTTGGTCAACCCGAGGTAGAACTCCACTTAGGCCCAAACCAACAATAGACGTGACTAAAGCCTCTTAGGTTGGCCCCCGATAGAGGAGTAAAAGAAACTCCTAAAATCCATACATTTTGGGTCTCCAATTAGGCCTAAATCGACGATAGAGGTGACTTAAGCCTCTTAGGTTGGTCCACGATAGAGGAGTAAAAAAGGATGCTAAAGCAGCATGCTCTAGGTCAGCTCTACCAACATGGTCAAATTCTTCTACCAACAGCCTTGACGGAGGCTTATTGAGCAGAAGATAACCATCCTGGGAGCTAACATAAAAAAGGACCCTAAAGCAACACGCTCTAAGTCAGCTCTACCAACATGGTCAAATTCTTCTGCCAACAGCCTTGACGGAGGCTTACTGGGCAGAAAATAACCATCCTAGGAGCTAACAAAAAAAAGAACTCTAAAGCAACACGCTCTAGGTCGGCTCTACCAACATGGTCAAATTCTTCTACCAACAGTCTTGACGAAGGCTTACTGTGCAGAAGATAACCATCCTAGGAGCTAACTTAAACAAAAGACTCCAAATTAGGCTAAGTGTCAACTCTTTGCCAATTCCTGAGCACTCAAAAGGCACCAAATTAGGCTAAGTCTCAACTCTTAGCCAATTCCTGAGCACTCAATAGACTCTGAATTAGGCTAAGTCTTAACTATTAGACAATTCCTGAGAATTGATAAGACTCAGAAGTTCCAAGGTAACTTCCTCGAGCAATAACAATGTTATTGGTCTTGACGTGTTACTAATACAAGGGTGACTCACCAAGATTTACAGACTTTAAATCATAAGGTGCATCACTCCCCGAGAAAATCCAACTTTGGAAACATCAGACTGTGGTAAGCAGAATCAACAGATTTCCAAACTTGACTCAATATAACATCAAGCCAACCTTGAAAATGGGGGGCAATTGATTCACCCAAAATTGTCCAGTAATCCAGTGCTCCAGGCCTAACCTCCGGTGCTCTGGGCCAGACCTCACTGACCTCCAAGTTATGCCTCCAATGTTCCAGGTTCGACCCCGATTGATTGACCTCCAGCCCAAGGACTCAAGTCCGACCTTGGCCGACATCTAGTCCAGTGTTCTAGTCTAGACCCCGACTTATGGGTCTAAATATGCTGTCTAATTATAATACAGTTCAGGTCTAGCTCAGTTAACTCAGTGGCGCGTCCCAAACTACTCAGACTCTAGCAGTTTCCTAAACCAGCTAGGAAACCTTCCAGATACGCATAAGCAGTTTCCTTATCAGACTAGGAAACTGGTTGAATATGTAGCAATCATCACATGTTGTGAATTAGTTACTGTCACAACCCATCCCGCCACGCGCAAAAATAGGACACATGACACGCCACCAAGGCTCAACCATAATAATTACAATTATTGCGGGAAAAAAATGTAAATATAATAGTGATAAAACAACTCCCAAAGATTCGATGGATAAAACAAATAGGGTTAAAAAAAATTTCCCCCTTTAAAACACTTAAGAAACAATTCCTTTTGAAAGTGGCAATCCAGTCAACTGTGTCGGGGCCCCAGTAAATTGTGGGGTCAATTACAGAGAACGCAATACCCCGATATTCAAATCCAGTCGACTGAGATTCGAGTCCAGTCGACTGTAGGTTCCCAAACCCAGTCGACTGGCCCCGTCCAGTCAACTGCTCGAAGTCCTATAGAATGTCTAGTTTTTGTGTTGTTTCCAATCGACTGTGGAAGAAACCAATCGACTGATTTCCTAAAAACTGAAGAGAAAGTTCGTCCCAAGAATGCCGCCAGTCGACTGGACCTAAGGTCAATTGACTATTTTGCCAAGTCCTGCATATTCTGTAGAATTTCAATTTTCAAAGCATAACCAATCCAAACCAAGGAAAAACACCTATACCAATCTTGTTCCAAAATAGTCTCAACTGTGTTACAACATTTTAAACATAGATACAATATTTTTACTATGGATTACAACCTACGAATCCATTCCAAGGTTCTAGTTAAATATAGTTCTAATTCTCAAGGTTCTTATTACAACACTGAAATAGAAATGCAAAAACATTTACAAGGATGGTCTCGTCGTCTCCTCCGCCTCACTCTTCTTGCTTCTTTTTCCCTCTCTTCTTATCACCTGTAATGGAGTAAAGATCCACTGCTCAGCTATATATTGAGTGCACAATTTTAAACAAATGCTTATATGACAGTTCATGACTTAAACATCATAACACATTAAAATAGTCTTAGGTGTGAGAGATACGCATTCATCTGGTAATGAAACAATGAAACTGATACCGTGGAGGGCCATCTCCCAAACCATACACTGTACCCTGGCAGGGCCTTCTCCCAAACCATGGACTGTAGTCGTCGCTCAAATTTAATCCTCAAACATCGAGGAGCTTACCCCTGGAATGAAATTGTACCAAACTCTCCTTCGACCCACATAAACACATATTATGCTCACATAAACACATATACAAGCTTTTCTTGCATTTTCACGTACATAATTAATGGGCCTAATTATTACATGAATTTTGCTTGGATCCAAAATGTCAAACTAGATATTTAAAACATGGAAATCTCTTATAAATCATAGGTCTAGAATTCATACCTTAAGCTATGCACCTACAACTTTGAGGAAAGCACTAGTAATCCGATTCTAAGCTGGATCTATGATTACAAGTGAATCCTTTAGGTATTTATATGTTTTTCCCAAATTCCTATAATTAAGATTTTTGTAAAACTATGCCAAACAAGGCCTAAGAGGTATTAAAATGAAGCCCTTACCTCGATGAGTTCGAATATGAAATTTGGTGAAAAACAAACGAACAAAAGTCCGTCGATTTATGTCGAGAAGATCTAATCCTCAAAATCCCCAAATCTCCCTAGCTTTCAACTTTTGGGTTTGACATATTTATGGAAATTGTCTCATCCTCAAATATACTTATGCACTATTTCCAAAAATTATATTTACCTCCCTACTAGTTCTCAAACCTTCTAAATATCCCCTAAAACGTCTTAAATGTCTAAGTTATTGATTCATGAGTGAAAATCTAAATCCCATAAAGTTTTCATCTAAATTCCATTTGTTGCCGTAATTACATTCTGAAAATGATTTTTGTGGGATCTCTAGATAACATACCTTCATGATAACCTACTTTTTATGCAACACAATGATCGGAAACGAATAGTTTCCGTTTATAGTCCTGAAGATATACTTTGTTAGTCCACTTCATTTAGTTATTAAGTGTTTTTAACAAGTATTCTATGTTTTGTAGCTTTTGGTCCTTTAACTTGAAAATGCACTAAAATTCAATGATTAGTGGCTTTGGAAGACATTTTGTGCTCAAAAGGTGATTCTGCAGAAAGTTGGAGCCAGTAGCAGTCTCGGTAAATTGTATTTTTGACATTGAAGACTTTGGATTTGAGAATTTCTCCAAAGATAGAAAATGTAGATCTTTGAGTTACAGACGCGTGGCCGTAAACGGCGAGTCAATCCGAGATCCAACCAAAATGTTATCGTAATTCTACGAAAGTCGCGTAGAGTAGTGAAAAGTACCTCGCACGAGCGACCTTCTTTTTTACCAAAAATGCGTATGTCGTCAAATTAGAACGCCCAACAAAGGTGGTTTGTGCGTATGCGTCCAGAAACGTAAATACGAAAGTTTTAGTGCGATTAGATTTAGGAAAGCTTCCAAAACTAGTTCCAAATCTATAAATACCCACTTTTAATTCAATTTGGGGTTACACAACATTATACACATCCTTATACAACTGAAACTACGGCCATTGAAGAGAGGAAAGCAAGGAGAAAAAGAAGACCAAGAATTTCCATGGCCTCCTCCATCAACCTCTTGTCGTGCTCTGCTTCTACGGCCAACTAAATCGATATCTAGGGTTTGAATGAAACCTTAGCCAAGTATTAGGATGTTATTTATGTTTTTCTTTTAGATTTATTATGTATGGAAGATGATTACATATTTTGAGGATTTTGAATAATAAAATCGTACTTTATAGCTTAAATCATTACTTTCAAAGTTTATTCTTGTCTTAGATCTATTTTGAATGTGATGTGCTCAATGATCTGTATTACTATGCTTGTATGGATTATTTACATGTAATGGTGCTTATTTGAATTATGATATCAAGCAATCGAATAGTTCATGCCTAGGGAAGACGGAGTGTGCCGCAACCCTAGTTTAGTGTGAGACACTATGTGCCAACTAAAGATGAATTATGTTGATACTTGAATCAGAGTTATCTTCTTGACGGAGGAATTGGGCTTGTAGCTACAATTTCCCATTATCATCCAATGTAATAAACAAAAATTGCATGCATAGATACCTTATTATGAAGCTAGTGGTATATTTGCAATCCTAGGTTCAATACACATATTTATCAAAATAACTTTTGATCGATTTCATAGTTAGATTTATTTCCTTAGTTGCTTAGTTTAATTAAAATCCTAACCAAAATTCTGTTTTCTTAATTAACTAGGTTTAGATTTTAAAATTAAAGTGCTTTAGTATTTCAATCTCTGTGGGTTCGATACTTCTACACTACAAATCTTTTAAAGTGGAGTATACTTTGATATCTTGATTTTGACGAGATCAATTTTTTGCGCCATTGTTGGGGATTGCAAATTACTACCTTTAGTTTTAGAATCTTAGTTTAGTTAATTCGTAAATATTATATTTGGTTTTCTTTTTCTTATTTTCTATTTTTGTTTTGAGTCACTGACTTTTTCTTTTGTTTTGTAGTTTCTCGAGTCATCAAATTCTAGAGTTTCGGAGTGGGAGAGCTTAGCACATCAAAGGAGCTTACACGAATCAATTAAAAAAGGAAAAAATTCAAGTAAATCGCTTGCTTTAAAATTCGCTTCAAACCACTGTAATTCAGGGCGCTGAGATGCACTATTTGCATAGTGTAGGGGTGATTTGCACGTGCATTAGCTAGGAAACCCAGGGCACTGGGCTTTGATGCAAGCATTGCATTACAGGATAACTTTCATGCATCATAGTAGTCGTGTGCTTGTTGTCTTATTTGCGTGGTTGCTTTTCGTATTTCTTTGAGTCAGTAGTTGTTTTAGTTTCTTTTTTTTAGTGTATGTTTGGTACGCGTTCAAGTAAACCCGAATTACATTCTTTTGATCCTGAGCTTGAATGTACCCTAAGAATCAGTAAGTCCTCAACCCAAGCTTCTAGAGCTCGGCTGATGTTAGGCGACGAATCAACCCCGAAATTGTCGTCTTTGTTTGAGTCTGAAATGCAAAGTACCCTTAAACAACTAAAGAAAACACGTGTCAATAACATAGAACCTATTTTAATGGTCGACTTCAGAAACAATGAAAATAACAGTAATAATCGAAATAATCTTTATGTACCCCCCGCTTCGCCGCCTCCACTAAAAGATTACTTTACTCCCACTGCATACACTTCACCTTCTTGTATTGAGTTATTGGAGGTGACGGCATCTCATTTTCAAATTAAGTCCTCTACAATCTCACTTTTACCTTCATTTCATGGTCGCGTACAAGAAGATCCATATCACCATGTAAACAAATTTCAAGATATTTGTGCAACCCTTAACTTTCAAAACTTCGCGGATGAAGAACTGAAACTCCGATTATTCCATTTTTCTCTAAAACATTGGCTTCAATCACTTAAATCCAATTCAATAAAATCTTTGGATACGTTGCACAAGGCCTTTTTACAAAAATTCTTCCCAATTACAAAAACTAATCTAATCAAATTAGGAGGTCTATCATGAATTTCGTAATGCAAGATGGTGACACATTTTATGACACTTGGGAACAATTTAAAGAAATATTGCGCACATTTCCTCATCATCAAATTCCTAAATGGCAACTAGTCCAAATCTTTTATGAGGGACTTACCCCCCAAGTTAGAAACATGGTTGATGTCATTTGTGCAGGCACTCTCCTCCATAAGAGTGCCGATGAGGCATGGACCGTGTTTGAAATGTTAAGTGAGAACTCGATGCACCAAGCGGTGTCTAAACAGTCAGATGGAATTCATCCTAGTCCTTCCAAGTGGGGAGGAAAGTTAGAGTCGGGTCATTCACTGGATATGTCTAATAAGGTTGATGAGTTATCTAGGAAGTAAGACCAATTAATTTCAATAGGTCATGTGTTGACTCCACCTCACCTCCTTCAGAGGTTTGTGCGTTGTGTTCTGACCCCTCTCACAATATCTTCGCATGTCCATCTACATCTCAATTCTCTGAATTCGTCCAAGAACTAGTAAATGCCATGTAACAATTCTCTAGACCAACTAGTAACCCCGTATACTAATATTTTCAACTTGGGATGGAAAAATCATCCTAACTTTGCATGGCCTCCACAAATAGAAAATCCTTTTCCCCTACCATCTCAGCGGAATTTTCAAAAAATTTCCAATCATTCTCCTCCACAACAGTATCAATATCCACAACCCAGTCCTCCTCTAATTCCACATCCACGTAATAATGCGTTCGAGGAGAAGGTGTTGGCCTCACTTGAAAGTTTTGGTTCTGTGATCCAATTAGTACACTCTCACACGCAGTCCATCGCGAAGGTTGAGTCCTAAATGGGGCAACTAGCTGACATGTTGAATCATAGGAATGAAGGTAAGTTACCAAGTCAAACTATTCAGAACCTTAAGAGATAATACAAGGTTTATAGTACTAGTGAGCATGTAAATGCTGTTTTGACTAGAATGACTACTCGAGAAGAGGAAGTTGTTGAAATTTTGAATGAGAGTGAGAAAGACATGAACATTAACTCAAATCAACAGAGGAGTGAGGACACGAGTCGAATTAAGAAAGAGTGTGTAACGACTCTGATAGATTATGTACCAAAAATGTCCTTTCCACCAAACGTTGACGAACCGTCACATTTTTCAAAGAAATGGTCAAAAAGTGAAGATATACTCGAGGTGTTTAAACAAGTGAAAATAACATTCCATTCCTCGATGCTATTAAATAAATTCCCGCTTATGTTAAATGTCTTAAAGACCTATGCACTCAAAAGTGCAAGTTGCGTAGTCATATTTTGAAAAAGATCTTCTTCACTGAAAAATGAAGTTCAATTTTCCAACACACTCCTCCAAAATATAAGGATCTCAAAACGCCAATGATTTCATGAATCATAGGTGATACTGTTATTCATCGAGCTCTCCTTGACTTAGGTGCGAGTGTGAATCTACTACCATACACAGTTTATAAAGAATTAAGATTAGGTGAACTTAAACCCACTGTCGCTACCATACAATTAGCGGATCATTCTATTAAAATCCCTAAAGGGATCGTCGAAGACGTCTTAGTAAAAGTTGATAAATGTTACTATCCCGTCGATTTCACGGTCCTTGAGACCGAACCTGTGCTAGATACTAGGAAACACACCCCTGCCATTCTTGGTCGTCCATTCTTAGCCACCGATAATGCGCGTGTCAACTGTCAAACGGGATAATGAAAGTGTCGTTTGGGAATATGAACCTAAAATTAAACATTTTTTACGCTATTTATCAACCTCCCAATGATGATGATTACCCATGGGTGACGAATAATGAGGTTAGACGAACAATTGAACCTAATAAAGAAATAAATATAAGTAAGGAGAACAATATAGTGAGTAATGAGTGAAAGAATTTGAATAATCCAGACCCTAACGAGGAATTCACTCTAAAGATGAAAAATCGATTTGAACATGATAAGGGAGAATCGTCGAATGAATTAACTCATAAAGATATTATTTTGGTCTTCAACCATGGTCTTCCTGGTGTCAGTAGGGGAACAAAGAACGAGTTTTGGCCTCCATAAGTCTTGAGCTTAGCACGGTCTAGTTGAAGATGTAAAAGACAACGCTTTTTTGGGAGGCAACCCAAGCTTTTATCATTTGTTTCTCATTTTTGTACACTTTTTGGGTCATTTTGAGTCAACTTTTCGTTTTCTGGAGAGGGTTGGGGGTCGGGGTCGATTTATTTTTAACTTATTCTCCTCTTCTATTTGCCCTCTTGGGCCCCTTTTAGATCGAGTCCTTCTTTGTTTTGATAGTTCCGTTTGTGCTTGTTCTTTTTAATTTTTGTTGAGTCTTTCTGTTTTAGTTTAGTTTTTCAACAAGTACACCACGGTCTATATTGCATATATATATTTCGATTAGCTATCATTGTTCTTTTTTTTTTGTTTATTTTTGTTTGTCAAGTATTGACAGGTGAATTAGTGGCTTCATTTGGAGCAATTGAACTTTATCGCCATATTCATATACGTTCACCTATTTTGTAATTGTCGTGATCGAGGTACTATAGTTCCTCTCTATACCTGCTTGCCTTTCTTTCATTTCATTCTTTCATTGAGGACAATGAAAGGTTTAGGTTTGGGGTAGGCATTCACATGCACATTTTGTACCAAATTTAAAAAAAAAATCGATAATTGTGCTTAACTGAACGATTTTGCCAACGTTTGAAAATTGCAAGTTCAATATTTCTTATTGTTGAACACGATTGTTATAGAATGGTAAACATGAGAAGATGTAGGTAGGCACTTGCTTATGTTATGTTGCAATGTTTTAGGTTATGAATCATTTTGAATCGTAGTTTAATTTCATAGATTTGCACACGTACTTATGCACTGCACATAGTCAAATGAATACACGTTTGGTATGAACTATAATATGATTTGGATCTCTAGATGGCACATGGTGGAGACTAAACCCAGTGAACTTTTTGAGCCTATCTTTTCTTTTTAGAGGGTTATGAATACATTTTGTGTTTGTTGAATTTCATTGAAATAGCGCATTAACTCGTTGTTTGATCTCATTATTCTTGTTTTGGTTGATAGTCAAGTTAAAATATTTGCTACCATGCTAAATAATATTCCGTCGTAAATGTTAAAGGACCATATCACCCTAGGATGTGATTTTGGCCCTCTTTGTTTTTCACCCTTTTTACCATTTGACCTAACCCATATAAAAGATATTATATCCTTAGTTTCCCCTCTGAGCTATTAACATGCCTCTTTTCTGCAAATGCCATTATTTTTTTTTTGCTCCAACTTGTCCAACTTGAAGTTTATCACTGAAAGATTGAACAACTTTTAGTGATGATAAGGCGATGTGTTAATTGAGAAGAAGAAAACAAGATGATGTTTGGGGTAGTTGCCTTGGTATTCAATAAATAGTCGTTTCAAAAGCAATGAAAAGGAAAAGAGAAAGGTTGGAAGAAGAAAAAAAGAAGAGGAAAGAAATTAAAAATATATATATTTGAAGAGAAGAGAGTGAAATAATGAAAGTTGGTAGAAGAATGAAGAAGGAAATTGAATATGCCTTACAATGCCATTCTAAAGATTACTTGATGAATTCATTCTATTCTTTTCTATTGTCTCGGCCACGTTACAACCTTTGAAAAGTCCTATTTGATCCTAGGAAACATGGTTTGGATATGTAAACGATGGGAGGGGGATTAAAATATGATAATGATTAATTTTTCTTGACTTTTGACATCCTTTCATAGGACTACTTTTCTTGCGTGTCATGCATCTTTTTGTGTCATATGTGAGCATTGCTTGTTTTGAAAACATATTTCATTGGCTTATATATACAGAAGAAATTACAACTGTTTCTGAGTGTTTCATTTTAGAGTATAATTAATGACGTGAGATTTGAAGTGGAAGCATAGTTAGACAGTTATCCAGATTATATTCCAAGTTCATAATATGCGTGCATTCACTTGACTACCATATCACACACGTGCAAGTTTATGAACCATGTTATTTCTTAATTCGATGTATTCTCTTGGAATTGTTCTCGTGACTTAAGTGAATGTTTCATTATATTTCTTCTTTTGTTCATTATTCGATTTTGAATCATTGTTTTATACTAAGGAGTATTGAATGTTATGTTTTTCTTTTTAATAAAACTTTTTGAATGTATAATGATAAAGATGGTTGTGGGTGTCTTCGACTAGAACCCTCATGAGACTTCACTCGTCCTATTAGGGACACCTAGGGGTTTAAAAGGCTTGTTGCATGTGTTAAATGCAATCGCGTTGTCTGCGTCAGTGAGTTAGGATATTTGAATTGTACTTCAGCTTTAGTTTTATGTTTTTCTTTGCTTGAGAACTAGAAAAGTGTAGGTTTAGGGGTATGATCGGGAACGAATAGTTTCCGTTTATAGTCCTGAAGATACGCTTTGTTAGCCTACTTCATTTATTAAGTGTTTTTAATAATTATTCTATGTTTTGTAGTTTCGGTACTTAACTTGAAAATGCACTAAAATTCAATGATTAGTGGCTTTGGAAGACATTCTGTGCTCAAAAGGTGATTCTGGAGAAAGCTGGAAACACTAGCAGCCTTGTTAAATTGTTTTTTGACATTGAAGACTTTAGATTTGAGAAATTTCTCTTAAGATAGAAAATGTAGATCTTCGAGTTACAGACGTGTGGCCGTAAACAGTGAGTCAATCCGAGGTCCGAACAAAAAGTTATCACAATTCTAAGAAAGTCGCACAGAGCAGTGAAAAGTACCTCACGCGAGTGGGCCGCACAAGCGACCTTCCTTTCTACTAAAAACGCGTATTTCGTCAAATTAGAGCACCCAGCGAAGGTGGTTTGTGCATACGACGTCTATAAACGTAAATACGATAGTTTTAGTGCTATTCGGTTTAGGAAAGCTTCCAAAACTTGTTCCAAATCTATAAATACCCACTTTTTATTCAATTTGGGGTTAACACAACATTATACACATCCTTATACAACTGAAACTATAGCCATTGAAGAGAGGAAAGTAAAGAGAAAAAGAAGAAGACCAAGGATTTCCATGGCCTCCTCCATCAGCCTCTTGATGTGCTCCGCTTCTACGGCCAACTAAACCGATATCTAGGGTTTCAATGAAACCCTAGCCAAGTAATAAGGTGTTATTTATATTTTTCTTTTAGATTTATTATGTATGCATGATGAGTACATGTTTCGAGGATTTTAATAAAATCATACTTTATAGCTCAAATCATTGCTTTCAAAGTTTATTCTTGTCTTAGATCTATTTTGAATGTGATGTGCTCAATGATATATATTTACTGTGCTTGTATGGATTATTTACATGTAATGGTGCTTATTTGAATTATGATATCAAGTAATCGAATAGTTCATGCCTAGGGAAGACGGAGTGTGCCGCAACCCTAGCTTAGTGTGAGACACTCTGTGCCAACAGAAGATGAATTATGTTGTCACTTGAATCAGAGTTATCTTTTTTACGAAGGAATTGGGCTCGTAGCTATAATTTCCCATTATCATCTAATGTAATAAGCTAATTCAATGCACAGATACACTTATTATGAAGCTAGTGGTAGATTTACAATCCTAGATTCAATACACATATTTATCAAAATAACTTTTAATCGCTTTCATAGTTAGATTTATTTCCTTAGTTGCTTAGTTTAATTAAAATCAAAACCAAATGCCTCCATGATTATCGAATCACACAAATGCCTCCATGATTATCGAATCACCGTGTCCTCACTTGACACCTTCTGTTGATCACAGTCAACCACTTTCACAATTATTAAATAACATTCATAATTCTTAAAATTCCAAATACGCATTTAAAAGAATATGTTTTTTTGGGACGAGTGTGACGATTCTCCCCTCCAAAAAGGAAGTTTGTCCCCAAACTTATATCTCATGAGTTAAAAAGGTACGGATACTTATTCCTTATCTCTTCCTCGTTCTTTCACGTATGACTACATCATAATACTTTAACCTTAGGAATTGTCATTTTTTTTAGTACTTGTTCCCTTCGATTTAAAATCTCTATCGGATTATCTACATAAGTCAAGCCTTCCTGGATCTGTAATGGCTCTGGTACAATGATCTTACTGATCTCTGTCATACACCGTCTCAACATCGACACATGGAATACATTGTGCACATGCTCCAGCTCAGATGATAAGGCTAGCCAGAAAGCCACTGGTCCTACTCTCTCTATAATCTCAATGGACCGACAAATCTTGGTTTAAGCTTTACCCGTTTTCCAAACCATACAATGCCTTTCGAAGGCGATACTCTGAAGTATACGAAATCTTCTACCTTAAATGTCATCGATCGTCTCTTAGAGTCAGCATAACTCTTATAACGACTCTGAGCTACCTTAAGTCCCTCCTAAATTAGCTTCACCTTCTCAGTAGTCAACTGTATTATCTCAGGTCCTATAAATGTTCCCCAACCTTTGTCCACCAAAACGATGAATGACACCTACGCCCATACAAAGCTTCGTATGGTGCCATTCCAATACGTGACTGAAATTCGTTATCGTAAGCAAATTCGATTAATGGCATATGTTTCTCCCAATCACTTCCAAAGTCTAAAAATGCAAAGTCTAAGCATATCTTCTAGCGTCTAAATCATTCGCTCTGACAAGATGAAAAGCAGTACTAAAACTTAACTTCATACCCATAGCATTTTGCAAACTTCTCCAAAACCTTGATATAAAACTACTACCGCGATCCGATACAATCACTATTGGAACCCCATGTAGTCTTACAATATCTTTCATATATAACTTCGCTAGTCTAGATGGTTTAGTCGCCTTGTTTGGTAGGAAATGAACTGACATGGTTAATCAGTCAACTATAACCCAAATCTTGTCGTTCTTATTAAGTAATTGTGGAAATCTGGGAACAAAATCTATCGTGAACTTATCCAATTTCCACTCTGGCATAGGTAATGGTTGTAGTAGTCCCGTGGGTACTTGTCTCTCTCTTTGACCTGTTGACATGCCGAAGATACTGAAACGTACTTGGAAACTTCTCAGTTCATACCTCTCTACCAAATGTTTTCTCGCAAGTTTCGTTACACTTTGTTACTTCTCGGATGAACTAAGTATTTAGTACTATGTGCCTCCTCTAGGATTCGCTCCTTTAAGTCCTTCAAATTGAGTACACATAAGTGATTTCCAATCATCAATACTCCTTGCTCTAAGATGAATCTGGATCATCTTCCCAAAGGTATCTCGTCTCTCATTTTGCACAGATAATTGTCGTTGAATTGTGCTGTCTTGATCTCATCAAGGATGTCTGGGTCAGCTATGATCCCCATCATTAAGCCACCATTGGTCTTTGAATTTACATCTAACTCCAAGTGTTTCATCTCTCTGACCAGTTCCTTTTGCTTGGTTAGCGCATCGGCTAAAGTCCCTGTCTTCTTCCAGCTTAAAGCATCGGATACTATATTAACCTTTCCCGGATGATACTCAATCGAAAGATTGTAAGCTTTCATCAATTCTAACCATCTCCTTTATCTCATATTTAAGTCTCACTATCTGAATACGTATTTAATGCACTTGTGATCCGTGAAGATCTCACTTCTCACCATACACGTAATGCCTCCAAATCTTCAAAGCATAGATCATTGCGGCCAATTCAAGGTAGTGAGTCGGATAGTGTAGCGCTCAATTTTCTAACAACACAAAATTGGAACACAATCCAAATAGAAACACGATAAAGCTAAAACAATAATAGTCCATTAAAACTAAAATAAATATAACTCTAAAATTCACGATAAATTAAACCAAATTTCAAATGCTATTAACTCTCAAATCTCAAATGCAAAAAGAAACAATTGGCTTATATGCCAGAAATTATAAATGGACATAATCATTCTAAAATCCAAAGTCTCTAATTAAAATAAACTCCAAGCTTGACAGCCAACTTGATCCACACTGCTATTGGAGTCACTGTTCATTTTCCTATTAATATTCCCTAGCTACCTTCATAAATTGAAAGCACTCGAGATGCATGGAGACATCCGAGTCAGAATAAACTGGTATGAGTAAAACTTGAAACCCGAACAATCCATGAACAACCACAAAAAATATACATATCGCTACAAGACAATTGTTCCATCACCTTTTCTCAAAGGAGGCTCCAGCAGTTAGTTTCTTATTTATGATAAGCAACATATACAGTAAATCACTATGTAGCAGGCTTGTCCTGCAAAAAGTATTAATGTGGCCTTCCACCCTGTTCATAGATTTATAAAAAAAAAAACATGTTAAAACATTACACTGTAAAAGCGCATACAATTTTTAGTTTGTACCAAATCCACACTTACTACCACAAAATCACTTCACATCGTGCCAAAACCTATACATCCATAGGTTCCCCCTCACACCCTAGCCACTTCTCCGAGTTTGACACTTACTCCAATCGGGCGTATCGAGTATCGAGGGTGCCCCATTCTTGGATAGTTACAACGTATGAGAAAAATAATAAGCCACTATTCGGCTAAAATGCGCATAAGATCCAACGTCACATATTAAGACGGGATATCTAAAACAACACTATTCGGCGATAACACAAGGGTATCAACCCAAACCCCATTCCTCAAGACATGCTCTGATTGGACATGGGTACCACTAGCAGCAAGATAGTTATGTTAGTTTCTCTATAGACAGTGGATTCAAATAACAAAGGGTTGTGGCGGTGGCTTTGGATTTTTCCTTTAGATTCATAATGACAAAATTGAAATGCCGATAATATGAGTATATTCATATCACATATTCATGCCAATTCCATATTCAATAGAATCAATACTGGGATAAATCAAGTCAATAAAATTCTATATATCATCTCAACAAATTCAAAATCCTCGTCTATATGAGATTAACACAACAATTGTCATAGAGAATGACACAACATTACTCCTATATCCATATACTTACCAAAAAACCATAATTCTCAACTTATGGGAATAACCACCACATTTAATATTGACAAATGGTAAAGCCTTTACTCACATTTCTATGAAAATCTCAAAGTATAATAGTGGCACCACTTTTTAACAATAATTAGGGTAACGTTTTACTCACCTCAATATCTTAACAGAATAAATATTCTTCTCAGAAAAGCAAATATGTCTCGATCCCTACAATTCATGATGATAGAATAACAATTAAGTCTAAATTCTCTATGTAAGGGTAAAATAGTAATTTCAACAAATATGTGTCCTAACCTCAATATAATGATCCCTATATTATTCTAAGGTTAATGGTACTGACTAGTTTCAACACGGAGTCCGTAGTAATTTCTATCCAATGTGAATCTTACAATTAGGCTATAGTTTTGGACAGCGCTGAAATGTCTCCAAACTCAGGTAAAGTAGTCTCATCATTATTCTACTATTTTAGGCGCTAACGGCGTATTTTTTGGTTTTACAAAGTATTTAATATGCATTTTTGATGTTAAAATACTATTTTTAAAATAGTCCCCATAGAACAGAAATTCCAAAAATATACCAAAACATAAGAATTTCTACAAGAAACTATTTTTAATAAGTTAAGAGACCATAGGAATATTTTAGAATTTTTCCCGAATTTTTTGAAATATTCTAGATATTTAAAGTAATGAAATTTCTATTTAGCTCATTTGCTAATTAGTAATAGAATTCTAAATAATGGTTTTATAATATAATAAATTATCAAATAGTCCACAATTATCCATAAAATAATTTTAAAATTATTCCGTAATTAGTAAACACCCATATGCATTTTATACTATTTTTATATAACTAAAACAAGCATTTAAAAGTAATGTTAAATAAACTAAATATTATTCCATCATAATATTATGATAATAATAATTGGAAAATGAAAATTTTCTTTTTTATGATTTTACAGAAATTAAAAAGTCTAAAGTTACATCTTAGAATTACTGCTAAGAATTAATTTAAAAAGTTCAAAAGAGAAATAATGATTAATAGCAAATCCATAACATACAAACCAACTAAAGTGCTACAAGCTAGATCTAAAGAACTCTTCTTCTTCCCTACGCAGACTTAGAGTCTGAGACATATGTATATCGATAAATATGTATATATATATACTAATATACATAAATATAGATGTGGCTATAACTCTCTCGATTCTCTACGAAATAGGGCGAGTCCTATATGAAAATTGATCCTCTCGACGAGCCCTATCCATATAAATTGGTTTGAGAACACAATTCTAACTAATATGAACAGATTTTTGATAAAATCAAAAGTGGGTCTAATGAAAAAAAATCCAAAATTCGTGAGCATTGACTATGGCTTTCAAAAAACTGCTCTATGGGAAATCAAGGTTATTTAAGGCGCAAGGCGCACTGAGGCGCAAAGGTTCCCTGGAGCCTAGGCGCGAGGCGCAATTCGAGGCGCGCGCCCGAGCGAAGCGAGGCGCACTTTTACATGATTTTACATGTAAATAACTTAACTAAAATATGATTTTAGATGATTATAATATGATTTTACATTATTATATACAAGTTAAAGAGATTAAATCATCAAAAATGAACACTTTGGCCTATAAGCTCAATTGGTTAGAGCGTTGTGCGAAAGGGCAAAGGTTGAAGGTTCGAATCCTACATAGGCCACATACAACATTTAAGAGAAAAATAACAAAAAGATGCATTTACACACTCTTAAAAGTGTAATATTACTCAATATTCAATAAAAACACATCACTAAGCAAGTGCAAGTTAACCACATGTATTATGTATATGTCTATTGTCTAACTTCTAATTTCTAAAGTCTTGTGTGTTTTCGTGTGGGAAAAGATTAAGATATTATAGTAGTATCTGTATAACTAGTATAGTACCATACCAAAAAAAAAAAAAAAAAAGGGAAAGAAAAGAAAAGAATAGAATGAATAAATAAATAAAAAATAGAAAAAAAAAATTGTATTCATGAATAAAAAATAGAAAAAAAAATGTATTCATGAATGATGAATCAACTATAAAAGGGGGGGGGGGGGGGGGGGAGGTTGGGGAAATACTATTTGTCTTACTTTGCTGTTTTGCAGGAAGGAACAAAAAAAAAAAAAACAGGGTCACAAGCAAATCAGTGCAAGAGAAGAGGAAGAAGAAGAAAGGAGTAAGGAGAAGAAGAAGAAGAAGAAGAAAGGAGGAAGAGAGATCGCAGATCATCAAAAAAAAAACAGTTCGCAAGTTCGCAAGAACAAGAAAGAAGAAGAAGATGAAGAAGAAGACGAAGAAGAGAAGAGATCGCAAAGTCGCAGACCCAGGTCAAAAAAAAAAAAAAAAAAACAAACAAACAAACAAACAGTTCGCAACTCTCAAGAACAAGAAAGAAGAAGAAGAAGAAAAAGAAGAGAGGAGATCGCAGACCAAGGTCTCAAGGAAAAAAAGAAAAAGAAAAAAAAAAAAAAAAAAAAAAAAAAAAGAAGCAGCTCGCAAGAAAACAAGAAAGAAGAAGAAGAAGATGAAGAAAAAGATGAAGAAAAAGGACCAAGAAGAATAAGAAATACTTGGTTTCAGCAGCTTGTAGGGCTCAGTCCTTCGGTTTGGCCAATTCTTTCTTTCCTCTCTTCTTCTTTTTTTTTTTCCCCCCAAACTGAGTTGCGATTGGGATTTGGGGGGATAAAAATGTTGCTGGGTCTTGTTTTCAGTAGGCGCTAGCCTCTTGCGCCTTGCGCCTCGTAAAAAGGCGCCAAAAGGCGCGCCTCTTGTGCGCCTACTTGAAGTCGCCTCGCCTAGCCTAAGGCGAGGCTCATGAGCTGCGCCCGCCTGTGCCTTGCGCCTAGGCGCGCCTCGGGCGCTCCTTTCACAACAGAGATGGGAAATGTTAGGAACCCATGAGGATCATATTGAGACTAATATAGGGTGATTTGGTGAAGGTTGAAAAATGAAGTTTCAAATGAAGCTTTAATGGTGATCATTCATGACAATGCCTAAGGCTCTGATTAAGGCATTTCTTGCATGTGTGTGATATTGTATAACTCCAGAAAATAATTTACATGGGCAAAACCTTACCTTGAATCCTCAGTCTTATCTAGCATGTGTGATGTTGTATAACTCCATAAAATAATTTACTTGGGCAAAACCTTACCTTGAGTCCTCAGTCCTCACTCACTCTCTCTCTCTCTCTCTCTCTCTCTCTCTCTCTCTCTCTCTCTCTCTCTCTATGTGAGGTGTGGTCTGGGAGACCAAAAGGAGAATAGGGTTAGAGAAAAAAAAAACAAAATAGTTGTGGGTTTCTATACATTAGGGAGTGATAAAGGCCAAAAGAAATTGGGTATAATTTAAATTGTTATTGGGGCAAAACATTGGGCTCCAAATATGGTCTTAATAAAAAGTAATCAGAAAAATTAAATAAATTAACCAAAAATAATATATGGAATCTTAATCAAATAATAACAAGATTCTAATTTTTATTTTATTTTATTTTATTGTCGTTATTCTTTTGAAATTCGCGGGTGTTACAGTCTACACTCCTTAAAAGGATTTCGTCCCCAAAATTAACAAGAAATCACGTATCTAAAACAACTGCTAACAAGGAAAGACTAAAATTTAACTTCAAAACTTACTCAAGGGATTCCATCTAGAGGCTAGAAAAAAAATACTGCTACACAGAGTTCAGGATGCATTCTTTGGACTTTCTCCTCCAATTCCCATGTAACGTCATTCTCGTCTTCACTCCATTGTACCTTCACAAGATTTATCCACTTATTGCGGATTTGCTTCACATCTCGGTCCACAATCGTGATTGGTCTTGGGACAAATGTCAGATCATCAGTAATTTCAATCTCTGTCGGTTGGACCACCACATTTGGATGTTTCACACACTTTCTCAACATTGAAATGTGAAAAACATCATGGATCGTCGATAAACTCAAAGGTAAATCGAGATGATAAGCCACCTCTCCAACACGTTCGGTGATCTCGAATGGACCCACAAACCTAGGTGCCAATTTTCCTTCTTACCAAACCTCATCACACCTTTCATAGGAGAAACCTTTAAAAATACAAGATCTCCAACCTTAAACTCCACACTCTTTCTCTTTTGGTCAGCATAGCATTTTTGTCTACTTTGAGCAGTCTTAATTGTTTCTCTAATGACACCTATCTTTTATGTCGTTGCCCTAACAATCTCAGGTCCAAGTAAAACTGTGTCACCAACCTCCACCCAGCTAACAGGTGATCGACAAGGATTTCTATAGAGAGCCTCAAATGGTGCCATGCCAATGCTAGAGTGATAGCTATTGTTGTAAGCAAACTCTACTAATGGCAAATGTTCCTCCCAACTTCCTCCAAAGTCCAATACACAAGCTCGAAGCATATCCTCAAGTACTTGATTCACCCTCTCCCTCTGTCCATCGATCTGAGGATGATAGGCAGTGCTCAAGTCTAACTTTGTGCCCATAGCAAGCTGGAAACTTTCCCAGAATTTTGACACAAATATCAAATCTCAGTCTGAGACAATAGATATAGGTATACCATGAAGTCTCACCACCTCTCGGATATACTGTTGCGCCAAACTATCCGTATTTTGGTGAACACCAACAGGTATAAAGTGTGCGGATTTGGTCAAATGATCCACAATTACCCAAATGGATTCATTTCCTCTCCGAGATCTAGGTGAACCATCAATGAAATCCATCGAAATAAGTTCCCACTTCCAAAGAGGAATCTCAAGCGGTTAAAGCAAACTAGACGGCCTCTGATACTCTGCCTTTGCCTCTTGACAAATCAAACACCAAGATACATATTCCCCAACATCTCTCTTCATACCTTCCCACCAAAAGGTTCTCTTCAGATCACGGTACATCTTGTTGCCACCAGGATGAATGGTATAACGTGATCGATGAGCTTCATCTAAGATTTCCCTCTTCAAACTAAAATCGTTGGGCACACACAACCTGCCTCAAAACTTTAAGTTCCCGACGAATCAACTGACCAATCGGTGGGGCATTCATCCAAATAATCTAATACCAAGTCATCCATTTTTTTCCAACAGGAATAGATCAAATGCTTGACTAACACCAATTCGAGTCAATAAAGAAGGTTGAACCAAGAGGCTCCCAATGAAAGCCTTCTCAGAATCTTGCACAGGTCGTACATCATGGAGCATGATCACCTCCAAATCTTTCCACTCATGGACCACCAGTGCTGTCAAAACACTATGTTGCCTGCTTAAGGCATCGACGACAACATTACCCTTTCCAGGCTGATACATGATCTCAAATTCATAATTGCTAATGAACTCCATCCACCTCTGCTACCTCATATTTAAATCGTTCTAAGAAAATAAGTACTTCAAGCTCTTATGATCCGTAAAGAGCAACTTCTCCCCAAATAAATAATGTCTCCATATCTTTAAGGTAAACACCAGTGCTGCTAACTCAAGATCGTGCATCGGGTACCTTCTTTCATGAGGTTTCAACTGTCTTAAGGCATAAGCGACAACCTTCTGAAACTGCATCAGTACACAACCTAAACATGTACCACTGGCATTTGTAAATATTACCAGGTTACCTCCACTTACAGGTATGGTGAGAATTGGAGAAGTGGTCAACCTTCGCTTAAGTTCCTAAAAAGCTTTCTCACATTCTTCAGTCCACAAGAATTTTACATTTTTATGTGTCAACTTAGTCATCGGTTCTGCAATTAGGGAAAACTTCTCAATTAACCGACGATAATATCTAGCTAATCCCAAAAACCTCCCGACTTCGGTGGCTAAAGTAGGTTGCTTCCAATCCTTCACTGCTGCCACCTTAGCTGGATCAACTGATATACCCTCACTAGAAACAGCATGCCCCAAGAATCGAACTTCACTTTCCCAAAAGTGGCACTAACTAAACTTAGCATATAACTTCTGATCTCTAAGGACTTGCAACACAATCCAAAAATGTTCTCTATGCTCCTGTTCATTCAGAGAGTAAACCAGTGTATCGTCTATAAAATGATTACAAACTTGTCCAAATATGGTCAGAATACACGGTTCATGAGATCCAAAAAGAACACAGGTGCATTAGTCAAACCAAATGGCATCATAGGGAATTCATATAGACCATATTGGGTTCGAAAGGCTGTAATAGGGACATTTTTCACCTCTACTCTCATCTGGTGATAACCGGTTCTCAAATCAAACTACGAAAACACGGTAGCTCCCTTCAACTAATCAAACAGATCATCAATCTGAGGTAACGGATACTTATTCTTGATGGTGATCTTGTTCAGTTCCCTGTAATCAATGCACATCCTTAGAGTACCATCTTTCTTTGACAAAAAAATAGCTGGAGCTCCCCAAGGTGAATTACTAGAGCAAAATATATAGCATACACACCTCAAAAGGATTACAATCAAAGGAATATGGATATAACAAGACAATGAAAAGAATACGAATAAAGGTTAACAAACATACCCCTTCTGTAACATCTCCTCAAGTTGAACTTTCATCTCATTCAACTCCTTCAGTGCCATTCTATACGCCGTTTTGGAAATAGGAGTTGTACCAGGAACTAAGTCAATACGGAACTCAACCTCTCTCCTTGGCGGCAGACCGGGAATTTCCTGGAACACATCTTTGAATTCCTTCACCACTTCTACATCTTTAATGTCTTTCTTTGGGATTTCTACCGAATATAAGAAACTTGATATCACAAACTCTCTACTAACTCTACAGTCATATGTTATACTAGGCATACCTGGTGCATTAATTGTAACTCTTCTTTTGGCACAATTCAAGGTGACCATGTTCTCTCCCATCCAATCTATACCAAGAATAAGACTAAAACCCTCAAAACCCAAAACTACAAGGTTTACGAGAAAAGTTCTCCCAAAGATAGAAATTTTCAAAGTTCTCACATTATTCATACAGAGTAACAGACCCACCCAAAGGAGTCTCCACACAAAGGGGTAAAAGCAAGGGAATAGTTTTAATATTTTCTAGTGTTACAAACTGCCTAGTAATAAATAAATGAGAAGCACCGGTATCAAATAGCACCTTAACATTAGACTGAAAGGAATCCAATGTACCTTGCACATTGTTAGGTCCTGGTAAGATGACAAAAGCACGAGTTGGAGCCATCTAACCATGGCCTCCTTGTTGATTCTTTCACGGAGCTTAGCATTCATATGCTTTGTGACTAGTAATTCCATAATTATGACATATCCCTGTGAATGGCGCATGAACCATGGGTACAACAGGTGGTATTACCCCTGGAGGGACTGCGGGACGATTATGTGGTGCCTGATATTATTGACCCCGATGGCCCTACTGCCCTTGTTTCCCTTATTTACCCTGCCAACCCTGTTGACCTGACTGACTAGGTCACTCTTGCTGTCGAGGATGTCCTTGCCTGTTTTGAAATCCTCCCTGTCTCTGATAACCATGTGGTCCCTTCTGCTGAAATGTCTAACCTTTCTATTGAGGTTGTTGACCTTTCTAATCATAAGGTTTGAAACAATTCTACTCCCTGTTTGGATCACGTTACTGTTAGGAAACTGAGTTCCCAGAATCCGTTGACAGTGCATATAAGTTGGTACTGCAATAATTTATGTGAAAGCTACAATAACCCTACAAGGGCGGAACTAAGGTTACCTTGAACAGCAAAAACGGATTGTTGTAGTAGATGAATCGAGAACATGGGCTCGATAACGGCTCACGATCTTCTACAGTATTCCTCTATTGCAAGAAAATCGGACTGAGTGTGGGCTCTATCGAAATCCTTTTAGTTTTTTGCTCTCCCTTTTTACGCTCTCTTTTCTATTTTGAGTTATAATACTCTATATGGAAAAACGCAAACAGAGAGGAGAGCCAAAGCAGCATATATATATATATAGGCTACGATAGGAACCATAAGAAGTCAATAAGGAATAGGCTTCCTTATGGAATTAGGAAACCCCAATTTGAACTAAATCAGATTCCTATTTTCATAAATTATAATTCATACCACTAAAGAATTATAATTGCACTCCTACCCTTATCTCAAAAAATATATTTCGAGCGCCATGTTATTAAATGCTTATTATCTCCCCATGTTAAGATTATAGATATCCATTAATCAAATATAATTACTGACAATCATATTTAATTAATCTCTTAAAATTTCTTGAGATTCTCTATTTAACTTATTTGATATGTCGAATACAAAATCCACCTGCAAGATTTGACATAATCAAAACTTATAAGCTTTCTCAAGGGGATATCATCAATCCCAAAAATTGAGACATGGATTCCATCATTAATTTATATCCACCCCACAATCAATATTGTCATCTAATCCAATGAGATATTAGCCCATTTGAGGATCTCACCCTTTTAGGGATCAAAGTGTAAATATCAAATGTATGTGTCTATAAATTAACTTAGGATTTAGAGCATAAGCACTCATAATAACCATGAGGTACTAATTATCTTATAAGTCAGTATAAAGATAATTACCCCAAGTCGGTCCTGTTTAATACACAAAGTGTACCAGCATAGTGAGTTAAAACTATACCGTTTCCTATAGTTAAGACAAACCTACTACAACACCATGCTGCAGTCCTACCGATGGTGTGTCCAAAGCCATCTAAGACTGTAAACCAAAACCTTACATTCTACAAGATCCGATGGTATGATCTTCCGTGTGTAAGCCAAACTCTACACACCAAACCACCTACTATATAGAATGAGAGGCACACATGCATAATATTAAATAAGTAATACAACACAAACATTGCCCATACAGATTTTCATAAAAATGGAATAATTGATTTTATTAAATGAATAATAAATTAACTACATAAAGCATGGCTTTTAGTATATATCCCTAATAGTTACTGGTACTGAAACCCTGAACCCTTAGAGGTCTCACTAGCCTTTGTCTTTCCCTTATCTCAGTTTTCTCTAAACTTGATACCCTGCTCCTCAAACTTGACAGCCAAGTCCAGGACTCTATCAAACTCCTCCATGTCGAAAGGAATCAAAGAACATTATAATTGGGTCTGCAATCCATTGATGAATTGACGATTCTTCTTCACCACTGTATCAACCATGTAGGGAGCATGTCGGGACAACTCATGAAATCTGGTGACATACTGTTCCACACTCATATTCCCCTCTTTCTTTAGATGGATGAATTCTTCTACCAATTTGGATTTTACTACTTTTGGTAAAGAAAAAAAAATCACCCTTTAAATCTCCCTTTGAAATCTTCCCAAGTTAATGTGGTCAAATCCAAACCAGGACGGATCAAATTCCACCAGAATCTAGCTGCCCCGTCTAACTGATGGGTAGCCAATTCTTGTTTTTGTACTGCAGAAAGGTTCATCCTCTCAAATACCATCTCACAATTGAGTACCTATGTCTCGGCTGCTATAGATCCGCTATCTCCTACGAACCGTTTCCCTCCTAACTCTCCAAAGGCCTTATTCCTTCAAGTAAAAGGATCACGGGGATTGTCCTACCATTCGGTATTGTTATTTTGCACAGCTTGAATAAGTTGAGTCATCGTGGTAGCAACATTCCACATGAACCAAATTTGGGTTTCCAACTCCATTGTTAACACCATTGTTATTGCCATTGATAGCAAGTCCTTGACGAGTATCATATCCTCCAACCATATCCTAAAAAGAGAATAGTCAACACTACTAAGCCTTAAAATATAACACAAAAACTATAAGACCCTTAAACCACAGTTCGAAGGCAACCTAGACTTTCTCCAATCTAAGGAAACCTAGGCTCTGATACCAATCTGTAGTGCCCCGATTTTCTAACAACACAAAATCGGAACACGACCCAAACAGAAACACTATAAAGCTAAAACAATAATAGTCCATTAAAACTAAAATAAATGTAACTCCAAAATTCACGATAAATTAAACCAAATTTGAAACACTACTAACTCTCAAATCTCAAATGCAAAAAGAAACAATCGGCTCATATGCAGAAATTATAAATGGACATAACCATTCTAAAATCCAAAGTCTCTAATCAAAATAAACTCCAAGCTTGCTAGCCAACTTGATCCACGCTGCTATTTGAGTCACTGTTCATTTTCCTATAAATATTCCCCAGCGACGTTCATAAATTGAACGTACCCGAGTGCATGGGGGCATTCGGGTCAGAATAAACTGGTTTGAGTAAAACTTGAAACCCGAACAATATGAACAACCACAAAAATATACATATCGCTACAAGACAAAAGTTCCATCACCTATTTTCAAAAGAGGCTCTGGCTGTTAGTTTCTTGTTTACAATAAGCAACATATACATTAAATCACTATGTAGCAGGCCTGTCCTGCAAAAGTGTTAATGTGGCCTACCACCCTGTTCATAGATTTAAAAAGAAACATGTTATAACATTACACCGTAAAAGCGCATACAATTTTTAATTTGCACCAAATCCACACTTACTACCACAATTGCACTTCACATCGTGCCAATACCTATATACCCATACAAACCAACTAAAGCGCTACACCCTAGAAAATCTCTAAGGAACTCTTCTTCTTCCCTACACAGACTTAGTCTGAGACATGTATATCGATATATATATATATATGTATATATATACACATATACATAAATATAGATATAGATATGGCTATAACTCTCTCGATTCTCAACGGAATAGGGCGAGTCCTATATGAAAATTGATCCTCTAAACGAGCCCAGTCCATATAAATTGGTTTGAGAACACGATTCTAACTTATATGAATAGATTTTGGATAAAATCGAAAGTGGGTCTACTGAAAAAAAAAATCCATAATTCGTGGCCATTGACTATGGCTTTCGAAAAATTGCTCTAAGGGAAATGTTAGGGACCCATGAGGATCATATTGAGACTGATATGGGGTGATTTGGTGATGGTTGAAAAATGAAGTTTCAAATGAAGATTTAATGGTGATCACTCATGACAATGCCTAAGGCTCTGATTAAGGCATATCTAGCATGCGTGTGATGTTGTATAACTCCAGAAAATAATTTACATGGGCAAAACCTTACCTTGAATCCTCAGCCTTCTCTCTCTCTCTCTCTCTCTCTCTCTCTCTCTCTCTCTCTCTCTCTCTCTCTCTCTCTCTGTGCGTGAGGTGTGGTCTGGGAGACCAAAAGGAGAATAGGGTTAGAGAAAAAAAAAAACAAAATGGTTGTGGGTTTCTATACCTTAGGGTGTGATAGAGGCCAAAAGAAAGTGGGTCTAATTTAAATTGTTATTGGGCCAAAACATTGGGCTCCAAATATGGTCTTAATAAAAAGTAATAAGAAAAATTAAATCAATTAACCAAAAATAATATATGTAATCTTAATCAAATAATAACAAGATACTAATTTTATTTTATTTTATTATTTTTTTCATTATTCTTTTGAAATTCGCGGTTGTTGCAGATAGTTAACCGCATGTGTTTTCAACTATCTAGAGGTGTAGGCATTCACCTTGCCACCTTGTATAAGTACACACCCCAAGAGTTGACACGAAGCATCACTATAAATCACAAATCCTTCGATTCCGGATGGTATCGTCAAGGTAGGTTCCCTCGTCAAATGAGACTTCAACTCTTGGAAATTGTCTTCAAATTCTTAACTCCATTCAAAGGTAATACCGCTCCTCATCAAGGTGCAGTAGTACCCAGCTAACCCCAAGAAACTTTGAATTTCTGACACCGATGTCGGTCTTTGCCATTTAGATTCCGCTTCCACCTTGTGAGGATCAACTGAAACGTTGTTCTTGTCAATCACATTACCTAGAAAAACAATACTAGGTAGCCAGAATTCACATTTCTTCAACTTCCCTAACAATTTTTTCTCTTTCAGTCTCTGAAGTATAACTCTCAAATGTTTCTTATGCTCTATCTCACTCAGTGAATAGATAAGAATATCATCTATGATTACGATCATGAAATCATCCAAATATTCTTTGAAGAATCGATTCATAAGGTCCATGAATGCAGCTGGTGCGTTAGTAACTCCAAATGGCATGACTAGGAATTCGTAGTGTCCGTAGCGTGTTTTGAAAGTTGTCTTCTCTGCATCTTCTACCTTTACTTTCCACTGATAATAACCCAATCTCAAGTCTGTCTTGGAAAATACTTGTGGCCCATGAAGTTGATCGAATAGATCGTCAATTCTAGGCAAAGGATACTTATTCTTGATTGTCAACTTGTTTAACTCCCGGTAATCATTGCACATACGCATTCAACCATCTTTTTTCTTTACGAATAACATTAGAGCTCCCCATGGCGATATACTAGGTCGAATAAAACCCTTGTCGAGTAACTCTTACAGTTGGATTTTTAATTCCATCAATTCTACGAAATACCATTTGATACGGTTCTTTCGATACGGGTCGTGAATCCGACATTATCTTAATGGTGAACTCAATCTCCCTCTCAATAAAAACATATGGTAAGTCATCTAGGAATATATCTGGATACTCTCATACCATTGGAATGTCTTCTACTTTCTATTCGATTTCCATAGTGTCAATTATTGAACATAGAAATCCTTGACATCCCTTTCTCAACAACTTACCCGCTCGGATAGCTGAAATCAAATACGATGGCGGGGCAACCCCACTCCCTTGGAAACAAAAGTCTCTGTGCAGCAGTGATAAAAAATTAACTTCTTTCCATTCATAATCTATCGTGGCTTGATTAAGAGATAATCAATCCATTCCTAAGATCACATCAAAATGGTTCACGATCAGTGGTATAAGGTTTACAGTCATCAAATTCTCGCCTAGTTTGATCTCATAATCCTTATATGTCGTAGACATTACTACTGGCTTACTAAGAGGTACATCAATGGATAACTCATGTCCTAAAGGAGCCGATGTAACATTCAAATGTTCGACAAAATGATGTGACACAAATGAATGCATAGACCCCGAATCAACGAGTATGCATGCTAGATGCGAACATATAGGCACCATACCTAATACCACTGTATCCATAGCAGCCACATCTCCAGGATTCATCAGTGGTTTTCTTTGGCTTCGAACCACTTGAAGCCATAGAGCTAGCTCCTTGTTGTGAACGTTTCTTCGAACAATCTTTGGCTTGATGTCCAACGGTACCATAATCAAAACATTTGATTTGTGAGTCTGGTGTAAAACTTGAACCATTCACCCCTTGGTTCCTATTACGAATGTTAGTCATGAAACATCGGCCTGTGTGTGGTCGATTATAAAAAAAACACAATGGTTTGTTACTTGGCGCTCTCTTGGGTTCACTGAACCTAGAACTAGAGCCTCGTGTAACTGGCATCTTGAAAGATTCCCCTTGGTTCCGGTCACCACCCTCGTAACCCCACTTGCCTTGCTAATTCTGTCTCAATCTCTCCATTCCTCTTTTGGCCAGAAGTGTCGTTTATTGTACCGCTATAACGGTCGAATGTTCCTATGTCTCCACCCTCAAACAAATGTTCTCCCTTAATCCTTCCTCAAACTTCCTTGCTCCATCTTCCTCCATTGGCACGGACCCTTTCCCAAATCTCAATAGTTCATTATACATCAAAGTGTACTCGGTCACAGTCATGTCTCCTTATCGAAGATTATCAAACTCTCTCTTCTTCGCATTATGCGCGGCCCTTGGAAAGAATCGGCAATTCAACTCCACCCAGAATCATTCCCACGTTATCGGTGTCCCTTGATCCAAAACATTTACCCACCAATTCTGAGCTTCACCCTTGAGTACATCACTAGCATTCTCAATCTTTAGTGCATTGAACATTGGAATAGATCCAAAAATCATCTCCATACCCATAACCCTATGCTCTGCTAGCATCGTGTTGGCTATCCCGTGAAACTCTATCGGTTTCTTACTTGAAAATTATTCTGATACAGATCGTCCACCCCCTATTCTCAGGTACAGGCACAACAGCTATCAGTGCTGGCTCAAAAGGAGGTGTTGGAGGTAATCGCTCTGCTATATTCTGTACCAAATCTTTGATATTACCCATCATCTCTAACAGATGGTCTTTACGAGCATATGGTGATTGCTCATGTTCATTAGTCATAATTCTCAACCTATTAATCTCAATGCATAAATACTATGCATGTATGACCATAAGCAAATCATGAATGTATGACAACATATCATATGCATCAAACATCTCTACTATGTGTGAATGCATTCTAGATTATGTGTCAAATCACTCATCACTCCACTCGTTGTTGAACTTTTCCAAAGTTTTGTTACCTATAGCTCTGATACCAATAAATGTCATGACCCATCCCGCTACGTACAAAAATAGGACACATGGCACGCCACCAAGGCTCAACCAAAACAACTACAACGGAAAAAAATATAAATACAACAGTGATAAAATAACTCCCAAAGATTCGATGGATTAATAAAAATAGGGTTATAAAAAGTTTTCCCCCTTTAAAACACTTTAGAAACAAGTCCTTTTGAAAGTGGCAATCCAGTCGACTGTGTCGAGGTCCCAGTCGACTATGGGGTCAATTACAAAGAACACAACATCCCAGCAGTCAAATCCAGTCGACTGAGACTCGAGTCCAGTCGATTATAGGTTCCCAAACCCAGTCGACTGGCGTCTAGTGGACTGCTTGAAGTCCTACTAAGTGTCTAGTTTTTGTGTTGTTTCCAGTTTACTATAGAAGAAACCAGTCGACTAATTTCCTGAAAATTGAAGAGAAATTCCGTCGAAATAATGCATCCAGTCAACTGGACCCAAGGTCAGTCAACTATTTTTCCAACTCATGTACATTCTGCAAAATTTTAATTATCAAAGCATAACCATTCCCTACCAAGGAAACACACCTGTACCAATCTTGTTCCAAAATAGTCTTAACTGTGTTACAACATTTCAAACATAGATACAAGAGTTTTACTATGGATTGCAACCTACGAATCCATTCCAAGATTCCAGTTAAACATATTTCTAATTCTCAAGGCTATTATTACAACATTGAAATGGAAATGCAAAAACATTTACAAGGACGGTCCTGTCATCTCCTCGGCCTCACTCTTCGCTTCTTTTTCCCTTTCTTCTTATCACCTATAATGGAGTAAAGCTTTACTGCTCAGCTATATGCTGAGTGCACAATTCTAAACAAATATTTATATGACAGTTCATGCCTTAAACATCAAAACACATTAAAATAGTCTCTGAGCTTAGAGATACGCATTCATCCGATAATGAAACAATGAAACCGATGTCGTAGAGGGCCTTCTCCCAGCCACTCATCCAAGTGTCCTGGCAGGGCCTTCTCCCAAACCATACACTATGCCCTGGTAGGGCCCTCTCCCAAACCATGCACTGTAGTCGTCACTATAATTTAATCCTCAAACATCGAGGAGCTTACCCTCAGAATAAAATTGTACCAAACACCCCTTCGACCCACATAAACACATAGCATGCTCACATAAACAGGTATACATGTTTTTCTTTCATTTTCATGTGCATAATTAATAGGCATAATTAACACATGAATTTTATCCGAATCCAAAATATCAAACTAGATATTTAAAACATGAAAATCTCTTATAAATCATTGGTCTAAAATTCATACCTTAAGCTATGCTCTTACAACTTTGAGGAAAGCACTAGTAGTCCAATTTTACGTCAGATCTCTGATTACAAGTGAATCCTACAGGTATTTACATGTTTTTGCCAAATTCCTAGAATTAGGATTTTTATAAAACTATGCCAAACAAGGTCTAAGAGGTATTAAAATGAAGCCCTGAAGCCCTTACCTTGATGAGTTCGAATATGAAATTTGGTGAAAAACAAATGAGCAGGAGTCTGTCGAATTGTCTAGAAGCTCTAAGCCTCAAAATCCCCAAATCTCCCTTGCTCTCAAATTTTGGGCTTGAGATATTTATGGAAAATATCTCACCCTCAACTATATATATGCACTATTTTTGGAAATTACATTTACCTCCCCCATGAGTTCTCAAACCTTCGAAATATGCCCCGAAACATCTTAAACATCGAAGTTATTGATTCATGAGTGAAAATCTATATCCCATAAAAGTTTTCGTCTAAAAACTGTTTGTCGTTGTAATTACGTTCTGAAAACATTTTTTGTGGAATCTCTAGATAACATACCTTTTATGCAATGCATCTTATTGGTTATCACTAAATCAATCAAAATGATCTTAAACAAGATCAAAACTAATAGAAGGTGTACTGCACGGGTAAATTTATTATTCACAATTTACCAGATAAGTCAAATAACATTTAAATCATATAATTGTCATTTAATCATACAAATGCCTCCATGATTATCAAATCACCGTGTCCTCACTTGACACCTTCATTTGACCACAGTCAACCACTTTCACAATTATCAAATGACATTGATAATTCTTAAAATTTCAAATACGCATTTAAAAGAATACATTTTTCTGGGACGGGTGTGACAGTTACCTAATCAGACTCAAAGGCCTTGTAAGGGAGGACTCTTCCTTCTATAAAAGGGTCATCCCATCCCTCCAAGAGGTGATCCGAGTTCAATTGAACCAACCATCTTACGTTGTTAAGCCTCTCCCAAGAAACCCTAAATATCATCCCTACATAACCGATCCTTGGTAGTTCCAATCAACATTGTTGGATCACCAAGGTCCCTGCAATAGTTTCTTACACTTAGTGAAAGTGATTTGACACACATGTGGACGTAGGTTCATTCATTAATAGGGTCGAACCACATACAAACACGCTGCCTATATTTCTTTCTCACTCTCTTCCATGCTTTTAATATGCTCTTAAACCCTAAATCTGACCAGTACCAAAAATTGCATCATCAGGCCAGATCGATCCACGACAAGAAGCCAAATTGATCCGATAATCCACTAGCCATCAGAATATGCGCCCGAAGTCGCGAATTGATCTACGACAAAAAGCCACATCGATTCGTCCCTACAGATTTGTACTCCTTCCCTTTTTTGAGATAAGAATCAAAAGAGATTGGTTCCTACTTATACAAAGCCTCCAAAACCTACAAGACATAGGGTCTAGCAAGAAAGGAGAAAAATAAGAAGATCAACAAGTGTGCAATTTATCCATTAAATCTCTCAAAAAATGTGATATGATGCATCCAATATAAGTAAATTGTGACAACAAGAATGCAATATTGAATGTCAATCACTTAGTTTCTACAAATTCACCTAATTTGCACCACAAGAGTTCGTACTGCATTCCGCTAGTTCCTATTAAGTACTTAAAAATCTAAATAAACTAAATAAATAGTTTAAGAAGAATAACTAACCAAGAAGCCCCACCAACATTATTTTACAAAGAAGTACTAACCCAAATGCTTAGTCTCATTGTCTCCCATTTGATAATCACAACCTTCAATTTCGCCATTACTAGCCGAGATTCGGGGCTCCCCGTGCTCAACCCATTGATTATATGATTGCATAATCCCAATAAGGAGCAAATGAGGTCATACAACTTTTCCCATTTGCCACAAAACTTTCACACATTTATAAAACGAACACTGAATTTTACCTTCTTGGTCTACAACCGTAATTGCAAACTAGACAAATACTTTACCCCTTTTACATGTCGCTCACTTAATCTCCCATTTGATGTGGCAGCCAGGGCCATCCAACTTTTTTCCATATCACCGTTGTAATCACACGCTAAATTCCCAGGATTTTGGTGATGGCCTAGAGAGAGAAAACGTGAGAGAGAGAGAGAGGTGGCCGACTTTTGGGTGATTGTGTAACCTCCCAAAAATTGTGTGTGCAATATACATATATATATATATAAGAACACACCCTTGAAAACCCTAGGTTTCCAAAGGTCAAAGCCCATTGGACTCGATCCAATGTATGTGGGTGCACTAGTGACCCATAATTTTCTTACATTTACAAAGGTGAACATGAGTAATGTATCAGCATGAATTTTTCCTAGGTACACTATCATATGTGTAATGCCCTATTATTTTATTTTCATTAAAAAATATACATTTCATATTTTAATATTCCAGTTTTATTTTTAATTAATTTTGTTTGGAGTTTTAAGCGAAGGAGTATTTGTTTGGGGTCAAACTATAATTTTTATAAAGAAAGAAATACTTGTTATGGATTTTGAAAACTGTGGTTAAGAAAAATGTTTACTTTTGGTTCAAACTGTATTTTTTATACAACCCAGAATTTATTTCCTACATTAATATAATTTTGCTGTAATTTTATCGCAAACCAAAAATACCAGTTTTTGTTTTAAAGTTACGACTATAACGCATATTGGGTGAGGGAGCACGTGAGCTCAACCTCACCGGAGGATCTCCCTATTACTTGGAGCCCAAAGCTATCACAGTATATATATATATATCACAGTCTCATTTTTCTCTCACAAATCCACTCTTTGTATCTCTCTTTCTCTCTCAATTCTCTCTTGCTCTCTCAAGATAAACATACACATAAAGATTATATATATGTATACACATACTTGTACATAGATATATATATATATATATATCAAAATCAAGAGGAAGAACGAGAAGAAAATTCAAGCTTCAGAATTTATGACGGAATTCTCGGTCTCCAATTCTCTGTATTAGAACCTCTGTAAGTAATTCAAAATCACTCCCAATGTGTATATAAGTGTATTTCTGTATATATAGAGGTACATATAGATGTGTATATATAGAACCACCATTGATGAGCTTGAGGTTGGAGTTTTATGAAACTCAACCAAATCCAATTCGGTGAATTGGGAATGAACAGTAGATTTAAAATTTTGTCACCTCTCGATTTTTCACGAATTTCGAGAGTACTATCCGAATTAGTTTAATCCGACCGCATATTCACGATCCTTGAGGAAAAATGAAGAAATCCATATGTTGCATGATATGTTTAAAACAGAATTTAGAAATGGGTAAAAAACAGTTTTGAAAAATGGAAACAAGGGAAAAACGAAGAAGAATAAGACTCGGCTTTATCTCTCGCGCGCGACCTATCGTGCGCACGGCCCACTCGCTCTGCCTGTGTAGTTTTGGGCAGAAAGGAATTTTTAACGAATTTCATGAAAATAGCTTGATCGCTCGAGTGGCCTACTCACGCGATATGGTATTTTGGACAGTTTGCATATTTTTCAGTAAGGAACTACTTGGAAAAGATTTTGAAAGTTTTAAGGAACTATTTTGAAAGATATACTATTTTAAAGACTTACGTTTAAGAATTGGATTAATAAGAAGGATTAAGACTGAGAATTATGTACGTACGGATATTCAGATTGTAATTAATGATTGGTATTACGGTTCATGACATTGACATGCATGATAAGGTCATGGTTGAGTAAACATGCATGGTGTGTGAGAAAGTGTGAAAAGAGTAAAGAGCGGCAGTTTTGCGTACAACTCCAATATTGAGCAGATATTATTCCTGGTATTAGTGTGACGGTGTAGTGATCAACCAAGATATCGAGCGGATATTATTCCTAGTATCTGAGGCGATAGTGTAGTGTACAACTCAGAATCGAGCGGATATTATTTCTGGTATCAGAGGCGACGGTGTAGTGATCGACCCAGATATCAAGCGGATATTATTCCTGGTATCTAAGGCGATAGCGTTGTGTACGACTCCAACATCGAGAGGATATTATTCCTGGTATTGGAGGTGGTAGTATTGTGTACGACTCCGATATTGAGCGGATATTATTCCTGGTATCGGAGGCGACGGTGTAGTGCACGACTCAAATATCGAGTGGATATTATTCCTGGTATCTAGGCGTACGTTTCGGATACTGAGCGGATATTATTCCTAGTATCCGAAGCGATGGTTTGGTGTACGACCCGGATGCTGAGCGGATATTATTCCTGGTATCTAATATAATGGTAAGGTTGAATCAGGTTAGTCAAGAGAAAAGAGCAGAAAGATGAGATGATAAATTGTTCATGCATGGTCACATATTTATTGCACACTACATCCCCATGTGATTCATGTTGAAGTTGTTACCTTGATTTATTGATTTGTGACGTCGTTATATATGCTTATAATATATACATTGCGAGTATATGTTTATTTTGCTCACCAGCTTGCATAAGCTGACGGAGCTGATGCGCCCTGGACTATGTCCAGGTTTTCCAGGTTAGGAGCAACCAGAGTATTTCGACTATGTTAGTTAGAGACCGGAGGATGTGCTGAAAAACTGTTTTACCTTTACTTATGTTTTTACTTTTCAGAGTTGTTATAAACTCTATGTCAAATTTTGAATAAGGGTGGTTTGTGCCTAAGACAATGACTAATGTAATAGTTTAGTAAGTTTTAATTTGGGAGCTTATGTTTATTAGTATCCTCATCTTTAGAAATGCTGTTAAGTTATTTTGTTTGCAGGGACAATTGGTCACTCTTACTTGTCACGACCTACGAGTCCATAAAGGAAATGAAATACTTTCCTGATTTATGCTACGTCGGGGCGTGACAATATGAAATTGAACAGATCATTTAAAACCCCCACAAGTTCAAAGTAAGAAAGGACACTGCCTTTATATGTTTGTTTCATAGGACTATATGAGCGGGATTGGACTTTTTCAATTAAAATGGACTAACAATAAGATGTTTGGGTCACCAGTAGGGCGTGGGACTATTAGTCCAATTTAACTTAAACAGTCTTCCATATGGAGTATTGTACAATCTAGTATCTCGACTATCAATTAAAATGGACTAATTGTCCAATCCCACAATTGGCAGCCTAAGGGGTAAACTTGTCCTTTTATGTATGATGATCCCTAACATAACTCACTGAAGTTACCTTTTACTTTACACTTCGTTTGGATTGAGAGAAATGGAGAGAAGAGAAGAGAAAGAGTACCACTTTCTCTCCAGTTATCTCGTTTGGTAATTTAAGTGGGGAGAGAAGAGAAGAGAAATGGAGAGAAAGTGGGGAGAAAAGAGCCCAGTTTTGTTTCTCTCCAAATCGGAGAGATTCCGGAGAGAAAAGAAGAGAAACTTAATTAAATAATGTGTAAAAGACAAATACGCCCCAAACAGAAAATGTGCAGAATTACTGATGGAAACAAAATAAGTCTTAAGGATGTGCAGAATTACCCCTTTCAACAGAGAATGTGCTTCACTTGATAAAAATGCTGGCAGCTTAACTTTTTCCTTAATTATATTTCGCTGAATTTTTGCCCGATTCCCACCAATAAAGGGAGGCTGCAAAAGCAAAAAAACGATAATGCGATGTGTCGCCTAGCCTATCCAAAGATTCCCATAACATGTGTTGTTATATGTGATCTAAATCCCTATAACAATAAAGATGAAATCAATGCACATAAATGTAGGTCATGTTATTGTAAACTCTGGAGGGTGCATTCAACATTATGTAATCCATTATGCCCCTTGCACAAGTTCCTGATCCACCACCGATCTCATATATCCGAAAGCAAATATTACAACGGCATGATTAATATCTAGCCTCACCGTGCAAAGCAAGTAGATTTCAGCACCATAAAAGAATAAAACAAATTTGGAAGCCAAAAATCAGTAATGGCCAGGATGAGAATTGCCAAGAACAATAAATCAAATACAATTTTTTCTCAAAAGAGCAATATAAAAAATAAAAAATAAAAAACACGTGAATATTATTATCAAGAACCCCCAAGATATCAGAGAGCCATACGACGGATAGATTAAATGGAAAAGTTTATTTTTCTCTTAATTATACAGCCTACATTTAAATTATAGTATAAACAAATACACAGCGACCTGAGGCAAGGAATGCCTGATGATAATCTAACTGGTGAAATGTAAGTTTTAAAGAGGAAACTATATTTTTTTTCTAATGCTACCCTCTCAGTAGCCTGAATCGATTGGACCAACAATAGTTATGAGCCTATGGCCTGTTTGATATTGACTTTTAATAATTATCTATCATTTGATACCACAACTCTAATATAGACTTACGATGAAACTGTGACGTTATAAACATAATCAACCTACCCCAAATTTTGGGTGACAATTCATTAAGAGGTAGATCAGATAAAAAAACAACTTACTTTTAATGGAACTAAAAGGTTGGCAGTTCGCATAATGGCTTCAGCAAACCCATGGGCATACCAAGGCTGCAATGAAGAAAATTTCAGTAACATAAAGAAGAAGAAAAAATACACATGAAAGATAACGACAATTCATGCTACACCAAGAGGGGACGATATGCTCAATTTGATTGCTATAGAGAACAGTGAAAGATCATATGCAATCTTGACCACTATAATGTAAGCAAAATAAAAGTAACATAATATGACGATGATCGTCTAGCTTCTACATTGATAATTACCTTAAGGCCATCAACCATGGCAAGATATAGATGCAGTATTACATATTTTAGCTCCAGAGTATATAGCTCACAACCAATTACTTATCAAGGGAATCAGAGAGACGCTCAAACTTAGTGATTACACCAACTATTGAAAGACAACTGTCTAGTCAAGCATAAAAAAGTCCAAGACAAATTCCATATGTATAAAATTTTCATGTGAGCATACATGATTCATATTTGCCTAAGGTACACTATAACAAAACTTTGACAATAATAAAAGTGCCACAAAAGAGGGAAGTGGGGGAGGTGTACCAACTTAATGCAAAGAGTGGCAGAATGATTAATGCTTAGAAGCAAATGTACTGTGAAGAGGGGAAAAGAGAAAATATTGATGAATGTTACTACATATACAGCTAGTAACTAAAACTTATTCAAACATCATTTGGATCACAATAAAATTAAATAAAGAAATTTATTGAATATTGAAAGGAAAATGGAAGCTGGTGGGAATATCATTATCGTTTTCCTCTTCAAGGTTTTTTAAAAAGTTGTAATGCTGATGAAAGGGGCTATCATCTTATTACTCAGCCACAAATAAATTAATTTTTTTGCAATCTAAAATTCTAGAATTATTTTTGGAAATTCTCCCCTGCATTTCTTATAGTATAATCAATAAATTGCACTATCTTATAAATATATATATATACATATCACCTTAAAAAGCTCCACCGGCGTAAACCATGATATGTCATTCTGCTTGTAAATTTTATTCAAATGCTGCATATAAGATTTCCTCCCGGAAATAGCCACAAATGTAGTACTTACTAGAAACTTTTGGTATATTCTCAACAAGTTTCACCATAAAGCAACCAACTTATCTAGGCTCTATTTCGTCTTAACTATTTTAGATGATTTGAGCACCAAAATGAACGAATGCTGATTTTGTTTTATTTTTATGAAAGTAAAGTAGCTCTAACCAAATGAAATTGACTAAGCGATAAATCTGTCAAATCATAATCAAATCTCAGGTTGATTCATTTTAGACAGAGGCATACCTGGAAATAAAATTCTAAAAATCAATAGAAAAAGTTCAGAATTTGTGCTAAGAAATCATTTTTTTTGCCCTATTTATTAAATTGATAAACAAACATATGTCTTGAAAGACTTGAAACACTGAAATGATTTTGATATGTTTGATATATATATATACCCCATTATAAATTACTCAATATAGGGATGCAAAGAGAGTGAGAGACAATCCAAACCATACATACCTTGTAGCTGATTGTATTTAATGCCAAGTACTATCTATTGGTACGGTGCGGGTACCCACGTGTGTACGGTGCGGGTACGACACCCAAAATGAAGTGTTCGTGCTACCTAGGGCAATTATGGTTGTAATTGCCACGTTGAAAAACAGGTGAGGAGTTTCATAAGAATTGTCCTATAAATATCCATGTACTTGTTTGTACCACTTTTGGAATCAAGTTGAGAAGCTTTCCTCCTTTATATCAATATCTATTGTGTGTGAATACGTGAGCCCACCAATTAAATTCCAAAATATATTCAGCTAACGCAAAGTTAATCAAACATAAAAGGTTCCATGCCAAAGGCATTAAACAATCAATTAGAAGAATGTGACAGATTGACAATAAATCAAGTAAAGATCAACAGCCACATAGATCAAGCTAAAACCAAACCTCACCAGCACAAAATGTAAAGCAGATGTCTCCCAATCATCACAAAGAAGCACTTCCATACCAGTATTCTATTGCAACAGCGAAATGCAAACTTAGGATGACCAAAGAAATATAGATTAAACAGCTATATACCTCGTAGGCCTTGAGTGACTAATCAGCAGCCTCTTTCTTCTCATTCCCAGCCTTGAATTCAGCAAGGTACCGATAATAGTCCCCTTTCCTGCAGCCAACAAAATCTCAAAGCTGAAGTATTGTGTGTGAGTGTGTGCATGTGTCTGTTGTGTGGTGTACAGGTATATATACATATGTTAGGTCCCATTTCACATTGACTAAGTATGGGATTGGTTGGTGGTTTATTAACTCCTAGGCACCCTCCCTTTGCAAGACTTAGTTCTATCTAGTGGGTTCATAACAAGTAGTATCAGAGCAGGCACCACGTACATAGCACGGGATGCGGTTCCATGACCACATTGCGGAACCTGGTGAGGACTGCTACCCGAGGTGGGATCCGCAAAGTTACCCTGGAAAGATGGGCCGACGTGGACATTAGAAGCAGAGTGTGGTCTATGTTACATGGACTCTTCTAAATAGGCGAACTACCCGTGTCGACACGACTCTTTGCGGACATTGGTATGACACTTGGGTAGGATCCTTCTAGTGTAGTGTAGTGTAATTTTCAGCCAAGAAAGGCAAAGTACCCGTGTCGGATATGGCAATCATACCGGTGTCCTCCGGACACTTTGAAGAGTCCGTGTAAAATAGAGTGTGGTGGATTGTTAGGATCCCATCCATGTTGACTACGAATGGGATTGGTTGATGGTTTATAACTACTAGGCACCCTAACCCTTGCAAACCAGTTTTCAAGTGTGACATTTATTTAGTGTGTTCATAACAAAATACATCTATAAATTAGCACTAACACAACAACCCTGGCCCCTCAAATCATAAATCTCCCTACATACAGATATATATATAGTGTGTGTGTGTGGGGGGGGGGTGTGTGTGTGTGTGTGTGCACGCACATGTATAAGCGAGGGAGATCACACATTTTATAGTAGAAAATAGTAGACTCTCCAGCAGAAGAGGAAGGAATAAGATGCTCATTTATCAGTCATGATGTCACTACAAATGTTGGTCAGCTCTGATTCCACTTTGTGTCTGTACTCCTTGATCCGTTTTGCGTTCACTTCGTTCCCCCTCGACTCCTCCTTCTGTTCAATCGACAATGAGATCCTCCATGATGCCCTCTGTGAACCTATCACGTTCTTGTAACCCAGAGAGAGCAAGTTTTGCTCTTCGACGGTCAACTCAACATCCAGCTTTGCCACTTTCTTCATCGCATCCACCATTTCTGCACAAATCTTCCATTGTGTCAATAAAGTGTGTATATTCATCGATTTTAAACGAATTGGTTACAACCTAACACTAATTGCTAAGCTGAATGACTAGAGCGAGTTTAGATTTTGCAGAAACTGTCAATAAACTGTGTATATTCAACGATTTAGCACAAATTATTGAAAACCTAACACTAATTGCTAATCTGGGTTACCAAAGCGAGTTTAGATTTTGCACAAACTGTCAATAAACTGTGTATATTCAACGATTTTGCACAAATTATTGAAAACTCGGAAAAATGACCGGGTCAAGGGTTAATGGTTCAACCGTCGGATGAATCGGAATCGAACCGTGACGTCATAATTACCTAATATTTATATTTATTTATATAATATTATAAATTAATATTCACATAAAATATATATATCACATAAAAAAATCTAAAAATTATATTTATTTATAAAAAATTAAAAATTTATAGTGATATAAAATAATATATATCACATTAAAAAAATATCTAAAATTTATTATCACAATTCCATGTAACAAGAGTATCATAGTGTGAAACTATCTATAAATCCTAATTTAGACATTCAACAACGATTAAAAAAAATCCACCATAACAACAATTCGCAACACAACATAGTCCTCTAAGATTATACATAACATGACTTAGTCCTCTTAAGATTATAGATAACACAACATAGTCCTCAAAGGAAAAATTACAACAAAACAACAATTCATAAGGACACATTTTAATTCATCAACCCATTCTTCTCTTGAACTTTTTGCCTAGATCATTGCAGGGTCTCGACGTAGCCAATCATCCTCATTATCCTCATCATTGTCATTCCTAGGCCCTCCACGATTATTGTCATGGCTAGTCCCTTCATGATTGTTGTCAATTCGAACCCCTCTACCAAATGTTTCCAAGTCTACATCATCACCCACTTCTACAACATCTTTCTCGTCGCTAACTATAAAAAGGCAAATGTAAAATGGATGAGTGACTTTGTAACTACTATGGTGCTATTGAAATAATTTTTTCATACTAAGTTCACTAACCTTCTCGTTGTCGACCACGTTGTTGTTCAATAGTTGGAATTGAACTATCTTCATAAAGCATTTGTTCTAACTCTTCATAATCAAGTAATGTAGAGTCATCCTCTTCTTCAACGATCCAAAAATCAGTTTTATCAATACTCTCAATGTCAACCGGATCATAACTTCTTGTCTTATAGCAATGCCTAAAATTATAGTAAAGTTAATAACTATTTCACTACCAATCTAATAAGAAACTATGAATTTGGTAAAACATAAGACTCACCTATTCTTCAATCGCAAGTTATAATGAACATACACAAGATCATTGAGCCTTTGATGCTCCAACCGATTTCTTTTCTTTGTGTGTATACGTTCAAAGACACTCCAATTCCGTTCACATCCAGAAGAGCTACTAGTTTGGCCAAGAATTCTAATCGCCAACTTTTGCAAATTTGGAGCACTATGCCCAAACAACCTCCACCACTCATCTTAGTTGCATTAAAATTGAAAACATAAAAAGACATAATAAATAAATAATAAACTATATAAAAAAAAAAAAAGTGATAAACTAATTTAGTGGATATTATAGATAAAAAAATATTAATTAATAAACTTACCAGGTTGAGTACTCTTGCAACTGGTAAGAGCCATTTCTCGTCCAAAGCTTTCTAAACGATCCCGAAATAATCTAGTCTCACTCAATAACTTTGTCTTGCTACACGTGGCTTTGGATTCAATAACATCAAGAAGACCCGACATAACCTCCGGTTTGGTGCAAAAAGTATCTTGACTATATTGAAAAGCAGGATTTAACCAATAAGCAGCTGCATGGATACTCTGACGTAGTTGTTTGTCCCATCGTTCCTTTATGACCTTCGTATAGGGCTTGTACAATGTTTTTTTGTTCTTGAACATCTTTTTGATTCCTAAGCGTGCCCTATACATACCCCATAGACATATCCAATAGATGGTTTATTGTCCCCATCTACAATACGCAGTAGTCGCATAAGTGGTTCCACAACTTTCACAATGATCAAGCAATCATTCCAAAACTGGCTATCTAAAATGATGGCAACAACTTCTTTTGCCTTCCTATCTTTTGCATATCTTGATTCTACAAAATCTTTACTAGTCACCAAAGCCTTCAAGTCGTGCATGTGATGATTAAGGCTATGCAAAGCAATGAAAGTTGTAGCAAAACGAGTTGCTCCTGGGCGAATAATTTCTGTCCAATCTTTTCTTTTCCTCAACAAAGCTAATAAGTAAACATGATTATAAATAAACTTTGTTATCTTGGATGCCTTTTTTGCAAGCTCAGCCACATGTTCTAGCTTTGCAATATCACCTAAAAGTAAGTTTAAACAATGAGCCGCTCAAGGAGACCAGTTAATGCTTTTATAAGTCTCACTCACCATTCTTCCAGCGGCAACATTAGCTGATCCATTATCGGTCACTATGTGGACAACATTAGTAACTCCTACCCACTCAATTATCTCTTGAAACAAACCATATAAGAGTCTGGCATTCTTCACAGCGTCTGAGGCATCAACAGATTTTATGAATGTAATTCCCCTAGGACAATAGACAAGATAATTAATCAATGTTCGATGCCTACCATCAGTCCAACCATCACTCATAATAGTGCAGCCCGAATCTACCCAAGAACTACGCATAGAATCAACAAATAATTGCATTTCTTTCTTGGAATCCCTTAATAAATTGACTCGAATATCATGATAGGTTGGAATCTTGAAGCCTCCACCAATTGAAATTGCAGCATCAAACATGGGTTGAAAATATATTGAGTTTAAAGCATTCAATGGAATGCAAGTGTCATACACCCATTTAGCTATAGCCATGTGTGCTCGTTTAACAGCTTCTTTGCTTGCAAGAACACTCTTGATAGTGGGTTGGGATCCTGGAGTGGTTCTTGGAGCAAAGTAATCACTAACATGTTCTTTCCCCCTCCCTTTTTTTGCCACTGATGCAACACTTTTGCTCTTTTTACCTTGAGAAGGTATCTCTTGAACATCTAAATCATCATTATATACAGTTTGATGCTCGTTTACTTCCTCCCGAAGCCTTTTCTTTTCAGAGATATCTTTCAAAGCTTCTTCCATACGGAATTTTACATCCGCGGGAACCTTTTTACAAGGCTCAATCTCTCCCTTCTTCCTTACAAGATGTTGTTTCATTCTATTTATTCCCCCACCTTTAACACACTTTGAACAATACAAACATGTATATATTTTCTTTCCGTCAAGAGCCCGTCCCTTACTAATATGGTCCCATGCAGGATCTGATTTTCCTCTTGTGGATTGTGTAGAATGTGCAGTTGAATTTTGACCGGATGAAGACATCTTGGAAATTACAAATTATCTAAAACATAGTATTTACATATAAATTCTCTTGCAAAGATTTCATTCACATCACTCTTTATAATTTCAGTTTATGTGTCAAATCTTTTTATTAAGAAGTAAGAACAACTAAAACTTACAAATTACAATAGCACAATTCGCATTAAACTTACAAATTTTAGTTTGTTATTTTTTTTTTTTTGGACACAATTAATATAGTTCAAGTCTTCAAGATATAATTCACAAATACTATATTAAAAAATAAAGAAATCAACTAAATTAAAGAAAAAAAAAACTGTCTTCAAGAATCAATAGTTCTGTCTTTTTTTTTTTAATAAGAATCATAAGGTATAGTTCACATATACAATATTAGAAATTAAAGAAATCAACTAAATTAAAGAAAAATAAAAATTAAACTAAATTAAAGAAATCTAAATAAATGACTCACAAGAGTTAGAGATTAAAGAAATCAACTATCTAAAGAAATGACTCACAAGAGTTAGAGATTAAAGAAATCAACTAAATAGTCTAAACTAAAGAAAAATAAACAATAAACTAAATTAACGAAAATAACAAAATTTAAAGACATGACTCACAAGAGTTGGAGATAAAAGAATTTTAAGAAATGACTCACAAATTGTCAAATACTAGATCGGAGAAGGGAGCAAGAGGCGGCGCAGATCTGGGCGGCTACAGGCAGCGCAGGTCCGGCGGCGGCTCCGGCGTGGCCACGGGAGGGTGGCAGCGGCTCCGGTGTGCCCCGATCTTGAAACTTGAGTCTTGACTCTTGACTCTTGAGTTTTGGGCTCTTACTTCTTGAGGTATGAAGAGTGGAAGAGACTAGAGAGTAGAAAGTAGAGAGAATCAGAGGAATAAAGAGCCAGACAGAGTTTAGAAGAGATGAGATGATCAGAGCCTTAAGAGGAATTGAGAGGAATCATGAATGAGAGACAGAGAGTTTAGAAGAGATGACTGTGAGATGAGAATGAGATATAAAATAAAAAGACTTTAAGTCTAACCTAACTAAAGTAATAAAATAATAGGTATATATTATAATAAGTTTAATAACTAAAGACCCAAAAAGAAAAAAAGCTTGACTTTCTCGGTTTCTCCAATTCTCCCGTTTATTTTTTCGGACCCGGTTAACTTTTCAAAAGCCTCCGGTTTTCCGGTTGAACCGGTTAACCCGGCGGTTTTTCCCGGTCACAAGCTAATTGACAATTACCGGTTTAGACCGGACCGGGGGTTTGGCCGGTCGGCGGTTCAACCGGTTGAACCGGCCGGTCCGGTCCGATTTTCACAACCTTGCCTAACACTAATCGCTAAGCTGAAGTGACTTCAAGAGAGTTCAGATTTCAGATCTAGAGATAGAGGGATTCGAACTGTTACGGTCTAGTGGGGACTTGTCCCACCTCGGCTAGGCGTAAGCCTAGTTGGTGGGTTATAAGCCCTGGGGCACCCTCGCTTTGTAAGCCGGTTTTTAAGGGTGAGTTCTACTCTTGCAAGCCAGTTTTTAAGGGTGAGTTCTACTCTTGGGTGCATATCAATTGGTATCAGAGCAGGCCACTCCTTTAGGCAAACTTCGTGGGGCAGAATCCCTGCCTAGGACGGTCGAAAGGTTGTGGTGGGCCAAGCATGGACGCCTCTGGCCGCCGTGGACGTCGGTCTAAGGGGGGTGGAATGTTACGGTCTAGTGGAGACTTGTCCCACATCGGCTAGGCATAAGCCTAGTTGGTGGGTTATTAGCCCTGGGGCACCCTCCCCTTGCAAGCGAGTTTTCAAGGGTGAGTTCTACCCATGGGTGCGTATCACGAACCGTCATAGTGTTCGGCTTGCTCGGCGAGAGAGAGAGAGAGAAAGAGAGACAGAGGCGCGTAATAGATACCTGATAGATTAGTCTTTGGTTTCTCCAGAGAAAGGAAGTGGAGACAGCGATGCTACTGCGCTCTCTCTCTCTCTCTCTCTCTTGCAACCAGTGGATAGAAGCAAGAAGAAGACTGTTTGGAATTGGATTTGGTCAATTCTTTTTTTTTTTTTTTTTTTTTTTTTGGGGGGGGGGGGGGGGGGGAACCAAATATTTGGGGGGGAAGGGGGTGGGTTTTTTTAATTAGGTCGTGTTTGTTGCTAAAATTTTGTAATAGACATTTTCACCGCTCATAGCAGTGACAAAATGTTACTAAGCAGTGACAAAGTGCTACTTTTGTCACCAATTCTATTTGTCACTGTCATTGACAGTGACAAATTTTGTCAGTGTCCACAGCAATGACAAAGCTAGCGAACATAAGGGTGACAAATTTGCTATTTTGGTGTAGTAATTCTGAAAGTGGTGTTAGAAAAATATGATATAAGAACTATATTAATTGATCTTAACCTACAATTTAAGGCTCTTTTCTTTATCGTATAGATAACATATATATACATACATATATACAAAAAGGGTAATATAAAAAAGGCAAAAGGGTAATTTGGTAACTCAATTTAACAAAAGAGTAATTTGCAAAAAATTAAGGGTAATTTGATTATTCAATTTGTAATTGTACATACTTTAAACTTTTAGGCTCTTTTCTTTAAAGTACATATAAACTATATATATATATATACATATACACACACACACACTCGTATATATTATATACAAAAGGGTAATTTGGTAATTTGATTTAAGAAAATTGTAATTTGTAAAAGTTATAAGGGTAATTAGATTATTCAATATATATCATAATATAATAAAAGATTTTTTGGTAATTTAATTTAACGAAAATTTATAATTGTAAACACTTTAAACTTTAAGTTGTTTTCTTTAAGGTATAGAAACAAAAGGGTAATTTGCATAAGGCATAAGATTAATTTGGCTATTCAATTTATAATTATTTTTATTCAATTTTGGTATATAATATATTCAATATATAATAGTAGACACCCCATTTTGACTTGCCAAAAAAAGAAATAACTATCATAGAGAGGGCCCATCGGGCACACTAATCTAGAAAAAAGAAGCTAGAGTCCTAATCACAATATCTAGAGGTCAAATCAAATGTCAAATCAAGTTGTTATCAATTTGAATACTCACTAGCATAGTTTCAAAAGCATGTCAGATCAGTTGTAGACACCCGATTTTTGTCTACCTACAAAGAGGCGGACAGATAATGAACATCGAGTCTGACGGGTGTGAAGAGCTCATAAATACAAGGTCCCTAGACTTCGAATCGTCAAAATCGGACCACGAGCGAAGAAATAATCATTGTTTAAAGTTCGGAAGAATCTGCTATTTTGCCAAAGAGGGACCAGGATTAATTTTTTAGCTTTTCGAGTGTCAGAACAAGCATTTTTTATGACAGAATGGAAGTGCGTGACATTACCAAGGACTGTCTAAAATTTCATCTCAATTGAACACCGGATCTGGAAAAATTACTTTATCAGGCGTAGAAATCAAACGGGAAAATTCTATGTCATCGCCAGAGAACTTCAGAAGCTTTAAAATTGATGCCAAAAATCCATATTTGTCAAGATGAAGAGCCTTCAGAAATTTCGTTGCCATCAAACGAAGAAAGTTGCAAAAATGCGATAAGATCGCTCACAGGCGCGTCAATTTATACTGATAAATCATCAGAAAGCCTTGGTCTTCAAGATCAAATCGGCCATGGTATTTCTGGTCTGAATTAAAACACCTTTTACATCGAGACGGAGAAATCCCTGTAAACTTCATCTCAATCCGATACCAGATTCAGAAAAAAGTGCATTTTAATTAACGGATTTGTCAAGACAGATGTTTAATACGAGTCAGATGGCATTTTCAAGAATTCCATTGTTGCACTAAAATTCTGCGTTTGTCAAGAGAACCGCGAATGTCCAAGTTTTCGTCGTACTGCCTTCTAGAAAATTAGAAAGCGCGGCGCGTGTACAAATATCTAGATATTTTCTTTGCTTAGCAACTAAGGGTGTGTTTGATAACCTAATTAAGTGGTGAAAAAGAAACCTTTCAGCACTTATTTTGCTTCAGTGCGTTTGATAACATAGCATTTAATTGAAAAAGCAGCCAAAAAATCACTGAAAACTTTAAGTGAAAAATTTCTACTGAAAATAATCACTGAATGCAATCTATTTCAGTACTTGAAAAATTATTTTTAGTACTGTAAATTCAATCGCTTAAAATTTTTAGTACTTAAAATTCAGCACTTAATTTTCAGTACTTAATTTTCAGTTTTATCAAACACACCCTAAGTAATCCAGATTTGGGCCAATCGCGCCATAAGAGTCACTTTCGAATTTGAGGAAAATACTCTTCACATCGAGACGGAGAAATTCCTAAAATTTCATCTCAATCCGATACCAGATTCCGAAAAAGTACATTTTAATTAACGGATTTGTCAAGACAGATGCTTAATACGAGTCATATAGTGTTTCAAGAATTTCATTTTTGTACTAATATTTTGCGTTTGTCGAGAGGACGACAGAAATCCAAGTTTTCGTCGCATTGCCTTCCAGAAAATTCGGAAGCGCGGCACTTGTACAGATACTTAGATATTTTCTTTACTTAGGGACTAAGTAATCCAAATCTGGGCCAATCGCGCCATAGGAGTCACTTTCTGATTGCAGGAAAATACTCCTCACATTAAAATAAAAGGAACCATGTAATTTCGTCTCATTCCGACACCGGATTTCGGAAAGTGCACCTCGATTGGCGTATTTTGTCAGAACTGGTGTCGAATGTGGGTCAAACAAAGTCTTAAAAATCCAATACCGACTTCAAAATTATGTGTTAGTCGAGAGAACCCACCGGTCCAGTTTTCAACCGCGTAGCTTTCCGAAAATCCCAGAGAACGCGGCGCACACACACAGTATTTAGATATTTTATTACTTTATTATTATTATTTTTTTAATTAATTATTTTTTAAATCAAATTTTTTTCCTATAAATAAGAGGTCCCCCCCTTCCGAAAAATTTGCCAATTCACTCTCTCCCTTATGCTTTGTTTGGGAATCCCTAACCTTTCTCCTCTCCCAAGCCCTGTTTGGCTACATTGACCAAATAAAATCCAAACTCCATCATAAGCACCTCTAATGTCATACATACAGTATACATATGTGCACTATTCATATGTATAGTACTATTCATACATACTGTACTATTCATACATACGGGCACTATTCATACATACAGTATACGTACGAGTACTATTCAAACGTACGATTTACATCTTGACTATTCCGGCCCTTCCGAACACAACCATGACGTCCATTTAAGTTGATTTTGTGTCAAAATACGACTTGGGCCTTCTCGAATTATTTCCGCAACGTTTCTCGGATTTCTTTCATTCTTTCTCAACAAACAACGACTGAATTTCAATAATCGCCTCTGCACAGGTAACATCCTCAACTCATACGTGATCGAAATCGCCTCTATATTTCAATAATCGCCTCTGCTCAAGTCTAACTTTGTGCCCATAGCAAGCTGGAAACTTTCCCAGAATTTTGACACAAATATCAAATCTCAGTCTGAGACAATAGATATAGGTATACCATGAAGTCTCACCACCTCTCGGATATACTGTTGCGCCAAACTATCCGTATTTCGGTGAACACCAACAGGTATAAAGTGTGCGGATTTGGTCAAATGATCCACAATTACCCAAATGGATTCATTTCCTCTCCGAGATCTAGGTGAACCATCAATGAAATCCATCAAAATAAGTTCCCACTTCCAAAGAGGAATCTCAAGCGGTTAAAGCAAACTAGACGGCCTCTGATACTCTGCCTTTACCTCTTGACAAATCAAACACCAAGATACATATTCCCCAACATCTCTCTTCATACCTTCCCACCAAAAGGTTCTCTTCAGATCACGGTACATCTTGTTGCCACCAGGATGAATGGTATAACGTGATCGATGAGCTTCATCTAAGATTTCCCTCTTCAAACTAAAATCGTTGGGCACACACAACCTGCCTCAAAACTTTAAGTTCCCGACGAATCAACTGACCAATCGGTGGGGCATTCATCCAAATAATCTAATACCAAGTCATCCATTTTTTTCCAACAGGAATAGATCAAATGCTTGACTAACACCAATTCGAGTCAATAAAGAAGGTTGAACCAAGAGGCTCCCAATGAAAGCCTTCTCAGAATCTTGCACAGGTCGTACATCATGGAGCATGATCACCTCCAAATCTTTCCACTCATGGACCACCAGTGCTGTCAAAACACTATGTTGCCTGCTTAAGGCATCGACGACAACATTACCCTTTCCAGGCTGATACATGATCTCAAATTCATAATTGCTAATGAACTCCATCCACCTCTGCTACCTCATATTTAAATCGTTCTAAGAAAACAAGTACTTCAAGCTCTTATGATCCGTAAAGAGCAACTTCTCCCCAAATAAATAATGTCTCCATATCTTTAAGGTAAACACCAGTGCTGCTAACTCAAGATCGTGCATCGGGTACCTTCTTTCATGAGGTTTCAACTGTCTTAAGGCATAAGCGACAACCTTCTGAAACTGCATCAGTACACAACCTAAACCTGTACCACTGGCATTTGTAAATATTACCAGGTTACCTCCACTTACAGGTATGGTGAGAATTGGAGAAGTGGTCAACCTTCGCTTAAGTTCCTAAAAAGCTTTCTCACATTCTTCAGTCCACAAGAATTTTACATTTTTATGTGTCAACTTAGTCATCGGTTCTGCAATTAGGGAAAACTTCTCAATTAACCGACGATAATATTTAGCTAATCCCAAAAACCTCCCGACTTCGGTGGCTAAAGTAGGTTGCTTCCAATCCTTCACTGCTGCCACCTTAGCTGGATCAACTGATATACCCTCACTAGAAACAGCATGCCCCAAGAATCGAACTTCACTTTCCCAAAAGTGGCACTTACTAAACTTAGCATATAACTTCTGATCTCTAAGGACTTGCAACACAATCCAAAAATGTTCTCTATGCTCCTGTTCATTCAGAGAGTAAACCAGTGTATCGTCTATAAAATGATTACAAACTTGTCCAAATATGGTCAGAATACACGGTTCATGAGATCCAAAAAGAACGCAGGTGCATTAGTCAAACCAAATGGCATCATAGGGAATTCATATAGACCATATTGGGTTCGAAAGGCTGTAATAGGGACACTTTTCACCTCTACTCTCATCTGGTGATAACCGGTTCTCAAATCAAACTACGAAAACACGGTAGCTCCCTTCAACTAATCAAACAGATCATCAATCTGAGGTAACGGATACTTATTCTTGATGGTGATCTTGTTCAGTTCCCTGTAATCAATGCACATCCTTAGAGTACCATCTTTCTTTGACAAAAAAATAGCTGGAGCTCCCCAAGGTGAATTACTAGAGTAAAATATATAGCATACACACCTCAAAAGGATTACAATCAAAGGAATATGGATATAACAAGACAATGAAAAGAATATGAATAAAGGTTAACAAACATACCCCTTCTGTAACATCTCCTCAAGTTGAACTTTCATCTCATTCAACTCCTTCAGTGCCATTCTATACGCCGTTTTGGAAATAGGAGTTGTACCAGGAACTAAGTCAATACGGAACTCAACCTCTCTCCTTGGCGGCAGACCGGGAATTTCCTGGAACACATCTTTGAATTCCTTCACCACTTCTACATCTTTAATGTCTTTCTTTGGGATTTCTACCGAATATAAGAAACTTGATATCACAAACTCTCTACTAACTCTACAGTCATATGTTATACTAGACATACCTGGTACATTAATTGTAACTCTTCTTTTGGCACAATTCAAGGTGACCATGTTCTCTCCCATCCAATCTATACCAAGAATAAGACTAAAACCCTCAAAACCCAAAACTACAAGGTTTACGAGAAAAGTTCTCCCAAAGATAGAAATTTTCAAAGTTCTCACATTATTCATACAGAGTAACAGACCCACCCAAAGGAGTCTCCACACAAAGGGGTAAAAGCAAGGGAATAGTTTTAATATTTTCTAGTGTTACAAACTGCCTAGTAATAAATGAATGAGAAGCACTGGTATCAAATAGCACCTTAACATTAGACTAAAAGGAATCCAATGTACCTTGCACATTGTTGGGTCCTGGTAAGACGACAAAAGCACGAGTTGGAGCCATCTAACCATGGCCTCCTTGTTGATTCTTTCACGGAGCTTAGCATTTATATGCTTTGTGACTAGTAATTCCATAATTATGACATATCCCTGTGAATGGCGCATGAACCATGGGTACAACAGGTGGTACTACCCCTGGAGGGACTGCGGGACGATTATGTGGTGCCTGATATTATTGACCCCGATGGCCCTACTGCCCTTGTTTCCCTTATTTACCCTGCCAACCCTGTTGACCTGACTGACTAGGTCACTCTTGCTGTCGAGGATGTCCTTGCCTGTTTTGAAATCCTCCCTGTCTCTGATAACCATGTGGTCCCTTCTGCTGAAATGTCTAACCTTTCTATTGAGGCTGTTGACCTTTCTAATCATAAGGTTTGAAATAATTCTACTCCTTGTTTGGATCACGTTACTGTTAGGAAACTGAGTTCCCAGAATCCGTTGACAGTGCATATAAGTTGGTACTGCAATAATTTATGTGAAAGCTACAATAACCCTACAAGGGCGGAACTAAGGTTACCTTGAACAGCAAAAACGGATTGTTGTAGTAGATGAATCGAGAACATGGGCTCGATAACAGCTCACGATCTTCTACAGTATTCCTCTATTGCAAGAAAATCGGACTGAGTGTGGGCTCTATCGAAATCCTTTTAGTTTTTTGCTCTCCCTTTTTACGTTCTCTTTTCTATTTTGAGTTATAATACTCTATATGGAAAAACGCAAACAGAGAGGAGAGCCAAAGCAGTATATATATATATATAGGCTACGATAGGAACCATAAGAAGTCAATAAGGAATAGGCTTCCTTATGGAATTAGGAAACCCCAATTTGAACTAAATCAGATTCCTATTTTCATAAATTATAATTCATACCACTAAAGAATTATAATTGCACTCCTACCCTTATCTCAAAAAATATATTTCGAGCGCCATGTTATTAAATGCTTATTATCTCCCCATGTTAAGATTACAGATATCCATTAATCAAATATAATTACTGACAATCATATTTAATTAATCTCTTAAAATTTCTTGAGATTCTCTATTTAACTTATTTGATATGTCGAATACAAAATCCACCTGCAAGATTTGACATAATCAAAACTTATAAGCTTTCTCAAGGGGATATCATCAATCCCAAAAATTGAGACATGGATTCCATCATTAATTTATATCCACCCCACAATCAATATTGTCATCTAATCCAATGAGATATTAGCCCATTTGAGGATCTCACCCTTTTAGGGATCAAAGTGTAAATATCAAATGTATGTGTCTATAAATTAACTTAGGATTTAGAGCATAAGCACTCATAATAACCATGAGGTACTAATTATCTTATAAGTCAGTATAAAGATAATTACCCCAAGTCGGTCCTGTTTAATACACAAAGTGTACCAGCATAGTGAGTTAAAACTATACCGTTTCCTATAGTTAAGACAAACCTACTACAACACCATGCTGCAGTCCTACCGATGGTGTGTCCAAAGCCATCTAAGACTGTAAACCAAAACCTTACATTCTACAAGATCCGATGGTATGATCTTCCGTGTGTAAGCCAAACTCTACACACCAAACCACCTACTATATAGAATGAGAGGCACACATGCATAATATTAAATAAGTAATACAACACAAACATTGCCCATACAGATTTTCATAAAAATGGAATAATTGATTTTATTAAATGAATAATAAATTAACTACATAAAGCATGGCTTTTAGTATATATCCCTAATAGTTACTGGTACTGAAACCCTGAACCCTTAGAGGTCTCACTAGCCTTTGTCTTTCCCTTATCTCAGTTTTCTCTAAACTTGATACCCTGCTCCTCAAACTTGACAGCCAAGTCCAGGACTCTATCAAACTCCTCCATGTCGAAAGGAATCAAAGAACATTATAATTGGGTCTGCAATTCATTGATGAATTGACGATTCTTCTTCACCACTGTATCAACCATGTAGGGAGCATGTCGGGACAACTCATGAAATCTGGTGACATACTGTTCCACACTCATATTCCCCTCTTTCTTTAGATGGATGAATTCTTCTACCAATTTGGATTTTACTACTTTTGGTAAAAAAAAAAAAAAATCACCCTTTAAATCTCTCTTTGAAATCTTCCCAAGTTAATGTGGTCAAATCCAAACCAGGACGGATCAAATTCCACCAGAATCTAGCTTCCCCGTCTAACTGATGGGTGGCCAATTCTTGTTTTTGTACTGCAGAAAGGTTCATCCTCTCAAATACCATCTCACAATTGAGTATCTATGTCTCGGCTGCTATAGATCCGCTATCTCCTACGAACCGTTTCCCTCCTAACTCTCCAAAGGCCTTATTCCTTCAAGTAAAAGGATCACGGGGATTGTCCTACCGTTCGGTATTGTTATTTTGCACAGCTTGAATAAGTTGAGTCATCGTGGTAGCAACATTCCACATGAACCAAATTTAGGTTTCCAACTCCATTGTTAACACCATTGTTATTGCCATTGATAGCAAGTCCTTGACGAGTATCATATCCTCCAACCATATCCTAAAAAGAGAATAGTCAACACTACTAGGCCTTAAAATATAACACAAAAACTATAAGACCCTTAAACCACAGTTCGAAGGCAACCTAGACTTTCTCCAATCTAAGGAAACCTAGGCTCTGATACCAAACTGTAGTGCCCCGATTTTCTAACAACACAAAATCGGAACACGACCCAAACAGAAACACTATAAAGCTAAAACAATAATAGTCCATTAAAACTAAAATAAATGTAACTCCAAAATTCACGATAAATTAAACCAAATTTGAAACGCTACTAACTCTCAAATCTCAAATGCTAAAAGAAACAATCGGCTCATATTCCAGAAATTATAAATGGACATAACCATTCTAAAATCCAAAGTCTCTAATCAAAATAAACTCCAAGCTTGCTAGCCAACTTGATCCACGCTGCTATTTGAGTCACTGTTCATTTTCCTATAAATATTCCCCAGCGACGTTCATAAATTGAACGTACCCGAGTGCATGGGGGCATCCGGGTCAGAATAAACTGGTTTGAGTAAAACTTGAAACCCGAACAATATGAACAACCACAAAAATATACATATCGCTACAAGACAAAAGTTCCATCACCTATTTTCAAAAGAGGCTCTGGCTGTTAGTTTCTTGTTTACGATAAGCAACATATACATTAAATCACTATGTAGCAGGCCTGTCCTGCAAAAGTGTTAATGTGGCCTACCACCCTGTTCATAGATTTAAAAAGAAACATGTTATAACATTACACCGTAAAAGCGCATACAATTTTTAATTTGTACCAAATCCACACTTACTACCACAATTGCACTTCACATCGTGCCAATACCTATATACCCATACAAACCAACTAAAGCGCTACACCCTAGAAAATCTCTAAGGAACTCTTCTTCTTCCCTACGCAGACTTAGTCTGAGACATGTATATCGATATATATATATGTATATATATACACATATACATAAATATAGATATAGATATGGCTATAACTCTCTCGATTCTCAACGGAATAGGGCGAGTCCTATATGAAAATTGATCCTCTAAACGAGCCCAGTCCATATAAATTGGTTTGAGAACACGATTCTAACTTATATGAACAGATTTTGGATAAAATCGAAAGTGGGTCTAATGAAAAAAAAAATCCAAAATTCGTGGCCATTGACTATGGCTTTCGAAAAATTGCTCTAAGGGAAATGTTAGGGACCCATGAGGATCATATTGAGACTGATATGGGGTGATTTGGTGATGGTTGAAAAATGAAGTTTCAAATGAAGATTTAATGGTGATCATTCATGACAATGCCTAAGGCTCTGATTAAGGCATATCTAGCATGCGTGCGATGTTGTATAACTCCAGAAAATAATTTACATGGGCAAAACCTTACCTTGAATCCTCAGCCTTCACTCTCTCTCTCTCTCTCTGTGCGTGAGGTGTGGTCTGGGAGACCAAAAGGAGAATAGGGTTAGAGAAAAAAAAAAAAAAAACAAAATGGTTGTGGGTTTCTATACCTTAGGGTGTGATAGAGGCCAAAAGAAAGTGGGTCTAATTTAAATTGTTATTGGGCCAAAACATTGGGCTCCAAATATGGTCTTAATAAAAAGTAATAAGAAAAATTAAATCAATTAACCAAAAATAATATATGCAATCTTAATCAAATAATAACAAGATACTAATTTTATTTTATTTTATTATTTTTTTTCATTATTCTTTTGAAATTCGCGGTTGTTACAGATAGTTAACCTCATGTGTTTTCAACTATCTAGAGGTGTAGGCATTCACCTTGCCACCTTGTATAAGTACACACCCCAAGAGTTGACACGAAGCATCATTATAAATCACAAATCCTTCGATTCCGGATGGTATCGTCAAGGTAGGTTCCCTCGTCAAATGAGACTTCAACTCTTGGAAATTGTCTTCGCATTCTTAACTCCATTCAAAGGTAATACCGCTCCTGATCAACTTTGTCATAGGCAATGAAATCTTTGGAAACAAGGGAAAAACGAAGAAGAATAAGACTCTGCTTTATCTCTCGCGCGCGACCTATCGTGCGCGCGGCCCACTCGCTCTGCCTGTGTAGTTTTGGGCAGAAAGGAATTTTTAACTAATTTCATGAAAATAGCTTGATCGCTCGAGTGGCCTACTCACGAGATATGGTATTTTGGACAGTTTGCATATTTTTCAGTAAGGAACTACTTGGAAAAGATTTTGAAAGTTTTAAGGAACTATTTTGAAAGATATACTATTTTAAAGACTTACGTTTAAGAATTGGATTAATAAGAAGGATTAAGACTGAGAATTATGTACGTACGGATATTCAGATTGTAATTAATGACTGGTATTACGGTTCATGACATTGACATGCATGATAAGGTCAAGGTTGAGTAAACATGCATGGTGTGTGAGAAAGTGTGAAAAGAGTAAAGAGCGGCAGTTTTGCTTACAACTCCAATATTGAGCAGATATTATTCCTGGTATTAGCGTGACGGTGTAGTGATTAACCAAGATATCGAGCGGATATTATTCCTAGCATCTGAGGTGATAGTGTAGTGTACAACTCAGAATCGAGCGGATATTATTTCTGGTATCAGAGGCGACGGTGTAGTGATCGACCCAGATATCAAGCGGATATTATTCCTGGTATCTAAGGCGATAGCGTTGTGTACGACTCCAACATCGAGAGGATATTATTCCTGGTATTGGAGGTGGTAGTATTGTGTACGACTCCGATATTGAGCGGATATTATTCCTGGTATCGGAGGCGACGGTGTAGTGCACGACTCAAATATCGAGTGGATATTATTCCTGGTATCTAGGCGTACGTTTCGGATACTGAGTGGATATTATTCCTAGTATCCGAAGCGATGGTTTGGTGTACGACCCTGATGCTGAGCGGATATTATTCCTGGTATCTAATATAATGGTAAGGTTAAATCAGGTTAGTCAAGAGAAAAGAGCAGAAAGATGAGATGATAAATTGTTCATGCATGGTCACATATTTATTGCACACTACATCCCCATGTGATTCATGTTGAAGTTGTTACCTTGATTTATTGATTTGTGACGTCGTTATATATGCTTATAATATATTCATTGCGAGTATATGTTTATTTTGCTCACCAGCTTGCATAAGCTGACGGAGCTGATGCGCCCTAGACTATGTCCAGGTTTTCCAGGTTAGGAGCAACCAGAGTATTTTGACTATGCTAGTTAGAGACCGGAGGATGTGCTGAAAAACTGTTTTACCTTTACTTATGTTTTTACTTTTCAGAGTTGTTATAAACTCTATGTCAAATTTTGAATAAGGGCGGTTTGTTCCTAAGACAATGACTAATGTAATAGTTTAGTAAGTTTTAATTTGGGAGCTTATGTTTATTAGTATCCTCATCTTTAGAAATGCTGTTAAGTTATTTTGTTTGCAGGGACAATTGGTCACTCTTACTTGTTACGACCTACGAGTCCATAAAGGAAATGAAATACTTTCCTGATTTATGCTACGTCGGGGCGTGACAATATGAAATTGAACAGATCATTCAAAACCCCCACAAGTTCAAAGTAAGAAAGGACACTGCCTTTATATGTTTGTTTCATAGGACTATATGAGCGGGATTGGACTATTTCAATTAAAATGGACTAACAATAAGATGTTTGGGTCACCAGTAGGGCGTGGGACTATTAGTCCAATTTAACTTAAACAGTCTTCCATATGGAGTATTGTACAATCTAGTATCTCGAGTATCAATTAAAATGGACTAATTGTCCAATCCCACAATTGGCAGCCTAAGGGGTAAACTTGTCCTTTTATGTATGATGATCCCTAACATAACTCACTGAAGTTACCTTTTACTTTACACTTCGTTTGGATTGAGAGAAATGGAGAGAAGAGAAGAGAAAGAGTACCACTTTCTCTCCAGTTATCTCGTTTGGTAATTTAAGTGGGGAGAGAAGAGAAGAGAAATGGAGAGAAAGTGGGGAGAAAAGAGCCCAGTTTTGTTTCTCTCCAAATCGGAGAGATTCCGGAGAGAAAAGAAGAGAAACTTAATTAAATAATGTGTAAAAAACAAATACGCCCCAAACAGAGAATGTGCAGAATTACTGATGGAAACAAAATAAGTCTTAAGGATGTGCAGAATTACCCCTTTCAACAGAGAATGTGCTTCACTTGATAAAAATGCTGGTAGCTTAACTTTTTCCTTAATTATATTTTGCTGAATTTTTGCCCGATTCCCACCAATAAAGGGAGGCTGCAAAAGAAAAAAAACGATAATGCGATGTGTCGCCTAGCCTATCCAAAGATTCCCATAACATGTGTTGTTATACGTGATCTACATCCCTATAACAATAAAGATGAAATCAATGCACATACATGTAGGTCATGTTATTGTAAACTCTGGAGGGTGCATTCAACATTATGTAATCCATTATGCCCCTTGCACAAGTTCCTGATCCACCACCGATCTCATATATCTGAATGCAAATATTACAACGGCATGATTAATATCTAGCCTCACCGTGCAAAGCAAGTAGATTTCAGCACCATAAAAGAATAAAACAAATTTGGAAGCCAAAAATCAGTAGTGGCCAGGATGAGAATTGCCAAGAACAATAAATCAAATACAATTTTTTCTCAAAAGAACAATATAAAAAATAAAATAAAAAAAAAACACGTGAATATTATTATCAAGAACCCCCAAGATATCAGAGAGCCATACGACGGATAGATTAAATGGAAATTAAAAGTTTATTTTTCTCTTAATTATACAGCCTACATTTACATTATAGTATAAACAAATACACAGCGACCTGAGGCAAGGAATGCCTGATGATAATCTAACTGGTGAAATGTAAGTTTTAAAGAGGAAACTATATTTTTTTCTAATGCTACCCTCTCAGTAGCCTGAATCGATTGGACCAACAATAGTTATGAGCCTATGGCCTGTTTGATATTGACTTTTAATAATTATCTATCATTTGATACCACAACTCTAATATAGACTTACGATGAAACTGTGACGTTATAAACATAATCAACCTACCCCAAATTTTGGGTGACAATTCATTAAGAGGTAGATCAGATAAAAGAACAACTTACTTTTAATGGAACTGAAAGGTTGGCAGTTCGCATAATGGCTTCAGCAAACCCATGGGCATACCAAGGCTGCAATGAAGAAAATTTCAGTAACATGAAGAAGAAGAAAAAATACACATGAAAGATAACGACAATTCATGCTACACCAAGAGGGGACGATATGCTCAATTTGATTGCTATAGAGAACAGTGAAAGATCATATGCAATCTTGACCACTATAATGTAAGCAAAATAAAAGTAACATAATATGACGATGATCGTCTAGCTTCTACATTGATAATTACCTTAAGGCCATCAACCATGGCAAGATATAGATGCAGTATTCCATATTTTAGCTCCAGAGTATATAGCTCACAACCAATTACTTATCAAGGGAATCAGAGAGACGCTCAAACTTAGTGATTACACCAACTATTGAAAGACAACTGTCTAGTCAAGCATAAAAAAGTCCAAGACAAATTCCGTATGTATAAAATTTTCATGTGAGCATACATGATTCATATTTGCCTAAGGTACACTATAACAAAACTTTGACAATAATAAAAGTGCCACAAAAGAGGGAAGTGGGGGAGGTGTACCAACTTAATGCAAAGAGTGGCAGAATGATTAATGCTTTGAAGCAAATGTACTGTGAAGAGGGGAAAAGAGAAAATATTGATGAATGTTACTACATATACAGCTAGTAACTAAAACTTATTCAAACATCATTTGGATCACAATAAAATTAAATAAAGAAATTTATTGAATATTGAAAGGAAAATGGAAGCTGGTGGGAATATCATTATCGTTTTCCTCTTCAAGGTTTTCTAAAAAGTTGTAATGCTGATGAAAGGGGCTATCATCTTATTACTCAGCCACAAATAAATTATTTTTTTTGCAATCTAAAATTCTAGAATTATATTTGGAAATTCTCCCCTGCATTTCTTATAGTATAATCAATAAATTGCACTATCTTATACATATATATATATACATATCACCTTAAAAAGCTCCACCGGCGTAAACCATGATATGTCATTCTGCTTGTAAATTTTATTCAAATGCTGCATATAAGATTTCCTCCCGGAAATAGCCACAAATGTAGTACTTACTAGAAACTTTTGGTATATTCTCAACAAGTTCCACCATAAAGCAACCAACTTATCTAGGCTCTATTTCGTCTTAACTATTTTAGATGATTTGAGCACCAAAATGAACGAATGTTGATTTTGTTTTATTTTTATGAAAGTAAAGTAGCTCAAACCAAATGAAATTGACTAAGCAATAAATCTGTCAAATCATAATCAAATCTCAGGTTGATTCATTTTAGACAGAGGCATACCTGGAAATAAAATTCTAAAAATCAATAGAAAAAGTTCAGAATTTGTGCTAAGAAATCATTTTTTTTGCCCTATTTATTAAATTGATAAACAAACATATGTCTTGAAAGACTTGAAACACTGAAATGATTTTGATATGTTTGATATATATATATACCCCATTATAAATTACTCAATATAGGGATGCAAAGAGAGTGAGAGACAATCCAAACCATACATACCTTGTAGCTGATTGAATTTAATGCCAAGTACTATCTATTGGTACGGTGCGGGTACCCACGTGTGTACGGTGCGGGTACGACACCCAAAATGAAGTGTTCGTGCTACCTAGGGCAATTATGGTTGTAATTGCCACGTTGAAAAACAGGTGAGGAGTTTCATAAGAATTGTCCTATAAATATCCATGTACTTGTTTGTACCACTTTTGGAATCAAGTTGAGAAGCTTTCCTCCTTTATATCAATATCTATTGTGTGTGAATACGTGAGCCCACCAAATAAATTCCAAAATATATTCAGCTAACGCAAAGTTAATCAAACATAAAAGGTTCCATGCCAAAGGCATTAAACAATCAATTAGAAGAATGTGATAGATTGACAATAAATCAAGTAAAGATCAACAGCCACATAGATCAAGCTAAAACCAAACCTCACCAGCACAAAATGTAAAGCAGATGTCTCCCAATCATCACAAAGAAGCACTTCCATACCAGTGACAAAATGTTACTAAGCGGTGACAAAGTGTTACTTTTGTAATAGACATTGTCACCGCTCATAGCAGTGACAAAATGTTACTAAGCAGTGACAAAGTGTTACTTTTGTCACCAATTTTATTTGTCACTGTCTGTTACAGTGACAAATTTTGTCAGTGTCATAGCAGTGACAAAGCTAGCGAACATAAGGGTGACAAATCTGCTGTTTTGGTGTAGTAATTCTGAAAGTGGTGTTAGAAAAATATGATATAAGAACTATATTAATTGATATTAACCTACAATTTAAGGCTCTTTTCTTTATCGTATAGATAACATATATGTACATACATATATACAAAAAGGTTAATATAAAAAAGGCAAAAGGGTAATTTGGTAACTCGATTTAACAAAAGAGTAATTTGCAAAAAATTAAGGGTAATTTGATTATTCAATTTGTAATTGTACATACTTTAAACTTTTAGGCTCTTTTCTTTAAAGTACATATAAACTATATATATACATATATACACACACTCGTATATATTATATACAAAAGGGTAATTTGGTAATTTGATTTAAGAAAATTGTAATTTGTAAAAGTTATAAGGGTAATTAGATTATTCAATATATATCATAATATAATAAAAGATTTTTTGGTAATTTAATTTAACAAATGGAAATTTATAATTGTAAACACTTTAAACTTTAAGCTATTTTCTTTAAGGTATAGAAACAAAAAGGTAATTTGCATAAGGCATAAGATTAATTTGGCTATTCAATTTATAATTGTAAGCATTTTTATTCAATTTTGGTATATAATATATTCAATATATAATTGTAGACACCCCATTTTGACTTGCTAAAAAAGAAATAACTATCATAGAGAGGGCCCATCGGGCACGCTAATCGAGAAAAAAGAAGCCGGAGTCCTAATCAGAATATCTAGAGATTAAATCAAATGTCAAATCAAGTTGTTGTCAATTTGAATACCCACTAGCATGGTTTCAAAAGCATGTCAGATCAGTTGTAGACACCCGATTTTTGTCCACCTACAAAGAGGCGGACAGATAATGAACATCGAGTCTGACGGGTGTGAAGAGCTCATAAATACAAGGTCCCTAGACTTCGAATCGTCAAAATCGAACCACGGGCGAAGAAATAATCATTGTTTAAAGTTCAGACGAATCTGCTATTTTGCCAAAGAGGGACCAGGATTACTTTTTTAGCTTTTCGAGTGTCAGAACAAGCATTTTTTATGACAGAATGGAAGTGCGTGACATTACTGAGGACTGTCTAAAATCTCATCTCAATTGAACACCGGATCTGGAAAAATTACTTTATCAGGCGTAGAAATCAAACTGGAAAATTCTATGTCATCGCCAGAGAACTTCAGAAGGTTTTAAATTGATGCCAAAAATCTATATTTGTCAAGATGAAGAACCTTCAGAAATTTCGTTGCCATCAAATGAAGAAAGTTGCAAAAATGCGATAAGATCGCTCACAGACGCGTCAATTTATACTGATAAATCATCAGAAAGCCTTCGTCTTCAAGATCAAATCGGCCGTGGTATTTCTGGTCTGGATTAAAACACCTTTTACATCGAGACGGAGAAATCCCTGTAAACTTCATCTCAATCAGTTACCAAATTCCGAAAAAAATGCATTTTAATTAACAGATTTGTCAAGACAGATGCTTAATACGAGTCAGATGGCATTTCAAGAATTCCATTTTTGCACTAAAATTCTGCGTTCGTCAAGAGGACCGCGAATGTCTAAGTTTTCGTCGTACTGCCTTCCAGAAAATTCGAAAGCGCGGCGCGTGTACAAATATCTAGATATTTTCTTTGCTTAGCGACTAAGTAATCCAGATTTGGGCCAATCGCGCCATAGGAGTCACTTTCGAATTTGAGGAAAATACTCTTCACATCGAGACGGAGAAATCCCTAAAATTTCATCTCAATCCGATACCAAATTTCGAAAAAGTACATTTTAATTGACGGATTTGTCAAGACAGATGCTTAATACGAGTCATATAGTGTTTCAAGAATTTCATTTTTGCACTAATATTTTGCGTTTGTCGAGAGGACCACGGAAGTCCAAGTTGTCGTCGCACTGCCTTCCAGAAAATTTGGAAGCGAGGCGCTTGTACAGATACTTAGATATTTTCTTTACTTAGCGACTAAGTAATCCAAATCTGGGCCAATCGCGCCATAGGAGTCACTTTCTGATTGCAGGAAAATACTCCTCACATTAAAATAAAGGGAACCATGTAATTTCGTCTCATTTCGACATCGGATTTCGGAAAAGTGCACCTCAATTGGCGTATTTTGTCAGAACTGGTGCCGAATGTGGGTCAAACAAAGTCTTAAAAATTCAATGCCGACTTCAAAATTATGTGTTAGTCGAGAGAACCCACCGGTCCAGTTTCCAACCGCGTAGCTTTCCGAAAATCCCAGAGAACGCGGTGCACACACACACAATATCTAGATATTTTATTACTTTATTATTATTATTTTTTTTAATTAATTATTTTTTAAATTAAATTTTTTTCCTATAAATAAGACGTCCTCCCCTTCCGAAAAATTTGCCAATTCACTCTCTCCCTTAGGCTTTGTTTGAGAATCCCTAACCTTTCTCCTCTCCCAAACCCTGTTTGGCTACATTGACCAAATAAAATCCAAACTCCATCATAAGCACCTCTAATGTCATACATACAGTATACATACGTGCACTATTCATACATATAGTACTATTCATACATACGGGCACTATTCATACATACAATATACGTACGGGTACTATTCAAATGTACGATTTACATCTTGACTATTCCGGCCCTTCCGAACCCAACCATGATATCCATTTAAGTCGATTTTGTGTCAAAATACGACTTGGGCCTTCTCGAATTATTTCCGCAACGTTTCTCGGATTTCTTTCATTCTTTCTCAACAAACAACGACTGAACTTCAATAATCGCCTCTGCACAGGTAACATCCTCAAGTCATACTCTTAGTGGTTTGGGCTCCCTATAAATCCACTGGTCGGATATTCTGCCTTTTTTTTTTTTTTTTGCCAGTCGGAAGGAGGCCTCGAATTCCACCCGATTGGACTTTATATCCTGCGTCAGCCGGAAGGAGATCTAATGACCCTCCCGGCTGAACTTTATCAAACTTTATATCTTGCGCCAGTTGGAAGGAGGCCTCAAACTCCACCCGATTGGACTTTATATCCTGTGTTAGCCGGAAGGAGATCTAATGACCCACCCGGCTGAACTTTATCAAACTGCTATATCTTGCGCCAGTCGGAAGGAAACCTTCGAACTCCACCCGATTAGACTTTATATCCTGCGCCAGCCGGAAGGAGATCTAATGATCCATCCGGCTGCACTTTATCTCTTGTTATAGATTTTCATTGATAAAATCAGGAAACACAAAAAATTATACTTTTCTCCATTTTGCATAGGGCACTGACCCATACTTCCGGTATACATATTTACCTTAGGGCATCGACCCGTACTTCCGGTAAAACTTTCACATCACCTTTTTTACATCATCGGGCACCGACCCATACTTCTGGTACACTCTTTTTTCCCTGGGCACCGACCCATACTTCCGGCACCTTTTCAAAGCACTGGGCACTGACCCTTACTTTCAAAACACTTTCTCACTCACATGGGCACCGACCCTTACTTTCAAAACACTTTCTCACTCACATGGGCACCAACCCTTACTTCCAAAACATAAAACAAAAAGACAAAAAAATCATATAAACAAAAAAAAATACAAAATACGTACCGCACGGTTGATCTACTCCGTCTTTTACTCAAAACACTCTCTCATAACTCATTACTTTCTCAAGGTTAAAGTCTAGGACTACACCGTACAGGTTAAAGTTCCTAGCTACACCGACTTTACTCAAACATTATTTTATACACTCACGGTCTAGATCGACCAAACACCCATACATATACACAGCACAGAACTACGTACGGCCTGATTCTCGAGTCGAGATACGTATGCAACCCTTACTCGGGTGCAGCCATAACTATTTTTTTTCAAACTATCTCGTGTCGAGATACGTACATACTTTCAAACTCTCTCGAGTCGAGACGTATACATACTTTCAAACTATCTCATGGCGAGATACGTATACATAATTTCGAACTATCTCGTGGCGAGATACGTATACATACTTTCAAAACTATTTCGTGTCGAGATATGTAAATCGGCAACCGTTTGTCACGGATACTCGAATCTAATTCTTGTATCTAGACTCTATTACTTCGTACTTACACACGTTACTATGAAAATCACTAAAATTGGCAACCGTGTGTCACGGATGCTCAAGGGTGCCTAACACCTTCCCTCGGCATAATCGAGTCCCCAAACCCACTTCAAGAACTCTGGTTTCGCATGACTATTCGAGTCACACTTTTAAAAGGCCTTACTGTTCCAAAACGTTTTTCAAAAGTCAAAGATGATCATGTCGATTGTCTTTGCAGGGATCCTAACTCCCGAATAAATGTTAGGTGGCGACTCTGAACTCTTACTTGGCCCTACTTCCACTTTTCATACACCTTACCTACTTTCACGCTTCTCGACGTAAACGGTCGCGACCCACGAGGGGACCGCCCCCCACCTTCGGGGCGGGCGCGACAATAATAATAATAATTTTTTTTAAGGCATGTCTGTGTAATAAAATTAAATGTCTAAGAATGTATGTAAATTAAACTTATAGGCACACATCACTTTTTCAAGAAGAAAAAAAAAAACCAAAATCGTTTGTGAATAAATGACCAAAAAAGAGTGTCGAGATGTATGGAATTGTATAGGATTTCAAAGGGGAAATGGTGAAAATGAACAATTCAAAAACTGACAAATAGGGATAAAATTGAAATTGGAAATTACATTTAGCCTCTTTTATATAGGGTATATATAGTTATAGATATAGATTTATAAAGGGCATGTAAAACAAATGTTAGTGCTTTGTTTGGGAAAACAAAAAAAAAACTAAAAAAAATCAAACAAGGCATAGCCCAATTTAGGTTGTGTTGTGCCTTGTTTGTGTTAGCGGTTTGTTTGGGAAAACCCAAAAAAAAAAAAAAAAAAAAAAAAAAAAAAAAACCAAAGCAAAGCAAACAAAATACCAAATAAAACAAAACAAAACCAAACAAGCTAGTGACTTGTTATGGAAGAACGAAAAAATGTACAAACCACAAAACCAAAAAAGGTTGTGCCAAACAAGGCACAACCTACAATTGTTGACTTTTGGGTTTGTTGAACCAAATTGTAAATATTTGTAATTATTATTTGAAAAGTTGATTGAATCATTATTAGTGGATTAAATATTTTGAAAAGTTGAATGAAATTATAAACATTTGTAATTATTATTTGAAAAGTTGACTGAATCATCATTTCTAGAATAATTTAATTTTAAAAGTTGACCTAATAGTAATAAGGGTTGTTTTGTGGATGAAATGACCAATCTACCCTCACAAAATGACAAAAATATGAAAATAATCATTAAAGGGAAATGGAACAAGAAAGAAAAGTAAGGATAAAAATGTGCTTTCAAACAAATAAAAAAATGACAAATTAGGACAAAATTGAAATTGCCCCTACCCAATATATATATATATATATATATATATTTTTTGGGGGGGTAGAAATAGTGTAATGCGGTGTTTTTTTTTTTTTTTTTTTTGTACAGACGAAACTATCCCATAATTTTTTTACGAAAATTTTGTATTTTAGCTTAATTTTTTATTTATTTTTATCAATTTTAATTTGATATTTGCGTGGCAGGGCGTGTCCAACTTTAAGTGTATTAGATTGTTTAAAAGATTATAAGATATTAGCATGGTAGTTTAAAAGATTATAAGATATTACCAGATTATTTGTAGTACCCGTAAAATCCGTACCCTTTATTAATGTAATTTCTTAATTTACTAAGCCAGACCTTGTATGTAAATATTATATTTTTATATATTTAATTGTCGATTAATATTTTAATTATGAATTATATAATATAGTTCGTAGACGCTAAATTATAACTACAGCTTATAATACACATTTTCATTGTCGCCTAAGTTTAGATATTTGTAAACCCAGACTGTAATTCTTAGACCTGGACCGACTTATACGCGTGGACCCATAAAATCTGGTAATCCTCGGACTGAGTAGCACATAGTTCAAGATGTACACACAATCCCATAAATCTAGAGACTCAGTACTACCTAGTCTAACTTAGGTACAACCTAGCTACCTACACCTAAACTAGCCTAAGTACACTCACCCCTTAAACCATTGGATAATCCCACAAATTCCCCCCTCAAACCACCGGACATTCATGCACCCTCTCAAATCTATCACCTCACCATCATTTTCACCGCTTCAACACTCAACCCTGATCACCATCATACCACTCCATCACCCACACGCAACACCACTGCCACACGCCACCTCCCCACCTCACCACTGCCACGCCAAAACACAGCACACACACACGGATATTGTATGTATGTATGTATGTACGTTTGTTGTTGGGTTTCACAATATGTGTATGCATGTAGTGTGCATGTGTGTGTACAGTGTATAATATGTGTGTACTGTGTATGTTATATGTGGTGTAGGTGTGTCATATATTATATATAGAGAGTGAGAGAGACCCGAGAGAGAGAGAGAGAGAGGAAAGAAAGAGAAAAAGAAAATAATGAAGACCCAAACCTCCCAACCCCAACTCCCTCACCCTCTCTCTTTGACTACCCCTCTGCCCATACACACAGACCACACACAAACACACCCACAAAACCCACACACAGACCACAGAAGAAGAGGGAAGGAAGAAGAGGAGAGAGAAACCTAGAACTAGAGAGAGAAAGTCGCCGGAAAGACCCGAGACCGACCGGAATCGTGGAAGGTAAACTTCTCACACCTCCTCTGCATTTCTATACACTCACAGACTCACACACACCATCACACGCAGCCCGAACAGGCCGTAGACCCCCGCCATGGCCGGACCACCATTAAAGCTCGTACGAGCTCGGGTTTTTCGACTGTCACCAAACCTCACAAAAGTAACGCCAAAATGACCCTAACGATCCCCTTAATACCCTCGATGAATGGCCCGAAGATTAAGTTGCGTTTGGACGGCCTACGGTTCGATTATTCTCTTTTGTTCGTGACTATTTTTGCCCCCGTACGCGCAGACCGTTAAGATTCAGGCTTCAAGACCTATACCGTTAGATCCGGCTCGTCAAGGCACTCAATTTTGACATAAAGTTTGCATATTTTCGTTAAGATTTGAGTGAGTTATGATCATTTGAAGTTTTGGGATGTAAAATGTAAATATATACGAATTTCATTATATATATATACATACCATCAGTCCGGATCTCCGACGGACTTAGAGGGACGGGTTTGGGACGGACCGCTTTTTAGCGACGAAAATTTTTGTCACAAAAAGTGATCACATTTTGTGACGAAAATTTTCATCGCTAAAAGTGAAAATTTCGTCGCTAAAAGTGGTCCGTTTTTGGTCCGCACGCTAGTGGTCCGCACTTGATCGCCTCCGTACATACTATATATAAATCATAAAATTTGAGGAAGAAGAAGACTTGGGCCTAAGGCCCGTTTGGGAAATCTGCGTTTGGCTCAACTTTTGTGTGCTAGATGTTTAGTTTGCCAAACGGAGCCTTGGTAATTAGATTTTAATTACCTCAATTGTTAACCCATTAGTTAATTGTTTTAAGTTATGGAAAAATAGTTTTAACATGTATTGTTAGTATATTTTATAAATACTATAATATTATTGATTTATATTCTTATATATCTTATTTATTATTTATTGGTCCTAAATAAATAATAAATGTTAGTTTAATTAAAATAAAATATATACTATTTATTGTTTTATGTTTTAAAAAAATAGTTTTATGGTATTATTAAATAGTTTTTAATATTCCAAAAAAATCATTATACTTATATATGAATTATATTCTGAAATACTATATATATTATATTCTGAAAATATATTTTAGTATTTTTAGTGTATACTTATTATTTATTTAATTTAAATAAATAATAAATATTAGTTTTAAGATTATAATAATTAGGTATAAACTACCTAATGACCATTTTTAATATGTAGAAAATTATGTTGTTTATCCCTTATTTTATAAATTGTTTATTATAAAACCCAAATTGATTATTTTATTTAATTAATGAGGACCCGTTTGTATGTCCTTTAATTACTTTAAATACTAAATGAGTTTCGAAAATTATGAGAAAAATATCACTAGCCTATTTTAAGGTCTAGTATTTAATAAAAATATTTCTAAGGACCTCTTGTCTTTCTAAATTATATTTTATAATTATGGGACAACAAAGACTATAATTATATAAATAGTACTTTAATAATTCGCAGTAAATAAACCGTACCTCAGAAAAATACGCGGTCAACTCCCAGAGTCTTAGAATAATGTCTAGAATTATTCCCTTGAGTTTGATGACCTTTTGACGAGGTCAAAAATACAGCTTATCTCTAGGGCCCAAACTGGAATAGAAAACCCAGCCTTTTATGTGACGGACTCCGATTTGAGTCTAGTCAATGTCGTTGGACTTAGAATGACACGTAGATCACTACCTTGAGGTTTATATCCTCATTTGATAAAATTACCATTTTACCCCTATCATTAACACATGCGCTTCATCACCGTTATTCTATTATACGTTGTAGGACTGTGACTTATCCGCCGTTCGGAGAGTCATAAGCTGGACAAGGCATTCAGGTGAGTGTTTCTAACCTCACTCTCAATATATATAATGACCGCTAGAGTATTTGCATGTATGTACCGTATTTTTGATGGGTATTCGATGTGCTTTGATGTATACATTACATATGTTATGAAATTGATTGCTATGAGACAAGCATGTTAGATATTACTATGATATATTTATAAGAAGTAAAAGAAAAGAACTATATGTTATAGTCGTGATAAATAATCGGTTATGGAACGTTAATTTGTATGTTTTATATATCAATGGTGATTATATGAGCATGTTGTTATTATTGCCTTGATGACCATATCTAAATGTGCAAATGAGAATAAAGAGCATATTAACATTTCGTTTATATGTTTCACCTAATGTAGTTATGATATCAAGAATCATGTAATTGAAGAATCACATCACGGTGTCAGTACCATGCAGTCAGTGTCAGTGACTCTGGCCAAGTGAGGTCGTGAGTTAAGAGTTTGGGAGTTTTGGGAACTGTGAGTTGATCCAATCGAGAATCCTTGTATCGTGAGTCGTTATGTTTTGGAAACCTTTTGAGATGATAAAGATACGTGATAACGGGACAGTATGATTGAGATACTGGATATTGTGATTGTAATAGTAAGAGAACAGTTAGAGCTGCTATTGTGCTAGTCGTCCGTGTAAATACCGGAGATGGTACATGCGTCTGGGTTTACCGTCGTACTGCTTAACAGTTAGTGCTCTAATGTACTAGTCGTTCGAGTGGGTTGCCGGAGATAGTACACACGTTGTATGGGTTGCCGTCGTGCTGTATATCATGCGCTAGTCAGTTACTAATGTACCGTCCTCTACGTGGTGGGATTGCCGTGATAGTACACATGGTGTGCGGGCTTGCCGCCATGCTTGCCGTTTTGCAGTTAGTATTCTGACGTGCAACTCGTTGGGTGGTGATTCACCAGCGAGGGTATAAACGATCGAGCCAATTCCGCCATCGTGCTATTTGGATTATGAGGCCGTAAGGCGACGATATTACTACGAGGCCGTAAGGCGACGATGTTAAGTATGAAATGAGTATCAGAGTGTGCAGTGAAAGCGTGATTTGTATTGTAGAAGTAAGTTCAGAGTAAGTGGTCGATGTGGGTTGTATAACCCGATGTTATTGAGTTGCATTGGTTATGGGATTTTATATTCCAGAGTTTGGGTTTGGGTTCATTAAGTACGCATTTACATAAACGAGCATAATGGAAATGAGAAATTGATTAGTACGAATATATTGTTATGATGTCGAGAACCAGACAAACATGTATATGAATTATATTGATCCTGTTATTTGGTTAACGATAGATGCTTAGTAATTGCATCATATGTCATTTGATACCTTTGCTATGTCCGTGTGAGTGACGTCAATCGATAATGGACTAACCGTATCCTAAGATGCAAAGTAATAACGTGAGATGAGTAGTTAGTGTATGTATATTGATAGTGAATATAGTTATGAACGCCCACTCAGCTTTATTGCAAAACTGACGGCATATTACGCCTAGACAATCCAATGTCCAGATTTCCTTACAGGTTAGTCAAAGAACAATTCAGTCTTGAGAGTAAGGTGCTGAGGAACACTGAAAGTGTAGAGCTAGACTGAAGACCAAAGATAGCTGCTAGCATTGTGTATTTGTAATAGTCTGTTGTATTAGTACTGGGACCTATGATTTATACTTATTCAGATTGAAGTTTTAAGTTACGATTAGCTTCCTTCTCTTCATTTTCATATTGTTTATAGTGTTAGAGGACAGGACGACTTTGTAACTCGTCATTCCCTATGGGTCCAAAAAGGAAATTTTAAATTTTCTCTATTTATGGCTACTCTGGGGCGTGACATTATTATAAGCTTTAAGTGTATCGGATTGTTTAAAAGATTATAAGTTATTTATGGGATAAATTAGTTTGTACAAAAAAATCACATAAAATTATACTATTTTTATCCAAAAAAATTCCAGTGGGGGCACTGTTCCAAAACCCCCATATAAGCTTCTAGTCCCATTGAACTACACTCCTGGGTCTATAGACACATAGTGTCATTTTGGGCTGGAAATAATATGATATTCCCATTATACCCTTGCTTATTTTGTAATTGGGTAGATTTTGCACAATTTTCAAACTATAGGGTATAAATTTGCCAAAATTAAAACCATAGGGACCAAATTGTCACAACTCTTAAACTACAGGGGTGTAATTTGCAATTTACCTTAGTAGTATCAAAGAAGAAGTAAAATTACATTGAAGGAGACAAATTAGAGAAATACCAAATAAGGACAATCAATTGGAATTTTATTGTTCATGAGCCTTAAGGCTCTTTTATATAATGGTGTAGATAAATTAGTTTGTACAAAAAATCACATAAAATTATACTATTTTTACCGAAAAAAATTCCAGTAGAGGTGCTGTCCCAAAACACTCGTATAAGCTTCTGGTCTCATTGAACTACACTCATAGGTCTATGGACACATAGTGTCATTTTGGGCTGAAAATAATATGATATTCCCATTATGCCCTTGCTTATTTTGTAATTCAGTGAATTTTGCACAATTTTCAAACTATAGGGTGTAAATTGCCAAAATTAAAAGCATAGGGACCAAATTGTCACAACCCTTAAACTATAGGGGTGTAATTTATAATTTCTCCTAATAGTATCAAAGAAGAAGTAAAATTACATTGAAGGAGAAACAAATTAGAGAAATACCAAATAAGGACAATCAATTGAAATTTTCACTATTCATAAGCCTTTAAGCTTCTTTTATATAATGGTGTAGAAATTAAAATTTAAGAACCATAGCATTTATCTAAATGATAATGCCACCTCAGTAGGCTTATGCTGAATGTGGTGCCACCTTCGTAGACTTAAGCAGAAATGTTGTGCCACCTCAGTGGCCTTGTATAGAAATCTTGTACCACCTGGGGTTAAGATGTGAAAATGTTGTGCCACCTGAGTGGTTTTATGATAGAATGGCATGCTACTAATTTGGTCCCAAAAAATCACAAGTAGATCTTGTAGTATAATTATTTTATTTTAGGATAAATTGCAAATTACACCTCTATAGTTTGAGAGTTTTGACAGTTTGGTCCTTATGGTTTCAAGTTAGGCAATTTACACCTTTTAGTTTGAAAATTGTGCAAAACTACTCAATTATAAAAAAAAAAAAAAAAAAAAGCAAGGGCACAATGGAAATGTCATATTATTTCCAGCAATAAATGTCCCCATGTGTAGGGGCAGACCCAAGAGTGTAGTTCAATGGGAGCAGAAGCTTATATTGGAATTCTAGGGAATAGCACTTTATTTATTTATTTATTTATTTTTATGGATAGAAAGAGTATAATTCTATGTGATTTTTTTGTACAAGCTAATCTATCCCATAAATAACTTATAATCTTTTAAACAATTTGATACACTTAAAGCTTGTAATATGATAATATCTTACAGTCTATTAAATCATATGATAATATCTTATAATCTTTTAAACAATCTGATGTATTTCAACCTGGACACGCACTGCCACATAAATATCAAAATGATAAATATAAATAACCAATTAAGCTTATAATACACAATTTTTGTGAAAGATTATGGGACATGTAAATAAAAAAACAAAAATAAATAAAAAAATCAAATCGGGGTGCTGCTCCCGAATCCCTGTATAAGTTTCCGCTCTCACAGAATTACACTCTTGGGTTTGCCCCTGCACATGTGGTTATTTTTGGCTAGAAATAATTTGATATTCTCATTGGGCTCTTGCTTTTTTTATAATTGGATAATTTTTGCACAATTTTCAAATAAAAAAATATAAATTACCAAAATTAAAATCACAAGACCTAAATTGTCACCTAATTTAGGTGACAAAAAGCAGGCCAAGAAAAAGAAAAAATAAAAATATTAAGGAAAAACACATCAAAAGGCAACAAGCAAGACCTATCACATCCAGTGGCGGAGGTATGTGGGGTCAAGAGGGGGCACGTGCCCCCCCTCACTTTTGGACAATTAAAAATTTACCCTTAATTTTGTGTATATTTTTTATTGTGCCCCCCCTAAAATATAGTTCAATACAACAATATAGGGCCAAATTTGTAATTATAATAAACATACAGGACTAAAATTCTAGAACTAAGCCAAAAAGAAGAAGGATTATTAAATGTTAGACCTTGGAAAGCTCATTTTTATGGTCAAAACCTGAAAAAAGTTTCCTGAAAAGCTTCTTATTAGATTTTATTCGAATCAATGGTTTTTTTTTTTCAGCAATGTATTATTATATATGCAAATCTATCATATAAAAGTATGGGTTTACTTATTGTGATATTTGCTAAGAAATTGGCATCTTTATTGTTGAAATGCACTGATATTTCATATTTGATAGTATTATGTTATTGATGCATCTTTGAAATGCTTATCAGTAGTGAGTTTTCAGATTTAACAGGACTAGAAGATTTTTCTTTTAAGAAATTAGTATTTTAACCCAAAAAAATTCGAGTCGGGGGCGCTGCCCCCGAACCCTCGTATAAACTTGTGCCCCCCTACACTAAATTTCTGGCTCCGCCCCTGATCACATCCATCTGGGGACCTAAGAGGACACACTGCTTTTGAAGAATTAGAAGCTTGTTTCGACCTTGGCACCTAATTTCCATGAATTTTAGCTTCAATTCAAAATGTGCGAGCATTTCTTTACCTCCATATCCCATAATATTGGGGATTCTGTGGTTGGGTACCTTTTCAGCACGTGGAACGGTGGAAGCTTTGGTAATCATTCCAAGGCATAGAGGCCAGAGGACCGATGGATAACCTTATTTAGCCCATCACGCTACGTTAATATGTTGATGTAATGTGATCATTTAATTTCAATTACCTATTTGTATTCTCTTTTTACGTTATGATTGGGAGTTTAGAAGAGAAAAGAAAAAAAGAGAAAGTCATAAGTACGGAGAGAAAAGAAGAGAAGAGAAAGGATGGTGTTTTCTTTCATCTTTATTGAGAGTTGAGGAGAAAAGAGAAAATAACTTTCTTTCCCTTGATTGCAAGTTGAGAAGAAAAGAAAAGAAAAAAAAAATTAAGTTACCATTCTAACCATTAATAATTCTTTCCCCTTGATTGTAAGTTGAGAAGAAAAGAAAAGAAAATAAAATAAAGTTACCATTCTAACTATTAATAACTTGGGCTAAAACCCTCTATTATTTTCATTTTCTCTTTAACACCAAATAGCATTCAAATCTACCGGATATTTATCTCATAAAAAATTGCATAATATGGATCACCATATCAATATAATAAATCATATTAAATAATTTCAAACAATTCATAAAGTGTGTCACCAAATTTAGGTCCAACAAAACATAAATAGCATTCATACAATAAGGTTAAAAAAATATATAAAAAAAATTAATAATAAATTTTCACCATGGTTCGACCCCAAAACGATATTCAAAAACAGTCATAACTTGTAAACAAATCAATCAAGAACTACGATAATTAGTCATCATTTTCTCTAATATGTTGATCCTTCTCCCAGGTGGACAACCAAACAATGCCCTTGCTTTGTCAGGATTTTGTATGAGAAAGAGGTACGCCTCATCAATTGAGGAGTGTTGGATTTATTGGGTTTGAGTTATAGTATTTTTATGTTTTAAAATATTTTGGGCCACGACTTTTTTATTTCAAAAACTCAAACTAGCCTTATAGCTTGATTTGACTTATTTCCTACATTGCTTAAAGATAATAGCTTTCTACTCTTTATAAATGATTTCTCTTGGTAAGCTTAGTAAGCTTATGTAGTGGAGAGGCTCTCTCACGCGCGGGCATGGGGGGGGGGGGGGGGGGGGGGGGGGTTTTAAAATCTCATATTTCGATTGTCGAATTTGGCTTGAAAATTAAAACCTATGTAGGCATGCAGTGTTTGTACGACACAGTGGCTCATATTTTGCTCTTTTAATTATTAATTTTTGGACTGTTGGTGAGCACAAGTGTTAGCACTTTACTGGTTTTTAAAGCTGTCACTAAAATGGTTTTAAGAGAAAACTATAACTGGTTTAATTCTTATATTAAAAATGTTTTAATCTCATGTATTAAAACGGGTTTAATAAGGGGCTGCTTTAAATCTGGGTGTTACACGTTTTGTTCTATAAAATATGTTATATTCTGAGTCCAAAAGAAAAAAGAGATGTTTGCATTGTTGAGGTTTCACGTACACCAATGGGTGGCTATCTTGGTTCTCTTTCAAATTTGTCTGCAACCAAGCTCAGAACTATAGCTATTGAAAGGAAAATATTTTGCTGTTTCTCTCTATATTTTCTGTAAAATTCCCCTCTGGTTTGGAGCAATTCTGAGCGCTCATATACTCTTCCAATTCGAGTGCACGTTTGGAAGATTTGATTGCTGAATCCTAGAGAACATAGCGCCATGTTGAGACCTTCTGCATCGAGTCACTGACTCCAAGGGGGCGGAATTGTTCTTAAGGACAGTGCAAATCATTGCATGCCTCAATCATATTCATAGCACTATCCTCTAATTTTCCAACAATATATCTTAAGAACAATATCGGATGCTGCCATGATCTCTGAAAAGTGATCTTTCTCAACCCAAGATCTGTTTAAAACTGCTTCTGGTAAGAACAACCCTCTTTTCTGTACATGTGTTGTAACACACATATTAGCCCACATCCATAGACAAAATAGTATATATGTGCATATGTATTTACAATCATTCCCACTTCTTTTTTCTCTTCCAAGTTCGTAATTCAATTTTCCATTGTGTATATTATATATTTCAGAAAGATTAGCGTGACGAAAAAGAATCATGACCGGAAGGAAAATTATTCATAAGATGAAGGTCTTATTTTATCTACCTATACTCTCTTGGATGGGTGGTGTACAAATATGATCAGGATGCATAACCGATACATACTTATGGTGGGGAGAAGTAAATGATTATTATTATCTGTTTATGCTCTTTAGAAACGCATACATATAAATTACCGAGTTCAATCAGTTTTGTATGTAAAAAGACTATCTATATTTAATGAAGTATACTAAAGTGATCTAGTTTTTGACAATTTAACTTTTGAACCTAAAATGATTTCACTTAATAATTATGTTTTGACCCCAGTGAACTTAATTAAAAAAAAAAAAAAAAAAAAGTTTACTATTACCCTTTATCTAAAAAATGGGTCCCCATACATCGTTGGGACTTGGGCCCATTCTTTAACACCTTAAGTTTCGGAGCAACTGGTGACTTAACATGGTATCATCTTTATCTGTGGGAGGTCTAAGGTTAGAGTCTATTTCCCGGTTTTGGTGTGCATATCTCTGCACTTTATTACTTGTCTCCACTATTATGTAGTTTGGTGTGTGAAATTAATATTGAGCATTCTAATAGTATTGTCCCATGTCGAGTTATGACAACGACTAGAACTATACAATTATTGGGTTTAAGAAATTTTACTTTTGACACCATAATTTATGATTGGCTAATAGAAGGCAGCAGAATGTTTTAAAATTGGGAATGGCCATAGAAATACAAATGTCTTAATACTTGTATTGCTTTTATGGCCTTGCTGATTTTCTTTAAATTTTATGACATTTACATGGGAAGCTTGCTACCTTTGGATAACATGTCCTTTCTGTCATTTCAGTGTCTCTTGTGACACTACTTGTTCACTAATTGGATAGATCTCAGTTGTGTTTAAAGCGCTCCAATTGAGATTATTCAAATGTTTGGGGAGAAGCTTTCGTAATTATATTTTGTGTTTAATAGAGTACCCGACCCACTCTAAAACAAAATTACTCTAAAACAAAATTACTCTTTTTAGTATTGAAAAAAAATTAGAAAGCCCAATTTTTATGTTTTTGAATATTGGGTTATTTGGCTTAAGTTAGGATATTTAATCCTAAGGAGCTTGCTAGTAAAGTAAAATATGTATATATATATGTTGTTTTGGGAATATGTAGTTAATAGTTTGTAATTTTTATGACACAAAAATTGATGCTTTTGGCGCTATTTGTTATGGGGTTATAATTCCTATTAATTAAGGAATAATAAGGATTCTCAACCTTATAAAATTTATCACATCTAACCATATTGAATTTAGAGCATATGGCAAATGGTGCCATGGTAAAGTTTTTTATTTTTTTTTTATTTTTTTTTTATTTTTTTTTTTTTAAACCAAGTGGTTAAAGCTACTTTTGTAGTTAAGGGTGTTAAAAAAAAAAAGGAAATTGTTATTTCTTTGGATAGCTATTCTCGTGTTTTACATTCATTAATTTTTCCTAATTGATGTTGTTGTTCATGTTTGACTGGTTATCTAATGACTGCTATCAAATGAATGCAAACATCTTTTAAAGTGAAGAATTAGAGGTGAAAATTTATTTGAATAAACCAAATGAGTTTATAAAGATCAAAGTGTGCAAATCTTTATATACGATTTATATGGTTTAAAACTGGCACCCATGCCAGTGATTTGAAAATTTTGATTATACTATTATTCAAATAATTTCAAAATTAACGAAAGTGACATGTTTACATGGAGATAATTTATTTTTGGTTCTATATTAGAGATTATAGGAGATACCAAAGACTATTGTCACTTTATTTTGATATGAAAGATTTGGGTGAAGCCAGTGTAATTTTGGAGATTTAAAATTACAATAGCTATTATTGGCTTCTAATGGTCAATATCGTTATATTGAAAAAGGTTTTCAGTTAATAATTTTCTTTGCAAACCTTTTTGGACTCCTTTTGAGCCAAGTGTTAGATTCAACCACATTTGAGTATGATATGATTTATCAAAAGGAAAGTGATAGTAATATTGGTAGTTCAAGGTATGGCACATAGTACTAGACCTCCAATTGCTTATACAATAAAAATCATATATAGATATACTACCAAACCAGAGCTAGAACCGCTTTAAATGGTTTATGAACGAGAAAACTCAAAATTGTCGAAGCATCAATCTGTTCTACAGGATAATGTTACCGAAGAGCCATTTGTGGCTATTTTATGACAACTTTTGAAAGAGTGTTAAATAATATAAGTGCTTCTATGCATGTGCATACCAATCACGATGTTTACTTAGTATTGGAGAGTTGAATATCACCTCCGAGAAGAAATTAAATTCTGGAAAATGTTGTATTTCCGGAGATAATGAAGAAACTATTTTTGAAAATGTATTGCATACTTCGAAATTCGAAAGAACAAAAATTTTGGTTTTTCAAGGCCAACTTTTAGCCAAACTTTTTGTGGGAGGAAAGTATGTATTTTCAAAAATCAGGGGTGTAAATTGGATCTCGATTTCAGATGATAATCAACAAGTGAATTTATTTTCATGCTTAGTGGAGGTGCAGTATCTTGGAAGTCGTCCAAGAAAACTTGCACAATGAAATCAACGATGGTATCTGAATTTGGAGCTTTTGAGAAAGCTAGTACCGAGGTTAAGTGGCTTTAAAGCTTCTTAGCAAATATTCCTATTTGGAATACACCAGTTCCATTAGTTTATTTACATTGAGATAGCCAGGTTATAATAGGCCGAGCTATGAATAAGTACTATAATGGCAAGAGTAGGCACATACGCCTAAGATATAATATTGTGAGACAGTTGTTTGAGAGAAATTTTATCTCTTAATTTTGTAAGGTCAGAAGAATATTTGGCTGACCCTTTAACAAAACCACTAGGGAGAAAACTAGTGTATGAAACATCGAGGGGAATGAGACTTATGCATGTAACAAAAATCAACAATGATGGTAACCCAACCTATGTAATTGGAGAACCCAAGAAATAGGTTCATATGGGTAATAACAAGTTATTGGTTGATTTGAGATGCACTATAAGTTTATTATATTATTGTTGCTTCCTATGGTGTATAGTACAATTGCAATGAGAAAGGTTGAGTTAAACTCTTAATGAACTCCATAGTCCATGTTATTTGGATGGTATGTTTAATTTCAATACATACTTGATGGATTCACCTATATAAGTGTGAAAGTGGGGCCGCTTTCTATGAAAACTTGGGCAAGTAATCTAGAGCACTTATGAAAATCCAGGATAAGCGCAGTGCCTAGAGGCGCCACACCGATTAGAGTTGCTCAGATTCTGATGAATCAATGTGGGTGTAAGACGATTGATTTACGATAAGGGATTATGGTTCATAGAAATGTTATTTCACCAAATTCCTGTAATATCACTTCTTATATTCCGAGGGACTGGATCATAGCCCTAAAGGCACCAGTTCTGATGCATTGAATTCTCTTGCTCCATTCCTTTTTAATCGTTGTTTGAATTTTTGAAATAGGGGGGGATTGTTGGATTTATTGGGTTTGAGTTATAGTATTTTTATGTTTTAAAATATTTTGGGCCACGACTTTTTTATTTCAAAAATTCAAACTAGCCTTATAGCTTGATTTGACTTATTTTCCACATTGCCTAAAGATAATAGCTTTCTACTCTTTATAAATGATTTCTCTTGGTAAGCTTAGTAAGCTTATGTAGTGGAGAGGCTCTCTCACGCGCGCGCAGGGGGGAGGGGGGGTTAAAATCTCAAATTTCGATTGTCGAATTTGGCTTGAAAATTAAAACCTATGCAGGCATGCAGTGTTTGTACGACACAGTGGCTCATATTTTGCTCTTTTGATCATTAATTTTTGGACTGTTGGTGAGCACAACTGTTAGCACTTTACTGGTTTTTAAAGCTGTTACTAAAATGGTTTTAAGAGAAAACTATAACTGGTTTAATTCTTATATTAAAAATGTTTTAATCTCATGTATTAAAACTGGTTTAATAAGGGGCTGCTTTAAATCTGGGTGTTACATGTTTTGTTCTATAAAATATGTTATATTCTGAGTCCAAAAGAAAAAGAGATGTTTGCATTATTGAGGTTGCACGTACACCAATGGGTGGCTATCTTGGTTCTCTTTCAAATTTTTCTGCAACTAAGCTCAGATCTATAACTATTGAAAGAAAAATATTTTGCTGCTTCTCCCTATATTTTCTGTAAAACTCCCCTCTGGTTTGGAGCGATTCTGAGCGCTCATATACTCTTCCAATTCGAGTGCACGTTTGGAAGATTTGATTCCTGAATCCTGGAGAACATAGCGCCATGTTGAGACCTTTTGCATCGAGTCACTGATTCCGAGGGGGCGGAATTGTTCTTAAGGACAGTGCAAATCATTGCACGCCTCAATCATATTCATAGCACTATCCTCTAATTTTTCAACAAGGAGGAGTCCATTCCAAGTGCCAATAGTTCATTGAAGATTTCATCCTCGGAATACACACGTGCACGAGATCTCTCAAGAACAGTATTCCTTCTCTAGTTGCATCGGTAACATTATTAAGTGCAATCTCCAAAACCTTGACCTCATCTTTATCATCATTTGATACCTTCCTTTTTTTTCCTTTTAAGTTTGTTGCAGCACTTTGTCCCGGTGTTTGAGAAACTGATTTAGGGGATGCCATATCAACTCCAACATCATCATCATCATCACAATTAATAAAGCTTTCCAATCTAATCTCATCATTAGCGACTCCATCATCAATACTTTCAATATTGTTATCATCCACTGAGTTAGCCCATCGACGCCTTTTCTCCTTCGCAGTTTCAGCACCTTCACCCGTTGCCCTATCTTTGGCAAATAATTCTTCTAATTTATCGTAGTTATTGATAGGTTTAGACATCCATTTTTCTGCTTCAGGTTTTGCCTATTACAAGAATATATATATTTTTAATTTATTAAATGGCATTTACAAAAATAGATATTAAATAAGTTAATAAATGCAAGTGAGAAACATACTTCTATCAATGTTTTCCAAATTTCGGGCTCTGCACTCCACATTTTTGTCACCGGACTCCATGAAAAACCACTTAATCCTCCAACCCTAAACAAGTCATAACTCTTGCTAAAATGCTCTTTAAGGGTTTTTAAGCGGTTCTTCAAATGTGCCTTGTTAAAGTCAATGTGTGGGAATTTTGCATGCAACTCCGCTACCATATTGGTATAAGCAGCGGTTGTGAAAGTTCCGTCAGGCCTATTTCCTTCACGTGTTTGGTAAAGCATCGCATCAATGAATGCATCGTCCATTTGGGAGGTCCAACTCAAATGTTCGTTTTTTGTTCCACCACCGTTCTTTTCATTTTTGCTCATTGTTAATATCTACAGAATGACAATCTTAAACACCTAATCAAAATACATAGTCATTCAACATAATTATAATCAAATAAAATCCATAATAATAAAATCATAATCCATAATCATAATCATTCCACATAATTATAATCAAATGATTTATAAAAGCATAAAATCCTAAAATAAGTAAATCATACTTATAATACATAATCATTCCACATGTCGCTTGCTATTCTATTCCTTATAACCTCTCCTAGTGCAGCATCCCCATCCTCATCCCTTGGAATATTATCTTCTTCAGTTGTAGATTCGTTTAGAATAGCCTCATCAACTTCACGAATTATTTTCTCATCAGGATCTTCATCCATTAGATAGTTATGTAGGATACAACATGCTAGAACGATTTCTGATTGGATGTCGGGTGAGTAAACTGGCTCAGTTGTGCTTCTTATGATTGGAAATCGTTTCTTTAGTACGCCAAATGCTCTTTCAATTGCATTACGTAATGATGCATGCCGAAGGTTAAACAACTCTCTAGCATTCTCTGGTGGTCGACTAGAATATTCTTTCAAGTGGTACCGTACCCCTCTGAAGGGCACTATAAGTCCACTCCTATGCATGTATCCCGCGTCGACTAGATAATATTTACCATTGGGGATTTGCAAGTTATCTTCTCTTGTAAGTGCATTTTTTATAATTCTCGAGTCGGACGCAGTCCCTTCCCAAGCAGGCAAGACATATGTAAACTTTATGTTGAATGAGCATGCAGCCAACACATTTATTGTTGGATAACCCTTCCTACCACGAAACCTCGGTGCATCATCATTTGATACTTTTACACGAACATATGTTCCATCAATTGCCCCTACAGAATCCTGACATAAATTGTACCACATTCAACTCAGTCTCAGTCTCTTTACATCTTTAAATATTTTAACACTTTTTTTCAATAACAAATTAGGTTTACCTTAAAGTATGGAAAGAATCTAGGATTGTTGACTATTTCTGGAGAAACTTCTACTCCAGTGGGTTGTCGAAGAAATTGTTCTTCCAATGATACTATTGCTCTCAAGACCTTGTGAAAATGACGACTTATGGTTTCACAAGAGCAAAGGAAGAAGAATCCAATTGTCCGATTCCTCAAATTTTGCGACAATACGTGCATAAACTTGGCAACTTGTTCTTCAACTGATACACGTTGTGTTGGCAAAAGACCACCGCCTCTCTCTAGTATGTTGCATAATTTTATAAAAGCTTGTGGTCCCATATGAATTACATCGCGACTCTTTTCACTTGTCGTTATTTGATACATTAATTCATCTCGTACTCTTTGTCTTTCGGCATTATTAATAGGGCGATCCACGTAGTTTCTACGATGAAATCTTCGACGTGCAATATAATTAACAACATGACACATAAGTTCAGCTGCAGCTAATTGCCTATTTGTTGCCCAAATATATAACTGTTTTATTTCCTCATTCTGTTGCAAATCCATCTACTCAACTGCAATAAATAAACAACATGACACCTAAGTTCGGCTGACTAAACCTATGAGAACTAGATTTGATAAAGAGCTTGTATAGTGACTTTTTTTTATATGTACTTATTATAAAGCTATATAATTTTAGAAAACTATATAAAGAGCTTGTATAGTGACTTTTTATTTGAAATGATAAATGATTGTTTTATTATCAAACTATATAGTTTAAAAAACTCGTTAAAAAGTTCGCGAGAAAGTTCGCGAACATTTGAAATCTCGGCTCATTTGAGTTCGTGAGAAAGCTTGCGAGCAGGATCGTCTCGTATATGCCCCTAAATATTACATAATTCTAAAATTATACAACGCAATATAATGTTTGTCATTGCACACTAACAGTTATTTTAATACAAAGTAATGTATAATTTGCATTCATGCACCATAGCCTACAAAAAACAATGATGGTGATGATTCATACACTACCACGGATACATAGATTTCATTAACTTGGTTCAATGATGATGATGTAAGCACCCATTTATGCTACAAATAGCTATTGCAAAAATAAAATAAATAAATAAAAAAAAATACGAGCAGCAACAATGATGTGACAAAGCTATTGATAAAAAATAATAAAAATAAAATAAAAATAAAAAATAAAAAAATTATACAAGCAACTTCCAATGATGCGAAAAAGCTATTGATAAAAAAACATTAAAAAAATAATGCAAGCAGCAACAATGATGTAAGAAATAGCATAAAAAAAAAATAAATAAAATAAACCAAGCACCAACCCTGCGCATACATGCACCCCCCACAAGTTCATACACTGCGCATAAGACAAAAATCATACCTGCGCACACACAAATTCGTACACTGCGCACACATGCACCCACCACAAGTTCATACACTGCACACACACACAAATTCATACCTGTCAATGGGAAGAACGTGTTGACGTCGACGGTTTGTTGTGCAGCTGTGTTGTTTTTATTTTTTTTGATGTACGTATATGTATTATACAAGCCCTAGGACTTAGATGGAATTATAATTAGGTAAGACTAAACTAGAAGGGTATAATGGGTATTAAGATATATTAATTAATCCCCACTTTCTTTTCTCTCCTTTTCTTCCCAATTTGGAGAGAAAGAAATTGAAAGAAAGTGGGGGTTAGTTTTCTCTCCCTTTCTCTCCTTTTCTCTCCTCATTAAAACTCGCAATCAAGAGAAAGCGAGAGAAGGTGAGTTACTTTCTCTCCTTTTCTCTTCTTTTCTCTCATTTTTTAAACTCCCAATCATAGCGTTAGGGAATCATGACAAGTGATAATTATTGGAAGGCTATTGTTACTATGAATGGTCTTACCTTAATGTTCTTACTATAGAACATAGTGAAATGATAAACATAATTGTTAAAATTACTGATCCTAAACTCAAGGTGAAGATAATTCAATTATGTATTAATCAAACTAAAAAAGACAACCTGAAGAAAATCCTTACAAAGTAAATCAGTACAACATTCAGGAAGTCTTTAACAGAATGGAAAAAGTTAAAAAAAAACTCATTACTGTTCAAGATCTAAAACATGAAATCAATTTGATCAAGTCTGATATTAAAGCACTCCAAATTGCTTTTTCCAAATAGGAAAGAAAACTTGTCATGATTCCCTAAAAGGAGGGGAACAAGTGGGAGATTGAGATTAAATAGTCACACCAAATCAGCATGCTGATGTGGCGTGACAGGCTTACTGAATAATTTCTCAACAGGAGGTGATCATGAGAATTAATAGGCACATTGTTTTGCGCAAAAAAGGCACACATTGCAAAACACACAACGAAGAGTGTGGGAAGTGAAATGCTGGATTCTATCGTGGGTACTAAAAGTCGTCCCAAGATTTGAAAGAAAAAAAAATGTAATTATATTAGCATTATTCGAAAATACACCTTAAATATATGCATTCGCCCCCCTAAATTTTTTCTAAATTATTAAGTTTGCCCCCCTTTGATTTTTTTTATTTAAATACTGATGTGCATTTGTAATTTTTGAAAAAGTTTGGTGTGTGTTTATAAATATAAATTATGAATTTAGTTTACAAATTGCTACATACTTTATTAATTCAAATAGTTTGTATTTATCTCTCCTTATATATTTATCTCATAATAAAAAAATGTATAAATAAATGCCATTTTTTGGGGGGGTGTTGCCCTGTATGTCTTCGCCCTCCCTCAGACTATATTCCTGGATCCATCTCTGCAAACAACAGAGTGCCAATTAGTGTAAGAGAAAAGACCATCAGGAGAAGGATTCCACCCAACCTTGTCATTGCTAGAAGAGGGGGGTGGGTAAAGAATGCATGAGACTTCTTATCTCCAATAGAGCAGCAGTACATACTCTAATCCCACCCAATCAATTTTAGTACTGCATATATTTAGGCATTTGATGGCATATAACTAGGGATTTGATTGTAGAACTTAATTTCCTTTTTAGCTAAAGAGCAATACATGTTTGATAGGATTCAGGAGTTAAAAGACGTTGCGGTTGCCGACTTGCCGCCATTACAGAGGCACGGGCGAATCACCAACCATAATCCATTTGTCGAGTCTCTTTTAGTTAGACCATTTCTTCTTGTGTTTTGGACTTCAGTGAAGATGATGAACCCAATTTCTCCACCATAAGATCCATTTGGCAATCAATACTCCTCGTAATTTGATCACCAATCATTTGAATCAAATATGATTATCTCCAATTTTAATGATGATACTGGATCTCGAATCCATAGTCATCATTTTCTTCAATAGTTGTAATATTAGGAGGATCGATATAAGAATCTTCTGGATTCCCCATGGATGAGTCAGAAAAAGGAACAATATTTGTCATCACTATCTGAATCAAAGTTTAGCCTTTACACAATTCTTCCTTAACAAGAACTTTAAGTTCATCGTTAAGAATGCCTGAAAATTTAGATTTTAAATCTGATTTTATATGTGATTTAGATCAACTCCAAAGGCTGTTGTAGATAATAGTTGGCACCTTAGCAATCTTGTGTAAGGCAGCTCTAAAATTAACTAACCAGTGCACATTCGCTGGGTGATGTTGGGATTATAAACAATATTGGAACGGGATTACTTACTGGATCAGTAGACTCTTTAACGAATCATGGGCCGAGTCGCGGATCTCGCTCTCTTTAAGACGTTTTACTGCTCTGTCCAAAATGTGCAAGCAGTTCGTACATGCCACGCCGTCCTCATGATAAAACAGCCCAGAATCTCCTCTGTCTCAGTCAGCAAGAGACTGGTTTACCAAACACCTTTTCAGATTTGTTGCTCGAAAAAAAAAATGAAAGCTCCCTTTAACTTTTGAAAATGAAACAAAATACAACTTGATACATTTAGTTTGTGAAAGGAACTAGTCTTCCTTTTTTTCATCATTCTAAAATGAGAAGAGGGAACGATATTTATAAAACAAACTACTCAACGGTCATTATATTAAAAAAAAACAAATTTTATAGCTTTCAACAGCCATATTTTTAATACAGGAATTAATAGATTTAATAGTCTCCAACGACCATATTTTTAATATTAGAATTAATAAATTTTATAGCCTCTAACGGCCATATTTTTTAATGTTGGATACTAGTCACATCAATGTAAATGACTTTATTTGAGTTTTTTGAAATACAAGGCCCAAGGCTCAAATAAGAGGAAATAAATCCAATAAGGCAAAAACTCGATTTTATTAAAATATTTCAACAATCCCCTACTTATTTTAATAAAATTTTAAAATAAGAATTTTCCATCGAGCAACTGATCATAAGATTGTGCATAAATAAAAGTGTTTTTCAACTTGAACCTTTACATAGTGAAAGTGCTTCCGATTATACTAGAGTAACCGTAGTTTTAAACTCTATCTCAGACAACACCCCACACACAACCTTACTAAAATGTAGTACAAAGCAAACACTTTATGGCCATGAGCTTATATCCCAGTATAGCGAATGCCCTAGATAATTTGCCCAAATTCCATAGGAAGCGGCCACACTTCCATAATCGCATAAGTGAGTCTAATAAGGATACTCTTGAAGCTAGGTATCCCACTCAACACAGAGTTTAGATCTCATTAAAAGTTATAATAACTCATTCTTTTACCGCTTCAGGATGTCATGCTTTTTTGGGATGGACTTGGACTATTAATCCCATAAAATGATAATAGCATGATTCCATTCATATCACTTCATGACTTGTTATCACCCTTTAAACCTATTTCTTGGGATCTCCAGTCTATAGGTTGGGTTACCATCACAAGTGACTCAACTATCTATGGGCTTTAGTCCCATCCCTTTCTAGGTTTTTTCAAACCTTCTATCAAGTTAGTCATTTCGTCAAAGGATCAGCTATACCTCAGCCTGTACAGAATCCACCATTTCAGCTCCTTTAGAGAGAAATTCTCTAATAGCTGTCTTGCGACATATTTGTAGCCTCTTTCCGTCATAACAACGGTTTTATACTTTTGTAATAGCCGCGGTACTATCACAATGGATTAAACAGCTGGTATCAATCTCTCCCATAAAGGGGTATCTCATAGCAGGCTTTTCAACCAAGCTTCTTTCTCACTAGCTATAGCTAATGGTATCATCTCCAACATCATCATGGACTAAGCCAAAATAGTCCATTTCTTAGAATTTCACGAAATTGTGCCCCAGTAATACAACAATGTATCAATTGGTGGTCTTGGAGTCATCTGAAAGGATATTCCAATCAACATCGACATATCTTTCAAGGATAGCGCTAAACTTCTCTTAATATAATCAGACGTTTGTGAACCTTTTAAGATACAACATGACTTTCTCAATAATACTCCAATAGTGAAAATATGGCAACTCATGGCTTTGGAGTCTTTTGTTGGGGAATATCAATTGGTCATCACTATAACCTTCAAGTACAGTGGAAAACTTTTAAAGAAAATACCAAATTGATTATCCTTTTTGAAGTATCTCAAAAATTCTACGCATTGCCTAATTGACTTTGAAATTACATACTTGTCTCCTAAATAATTTGGTTAAATTAGCCTTGAAAACCAAATTTAAATTCGTTTGAATTTTTGAAGTATGCAATTCATTTACACAGTAATTTCTTCCTTATCTCCGAGGATGTAGCAACCTGTACTTTCGCGTCCCTAATAGTAAATAAAATGTCATTTTCTATTTTATTAGTGTGTACTATTTGTAGTTATGGTATTATTTTTAATAAATAAATAATGTTTGTATTAACATTTATTAATACAATGCCTTAAAATTTTGTAACCCCTTAATAATTTAATTGTATTGTTGCTTAAGACTCCGCCCCAAAGTTATCCTATGATTTGGGATAAGAACCATTAATAAAATGTAATATCACGTTGCTTACATTTTTGTCTCTAATAATTATATTTGGGATATTTTTCTAAAGCTAATTGGACCAACTAACTAGCTTAACTGACTAACTAAACTAACTGATATAACAAACTAAACCATATTATTTGTGTAATGATTGAAAGTTCAAACTTGTGGTAACATTAGTGTGTGCGTGGTGGTTAAACTATAAACCACAAGTTTGCTTGACTCCTTAAGGCTTTCAAAAGCCAAATGAGATCCTATATATAAACATAACACACACACTTGGAATACTAAGCTCTCAGTAGCTCTCTCTCTCTCATTTTCAATCATACACACGTTTATATACTTTTTGGGAATCAATAAACGAGAGGGAAGTAGAAAGGGATTATTATCACAGTAGGAGCTCCATTGCCATTATAGCTCAAAACTTATATTACGGATATTTACGGAATCTTTCAGTCTCTTAGTCCAGCCACTACGAAGAACGGTGTGTCTCTTGAACCCACTCTTAATGTACTTTAAGTCATTACGCATAATCCGTAGGCTTCAAAAATGAATGATCACGCCTATATATGTATATACAGCCATGGAGGTCCAAAATTAGCGGCACCGAAAATATTAACGGAAACTAATTCCGTAAATTGGAAATAAAATATATGATCCCAGTAAGTTCCCTTATAAATAGTTTGTTGATTTGTTGAGTTCTTGACCCCCAAAAATGAAATTTTGTATTTACCATGGCTTTATAATTCTGAGAATTTTAAATTAAAATTCAGATTATATAAGTTAGATTTTTGGAATCCTTGCGAAAAATCGTGCAACTTTCATATAGGACTCTTCGCGATCCGGTAAGGAACGATAGATATATAGTCACTTTAAGAGTTCTTGGACTAAAAGCGCAGTCAAACAGACCCTTAACCAGAAGCTGCAAAATTTTTGGACAAGACGATACTTGGGTTTATTAGACTGACGTTAGTAACATTTAAATATTTAATTCTGGTGAATTAAAATTAAAATGACGTTGACAGAATGATTTGATGGTTGTTGTGGAGTTCAAATCCTACTAGTTACATTTTAGTTTGTGAGTTATATTTTTTTTCATATATGAATTGACTTGTGGGCCTATTATACTCAGCCCAACAAGTCTCCCAACAAGCCTCATGGGTTTGGGTATTGGGTATTGGGCTTGGTTTACTACAAGCTCATGTGAGAAATAAAGTTTATAAATACTTGTTTTAATTATGAAAAAAATTCCTAAATTATGTTTTTAATTATTGTAGCATATTTTTATTTCGAAAATATTATTAAATAATATTTCTTATTTTATGAAAATTATCTTAGTAATGCTAAAATATACAGAGTATGTATTATTTATTTTATGTTAAATAAATGATAAATTAACTACTATGTATAAAATAAGTATTTAAATTACTTATTGACCCTATTAAATTCTATATTATTGTTGTTAACATGTTGGAGGTCATTTTGTATAGTTTTATAATTTATCTAGAACATGATATTGTTAATAAATTAATTAGTGGTTATTTAACTAGTATTTTAATTATTTCAATATACCTTTGGTACTTCTAAATTTATGAAAAGATAGAGAAATTGTATTTTTATGTCTTATTTTTATTAAAAATAATGTCAAAGCTTGTACCCTTTACTTTTATTTATTTATGTTATTAAGAAGGGCCTTATGGCTAAATTTATATGCTATTTTATCTTCTAAAATTTATAATAAAAATTCTATGACACCGAAAATTATGCCGTCAGTTTTCTAAAATCAAATTAAATTTAATTCGTTCACTTGATAATAATCACATGTTTATTAAAACAACCACTGCCATGTTAAAGAGTATTGTAAATGGATTAATTCATACACGTGCATAGTCGAGTTGACATGTTGGAAAGGGGTCATTTGGGTCAACATTTATATCTTGTGAGAAATAAGTAAAGAAAGGGTGTATTGAGTTGTGTTACCTTAATTATTCTAGGCCGATTCGGGTACGGCAGATTAATTAGGAAGGATTGAGTCCAGGCCGACTCGGATACGGTAGGCCAGTCAGAGTCTTGTGTCACCTTAATTATTCCAGGCCGACTCGGATACGGTAGATTAATTAGGAAGGATTGAGCCCAGGTCGATTTGGATACGGCAGGTCAATCAGGTCGTGTCGAGGCCGACTTGGATACGGTAGACCGATCTAAAACAACGGCCTCGTGCCGGATGGTTCTGGCGAACCGAATGAGTCAAGAGGTTGTGGTCGAGATAAAAGAGTCAGTAAGATGAGATGGTTATATTGTTCATGCATGGTCTCATATAATTGATTAAACTGTCCATTAATTGTTTCTATACGACGACTAGAATAATGGGCTAAGAGTGCTGTAAAATACTAAATATAATGACAGTTAATGTGCTTTTATATACATTGCTTATATGTTCATTATGCTCACTCAACTTTCGTTAACTGATGACTTTATTTTGTCCTGGACACCCAAAATGTCCAGGAGATGGCTATGCAGGGTTATATGATTATGCCAGCTAGAGAAGTCTGTAGAGCTGCTTTTATAATTTATTAAAGTTGTAATAAAGAATATGAATAATGTTTTAATTTGAATAAGGCGACTTGTGCCTTAGGAAATACTTTTATTTGAGACAATGTAATAATAATTAAGTTTGTAATATTGATTTATATTTTCTTCCTTGCTGCTTTATATACTCTGTTTTTTTTCTGGTACATGTTAAGCTAAGTACAGAATAAGCGATCCCTCACCTGTCATGACCTATGGGTCCAAAATGGAAATGAAAAATTTTCCTTATTTTGCTACGCTGGGGCGTGACAGAGGCATGCAAGACATTTTGAAATAATTTATTTTCGGAGGAGAAATTCAATTTCACATCTCTTGTACCAAAGTCTTGGTATTTGTGAATTTCTAAATAAAACATTTTCTTCATTCTCCATTGGAGAGTATCTCTTGCAACAATTGTAATTGTTACACATGTGCCTAGAGGCGCTCATTCCAATTAACCAACCTTCATGACAAAATTTAATTCCAATAATAACTCTTGTAATTTTAAACCATAAAAATTACCTTAGTGACACCCCAAATCCTTCAAATAAAAATAAATAAGTGACAAAAAATTTTTGTCCTTTTTAAAAAATCTCAAAATCTCTAGCATAGAACCAAAAATTAATAAATTATTTTCATTTCATACCAAGTACTCAAAAATTGTATTTGTTGCAAGAACAAATGTCACTTTCGTTTTTAAAACTAATTGGAAAAATAGTTTGATCAAGATTTTCCATTCTACTGGTTGGGTGTGAGTTTCAAACCATATAAAGAGTATATAAATATATACGCTTTATTCTTCTATTCGGATTTATAAATCCTTCAGGTTTATCCAAATAAATTACATCTTCTAATTCTCCATTTAAAATGTGTTTATATCTATTTGATAGATAATCAAACCATGAATAGCAATACCAGCTAATAAAATTATTCTTGATGTATAACAGGAGAATACGTATCCAAAAACCCTTAGCTACTAAGGTAGCTTCATATATCTAGTAGAACCAACAAAAGTCTTTCTAAAGCTTTATTTACTTCCAATCCGGTGACAAATCCATGAGCTCTAAAAAATGATTGGAAATAATTAAATCCTTTTTAACATAAATGGCTTCCTTTCAAATTATAGCATTTGAAAGGGTAAGAGAATCATTCAACAATTAGGATCTCATATAGCTAATAGATCGAAAATACAGTTCAAAGTATTTTGAGCGATTAACTCTCTTATATACCTCCGTGATTCAATTAATATGCCATGACCATTCTTATGCATTCTAAATTCCAATAGACCTAGATAATACGGAAAATAGGAGGTTGAAAGCCCCCACTATTCCCCCAATTTATAAAGAGATATATGCTCATAAAAAATTGGAACCAACAAACTCAAAAGTCACATAAATTTTATGCCTACTATTAAATGCTTATCCCAAAAAATACTAAGATCAATTTGATACCATTATCCCTATTGGGAAGATTTTTATGGCTTTACTAGCAAGTTCTTTAGGATTAGAAAATCCTATCATAAGCCAAATAATTCAAATTTTCTATTTTTTTCCAAACACTGAACAAAAATCTAATATTTGTTTTTAGCGTGGGGTACTCTATTAAAAACAGAACATACAATTAAGTAAAGCTTATCCCCGAACATTTGAATCATCTCAATAAATCACAAATTAATAAAATATCACTAATCACATTTATTGGGTCAAAATATATAGCATATACAAGTTTATGCGAACCTATCGTACCCATTAAAACTAATAGTCAATATATACAATATCTTTCACACATGCACATGGTGTGGTCTCTACAAGTTTATGAGATATAGTTGAGAAAGTGAACAGTACTCTCTACACCAAAGAGGCTAAAACTGGTGATTACATATATGTGTATATGTACATAATACTATGTACTAGACGGTGGCTACGCAAGCAATAATTGTTGCTCCTTAAAAATGATATAAAACATGTAAATTTTTAAAACTCTTAACACCAATACTAATTATGCATCCGTTGGGTAAAAAACTTTTACCAAACAAAGTCTTAGACCATTTCCAAAGGATATTAATTGAAACAAAGCTTAAACATTATTCGGCTATTAATTGGATTAAATGCTTTGCACAAAAAACATTTGAATACACCACAAAAAATTGTATGTTCAACATGTTTTCAAAAGTCATAAAATATGCAATGTGAAACTGTAGTGAAATAAATACTAGAGGTTAAAACCATTGTGAAACCGTACAATATTAAGTGTTGACAGTAATTCTCTAGTACTATCTATCTTGGTCACAAAGTAACAATTATATTGCATTACTTCACAAAAAAAAAAAACACTTTTATTATCATATAACAAATTCTTCCCTTCCCAAATAGCCCCTAAAAATAAGGATTTATCATCTTATAGGAATTACATGAATATCTAGTCAAATGCATCTTGCATAAAAGATCATTTTCTACCCACGTATATGTGGTTTTAATATAGGGCAATATTAGGGGCACTAATAAAATCTACTAATACTTACTAACACACTCTATTTTTCTCCTAGTGGTACTGCAGGGTCCACTGCGGACCCCACAATGTCACTAGGAGAGATAGAGTGTGTTAGTAAGTGTTAATGGATATTGTTAGTGCCCCAAATATTACTCTTTAATATAACCCATAAAAAGTTTCGAATTCAACCAATTTCGTTGTAATTAAAAATAGCATTTTCTGTCTCCAATACTTAAAGTGGAGATTATGAAATTCTAAAGGTCTTGTGGAGATCTAGGCACTAAGAGGATGATCCAGAAATCATGGTAGAAGAAAACTTCTTAAAATTGTTGGGATTATAAATAATATTGGAGCGGGATTACTTACCGGATCAGTAGTCTCTTTAACGAATCATGGGCCGAGTCGCGGATCTCGCTCTCTTTAAGATTGCGGTTTTGCTCAAAATATGCAAGCAGTTCGTATATGTCACGCCGTCCCCAGGATTAAACAGCCTAGAATCTCCTCTGTCTCACTCTCTCGTGCACATCAAGATACTGGTATACCAAACACCTTTTCAGATTTGTTGCTCGGACAAAAAAAATAAAAAATGAAAGCTCCCTTTAAATTTTGAAAATGAAACAAAATACAACTTGATACACTTAGTTTGTGAAAGGAACTAATCTTCCTTTTTTTCATCATTCTAAAATGGGATGAGGGAACGATAGTTATAAAACAATAGAAAATTAGCAATAAATCCCTTATTTATCTACATTCATGGATTAAGGACACCCAGAATATTATTTTGGTTCAAGATCCCTAAAACTTGAGTTAGTATCCCTAATCATCGTTAATAGTTTTTTATGTCTAAAATACCCATCTAAGTCTATATGTATGCAGTAAACATTTCAATTTAATGGCTCCTAATTTTTTGTGCAACTTCCATAAAGGTAAATTAGATTCAATGCTCATTAAGTGCAGTCTACTATATATTCTCCATCAATCCTATTTAATTGTGTTCTTTCCATACAAAAAAAGAAAAAGAAGCATGTAATTTAACTAGGGATGGCAATCGGGTCGTGTCGGGTCATAATCGTGTCGGGTCATTATCGTGTCGGGTCATTGTCATGTCGGGTTATAATCGTGTCATTCTTAACGTGTCATAATCGTGTCGGGTTATAATCGTGCCGGGTCATATACGGGTCACCCGTTTAACCCGTCTAAACCGTGTAGGGTGTCATCGGTTCGGTTCGGTTCAGATCGGTTCGGATCGGTTCGGATCGAATTTTTTTTTTTGCTTTTTTTTTTTCATGTTTTGAAAACCAACTGAAGTGGTCGGTTCGATCTATTTTGCCAATTTTGGCGATCAGATAAATTTTTTAGTTGTAAGTAATTTAAGAAACCCAATCGGTTAGCTCGGTTCGGCTATTCGAAATAAGCTTACAGCCCTACTAAGAATACAAACAAGTCTTCTATCAAATGTATCAATTATTAACACGTACATCTTAAATACCAAAATACTACAAATATAGCCATATCTAACTATTATAAACTTAACACCTAAGCACATCCACACAAACTAAATAAGAAGAAATATTATTTTTACTAATAGTATAAACAAACTTCTTCACTTGCCATCCATCAAGAATCAAGATTAACAGTTGTATTTATCTAATTGACTAATTTGTCTCCCTCCCAATCCAGCAATCCTAGCGGGCTTCCTCCCTTTTTTTTTTTCTTTCTTTTTTTATTTATATTTTTTATGCAATGCTCGATGCATGAATGCTTCCAGGCTCCAGCTTCCTTCGTCCCTTATTAGTTATTTATTATTTTTTTTAATACATTAGTTATTAATTATTATATATAAATTTACTTGTTTGGTAAGTTGGTAACTACTCTTTTTTTTTTTTTGAGCAAAAAAAAAACAATTTTAGTTTATATATATCTATATATATTTTAAAAAAAATTTTTCTCTAAAAAAAATAATAATAATTTTAAAAAAAAATATTTATTTAAAATTTTTTTATATTACTTTTATTTTAGACTTCCAGATTATTAAAAATTATTTTTAAAACTAAAAAAAAATGCCCCAACTGCACTTAAATACTTAATCGGGTCAAACGGGTTAAACGGGTTGACCCGCTTCAACCCGTTTATTAATCGTGTCAAACGGGTCAACTCGTTTATGACCCGTGCCCTTATACGGGTCACCCAAACCCGTTTATTTTCGTGTTGGGTTGCCGTGTCGTGTCGAAAATTGCCACCCCTAAATTTAACTCCAGCAGACTCTAGTGCATCCTAGACATACCTCAGACAAAACACAACTGGCTTCACCTAGCTAGAAATTCCTGATCTTTCAACTTCAGCGTCTGCAAGGTACCGAAATAAGAAAAAATTGGATCTGCTTCTCAAATATAACTCCTCTCACAGTCTCACTGCTATTAATATATTCATATACTCTACCTTCTTGTCTAGTAGATTGAAGATGACTAAGGCCTTGTTTTGGGCTGCCCAAATGCATTCCCATATGAGTTTGGCAATTGACAGAGTCAATTATCGGGATGTATCCTTTTGAGAATATCACAAGTGAAACTGATGGCATTCTTGAGATGATTTTTTCACTTTATGAATTTCATAAGTGGAACTGACGGTTGCTGCCATGATTATTGTTAGTGTCGCGGTTTGAGTTGTGAAATTCACAATCTATTTTTCATGCCCTTCTCTCTCTCTCTCTCTCTCTCTCTCTCTCTCTCTCTCTCTCTCTCTCATTCCCATTTTCCAAAACATGTTGTGAGATTCACAAATCATGTTATTTGTGAAATTCACAAATCATGTTATGACTCTATCTCTTTCATTTTCGTTTTCTAAAACATGTTGTGAAATTCACAAATCATGTTGTGACTCTCTTTTTGTCATTTTCGTTTTTCAAAACATCTTGTGAAATTCACAAATCATGTTATGACTCTATCTCTTTCATTTTCGTTTTCTAAAACATGTTGTGAAATTCACAAATCATATTGTGACTCTCTTTTTGTCATTTTCAATTTTTAGAACATTTTGTGAAATTCACAAATCATGTTGTGACTCTCCCTCTCTCTCTCTCTCTCTCTCTCTTTCATTTTCATTTTTCAAAACATGTTGTGAAATTCACAAATCATGTTGGGGCTCTCTCTTCCATTATCATTTTTTCAGAACATGTTATGAAATTCACAAATCATGTTGGGACTCTATCTTGCATTACCATTTTTCTAGAATATGTTGTGAAATTCACAAACCATGTTGGGATTCTCTTTTCAATTCCCATTTTTCCAAAACATGTTATGTCTTTCTCTTCAAATCACGTTTCATAAATCATGTTGGACATGATTGTGGATGAAAATGACGGTCATTATTAATGATGATGACTTTCAATTTTTGATTTCCTTAATTTTTTATTCCTTTAATTTTTAGGGAGAATTAAATTTTGGTAGAAAACATTAATTAATGGAGGGGTTACCATTTTAAAGATTACCAAACTTAATGAGGGAGGGGTACTTTAGTCCCTAAAAAATATCAGAGACTTTTAATCATAAACATGTTTTAACTCAAGAACCTAAAGTTATGTAAGTGCACTATCTAGGGATTTATCACTGATTAACCCATAAAACAAACTACCCAACGGTCATTATATTAAAAAAGAACAAATTTTATAGTTTCCAAGAGCCATATTTTTAATACATGAATTAATAGATTTAATAGTCTCCAACGACCATATTTTTAATACTGGAATTAATAAATTTAATTGCCTCTAACGGTCATATTTTCTAATGTAGGATACTAATCACATAAATATAAATGACTTTATTTGAATTTTTTTTAAATTCAAGGCCGGCCAATGCTCAAATAAGAGGAAATAAATTCAATAAGACAAAAGCTCGACTTTATTAAAATACTTCAACAGGTGATGGGACCAACAGGATGCCAATTGTCGAACTAGAAGAAAGTATTGTCCTTGTTGCCAATTATGTGCTTTAACATTGGCCTGTCCTTGTCTCTCAGCTTTAGAAGTTTCCTCCGTACCAAGAACAAAAATGAGTTCATTGAGTTGAGGAGATTTAACTTCCTAAAAACTTCTTCCTCTAAGAATGTGGATCTTGATTCACCCAGTCCCAGGGGATTTGTAGTCCAGGGGAAAACAAAACCCAAATGTGCTCAAGATTCAGAGAGATGTTGCAGTCTTCAACTTTCTTGAGTTCCAGCCCTTCTTTAGTAGGTCTGCAAACTATCTTCCAGGAGACTTTAGCACCATATGCAGAAGTCTCACTACCAGTTCAGAGAATATTTTGGAAACCAAGTTACAGTATTTTGGGATCAAAATTACTAGAATGGATGATAAAACTACTACAATATGCCATTGTGGGACTATTTTTCTCTTTTTAAAATGGCCTAATTATACTTTACACCATTATACTGTACCCGTGTTTTCAATTGGATTCATAAACTTTTATTTTTGGTTTAATCTAAAACATGAACTTCGAAAATTCATTCAATCAGACCCAAAATCTGACGCCGTTGGCTTAAACTAACAGAAATTGTCACGTGAGTTGATCGTAATGCTTACCTGTCAAAGATTAGGTTAAGCCCAAATGAATGATGGAATATTATGAATGGCGCGAAAATGATGCGATTTTGGGGCTGATTGAATGCGATTTTCGATCCGATTGAATGTGACTTTGAATCTAGTTTAATACGATTTTTTATCCGATTGAATACGATTTTTTGTGCCATTCACTATATCCTTCATTTATCTTAACTTGACCTATGACAGGTAAGTATTACAGACAACTCACTTCACAATTTCCGTTAGATTAAGTTAATGGCATTATCAGGCTTTAGGTGTGATTGAATCAATTTTTGAAATTTAAAGGTTTGATTGAACAAAATAAAAAATATATTTGTGTATCCAATTAAAAACACTGAGTGTAAAGTTTAATTAATCCTTATAAAATTGAGAAGTTTTATGTGGATTGTGGAGAAGGAAGCTATAAACTGAGTGCTCATAGCTTAACGACTAAAACGGTTATTCCTCAATCATTGTATTCCAGGTATTTCTGCGCAATTCTTTCCTCCGTCTCCTCTCCTTCTCTCTCTCTCTCTCTCTCTCTCTCTCTCTCTCTCTCTCTCTCTTATGTTATTTTTAGCTAAATTTCTGTTAAGAAATCATAGAACCATTCAAAAAATTAAAAAAAAAAAAAACAAAACAAAACAAGGGTCAATCCAACTGTCAGAAGGTACCATTTGGTCGATCGAACATTTTCGGTCGAGGAGAAAAAAGGGAAAAAAAAAAATGGTGTCTGATCGATGCTTCTCCTTGATTCTCTTCTCCCTTCTGATTGGCTTGGCCTCTTCAAGCTTCATTTCATGTAATTCATATTCATTTCTATTGTTTTATATGTATATACGTATATTTATATATATATATATAAATATATACATGTGTATGTAATTATTTTAAAGTTGTTTTTGGGTTGAGCTGATTTATTGAGTTTGGTGGCAGATGATGTCATTGAATCTCATGGGTCAACAGGCCGTACCCTTCTTCAGGCGAAAGCAAGTTAGTGTCTATTTCTTAATCTCTGTTTGGTTACCGAGAAAATTGCAGGAAAGAAATGAAATTATCCTGAATTTCGACCTACCGCACCAACAAAATTCCTTGTTTTTTCCACACCCCACCCCCCCCCCCCCCCCCCCCCCCCCCCCCCCCCCCTCCCTCTTTCTAGGCTAATTTGAGGATCTATCTTTAAGATTGACCACCTTTGATTACGAAACTTCCAACAATAATATGTCGCGCAATTAGAATTATATTCTGTTCAGGACCACAAAGAAAAAATTGTACATACACAATCTTTTCTTTCATGAATTTTTTGGGTAGCTAATTAAAGTGTTTTTGAAGAACAGAGTTTATACTCGAACATCCATGATCCAAATATTCCGGAGTTTTTACTATTTTTATCTTCTGTTTTTATAATTTGAACATGAGCATAGGGGAATGGTGAATTTTGTGAAGCATATATTTGTTTGTTGCACATATATAGAGGTGTCAAACGGGCCGGGCCCGGTCAAAGCGGGCCCGATCGGGCTTCGGGCTGGGCCGGGCTTCACCAAACATCAGGCTGGGCTTGGGAGAGGAGGGGAGGTGTCTGCCCCGAACCGGCGGGTCGGGCCGAACGGGCTAGCGGGCTTTCTTCAACTTTTGGACTAGGCTGTGGTGGGCTTCCGGTCGGGCCGGGACTTTTTCTTCATTTCGGGCCGGGCCATGGATGGAAGGATGGGTGTCCACCCCGGCCCGGGGTATGTGAACCTGGCCTAGTGGGCAAGGCTTTTAGCCCGAAAAAAGCCGGCTGGACCGGGCCAATCCTACCCGATTGACACCTCTACACGTATATGATTTGATCAAATGTCAGGCCTAAGGTTCTGTTTGGTTCATGGATTTAGCGAAGGAAAGGAAAGAAAGAAAACAGCACCCCAAATGAAGTGTCCGCGGAGTGTCAAAATGCAACCGGCACCCCAAATGAAATGTTTGTGCTACATAGTTTAGCATTACACATTAGTGTCTATACGTGTAGAGCGAGGAGAAAGGTGGTTGTAGATTAGAAGCCGCTATTACGAACTCAAATTTCACATGAGGCTGAGAAGTACTGGAAAAGAAGAGCTTAAGAGATTGGAATGGTGCAATTAGTTTGGATGAGAAATTCAAGTTGGTTGGATTGGTTTTTATGAGTTATTTGTATTATTACAATTAGCAACAAGCATGGATATTTCGATGATACTAAAAGCTTGCTTGGTACAACGGAAAAGGGGTAAGGAAGGAGAACGGAGGGGGGGAGGGAAGAGGTATAATCACTTGTTTAGTAGGGTGGAACATAGGAGGGAAAGGAAGAGGGGAGGGATGAATCTTTTCTACAAGTCCACTAACTTTGAATCTGCCTATTGGGGAAGTAAAAATGTAAATTTTTAGAAAATGACATTCTTATCCTTGGACAAATACGACAATATACCATACAAACGGTACACACTTTGTTATAGTTAATTTATACGTCTTAACTCCCAGTTCCTTCTTTCATCCCTTCACTTCCCTCCAATTCGATCTAACAAATGTATTAAGAAAGCACGTCTTCCCTTGCCTACAGATACCTCTTCCCTCTCTTTTCTCTTCCAATCTCTTCTCTTCCCTCCACTTTTCCAAAGCAAGCATAAATCAAAGCCACCAAAATTTTGAGAAAGAACCTGCAAAAAAAACGTTGGCTGATAAAAAAATCATGGTTGTGGAGGTGGTTGGGCAAGGTAAGCGAATAGCAGTGCTGCTAGCCGGATTGGAGTTAATACAAATTAACCCCTCTAAAACATTTTCGACATATGGATAAGCTACGGTTTTCCGTGTGGTACTGCCTATTCTATAATGGATGTTGGAACTTTCGAATTTTTTTAGCATATCCAATACATAAATCTGTGTTTTACTTGTTGAATAATGAGCAAAACTGTGACACGTCCTGTGCCTGCCTGGTGCCTGGGCAGGGGCGAAAACGAGTGGTTGAAGGACCATGTTTAAGACGGGTTTAGAAAGTGAAATTGAAGTGGATTTTTCGAAGTTTTGTAGAAGATTGAAAAGTAAGTGCTTTTGATTCTGGTAACTAAACTAGAGGAAGACAGTTGGTGGTGTGAGAATGGTTGGGGTCTTTATGGTGAAGATGTGAAAATCACAAGTAAAATGAGGATGCCTAATTTACGAAGCGAACACAACACTAGAGTCTGTTAGGTGGATAATTTTCATTTTCTCTTCCCAATTTGTTTCCTTTTCTTAATTCACGAACCAAACAGATCGGTTGAGTCTAGGTGCTCGCACATTCATTTGCACCAGCCAATTCCAGCACTAGTTGTGCACAACGATTGGTGGGAGCCCGAAATGTTGGAAAATTTATTGATATAAACAGAAACAGATTCTGGATTACAACTATTGAAAACAGGAAAAATTACAATTGGATAGAAATCAGAATTACAATATGTAAACAGAAATCAAAACTGAAAAAACTGAATTAAGATCAAACCGAGGCCTGTGAAGTTTCACAGTTTCCTTAAAACAGATTCGCCGCCTCACCAGAAGTGCTTGAGGATATCTCCGGCGTCTGTCTCCCAGGATACAACGGCAATAACCAGCAGTAGACAAGCACGGTGTTCGACTGCTCCGGCGAACCAACTATGTTCTATGTCTCTTTCAGGAAGGAATATTGGAAGGGAGGAAATAGCTCTTGTTTTTCTGACTCTGAAAATTTCTGAGGAGAAAGCTCAGATTATATAGGACTAAGGGGAGAGAGGATTCATTGGATGTACATTATGAATTTGTGGATTCATCCATGTATGTACATTATGAATCTATAGATTCATCCATGTATATACATGAGTACATTATGTATTTGTGGATTCATCCATGTATGTTCATTATGAATCTATAGATTCATCCATGCATATACATGATTCATCTATGAATGTGCATTATCCATGAATGAGAATAAATACATTTATGTATATACATTTCCCATGCATTTCCCATGCATTCATGTATGTATATTATATAAATGTATTTAATGGATTAATTTCTCATTCACTCAATAATAATTTTGGACATGTAAATATCCAAAGTTCATCTCCTCATGGAGGAGAACACAAATCCACAAGGACCCCATTCAAACTCTAAATGGTTCCCACATTCATTTGACCTCAAACATGGCCAAAAACACATATTAATCCAACAATCCCCCACATGAATGAAATTAATCGAAACGGTGTGAGACAGCGTAGACTCGACAAGAGAGAGAGCACAACGGATCACTCCTGCAAAGGATAGGTAGCTTTTGGCTTTGAACCTTCCCTTGTGACAATCTATCAGATTTACTGGCTGACCAGTGAACGTATAGTCTTGAACTGATTGCCATTAGTGTAAACAACCAACAGACCTCACACAGGAGCTTTCCAACCATAGTTTAGTTCTTACACTTGTGTTCATTTTGGCCTTGAACACTCGCCTGGTTCAGTAAATGTTTATCAAAGAATTTTGCCATTCTCAAATTCTTTTAGAAGCGGCCCCACTTCACATTCACATAGGTGACTATTCAGAGTATCCTGCTATACTCCGCTTGGTTACCAACGCACATAGTCATTAAAAGCTAAGCTTACCCTCACACCATGCAGGTATCACTGTTTTATCATTAGAAATGGGCTGGAGAGCATTTCTCCTCAGTGATTCTCTTAAGGTACATGAAATTAGGTTGTCCCTTTGAACCTAGATCTTGGGATCTCCAGTCAACTAGGTTGGGTTTCCATTCCAGTCCCTTGTAATCGTCATAGGCTTTAGTCCCATTCCTCTAGATGATTTATCAACTAACTCTCGATTTAACCCTTTGGTTAGCGGATCCGCAATATTGTCCTTTGACTTTACATAGTCAATCGTGACAATCCCACTTGAGAGTAGTTGCTTAATGGTATTGTGTCTACGACGAATATGTCTAGACTTACCATTATACATATTACTTTGTGCCCTTCCAATAGCAGATTGGCTATCGCAGTGTATGCAAATAGCTGGCACAGGTTTTGACCATCTAGGAATATCTTCTACAAAATGGCGAAGCCATTCAGCCTCTTCAGCTGCCTTGTCTAGCGCAATGAATTCAGATTCCATTGTCGATCTAGCAATACAAGTTTGTTTTGAAGATTTCCATGATACAGCTGCACCACCAAGTGTGAAAAACATATCCACTTGTAGATTTTGAATCTTTCATATCGGATATCCAATTTGCATCACTGTATCCTTCCAATACAGCTGGATATCTCATGTAGTGCAATCCCTGATCACGTGTATATCGTAAGTACCGCAGTACCCTTACTATCCCTTTCCAGTGTTCAGCACTAGGATTACTAGTGTATCTACTCAGTCTACTAACTGAATAAGCAATGTCAGGCCTTGTACAACTCATCAAGTACATCAAGCTTCCTATCACTCGAGAATATTCTAGTTGAGAAACACTCTCACCAGTATTCTTGGATAGATGTAGACTTAAGTCCACAGGCGTCCTGGCTATACTTGTATCAGACTTGCTGAATTTCTCTAGAATCTTGTCTATATAATGTGACTGTGATAAAACAAGTCCATTGGTATTTCTAGAGATCTTGATGCCCAATATAACATCAGCAAGTCCCATATCTTTCATGTCAAATTTAGAATTCAACATTTTCTTAGTGGATTTAATGATTTTAACATTACTACCCACTATGAGCATGTCATCAACATAAAGACATAAGATGACATAGCCTTCATTCGTGTCTTTGACATAAACACATTTATCACACTCATTGATTTTAAACCCACTAGAGAGTATAGCTTTGTCAAATTTTTCATGCCATTGTTTTGGAGCTTGTTTCAAGCCATACAATGATTTAACAAGCTTACACACTTTATTTTCTTGCCCTGGAGCAGAAAATCCTTCAGGTTGTTCCATGTAGATTTCTTCATTCAAATCTCCATTAAGGAAGGCTGTCTTAACATCCATTTGATGTATTTCGAGACCTCGCAAAGCTGCGATCGCAATAATCATACGAATGGAAGTTATTCTCGTAACAGGAGAATACGTATCAAAGTAGTCTAGACCCTCCTTTTGTCTATACCCTTTAATGACAAGCCTTGCCTTATACTTATCAATAGTACCATCCGTCTTCATTTTCTTTTTAAAAATCCACTTGTAGCCCAACGGCTTACAACCAGGAGGAAGATCTACCAGTTCCCAAGTATGGTTTTGTAGGATAGAATTAATTTCACTCTTGATTGCTTTTTTCCACAATGGACCATCTGGTGATCTAATAGCTTCATTATAGCTTTGAGGCTCACTTTCTATAACATAAGTTAGAAAGTCTGGACCAAAAGATTTTGAGGTCCTAGAGCGTTTCCCACGTCTAGGCTCAACATTAACATCATCTTCTTGGGTTTTACTAGTTTCCCCAACAGTCTCAAATGTGCGTTTTTTAGAAGTATATTCCTCTTTACAAGGAAATATATTCTCAAAGAACGACGCATTTCTAGACTCCATGATCGTGTTCTTGTGTATATCTGGGTTTTCAGATTTGTGTACAAGAAACCGATACGCACTACTATTATGTGCATAGCCAATAAATAAACAGTCAACAGTTTTTGGACCTATCCTCTCTTTCTTAGGAGTAGGTACAAGAACTTTTGCAAGACACCCCCACATTCGTAAGAATTTATATGATGGTTTTCGACCATTCCATTGTTCATACGGGGTTTGATCAACTTTCTTTCGAGGCACCTTATTTAAAATGTAATTTGCAGAGAGAATTGCCTCCCCCCATAAGTTCTGTGGCAATCCAGAACTTATTAACATAGCATTCATCATTTCTTTTAAGGTACGATTTTTCCTTTCAGCAACTCCATTTGATGGAGGCGAATAAGGTGCAGTGGTTTGGTGAATAATTCCATTTTGTGCACAATAGTCACCATATGGTGCTACATATTCACCACCTCTATCACTTCTTAACACCTTAATCTTTTTCCCAAGTTGATTCTCAACCTCTGTCTTGTATAGAATGAACTTATCCAAAGCTTCATCCTTACTTTTTAGCAAATACACATAACAGTATTTAGTGCAGTCATCAACAAAAGTAATAAAATACTTATTGCCACCTCTAGATTGAACCATTTTTAAATCACATACATCAGTATGAATTAAACCCAATGGTTCAGTGCTTCTTTCAACTGATTGAAATGAAGTCTTTGTTAATTTTGCTTCAACACAAGTTTCACATTTCTCACTTGTGTCAATATGGAAGTTTGGTATGTGGTCTAATTTAATTAATCTTCACAAAGAATTAAAATTAACATGTCCTAGTCTACCATGCCACAAATTGGAAGACTCAAGCAAGTAAACAGAAGAGGTACTCATTTTATTAATTTTTGGGAATACAGTCGCTACATTCAATTTAAACATCCCATTACACATATACCCCTTCCCCACATACATTCCTGCTTTGGTCAACACCACCTTGTCTGACTTAAAGACCATACGGAAGCCATGCTTGCTTAGGAGAGAACCGGATACCAAATTCTTGCGAATTTCCGGTACATAAAGGACATTGTTGAGAGTTAGCTCCTTTCCTGAAGTCATCTTCAGAATTATTTTCCCTTGCCCTTCAACATCTGAGGAGGCAGAATTTCCCATATACATCTTCTCACCATTAGTCATTGGTTCGAAGGAAGTGAACATAGCCTTGTCGGAGCATATGTGGCGAGTAGCACCAGTGTCTATCCACCATTCCCTTGGGTTTGAATCCACCAAGTTCACTTCAGAGACCACAGCCGACAGATTAATGTCAGAGACATCCCTTGAGATAGAATCTAACTCAGTCATATTAGCTTGATTATTCTGGACTTTCTTTGGCAGGCGACATTCAGAAGCCCGGTGTCCAGTCTTGCCACAGTTGTAGCACTTGCCTTGAAACTAAAACTTCGGCTTCTTGGCGATACCACCTTTTGGCCCCATCTTGTACCCTTTGCCAGAAGGAATTTTCTTCTTCCCACGTGATTTTTGACCATGCTCAACCATATTAGCCTTGGCCCCAAAGTCCCCCAATTTCCTGCCAGCCCCTTTGTTGTCTTCTTCAATTCGAAGCCTTACGATGAGATCTTCAATCTTCATCTCCTTTCGCTTGTGCTTCAAATAGTTCTTGAAGTCCTTCCAAGCAGGGGGTAGCTTTTCAATTATAGCAGCAACTTGGAAAGTTTCGCTTAAGGTCATCCCTTCAGCATGGATTTCATGCAAGATCACTTGCAGCTCTTGAACTTGACTGATCACAGTTTTCGAGTCCACCATTTTATAGTCGAGGAATCTCCCCACTACAAATTTCTTTGAACCGGCATCCTCGGTTTTGTACTTTCTGTCTAAGGACTCCCACAGTTCCTTAGCAGTGGTTTTAACACTATACACATTATAGAGTGTATCGTGTAAGCCATTCAATACATAGTTTCGGCACAGAAAGTCCGAGTGCTTCCAAGCATCAATAGCCAGCACAACCTCTCGGTCTTGTTCGTTTTCATTAGGCACAGGAGCCTCTTCCTTCAAGAACCTCGCAAGGTTCAAGGTGGTAAGGTAGAACAACATCTTTTGCTGCCACCTCTTGAAATCCATGCCATTGAATTTCTCGGGTTTCTCCCCGTGGTTCACAGGAACCGTTTGGATTGAGGGAACTTTCACCGGTATGGAGCCAATCACAACGATGTTGGAGCCAGTAGCACCGTCGGTTGCAGTGTTCACATTCTCATTTGCCATTTCTGAAAATTATCACAAGAGAAAAGAAATTAAATCTAATATATATTTTTTTTTTCCTTTTCTCTCTTAATTTTAACAGTAGCAGATTTTTGTTTTCCGATTTTTGTTAGGAAAACGAATGAAATTTAAGATTCTGCCCGCCATGTCCCAAGCAAAACTCGATTCTGCACACTTTTTGTCTAATGCAAATTTCTCAGATTCTGCACCGTTTGGGCAGAAAACGAGAATCACAGTAGCAGTTTTTTTGTAAAACGAAAACTGTGTTTCCAAAATATGATTTATGTTTTTGTTTTGAAAATTATCGAATCTGTTTTAAGATTGTTGGAAAATTTATTGATATAAACAGAAACAGATTCTGGATTACAACTATTGAAAACAGGAAAAATTACAATTGGATAGAAATCAGAATTACAATATGTAAACAGAAATCAAAACTGAAAAAACTAAATTAAGATCAAACCGAGGCCTGTGAAGTTTCACAGTTTCCTTAAAATAGATTCGCCGCCTCACCAGAAGTGCTTGAGGATATCTCCGGCGTCTGTCTCCCAGGATACAGCGGCAATAACCAGCAGTAGACAAGCACGGTGTTCGACTGCTCCGGCGAACCAACTATGTTCTATGTCTCTTTCAGGAAGGAATATTGGAAGGGAGGAAATAGCTCTTGTTTTTCTGACTCTGAAAATTTCTGAGGAGAAAGCTCAGATTATATAGGACTAAGGGGAGAGAGGATTCATTGGATGTACATTATGAATTTGTGGATTCATCCATGTATGTACATTATGAATCTATAGATTCATCCATGTATATACATGAGTACATTATGTATTTGTGGATTCATCCATGTATGTTCATTATGAATCTATAGATTCATCCATGCATATACATGATTCATCTATGAATGTGCATTATCCATGAATGAGAATAAATACATTCATGTATATACATTTCCCATGCATTTCCCATGCATTCATGTATGTACATTATATAAATGTATTTAATGGATTAATTTCTCATTCACTCAATAATAATTTTGGACATGTAAATATCCAAAGTTCATCTACTCATGGAGGAGAACACAAATCCACAAGGACCCCATTCAAACTCTAAATGGTTCCCACATTCATTTGACCTCAAACATGGCCAAAAACACATATTAATCCAACACGAAACTCCAACTGCAAACGAAACTTGACAAATATTCATTGCATAGAGTTCTCTCTCTACCCGAAAATCATTATTTAAAAATAATGAAAAAAAAACCAGTAATGTATTCCAAATTTCGTAGGATAAGATTGATCGAACATTATGTCTGGATTCCTCGGAATAGAGTACCCTTTTCACTTCTTGAAGGCTTTGTTTGGTTCTTGAATTTAGTGAGGGATAAGCAAGGAAAACATAGAGGAAAACATTTTCCTTTGTTGGTTAATACAGAAAAACGATGAAAAAAATAGGAAAGAAAATAGAATAAGTTTAGAAATAAATTAAACATTTTAAATGTTGTGAGTCATGTCCTTCCTTTATTAGAAATTTTAATTTTTAATGTTATCCAAGCATGAAGGAGAACATAAGGGAAAACACAAGATAACTGGTTTGCTATATTGTTCTTTTCCCTTCAAGAAATCAATGAACCAAACAGAGCTGAAAAGAGAAAGCAGAATTTCATTCTACATTCGTACCAACTCCGACAGATTAGTGCGATAATCTTATCTCCTGACAAACTTCGCAGGTTGCCCCATAGGATTTGAGGGTCTGAACTACACAATCATCACAAGCCAGTGCAAAGGACCCCAATACTCACCTAGCCGCTGCTGCGATTCGTTCAAGCAATTCGCTTGCCCTTACTCAGAGCAGATCAGCGACCGAAAAAATGATTGCGCTGAAACCATGTTCAGCTACATAAATCTCTATGGAAAATACCCGCCTGGACTTTTTGCAAGTTTGTGCAAAGAAGGGAAGGAAGGTCTCAAATGTGACCAGAATGCAACGGAATCAGTCAAAACTTCCCAAAACAGTAATAAAAGTGGGGCTCTGATTGGATGTACTCATTCCCCTATGCTGGTTCTCACAGCAGGCTTCCTAATGATACTGCTCAACTTCTTCTGAGAACATAACACATATACAAATCTATATATATAGTCATTCAATATATGTTCTGTTATACATATCCTTACTGAATTGGGATTCTTTCAAAGGTTAGGTTATGTGGAGATGTTCTGTTTTTTTTTTTCACAACTCTTCATGCTTGACTTATAATATTCTTGAATTGTAAGCAATCAACTAAGTCGAGTATTTGTTATTGTGAAGGGGATTCATAAATTCATAATAATCCCATTTTTTTTATAAGAAGAACCATATTTTAGGTTAGCCACATTACCTCGAGGTGCAACTTCATAAGAATAAGTTGACTCACTTCTTGTTGCTGCCTTTGCTCAACAGCCTGGAATGAACTAGGCAAAGGCTATGCAGATCATCCACCCGAAATTTTGCACATTACTTGGGGTGTTCGGGTGGTTACAAAATTAGAAACTTTTATTTGTCTAACGATTTGATTTTGTTTTGTGAGTAATGCTATGGTTCGAATTTGGTCCAAATTTGTTACTCAATTGTTGTGTCACTAAGCCACCTAATTAAAACAACGTTTAATCAAATTCAAGTGGTCCCACTGTCACATCAACCGGCAACCCAATTTCGGAGATTAATATTTGAGAACCATATCATTGTTCTTTCTTTTGGTATTGAGAAATCTCAACCGTACTTTGAAATTTGTATACCGAGTTATTGTCAATGGTGCATTTATATATTTCATGTGATTGTTTTACGTATACGAATTTATCTACGTGGACAGACGTGCACCTTTTATGTTTTATAACCGTAGTAGTGTGATTGATACAAATTATTGGTCATTGAGTCATATGGTAAATCCTTTTTGGGTCCATCAATAACATGATTGGTTAGCAAGGGTTGGTATCCAATGTAATGTAAGGTTATGCGATCCTGTTGCCAGCTTTCAATTGAATAATTCAATGGACTAAGCAATTTAAATCCCATTTATGCCAATGCCATTTATTGTTTGTCGACAAAAACATCACCACTAACCATTTTTTGGTTGCAACAATTCAACAGAGAGAAGGGCCCTTGTATGCTATTAGTACCATTTTACATGCATCAGTTGCATTCTATATGCATTCGCACGCGCATGTGTAAATACACGGCTAGATCGATTTCTATATCGAGTTAAAACTTTTAATAAATAAATTCTCTCACTATCTCAATTTCATTTCCTCTTTTCGAGTCCCTAACAACATAATCAAATTCTCCGCAAATCCCTAGATGTAGCTCAATTATGGGTGAACCACATAAAATCTTGTTGTTTCTTGTTTGCTCGTTGGATTTTTCTTAAATTTTCAGGGTTCATTTCTCACAATTTTTGGATCTGGGAATGATGGTTGTTGATTCCCAATATTCAAATCCTTTTTACATATATATACAAAGATTCTCTAAAGAGAGCGCCCTCTCTTTGTTAAAGGGAAGACCTCACTTTTGGTCGTCGGATGGTGTTTAAAACCTGTGAAATAACAAAACTGCCCCTAATGAAAACACGATCCGACGGCCAAAACAGAGAGCTCTATCTTTATTAAAGAGAGGGCTCTCTTTAGTCATTTCACAGTTTTTAATTACGATCTAACGGGCAAAACAGAGGTTCTCCCTTTAATAAAGAGAGGGCGCCCTCTTTAGAGAATCTTTGTATATATATCCTATATATGTGTACATTTATAATTAGGCTAAATTACACTTTAGTACCCTATAGTTTGGGCGAAGTTTCACTTTGGGCCCTCTAGTTTCAATTGTAACACTTTGGTCCCTGTAGTTTTGATTTGGTTTCAATGTGGGACCTGCCTCTAACTCCGTCAATGTAACTTGACGGAAAACTCACGCGCCTTACATGAATTCATTTATTAGAGACATTTTGGTACCCTATAGTTTGAGCGAAGTTTCACTTTAGGCCCTGGAGTTTGGGCGAAGTTTCATTTTAAGCCCTAGAGTTTGGGCGAAGTTTCACTTTGAGCCCTGAAGTTTGCAAGGCACATAAGTGTCCCGTCAAGTTACATTGACGGAGTTAGAGGCAGGTCCCCTATTGAAACCAAATCAAAACTATAGGGACCAAAGTGTTGCAATTGAAACTAGAGGGCCCAAAGTAAAACTTCGCCCAAACTACAGGGTACTAAAGTGTAATTTAGCCTTTATAATTATAGGTTATACAGTAGCATAAAGGCTTTGCTGCTTGGATTATAATTTATAAGGGCCATGGATCATGACAAGGATGCAGGAAGCAGTCCGAGTAATATCAATCACCTAAAAAAGAAAAGGGAAACAACTGGCCCACTAAAAGGAGAAAGCAAACTACTCATGTGCAAAGGCTGATGATATAGGAAACATACATTGCGACTTGACAATTTGATTATTTCCACTCTTGGTGCCAAAAATTTAAGTTAATCAAATATTAATAGCTAGTGAATCTACTATATAGACTTGAACCCAAGACGAAACAAACAGGGTGACTATAATTCACATGGATGCGGGTCATAAATGGGTCAACATGTTCAACACAATTATGAAATAACAAGATCAAGACACACAGTTGTCACCCATAACTATATTGACATTAGAGCATCTCCAATGTGGAATTAGCATATGAGTAGCCCATACGGTATTTTGGTTACTTTAATAGTTAATGTGCCCCAACAATGCATAATTTACCGAGTAGCCATTTTAGCTTTTAAGTAGGTTGTTACAATTCGGGCTGTTGTAGTTATCCCTCTCTCTCTCTCTCTCTCTCTCCAATTTGGAGAGGTGCAGGTTCGATCCTCCTCAAAGGCGAGATGTGGTTCTATCCGTGTGGAAAGGACGACAGGCTAGTGCCCCATTCTCATCAGGTCACGAGTTCACGCTCTGACCACCCCCCATCCTCTTAACATACTAATATCTAACCGCTGATGTATTACCTTAGACAAAAAAAAAAAAAAGTACATTGTTACAGTACAATCGCAAATGCAGTTTTACATGATAATACGATGGCTACAATCTTCACGTCAAATTTATTTACCCTCTCTATTTCCATAGTTGGTAAAAATGCCAACATTAGAATATCTCCAACTGGGTAATCGAAAGCGTATGGCATGCAAACCCAATGACTATCAGTATCTACCAAATTAGATGACTCTAACCTTTCAATTCACAATCCAACAAGGTCATCAAATGAGTTACAAAAATGGATACTAATGACAAGAGTTAGCATTTTTTGCATACGGGAGGGTAACCAAATTTTGAAAGATATCATAAGCTTTGGATTGTCATTCTAAAAAGCATCTATAGTTAGTTGCGGTTAGGGATGGACACGAGCCGAGTCGAGCTTGCTCGCAAGCTTTTTCACGAGCTCGTCAAATGAGCCGAGCTTTTAAGTGACCGCGAGCTTTCTTGCGAACTTTTTAACGAGCTTTTTCGCGTGCCCTTTAAACTATATAGTTTAATGATAAATCAATCATTTATCAAGCCTATTAACAAGGTTTGTCATATTTTCTCTAAAGTTGTATAGTTTTATAATAAATGTATCTATAAAAGTCATTATACATTATCAAACCTATTAACGAGCTTGCTCAGGAGCCTTAATCGATCGTGTTCACGAGCTCAAATAAGCGAGCCAAGCCGAGCCAAACCGAGCCTAACCTTTATCGAGCCGAGCTTCAAACTCTTATTGAACGGCTCTGTTCGTATCCACCCCTATTTGCAATTTGACCAAAATATTTAAAATATTAAAATAGTTATTCATTTTACTACTATAGTACTACTATTATTGAAGAACATTTGGTGAGAATAACTCGATAGATAATCAAGATTCAAGATTATTATGCCTTCCATTCCTAATTAAATGTCCGTTACAATTTTGTACAGTGTTTAAAAAAGATATGTTATGCGGAGTATTCATTTTTGTTGTTCATTACATAACTAATACTTTCTTATTTTACTTTTAAATGTGATGAATATTTAATTTTTCTACTCATTTCTTACTTTATTTTGAATAATACTAAGGCTAGTGCTAATGTCAAAGCACAATGTGCTAGTGTCAAAGCACAAAGTGTCACTAAAAGCTTTAATGACACATAGATACATTATGCTTTGACATTAACATCACCCAATACTAAATGTTATTATTATTTGTCTTTATTGTAAGAGTATTATAAAAAATTTATACAATATAAAATTTGTAATTAAAATAAAAGTAAACACTTATTTTATAACATCAAAAATAAAAAAAATAAAATAAAAAAAAATAAAAAAAAGCAATACACACTTATTTAGGGACATAAGGAATACTCAAATAAGCAAGATACAATTTTGATTAGTCAAATGCAAATTCTGCTTTAGTGCCATGTACAAAGTTGGATTCACAAATTGGCAATTGTGGACCCTACAGTGACATCTTTTCAGTGATATTATGTGATGTCGTTACACTCTACAGTAACACAGAAGAAAAACAGACACATATTTTAAAAAGTTGTGTAAAAATTGTATAAAAATTATATTTCAAAATTACCCTTGTGGAATTTAGCAACAAAAATTGAGCGTATGGGTTGAATGTTTGACTGATTTTGGATTAGTTTAAAACTTGGTGGGCATGATACAAAACCAAACAAAGGTAAAGTAAACGTGAGACATTACATCTAACAAAAATTTGGACTTTTAAAATCCAAAAAAATAAAAAAAAAAAAAAAAAAAACAACTCAGCACAGCAGAAACAAAAATTTGAGCTTAAAAAAACCCAAAATTCCTGATACAAAAAACAACTTCTCTTTCTCTCTCTCCACCCAAAAAAACATTGCAATTTGCAATTTCTTGAATACCAGTTCTAGAAACAAAAGATGAACCACCTAATAAACTTTGATGATGAACCACCTAATAAACTTTGATGTCCTAAAAATCAATGCTTTATCTGTGAGCAGTGACCAGTGTTTCAATAAATCTCAATCCATCAAAGCGGGGCTCAAATTTTTCTGATGAATTTGGTTTCTGAGACTCTGAACTTTCTCCATCTTTGCGTGAATTCATATCCTGAAAAATTACAGTCAATATAATGAAAAATTATTAATAATGGGAATAAGCGATTGAAAAAATCACCAAAAAAAAGGCACATGTTAAAAGGAGTTAAAAAATAGCCACAAATAGAAATAAATGAGTGAGATTCACGGCTACATTTTCATAAGTGTGGATTTCTCATATATTTTTTACTACTTAAGTTCCTTAACATGTGGGCCTAAGGCACATGCTAACATTTCCCTATATATGTATTTAAATGTATATGTAGAGAGGGATGAGAGAGAATTTTGGTTCTTTGAATTTCAAGAAGAAAAAAAAAAGATAGTGAGGACGAGATTGAGCACTAATTTATGCCACGAAAAATAGATCTCCCTGGTCAGATCTCTGTTTGGTTGCCAAGAAAGTGAAGGAAAAAAAGGACTAAAAGTACAGAATGCAATAAAAATAGCTGTGGGTTGGAAATTACGGAATCTACTAACAAAAACCCAGAATTGCAAGTCCTTATTTTCTCGGCATCCAAACAGAGATTTTCTTTCACCGCAAGAAAAAGTAAAAAAAAAAAAAAAAAAACCCAGCAACCAAAAGGGGAAAAAAAATATTAAAAATTAAGAAAGAAAAATTTAAGATTTTACCAGGCGAGAAATCTGAATCTTGGGATTAGAGACGGCAAAGGCAGTAGTTGCTGCGGCGGCGGCAGCGGCGGCGAAGAGTCCTGATTGCTTCATAGAGTGTTGTTTGGATACTGAGAAAATTTGACTCCGGAGATCTAGTAAAGGTGGAAAAGAGTTTCAGTTTTTCTCGGGAAAAGTAAAGTAAAGAAAAAGGTAAGTGAGAGAGAAAAGTTGTTGGAAACAGAAAGGTCTTAGTACGGCGGTATTTAAAGCGATGGTCCTGGTCAGTGTTCAAAAATTTACGCGGCAACGTGATACACTGAATTGGGCCCCTTTTTTCACCTAAATTACGGTCTTACCCTTTGAGTAGTTGGAATGCTTGCTTAATTTCGAAGAAACCTACTTACTACTTGGGGACCAAGTTGGCTTCACAATTTTGAAGAAAATAATTTTGCTCACCCAATATTTAGTGCACCAATACTCATTTAAATCTTTTATTAGTTAATACACTAAGATTTAGGATTTAATTAATAGTTTTTAATTTTGAGTCCCACTGGATTGACCAATGAGAGACTTGAATAAGCATCGGCACACTAAAAATTGAGTGAGCAAAAATGCTCTCAATTTTCAACCATAGAAAAACAAAGCACAATTAGTCAATTAGTTATTAGTAATGCTTATGTTTCTTAAATTTAAATTGGATGATATTGAAGTAGTCTCATCATTATTGAAGTTGGTTCTAGTGCCATATCACTGACACATCATTTATGACGTGTTTTTGAGATCAAGATTTGGGAAGCATAGCAATATTCATCAACAATGCTAGGGACACAAACACTTAAACACACTCTGTCACTCTCCTGGGTGGCACTGTGAGGTCCAAATAATTTCACCGAACCCTACAGTATCACCCAAAAGAGAGATAAAGTGTGTTTGTAAATATTTGTGTACAGTATTTATACCCCCAAATATTACCCATTATTCTTGTCGTGAACAAAATAGTTGTTACAAAAATATGCTCCTAGTATAAGTATACTGAGATGGGTTAATTAGTGTTAAGTCTCACGTTGGAAAAAACTATCGATTAAATGAAAATGAAAACTTTTTTTTTTAGTGAAAATCTCTCATATATAAAACTTGGCAAAAAAATCCCAATAATTTTGACATTAAGTTCACCATTAGAAAAAATAATTGATTAAAGGACACAATGAAAAACTTTTTTAGTGAAAAGTCTATCACATATAAAATTGGGCAAAAAAATCCGACGATTTTGATATTAAATCCTCGTTAGGAAAAATTATTGATAATGAAAACTTTTTTAGAGAAAAGTCCCTCACATATAAACCTGGGAAAAATAAATCCTAATCGGGAATTTTTTGCCCAATTTTATATGTGAGGGTGAAATTTTACAAAATCATCAAAAAAAATTTGCTCGGTTTTATATGTGAGGTACTTTCATTAAAAGATTTTCGATGGTGGACCTATACTTAAAAACTACTCTAAATGGACTAAACCCTTAACTTCCCCAATTTTATTATCAGTTGGTTTGCATTCAAATCTTTAAAATAGGGAGAATTCTATGTTACAATTTAGTAGTTTGGTTGTATCATACAATTAATCAAAATATAAGTATGATGTTTTAAATTTTGTGTACAATTTTTTGAGATTTAGAACAAAACTACAACGGGTACAATATTTTGAAACCTAGATACAAATTTTTTAGACCTAAATAAACCCACTATGATTATAATGCTTGTGACCTAACAGTGTGGCTTCCTCTTAGTCACAGAAGTTGATTGTCTGATATGATCAAACCGTCTAAGTTGTATAATAGAATTCTACTTAAAATAGATTATGTCGTTTTAAGCTTGTTGGATATTTAATTTTTGACTCATTCGTTTTTTGGTAGGTTTTTTCAGGGTTTCTGGTAATATAGGTATACCACGTGCGTAATGATTTCAGATTCTGCATTTATTTATTTTATTGTTTTTTTTATTATTAATTGCGATACAATATTTTTAGAACACAATTGCTAACCACAAGTCAAATAGTCCCACAGCCAAAAGTCATTAAATCAAATAGTCCATAATCAAAATGTTTCATGTTCCATGTTTCATGATTACTAGTAGGCACTAATCTAGGAATCTAATTTAGCGGGACAAGGGGGGTTTGGTCATCCCATTACTTATATATATATATTTTATAATAAGATAACTATATAAGGAGAGAAAAATACAAATTATTTGAATCAACAAGGTATAGAATAATGAAAAATTTAGTGGGAAATCCCATTCTACCAATGTTTGTTATAATAGACCCACCAATTGGTACTTCCCAATTAAAGACCCTATAATTGTGAATATTGTTAGAGATTAGTCCACAATCCCCAATTATAGAGAGTTTTAGTGACTTTTTTACCCCTATACATATACATAGGCATACATATATAGAAATATATATATATATATATATATATGGTAATAACTCTATTTTTAAAGATCCCATTGATTTGCATATCAAATATATGGAAATAAAATCCCATAACTTTAGCCTTGTACATTATGGGTCTTTTGATTATTTCTAACGCCATTTTTATGTGGGTATCCCATTTTTGTATGTTCTACCAATAATCATTGATCACATAACATATTAATCTGTTACTATGCACCATACATTTATGCGAGTATTGAATTTTACACTGCAACTAGTTCATTTTACACTGCAATTGGTTCATTAGTGTAAAAATTTTACACTGCAACTGGTTTATTTTTACATTGCAACTAGTTCATTAGTGTGAAATTTTATACTCCAATTGGTCAAACTCAATCCCATAATCTTGCATATATTTTGGGAAGTTACCAAACTTATTTTATACTGTAATTGGTCAAACTCAATCCCATAATCTTGCATATATTTTGGGAAGTTACCAAACTTATTTTATACTGTAATTGGTCAAACTCAATCCCATAATTTTGGGAAGTTACTAAATTTTGCATATATTTTAGGAATTAAGTTACTAAATGCCATAATTGTAGGGCTTTATACGTTAGAATCTGTTTAATATTACACATATCTTTTTTAATTTCGTATTTCACCATTCTTGGGTGATCTAACAGTCATTCATCACCATCACAAAAAAAAAATTGTGTTAAATTTCACACTAGAATGAATATAAGTGTTAAATTTCACACTCATATTCGAGTTATTCAACAAAGGAACACTGTCTTATCACAAATTCATTTGCACATGAGTGTTAAATTTTATACTACAACCTTTTGAACCATATCATTTGAACTACAACATAGTATACAGTTACACATCACAACTTTTGAAGCAAGAACAAGTGTTAAATTTTACACTACAACCTTTTGGATCACAACCTTTGAACCACAACATAATATACAATCGGGTTCCATTGTATAGCTTGAGAGAGAGCAAATCCGGTATTGCCATTGTTGTTGAAACCCAGAAAGCTTCCAAGCATCATAAGTCAAAACATCAACCGGGTTCGAAACAATCACCAACATCGAATCGGGCGAGTACTTCGCAAGTTGGGGCACAATAATCAAGAACACCCTTGTTCCTCTGTATCAATTCAGCCTGGACTCGCGGGAGTTCTGCCTAGCGCCGGCGATGACGATACAGAGAGCGGATCCGACGATGATCTTGGTCCTCGAGTAGTCCACGTCAGCCATGATCTTGGTCCCCGGGAGGAGCGCGGCGGCGTATTTGAGACTGAGCATCTCGCCATGGAGTTTATCTGGCTTGCGTCGACTAGCGTGAGGTCGCCGGAGAGGTCCTGTGTGAGGATGGTCTGAGCTATGGCCTGAGCTTTCTCTCTCTAAGCAGAGAGAGAGAGAGAGAGAGAGAGAGAGAGAGAGAGAGAGAGAGAGACCTTGTTGATGCATATATAATGTGATTTATTCTCATTTAGGTATTTGGGATTTGAATTTTGAAAACCCCTAAAATAGTTGGGGTTATTAATTGCAGTTTTGAATGAGAAATGGAAATGGTAGTTTGGTCCAAATTTTGTGGTGTGGACTTCAGACGAAATTGTTTCATACGTTGGGCCTATTGCAAGAAACCTAGAGTAAAATGGACATTATACTAATTAACTCTAGAATAATTTGTAAACTAAATTCAAAATTTATATTTATAAATACACCAAACTTTTTCAAAAATTACATATACACTTCAATTTAAAAAAAAAATCTAATGTCACATCACGAATTTTAGACAACTAAATATTCAATCCAGAGCATATATTCGGACTAATATTCAATTGCCAAAATCTCGAGAATGACACTCTCATACAGGCGAATAGATAATTTATTGAAAACAATAGTTAATAGTGATTAAATAAGGACATGTGATCTTGTTGTTAAAGAAAAACTCTTTATTATTAAATCTGTATTCCCAAACATCCATTTCATTATAAAATAAATAAAGTTTCATTATAAATATTATATTATTTTGATTTACGAAAGAAACATCATGTTCATTAAATAAAAAAAATACATTTTTACAAAGTTTAGCGGAGAGAAAATAAATCTATACATCCATTAGTCAAAGCAACTATAATGTTCCTAATACTCAATATATAATCATTATTACAATTATACATTTGTGGCCCACATTGTCAAAAATAAAATCAAGTATAACAACTCTAATAATAAACAACACAGCGACAATCTCTTTACCCAAACAGAAGCTCCACAGAAAATCTCTAATCACTAAACATGCATATATATTTAACCACGATTCATATAGAAATGCCCCGAATGCATTACGCACCCGGTCAGTATATAAACTACTGGTATGAGTCAACCAAAAATATAAAACGAGTCTTAGGGAACAACGGTGTCCCATAGACTCCCAAAAAAATACTCAAAAAGAAAATTTAACCATAACACATTGTACATTATCGTCATACAGAAAGTAAGTAACACCATCACACAGAATCTCTGTCGAGTTGGAACAGTAGTTCCACACACATTTCAGGACAGAATAGTAGTTTCATTCAATGTGGTAGCAGTGGTTCCAAACCCGAATAATACTAACTGAATACTTACCCGTCAGATATATATGGTGAGCCAGCTCTGCATAAAAGTTAGTGGGTCCATCATCCTGTAAATCGAATGATCACAAACTAGGCGAATAATTCCATATATAAACCGTCCACATTCTAACTTAAACGTCGCGTTCATCATTCTACGCTACTCAGCCTTAGGAAATAATCCATTTTCATTATTTATTGGCCTTAAATTCATTGTTGTGTTCACTAGATTCACCACCTTGGCCCTATGGTACGGCCCACACATATATCTTATGTGTCCCTAAACATAATACCAACGCCCACTCCGGTACCAATTTGGGTGGGGTATCAACCAAATTAGATGTACACACGGAAGGTTGGCCACTATGCCAAAACGTCTAATAAATAAGTCGGGTATAAGTCTTAGGCTAGCTTGATCACACAGCTACTGGCAAAGGTACACTCAGCAAGTCGAGCTACCAAAATATATCACACAACATGGTGTGGTGAATACTAAAGGAATTTTGTTGTCATTATCGTTTATCGTTCGTATTATTCCCTTTTTTTTAATTCACGTTTACCACATAGTTCCAGCTCATCATAGTCCAATCACATCTCTAACTTTTAGATGCGTTCCAATTTCTCATAATATAGGGTTTTTATCAATATACCCATAACAATAGTTCCATAAAATTTTTCGATCGAATTACAAGATCACCAATATACTATTCAATATATTTAGTTTACTTTTTATCAAAATTTTCACAATATAAAGCCAATTATTTCTAATACGATTAGCTCAACAAAACATTCAATATAAGCATACATGAAACATGTAATAAGAAATCATATTCTCTATATCGTAAAATATTCAATTAGACATTTGTTCACTGCTACTGAATTCTGCCCAAATGGTACGGAATCATGGAAAACACTATTAGACGAAAAGTGTGCAGAATTACGTTTTACATGGGACATGCGAGCAGAATCTTAAAACAATCAAAGTATAAATTATTTATAATTTTTCTCTCAAACAAATCCGAGCTTGTTTAAATAAATCCGAAAATCATCAAATAAATCTCAAAATTTAAATCCACTAATAACGAACATACATATCTATACATACACCTATATATACATACTCCAACATGATTTCATGGGTCTTCTACTGATTTACTCAACATATTCTAATTGATGAGAAATCGTAACGAAACAAAATGAAACGAATGGAACAAATGATTAACTCACGTATGCATATATACATATGTGTATATGTACCCGAATAAACACATTTAATTCACCTTGTTTGAATCGTTGAATAGATGCGAGTACAAACCTAACGACGAACAACACGCTCCGTAATTTCACACGCGACGACAGATCCAAAACCCTTCTCTTTTCTTCTCTTTTTCTTCTTCTTTTACGTGGCTAGGGTTCTCTCTCTCTCTCTCTCTCTCTCTCTCTCTCTCTCTCTCTCTCTCTCTCTCTCTCTCTTGTGGCTGCTCTCGTTTTTATCTTTTTTTTTTTTTGTTTTTTTTGCTTTAACTAATCCTAGGATATATTATCTATGTATATACATATAATACACACACAACACATGTATTACAACACTCACATATATAAATCCCCTTTTTCCTCTTATGGGCTCACAAAAAAGAGCCATATGAGGCCATAATGCAACCTAAACCACTAAAATGGCTAACCCAAATGGTATTCATGTCCCGGGTACTTAATTTTCATACCAGATACAATATTTAACATATTTGTGGGCCTATAAACACTATTGAAAAAAAAAATACACATCACTCTTCAATTTTGTTAACAAATATAAATTAATGCAATGTAACACTCAAACTAAACGGGCTCACTAAGGATTTAATTTATATGTCCTCCAAACTTAAAATTTTCAAACATGTGTCTTAGCTAGGCACATTCATATAATATTGCTAACTGAAAATAATAATTGAATAATTATTTGCACACTTAAAAAATTTTAGATTGTTACAGGGGTCGAACTTAAAGATTTAGAAAAAAATTTAAGGGGGTGAGTGTATATACGTAGCGTGTATTTACGAATAATACTAATATAATTAATTTTTTTTTTCAAATCCAGAGGGGTGGAGCCCGCTAGATTCATCCTTGATTATTATTAGGAGTATTTATGTGTAAATATGAATATACACATATACTGGGCATTTGTGCCATAATGCCGTTGGTTCTTTGCTTATACGAATTACCTTACCAACATACTAAGGGCCTCTTTGACAAAACATAGTATAAGGTTTGAAATTAATTACAATCGTAATCGTAATTGCAATCACAAAAAAGTGTAATAGGGCGAGTGCTTCTTGTCAATCGCATGCAATCACAATTTTTTTTAAATGTAGTTTGTGATTCAAAATCACATTTGAGCTTTTTTTTTTTTTTTTTTTTTTTTATTTGGCTAAAAATTTGAGCTTTTCATAAGTCTCTTAAGTATTTTATGATTTTCAATTGGGTAATACTATGGTCATACCCAAATATATACCTCACTCCAAATATATACCTCACTCATATCACTATGGTAGACCCCACACTGATAGTGGACCTCACAGTCTTTTTTTCTCTTCCCATTCGTCCACCTTAGGGTGTACACTTTTTTTTTTTTCTTTTTCTTTCTTTTTTTTTTTTTTTTTTTTTTTTTTTTTTTTTTTTTTTATGGGAAAGCCGCAAAGGGCACACACACACACACAATAGGGGGAGCAAATCCCACACCCCAACAAACTCCCCAAAGAGAATAACTCCCACAGGAGTCGATTGTATATTTGGGTGTGTGGATTTTAGGTTTCTCCCAAACTTTATGTATTACTAGTAAAAGCAGATTTTCCCTCTAGATTAAGAGTGCATTTTTCTCACCCCAATTTTGCTCACCCACCACTGTTATGCTGACAAGTCTCCTATTTGTTGCGATTATATCACATGTGGGACAATCCCATTAATATAGAGATTGTAGATTTGGCTAGATTCCTATTGTGATTTGGTTTTCTATTGTGAAAAAGTTTAATTTGGAGTGAATCTTTGGTTTCTTGCTTGACAAGAAATGGTACGAAACGCTATATAAGGGAATGTTGTATAGGAATTTAGGTAAGTCCTTGGTGTGCCAAGTTGGGGGGTCTCCCCTAATGGGGTTGCATCGTCTAGGGTGAGAGGGACATTAATCGCTAGGGTTTTCCATGAGGGTTGTTCAAATGATAAGGATGTGAGGTAGAGATAGGTATTTCTTATCTCTGTGATTCATCTATGTTACAGTGATTGTGTCAAATTCTTTGGGTATTAAGAGTGGGTGTACAAAAGGTTTGAGGGTTGTACTATGGAATTTAATCCAAAGTGTCTCGTACCAATTGTTTATTCTTAATAGTAAAAGAACTGGTCTCTCGGGTGTGGATATAGGTGGTTTTGCCGAACCACGTAGAAATTTATGTTTTCTTTGGTGTGCTTGTTTATTACTATTGACGTATTTCTGTGTATTTATTGGTGAAATTTGGTTTCGCATATTAAATTCCCAACAAGTGTTTTAGAGCCATAGCGGCCAGGTCTGTGGTGGGCAGAGAAGCATGCTAGTAGTGAAGATTAATTGCACAATGGAACAAGAAGAGAAAAAAAAAAAAGACGACGATATGGCACGTGGAGCAGCGGCGCGGTTACGTGTGACTGACGACATCAATTTGTGTTGGTTGAGTAAGCGGCTTAAAAGATTGGGAACCTGTCTATGATTTGGATCCAAAGCTTGGATAGAAAAATTATACAGTATGGTAAGGTGTATTGCATCTAAGATTTTTGATTGGTTGGAATTTCAAGTAGTTAGTGTGAATAGCTATGTTACTTGGAATGTGAGATAGAGATAATTCCTAAGGTTTTCAAGCACTGCGGATTTATCAGTGGGTGCAGATTTAACAGATTTTGCACGGATTATTGAGGTCGGGTCTTTATTTTTTATTTTTATTTTTTTGTGATAGATTGGATGAGACAGTAGGTCATGATCTTGGTGTTGGGTTTGTGCCCTCAAACCATTACTTTATGTATGAGATATTAGCATTTTAATATATGGATATCAGCTTTACATTTAGTTATGTATGTTTCTTTCATGAGATGATTGTTATCCTTAAGTATCATAGTAAGTAATTCGTGTATGTATGAGATACATACAGATGAGATACGAATTACTATTCTTTGTTACTTAGAACTTGTCACAGTGGATGATGAGACTGGATATCTCATTAGGTTTACACTGTAGCATGATTAACTACCATTGGATGGAGTGATTAATCTTAATCACTAGAGTGTAACTCTTAGTTAATATGCTAGTGCTTATAGTGCATTGACGGACCTGAGCTTTCCTATTGACACTTAATGCTGTAAAACAGTCAATAGGAACTCATAACTTGTATAAGGTACGTGTTCTCAATCTTGCGACGATTATGAACACAGACTGTGGATATGGCTGTTTTGACTTACCAATCAGTGAGGTCTATAGAAGATCAACACCTGGGCATCTTGGGTATGCCATGTTCATAGGGTTGTGAACATATATTGTCAAGACAAAATCTACCCTCTGTTTCAGAGTAAGCATTCCCTTGAGAATGTCACCAAGTCGATTATTGAGTACTGCAGTCTTGTTGATAAGTAGTTATCAACATGTTTGGTAATCATGAGAGGTGAATGGGACTCAAAGAATACAAGAAGTAATCATGATTCAGGTTGACAGTAACAGTTATCCGACTACCTGAATATGATTACGAATGCTGAAGGTAGAGGGACATTAATACAGCATACAAGTCTAGTTATCGCTTCGGATATGTTCTTTTGCGTTGGAGTTCAGTTATTGTTTTATAGTGGAGTAAACATTAACTGATCAGTCGATCAATTTGCTCATGGGAATTAATCAACTGATCTGAGCCAACAATAAAGAGCCTAGGAGGTCCCACTCTTAGCTCCGCCAGAATACGTGGAAAGACACTTGAGGAAGCTGTCATGACAGGTTCGATCGATTGAAGCTAGTTCGATCGATTTAAGTCATGGCAGGTTCGATCGATCGAGCATGGTTCGATCGATCGACTGTTTAATCGATCGATTGAAGGTTAGGTCGGTTCTGGGAATCTATAAATAGGGCAGCTGCGTTCTGGAAAAGGAGTTCATCGATTTTATTAACTAGAAGCTGCAGAAACTGTTTTAGAGCCCCAAACCTTCTTCTTCCTCTCTATTAGAGATCCCACCATCTCTAGTCTCTCTGGGAAGCATCCACAGGAGTCATAAGGGTGAAGACAACCTAGTGGAGGCTGCTGCATCACTAAGTAAGAAGAATATCATAATTGGGTTCAAGACTTGATGTATAATTCATGTCCCCTATAGTAGTATGCATCTATGGAATTGACAAGTAGTAGATCTTTGGCTACCAACAAGTTTTTGGAACATAATCTTTCCGCTGCGCATTTATAAATTATTTAAACCTATTTTTCCATCAATTGGTATCAGAGCCATGCTCGTTTGGATCTATAGATGTGTTTTTGGAACACTATTTTGATTTGTATGTTGATTTTAGAACTGTTTTTGAAACTGCATCGTCACAGATCTGTTTCTGCAGGGTTATCGCAGCAGTATACAAATCTATGACTGCATTGGATGCATGTTGGATTCGATCGATCGAAGTAGGTTCGATCGATCGAAGATGCTCTGTGCTCAAGCGATCGAACAGGTTTCGATCGATCGAACATTAGATATGTTCGATCGATCGAATGGCATTCGATCGATCGAGACAGATTCTCTGTTAGGTTATTCTTTTCACAGTTTTAAATGTTTTAAAAATTATATGTGTTAATTTCATATTATTCTGTAAAATTTTCAAATCATTCTGTGAAATAGAAGGTTCAAGCGATTGAACAATGTTCAATCGATCGAAGGTTCGAGCGATCGAACGGTCTTCGATCGATCGAACCGTGACATTGAAGTTAAATGCTATTTCAAGTTCTAATTTAGTATATAAAGAGTGTATGTATTGTGTGAATCAATTAGCGGTTCCAATTGTTATATATGCGTGGATGTATGTACGACTAACCCTTTTGCAGCAAGCTTAGTCGCTATCTCCCATGGCACCAAGACTTTTAAAATCTTGTATTTAATTGTTTGAGATTGGTGTATATTATGTTTTTATTATTGGTTCGGTTTAAGGCATATGTAAAGGGCGCTGCGACTTCAATCCATCGAAAAGGAAAGTCGCACCGATTTTCCTAGCCTTTTATTTTATTGTTGCAATTTCTATTTCTAGATAAATTGTAAGCTTCGAAAGAAGCATAGGACCAATGTAATAAAATTAGAAAATCCATGAAGATGGAGCAAAGAGCCTTTATCCATGAAGACGGAGGTGGAGGCGACCAAACCAAGAGTAGATTATATGGAGATAGAGCCATGGGAGATAGAGGCATCGTTTGGATGTCTTTATTTTCAATTTTAGTTTTTTGTTTTATGTGCTTGGTTTGTGATTGGCATTTAATTACATTGTTACTACTTGTATGCACGTAAAACAAGTTTTCTAAATTAAAGTTCAAAAACCGTTTCAATGCATTAGTAAACATTGGATGTTTATGGGTAATGTATAGAAACAAATTGTTTTTTTCAAAAGCAAAATCCTTATTTTCTGAATCTAGTGGGAGAGGGTCTTATTAATAACACCCACGATCTTCCATTAACGGTTCATTGTAAGATGAGTAGTGCATTCTGTGTCACCTTGCCAGGAGTGATTGTTCCATACGGAGGGTACACTACTCATTGGTTACTAGATATGAACTTCCTATGGATAGGATCAATCAGACGTGTTAGAGGGTGACCACCATACGGAGGCGCTACTTGAGGCGGTTGTGATTAGATCCTAGTTAATGGTATACAATAGCTAAGCTATGGATAAGGGATCCCACACGGGGCATTATTCAGAAACTTAGAGATCAAATAGGTTCGGGAGTCATAACTTGTTTTCCAATAGTTGCATAGCGGACAAGTCATGATTAATCAAAAGATCGAACATTGACCATCACACGGAGGCTTTATTCATTCGTTTCGATATTCCGGCGACTTTGTTTTAAAATAAGAGCGATTCAGAGAGAGATATTGTAACACAATCAATTGTAGGTGGTTCGGCCCCGTTAATGAGGTGACCTACGTCCACGGGTGCGTCAATGCACTTCATTAGTAGATCACCGGCGGGCCTGGTGAGCGAATAATTGGGCGGCACTACCAGTAATACCGGCCGGGTGTATGCGTATGAGATCAGTATAAACAGTTATTCTCTAGGTTAAGAATGTGATTCCCCTTAATGGGGGTGAGTGGCCCCTTTAATAGGTGCAAGAGACCACCTGCACAAGGCAACTGATTAGAAAAAGAAGCTCTATCTAATCACAATTTGATGAGCATAAATCATGGGAGGTTTCCAAAGTGGCTTAGGAAACTATTTACACTTTCCATTAGTCTTCTGATTGATTCAGGAAACTGCTGAGCGGCTTGGTTGTCAAACTGCACATCGTGGAGAGTTGCTGCACTACATGCCCGGGCTGTGCGAGCACCCTGAGCGGTAACAGTCGAAAGACCTCGGGATTGGTGGGCCACAAGCGCCCATTCCGGATAGTCCGGGTCCTTCACTCCTGACGTGGCAGTTTAGCTTTAGCAAAATATTTTTGGACGTATCAGCTGCCCCCCATTTTCGAAGTTAATATGATGTCCCATCAGATGAATTTTGAAAATAATGACTGCTTCCAAGGAACTGTCCGGTAGGAGGTCGGGACTCTACCCGGGGTGGGACCAGTTGTAGTGGTCAGCCGGGGTATGGACCGAGCGGTGGCACTGTGGGCCCGAGTCCTACCTCTGCCACATGTCAGCTTATGAATGGCCCAGTCAGGATCAAATGATGCCAGCGTGAATGTAACCGGGCCGTTTACGTGGTAACCGAACCATCTCATCATACATTTAATGCGCTCGCCTTTTGAGGCGACGCTTCGCGTGCCCGAGGTGACAACTGTCAGCCACTTTAGGTGGGAAAGCGTATGAGCCGTTGGATCTATTTTGATCTGAACCGTCCGTGGTTCCTATATAAAGGATACTTGTCCATTTCTTCAACTCTTTGCTGCAAAGATATAGATTACCAAGTAGTTTGAGAGCGAACATGATCCCGAGCAAGATTCTCGATCCCTTTTCTGCGCTAAACTTTGTAAGTCTTTCCTTTCCAACTTCAGTTCATCACTCTTTTCCTTCTCTTTCCCCTTTTCTCTTCTTTTCTGAGCGAGGTTGGAGAGAACGAACCCACTTTGGTTAGAACGGGAGTGGGATTTTTTCTTTCTTAGGTTCTGTTCTTTCTTCAAGTCAGGAGGCACCTTAGGGCAGTTGAACCAAGAGGGAGTTTTCGGGGTAGTCTTGAGAGAGTGTCACCTGGTGTTAAGGACCATTAATTCTTTGCCTTTTAGGTTAGTGATCCTGCCCCCTTTGTATACCAGACTCGGAGTTCCTGATCCATATCTTGGTCGTCCTCTTCTTCCCAGCGTAGTCACCGAAACCCCAAGAATGTGCCACTCTGGTTTTGACTCATCCTCCCGGTCGGAGGATGAGCGGTCCGGGTCAGAGACGCCGGACACAAGTCTGAGTTCGCCGTACGCGTTCCCCTTTGATAACCATAGCGAAGGCAGAATCCCGATCTGTCTCTCCGACGATGAGTCGGACCAGAAAGCCCCCGTTGCTTCCGTTTCCTAAGGTTCAGGTGATGAAACACCAGGGGAACTCGACCCCGAGGTAGCCTTCTCCAGTGAGTTCATCCCGTCCACCCTGCGTACATAAGATCTCGGGCGCATTAGGGATAGGTACGACCTTTCTGGCCACTACTCCTTGGCCGTGAATGTCGGTGGGCCCAAATCTACTAGCGGGATTTCACTACCCTATATGAGGACATCCTTATTCGGTTGCTCGGGACGTCCTGATATACTTGGGGATTGCTCCAAGCCAGTTGGCCCCGAACGGTTGGAGATTCCTTATGGTGTCCATCTCCCTATGGCCCCAAGTTTTTGGATACGAACTCTCCGTCCAGGAGTTCCTCTGGGCGCATCGACCGTTCCTCGTACATCGGGAGACCGGGTTCTTTTCTCTCGAGGCTCATCAGGGGAGGAAGATCTTAGTTAACTACCTGAGCAACAACAAAGGGTGGAAGAATAGGTTCTTCCAAGTGTCTACCCTTGGGCTCTGCGAGCTGGCCCCTGGGATCCAGATGAGGACTTCCTGGGCTGGAGAGTTGAGGGGTAAGCCAGTCCGATCTCTCATTTTGCTTTCTTCTTTCTTTTGCTCCAGTTTCTGAGACTAACCACTTTGTACTTTGCTTTACAACGGGATCAACCAAGCCGCCGAGCATTCCCGACGAGTGCCAAGCCAGGATTAGAAGTTTGGCAGACCGGCTAACAAACATCTGGAACGTGTTGACTCGGACCGGTGACTTCCAGAGCTACTAGTCCACCAAAGCTCCCATATTCCCCGCAATTCTCCCTGGTAAGTGCTCAAACTCTGCCGTCTCTCGCGGTCGTCCTTCCCCATCTCCTTTATTGGTTGTTAACTGTTCAATTTTCTTATTTTGCAGAGATGGCTTCGAAGAGAAATATGGAGCAATTGAGGAAGAGGTAGGGTACTGCCGCTGCTGCTGCCGCCCGGATGGCGGTGGCACAAGGAAAAAGGCCCGCTGCCGAGGCCCCGGGTGGCGAGCGCCCGTTGAGGCTGGTCTGGCACAGAGTAGCAAACCATCCAGAGTCTGTGGGGACCTCAACGCCTCACGTGGTGGTGGTTGAAGAGACGGCCCCTCGGGCGAGGGTGCCGGCCGTGGCACCGATGGCTGCCTCGGTCGAGATCAGGGAGCAGGCGAAACTCGGTCTGTTCCCTAGTTAAGTGGAGGCGTGTGAAAATATGTCTCCCGAGGTCTTCCAGAGCTGGCTGTACAGCCTCTCTCACATTGTGAGTTTTCCCGCTTCTGTTTCTTTTTCTTCACTTATTTTGTCAACTGTGCCTGTTTATTGACTGGCCGGTTTTCACTTCCCGCAGGTTGGATGCATGGCCGCTGCGGCTGAGTCCTTCCTACCTTCTTTGGCTAGGAGGGCCGCTGCTGCTGAAGCTGCTCTATCTGAGGAGCGAGCGACCACAAAGGCCAGGGAGACTGCTCTGGCCATGAAGAAGGGCAAAGTAAAAGGTTTGGCCTTGAGCCTTGGCGCTGCTCAGGATGAGCTGGCTACAGCCCTGGCTGACCTAAAGGCCGCTCAGGCCAGCGCAGCGACGGCGGAGGCACGGGAGAAGGTACTGGCAGAGGCGACAGCAGTAGGGGCCTGGGAGGAAGCTTTTGACGATGGCTTCTTCCAAAGCTACGAAGATCTGAAGCGCAGGCTATCCCGGGGTCACCCCGAGTGGGATATCTCGTCCTACGAGGGGATTGATTCGGACTTCTGGGATGTAGGTCCTGCTGTAGGGGAAGACCCCACCGCTGATGCTGGCCTTGCTGAGGAGGCTGCCCCGAGCGGGGGCTCTGTCCTGGGAGGAGGAGCTGACCCAGAGGGAGAGGCTGGGGGGAAACGGAGGATGTGGTCGTGGTGGACGACGCTTAGTCCCCAGCCTGTAAATTTTTTTTTTGTAGTTTTTCTTTTGTTTTTGGGGGAGGCTACTACAACTGCCCCCCAGCACTGCACAGTTTTTGTATTTAATGAAAAGGCCCTTGGAGGCCACTTTTCCATCAATTGTTTACTATTTCTGTACTTTGAGTGCCTGAGTTTGCCAATCCCCGACCGGTTTTTATTTTTAGCTGACCATTCTTTAACTCCTTGCCTTAGCAAATGGTTTTGGATCATAACCGATAGAACAACTGGTCTTCTTGACCTGTTTGAAGGTCCCGTTCGGTGTATTATAGGAATTTATCCTATTTTACTGACTGGATGGTTTTTCTCTGGGCTTTGTAGGTACTTAGGAATGTTAGGATTCCAAGCCTTGTTAGTGACCGGTGTGATTTCATTTTTGGAGTTTGGTGTATCCCCCTACCCCCCAAACATTTTGCTAAGACAGGTGTCTAGGAAGGTAGGGATCATAGGAAACCGACTTGGAACATGGGTGGTTGCAGGGTCATTTGAGGCTTGCCATTATCAGCCACCTAGGGGGTTTGCCCCAGTCACTGGTTGGGCCTAAGCGAAGCCGGTGCCTCGGGGTTAGGCCCGAGGTCTTTTATGCCACGGGTATGTTCCCGAGGTCTTGATGCCTTGGTTTTGAGCCAAGGTCTTCTGCCTCGGGTGTCGGCCTGAGGTCTTTTTTGTTTTGTGCCTTGGTTTTGAGCCAAGGTCTTTTGCCTCGGGTATTAGCCCGAGGTCTTTGTGCCTTGATTTTAAGCCAAGGTCTTTTGCCTCGGGTGTTAGCCCAAAGTCTTTGTGTCTTGGTTTTGAGCCAAGGTCTTTTGCCTCGGGTGTTAGCCCGAGGTCTTTGTGCATAGAATACTGACAAGGGTTGCAAAGTAAGAACCATTTATTACTTTTTGCAAAATCATAATAACAGCTCGAATGGAGCTACACGTATCCTAACTAGTGTTAATCCACCCATGACTAAATATTACTGATGGTACTTGCGGAGGTGTTGCACATCCCAAGGGTGAGATAGTTCACGCCCATCCAGAGTTTGTAACCAATAGGTTCCCGGGCGGTTTATCCGAGTAACTAGATATGGGCCTTCCCAGTTTGGCCCCAACTTGCCATGGCTCGGGACTTTTGTGGACTGATTGACGGCCTTAAGGACCAGATCTCCCACCAGGAAACTACGATGCTTCACCCTGCTATTATAGTATCGAGACACTCTCTGCTTGTAGGCTGTAACTTTTAGATACGCCCGGTCTCTTTTCTCCTCTACCAGGTTGAGCTCCGCCCTGAGGCATTTTCATTGTCTGGCTCACTATAACTTGCCACCCGGTAGGTAGGTAACCCAAGCTTCGTAGGGACCACCGCCGCAAAACTATAGGTTAGAGAGTACGACGTCTCACCTGTTGCGGCCCAGGTTATAGTGCGGTAGGCCCAGAGAAGGGTCTGTAGCTCTTCGGCCCATAGTCCTTTGGCGTCTTCAAGCCTCGTCTTTGTTGACTAAAGAATAGTCCGGTTTGTCACCTCGGTTTGGCCGTTGGCCTGGGGGTGCTCGGGGGATGAGTAGTGGTTGGATATCCCGTAGCCCGAGCAGAACTCCCTAAATACCGGGGTGTCAAACTGCCTGCCGTTGTCACTATCCAGAACCCGGGGGACACCGAACCTACTAAGGATGTTCCTCTCCACGAAGTTTTCCATTTTCTTCTCAGTAATTGTTGCCAAGGGCTCGGCTTCCGCCCATTTGGTGAAGTAATCCACGGTAATGACAACGAACTTGATTTGTCCCTTTCCCATTGGTAGGGGCCCGACAATGTCGATACCCCACTGAGCAAACGGCTAGGGGCTGAGGATTGGCGTCTGAAGCTCTCCTGGACGGTTGATCATGGGAGAAAACCTTTGGCGCGTATCACACCTCTTGACATATTCTTGAGAGTCTCTGGCCATGGTCGGCCAGTAGTATCCTTGTAGTAGGGCTTTACGCGAGAGTGCCCGGCCTCCGATGTGGTTCCCACACACCCATTCATGGATTTCAGGCAACACCCCTTAGACCTGTGTAGGATGGACACATCGGAGATATGGTATGGAGAATCCTCTTTTGTAGAGGATTCCATCGATAATGTGGTATCTTGCCGCTCGGTGTTTAACCCGGCGGGCTTCGTCCTTATCTTCTGGTAACACGCATGTTGCCAGAAATGCCATGATTGGGTCCATTCAGCTAGGTCCTGGGGTAACTGGTTCTACCTCCATGCATTCTGAGTTGATCACACTTGGCTCGGGTAGGTACTCTATCCTTATCCCGGGCAAGTCTGACTCAGAGGATGAGGCGAGGCGGGCTAATCGGTCGGCTCTAGTGTTCTCCTCCCTTGGTATCTGTGTGACGGAGAACCCTTGAAGCTTCTTCAAAACTGCTCGAATAAGGGCTAGGTAAGCTATCATGTTATCTTCACGAGCCTCATACTCTTGGTTGACTTGATTTACTACGAGCTGAGAGTCACTATACCCCTGGACCTGCGATGTTCCCATTGAAGCGGCCAACTGTAATTCGGCCAAGAGGGCTTCATACTCGGCCTCGTTATTGGAGGATTTGAATCTGAACCTAAGCGCATACTCAATCTGGATCCCGTTGGGTGTGGTTAGGATGATCCCTGCTCTACTTCCCTTTTTGTTGGATGATCCGTCTACATAGAGTACCCAGGTTGGGATGTCTGATTGCAAACCGGGCGGTAGGACCGGTGGGTCGAGCTCTTCAACTGGGTCTTCTTGGTATGTGAATTCAACAAGGAAATCTGCTACTGCCTATTCCTTGATTGTTGTGCGGGGTTTGTAGGCCAATTCGAATTCTTCTAACTCCAAGGCCCACTTGACGAGCCTTCTGGACGTTTCGGGCCTGGTCAAGATCTTATGGAGGGGCTGATCTGTAAGGACCACGATAACGTGGGCCTGGAAATACGGGTGCAGTCTCCGACCTGAAGTGATGAGGGCGAAGGCGAGCTTTTCAATGCGGGAGTATCTACTTTCTGCACCCTGAAGTGCTCGGCTTGTATAGTAGACCGGGAACTATATCCCGTGCTCTTCCCAAATGAGTGCAGAGCTGACTGCCGAGGGTGACACCACCAAGTACAAGAGCAGCTCATCGCCTAGTACGGGCGTTGAGAGTAGAGGGGGTAAAGCTAAATATTTCTTGAGCTCCCGGAATGCCTCATCGCACTCTTCTGACCACTAAAAAGCCTTATGGAGGATCTTAAAAAATGGTAAGCACCAATCGATTGCTCGGGACACAAACATGTTCAACGCGGCAACCCACCCGGCCAGACTCTGTACTTCTTTGGTTGACCTGGGCGACCGCATGTTGATGGCGGCCTGGATTTTCTCGGGGTTTGCTACGATTCCTCGCCTGCTGACCAGGTGCCCTAAGAACTTTCCGAATGAGACGCCAAATGTGCACTTGGCCGGGTTCAACCTCATCCCTAACTTTCTCAAAATGCTGAAGGCCCCAGCCAAATGTTCCAGATGGTCAGACCCGTCCCGACTTTTGACCAGCAGATCGTCAACGTATACCTCCATTGATTCCCCGATCAAGTCTTTGAACATGTGATTGACCAGGAGTTGATAAGTTGCCCCGGCATTTTTGAGGCCGAAAGGCATAACTTTGTAGCAGTAGGTCCCCTGCTTCGTGATGAATGAGGTCTTTTCTTCATCCCCGGGGTACATGCTGATCTGATTGTACCTGGAGTAGGCGTCCATGAATGAAAGGAGCGAATTGCCGGCTGTGGAATCCACAAGGAGATCTATCCTAGGCAGTGGATAGCAGTCTTTGGGACAAGTTTTGTTCAGGTCGGTGAAGTCCACGCACATCCTCCACTTCCCGTTGCTTTTCTTGACAAGCAGTACATTTGTTAACCAGTCGGGATAGTAGACCTCTCGGATAGATTGGGCTTTGAGGAGCTTCTCAACCTCCTCATACACTGCCTTTTGTCTTTCGGGGGCCATGCCCCGTCTCTTCTACTTCACCGGCTGGGAGTCTGGGTCGACGTTGAGCCGATGAGACATTACCTGGGGATCAATCCCGGGCATATCTTCATGGCACCAGGCGAACACGTCCTGACTCTGTTGTAGGAATTGAATCAGCTTCTCCCTAAGGTGGGGCTCCAGCAGGGTGCCGATGCTGACCGTTTGGTCTGGGAGTTATAGGTTCAATGCCACTTGTTCTAGTTCTTCGACCGGGCCCACTCTATCATTCTGATCCCTCGAGTCCATCTCCTGGATGTTCAATGTTTTTGTGATGACTTCCCGGTAGAGGAAACTGACATAGCAACTCTGGGCGGTCGCCTGATCTCCACGCAGGCTCCCAGGTCCATGAGGAGTCGGGAACTTAATTGTCAGGCTATGAGTAGAGACGACGGCCCCTGACTTTATTGAGTGTAGGCCTCCTAAGAATGACATTGTAGGCAGACGGGGCCTCCACGATTACAAAGTTTGCCAACAGGGAGGTCTGCTGAGGGTAAGTTCCCATAAGCACGGGGAGCTCCATTGTACCGAGCGGCTGGGTGCTGGATCTGTTAAACCCACCAGGGGAGTAGATACCAGACGGAGCCGATCCCTGGACATCCCGAGTTGATCGAACGCTGAAATAAACATGATATCGGTCGAGCTGCCTATATCCACCAACACCCTTTTGACCACGTAATTAGATATGGAGTGTGTCACAACTAACAGGTCATCATGGGGGCAGTGGATGCCCTGCAAATCGTCAGAGGTAAACGTCAGTATTTCAGTTGGCGGGGAGCTGGTGGATTGAACCTGCCAGACATCCGCCCAGGATGCCCGAGCATGTCTCTTCCTTGACGACTGTGAGTCCCCGCCGCCCGACGTTCCTCTATAGATCACGTTGTTTTGACCAAGAGGTTGTATTTGATCGGGAGCTCGGGCTCCCTGCGTAGGCCGTCCATCTGTCGTGACGTATTCTGTAAGATGACCCTACTCGATCAATTTTTCTATGGCTATCTTTAACTTGAAGCAATCCTCTGTGTCATGACCGTGGTCTCTATGGAAGCGGCAAAACTTATCCCGATTCCTCTTTTCGGGTGGGGCTTTTAGTTTTGCCGGTTGTTGAAGTAACCTTTGCGCCTCAACGGCGGCTATGACTTCGTGGATTGGTCGAGACAGAGGCGTGAAAGCGATCTGGGGCTAATCCCGACCTCCTCTCTACTGGTCTTGCCTGGGCTTTTTTACCGGGCCCTTCTCAGAGCCCTCACGCCTCTGCTTGGCTTTTGGGGACTCATCTCCCGCGAAACCGGTGCATTTGGACTTCAGGAATTCTTCCGTGTCTATATACTTTTCGACCCTCTCCGAGAGCTCCACCAGGGTTGTTGGTTGGTCTTGATGGAATGACGTAGCAACCTTGGTGTGTTGAACTCCCGAGTAGAAGGCCATGATGCTGCTGTTTCGTTCAAATTGCGGATCTGGAGCCTCTACTGATTGAAGTGGTCCATGTACTCCCTTAGGCATTTACCCTTGCGCCACTTAACAGTCAATAGCTGAGTGTTTGGTTGCGACCGGTCGAGCATCCCTATAAACTGGCTAATAAAAAGCTTGCTCAGTGCCTTGAAGTCATCAACCGTTCGGGGCTTGAGGGCGTGGAACCACTGCACGGCTGGCCCTTTGAGAGTGCTGGGGAAGGCCAGGCACAATAATTTGTCGACAGTGGTGACCAACATCATCTGGGCCCTGTAGGTGCGAACATGATCCACTGGGCTCCCTATCCCATCATAAGAACTGAGATGCGGTGGCTTAAACTTCTACGGGATAGGGAATCCGGTAATCCGAGCAGTATAGGATGACTCGGTCTCTGTGTTGGTATGGTCGTGACGCTGCTTGTGGCTCAGTTGTTCGATTTGTTACTACAAGCCCTGGATTTGAGCATTCACGTCTTCACGCTCGGTCTTTCTTTTAATGTCCGAGCGGTAAGTCGGGTCAGACGACGAAGCTTCTTCTTCGAAGTGTGTTGACCTCGGGGATAGAATCTGGCTCCGGCTCTGGGTAATCATATGCCTAAGATCTCCTCGGCTCCGGGCTGGAGGGTCTTTGGCTGATTCCTGGGGCTTTGGCCCTGATCCCTCCCTCCTGGTGGCGCGTCGCCTGTTGATGATGTCTCTGGCATCTTCTACCCGATGAGGATTGGTTCGAGCTTGCAGCCTGGGGCGCCTGGGCGCTCTGCTACGGTCACCATCCCAGGCGTGTTCCCAATCCGACGGGGATACCGGTGCATAGTGGGTATGTGTGGATATCGCATTTTTCTTACCCACAACTGCAATTTCAAAATCAAATTCAAAAACAAATGAGTCGCCACTTAATTTTTAAAAGGAGAATTAAGAAACCATTTTAAAAGCAAACTGATCTTTTAGAAACCAGAGATTAACTAGGTCCGGGGATTATGGAATGAGAGAGGAAGGAGCCCGTCGGACTAAAACACCCTCTCTCATCCTATCTTGCGATAGGCCTCTACTCAACATCCTTTTAATCAAATTTATTAATCTAAGCATGCCCTCAACTAATACATATATATATACATCACAAAAGCATGTCCAAAGGGTGTAAAATTGCAATTGAAAAAATACCATTCAAAAAGCCACATAATTCAGGTAGCAAGCGATATGATATGCAATAGAGAACAAGTGAACTTACCCGGGATCCAACAACGATAGTAAACGTGCAATGCATGCGAACAAAAGAAAATCCTAAAAAAGAGTCTCTAATCACATATACACATAAGGCAAAACCTAATTCTAAGGTGTCGCACGTTAAGTCGAAAAATCAATAAAATCAAGAAATTAAGATAAACTAAAGAGGAGTTCTAGAAATCATACCTTGATAGCGCTACAAAACAAAGGGTTAGTCCACATGCTTCACATAATAATAATATGATATCAAACAATCAATCCTAATTCTCTAGCTTGTACCTAGCGAGCAATGAAATCCAACTTTATCCAATTACTAGTTCTAATTATAAGCATTAATGTACATGAATTCATGAATATGAACAAGAGTAAGCTATTAACTATGAATTTATCCATTGACTTGAATCATTTAGCTTTGAGATTTAAGTCTAATTAATCATTATTAAGATATGGTTTAAGCCCTAAGTCATAAGAGAATCATTTGGGTCATTATTTACAAAGTTGGTCAAATGTGTCATGAAATTCTGAAAATTGCAGAGAGCAGACCATAACTTTAAGAAAATAAAAAGCATGTCTCCCATGGTTTGATGTCGGTGAATTTTGGACACAAGATGCCTCTGTCAGTCTAGTTTCCAAATCAAAAAGAAAATCAAGATTTCAACGGTTAGATCTCCAGGAAAAGGACAAGAACCAGACGTCACTCAGAGATGTACAACTCTCTGTCCAGAGATATTGTTTGATTTTTTAAAAATAGCAAAAAGATGAGAAACACTTGGATCTTTTTAGGGGATCTTCCTTACACATTAAGGTACCCAGAAAAAATTATTAGAGACCCCAAAAACTCCATTAGACTTCTGATTTATGAATTTCAAAATGGACTTGCTGTTCTGAAACTATTCTGAAACTCTGGACAGATTGTGGTTGGCTCACAAAACCCATGATCAAACCCTTCTAAACATAAAACCACCTTAAAACAAAAATTACAGTGGTAGATTACTGTGTTATTGACACTTTCCCATTGGTTTCACTTGATTTCAACGGTTAGATTTCGAACTAAAAATCTTTGATCAAAAACAGTTTGTGAATTCACTGTTTTCATTTGTCAAGTTCAACTTTTATTTGTTAGCCCCAACTATTAAACCATGAAGTTGGGTTTAAACCAAACCACTTCTCCTACCATTTGATGGTCATTGGAGGCTAGAGACTTTTATATTTGTAGATTTTAAATGAAGTATGAATAGACTTCATGAAATCTCAAGATGATGAATCAAAACCATAGGGATGAGTTTAGATCCAAAATACTTTCTCCTACCACTTGATGGTCATTGGAGATGAAGATATGGTTAATACTCATGGGTCTCAAAGGAATATAGAAGGGATTCCATGAAACATCAAGCTAGAGGACTCAAGTCATAAGCATGGACTTGGATCCATCTATTTATTTATAAAAAGTGATGATCAAACTTTGACTCCCATGTGAAGTATAAGCTTACATGAGATTCAAAACATCAAACTCAAGAGCTTTCAAAGGAGATATTGAAGATCTCCAAGAATCTCAAAAGAAAAACATAAACAAGGAAAATAGAAGAAGGATCAAAGAACTAGGAAGTAAGGACTTCCAAGTTTACTTAACAAACTCTAAAACTTAATCAAGAAAAACTAAATGACTTGTAAATTAGAAGCTCAAAAGAAAGAAAACACAACTAAGATTAGAGGGTCACCTCCAAACTATCCTCAAAGTTTCTCTCCTTTGAAGATCTTCCAAACTCTTCTTCAAACTCTCTTTTTTTCTCTCCAAAAAATGTTGGTGTAATGGTAGTCTTTTTTGTGTTTCCCCCTTTTTTTTTTGTCTCCCCTTTTCAATGAAGATACCTCTTCTTATATAGACAAAAATACCTAGGTAATTTCAGTAAATTCGGAGTAAAAGACAGGTGTAAATCCCTCATTTGGTGGTACAATATGTACTTTCTGAAATTAGGCAGACTGCTGCCCAGCGCGGCAGTCCAGAAACTTTCGCGGCAGTCCGTGAATGCCGCCGCGGCAGTTCATGACTGCCGTCGCGGCACTACGCGACTGCCGCGCGGCATTCATCAAATGCCGCAGAAATTAATGGATTGCCGCGTTTTTGTCAGTCTTACTTTATCAGTTTTTTGTTCTTATTCGCATACGCATACGTATTGCACTGCAAAATACAGACTTTAAAAGTGAACGACAGTCAGAAAATGTTAGCGGCACTTGGTGAATGCCGGACCGGCACTCCCTGACTGCCGTGCGGCACTTAGTGAGTGCCGCGGCAGTCTGCCGTGTGCCGTTTTTAGCTAAGATTCCCTCTTTAGGTCTTCCTTCTTTTCAAAGCAAATTATTTTTGAAGATCTTTTCCGAAAATTGTGTTTTATATCCGAATTCCCCTAAATACATGGTATTTTCTCCTTTCTGTGAAATTTTATCGCGTTTTGGAGACTTTTTGAAGAGCTTGGAATACTTCAAATCTTTCGGTCCTTATCATCATCGGACTTGGAGGTGACACTCTCCTAAATTCGACGTTAGGTCAAAATTGGGGTGTCTACAGTATGGTTCCGGACTCTTACGTGCTCTGGGTTGGGGGCACTCTTCTCGGTCTGGTTCTTTGATTGAGGGCGCTTCTCCTGCAAGGCCAACAACGCTTTGATTTGTTGTTGGGTTTGCCATTGGCCTTCTAAAAGTTGCGCGAGCATCGCTGTCACCTGTTCGGAGGTCATGGAGGCGGCCTGCTGGTCGAGCTGTAAGTTCTCCTGACCGACCGGAGTGGTGTTTTTCTTACCCGTCTTCGGTGGCATATTGATCAGTCAAGGAATTTGTTGGTGAAAAACTTATCATTTCCCACAGACGGCGCCAAACTGATGATGCCGAAAATTGGTAAGAGCGATTCAGAGAGAGATATAGTAACACAATCAATTGTATGTGGTTCGGCCCAGTTAATGAGGTGACCTACGTCCACGGGTGCATCAGTGCGCTTCACTAGCAGATCACCGGCGGGCCTGGTGAGCCAACAATTGGGCGACACTACCAGTAATACAGGCTGGGTGTATGTGGATGAGATCAGTATAAACAGCTATTCTCTAGATTAAGAATGTGATTCCCCTTAATAGGGGTGAGTGACCCCTTTTATAGGTGCAAGAGACCACCCGCACAAGGCAACTGATTAGAAAATGAAGCTCCATCTAATCACAATTTGATGAGCATAAATCATGGGAGGTTTCCTAAGTGGCTTAGGAAACTATTTACACTTTCCATTAATCTTCTGATTGATTTAGGAAACTGCTGAGCGGCTTAGTTGTCAAACTGCACATCGTGGAGAGCTGCTGCGCTAGATGCCCGGGCTGTGCGAGCACCCCGAGCGGTAACAGTCGAAAGACCTCGGGATTGGTGGGCCACAAGCTCCCATTCCGGATAGTCTGGGTCCTTCGCTGCTGATGTGGCAGTTTGGCTTTAGCAGAATATTTCTGGATGTATCACCATTAATATAGGGATTATTGATTTGGTTTCCTTTTGTGATAGAGTTTTATTTGGAGTGAATCTTTGGATTCTTGTTGGACAATGAATAGTATGAACTCTATATAAGGGGATGCTATATAGGAATATAGGTAAGCCCATGGAGTGCTAAGTTGGGGGTCTCCCCTCATGGGGTGCATGCATAGTCTAGGGTTAGAGAGATATGAATCACTAAGGTTTTCTATGAGAATTATTCACAATGATAGGGATGTGTGGAAGTGATGAGCATTTCTTTATCTCTGTGATTTCTCTATGTTACAGTGATTATGTCATGTTTTTTGGGTATTGAGAGTAGGTGTACAGAGGGTTTGAGGATTGGGTTATAGAATTTAATCCAAAGTATCTTATGCCAATTGTTTATTCTCAATAGTGAAAGAACTGGTCTCTAGTATATGGTCCGTTGGATGTAGGCGATTTTGCCGAACTACGTAAAAATCTATATTTTCTTTGGTGTGCTTATTTATTTCTATTGATGTGTTTCTGTGTATTTATTGGAGGAATTTGATTCCTCATTTCAAATTCCCAATACTATTTCATTCTCATATTTAATAACATAATTACTAAATGGGATAAAAATGGGACACGTGTCAATTTGTATGGTTTTGGGGTGAGCAAAAATGCACTCCTAGATTAAATATGTACAGGGTGCTTTGGTGAAAAAGAATATCATCAAGGTTTTCTGGGGCACCTCCAAAGCTATTTTCAAGGGAAAATTCTTAGGTGCTTGTAGTAGTTTTGCACGCACCGTGCTGCTAGGAGAGAGAGAAACGCTGAAGGGACTAAGAGCGCGACACGTGTCTAGTGAAGCATTAATTGCCATTAAGTTTACCGATTACACAATCGATAAATCGGTAAATTAGGTATGATTGTAACTCATGAGGAGTTTTGTAGTTATATGACAAAAGATTGTAACCTCGTGAGAAATTTTGTAACTGTATGACAAATGATTTAAAATTGAAGGTAGAACCATCATAAAGATTGCAGCTATTATGGAAATTCATTATAACTCTATGAGAAAAAAAACTATAACCAAGGCCATTTATACTTCCTAACAACTGATAAGTAGATCATTAACTATACTAATTAAATTGGTTGGTGACAATGATCTCTATCTCTTTCAATTTCGAAATGCAAGACAACAACAACCATAACCACAACCACAATCTCCCTCAATATTCAAATCTAAGACATCCACAACCACAAAACAACCAAGAGAAGAAGACAAAAAAGTTGGAATAAGACAAATCATTGTGAAGAAGAGAAAGTGGGTGGATGTGAATGTTGAAGTGAATAGTTTGAAGAAGAGAAGTATGCAAAGACATATTCAATTCTACATAGGTAAATTTTTATTAACTATTATACAATAATTACCCCCTTCTCCCACTACTTGAAGATGTGCTATTATGTTCATATCAAACATGGGGACTTTGCAAAGTCTACAATGAAACATTCAATTTTTACATAGGTAAATGTCTATTAACCATTATAAAAGAAAAAAATTTCTCTTTCCCCCATTTCATAAAGATGTAGTATTATGTTCACATAAACCATGGTGACATGTTTAGTTAAGGAAATATTGATAATGGAAAAAAAAAACATTTGTCACCAAGGTTACAAGATTCATAAAATATTTAGTAGTTCATATGCGGGGAACATGAACGGTTGACCTCTAGTCTTCTACTGTAAGTACTTCATATGCAGGAAGCATAATGGGTCAACCTCCACTTCTTCCACCAATGGTACCTTCATATGCCGGAAGAAGAAAATGTCATTGATTATAGCAATTTTTAGTTGTTTGTATTGGTAAATATATAACTAATTTAAAGTATTGTTAAGAAAAGATCGAAAGAAATAATTAGGGTTCAAGCATACACAAAAGTTATAATATTTCGTGACCAAGTTACAATAATTGGTGGGTAATGTTACAAATTTAATACCCTGTATTTTTTAAATGTATAAATAATGAATAAGACCTTGTATTCTTTCCTTGATGTATGCATGAGCTTCACTTTACCATTGCTGTATTTTATTCCCCAATCGATTAAAGTGTTGTACCAATCGATTGCCTTAACTTGAACCCCAATTAATTGACTCTTTTATTAATCGATTGGCATACATGTACCTACCACTTGACCTCAATCCATTGGACTTCATCTCAATCGGTTGGAGTCATAAATACCAAACTCCAATCGATTGTCCTTTAGTCCCAATCGATTGACAGTAGCTGTGAAGATCCTTTTACTCTGACTAGGGAGAAGCCACGTGAACACCTATCACTCGATATATATTGAACAATTTTTGTCCATTTTCTGTTTCCAAATATTAGAAAGAAGAGAGAGTGTTTGGTTGGTTTATATATATATAGTCACATATATATACATATCTATCTATACACACAGTGATCAAGAAGTAGAAGAAAGAACCAGAAGAAGAGAGGAAAGAAGAAGGAACATAAAGGAAGGAAAGAGAGAAGAAGACAGACAGACACACACACACATACACACACACATATACAGAAAGAGAGAGAGAGAGAGAGAGAGAGAGAGAGAGAGAGAGAGAGAGAGAGAGAGAGAGAGAGAGAGAGAGAGAGATTAGGAGCCACCATTGGAACTCAAGTTTCAATCCGACACCCAAACACCCCCTAGACTTTTTAGGTGAGTTTAAAACTCACTGGGTAGCTTAGTATTGATGTTAAAACCTATTCAAAAGAAGGAAAGATGCACATTATGTCTTTCCCTAATTATTTATGTTCTAGACTATTATATCTATGAAGAAGAAGAAGTCCCAATCGATTGACATTGTTGATACCCCAATTGATTGCCAAAGTTTGCAATCGATTGGTATTGATTGTGACACAATCAATTGGACTTTTTCCAATCGATTGTTATTGCTTTTATCCTAACCGATTGGACCTTTATTTCAATCAGTTGGCGATTACAGAATGTTGATTATCCATATTTAGTTATATTATGACTGTTTAGTTTATTAGATATTTTTTCGTAATCCCCCGCATGAAAGCTATAGTAGATAAGAGATAATGAGACATCGAATGGTAGTAACGTTAATGATAAAGGATAATGTTTTGTGATATTAGATAACGTAGTGGTCGTGAACCATTTGGGTTATCGTCCGTTTTATTCAATGTAGTTAGGTCATATGGGATTGTCTTGTATCGATGTTAGTACAAAACTTAAGTAGGTTTGCTAAGATTTGGGAATTTGGCGTGAGTGGGCATTGGTCATGATATGTTCTTAAAAGCCGTTGACTTGTGCATATGTTCTTGAAAGGCGTTGAGCTAGACGAAGTAGCCCTAAGATAGACCAAGTGATCCATGATATGTTCTTAAAATCTAGTGAGTTGTGCATATGTTCTTAAAAGGCAGTGAGCTGGGATAACTGGTAGTAGATGCGTTAAGTCGTGGCAATAGATTGATATGCCTCGTTCAAATGTAATGTCCCTATAATGCGGTGAGCTATTCATATGTTCTTAAAAGCTTGGGACAGACTGACTTGGTGTCCATAACATGTGGTGAGCTTGAATATGTTCTTAAAAGCGATGGTATATCTATAGAGTTGAGCTATCGAGTCTGTTCATCAATCAAGAGTACATTTTCGGTATTAGTGTGACAGGACGTTAGAGAATCGGTTAATAATGAGTTGTAATAAAGAGAAGATACTATTTAATAGAACCTAATCTTATATCGTTACATAACTTGAAATAGCTTCAATAGTTTGATACCATGTTAGTATCTAACTCACTCAGTTTTCATTAGATGATGGCATTTTTTTCGCTAGACATTCCCACGTTCCAGTGCACCTTCAGGTGAAGGAGACACAGGCGAGGACTACTATGCTGGGGATGACGCCACTGGGGAAGACTATCCTAAGGGAGATCTGGTAGAGGAAGATTACTATGATGATAACTATGTCTATGCTAATTGAAGACTACGCTAGATAGTAGTTTTAAGTTATGTTTATCCTTGAAGTTAGATTTGTTTATTGTTACATCTTTACTTTCCTATTGTTTAGTATTGTATGGTGTGAATAATCATGTGACTTCACCAGTCACTGCCTATGAACCCAAAAATGAATTTATTTTATCTATATTTGTTATTCTGAGGCGTGACAACAATTTTTTTTCTCCATGTGACAATATTTTGTGGCATATAATTGATCTTGTCAGAATCAAGATATAAAAAGTGTTCTTTACTTTTCAAAAGATTTGCAGTGTGGAAGTAAAGGTCGAACCCACAGAGATTGATTAACTACAGCGACTTAATTTTAAAACCTAACTTTAGTTAATTATGAAAACGGATTTTGATTTGGTTTTAATTAAACTAATAACAATAAAACTAAATCTAAACTATGAAAGCAATTAAAGTTGTTTTAAATAATATTTAAGGAAACCTAGGATTGCAAATCCACCACTAGCTTCATAATAGGAATATTTATGAATTACTTTAGCTTATTACATTGGATGATAATGGGGAATTGTAGCTACAAGCCCAATTCCTCCGACAAGAAGATATTCATGGTCCAAGCACCAACATAATCCATCTTCGGTTAGCACGAATTATCCCACACTAAACTAGGGTTGTGATCTAATTCGTCTAACCTAGGCATGGACTATTCGGATACTTGATAGCACAAATCAATAAAGCACCATCACATGTAAACAATCTAAACAAGCACAGCAAGCATAGATCGTTGAGCACATCACAGTCAAAATAGATCTAAGACAAGAATAAATTCTGAAAGTAATGATTTAATCACTAGAAGTACGATTTATTTATAAAAATCCTCTAAACACGTGACTGTCATCCATACATAATAAAACTGTTGGGGATTTACCTCCAAAACACAAATATTCATTAAATAAAATAATAATTAAATAACAACAGAAAAATAAATCTTCTTACCAAATCGCGAATCGCATAATGTTACCTCGAAATGGTATGACATCACTTGGAATATCATACCACAAAAAAGTCACATAGTTGGGTTGAGTGCGGACTAAGTCGCTCTCTTTAAGACGATTCGCGCCTCTCACGGTAGTCACCGGTGTAGGAGAATAACACGTCGCCTCCAGGATACTACAACCCAGCTCTAGGTTGTGATCATCCCTAATCTACACAATTTAAGGAAGACCGAAACTTCTCCCAACACCTTTCTTTGCCCAAATATAAAATACAATATATATATACTCACATAATAAAAGAGGTAGATATCATACTAACACAATTCCATTTCCATCTCATGGACTTATAGTCATATAATATTGTTGTATAGAGAATAGGCCCCAAGCCTTATATTTATAGGCTCAAGAATATAGTTGTTGGAAAACCCATAGTAATTGAAGTTTAAGCCCAATTAATCTAGCCTCAATATCACATGTGTAACATATGGGCTAATAAACAAATCCAATAACTTTTGTGCATAATGGTGTATAACACCCACTAATAAGTCTCATTAGTTCATCAAATAATAACTAAACTAATGTTACAAAATAATGTAATAAAACACTCAATGATGAGTATAAAACTCCCAAAAGAATTTAGCTAAAAATGATATTTTTATTAAAATATTCCAACAATCCCCCAATTATTTTAATAAAAATAAAAAATAATATATTAGGGCAAAGATAGAATGTCATGCATCATGAAAGTGGCATTGCCTTTAAACCTTCACTTAGTGTTTCAGTGTTCCCGTATTAGAGTCAGAGTGGCTTAGCCTTTAAACAATGACTACTTGAGGATACGTAGAAGCACGTCACACACATGACACTCCAGGTGTTCTCTAAGCTTCATAAGCCAGCACATTATTCGGCCTTGTGCTTTATCCCAGTTTTCATGAGTGCTCTAGAGATTAGCCTAATCTCATAGGAAGCGGCCCCACTTCCACACTCATATAGATAAGTCTATCAAGAATGCTCCTGTAACTGAGACATCCCATCCATAAGGGATATAGAACTCATTAAGAGATAAATCTCAACCTCACATGAACGTTACAGGATCATATGCACTTACACCATAGGGATGGATAAAATGTCATTGAGACTTTAAGAGTGCATATCCACATTCAAACCACCCTATGATTCGTTTGTCCCCTTAAACCTAGTTCTTGGGATCACCAGTCCCTAGGTAGGGTATCCTCATAGGTAGTTTATTACAATTTTGGGCTTAAGTCTCATCCCCCTCGATGTACATCAAACCTTTGCCTCTTAGCTAGCTAGAGCTCTTCATAACTCAATTTATTTCACACGTGTGTATAACACATAACAAAGGTTTGGATTTCAGCACTATGCCTCAATGGAGGGTGCTACCACATAGATAATTCATTTTCACCCGTAGGTACATTTAATCACCAACATGTTACATGTACATGTCATATGGTGGGTTTTAATAATCATTGTATAATTTCTCAAGACTCCACCATTCACAATAAAATTAAACCAATAATTTTGAGAATATAAATTATTTTCTCAATTATGCTTTACCCTCAAGGTACACCGAAAGATCACTTGAAGTGATTGAATCATCGAGTAACTTTTTTTAAATGAAATATAGAGTCTTTTTTTTTTCACTTCACCACCATAGTTGAAGAACTCACAATTAGGACCCATTAGATAGATATGGGTCATTACCCAAAATATTTGGAAGCTAAAACAATGTTCAAGCCTCAACAATTCTCCAAAAGTCCTTACCACTCTTTCAAATAAAATTTCAAACCTCGCCATATCACAAAAACAATTATCTCCATTTTAAATGAAATTTCAAGTTCCTCAAAAAATATATAACATGTGTGCTCATACATGTAATTTCCAAAAAATTATAGTTTTTCATAATCTCAAATTCTCAATACGGAGATTATTGTGTCAAATAATTTCTCTAATAGTTTTGTATTATGGTAAGCTACGTTAATGCTCATCTAATCAAAAGAAACAAACTTGTAACCTATTTTTCAAAATTCATAAGCTCTTCATTCTCACGAAGACTCATATCTCATTCAAAAAATTTCTATTGACTAGAAACTTCACATATACTCGTACATAGGTCTCCAAAATTTTCTAAAAATCTTGAAAAATACATTTTGAAAAAAATCTCATAATCTCAATTCTCAAGATTTTTCTTTTATAACACACTACTATTCCTCCTTCACAGAGATATAATTGAGACTTATGAATAATTAGTGGAACTTCTCACAAGTGAGTTTCTAAAAAATAATGTGTACTGAATGAACACATTTGTAAATTAATTTTTCCTTGAGTGTCTCAATTCCAAATAAACAAAATATTAAAGTCTAATGAATTTTTTTGGAAGTTTCGGTAACTCAAAACCTCATCTCAAATTACATCTCTTTTAAGTACCAAAACTTATTCTCAAAATAAGAAAGGCACTATATCTTTCATTTTCAAAAAGACCCAAAAACCCACATCCAAAGAATATTACATTTACATATACTCTACTCCATAAAGCAATGATTCAAAAACCAAACAAGGATCACCATATACACCAGATCAACATAAATGTATGGAACAAATAATTTTAGGTATGTACACCACATGACTTTAAATAAATTCCTGAATTTATTTTTCCAAGCACTTGGGCACTAAAAATTTGTTTTTCTAATCTATAACCAATATGTGTGCATTAGCCGTTGCAACTTCTTAAAAGTGTAAAAGCAGTAAATGTTTTGAAAACAACATACTCAATATGTTAATGTCAAATGAACAAAAAGATCATAAATTGAGTTCCTTAGAGTGTTGTAATTTGTATGGCAAATCACCAAAGCTATAAGTTTGGCAAAACAATCAATAATATATATTGCTAACACATGTCATTCATATAAATTAACTTCAAGCAAAATAATTGAACCCACTAATTTTTATGTACTTTACAAAAAATAAAAAGTAATTATTCGTGAAACAAAAGTTTATCAATCACAGATTTTTTTCTTATCAAGCTATAGTTCAATTTCCTTCTTTTCACAAGACTAAAAGCTCGTCAAGAATAATCAAACTTTAAACCCCCACTATTCAAATTACATATATCTCAAGAAGCAAATTTAGAAACATACCTCTGATATGGAGATAGATTAACCAATAAAGTTAGAACCATACCATCGATCTACCGTCCATATCGAAGGAAGTCATCGATCACCATGTTTCACTTTTTCCCAATTCTTAAATTTGTCTCTTTACACATCTCAACAAACTCATCAAATCCAATTGGAGACAAATAAAAATACGAGAGATGAATCGTCTTAAAATTGTTGGGGATTTACCTCCAAAACACAAATATTCATTAAATAAAATAATAATTAAATAACAACAGAAAAATAAATCTTCTTACCAAATCGCGAATCGCATAATGTTACCTCGAAATGGTATGACATCGCTTGGAATATCATACCACAAAAAAGTCACATAGTTGGGTTGAGTGCGGACTAGGTCGCTCTCTTTAAGACGATTCGCGCCTCTCACGGTAGTCACCGGTGTAGGAGAATAACACGTCGCCTCCAGGATACTACAACCCAGCTCTAGGCTGTGATCATCCCTAATCTACACAATTTAAGGAAGACCGAAACTTCTCCCAACACCTTTCTTTTCCCAAATATAAAATACAATATATATATATACTCACATAATAAAAGAGGTAGATATCATACTAACACAATTCCATTTCCATCTCATGGACTTATAGTCATATAATATTGTTGTATAGAGAATAAGCCCCAAGCCTTATATTTATAGGCTCAAGAATATAGTTGTTGGAAAACCCATAGTAATTGAAGTTTAAGCCCAATTAATCTAGCCTCAATATCACATGTGTAACATATGGGCTAATAAACAAATCCAATAACTTTTGTGCATAATGGTGTATAACACCCACTAATAAGTCTCATTAGTTCATCAAATAATAACTAAACTAATGTTACAAAATAATGTAATAAAACACTCAATAATGAGTATAAAACTCCCAAAAGAATTTAGATAAAAATGATATTTTTATTAAAATATTCCAACAAAAACTAAAATAAAAACATAAATAAAACCCTATTACTCGTCTAGGGCTTCATTGAAACCCTAGATCTATGATCTAGCCGTCCATGGAAGTGATGGATGGCAAGTAGTTGATGGAGGAGGCCATGGAAACCCTTGGTCTTCTTCTTCTTCTCCTTGCTTCCCTCCCTTCAATGGCTGGAAGTATGGTTGTAGAATGTGTGTATATTAATTGCCAATAATGTCTAACCCTTTAATTGTAATAAAATAGGGTATATATAGATTTACAACAAGTTTTGGAAGCTTTCCTAACCCGAAACGGACTGAAATTGATATAATTTACAGTCTAGACGTCGTTCAGCAGTTTCGTTTGCACAGGAGTCTTCAGTATACTGAAATACGCATAATTGGTTTTTACACATATCACGCGAGCGGTCCACGCGAGCGCGACAATTGGTACCTCGCGCGAGCGAATCGCGCGAGCGATTTCTGAACTTCCGCGCGAGCGGGTCGCGCGAGCGATATCTGGGTGTTCGCGCGAGCGGATCGCGCTCGCGATGTTGATTTTTCAGCTTCTTTCTTCCTGCTTTTTCACCCTGTTTAGCCTGGTTTAGGTGATTTCTTCCAAATCCTGTCAAAAACTAGAAAACGAAGTAAAAATATACAAAAACAGGATAAAAAGTACTAACAAATGTGAATTAAGGCGTATAATTAGGATTAGTTCTCTCCCGATCACACCCCCAAACCTACATTTTGCTAGTCCTCGAGCAAAACTAAAATAAAAACTAACTACTAATGAAATACTACTCCATTTTCGCATGGATCACGATTGCATTTAGCGTATGCAACAAGCCTTTTAAACCTCTAGGTGTCCCTAGTCGGACGAGTGAAGTCTCGTGAGGGTTCTCATCAACAAGTTACCCACAACCATCTTTATTAACTTGAAAACTTAAAAAGTTTTATTAAAACGAAAAACAAAACATTCAATACTCCTTATTACAAAACAATGATTTGAAATAGAATAACGAACATAAAGAAACAGAATCAAACGTTCACCTATATCATGAGAAACAATCAAGTGCATGCAATGTACGAATCAATAGAGTTCCTCATAAGATTGCACGTGTGTGATGTGGTAGTCAAATGAACACTCGTATGTCATGAACATGGAATATAACTCGGATAACCATCCAACTATGCTTCGACTACGAATCTCACAATTAATTACACTCTCAAATGAAACACTCAGAAACAGGTGTAATTTCTCTAAAATATGTCAGTAAAGGAAATATATTTTCAAAACGAGAAATGCTCACATATGACTCGAAAAAGACGCATGACATGAAAGAATAATAGTCCCATGGATAGGATGCCAATAATCAAGAAAAATTAATCATTACCATGTTTTAATCCCCTCCCATCGTTTTCATATCCGAACCATGTTTCCTAGGATCAAATAGGACTTTTCAAAGGTTGTATTGTGGCTCAGGTAATGAAAAAGGATATACTAGGTAGGTAATCTCAGAATGGCATTGTAAGGCATGTTCGATTTCTTTCATTCTTCTTCTCTACCAACTTTCTCTTCTTTCATTCTCTTTTCTCATTCAATTTTTTTCATCCTTCTTCTTCTTTATTTTGTTTCTTTTCCTTTTATTTCCTTGCTTCTCATTTGATTATTCATTGAATACCAAGCAACTACCCCAATAGCATCTTATTTTCTTCTTCTCAATCAACACATCGGCTTAATACTACTAAAAGTTGATCACTCTTCCAGTGGTATACTCCAAGTTGATCAAGTTGGAGCTTTTAAAGAGGATAATGGTGAACAAAGAAAAAGAGGCATTGTAACGGCTCAAAGGGCGAACTAAGGAAATTTATCATTTTTTATCGGTCGGCAGTAAACAAAGAGGGCCTAAAATCATGTCCTAAAGTCGTATGGTTCTTTAATGTTTACAATGGAAGATTATTTAGCATGGTAACAAATATTTTAACTTGACTATTAACCAAAACAAGAATAATGAGACTAAACAACAAGTTAATGCGCTATTTCAATTGAAATTCGATAAACACAAAACGTATTTATAACCCTCAAAACAGAAAAGATAGGCTCAAAAGCTCACTGGGTCTAGTCTCCACCATGTGTTATCTAGAAATCCGAATCATATTATAGTTCACAACCAACATGTATTCCAATGACTACGTGCAGTGCATATGTTTATGTGCAAATCTATGATATTAAAACTACGATTCAAACAATACATAACTTAAAACGTTACATCATAACTTCAGCAAATGTTTAATCACATCTTCTCTTGTTTATCATTCTATAACAATCAAAGTTCTCTAACAAAGAGTATCAAATTGATATTGCAAAAACGTCGGTAACATCGTTTATTTAAACACACTAATTGAAAAATTTGAAAATTGGTGTGCATAAAATAATGTGCATGTGTGCATACCCCTAAACCTAAACCTTTCATTGTCCCCAATGAAACAATAAAACGAAAGAACAGAAAGTAGGTAAGAAAGGAACGATAGTACCTCGGTCTCGACAATGACAAACAGGTAAATGTATAAGAATATGGCGATAAAGTTCAATTGCTCCAAATGGAACCACCTGTTAATACTAGATAATAAAAAAAAACTAACAAAAGAATATTAAAAGTAAATGAAACCTAAATATGGAATATAAATCTAAAAACTAAGCTAAACTAAACTAAACGAGCAAATGGAAAAGAAATAAAACGAAAAAGTATAAATGTAACAAGGAAAACAACGAACACGAACTAAACTGAACTAAATAAACAAAAACAGAAAAGAAACACAAATAAAATAGGTAGGGGGAAGGATATAGAAAACAAAAGGAAAAAAACAGGAAAGTGGGGAATCGCGCAAACGGCCGTCGCGCGCGCGAATTTCCAATTTTTTTTTTTTTGTTTTTTGTTATCGCGCGAGCGAGCTACCTCGCGCCCGCGACACCAGGCGCGAGGAGAAGCAGAGGCATCATATAAGGAAAACAAAGAAAACCCACTAAGGGGCAAACTCGCGCCAGCGGGCCGCGCGAGCGACGTCTCGCGCGAGCGGGCCGCGCGCGCGAGAAGGGTTTTTTCCATTTTTTGGTTAAAATTATGTATATAATATTAAAATAAATTAATTCCAACCCCCAAACCTACCCAGAATGTCCAAAACAGACTCAAACAGGCTAAAAAATGACCAAAAATAAGAAAAACGAACAAAATAAAGCTTGGGTTACCTCCCAAGAAGCGCTAACTTTTACGTCTTCAGCTAGACCGTTCTAGCTCAAGGTTTACGGAGGTTGAAAATCAGACTTTGTACCCCTAAGAATATCAGGTAGAGCTCGATGGTAAGCAGAAATTACGTCGCTTCGAATTAATTCAATCGACGGTTTGTCAGTATGTTCAAATCGATTTCTTACCTTCCGAGTAGATTCAGCATTAGGGTCCGAGGTATTAGGGTTCATCCACTCATCATCCGCTATATCTTTGTCGTTACTCACATTTATTGCTTCGTTAGGCTCAATATTTCGTCTTACCTCACCTTCCGCCTCACATAGGTAATCGTCATCTTTAGGAGGTTCATCCATAGCATTAAAAACGTTTAATTTTAAGTTCATGTTCCCAAACGACACTTTTATTACCCCCGTCCGGCAGTTAACACGTGCGTTAGCGGTTGCTAAGAATGGACGGCCTAGAATGACAGGAGTGTGTTTCCTAGCATCTAGCACGGGTTCAGTGTCAAGGACCATGAAGTCGACAGGATAATAGCATTTATCAACCTTAACCAAGACGTCCTTGACGATTCCTCTAGGTACTTTGATAGAACGATCCGCTAATTGTATTCTAGCGGCCGTAGGTTTCAGTTCACCTAGACCTAATTGTTTATAGACGTGATAAGGTATGAGATTAACACTAGCTCCTAAGTCAAGGAGAGCCCTATGGATGATAGTGTCACCTATGACACATAAAATCGTTGGCGTACCAGGATCCTTATACTTTGGAGGTGAGTGTTGAAAAATAGAACTTACTTTTTCCGTGAGGAAGACCTTTTTAGGAGTATGACTACGTATTTTGCGCTTTTGTGTACAAAGGTCTTTTAAACATTTAGCATAAGCGGGAATTTGTTTAATAGAATCGAGGAAAGGAATATTAATTTTAACTTGTTTAAATACCTCGAGTATATCTTCAACTTTCGACTTTTTCTTGGACAAATGTGACGGTCCCTCAACATTAGGTGGATATGGCATTCTCGGAATATAATTTGTTGAGACCGGTTCATTTTTTTTTCTACTTTGATTCACGTCCTCACCCCTCTCTTTATTAGAGTTGATGTTCACATCTATCACATTCTCATTCTTATTAGGGGTTTCTATCACCTCCTCTCGTGTAGTCATCCTAGTTGAGACGGCGTTTACTTGTTCATTCGACCCCTTAACCTCATATTGTCCCTTAGGGTTTTGAATTGTTTGACTAGGCAACGTCCCCTCGTTTCTACGACTCACTACAGTAGCTAGTTGTCCCATTTGGGATTCAAGCTTCGCAATGGATTGTGTATGAGAGTGCACTATTTGTGCTTGTGCCTGTACTTGCGTTTCAATTTTATTAAGGGATGCCAACACCTTTTCCTCAAAAATGTTACCCCTTGGAGGGTTTGGATTAGGATGCGGTTGTTGGTATTGATTAGGTTGAAACTGAGGTCGATACGCATTAGGAAAATTAGTCGCCTCATTAGGATTATTATTATTATTTTTCCACGAGAAGTTAGGATGGTTTCTCCATGGCGCATCCAGATTATTAGTAGTTGAATTATAATTATTTCGTGGGTATTGTTGAATAGAGTTAATGTGTTGCTCCACGAATTCCGGAAATTGACTCGCTGATGGACATGCAAGTATCGAATGTGAAGGATCAGAACATAATGCACAAATTTCATGAGCGGGTGGGGTTGTCGTTTGGTTCATTGTTAAAAGTCGGTCAAGTTTGTTAGATAGTTCTTTTTTTCAATTGAATGACTTGACTCGAACTTTACCTCTCTCTTAGGTTGATTAAGATATCCCTCAGAACGTACTGACACAGTCTGATGCATCGAGTTCTCGCTTAACGTTTCAAAAATTTTCCAGGCCTCATCGGCACTTTTGTGTAGGAAAGTTCCCGCACAAACGGCATCGACGGTATTCCTAACAGAGGGAATAAGCCCCTCGTAGAAGACCTGGACCAACTGCCACTTAGGAACCTGATGATGTGGACACGAACGTAATAATTCTTTAAATTTTTCCCACGTGTCGTAGAGTGATTCCCCATCTTGCATCACAAAGTTTGTTATAGATTTTCTTATCTGATTCGTACGCATAATCGGGAAAAACTTTTGTAAAAATGCGGTGTGTAAGGCTTCCCATGTTCTAATTGTGTTTGGCTCCAAAGATTGGAGCCAATATTTAGCTTTATCTTTTAACGAGAATGGAAAGAGCCGCAATTTTAATTCATCATCAGTAAGATTTTGAATTTTCAAAGTGGAGCATACATCCTGAAAATCTCCTAAGTGTTGATATAGATCTTCATTTAGACGGCCATGGAAAGATGGAAGTAGTGAGATGGTAGACGACTTTATCTCAAAGTGAGATGTCGTCGCCTCCGGTAAGTCGATACAAGTTTGTGGCGTATAAGTTGTAGGAATAAAGTAATCTTTAAGTGGAGGAGGTGGCGGCATATTAAGATTATTCATATTATTTCTGTTGTTTCTGTCAGCCATTTTAATCGGTTCTATGTTATGAAAGCGTGGTTTCTTTAGTCTTGTAAGAGTATTACGTATTTCGGACTCAAATAAAGACGTTGGTTTCGGTGTCAAATCGTCGTCTATTAAAAACTGTGTTCTAGAAGTTAAGTTGGAAGACTTGTTAAGTCTTAATGTACGTTCAAGTTCAGAGTCAAAAGATTTTAATTCTGGTTTATTTGAACGTGTACCTAACATAAACTAAAAGAAAGTAAACTAAAAACAAAAACTGACTCAACTAAAAAAAAAACAAATAGCAATTACGCAACCAAGATAACAAGCACTCAACTACTGTGATGCATGAATATTATCCTGTAATGCAATGACCGCGTCAAGCCCAGCGCCCCGGGTTTCCTAGCTAATGCAGTGCAATTAACCCTAAACTAATGCAAATAGTGCATCACAGCGCCCTGACTTACAGTGGTTTAAAGCGAGTTTCACAAGAAGCAATTTATTTTACTTTATTTATATTTTTATTTGCGTAAGCTCCTTTGATGTAATTAGCTGCTCCACTCGGAAACGTTGACTACAAAATAAAAGAACAAGTTAGTAACTAAAAACAAAACAGAAAATAAGAAAAATAATAAAAACTAACCTAATATTTACAAATTAACTAAACTAAGATTATAAAACTAAAGGTAGTAACGCAATCCCCGGCAACGGCGCCAAAAATTGATCTTGTCAGAATCAAGATATAAAAAGTGTTCTTTACTTTTCAAAAGATTTGCAGTGTGGAAGTAAAGGTCGAACCCACAGAGATTGATTAACTACAGCGACTTAATTTTAAAACCTAACTTTAGTTAATTATGAAAACGGATTTTGATTTGGTTTTAATTAAACTAATAACAATAAAACTAAATCTAAACTATGAAAGCAATTAAAGTTGTTTTAAATAATATTTAAGGAAACCTAGGATTGCAAATCCACCACTAGCTTCATAATAGGAATATTTATGAATTACTTTAGCTTATTACATTGGATGATAATGGGGAATTGTAGCTACAAGCCCAATTCCTCCGACAAGAAGATATTCATGGTCCAAGCACCAACATAATCCATCTTCGGTTAGCACGAATTATCCCACACTAAACTAGGGTTGTGATCTAATCCGTCTAACCTAGGAATGGACTATTCGGATACTTGATAGCACAAATCAATAAAGCACCATCACATGTAAACAATCTAAACAAGCACATCAAGCATAGATCGTTGAGCACATCAAAGTCAAAATAGATCTAAGACAAGAATAAATTCTGAAAGTAATGATTTAATCACTAGAAGTACGATTTATTTATAAAAATCCTCTAAACATGTGACTGTCATTCATACATAATAAAACTAAAATAAAAACATAAATAAAACCCTATTACTCGTCTAGGGCTTCATTGAAACCCTAGATCTATGATCTAGCCGTCCATGGAAGTGATGGATGGCAAGTAGTTGATGGAGGAGGCCATGGAAACACTTGGTCTTCTTCTTCTTCTCCTTGCTTCCCTCCCTTCAATGGCTGGAAGTATGGTTGTAGAATGTGTGTATATTAATTGCCAACAATGTCTAACCCTTTAATTGTAATAAAATAGGGTATATATAGATTTACAACAAGTTTTGGAAGCCTTCCTAACCCAAAACGGACTGAAACTGATGTAATTTACAGTCTAGACGTCGTTCAGCAGTTTCGTTTGCACAGGAGTCTTCAGTATACTGAAATACGCATAATTGGTTTTTACACATATCGCGCGAGCGGTCCGTGCGAGCGCGACAATTGGTACCTCGCGCAAGCGGGTCGCGCGAGCGATATCTGGGTTTTCGCGCGAGCGGATCGCGCGCGCGATGTTTGATTTTTCAGCTTCTTTCTTCCTGCTTTTTCACCCTGTTTAGCCTGGTTTAGGTGATTTCTTCCAAATCCTGTCAAAAACTAGAAAACGAAGTAAAAATATACAAAAACAGGATAAAAAGTACTAACAAATGTGAATTAAGGCGTATAATTATGATTAGTTTTCTCCCGATCAATAATATACAAGAAATCTGACTTTTAGTGGCAAAAAATATTGGCACTAAATCCCAATTTTTCCTCACTAAAACTTATAGTGGCAATAAAGACAGTTGCCACTAATTGTATCATGACTAAAACTTTTTGTGGCAAGATTTATTTTGTCGCCAGTAATGTTTAGATGTTTAGTCACAACTCAAAATTTATGATAAAAACAAACCTTTTGTGGCAACCATTTTATCATTACTAGTAATCATACTTTCTGTGGCAACAAAATGTAGACACTAAAACATTATTCTACTGACAATAAATAGTATCACTAAATATAATACATTTTGTGACACAAAACATGTTGCCACTAAATTGACCTTCAGTCACTAGACGAGTTGTGAATATTACAAGTATCTTGTCGGTTCACTTACAATCACATATCCTCAAAAGTTTAGTGACAACCTTTAGTTGTCAACTTGTGATGACTTTATATTGCCACTAATTGTAGGTGTTTTCCTATTATATATATATATATATATATATATATATTTACAGCACCACCAAATTTCATCACAAACAAAATTATCTGCAATTGAAACCAAATTGGCCACATAATTATATGGTTGGTGCCCAGCCTCCAGAAAGGTCAAACTCAACGTCACCATACCTAATGCATAGTGCCATTACAAAAAGGCTTAAATTCATAAACAAACCCAACATGTTTTTACAAAAAATTATGATTAAAAGGCCTTAGAGTCTTAATTACAAGGCATCTGAAAATGCATAAAACAATCACCTGATTAGTAGATCTTAGGACATTCAAAAAAAAAAAAAAAAGAAGTCATAGTCATAATCAAAAGGCATCTAAATACATCAAATTAGTAGTCAGAATATAGCCTTAGAGTTTTACAAAAAGGTTCATGTTCCATAGCTTCCAAATACGTAAACTTCAAGGCTCTCCAGCCTACAAATGAAACAAATGGAGTTTATGTTAGTATTGCATTCAAAATGCAATATGTGAAAACAAACCAATGTTAAACTTGCTATGAATTAGTATGAAGTAAGTAATTAAAGAAAAATAATTAAGTTATATCATTACAAATTTTAACTCAATAAAACAACTAAAGATTTGCTACCCTAGAGGAGGCAGGTGTATCTAGCTTGATTGCTTAAACTGATAAAACATACTAGCAAATTGAGAGTGGATTGCAGCATGTGAGGCTAACTGTGAAGAAAGGCACTCTAATCTTTTCGTCATATCACTATTCTCCTTTTCCAACAATTCCAAGCACCCCCGTTCTGCCTCGGCTTGCCTCCTAAACTCTCCATTCTCATTTTCAACTTATGCATGGTGGTTTTGTTGACTTGCTCCAGATGGTGTAATCTTAGGGCCAACTCCATGACCGCATATCTATCCTGATCACTCTAGTCCAAGAACTTGCACAAATTTCTCATCCTCAGTCATTGCAGTAACACCTTCCTCTACATGCTAAGATTCTAAGAGTTTAAGTTTTTCCTACATTAAAATTATTCATAAGAACCTTTGCTCAAATGAATCCATGGTCTTCTTGTTAAAAACAAAATGGTTTAAATGTTGTCAAATCCACTTTCACAAGGCAATACAATTAGTTAATATTGAAAAATACTATTGAGATCTACTCAATAGGAAACACATTTAAGAAAAGCTAAAGTACGTGCAACTAGTAACAAACAGTCCAACATGTAGAGAAAAGTAGTTAGTTTCCATTGAGTTCTAATCAAATTGCATCCTGGAGCTTGGTTACCAAAAGTTTGCCAGATAAGTAACTTATATAGACTTCTTGCGAAGTTTCATCTACCCATTTCTTCTTCTTCTTCTTCTTCTTCTTCTTCTTGGTGAATCGTGTCAAGTACCACAACAATGTTCTTGTTGGTTCCTCTCCTGTTCCTCGGTCACGCTGTTGTTACATTAATTAATGTATATGTTATTTTCATTGGGTATACTTATCATGCTATTCGCTAAAAAAAATAATGAGTTTATATTAGCATAGCTGGTCCTGTCAAAACCCTTCATCCCGTCAATGTGACCGATCTTTTGCTTTTCCCGATTCTTTTTGTTTCTCTCGCTAACCTTCTATGGCATTTGAAAAAGGAAAAAGATAGTTGTAAATATTGAATTAGAAATATGCATTGAAATAGCAAATTACCTTAAACTCATCAGATTTGAAGTGTTTGACAAGATGCTCCCAGTCATTTTGAGTAATCCTTGATAGGCGATTTAACAATCTCATATCATTAGTATCATGTGCAAGATAATGTTGTTTGTGCATCCTATAACAATATGACCTATATTGAGTGTTCAATTGTCTATAAATAGCAATTTGGACGCTAGGTTCCTCATGGAGAGCAAACTTTTGCTGCAGTGACAAATTAAATAGACAAAATTTAGCAAAGAAAAGTTATCAATTATGGGTCTATGTAATAGTTTCATTTCAATCCAAGCAAATCCCGAGTTATGTTTCCAATTCTGGTTCCAATCCCAACAATGAAATTCTATGAATTCTTGTTTTCATTCAAGTACCTTATAACAAATCCATGCCATACTGTGTACAAACTCGTTTCCAAATCTTCTAAATATAAATGATTAGTCATAATGTAGTATACTTGATTCTAATTATCCACGTGCATAGTCAAAAGCATGCAAAAGAATTAATTAAGTCTATAAACTTTCTAGAAAACCAAAAAACAAACATAGAATGTTAACAATGCATAGAAAAAGATCTGGAATGATGAAAATGCATATAAACACAGGTGAGACATTGACCACGTTTCAAACAACAAAATAAGTAACATACAACCAGCGACAAATTCCAAAGCCCTAACACCAGTAAAGAACAAGAATACGCAACTGAAAAAAAAGCAGCACATAGCACATTATAACAAGATTCTAACAAACTAAATTAGTTTGAAGGCATGGCAACGCTGGCAATGCTGGCAACACAAGATTAAGGTCCGAATCCACAAGCGTTAATAGAACACTGTCAAGTGTACCCAAAAAATGACTAGAGTTATAAAAAAATTATTTAATATATTTTTGAGACAAGCTCCTTCTGCACCACTAAAATTCATGTTTTAGTTACAAATAATTAATCGCAACATAAAACTTTGCCACTAAAAAGCACTTTTCTTATAGTGATAGTTACAATCTTTTGTCGCCAAGGTTACAAAATGTTTGACTTATGCAATTAATCACTAAGATTGTAACCTGGATAGTATTGTAACATGTAGACAAAATAATACAACTTCGATGACAAGAAATTGTAACCTAGAATATTGTAATCCGTTCACAAAATGTAGCATGTACTAGTAATAGGTATGTGTAATTGACATATAAGTGTTAGTAATCAATGTTTAAAAAGCTGCTATGGAACACCTAGAATCGAGGAGACCATTGTTCAATTGTTATTACAAAGGGTATCTACTATATCCGATCTACATAGTAACACTGTAGCATGAAACCAAGTAGTAACATAGTACTATATGAGTCTCTATAGTGGTAAATGAAGATGTCAATTGTGAACATGTATGGTCTCTACTCATATGGTGATAATTGAAGCTAACAATGTTGGATGCGACCATTTATGGTTTCTAGTAGCGATGGCATGTTCGTAACACAAAGAAACTTTTATTATTTGAGACAACAACTTGGAGTTGGTGTTGAAAGCATCAAATCGGGGGAACATGCTCTATGCATCGGTATTCCATGCCAAAGTGCACCTTCACATTTCGGATGATACAGAAGGCTGACTTATAGTACTCTTCTTCAGTAAGAATTGAACATTCTGAAAGAAATACAAGCTCGACCATTAAGAGGTGACTCTTATTTTTTTTGAAAACTTGAGAAACCCAGAAAAGTCATGGACGAAAAGGGTGATGTCCACAATAAACAAATACACAATGGCCCATTAGGGGCTTCAAAAGGAGAGATAGCTCCCAAAAATGTGAAACCTGCTTCTTGTAATTTTTCAATAAAGGAGAGATAGCTCCCAAAAATAGACCACTTGTTCATCAGGGACTTTAAATGAGACCACTTATTGTAATTTTTCAATAAAGGAGACCACTTGTTGATTGTCAATTTCATTGAATTAGTATAGCTCCCAAAAATAGACCACTTGCTTGTTGTAATTTTTTTTAAAAGAGAGCACTTGTTGATTGTCAATTTCAGTGAATGAGTATAGCTCCCAAAAATATGAAACTTGCTTGTTGTAATTTTTTTAAAAAGATATCACTTGTTCATCAGGTGCTTCTTTTAATTTTTCTATAAAGGAGACCAAAAATTAGGGAAATTCCTCTTTTTAAGAGAAGGTCTCTCAGTCTCTCACTCTCACTCTCACTTTGATTTGTATCTAGTTTACCCACACATTGTCTTTTTCTATTTGAGTTCTACATGTTCAAATCTCACTTAAATGTTTGATAACAAGAGATGCTAATTTATCTAGTTTGATCACCTTCAACTATATTAATGAGTTTTTTGAATACCCAAATCAAGATAGTTCCTTTTCATTAGTTTTGCTATGATATTTGCTTTATTTGCAAAATTCTAGTAATTCATGATAGGATTTGAAATTTTGGTTTATAACAATTGAAAATCTATAATTTTCACCAGGGCCACGTACTATTGTCAAATAGGGTCACAAATGGAAGTTGAGGGTAGGGACAACAATGTGGACGTGGGTGTCCTAAGGGATGAAGGTGGGGACGGCAATGTGGACATGGGTGTCCTAAGGGATGAAGGTAGGGACGATATTGTAGACATGAGTGTTCTAGGGGATGAAGGTGAGGATGATATTTACACCCCTCTTGTAGGTGATGATAAGAAGCCTAGAAAAAGTCAACAATTTGAGACACTTGATGATGTCTTTAATTTTTACAATGCGTATGGAAAAGAAGCTGGGTTCAGTGTTAGAAGTTACTCTCTTAGGAAGAAGGGTGATGAAATAATACGAAAAGAATATGTTTGTTTCAAGCAAGGGAAAGGTTGTAGAATAATGGACAGTGAGAGACAAAGGCGTCGGGGCACTATAAAAGAGGGGTGTAATGCAAAGCTTGCCGTGGTGAAGTCAAAATCTGGCATGTATGTAGTCACTGTGTTTGTTGAGGGTCACAGTCACTCATTGCAACCCCACGAAGAACATATTTATTGAGGTCTCACAGTAGTTTTTTTAGTGCACAAAAAGATTTAACCCAACAGGTTGGCCATGGCGAATATACCACAATACCAACAATTTAATTTCCTTGGAGTACAGGCTGGAGGCATAGAAAATGTTGGATGCACTCGGAAAGATTTTTATAACAGTGGCAGGGATAGGCGTCAAGAGTTGATAGGGCATGATGACAATATGTTATTTGAGTTTTTTAAATTGGAACAAGAAAAGAATCCTGCATTCACATTCAAAATTGAGAAAGATGAACAAGATAGGACAACGCGTTGTTTTTGGTCCGATGCAACTTCTAGAAGAGCTTACAATTCTTTTGGTGATGTGGTAGTATTTGATACTACATACAATACCAACTTATATTCGATGATTTTTGCACCATTGGTGGGGGTTAATAACCATGGCCAAACAACTTTTTTTGCGGGTGCATTATTAAATGATGAAACTATTGAATCTTTTGTATGGCTATTCAATCAATTTTTAGAAGCTATGCCTAGTGATGCCCCTAGATTGATTATTATAGATCAAGATCTTGCGATGATAAAGGCTATTTCTGAAGCTCTCCCTAGTACTTTTCATAGGTATTGTAGTTGGCACATATTAATGAAATTTTCTGAAAAGTTAGATTCAATTAAATATAGTGCACACTATAAAGAGTTTTCAAATTGCATATGGAAATCAGAGGGTAAAGTAGAGTTCGACTCTAAGTGGATAGAGCTTGTTGTGAAAAGTGGGTTAAATGACAATAAATGGCTACACGATATGTATGAGATTCGTTCAAAATGGGTACCTGCGCATGTGAATCATGTTTTCTCAGCCGGTATGTCAAGCAGCCAATGAGCAAAAAGTTCTCATGCATTTTTCAAGCATTTTGTTAATAAAAGCAATTCTTTATCAGATTTTATGATTCATTTCGATCTTGGTCTTGCATGCCAACGTCAAGAAGAGTTGATGGCCGACAACAAAGATTTGGTTGAGAAGCCCAAGTTGAAAATGCCTCATTACTTCCTAGAGCAAATGGTTGATACATATACACATGAAATGTTTTATGAGTTCCAAGAACAATTGTGGGAGAGTTGGAATTATAGATTTGAGCTTGTCATAGATGGGGAACTTTGTCAACTCTATAATATTTCAAGAAAAAATGTTGACAAATGTAAAGTCCGACAACTTACTGATGATAAGAACTCGAGTTTGACTGCATGCACTTGTAAAAAATTTGAGAGTTTGGGTATCCCATGCAGACACATTTTGGCACATTTGACCATGATGCATCATTTGGAAAAAATATCCGATCACTATATATTGAAAAGATGGACTAAATTTGCTAGAGCTGCGCCAGTTGTGGATGGTATTCGTACACAAATTAATGATGAAAGTTCAAGGTTGTTGAGACGTAGTTAATTGATCAAATTATCTTTGGATGCAATTGGTAAGGCTCTTGATAGTGAATAAACAATCAAGGTTTACACCAATAGTGTTGATCAAGCAGTGGAAAAAATTAATGTAATGATTGGGTGTGGTACAACTGTTGGGATTGGAAGAAGTACAAAATTCTCCCAAAGTATTTGTATTGGCAAAAGTGCACGGCGCTCCCAAAGTGTTGAGCAAAGGTACCATGAACCTATTCAAGTAAGGGCTAAAGGGAGTGGTACAAGATTAAAGAGAGAAAAAGAGAAGGCACTAAAGAGGGCCAAAAAATATAAAGCGAGGAAATGCAATGGATGTGTTGAAGTTGGTGTTTTCCATGATAAAAGAAATTGCCCAAATCGGATGCAACTCTAAGAATCATTAATTACAAGTTAAGTTATTATTTTTGTCATAATAAGTGTATCAATGACTAATTTGGTTTAATTATTTGTTTCATGCAGACCTATTGTGGTAGATGAAGATTCAAGTATAGATGATGCAACTCATGATTTGGATAGATTGATTGGTTTTGATTAGGACTGGTTTTGATTTGAAGTATATAATAGTAATTTTTTTGGATGTTATTATTGGTGTAGGGAAAGTATGTTGTGGAACAAGTATTATTATTGGCATAGGCCAACTGTGTTGTAGATTTTTATTGTATTATTGGTGGTGTAGGCAAACTATGCCTCATTACAAGAATATTAGTGGCATAGGCCAACTATGTTGTGGATTTTTATTGTTTTATTGGTGGTGTAGGCAAACTATGTCTCATTACAACTATTGTTATTGGCATAGGCCAACTGTGTTGTGATGTTTATTGTTTTATTGGTGGTGTAGGCAAACTATGCCTCATTACAAGTATTATTATTGGCATAGGCCTACTGTGCTGGGGATGTTTATTGTTTTATTGGCAGTGTAGGCAAACTATGCCTCATTACAAGTATTATTATTGGCATAAGCCTACTGTGTTGTGGATGTTTATTGTTTTATTGGTGGTGTAGGCAAACTATGCCTCATTACAAGTATTATTATTGGCATAGGCCAACTGTAGTAGCAAAAGAGGAGTATTTCGATATGCATTTACAAAAAGTACACAACTGTAACAGAAAATGTTCTTAGTCCAAAATACCCCAATTACATAGTTCAACATACCAAAATACACCAATTACATTATAGGGGATGAAATTGTTCACTATACCAAAATACCCAATTACATTTTTCACCATACCAAAGTACCTAATTACATAACAAACAACAGCTACATAACTATTCATTAGACTCAGTTATACTGCTATTACAATGGCAAAGATGGACAACACAATTCTTGCAATTAACAGACATTTGATCACGCCTTGCTTTGCTTCCATCACTTTTAATTCACCATAAATTTCTCTGTCGCAGTTCTTCAACTCAAAAACTTCATCATATAGCCAGTTTCTCTCAACTTGATCCCCATTTTGCTGAAATACTGGGCTTGCAATTTATATTTAGAATACAAGGAGAATATCTGGATACCATATTAGTGAAAAGAAATCAATGTAGGGGTTCTTGAAGAAAAGCTACCCCTTAAAAATGTTTGCTACTATGGGCCATTAGTTTCACTTGCATTCCTAGTTAAAAGGGGTTCTTGAACAAAAGTGTCTGCAATGTCTTCACTATGATTTTTACCCAAACTCACCACAACTCAGAATAACATACAACAATGCAATAACAAGAGATTGAGATTGAGAAGTAAAAACCCCACCAAACTCTATGTAGAAGTGGAATTTAGTGAATATGAGTAAGAGATGTGGGCCTCATGGCTTTAGTGTTGATATGATTGCTTGTTAAGATTATTGAATTCCAAATAGAACTATCATATGCTCCTGCATAAGTGCTCGGTTTTTGGTTGATGTGAATGTTTGTTTGTTAGCTTTTTAAGTTTAACTCCTGATGGTTATTTTTGTTTCATAAACTTTAATGGTTTGCACTTTTGAACAATTTTGTATCAATTTGAAAAATGAGAAACTACAGCAGCATTTTAATTTCTCAAACCCCTGATTTTTGATTTATTTCTAAAACCCCAAATTTTTCCAACCCAAATTTCTTAAACCCCAAATTTGTAAACCCAGCCCTAGAAATTCAAGTGTTTGATAGTGATTAGGACTGAGAGAGAAGAGTTTTGTTCACCTTTGATTTATTTCTAAAACCCAAAATTTTTCCAACCCTAGCTTTTGTGTGTGAGAGTGAAAGAGACTGAGAGGTAAGAGATTGAGAGAAGAGAGAAAGAGAGAAGAATACCGGAGTAGAGGTAGTCTCGCTGGAGTGGGGAAAGTCTCGTCGGAGTGGGGCCCCACAAGATCAGTCACCGCCGCTCCCTTTTTCTCTCATTCTTGCCGTCGTCCCTTCTTTTTTCTCTATTCTCTTTTTTACTTTCAGTCTCCCAAATCTCTATATTGCAAGACTTGAAACAAGTCATTTGGGGCCCACTTACTCACATGCTTCACTTGGTCCTCCTTTTATTAACCGAAGGTCGCCCTTCCAAGAGACGCATTGTAAGTATATATATAAGTATATATAGCAACGGAGTTTCGAAATTAGCGGTACTGAAAATTTTAACGAAAATGAATTCTGCAAATTGGAAATGATAGATTACAATCCATCTATGCTTAGTTTCAGGTATTAGACATTTTCGTAATGGTTGGACGGACAGTAGATTTAAAGTTTTGACATCTCTAGATTTTTCGTTTATAAGTAAATCTACGGTAATAATTGAGAATCAAAACCTATATATTCATAATCTATGCGAAAAAATGAAGAGAATGATATATCACAACCCTTATTTAGATTAGTTTTGTAACACTCAAAAATGAATTTAGGAACTCAATCTCCTGGTCTTGCAAACCATAGAAATTGTAAGCTAAAGACCCATATGAGGTGGTTAAAGGCCCCCATAACGTGGTGGCCCATAGACGGGGTGTTGTGTTTGAGAGTGAGTGTTTGAAAAATTCACGAAAAGGCCTATGGGCGACATTGTTTTGCTTTGACAATAAATCATTACATGCACGCATTCACGCATATAATTCATGATATTATTGAATTGTATGACTATACGGGCCGTCGTGCTCATGGACTATTTTTAAAACATTTCCAGGTAAAATGGATAAGGGCAAGGCCCTATAGTGATTGGCATGTAATCGCCCTTTAAAAGCCTTGTTTATGGGGAGATTATAGAAATCATGTAGTATATAGTTATATGTTTTAGATTTGTAAGTTATGCTTTCGCATAGTAGATTGTTATTGGACGCATGTTAGTTCGTACTCGTTTTTTTTTATTTAAAAAAACTAGTATTCATGGTTATATTGGGGTGCGTGTTATTCCCCTTCAACTTAGACTTGTGATTTGGATTCCAAAATCATGTTAGGATTCATAATATTTGTATTGGCATGTAGTCGTGACATAAGTCACTTCATGTTGTAAGATTGCATGCATATACATTGTTGATGGAACAACTCGTTTTCATTTTTAGTTATGCTTGGATTGGGAGGGTGTTCCATAGATTTTACTTCCCCTTTTATTGAGTTAGAATCACCCATTTGGGAGCAAAGTTGTGTGAACATTTAGTTGTTGTGCAATAGAGTCTTCTGTTGCTACAATCCAGTCGACCGATCGAGTGTCCAGTCGACTGATTCTGTACCCAAGAGGTTTGGACTCTATGTATTTATAAAAACAGTCAATCGAGTGGCCCCAGTCGACTGAACATTTCATGCCCAGTCGATCGGATTAATTCAGTCGACCGGGACAGACGTTTTATGAACTCTCTGTTTGAAAACCAATCGACCGGACCTTTTGTCAGTCGAATGGATCGGGCTGTTCAAAGTAATGCTCTTAGCATCTTGCATAACCATTCAACTATTATCCCGATCATTCGATTGGATCTACTGATTTTCAAGTCTTCTGATTTTAAAATTATTTTAATTTGATTGTTGAATTATCTAATCACCCTAACCCCTATTTCCAGGATTTGGGCATTACAGAATGTTATTAGGGCATAACCTGGTTGAATACTTAGGGTGCCGAGTTATGAGTTTATGCATTATTTTAAAATTTAAAGTTGTCTAGGTAGGTTTACTTGTTAAGTATTGTGTGCCTTCGAGATGATGTGTTCACATGCTTACATACTTATGTGCTACATGCTTTGCGAGGCGGATTAGCTACTAAAGTGTGAGGCATTGGACACTCCCTGGTACCCCGTACTAAAGTGTGAGGCAAACTGGACACTCCCTGGTACCCCTATGCTAAAGTGTGACTATCGGAGTATTTCAAAGATACTAGAGTGAGATAGTGGGTTGTTGTGGTTGTCGAGAGAAAAGAGTCGGTAAGATGAGTGGGTGCATTGTTTTCATACATGGTCACATGAAATATGAATTAAAGTTTACAAACATCATTATTGTTGTTTTAAAAGAGAACTCCTTTTTATGATATCTACCTGCTGAATAATGGAAAATTGGAAAATGATAAATGAGTATGTTTTACATTCAAGCACATGTTTTTAATACTCACCAGCTTCTCGAAGCTTATGACGTTGATGGGTCCTGGACATTCGTGTCTAGGCTTTTCAGGTTATAATCGGGAGGGACCTTATGACTATGCTAATTGAGAAAGGCTGCTTATGAAGAGAAAACTGGTTATCATTATTATTATTTGTTTTAAATTATGAACTGGTTTTGTAATAAGGATGACTGTAAAAGATGATAGTTATTATTTTGTTTCAAGGCGGTCTGTGCCTTTAGGTGATCCCGTGCTGTAATAATTATTAAGTTAGAAGATTTTTGTAAGCCTTGATTACTCTACTCTGATTTATGGTTATTATGTTGTTCGACGTTTGGGACGGAAACGATCCTTCAAACTGTCGCGACCTACGGGTCCATGAAGGAAATTAAATGTTTTCCATATTTATGCTACGTCGGGCCGTGACAACTAGAATTGAACGCCGTCAAAGCCCATGAGCTCATATTTAAGATAAAGAACATTTGGAACCTAAAAAGTACATATATGATAAAATGACCAAATTATCCTTGGGCTTTAGGTCTTCAAATAACACAGAGTGACCTACCCCGAGGTTTTTCGATGTTCTGGATCCAATGGAATGGTCAATGGACTTGAATATAATTGTAAAATGACTATTTTTCCCTTAAAACTTTAAAATGTCATAACTTGTTAAAATAAAATCAGAATTTAATACCGTCAAAGCATGTGAGCTCATATTATTGTGAAGAACATTTTGGAACCTAAAAAGTATATAGATCGTAAAATGACCAAATTGCCCTTAGGGCTTACATATAAGAAGTTAACATTGTTGAAGTCATCTAATAATACGAAGTGACCTATCCTAAGGTTTTTTGACATTCTGGGTCAAATGCCAGGGTCCATTTTTGGTCTGAATATATTTGCAAAATGACTTTACCCTTCAAACTTCAAAATGCCATAATGTATTAAGACTAAACTAGAATTGAACGCCATCAGAGCCTGTGAGCTCATATTAAGATGAAGAACATTTGAGAACGTACAAGTATATGTATGGTAAAATGACCAAATTGCCCTTGGAATTTACTTATAATAAGTTAACATTGTTAAAGTATTAAAATAATACGGGGTGACTTACACGAAGGTTATTTGATATTCTAAATCCAATGGAGGGGTCTATTTGGCCTGAATACATAAGGAAAAAATGATTATTTTACTCTTAAAAATTCAAAATGTCATAATTTGTTAAGATTAAATCGAAATGCCTAAAAAGTATGTAGATCATAAAATGATCAATTCTGGTTAAATCTTAACAAGTTATAAATTTTAAATATATAAGGGCAAAATAGTCATTTTGCAAATATATTCATGCAAATATACCCCGGCATTAGATTCAGAACATCGAAAAATCTTGAGCTAGGTCACTCTGTATTATTTGAAGACTTTAACAATGTTAACTTCTTATATGTAAGTCCCAAGGAAAATGTGGTCATTTTATGATCTATATACTTTTTAGATTCCAAAATGTTCTTCATAATAATATGAGTTCGCATGCTTTGACGACGTTAAATTCTGATTTTATTTTAATAAGTTATGGCATTTTAAAGTTTTTAAGGGAAAAATAGTCATTTTACAAAAATATTAAGGTCAAATGGACCATGCCATTGAATCCAGAACGTCGAAAAAATATCGAGGTAGGCCACTATGTATTATTTGAAAACTTTGACAATGTTAACTTCGTATATGTAAACCCCAAAGGCAATTTGGTTATTTTATCATATATGTACTTTTTAGGTCCCAAATATTCTTTATCTAAAATATGAGCTCACAGGCTCTGATAGCATTCAATACTAGTTTAGTCTTAACAAATTATGATATTTTGAAATTTGAAGGGAAAAATAGTCATTTTACAAATATGTTCAGGCCAAATGGACCCTACCATTGGATCCAGAACATCAAAAAACCTTAGGATAGGTCACTTTATATTAATTGATGATTTTAACAATGTTTACTTCTTATATGTGATCTCTAAGGGCAATTTGGTCATTTGACCATATATATGCTTTTTAGCTCTCCAAATGGTCTTAATATTAGAATAAACTAGTCGATAACCCGTGCTATGCACGGGCTGTAAGCTATATGAAGACGTTACAAAGTGAATGAGAAATCATAACCATGTCAAAATTCAATTGAACAAAATGAAAAGAAAATATGAAGAGAAAATTGAAGTACATCTTTTAATTTCAATATAGTTGGGCCATGTTTTTGTTCTCCCCAAACATTTTTCCAAATGCTACATGTCACACACCATTACATCCTTTCTCTTTAATTGGTTGAATTGCTTCTGTTTTCCCAATTAAACAATTCCAAATCTAACCTACAAAACAAATGAATGTACCACCAAAGTTTTCAGGAAAAAATAGACTTCTCTATAAAAATGAAGAGTACTGTTATGCTTCCCAAATCTAAATTTCAAATTCACATGCATCCCAAATGATGTGGCAGCACTAATTCACTTCAATAGCCTCAAATCAAAATCCAGTGGCCCACAGACACATCATTTAGGATGTGAATTTGGGAAGCATATGATTAATATAAAATGAAACGGTAGATTATGTAATTGAGAATCCTTACCTTGCCAGAAAACTCTTTTATTCGTCCATTAGAGATAGAAATTGCTTCGTATACAATTTTCAACCTTCAGTGAGAGAAATAGAATAGGAAAGTACTTTCACTGACTCGGCTATGAGATTTGCTTGTTCCTGCATAATACAAAAAGTGGATTCATGAATCATAATCCTAGGTTCAAATTGCGTTATTCCATATATGTGAATATCTGATCAGCCATGTGGATAAATATATACATATTTATGTGTATACCCAGTAAGCATACTTTCACATATTTTTCTTATATTTGGGTTTTTTTTTAATTAATATAGTCTATAAACTCTAAAAAGTTTATTCAACTATGCAAAGAAATCTGACCAAAAAAGAGAAAAATCACGCATAGGGAAAAAGAAGATAAGTAGATTGAAAAGCACATTGGCAATTGGTCCTTTTTTCTTTCCGGCATTGTTGATCCTGTAGTGGCTGCAATCTAATGTGTTGGATTATGCTCCAATTGGTCACATTCTCCATGCCAACCGTGATTAAAATTTTGGATGGAAGAAGATCAAACTGTCTATCATCCAAAATCTTGTTGTTTTTGAGTTGATTCATTAAGGAATTTTCCACTCTCATTATTATTAAAAGAGTAGTAATGCAGTTATTGTAGAGAGAGGAAGAAGCCAGTACGTTAAAGAGAGAGTAGTGAGATGGTCAATTTTTGTTCAATTTCCAATGGGAGAGACCTTTAGGTTTCTTTGAGGGTATACTTAGTGTTCTCACTTATTAAGCCTTCATTTATGATTTTTGGTTGCACGCTTGTTACGGAGTATATTATAATGAATGTAAAGGAGAGCTGAAGAGACAGGACTTAAATGACAGTAGAGTTTCATGTATAGGAGAGAAAAAGTTAAGGTTAATTTAACTTCTCTATGTCTCTCTTGTGCCACATGGCATTAAAAAGGAAAAGAAAGAAAATTAGAGAAAGAAATTTGAGGGTGCCACATAGGAAATTTGGAGGAAGGAAAGGAGTGCCACTTGGCATAGCTTAGAGAAGGCTTTTGGCCTTGTCTTTTATATATATATATATATATATATAATAGATTCATAGGCTCTAACGACGTTCAATTCTAGTTTAATCTTAACAAGTTATGACATTTTGAAGTTTGAAGGGTAAAATAGTCATTTAAAAAATAGATTCAGACCAAATGGACCTTGACATTGGATCCAGAACGTTGAAAATCTTGGAATAGATCACTCTGTATTAATTGATGATTTTAATAAGGGTAAATTACACGTACTCCCTTGAGGTATGGCCTAATTACACGGACCTCCCCTATATATTGAAAAATTACACTGACCTCCCCTGCCAGTATTTGTCCCAAAGTTGACCTAACGGAAGAAATGAAAAGTCAATAATACCCTTTGCAAAAGGACATTGTTTTGACATTAAACACCATTTTCTTCCCTAATATCTCTATCTATACATGCATCCATATATATAATGTACAAGTTTTTTCCAGGTTCCTTCAAATCAATCAATTGTTTAAACTGGTGATCAAGTTCTCGGAATCTAACATATACAAATCTATTGATTTCATTTACATTTATGTTGAATGAATCGTCCGAGAGAGAGAGAGAGAGAGAGAGAGAGAGAGAGAGAGAGAAATAAAAAATTAGGGAAAAGAAAAGAAACCCCAGATCCAGAAAGTGAAAGTTCAAAAGACTCCAAACAGAGTTCTCTATCCCTCCTCCTACTGTCCCACATGTATATCTATGCACACACACACACATACATACACACACATATATATATATATATGGACACACATAACCTTCGTCCTCCCAACTCTTCCCCGATTTTCTTGCAAATTCACCACCGACCACCTCACTAATTGAACCTTGCAATCCCATTCAATCTCACTTTAACCCAATCACCATTGTTGAACCTCGCAACCCAATTGAATTGGTACGGCGGATATCGTGTGTTAGTGAAGAAAATTAGGGTAGGTGGTTCTTCGCAGCGGCAAACAGTGTTGCGTCTCTCTCTTCTCCCCTAAAGAAACATAAGCAAATCCACTAACACTGAAATTCATCAACTACATCTATTCTGCCATTGTTCTTTATTCGTTGGCTCAATGAAGCTCTGAGAAGGTTCGAGACTTAGAATGTCCTTCCATACTAACATGGCTCTGTCTTTTCTCATCTCTCAATTTGCACTTCAACGGAGGATTGCTTTGAATTAGAATCTTTGATCTATATGTTAAGAGTGAAAATGAGAAGAGATGAGGCACATAGTTTTTGTATAGAGAGAGAGAGAGACGTCACTCTTTTTTTTTTAATTAGGATAAGAAAGGGTATTTTTGGTATCATGTAATTAAATATCGCTTATGTCAGCAATTTCTGTTAGTCGGCTGTCTGCCGACTAACGGAGGGGAGGTGAAAGTAACTCAACCTCAAACCTCAAGGGAGTTCAGTGTAATTTTTCAATATACAGGGGAGGTCCTTGTAATTAGGCCATATCTCAGGGGAGATCCGTGTAATTTACCCTTTTAATAATGTTGACTTCTTAAATGTAAGCTCCAAGGGCAATTTGGTCATTTTACCATATATATATATGCTTTTTAGCTCCCCAAATGGTCTTAATATTAGAATAAGTTCATAAGCTTTGACGACGTTCAATTCTAGTTTAGTCTTAACACGTTATGACATTTTGAAGTTTGAAGAGTAAGCTTTTTTTAAAAAAATTTTTAATTTATTTGATTCCAATTTTTTTTTTAAATTAAATTTTGTTTTTGAAAAAAAATAAATAAATAAATTGGTCGGGTTGACAGGTCAACCTGGGTCAATCCATATTTGACCCATATTTTTATGGGTTATAAATAGTTTTGAAACCATTTTGGCCCAACCCATATTTACCCATATACGACCAATTTCCAGGCCTTTTAGCACAACGTATAGGTACAAATACTAAAGAAATTTGGGTGAATAGTTTCTGTGTGAGTTCTTTATCTGATGTGGATAGTGTATGAGAGAAGGTATAACTCGTAAGATGGTTAGTGCCAAGTGGAGCAACATGTGATGTGCAATCTAAAAGTAAGAGTGAGAGTTTGGTAAGATAATAATAATAATAATATAAATATATGTAAATAACCAATGATTGACTTGGAGAGTGCGTGGCTCGAGTGAGAACCAGAGTAGTCCTAAATAAGAGAGAGAGAGAGAGAGAGAGAGAGAGAGAGAGAGAGAGAGAGAGAGCAATAGAGGGTTGGTTCTCGATTGGAGACTAGTGTATGGAAGGGAGCTGTTCTGTGAGGCTAAAGGAGAGGTAGGAGAAGGTTGAGTAATGACTGAGGGTTGTGTTTCCAGGGATTTTAGAAAAGGTGATGAATGCCTTAAGTGCTTAGAATCGTTGCTTAAGACTGGGTTAAAGCTTAAGTTCTAGGTTGAACTCCAGGTTGTTGGATGCATTGAATGAGGTTGGTATTTATACAGGATTCGTAAGGTTCTTGGTATAGCGGGAAGTGGATGAGTTGGCATCTTCAGAGTGGTTTGTATGTTTGAGGTAGTTGGGGTCATTGAATGAGGATGTGGACAAGGCAGTGTTTTGAGAAGGAGAGACGAGGTATCATCGTTTGATGGTGAACCAGAACCAATGCCAATGGTTGGTCAAAGGGGGACAAAGGGGGACAAAGGGGGATGAATGTTATTGGTGCAAGGGTTTAAGCAAGGGGAAATATCAAGACTTTTCTATTGGTTTGGCGAGATGCATTGTCACTTGAAGCTACGGTTTAGTATTATGTAGCGATAGTTTCCTATTAGTGCAAAAGGTTAAGCATTGTGGTTATTCGAGGTCATGGTTTGCAGAATACTCAGCGAGGTTAAGCATTGGGGTTAGGTCATGGTATTGGCTTGCAGAACACTCAGCGAGGTTGAAGCGACTAGGCAAGGTGAGAGAGTCAAGGGTTATAATTGGTCTTTATGCCCATGGGCCTCTCTAATTGGTTGTGAGGCTAGAAGGACAGGGCACGTGATCGATGGTCACGTGTCTCTCTTTCTCTTTGGGACCAACCCTAGCTTTGCCTATGAGACGTTCAAATAGGGAGGTGCCCCTAGTTCTAGCCACTGAGCCATGAGCTCTCGAGTTCCCAGTGGACATGGCCACCCTTAGTACTGCTTCATAACCAATGGTGGAGAATCCATGTGTAAGTGTGTGCTTGTGTGTACGTAGTACAGTGTTTGTGGGGAGTATCGAGGAGAGGCGCGTGAGGATTGCGAGCGATGCATTTTGATAGCGAGTAGTCATTCCAAGCAAAGTGATGGCAAGGATGGTCATTCCAATCGATGGCAAGCTTTGATTAGTGGTCGATGGATTGACCATATCAGGTTTAAGTTGGAGATAATATCCACGTGCCAAATGGGTGGTGATAGAGCAAGTAGAGATGGTTGTAGGTGAAATGACGTCACTATGCTCTGCTTTGAGGTGGGCTTATTCGCATTAGGCTTCGGGGTGGTTACTCTGAGGTGGGCTTCGATGTGAGTATTCTGAATAGAATGGGCTCGTTTGTAGTGGACATGCTTTACTCTAAAGTGGGCCACAGAATGGGTCACTAGATTGGCCTTAGAATGAGTGGGCCTCAGAATGGGGTACTGGATTTGGCCTTAGAATGAGTGGCCCCAGAATAGGTTGCTGATTGTAAGTGAGGCCCATTAGCTGGTAATGATGTTGGATATATACATGGAGCAGTGTGTGTCAGTCGAACCATTTGAGTTGTCAACCATTACCTACAGTTTCTATCGTATATACTTGTTGATCTCGTCAAAATCAAGATATAAAAGTATGCTTACTTATGCTTTACTTTCAAAAGATTTGCAGTGTGGAAGTAAAGGTCGAACCCACAGAGATTGAATACTATGCACTTTAATTTTTAAAACCTAAATTTAGTTAATTAAGAAAAACAGATTTTGGATTTAATTTGAATTAAACTAATAACAATAAAAGTAAATCTAAATTATGAAAGCAATTAAATATTTATTTTTATAATAAGTTTAAGGAACCTAGGATTGCAAATCCACAACTAGCTTCATAATAAGGGTATTTACGAATTACTTTAGCTTATTAGGTTGGATAATAATGGGGAATTGTAGCTACAAGCCCAATTCCTCCGTCAAGAAAATAACTATGGTTCAAGCACCAACATAATCCATCTTCAGTTAGCACGAATTATCCCACACTAAACTAAGGTTGTGGTATAATCCGTCTAATCTAGGCATGCACTATTCAGATACTTGATAGCACAATTCAATTTAAGCACCATTACATGTAAATAATCTAAACAAGCACAGCAAGTATAGATCATTGAGCACACTACCATCAAAATAGATCTAAGACAAGAGTAAACTTTGAAAGTAACGATTTAATCAATAAAAGCACGATTTATTTATAAAAATCCTCGGAATATGTAACTGTCATCCATACATAATAAAACTAAAATAAAAACATAAAATACACCCTATTACTTGGCTAGGGTTTCATTGAAACCCTAGATCTTGAGTTTAGTTGGCCATAGAATTGATGAACGGCAAGAGGTTGATGGAGGAGGCCATGGGAATCCTTGGTCTTCTTCTTCTTCTCCTTGATTTCCTCTCTTCAATGGCTGAAGTTTTTGTTGTATATGAATGTATCTAATGTTGTGTAATGATGTGTAACCACAAAATTGATTTAGAATAGGATTTATATAGAGTTTGGAAGGATTTAGAAAGCTTTCCTAAGCCAAATCGCACTAAAACAGTTGTTTTTACGTTTCTGGACGTATTCAGCCAATTCGGATCGCACAGGGCTCTTCAGCACCTTGAAATATGCATTTTTTACTTTTTCAACAGGTCGCTCGCATGGGTCGTGCGAGCGGGTCGCGCGCGCGGGTCGCTTAAGCGACCAGGCCATTTTCCAACTTTTCTCAGATTTTCTGCTACTCTGCACACCGATCGTAGAATTGCGATAACCTTTGACTCGTACCTTGTATTGACTCACTGTTTGTGGCCACACGTCCATAACTCAAAGATCTACATTTTATATCTCTGGATAAATTTCTCAAATCTGAAGTATTCCTCATCAAAAATGTGATTTTCCGAGGCTGCTATTGCATTCAGCTTTCACCGGAATCACCGTTTGAGCCCAGAATGACTTCCAAAGCCACTAATCATTGGATTTTTGTGCATTTTCAAGATAAAACTCCAAAACATACAAAATTTAGAATACTTATTAAAAAATAACTAATAACTACATGAAATGGGCTAACAAAGCATATTTGTAGGACTATAAACGGCAATTATTCGTCGCCGATCACACCCCCAAACCTACACTTTGCTAGTCCTCGAGCAAAAAGAACAGAAAAAAAACTACTACTAAAAATACTACTCCATTTTCGCATGGATCACGATTGCATTTAGCATATGCAACAAGCCTTTTAAACCCCTAGGTGTCCCCAGTCGGACGAGTGTAGTCTCGTGAGGGTTCTCGTCAACAAGTCACCCACAACCATCTTTACTAACTTATAAATTTAAAAAGTTTTATTCAAACGAAAAACAAAACAATCAATACTCCTTATCATAGAACGATGATTGGAAATAGAATAACGAACAAGAAACGAAATCAAACGTCTACCTACGTCATGAAAAACAATCTTAAGCACATGCATCATATAAATTAATAGAGTTTCTCATAAAATTGCACGTGTGTGATATGGTAGTCAAATGAACACGCACATGTCATGAACTTGGAATATAACTCGGATAACCATCAAACTATGCTTCAACTACGAATCTCACAATGAATTACACTCTCAAATGAAACGCTCATAACATGTGTAATTTATCCAATATATGGGAGCAAAGGAAATATGTTTTCAAAACGAGAAATGCTCACATATGACTTGAAAAAGACGCATGACACAAAAGAACAGCAGTCTCATGGATAGGACGCCAACAGCTAAGACAAATTAATCATTACCATGTTTTAATCCCCCTCCCATCGTTTTCATATCCAAACCATGTTTCTAGGATCAAATAGGATTTTTCAAAGGTTGTAATGTGGCTCAGGCAATGAAAAATGATAGAAATGATTTATTAGGTAGTTTTAGAATGGCATTGTAAGGCATGTTCAATTTCTTTCATTCGTCTCTTCTACCAACTTCATCTTTTCATTCTCTTCTTTTCATTCCTTTCAATTTTTTCTCCTTCTATTTCTTTTTCTTTTTTTTCTTTTCTTTTGTATTCTTTTTCTCTATTCTTTTCATCCTTGTTGCTTTTGAAACGAATATTCAATAAATAACAAGGCAACCACCCTAAATATCATCTTATTTTCTTTTTCTTCTTCTTCTCAATCACACATCACCTTAACACCACTAAAAGTTTATCAATCTTTCAGATGTGAACTCCAAGTTGGCCAAATAGGAGCAAAAACAGGATAATGGTAATTAAAGAAAAATGGCATTTTAATGGCTCAAAGGGCGAACTAAGGAAATTTATCATTTATCGGTCAGTAGCAAACAAAGAAGGCCTAAAATCATGTCCTATGGTTATATGGTTCTTCAACGTTTACGACGGAAGATTATTTAGCATGGTAACAAATATTTTAACTTGACTATCAACCAAAACAAGAATAATGAGACTAAACAACGAGTTAATGCGCTATTTCAATGAAATTCGACAAACACAAAATGCATTTATAACCCTCTATAAAGAAAAGATAGGCTCAAAAGCTCATTGGGCTTAGTCTCCACCATGTGTTATTTAGAAATCCGAATCATATTATAGTTCACATCAAACATGTATTCAAGCGACCACGTGTAGTGCATAGGTTTGTGTGTAAATCTATGATATAAAACTACGATTCGAACGATACATGACCTAAAATGTCATATCATGACTTCAGCAAATATTTAATCATATCTTCTTATGTTTACCATTCTATAACAATCCAAGTTACATACTAAGAAGTATCGAATTCGAGATTACAAAAATATCGGTAACATCGTTTTTTTAAGCACAAGTATTGAAAATTTTTGAAAATTTAGTGTAATAATGTGCATGTGTGTGCATACCCCCAAACCTAAACCTTTTATTGTCCCCAATGAAACAATAAAATGAAAGAAAGGAGAGTAGGTAAGAAAGGAATGATAATACCTCGATCTCGGCACTCACAAACAGGTGAACGTATAATAATATGGAATCAAAGTTCAATTACTCCAAACGGAGCACTATTTCACCTGTTAATACTTAATAAAAGAAAATTAAACAAACAAATAAATAATAAAAGCTAATATATAATACATATGTTTTTTCTATTTATTTTGTTATTTACTTATTATTATTTTTTTGTAAACAATAGAAACTAAACTAGAATTAAAAGAACGTAAAGGAAATAAAGAAAAACAAAACTAGAACTATGGAAACAAAGATAAACTTAAACGAAAAGAACTGAAAAGAACAACAGAAATAAAAACAACTAGATAGGTTGGGAAAACAGAAGGTCAAAGAACAAAGAGAAAAATTGAGAAATCCCCACCTCGCGCGAGCGGACCGCGCGAGCGGACCGCGCGAGCAACCCTCGCTCGCGCGAATCTCTCCGCGAGGTAAACCTGAGGCTTGTTATTAATTTTATTTAGAAAAATTTCTAAGTGTCAGAATCGCGCGAGTAGGCCGCTCGAGTGAACCCCTTGCGTGCGCGATTCTAGGTGCGAGATGTAACTGAGAGCTCATATAATAAAAAGTTGAAAATTTTTGTCTAAGGGAGAATATCGCGCGGGCGAGCCACGCGAGCGGGCCGCGCGCGCGATGTGGTCTTTTTCCCTTGTTTCTTTATTTTAAGGTAAATAAGTTCAAAATAAGTTTATCCTGACCCCTAAACCTGTCCAGAATATCGAAAACAGACTCAAAAGGACTCAAAAATGACTAAAAATAAGAAAAACGAACGAAATAAAGCTTGGGTTGCCTCCCAAGAAGCGCTATCTTTTACGTCTTTAGCTAGACCATTCTAGCTCAAGATTTATGGAGGTTGAAAATCAAACTTTGTACCCTTTAGGATATCAGGAAGAGCCCAGTGATAAGCAGAAATAACGTTGCTTTGAATTAATTCGACCGACGGTTCTCCCGAATTATGTTCAAATTGATTTCTTACCTTTCGAGTAAATTCATCATTCGGGTCTTGGTTGTCAGGATTCATCTGCTCATTACGAATTATATTATTTTCCTCACCCATATTCAGTTCTTTGTTAGGCTCAATATTCTGTCTTACCTCACATTCCGTCTCACATAGGTAATCGTCGTCTTTAGGAGGTTGATCCATAGCATTAAAAACGCTTAATTTTAAGTTCATGTTCCCAAATGACACCTTCATTACCCCCGTCCGACAGTTAACACGAGCGTTAGCTGCTGCTAAGAATAGACGGCCTAAGATGACAGGAGTGTGTTTCCTAGCATCTAGCACGGGTTTAGTGTCAAAGACCATGAAGTCGATAGGATAATAGCATTTATCAACTTTAACCAAGACGTCCTCGATGATTCCTCTAGGTATTTCAATAGAACGATCCGCTAATTGTATGGTAGCGGTCGTAGGCTTAAGTTCACCTAGTCCTAATTGTTTATAGACGTGATAAGGTAAGAGATTAATGCTAGCTCCTAAGTCAAGGAGAGCCCGATGAATGATAGTGTCACCTATGACACATGATATCGTAGGTGTACCTGGATCTTTATATTTTGGAGTAGCGTGTTGGAAAATGGAGCTTACTTTTTCCGTGAGAAAGACCTTTTTAGGAGTATGACTGCGCAACTTGCGCTTTTGCGTGTACAGGTCTTTTAGGCATTTAGCGTAAGCGGAAATTTGTTTTATCGCATTGAGAAATGGAATATTGATTTTAACTTGCTTAAACACCTCGAGTATATCTTCAGTTTTCGACTTTTTCTTAGAAAATTTTGACAGTTCCTCAACGTTTGGTGGAAAAGGCATTTTCGGAATATAATTAGTTGGGATCGGTTCTTTTTCTTTTCTACTTTGATTCACGTCCTCACCCATTTCTTTATTCGAATTAAAGTTTAAATTTTTCTCACCCTCGTCCAGAAATTCAACAACTTCCTCTTCCCGAATAGTCGTCCTAGTCGAAACAGCGTTCACTTGCTCACTCTTACCCACATTCTCGTATTGACCCTGAGGTTTCTGAATAGGTTGACTTGGCAACTTACTCTCGATCAAATGGTTTAATGTACTCACTACTTGTCCCATTTGGGACTCTAGTTTTACGATGGACTGGGTATGGGAATGTACTAACTGGATTACTGACCCAAAGTTTTCAAGTAAGGCCAACACCTTCTCCTCAAATGCATTATTACGTGGAGGTGGAGGAGGATTGGGTTATTGGTATTGATATTGTTGAGGTTGAGTTCGATACGTATTAGAAAAATTAGTCGGTGCAGAATTATAATTATTTCGTGGGAATTGTTGAATAGAATTAATGTGTTGCTCCACGAATTCTGGGAATTGAGATGCAAAATGACATGCAAAGATATTGTGTGACGGTGCAGAACACAATGCACATACTTCGTGAGGAGGTGAATTGGACCTATTTCCCATCATCATAAATTGGTCAAGTTTTCTATTTAATTCTTGTATTTCAATTGACTGACTCGACTCAACTTTCACCTCTCGCTTAGGTTGAAGGTACCCCTCTGGACGGACAGACACCGTTTAGTGCATCGAATTTTCGCTTAAAGTTTTGAAAATTTTCTAGGACTCGTCGGTGCTTTTGTGTAGGAAGGTACCTGCACAAACGGCATCGACGATATTACGTAATGAGGGAACTAGTCCCTCGTAGAAGACCTAAACTAATTGCCACTTGGGCACCTGATGATGTGGGCATGAGCGTAACAATTCTTTAAATTGTTCCCAAGTGTCGTAAAGCGTTTCCCCATCTTGCATTACAAAATTTGTTATTGATTTTCTTATCTGATTCGTTCTTGTGATTGGGAAAAACTTTTGTAAAAATGCGGTGTGTAAGGCTTCCCAGGTTTTAATTGTATTCGACTCCAAAGATTGGAGCCAATACTTCGCTTTATCTTTCAAAGAGAATGGAAAGAGCCGCAGTTTCAATTCATCATTAGTTAAGTTTTGAATTTTTAAAGTAGAGCGGATATCTTGAAAATCCCCTAAGTGTTGGTAAGGGTCTTCATTAATGCGGCCATGGAAAGAAGGAAGTAGCGAGATGGTGGATGACTTTATCTCAAAGTGAGATGTCGTCACCTTCGGTAATTCGATACTAGCCTGTGGTGTATAGGCTGTAGGAATGAAATAGTCTTTAAGCTGAGGGGGTTGAGGTATGTTAGGATTGGGATTATTTCCGTTATTTCCATTGTTTTCGCCGTCGGCCATTGGAATAGGTTTTATGTTAATAAATCGAGTTTTTCTTAACCTTTTAAGTGTACTTTGAATTTCGGCCTGAAACAACGACGACGGTTGAAGAGTCCGATTAACTCTAAGGGTACGTTCAAGTTCAGGATTGATAGAAAATAATTCCGGTTTACTAGAACGTGTACCAAACATAAACTTAAAATAAGAATAACTAAAATAGAAACTGACTCAAACAATTACAAGACAAAAATCACGCAAATAAGGCAACAGGCACACAACTATTATGATGCATGAATATTATCCTGTAATGCAATGACCGCGTCAAGCCCAGCGCCCCGGGTTTCCAAGCTAATGCAGTGCTCACTTCACAACTAACCTAATGCAAGTAATTGCGTCTCAGCGCCCTGACTTACAGTGGTTTGAAGTGAATTTCAAAAGAAGCAATTTACTTGAATTATTTTTATTTGTATTTTTTTTTTTCGCGTAAGCTCCTTTGACGTGCGCAGCTGTTCCACTCGAAACGCTTGAATTTTGAGCACCTAAGAAATTACAAAAATAAAAAGAAAAGTTAGTGACTCAAAATAAAACGGAAAAATAAGAAAAAGAAAACCTAATCTAATATTTACGAATTTAACTAAACTCAGATTCTAAAACTAATTGGCTAGTAATGCAATCCCCGGCAACGGCATCAAAAATTGATCTCGTCAAAATCAAGATATAAAAGTATGCTTACTTATGCTTTACTTTCAAAAGATTTGTAGTGTGGAAGTAAACCCACACAGATTGAATACTACGCACTTTAATTTTTAAAACCTAAATTTAGTTAATTAAGAAAAACAGATTTTGGATTTAATTTGAATTAAACTAATAACAATAAAAGTAAATCTAAATTATGAAAGCAATTAAATATTTGTTTTTATAATAAGTTTAAGGAACCTAGGATTGCAAATCCACCACTAGTTTCATAATAAGGGTATTAACGAATTACTTTAGCTTATTAAGTTGGATGATAATGGGGAATTGTAGCTACAAACCCAATTCCTCCGTCAAAAAAATAACTATGGTTCAAGCACCAACATAATCCATCTTCGGTTAGCACGAATTATCCCACACTAAACTAGGGTTGTGGTATAATCCGTCTAATCTAGGCGTGGACTATTCAGATACTTGATAGCACAATTCAATTTAAGCACCATTACATGTAAATAATCTAAACAAGCACAGCAAGCATAGATCATTGAGCACACTACCATCAAAATAGATCTAAGACAAGAGTAAACTTTGAAAGTAACGATTTAATCAATAAAAGCACGGTTTATTTATAAAAATCCTCGGAACATGTAATTGTCATCCATACATAATAAAACTAAAATAAAAACATAAAATACACCATATTACTTGGCTAGGGTTTCATTGAAACCCTAGATCTTGAGTTTAGTTGGCCATAGAATTGATGAACGGCAAGAGGTTGATGGAGGAGGCCATGGGAATCCTTGGTCTTCTTCTTCTTCTCCTTGCTTTCCTCTCTTCAATGGCTAAAGTTTTTTGTTTTATATGGATGTATCTAATGTTGTGTAATGATGTGTAACCACAAAATTGATTTAGAATAGGATTTATATAGAGTTTGGAAGGATTTAGGAAGCTTTCCTACGCCAAATCGCACTAAAATAGCTGTTTTTAGGTTTTTGGACGTAGTAAGCCAATTCGGATCGCACAGGGCTCTTCAGGACCTCGAAATACGCGTCTTTGACTTTTTCAATAGGTCGCTCCCGCGACCAGGCCATTTTCCATCTTTTCTCAGATTTTCCGCTGCCCTGCGCACCGATCGTAGAATTGCGATAACTTTTGACTCGGATCTCGTATTGACTCATTGTTTGCGGCAACGCGTCCGTAACTCGAAGATCTATATTTTATAGTTGTGGAGAAATTTCTCAAATCTGAAGTATTCCTAGTCAAAAATGTGATTTCCGAGGCTGCTACTGCATTCAGCTTTCACCAGAATCACCGTTTGAGCCCAGAATGACTTCCAAAGCCACTAATCATTGGATTGTGCATTTTCAAGTTAAAGCTCCAAAACCTATAAAATTTAGAATACTTATTAAAAAATAACTAATAACTACATGAAATGAGCTAACAAAGCGTATTTGTAGGACTATAAACGGCAGCTATTCGTCACCGATCACTTGTCTAATGTCTTTTGACTTTTTCATATTTAGTAGGATTAATTATAAGATATACCTTTGAAGTTTGGTCCGACTCATTTTAGTTCCCGTAATTTTAATTGCATTAATTTAGTTCTTAAATTTTTTAAATTGAAATAATGTGGTCGAAATTATATTTAAGTAGAAGCAAGGGTATATTTTGTATGTAAGCCTATTTAGTATTCACATGATCTGTGAATAAAGAACCAAAGTTTTTAAAAGAAACTTCTCTTTAGAGATCGTAAAATAGAGTAATGCTATGCTTCCCAAATTCTAATTTCAAATCTTCATCTCAAATGATGTGATAGTGGACTCACTGGCAATAATTATGGGACCATTTCAATATCATCAAATCAAAATTCAGTGGCCTCACTGTTACATCATTTGGGATTAAATTTTGGGATTAGAATTTGGTAGGCATAGCATTACTCTGTAAAATAATGAGAATAACGTGTTTTCCAATGCAACAATGTCATTTCTAATTTTAGGGTAGACATGAAGTACGCAGATCTTAACTATAAGTTAATTAGCTTCTAATTGAGCATGTGCAAAAATTGTTTTTTTTTTTTTGTTGATATGGGGAGGGTGATGAGGTTCGAACACCGAATCTATGCTTTGGAGGGGACTTATATATGTCAAGCTATTTGGCACTTGAGCTATGCCAACCTATGTATGAAAAAATTGTTAAGATTTAATAAAACTTAAAAAAAAAAAAAAAAAAAAAAAAAAAAAAAACTAATTTTTTTGTAGTATAATTATTAGAGTGAAAAAATCTAATGTAGTGACAGAGTGAAAGTCATGAAGAATGAAAAGGTGAAGGAAGATGACAACTAAGAATTATGTAATTGCTATAACATATATATATATATATATATCAGTCATATAATCAGAGGCGGACTTTGCAAGTTTTTTGGATTTTTTTTTTGTTGTGTTATAGTCCAGCCCACAACTAGGCCAGCCCAGCTTTCACCCAGTCCAGCCCACCCCAGCCAAAGCCCATTTGCTGGACAAAAAATCTATTTCGTGGGACTTAGAAGGAATCGAACTTTGTACCTCTTTGGGAATAAAACGAAAATCAAACCACTGAACTAACACACCAATTGTTAGCAAACTTTACAAACAAAACATTATTTATTTATTAGCATTTTTTCAATGAGTATGCATTATTTATATATATATTAATTGGCCCAATTGTAACACAGTTCATTCTACATATTTGACTCGATTAACACTTATTCTTCTTTAAATATTTGGTCTGATAATTTTTTCTATCACGTCATTCTTATTTACTTTTGTAGGTTATAGACCTAAAAAAAATAACAGAGTATTCGTGTACTAAATATGCCCCCCCAAAAAAAATTCGGGGGTTCGACCATGAAAATACGGCACATTGTATAAGTTCGTTCAATCCCAGCCCACCCTAGACGTTAATCCTAGGTCCGCCCTTGCATATAATGTGTTATTGTTGACTGGAGCAACGACTTAGGCTCTTGGCCTAAAAAAAAGGTTTTCATGCCATGTTTATATTAGAATAGAACCTTGGTCTCTTTCTCTCTCGGTCCTGACATTTATGTCCCTTGTATGAAATCATACGTTAAATGATCGAATTTTTTTTTATTAAGGACTGGGTCCTACCCAAGTTCGCCAGCATAACTCCCCTGCACCCACAATTTTGGTGCAGGATCCCCCATCCCCATTGTAGTAAAAAACAAAAGTGTAAGGTATAATTTTCAAGGAAGAGGGAGAACAAAGAAAAGACATTGGAAAGAGAAAAAAACATAAGTTATAGAAATACGCTAGAGTTTATTTTTTATTTTTTGTTTTATACTAGAATAATGCTAGAGTTATATGTATGAATTTAAAAGTGTGAGTAATAAATATTGTAATGAAAAATAGCCAATTTTTCTAGTGTTCTCACCTGTCAATAATAAATGCCTCTATTTATTTATATATATTAATTAAAAAAATTTTATATATACAATCATATGTTTTGAAAATTACTTTTTTTCTACAGTGACCCACTATAACGAAGGATAAAATGAGAGAGATGTTAAGTTTGTAATTTGAGGGCAATCCTATTTGATGAATGAATAAATAAATATTGTTTGGCTACATATATTGAGTTCTTAATGTATTTGACGACATAACCGATAAGCCTATCATATAACATTTTTAAAACATAAAACACTGTCAAAGTAAATTGTGCATAAGTGTCCTTTAGTCAAATGAGCACTTTTTATTTTTATTTTATTGAAGTAATGATATTAAAGTGCTCAAGTTTGGTTTTTTTTTTTTTTCTATCAATTGTAATTTTGAGATTTAGGAATTTGTTTTTGTTAGTAACTTTGAAGATAATTTAATATGCACATATTTTTTTGATGTGGTATCAAGTTATGGAATGACACCATGATGATTTGTGGTAGGGTCACGCTGGATTGGCAAAACCCCAAGGGAAGAGCCATGTAAGGCCATCCTCAAGGGAAGAGCCATCACCCTAGGCAAAACCCTTAACTATCAAAATGCCTAGTCAAAATCTAAAATTTGGTCTCCAATGCAAATAGCCATCACATGAGCCAAAATGCCTCTTTCCCAATTGGAGAGCCAAAATGCCGAGTGATTATGAGGTGAGGAAAAAAAAAGGGCACTAATGATCATGGTGGTTGGTCATTTGTGCTTCAATTTGATTGGGTTTGGGGTGTGGGCCAAGTCATTGATTGAATGAAAAAATGGCAAAACAAAATAAATGGCTAGTCATTTGGCTAGTGTGGTTGGAGTGGCTTTGGTATATTGGCTATGCATTTTCCTATTCAACTAGCCAAATTGGTATTTTGCCTAGCCCATTTGCCTAATCCCATTGGAGTTGCTCTAACCTAACCAAAAAAAAAAACCTTACAGAACAAGCATATTCAATTTTTATTGGTTTGTTTTGACCTAAATTTACACCTAGGATGCCACCTCATCTTGTAACAATTCTTATTATATAATGCTAGGCACATTTTGAAATCCACACTGAATTTGACATTTTACGCTTTAAATACATGTATTTTGTGCTGTTTAAATTTTTTACACTTTTTCGTGCACCACTTACACAGCATATAATACATGTATTTAAAGCTAGATGTCAAATTAAGTGTGGATTTCAAAGTGTGTTTAACATTACTCATTATTATTATTATTATTAATTAGAGTATTATTTAGGAAAGAACATTTACTGCGGAAATCAAGTAACTGTTTAACCATTCATCTTTACTAGCACAATAAATTGAGCCACTTAATTCCCCAATGCCACTGGCTTTTCCTGTTCCCAATCCCAACCTCTACTCTTCTTTGAACTTTAATTCCATGCGTCAATCATCAATTGCAATTTTCCATTTACATTTTCTTAGGAATCGCTATAGACCCTTTTGTATTCAAATAATTCTTTTTCCATTATAAATAGCATTTACACATTTTTCATTTTCCATTACATTCATGCAATCATGCCTTCAGGTCCAAAGAAGAGAAGAGCCGCCAAGAACAAGAAAAAGCACGGAAAGGAACCAAACATCAGCAATGAATCTCCCTCTCAAGGTATATTCTTATTAGCTCATTTGTTCATTCCTTTATTTTAATTTTTTTTCAACCTCTTCAACCACTCCTTCTTTTTACCACTAATTTAAAGTCTCTGTCTCTCAAAGAAAATTCCACCTTATTCACATTCTGTAGTGCTTTTTTACCATGCTATGAGCATGACATGAAATATTTCTTTTAACAATCAGGCTAAACCATTGCTTAGAAGCAATATTGTTTTAAATTTTTTTTTTAATATTATTATTATTATTATTATTTTAAATTTGGTGACAAGGAACTCCAACTAGAAAAAATATTCAATACCTCCTTTGTATCGATGATGTAACTAATCAATACAATAAATTTATTTATCCCATCTAACACATTCTATTTCTAGACTGTGCCGGTCGTGAGTTTTGGGAGGCCGTATGTGAACTCTAAAATATGGGCCCTAAAGGCTATACAGGGTTTAGGGGCAATGCCCCTAAGCGAATTTTTTTGGGTCTATTTATTCATAATTATATGTAAAATTAAATTTTTTTTTATCACATCTGTAATTGAATTTAGAGGCCCTTTGGGGGTGGCGACCCTAAGCTTTTGCTTGCTTTGTTTGCCCCAAGGACCAACATGATCCTGTAAACTTGTTGACATGTTAATTATTTGTTCAACTAACTTGGTGGGTATGCCATGTTGATTCTCACTATTCAGAAGAAGTGAAATGCCTTGAAGACTCAAATGAAGGTGATGAGGAGACTAGTAGTATTCCTGTTATTGAAACTGTTTCTGTGGTTGATTCTTCTAAGCCACCAATTACTTTATCTGATGAGAAAACCAACTCTGGGACTTCTTCATCTGCTGATGAGTATTCAAACAATTCACAAGCTAGTTTGTCTGAGGTGAAGATAAGTAGTACTGTAGAGAATCAAGATTTGCTTGCCTTTTTGGTGGATCCAAATGGTGAAGTACAGAAATCAGTAGCTGAAAACATTTTGGATGAAGAAAAAACTGTGATTGGGTCAGAACTGAATGAAAATGAGCAAGTTTTGGAATCACCAAATGGGAGTTCTGATCAGCCAACTAAGGAAAGGGGTATTCAGACTTCTAGTGCTGGGACGGAGCATCTGTTGGGTACTTCACAAAACAATTCTGAATCTGAAAGTGCTAATTTCGATCAAATGCTCTTGGCATGTCCTCTAGTAAGTATTCTTTTCAAAAAAAAAAAAAAAAAGAAGAAGAAAAGAAAAGTAAGTGACATTAAATTTGTGTAGAATTTGGGATAATAATCTCTTACTTTTTTTGTTTTTTTGGGGTGCAGCATTGCAGTTTTAATCAATGGGTTGGCAGCAAATCTAAAATGGTGTCTACCAATGAAGAGAAAAATGCAAAGATTGTTTGTGATGAACACCTAGAATGTGTTAAGAAGACAGTTGAAAAAGAAATCCAGATTGCTGATGAAATTGGTGTGCTGCTTCGGAAATTGCTGGATGAACTTAATGCCATTCAAATTTCAAAATACTAAATTGGTTTTATGTTCTGTGTTATTTTGTTGAGAAGAAGATTTGTCTGTTCTTTTGTCTGGGTTATGTCCAATGTAATACAAAGATAGATCTGCTATTCCTTGGATCTCTTCTTAGTTGGACTACATGAAGATATGAGATGTTTACATGGGTCTGTGAAATGTTTACACAAGTTAGGGGACCATGCAATTTATAGGAAATATATAATTTTAAAAAGTTTTAACTTAAATAAAAAAAAACTGTTAATACTATTCACTTTAAAAATTGAACACGAAAAAGCAAAATGAAAAATTCACTGACTGATCCTCCAGGCAATTTCATGTTTTACTAACACTTTAAAAACCAACTATACTAGCATCTGTGTTTTGTTGGATAATGCTATGGACTCCAAATTTGAATCCCAAATTTGTTTTGCAAACGTTTTGTTAGTTGTATCACATTTTGTTAGTTGCTCCTCAGGGTCTAGCCTAGATCCTATCTTGATGAAAGATCCATTTGTCAATAAACTTATACCTCCCTAGCCATCCCAGGATACCTTGACTCTGTTTGGTTCATGGATTTGGTGAGGGAAAAGGAAAAGTGGATGGAAAATTAGCTATTTTTACATTAGGCATCTTGTTTCCTTTCAATTTTCCCTCACCAAATCTATGAACCAAACAAAGCCTAAGTGTATATGGAATTTCAATGGTTCATGTTGCAGTTGCTAGTAATATTGGCAATAAATTCCAGTGCCTCACCATTACAGAGGATGTTGCAGAGGCTGACTTAGTCACGGATAAATGTCAATATTCTTGAGGAAGTTAATGAGTTGGGCGAGGAGTTGGAGTTGGATTACATTTTTTATTATGAGTTTTTGTCCAACCATGATAGTCCCTTTTCTTCCAAGAAGAAGAAGAAGACAAAAAAAGAAAACAGAGAGCGGATCTTTGAAGAGGTTGCTTGTTATTTTTGTGCCCTTTCATGGACTAATTGTTTTCTTTGGTTGTTAATTGGGCAATGCTTAGCTTTGGCGATAGGTCATTAGTCCTTTGAAGAGGTTATATCTGGTTTTATTTTTTCCTAAATTTGATCCCTTTGTTTCTATTAACACCTAAAATCTGCTCGGCCCATTGGGCCATCGGGGTAAACTGGGCCAAAGGTGAACGGACATGGTAACATGAAAAGGTTTAGGCTAAGGCTAGCAAAACTAGGGATTAGTCCGAGGTTGAAGGGGAGCCCAAAGTCAGTCCAAGGCTAATCAGGGAAGAGGTGGTCATTCAATCGGTCTTGATGAAGAACGATCCAAGGTAAAGCTTGAAAAGACCACTCATATGTCCGATTCGGGAGGGTTTAAATCGGACAAATATGACTGATAGACAACAGCTACGTTGAACACGTGTACCCAGACATGGGCATTGAGGTGGTAAATTACAGAAGCACGTTCAGGGCAGTTAAAGACTATTTTTACACTGTAAATACTAAGGGTGTAGCATCAGAGCGCTCTCTCACAAAAACTCTAGCTCGAAACCATCATTCTGAACTTCGAACTTCGTAAAAAGTTTGAAGGCATGCAATTCAGAGATATATTTGAGCTAAGTACCAGGGCTACTAGGTCTAAAAGGATCTCTTGGATGAACAAGAGATGAAAAATTCCTCAAAAGAAACTTACTGTAAAGATCCCAACTTTGAAGTCCATGTGACTGATTGTGACTTAGAAGTCGGGGATGTAGATATGGCTAAACTAGTATGTAAATGACCCATTGTATGCAAAGTCCTACAAAAACCAACTGATGGCAATGGCAATTCGGGGGCAAAGAAATAGACCTTTGAAGTTGGAAAAAATTATTCATTTGATATAACTAAGGTAGATCAGATATTTGATGCCAGGTTGGCTGAAAAAATTATTCGGTTTAGTGACGGCCATAAAAATCCTAAGGCCAAAGACCTAAAAGGCAAAGAATTTTGCAAATGGCACAATTCATGGCCATGCAACTAACAATTGTGTTATCTTTCGTAATGTCATGCAGAGTAACGTAGAGAAAGACATTCTCAATTTCTCAGACAAGCAAATGGGAGTGGATGTTAATCCTTTCCCTGCTGTGGTAGGATCAAACATGGTTACCCCGGCCCGATATCTCAAAGATTTTAAAGGCAAGAATCAAAGTTGACTTGGAAACATAAGGGAAAGCATCTTCTAGCACACTGGAGAAAAATATGTCCATAAACATCCTTGACTTAAAAAGAATAAATGAAGAAAAGAAGCAGAAGGAATCAGTCATCATATCCATGTTAAAAGTTTGCTATACAGTTATTGATGGAAATAAAGCAACAATTGGAATTGATAAAGATAAGGGCTTTATCCAAAATGCAAGGCAATTGTTAAACCTGAGAATGACGGGCTGAGTAAGTGGCACCAATTCCTCCTAGGAGGCCGATTCAAAGTCATTCAGCATTCCCAAAACAAGAGTACGTCAAGAAAGAGTACCGAGATAAAAGGCCACGTGACAACTATCATCAACCTTCAGGAGATAAAAGTACTAATAAATCGGTCAAGAGAGACCGACAACCCAGGATGATAGTACCACCGATAGTCGAACCAGGCCCTTGGCATAAGGTGGAACACTCCAAATTTGCTCAGCCTAAGGTTTATTGGCCTACGAAGAGTTAGATCGGGCCGTTACCAAAGGATTAAGAAATCAACCAAGGACTGGGAACAGAAGTACTATGAATAGAAGGCGAAGTCCATCAAGATCCTGCAAGCCCCGAGCCTGAAAGTAACTGATACGTTATAGACTTCTTCCTTGGCCAGAATATTGTTATCTTCATAAGTGGAGATCCCTCATGACAAAGCTAAGGGGAAGGAAGTTGCTCGGAGTGGTACTCCCAATGGGAGTTCACGAAAGTAAAAGGAACCTCAACCCAAGAACTTATTGGGGGGGACCAAGTCAGAGTATCTGGAATCGGACTCAAGTAAGACTGATCAAGTTAATAAGTTCTTACAATTTGGTTCTTTCCCTAACACTGGGTTCTTTCCCAGTCTTACATAAAAATGGAATAACTGATTTTATTGAATGAATAATAAATCAACTACATAAAGCATGGCTTTTAGTACATATCCCTAACACTGGGTACGTCATATTGTAGGTGACAAAATGTGTCATCTTTGAAAGTCGATCCACGATTACCCAAATAACATTATGGTTCTGCTGTGACTTTGGCAATCCTACCACGAAATCCATGGTGACATGTTCCCATTTCCATTGAGGAATAAATAAGGGCTATAGAAGTTCAGGTGGGATCTGATGTTCTGCCTTTACTTGTTTACAAGTAAGACACTGAGATACATACTCGGCTATTTCTCTCTTCATTCCTTCCCACCAGAAATTCCTCTTCAGATCCTTGTACATCTTTGTACCTCCAGGATGAATTGTCATCCGTAACTTATGTGCTTCATCCAATATTTCTTTCCAGAGATTTCTTCGTCAGGTACACAGAGTCTACCTTTACATCGTATAGCTCTGTCTGTACTGATACTCCAGATCTCTGGCTCCTTTGCTGACATCTTGGCAAACCATAACTTCAAATCTTTCGTCATCTGTTGAACTTCTATGATGCGGCTGATCAAAGTTGGTTGTACCATATTAAGACATCCAAAATGTTGCCTTTCTATTGATTCCAGTGGCTGAAGCTTGAATTCAGCGAAAACTTCTAATACTCTCCATTCTCGAATTAGTAATACAGCTACCACTAGTCGAGGTTTACGACTCAAAGCATCTGCTACAACATTCGCTTTACCTGGATGGTATTGTAACGAAAAGTCATAGTTCTTAAACAACTCCATCCATCTTCGTTGTCACATGTTCAGCTCCTTCTGAGAGAACAAATACTTCAAACTCTTATGATCGGAAAATAGATCAAACTTCTCTCCATAGATATAGTGTCTCCAAATCTTTAATGCAAACACTATTGCTGCTAGTTCCAAATTATGAGTAGGATAATTCTTCTCATGTACCTTCAATTGTCTTGATCCATAAGCAATCACATTCCCATTTTGCATTAGTACACATCCAAGTCCTTGGTGCGATGCATCACTATAGATCACATACCTTTCTCCACTCTTAGGTATGGCGAGTACTGGTGTTGAAGTTAATCTTTCCTTTAACTCTTGAAATGCGCTCTTATGCTTGTCTGTCCACTCGTACTTCATCTCCTTCCTCATCAATTTTGTCAAAGGTCCTGCTATCTTGGCAAATCCTTCTACAAATCTCCTGTAATATCCTACTAGGTCGAGAAAACTTCTAACCTCGATACCATTGGTCGGTATATTCCAGCTTAAGACTGCATCGATCTTAGATGAGTCTACTGAAATACCATCTCGAGATATAACATGTCCTAAGAATTTGACTTACCGTAGCCAAAATTCACACTTGCTGAACTTTGCATACAACTTATTATCTCGAAGTGTTTGTAAAGTAATCTATAAGTGTTCCTTGTGGTCCTCTGAATGTGATACAGCATTTAGTGCTGGCTCAAGTATCTGGGGTTCTAAACCCAACTGGCACACAATCGTAAAAGCAATAAAAGAACGTGCAGCTCCAGTATCAAATAAAGCTTTTACTGGACTATGAAAGAGTACAAGCGTACCTTCCAAATGTTGCTGCTCTTCAGCACTAAAACCTACTTCCCTTGGAATTATAGCATTCATCCTTATCCGCTTCGGAGGTCCATGAATTCCTTGAATTAGTGCCCCATAGTATCCTCCTGGTGGTGTATGGCAGTCCTTGCTCAAATGCCCCGACTTATTACAATTTTGGCAGATAGCACCCATCCGGTGGTTTACCCTAGAAACTGTGCAGAACTTTGCAATATGTCCTGGCTTCCCACAGTTAAAACAACCTCCATCATTTGATGGTGGAGCTGTAAGTAGTGCCTGGAGTTGCGGTCCTTGTTGTCGATATGGCTAGGGTCCAAGATAACTCTGTTGGGGCTTCCTGGTTCCTTCCCAAGTTCTCTTGTTACCTTGAAATTTTCCCTAGGGTCTCCATTCTTGGGTATTCCTCGGCTATTGTGTTCGGAAATTCCTCTGTTGGAAGTTCCTTGCTGGCGGTGGTTGATTCATCTGAGGTCGTTGTACTGGATAAGAATCCTTTTCCAACCCTGCAGCAATCCCTTCGAATGACTGACTCATATGGCCAACCATCATATGTCTGAGGTGAGGGTTCAATCCTTGGTGAAATCGCTTCACCTTCTTCTGTAGTGTGTCAATCATATGCAGGACGAATTGAGACAGACGCTCGAACTACGTAGTGTATTCCCGTATAGTCCATCCTCCTTGAACCAGATTGAGGAAATTCTTCTCCTATTGATCTTTCTCATCTTCCGGGAAATATTTCTCTAGAAATCTTCCTTTGAAGGTTTCCCACGGCATTGTTCTTGTAGCATTTATCCCAATAGTGGCTCACTCAGCTTCCTGTGATGACATAGGTGTGCTGGAATGTAGCAAGACGACGCTTTTCTTGCTCATTACATTCTAATGCCTCAAAGATCAACTTCATTTCTCTTATCCATTGTTCGATTTTCCATGGTTTTGTTAGTCCATCAAATTTCTCGAGACGTAACCCACGAAAATTTGCCAGTAACATGTCTCCTGTTTGCCTTGGCTGGAACGGTGCTACTGGAGGTTGAACCGGTCGTTGATTAGTAGTATTGCTGTAGGTATCACCTACATGCTCCATCCGTTGCATAAATGCTTCAAAAGATGGGTCCATTCCTTCCGGAATACGTGCTCCAATACGTGCTTGGTGATTTCTCAGGGGTCCTACTATAATGATAACGAGTATTACCTACAAGAGACACATCGATTAGCTAAAAGTCTTCTCGCAGAAATAAAAACAAGATGGGAGAGAAACAACAAGAATTTAACAGTTCTACAAAAACTACACATCAAAGCAACCATATGATCAATAGCAAAAGTATTGCTCGTACAATCAAAAGATGTACCACTTAGTACACACTAGTCAAACTAAGTACCACATGGGACAAAGCTAAAACAGTACTAAGGTAAGCTATTACAATACTACTAAGGATAACATCTATACAAAGCTATGGTCAAATAGCTATCTCTCAAGCTCCCAAAAATTATGTGGACAACATGTCTTGATATAAACTAATAAAAAACTAAAGCCCCCTACAGATACTGACTCAAAAGTCATTAGCATCCAATCCTGTTGCTGGTGCATCATCCTCAGGTGCCTTGTCCATCTCTACTGGTGGATCATCCTCAGCTGGTGTTGCGGCTCCTCCGACTACCATCCCAATATCCCAATTCTCGACTATCATGTCGTTAACCTCCATCTCCTCAACATTAAATGTTGGTTCGACAACATCGGTGACTAACTCAGCAAAATCTCCCACTATAGCTAACGCAACCTATTCTATCGGAACCCCAGCTGGTTCGGCAACCATCACTGCTACCCACTCGGTTGCCATATTGGCAATAGATGCCATATGTAAAACAGGTCCTACTGGTAAAACCAAACATCACGGGTATCTCTGGTATGATTACCTCCTCCTCAGGCTAAACTACAACATCCTCCATACCCTCATCTCCTACTACCTCAATCTCATCCTTTCTAACCATAACGTCCTCCTCAGCTAGCTCTGGGTCCTCCTCTGGATCCTCCTCTGGCTCCTCATCATCCTCGATTGGCTTGATGTCCTCTACGGGATCCGCCTTTGGCTCAGCATCTACTATCGGTTCGGCCTCTGGTAACTCTGGCTCCTCAAGCTGCTCATATGGCTCTGGAATGTATACCTCGAGTACTAGTGATAGTGGCACTACTACAGGTGCTGCCTCAATAGGTCCTCCAAGAATAGCTCGAAGCTCAATAGCGTCCATCTCTAACTTACTCTGGATCAAACGTAAAATCTCCTGATAAATATCTTTGCCAATCCTCTCGGAATGGTAAGCATCCATACGCATCTAGGTTGGGTGAGTCTGTCCATCAACATAGAGAGCCTTTCATATATCCTCCTCCAAATAACGACTGGCTATCTGACACACATGGTCCTGGTAACGCTCTGGGTCAGCTGGCTCCACGGTATCCCCATGGATCACGTATCTGACACACATGGTCCTGGTAACGCTCTGGGTCAGCTGGCTCCACGATATCCCCATGGATCACGTGTCCTCCATATGAGTCATCCATAAATCTATAAAACTCTGGATCCATGCTAACCTGCAAGGAAACTATCTATCGTCAGAAGGATGAACTTATCTCAAACTCATATCTCATCTCAGGAAATCTTAAAATACTAGGACCAGATGGTGTGGAATCGTTTAGTGAATGAAAGTATCACAAACCTAGAGCTCTGATACCAAAAATTCTGTCACGTCCCGGAGCAGTAAAAATAAAGAAAAATAAACTTCATTTTTGGGTCTATAGGGAATGACGGGTGAATGTCACTAATGATCCACACCACACAGTGCTAGTCAACAACAAGGATAGTAATAAAAACAAACTGGATATACAAAATTGTTTCTTCTATTACAAACATCAGAGTTACAACAATAAAGCTACAGCGGAAGTATATAAGGTTTGGATGCAACATATGCCCAAGTACCAAATATAACAAAATAGTCTAAACAGAAATAAATAAACTAGTAACTATCTCTAAGTCTTCAGCTGGCATAAACATTAGCATAGTAGTTCTCCCCGGCATAGGTGTCATCAGTGGGACCACCCTTTGTGTACTTCTCTCCCAGATAGTAACCGTCGTTGTAGGATTCGTCATCTGCAGAATAAGGTACAGGATAGTCTGGACGGGAAAAAGTCCAGGCAATAAAGGTCGTCAGCTTATTGAGTGAGTGAGCATAAACTAACGAGGTACCAATTATCTGAAGTAAAACAAGCTTATGCACGTTATAAGGTACAACTTTACTAAGTAATATCTTTTCTCCTTATTCAAACATCGTTAACCAACCCTAATTGTCTTGTTACTCGAAGACTAATGATCAACATATTCTCTAAAAAACCAGACTCAATCGTATCACATATATAGATATACCATCATTCTGTCCATTGCTCTTTAAGGATATAAACCATCCACCGCATACATGGACACCACGTCAGTCCATCCCCCGCTCGTTAAGGATATAAACCATCCACCGCATGTCAGGGATACAACGCTTTGAATTAACAGTACATCAAATCTGTTTCCACGACTTCTCATTATATACTAGTGATCCCCCATCCACTACTTGTTAAGGATATAAACCATCCACCCCTCGTTAAGGATATAACATGGATCATCTGGTCACCTTATGAATACATGGTCTTGCCCACAGCTCGTTAAGAATATAAACCATCCACCGTGTGTGAAAGAATATTAGGACCAGGCGTCTTCCCACGTATCATTTCCAGAACTTATCAAACCTACTTAAACTCAGTACATCTATCGATACATGACAATTCCCATGTGGCTTAACTATTCTTGATTAAATGAAATGGATACATCGAACTCATACAGGAATCAACATGTTACTCACGTCGTCACGTTAACTCCCTTATTCTTAAACATACTTTATCTTTGTTGTCACATTGTCCCTGATCAACCCCAAAATTGCATAATAAAAGTCTGAATCGAGAAACGAATAATTAAACCCTTAACATAATAAATAGGCAAAGGAATCCATGTTCTGCCAATACCAATCGATTGGAATAAGGTCCAATCGATTGGGATAAAATGATGTCAATCGATTGCTAACAATGGCAATCGATTGGGATGTCAATCGATTGGAATTCTATCCAATCAAATGGGTCCAGACTGATGGCAATCGATTGGTAATTATGCCAATCGATTGGCACTTCGTCTTTACCAGCAGTTTATAAAAACAACATATATAAACGTAATACTCATGTATTTTTTACATCTAAGCTTCACAATAACTTGCATAAACTTCATATAAACGGACCAAGTGAGTTAGAAACTCACCAAGGGTGTGTTTGGTGGGTGTTCTTGAAAAACCAAAGTTCTCTCTCTTCTCCTCTTCTTCTTCTCTCTGCCCAGCTCTCTCTCTGTCTTTCCTTCTTTTTTCTTTCTTTTTCTTGTTCTTCTCTTCTTCTTTTCTCCCTCCCAACTGCCAAGGGCAGTGAGTGTGTGTGAGTATGTATATAGATATAGATATATAGATATATAGATATATCTCACAAGATATGCATCTATCTCTCTCTCAAGGATCTAAGGCCATTAACATTCTCATATATATAGAGAGAGAGAGGAAAGGGTGCTACACGTTTAATTCTCAAGCAAAGAAGAAAACTTATCTCAGCTTATGCCAATTGATTGGTAATGATGGAAATTGATTAGAAAGAATGGCAATCGATTGGTATGTTGCCACATCATTACTTTTAGTCGGTATAATGGCAATCGATTGGTAACATGTCAATCGATTGGTATCTGGAAAGTGGCAATCGGTTGGGAATTAAGGCAATTGATTGGTAACCAAATTTCACTAAAAGAAGGAAAAAGTTTATATGAATATACAGAATAAAGTTTTATATATTAATACTCTCCAAAAATTCTGGGTATTATAGTGGTATAACAGATATCCCATACCTAACATCACATATAAGGTTTATCAATAGCTTAGGCTTATGATACACCTTTCATGCGACCTCTTTCATCTTGCGTCCTAAGATAAAAGTCTTGAAAAAGCAATAGGTTATGCTCAAAGGTGAATAACCTTTCTCGAAATATTCCACGTTGAATTTCGCCAGTAACTTTCTAATATAAAGTTTTAGATAATCTCATTATCTTAACTTTCAGATCTTGAATGAGCATAATCCAAAGATTATAGCTCACCTCATCGAGATCACAAATATCAAATATACTATAAAATCTTAACCTTAACCATTGATAACACTCCTTTAACATCTCACAATGATAAAGATGTCATCAATATGAGGAACCTCAATCACCACCATACTTCCTTTGCGCAAGGATCCTTTCATCCACTTAAGCTACATCCATACTTTACACGAATTTAAAGTATTTTGGCCAACGTGTCAAAATAGATGTCCTTATCTCTGGATGATTGCTTAAGTCCGTAGACTTATGCAAATCACATACCAGAGCTTCCTCGTCACAAAGCTTCAATGTACAAGAGGATTTTAGCAATACTGAGAATTCTCCCACTACAATGAGGTACCGGTGCTGGAACAGATGAAGAGTTAGTAAATTTTAATTCTAGATGATTTATAGATCGGTTTGAGATATAAATAACTTTAGTCCTTAATATTATCTTTCCACAGAAAAACTTGGTTCCCAACTAACTTTTGTTTTCTCTGGAAACATTGTAGTTCCATCGAGAATATTCAAGGAAAAGAAATAACTCTAAAACTCATCTCATGACCGAGTCATATCTAAAAGAAAATAGCTCCTTCTACCTGCTACACCATCCCATGGAGGCGTGCGCCGAGTAAGAATCCCATTCTTATCTCATATAGACAATAAACTCGTTAGACAGGTACTCACCATTTTGATCAAATCAAAAGGCAATGATAATCTTTTACCGATAACTCCTCATTCCAAACCTTTTGAATTTCTTCAAAAGATTGAGGATGAAGGTGCAATAGGTAAATCTAGAGTAGCCAAAACTACTTTGTAACTCTAATGTTTATTACCCCGCATACTTGAGTATTCCCTAATTCTAATAAGCCTTCGGTTTTATCATCTTTCAAAAGAAAAATCATCTGATCATATTACCCTCTAAATAAGATTGAAAAATATGTTGTGGTCTTAGCAACCAAAAGAGTTTAGGATCCAATCCTTTACTCCCTGTTTATCCTATTTAGATTAATATGAACTAACCTCTAAAACCAAAGGTTTATAAAACCAAAGGTTTATAAAATTAGTTGAAGGTTCTATCTTTTAGGTGGTAAAATACCTATGAGTTATTTAATTATTACGTTAGATAATATATGAGAAACAAGAGTAAATAGGTGAGATACTTGCTTGACAAGTTATTAGATCACATTAAAAGAACACTTTCTCTTAATCAATAATTTCAGTACCAAAATCAAAAGAATAATTATTATTCATTAATTCAAAACTGAAATTGATCTAAAAACTTCATAAGTTTTATTACAATGTAAAACTACCAATCTAATAGCAACTCTTGCATCAGATTCCAAAAGCAATCAAGATCTTCAAATCACTGTACATTCTTATTTTTCTAATCCCCTACAACAATTACAACTATAATCAAAAAATTTAGAATCAGTGCCCCAAGTGATTGAAGTATCAGTTTTTCAACTTACTTAAAAAAAAACTAATGATTGGATCATACCTTGCTTTTTGGAAGTCAAGTATTCCACACAGTTCCGTTTCCAATGCTCTCTCATGCCACAATGGAAACACATTCCTTTTGGCACATCACCAACTTTTCCCTTTCCAAGTCTTGTCTTCTTCTCAATAGTTGGGTTAGGCTCACCTATCCTTGAGCCTTGCCTCTTCTTCTCTAAACTAGTGCCTTTAGGCTTAGTTCCAGAAGATGAAACCATTCCAATTTTCTGAACATTCGACTCCTCTTTGACTATATCATTCGTTGCCTCAAGAGAGATCATCATTTCACTTGTTGAAAAACAATTTTACTCATTTTAAAAACCCTTTTAAATAATTGAGTGAATGATGAAGGCAACAAATGCAATATTATGTCAACTTGAGTATCACCATCAATGTTAGAACTCAGAACTTCTAGTACTTTGAAGTAAGTAACCATTTTAAAAACATGCTCTCTTATTGAAGTTCCTTCCACCATTTTGGTGTCCATGACTAACTCTAAGGCTCTAAGCCTTGCAGTTCGGCTCAGTTTCCCAAACATCTTCTCGAGGTTCAGTATTATAGCACGGGCAGTGCAAAAAGATTGATGTTTCTGCTTCAATACAGCGGACAAAGAGTCTAAGATGCTAGAGCGAGCCATACTATCAACTTTTATCCACTGCCAATATTGATCCGCAAGATCTGTTGGGGTGTCACAACTTGGAATAGGTGGACGGGGAATGGTAAGAACGTATTTACATCCTTTAGCAGTTAATAATTCATCTAGTTCTAGTTTTCATTCAATGTAGTTATTTTCAATTAGCTTATCTGGATCATGGTTATAGCAACTGGACTAAACATAATGAATCTAAAATGTAAAACAATATAACAGAATCACAACATGGAAAGCATAAGCATGACAATTTATATGATGCATTAGAATTCCCTTAACCAATTCATTAATTGTCTTCAAAATGTCAAGCCTATGAAATTAAGTCTCTGTGTGGCGATCATAACTTCACAGCCTGATTGGAAAATCCATCATGAGTGCCATGCAACTCCTACAAAACAACTCATGACTCCTGAACTTTTGGTATCTAAGTTTCTGGATAATGATCCGTGTGAAGTCCCTTACCCATAGCTTAGCTAGTGTTCACCATTAACGAGAATCCAATGACAACCGCCTCAAGTAGAAACTCCGTGTGGTGGTTACCCTCTAATACGTCTCATTGATTCTATCCAAAGAAAGTTCATATCTAGTAACCAATAAATAGTCTACCCTCCGTATGGAATGATCACCCATAAATGAGTGACACAGAATATTCTATTCACCTTGCAATGAACAGTTTATGGAAGACCGTGAGAGTTATAAATATAAGTCCCTCTCCCACTAGATTTTTATAAGAAGTTCATATTTAGTAATCAATAATAAATACCCCCCATATGGAATGATCACTCATAAATGAGTGACACTCATAGAAATACCCTCCATATGGAATGATCACTCATAAATGAGTGACACGGAGTATCTCTCATACTTACTGTTCTTCTCCTCCCTCTTGCCTTCCAAAGTCTTCAATGAATGAATGTGTAACCCCCCTTTTGATTAAGAATAAGATATATATAGTTATAGAGAGATTAGGAGGGTTTTCCTAAACTTAATTTCACTGAAACTGCTGAAATTTGCATTCTGGACGTGATTAGACAATTTTGTCCACGTAGAAGTCTTCAGCTCTTCAAAATACGCATTTTTATGTTTTTCGTATGGATCGCGCGAGCACGTAAAATAGGAGGTCGCGCGAACGGGCTACGCGAGCGATTTTCTGGGTTTCATGCGAGCGGGCCGCTCGCGCGATATGACTTTTTCTGCTTCTTTCTTCCTGTTTTTTTACCCCATTTAACTGGAAATTCTTGCTTTTTCCTAAAACCTGACAGAAAGTGGAAAGCAAAGTAAAATTATACCAAAAACAGGATAAAAACGACTAACAAATGTGAATTAAGGCGTATTATTAGGATTTGTTCTCTCCCGATCACACCCCCAAACCTACATTTTGCTAGTCCTATAGCAAAAAGAATAAAATAAAACTACTAATACTAAAAATTCCTAATCCATTTTTCGTATGGATGACAATTGCACTTAGCTTGTGCAACAAGTCTTTTAAACCTCTAGGTGTCCCTAGTTGGACGAGTGAAGTCTTGTGAGGGTTCTCGTCAACAAGTCACCCACAACCATCTTTATTAACTTGTGAAAATAAAAATTTATTCAAAATTTAAAATATTTCAATGTCAACATCCTTCCTTGCTAAAATCAAATTCAAATGAAACTTTTAAATTATCAAGAGTAAAACAATCGTACGCCTTACTACATTATGAAAATAATCCGAAAACATATATCACCATAATCGATAGAATATATCGAAGACTCGCATGTGTGTGAAATAGTAATCAGGTGGATACACAGCAACTATGAACTTGGAATATAAATCAGATGACTATCTAGTGATGCTTCGACTACAAATCTCATGTTGTTAATTACACTCGAAAATGACATCACTCGAAAACAGGTGTAATTACTCGAATATATGCGAGGAGAATAATTCTTATACAAAGCAAATAAATCTCGCTTATGACACGGAACAACGTATAACACGACAGAAAAATAGTCTCATGAATAGATATCAATCGCCAAGTAAATATTATTACTACCATGCTTTAATTCCCTTTTTCTATTGGTTCTATATTCAAATCATGTTTTTATAGAATCAACTAAGACTTTACAAGGGTTGTAATGTTGGTCAAGGGTTATAGTTAAGAAGAGAAAGGTAAAAAGAATTCAAAACGTCATTGAGTAAATAGAAATAGCTGTGATATTAGTTACACAAGGGCTTTTACTACAACGACTCTTTATTGTTTTTTTCATATTTCTTCTTTTCCACAGGATTCATCTTTTCTTTTTTTTTTTTTTTCAATCCTTCTTTCACATCTTCTTTTTCTTTTTAATACCTTTCCTACTCGATTCTCCCCTTTACACAAGTCGTATTAGCCCAATTTCTTTATGTGAAACTATTCCTCAATTACTCTTGGACATGGGTTAGGTAACATTTAATAGTGGCGAACTCCATATCGGAGTGGGTAGGATAATAGGTGAACAAATGAAAGACTTAACAGAAGGCTCAACAAGGGTTAACAAGGGATAAAAATATTTGCATTGGGTAGGCCAAAGGTCGCAAAGGGTTTATTAAAATAGATGGCCTAATATCATTTTCTAGAGTCACATGATTCTTCAATGTTATGATATCAAAGGAAATAGATTATTATTTATTTATTTGTTAAACATGGTAATTATAATACTAACTCGTCTTTCAATCAAAATAAAGAATAGTGAGACTAATCAACAAAATAATGCGCTATATCAATGAGATTCGAATAACATAATAAAACCCTCAAAAAGAATGAAAGGCTCTAAAACTCACCGGGCTTTAGTCTTCACAATACTACTATTTAGAAATCCAAGTTATATTATAGTTCAATGTCAATATGTATCCACATGACTACGTGCCGTGCAAAAAGTTATGCAAGTATAAGATATCAAATAATGATTCTAAGGATATATAGTTCTCAAGACATGCCTTCATAGATTTGGAGGATATCGAATTACATACTCTCTTAATTTCAAAATTTCAACGAAATCTAATTGCAATAAGAAGTAACGCAACATTGAACAATATTAAGAATCTGTACTTATTTATTTATAGAACTAATAAAATGTTCGTTCTTCTATTATTATTATTTTTCTTCTTTTTTTTACAATGAATAAAAGAAATAAACGAAATAACGAACTAAAGAAAGAAAATATTCGAAAACAAAAATAAAACGACTACAACTAAAATGAACAAAAATCCATATAGTCCCCCAAACCAAAGCACCGCATGTCCCTATGCAAGTGGGAACATGACAATGACACGGATGTAGTCCTCATAAAAGATAACTAGGATGTCCACACCACGAAACACGGCTGAAGGAGGAGGGACACCAGAACGGGAGTACCAATCGACTAACTCCCACTCCGGATGCGTAGCAGGATCAAAAGGGGGTCCCATCTCATCAAAAACATCCTCAGCAGTAATCTCTGGAACCACATCTACCTCAGTCTCCTCTATAATACCCAGACCCAAATCAATCTTATCATCCTCAGGACCAGAATAAGGCGCAAAGATTGAGGCAATATCCTCAGGTGACCAGTTAGGGTGACCCGGACGTTGTCGAACAACGTCCGATACATAATCAAGGAGGTCCCTATAGGGATAGGTAACCGCAGGTGTAGGTACATCGGTCGAAATAGGATCAGACAATGAAATGATAGCGAGACCTGAAAGAATTCCCTCATCATCATCATCGGTCGACGAATCAACCGAATCAGATGAGGAAGACTCAGAAGATGTCGGTGGAGCACCATAAGGGCCGTCTATAACTGTAGGGTCATCACCGAAAAGGTCATCCTCGTCCGAATAATTAGAACAGATACGCATGGGAACGCGAGGACGACAACGATTCCAACCGGGACGACCGACTAGAACGGAGGACTTGGTACCCTAGGACTCGGTATAATATCAGAAGTGGAAGAACTAGAGTCGGAATAATGACCCGACTCACTCAAAGACCTATCAGGTGAAGTAGGCAGTGAGATAGGATGGTCCATCATGTGAGGATGACAATGAGACATGATGGTTGAGGTACTATACGGATATCGGAAAACTAAAAATCTGAAACCAAAAATTAAGCCACAATTTAACTTTATTAGTCGGAGTTATTATAAGTAATAAAATTAACGTTACTAGTTGCTTGATTGTGTAGCATTAATGAATTTCAAATTTTAACTTAGGCAATGTAGTTTTGAATTAAATAGAAATTCCGACATAATTACCCCCAAACTTGAACCTAAGAGATTCCTGTTATAGTGCAATGGGAATTGGAATTGCTGTGCAATATTAATTCAATGACAATCGCTCCAAATGAATAAATGAAAACATTATATAGCTAAGCATGAAAGTGAAACAGAAATGAATAGCGACATTAATGGTGTGACTAAACAGAAGCAACAGGAATAACACAAACCATAAAAGGAAAAACAAATAAATGCAGAACGAAAACTAATTACAAACCCACACATCAAAAATAAAAAGAAAAACAGAAAGTAAACTAACCGGTCGAAGCTGGGTACATCACCATCCTAACTAATAACTAGGAAAAGAATATGAAATACAAACACGAAATAAATCATTTACAAACCAATGTCTGCAAATGTTTGGAACTACCAATCCAATACAAGAAAAAAATGAAAAAGAATCTGTCACCGCTCCAAAATCAGCCTAATCCTCCCTGCCCTCCAGTAGCACCAGCTCCAAACCTGTACTCCCCTGGCCAGTAGTCGCAACGTCATCACCATCCCCGTCACTCTCGTCACTTCCATCATCTCCGCCCTCCTCACCAGCCACCTCCTCCTCACCCTGCACCTCTTCTTGTTCCTCGGTCACCTGCTGTGTCGGTCTCGGAAAGGCAGACTGGTAGGCAGCCTCACCCTGGGAGGCTAGAATATCATCTACCTGGTTTGGGTGGGCCAGCTAGAAATACGAACGCATATAGGACTAAAGCCGCAGGGTCTCTCCACAGAATACACAGACGTCCCCATAAGTTGAAGTGTACGGGGTATCCTCCAGGGGAGGGGGACGATGTGCTGCCTGCTCCCGACGTGCCTGGGCCTGCTCGCAGGCTCTCCTCACCTCTAAATTGAGACGATCCAAGCTTAGCTTCCAATCGGTTGAAGCAAACTCTGGAATACGTCCATCTATCGACTCATCAGTGGGGATAGGGAAGGCCTTGGCCCGGAGAATGGCCGTAATGGTGCGAGGGTAAGGTAAAAGGAGTTTGGAGTCGGTAGAATGACCTATGGCCTGGATAGCGAGGCGCATGCCCTCCATAATCACGAGATCGGGATGAAACCAGTCTCCGCGATAAACAACATGGAGGGCATGATGGATCTTCTTGGTCCGTTCTTGCTCGTGACCAAGGGGGTACAGGTTGCGTTTAAAGACATGGTCAACAAACCACATCTGGCGAGGCATATGAGATCGGCATATAGATTGCCCCGACCCAGATCGGCCGCCACACATGTCTTGGATAATATGTATAAAGGAGTGGGCTTTATTGTGGACATTTAGTTTAGGGACTTGATAGGAGTGGGAGGGGATTTGGAGAATGTCAGATATGTTGTCTGGGTTTAGGGTGATGTCATAGCCGTCTATGGTGGTGGATAAAAAGGCATTTTGGTTATGATACCGTAGATTTTGGTAGAACAGGCGGACTAGACATGGGTAGCTAATGAGGTCGGGGTTCCTAAAATAGAGTTATGGGGCCAATTTACGGGTGGTGAGGTTATTATGGCCCCACTTGGTATCTTTATCTGACGTGAAGTATTCAGCGTCTATAGCGGCCTTGTAATTGAGGCTGCGGTTAGCGTATTTAGGTCCTAACTCATTGGGGTTAGGGTTGTCTGGAGGAGGGGGCGGTGGTGTTTGTTTTTCCTTGCCCTTAGACTTCTTTTGGGGCGGTTGGGAGGACGATGCTGATTTCGTAGGTCGTTTGGTCATTTTTTTTAAGTAGGTGGGGATGAAATTTTTAAAAAAATTTTGAAAATGTAGGCTTTAAAATATGGGTTTGCCTAGAAAAAGAAAATGAAAGGGGGTAGGGGAAAGGGTCACCTGCAAAGAAAAACGTCCTGGCAAGGGACACAATCAATATGATTTCAATAGTTTATAAAAATAGGGGTTCACAGGGGAACACCCAACAATTGTGAGAAGAGCCAGTCCCTTCCCACCCGCTGTCCCGACAAGGGCACACACTCTGCGGCAAGTTATGAGGTACTTGCCGCGTGTTTAATGAAAAAAATAATAATAATAATTAACTTAAATATTGCTACTAGTATTGTATATGTCAAATCCAAATGAACTTAGAGTCATTGTGCATGTAAAAATGTAGGTAGAATTGTCTTTATAAGATCTTAATAAGATTTTGTTGATCATAAGTTTAAGGTTATAGTCACGAAGTTTACAGAAGTAGACCTCATTGATATGTAATCAGAGATTAAAAGTTTGTACTACGACCATTAGTAAAGTTCCGAGGTCAGCATTGCAATGTGTGCAAGGAATGAATTTGAAATTCTAAAACTTATTCATAAGAAATAAGCATTGATTCAATTGTGTACATAGAAGTTCAAAATTTGAAAATGTAAGAACACATTACAAAGTTTCCTTGAAACTCAATCGATTTCGTACATGGTCAGGAAGTAATGATATGTAGCTCCATAGTAATGTGAGAGTTTTAAGGTTAATGTGACATTAACGAACATGGAATTAGGATAGCAATTTTGTCGAGGTAAATTCTCAATTTAAACTTCTAGGGTGAAACCATGGGGTACATGAACATAGCCACAACCTTAGCAATTCACATCCATAGTTAGTAGTTGAATAATCCTAACTACGGTTAGGGCTTCAAAGTGTAAGCATGATTTGAAAATGCGAAGCCGAATGTGTGTGAGGATTTGAATCCATATATATATAGACTAATAGATGTATACACATGTGAAGGGAAATGAAGCCCTAAATGAAATTCCTAAATAAAAATAGTGTGTCCCAACCAGGGGGTTAGGGTCCATGAAATTGAGGACCCAGGGTGCGTGTGCTTTTAGATTAGAGAGTGTGTGTCAATATATATACATATATTGATATCTATATATATATATATAAGGATGTGGATTCAGAAAATCTCCCCAAACACAAACCCTAATTGATCAGTGTGTGTGTATGTAGATGTCCAAAGTGTTTGAGTGTTAGGATTAATCCATAGATCTCAATCAAGTTTATCTACTCAAACCCTAAGAATTGATTTACCACATATATTCCAATTAACACCGTGTGTGTAGGGATTAGGGTTCATGAGTGAGAGACTATATGAGTGAGTAGATATATGTATATAGATACATACATCCCCAAATCACAAACCCTAATTAAAATCGGTGAGTGAATAAATATGGACGAGTGTGTATGAGGGTCTGAATTCATAAAAAAAACTCAACTGAGTCTGTGTGTGTATGCTCATACGTACATATACACACCCACAAATGTACATAGGTATAGAAATCTCCAACTCACAAACCCTAAATCAATAGAAAGTTATCAGGGTTTGAGAGTTATTAAAGATTTGTATACACAAGAGTAGAGATACGGATATATCTATATATGCATATATATGTGTGTGTGTATACATGCGGTAAAAAAAATTTAGTGTCAATAGAGGGGATTTTGGCCGTGATGGCGGCAGCGGCGACTGATTGTGGCTGTCCGGCGGTTGCGTGGTGGTGGCTTGTGATGATGGCCGGTGGTGGTGTGGTGAGAGAGAGAGAGAGAGAGTCGCTGAGAGAGAGAACGAAGAGAGGAGAGAGAAGAGAACTGAAAAAAAAATTATATAGAAAAGGGCTCCTCGCGCAAGCGAGCTTCACGAGCGCGAATCCCTCCGCGAGGAGAAGCTGAGGGTTTGTTTTGAAGATAAAAAAATTTCTTGAAGTGACACATCCGCGCGAGCGGGCCGCTCCAGCGAGAACCTCGCGCGCGCGATTTTAAGTGCGAGATTGGGCAGAACCTTATCCTCAAAACCTTTTCAAAAATTTTCTAAGTCTCACCTTCGCGCGAGCAGTCTGCGCCAGCGACCATTTCGCGCGCGCGAGCTGAGGCGCGAGTTTGGGCAGAGGGTTGGTGAAATTTTTGTCCAAAAATTTGTCTAAGGAGAATTCTCGCACGAGCGACCTTTCGTGTGAGAGGGTCGCGTGCGCGAGGGTCTGTTTTTCTCATTCTCTCTTAATTTTTTCTTGTATAGGTGTTTTAAAATTCAATTTTTCTCATTATGGGCACTTAAATCTCAAACATTAGCAGACAAAACTCCTAAAAAACAAACAAAACTAAAGAAAGTCTAATAAAAACTTGGGTTGCCTCCCAAGGAGCGCTAAGTTTTACGTCGTTAGCTCGACCGATGCACGTGCTCAGTCGAGATAGACCGGGTCAACCAGATCTATTGATTTGATTTCTCTTTCTTCTGTCTCGTTAGATCGGTACGGCTTAAGACACTGACCGTTTACTTTAAAAGGTGTTCCATTGTTTGTGTCTTAGATTTCAATTGCTCCATGCGGGAATACTTGTGTTATTATAAACGGACCGTCCCAACGGGAACATAACTTTCCTGGAAACAACCTTAATTTTGAATTAAACAACCAGACGTTTTGTCCGACCTCAAAATTTTTTCTTGCGATCATCTTATCGTGGAAAGCTTTTGAACATTCTTTATAGATTTTTGAATTCTCATGCGCCTCGTTTCTCAATTCTTCAAGTTCTTGTAATTGAAGTTTACGATGACATCCTGCCGCTGTTATATCTTGGTTAAGCGCTTTTACAGGCCAGTACGATTTATGTTCAAGTTCCACCGGTAGATGGCACGCCTTTCCAAAAACTAGTCGGTATGGAGACATTCCAATAGGAGTTTTATAAGCCGTTTGATATGCCCAGAGTGCATCGGTTAGTCGCAACGACCAATCTTTGTGATTTGGATGCACCGTTTTTTCCAGTAGACTTTTTACCTCTCTATTAGACACTTTAACTTGGCCCTGGGTTTATGGATGGTATGTCATGCCTACTTTGTGAGTAACAGAGTATTTTCGGACGATTGCCTCAAAGTGACGATTACAGAAATGTTTACCTCCGTCACTTATAATCGCTCGTGGTGTGCCGAAACGACAAAATATGCTATCTTTTATAAATTGAACCACAACTTTATGGTCGTTCGTTTTAGTCGCAACTGCCTCCACCCACTTAGAAACATAGTCGACCGCGACTAGAATATATTCGTACCCACAGGATGACGAAAATGGACCCATAAAGTCGATGCCCCAAACATCAAATATTTCTATAATAAGAATTGGGGTCATGGGCATCGTATCGCGACGTGACATGTTACCTGTTTGTTGGCATCAGACGCAGTTCTGACATAATTCATGTGCATCTTTAAACAGGGTTGGCCAATATAATCCGCTTTGGAGAACTTTAGCGGCCGTACGACGACCTCCATAGTGACCTCCGTATTCTAAAGAGTGATAGAAGTTCAAAATTGAATTGAACTCATTCTCTGGAATACAACGTCGTATAATTTGATCAGAATAGTGTTTAAATAACAATGGGTCGTCCCAGTAATAATGCTTAATTTGAGAAAAGAATCGATCGTTGTCTAAATGAGACCACGTATACGGGATATATCCCGTAGCTAAGAAATTGACGATGTCACTGAACCACGGACGATTTACGGTAGATAACGCAAATAATTGCTCGTCCGAAAACGAATCCTTAAGAGGGGTAATATCGTTAGATTCTACAAGAATTCATGACAAGTGGTCAGCTACAACATTTTCAAAACCCTTTTTATCACGTATTTCATAATTAAACTGCTGAAGGAGTAAAATCCATTGGATTAATCTAGGTTTCATTTCTTTCTTATTCAATAAATGACGTAATGCGGCGTGATCGGTATACACAATAACCTTTGATCCCAATAAGTATGAACAGAATTCGTCGAGGGCAAACACAACCGCAAGTAATTCTTTTTCAGTTATCGTATAGTTCAATTGCGCGTCATTTAGTGTTTTACTCGCATAATAAATTACGTGAGGGATTTTATTAACTTTTTGTCCCAAAACGGCTCCAATAGCATAATCAAAAGCATCACACATCATTTCAAACGGTAATGACCAATCGGGGGATTGGATTACCTGAGCCGTGGATAGTAAGGTTCGCAATATTTCAAAAGCCTTCAGACATTCGTTGTCAAAGAAAAAAGGAACATCCTTGGCAAGCAGGTTGCACAAGGGGCATGAAATTTTACTAAAGTCTTTGATAAATCGTCTATAGAAGCCGGCATGACCTAGGAAGGAACGGATTTGACGAATGGACGATGGTGGTGGAAGTTTGTCTATTAAATCGATCTTTGCTTTATCAACCTCTATACCTCGCTTGGATACAACGTGACCCAAGACTATTCCCTCTAGAACCATGAAATGGTTCTTCTCCCAACTCAACACCAAATTTGCTTCCTCGCAACAGGCGAGGACTTTCGTAAGATTTTGAAGGCATTCATCAAATGTAGGTCCAAAAATTAAGAAATCGTCTATAAATACCTCAAGGAATTTCTCAACCATATCTGAGAAAATCGCCATCATACACCGTTGAAAGGTGGTCGGTGCATTATACAAGCCAAACGGCATACGATGATAGGCAAAGGTTCCAAAATGTGAACGTCGTCTTTTCTTGGTCATCAGGATAGATGGGCACCTGGTTATAACCAGAGTATCCATCTAAGAAACAATAATAACTCTGACCAGACAAACGTTCTAGGATTTGATCAATGAATGGGAGAGGGAAGTGATCCTTACGAGTCATGGTATTAAGTTTTCTATAGTCAATGCATACTCGCCAACCAGTAGTTTGACGGGTGGGTATAAGGACTCCCTTTTCGTTTGGTACAACTATAATACCCAATTTCTTTGGGACAACCTGAGTGAGGCTGACCCAATTACTATCAGAGATCAGATAGATAATACCTGCGTCTAAGAGTTTTATAACTTCCTTCATAACCACCTCTTTCATGTTAGGGTTGAGACGTCGTTGCATTTCCTTAGATGGTTTAGTGTTTTCTTCTAAATTTATTCTATGCATGTAAACTGACGGATCAATTCCTTTTAAATCGGTGACTGTCCATCCAATCGCCTTCTTATGATTACCTAGGACCTATATCAGTTGTAATTCTTGAAGTGTAGTTAAGTTTGATGCGATTATAACTGGAAGTGTTGCGTTATATCCGAGGAATGCATATTTCAGAGAATTCGGCAACGGTTTAAGTTCGAGTGTCGGGGGGCACTCAATAGACGGGAGTTCCGGTTCATGTGCAAGAGGCGGTAAAGCCTCTATTTTGGGTGACCATGGAAGCATACTAGTCGTGTTTACTGATTCTAATAAATTATTCACATTGTCAATATCAGTATCAATGTTGAAATCATTAAAATTGAAATGAGATAGACATGCTTCCAAAGCTTCCTTAGTCAACATAAAAGGCACTGCCTCTTCGACTAATTTATCTATTAAGTCTATGGCATAGCAGTCTACCTCTTCATCATCTCTATATGGTTGATTAGATGCATTAAAGACGTTAAGATGCACGGTCATGTTACCAAAAGTTATCTCCATCACTCCAGTCCTACTGTTAATAATAGAATTAGTTGTGGCTAGGAAAGGGCATCCTAGAATGATTGGGACATGTTTACTAGCATCTAAGACTGGTTCGGTGTCTAGCACGATAAAATCGACCGACTAATAGTATCTATCAAGTTTGACCAACACGTCTTCTACTACCCCTCGTGGAAGTTTAATTGACCTATCGGCTAATTATAAGGTGGCCGCAGTCAGTTTTAGCTCTCCTAAGCCCAAATGTTCATATACTGAATAGGGTAGCAGATTCACACTCGCTCCTAAATCAAGAAGAGCCCAGTGGATGTATTTGTCACCGATGTGACAAGCGATGGTTGGAGTACCCGGGTCCTTGTATTTTAGAGTGTTGTGATTAAACATGGAGCTAACCTTTTCCGTTAAAAAGACTTTCCTAGATAAGTGGTTTCTAGATTTTCTCTTTTGAGTGCATAAGTCTTTTAAGAATTTAGCGTATGGAGGTATTTGCTTAATAGAGTCGAGTAATGGGATGTTAATCTTCACCTCTTTAAATGTTTCAAGAATGTCCTCCGCGCGTGTTCCCTTCTTCGAGAAGTGAGATAGAACGTCCATGCTCAGAGGGAATGGCATTCTAGGTACATTATTTGATGGATTTGTCGCTTTAGACGTATTAGGTACCGAATGAACAGGGTCCTTCGTAATTTTATTGTTATCTCCATCTTGTTCCTTACTTATTCCTTTACCCTTATCTTTTTAATATTCGGGAGGAGGTATAATCTCCTCCGGACATTCAGTCTCTCTATTCGACACCGCGTTAACTTAATCACTCGTCGAGCTTACATCATATTGTCCTTTCGGGTTTTGGACCAGTTGACTTGGTAACTTTCCCTCATTACGACAATTTAAGGTATTAGCAAGTTGTCCCATCTAGGATTCTAATTTAGCTATCGATTGCGTGTGAGAGTTAACAAGTTGCGACTGTGATTATGATTGGGCCTCTAGGTTTTTTAATGACGCCAACACACTCTCCTCAAAAGTTTTATCCCTAGGAGGATTAGAACGGAAGGGAGGTTGTTGGTATTGATTTTGTTGAGGCTTGGGCGCATTTGGGAAGTTCGTCGCCGCTGGTTTTGATTACGGACCTTCACTATTATTTCCATGAAAGGTTCGGGTGAGGTCTCCATGTCGAGTCTGGTTTATAACCCGCGGGGTTATAATTAGGTCGTTGGAACTGTTGGACATCATTTATATGTTGTTCTACAAATTCCTAAAACTGGGACGCGGACGGACATGCTAATGTCGAATGAGACGAATCTGAGCATAACTGGCATACTTCAACAGGAGGGGGTAGGCCTTGCATGTGGCCCATCCTCGTGAGTTGGTCCATTTTCCTATTTAGTTCTTGAATTTCATATGAATGGTTAGACTCAACTTTAGCCTCTCTCTTTGGGTGTGGTGGGAGGTGTCCCTCGGGTCGTACAGATACAGCTTGGTGTATAGAGTTTTCACTTAATGTTTCGAATATCTTCCAAGCTTTGTCGGCACTCTTGTGGAGGAAAGTCCCCGCATAAATAGCATCAACAGTGTTACGAATGGAGGGAAATAATCCCTCGTAGAAGACTTGCACCAGCTGCCATTTGGGTATCTGATGATGAGGGCAAGAACGTAAGAGTTCTTTGAACTGTTCCCACGTATCATAAAGAGTTTTGCCATCTTGCATTGTGAAATTAGTTATTGATTTTCTAATCTGATTTGTTCTAGTGATGGGGAAAAATTTCTGTAGGAAAGCAGTATGCAACTCATCCCATGTTCTTATTGAATTTGGCTCCAAAGATTGGAGCCAATACTTCGCTTTGTCTTTAAGTGAAAACAGGAAAAGACACAGTTTTAACTCATCATCTATTAAGTTTTGAATTTTTAAAGTCACACAGATACCCTGAAATTCGCCTAGATGATTATAAGGGTCTTCCTTAACACGCCCGTGAAATGACGGAAGGAGTGCAATAGTTGACGATTTGATTTCAAAGTGAGCTGCAGTCACTTCCGGTAGTGCAATACACGACGGTGGTGTGTAGGCGGTAGGAGTAAAGTAATCCTTTAACGGTGGTGGTGGGGTATGTTAAGATTATCCCCATTATTCTGATTATTTCCATTATTCCTGTTATGTCCAAAATCGGCCATTAGAATAGGTTCAATTTTTAACGGTTTGGTTTTCTTAAACGGTTCAGAGTACTTCGGATTTTCGACTCAAACAAAGATGACGGTTCCAGTGTGGACTCGTCGTCTAGCATCAACCGAGCTCTAGAAGCTTGCGTTGACGACCTAAGGACTCTAAATGTGCGTTCAAGTTCGAGATTAAGCAGATTTAATATAGGTTTACTTGAACGAGTACCAAACACAAACTAACGACTGACTCGATTAAACAAAAATAACCTATGCTAATAAACAAGCATGCAAGCACACAAAACTAATATAATGCGTGAAATTATCTTGTAATGCAATGACCGCGTCAAGCCCAGCACCCCGGGTTTCCTAGCTAATGCAATGCTCACTCCACACCTACCCTAATGCAAGTATTGCGTCTCAGCGCCCTGACTTACAGTGGTTCGATGTGAAATTTAAATAACGGATTTACTTGGTGATTTTAAATTGATTGCAATTTAATTATTTTTCAGGTTCACGTAAGCTCCGTTGACGTGCACAGCTGCTCCACTCGATCTTGCTAGAATTAACGATTTGAAATCTGTAGAAACAAGGATAATTTTTTAGCGACTTGAAAGTAAAACTAGAAACAAAGAAAATAAAATAGAAACTAATATTTACTAACTAAGTAAATTACGATTCTAATAATTAACGGCAAAAGTTATTTCAATCCCCCGCAACGGCGCCAAACAATGATCTCGTCAGAATCAAGATATAAAAAGTGTACTTTAATTTTCTAAAGATTTGTAGTAGTGAAAGTAAAGGTCGAACCCACAGAGATTGTTAATTTTTGTCCTTTAATTAATAAAATCTAATCTATTTAGTTATAAGAAAATCGGAAGTTTGATTGATTTGATTTTCACTGTGGAATTAAACTATGGATTAATGAAAATAACTTCTAAAATTTAATCTAAGTAAACTACTATGCTAAATTAAAAATTGGTTTAAATATGCGTAGATGAGATCTAGGATTACAAATCCACCACTAACTATGCATCGGGGGTCTAGACTTTCTATTCTAAGTTCTATGTTTGGACAGTTATGATCTATCGTTGCTACAAGCACAATAGCATCGTCAAGAGGATATTGTTAGTTTAATCTAAGCATAATTCATCTATGGTTCACATGAATTATCTACCTATAACTAGGGTGTAGCATAACTCATCTTTTCTAAGCATGAATTATAAAAAATGTAAACATCACAACCACATAAGCACTATTGTATGTAAATACTTCAATCAATCACAGAAATCAAGGACTATTGAATTCAATAAGCATAAGAAAAAATCTAAGACCAGAATATATCCAAAATACTCTTGATTATTAACATTAAAAATTGATTATATATAAATAATCCACCAACATACAACCACTATCCAATACATAAAATCCTAAAATAGAAAAGCATAGAATTCCCCCTTTACATAGCTAGAGTTTCATTGAAACCCTAAATTAGGAGTTTAGTTGCACATGGTGGTTGAAAGCATGAAGATTGAGTTGATGGTAGCCATTAGAGACCTTCAAGCTTGCTCTTCTCCTCCCTCTTGCCTTCCAAAGTCTTCAATGAGTGAATATGTAACCCCCCTTTTGATTAAGAATGAGATATATATAGTTATAGAGAGATTAGAAGGGTTTTCCTAAACCTAATTTCATTGAAACTGCTGAAATTTGCATTTTGGACGTAATCGGACAATTTTGTCCACGTCAGAGTCTTCAGCTCTTCAAAATACACGTTTTATGTTTTTTCGTACGGATCACGCGAGCGGGCCGCGCGAGCGCGTAAAATGGGAGGTCGCGCAAGCGATTTTCTGGGTTTCGCGCGAGCGGGCTGCTCGCGTGATATGGCTTTTTCTGCTTCTTTCTTCCTACTTTTTCACCCCATTTAACTGAAAATTCTTGTTTTTTCCTAAAATCTGACAGAAAGTCGAAAACAAAGTAAAATTATACCAAAAATAGAATAAAAACGACTAACAAATGTGAATTAAGTCGTATAATTAGGATTTGTTCTCTCCCGATCACTTACAATGAACAAATAGGAATTTTAATTCTTGTATAAATAAAACCATCGTTTATTCATTACCCAAAAATACCCAATAGTTATTAATGTGTCAAAAATTTCTTTCTCTTTAGCCATGACAAATTTGAAAAATCCAATTATCCATTTATCAATTAAAGAAAACTGATTTTAACTAAACTAATGATTTTTGCACATGCATTCACAAACAACATATAACAACATATATATAGACATGCATAAGCATTCATTCACGCAAAATCAATAAATAAACATGCATGAATAAAAACAAGCCCATCTCTCTTATGTCACTATCTCCATAGTTCCATCTCAAGGCTTCAAGCTCCATGGCTCCATCTTCATGGTTCCAAGCTTCATGGCTCCATCTTGTGGCTTCTCTAGTTATCTAATTTACAATCATCCTATACCTCCGAAGAGGTTTACAAAAAGGATCTAGGAAGCGTGTTACATAAATGGCTAGGGAAACCATTACAATTCTCCTTTGCACATGAATGAAACTATAATGCCCTTTACAATGCCACAAAGCAAATTAAAAATGAATTTAAACTGCTTTAAATTAACACCTAATTTTTTCATGAGAGACTAGGCTACCTACTTAAGAAGTTAGTTGACATACATTCACAACATATATGCCTATACATATATGCTTATATATCCACGCATAAAATATATTCTAATATATAAACATGCAATAATCACAAAATCTGTATATTTAAGAATTATGAAGTTTCAAGCATACATAAATTAAATTTATGTATTGCTATCCATGACGAAACAAAACACATTTATCCAACAATATCTAGGATTCTTAGAAAATTCCATTGGTGCACAAGATTAGGTTTTTTAAAACCTAAACATCCATAATATTTTAAAAAAATATTCCAAAACAAATTTTCAAAATAATTTTATTTGTAAATATTCCATAATACTTAATATGCTAATATTAAAATTTTAAACTAATTTTAAAACTAAATTACACATTCAGCCTAAAGGTAATCGATTGCTGGTAAAGCCAATCGATTGTTGATTAAAGCCAATCGAATGTAGGCTAAACCAATCGATTGTTACATTCCAGTATGCACCAATCGATTGGACTGCCAATCGATTGCAACTAAAACAATCGATTGGAAATAGACCCAATCGATTGGAAATAGGACTAATCGATTGGATTATACTAGAGAGTCAATTTTCCAGATCAGATCATGAAAAATACTAGATTATGTATTTTAAAAGCACCAAAACATTTTCTAACTAATCTAATTAGTTCTAAACTAATCGGATTGAAACAAGTTCAAAATTAGATGATCTTAACAATCAAAGAATCCTTTTCTAAAAGGATTTAACTTTGATTAATCTTATTTCATCATACTTCATAATATAATTGCAAGTAGTATAAACGAGATGGCTCTGATACCAATTGAAGGAAAAATTGGATCTCAGTGCGCAGCCGAATACGGATATAGTTTAAAAACTTTTAATGAAACTAGATCTACCTCTCAATTGTATTACATGCAATCTATATACATACAAAGACATAGATATAGATATACCTTTACGATTTGTGGAATCATTTCGAGAACTCTTCAATCCTGATCACTTTGTTTTGACAAATTTGTGCTCGGTAAGGGGACTAAACAATCTCCGATTGACCTCAAATTTTAACAACAGCTACGTCTCATTGTCAGCTTCGTCGTGTCCAAAAATTGTCAGGTTACGATAAGTATTGAGTAGTCCAATCTACTTTATTTAAGCATTGTCCGGCGCTAATGATCTTCGCTCCCAATGTGTTTTTGATCTTTCAAAGCTAAAGATCTTCACTCCTATGACTCTTGAATGTACTTGGATGCTAGGTGTAGAAATCTCATTTTTGCCCACTAGAAAAGGACAAAAAAAAAAAGTTTGTTTTGTCAAAATAAAAAATAATTTTAAAAAAATGCAAAGTCATTTCAAGGTCAAAATCATAAGTTTTGCAAAAATCGGGATCAAAAACCAACATAACAATGAAGACTGTCCACACCCAATAATCTCAGCCTCCACAAACTGAGTGGAATCACTCTCGGTGGGAAACAAGAAAAAGTAAAGCAAAAAAAAAAAAAGATAAGAAAAAGGGGGAAGAAAACAAAAACAAAAAAGGGGGAGGAGCTGTCTTTGTTGGAGAAAGATGCTTTCTAAAAAAAATAGGCTCTTATTTGGGCCTATAAATGAGTCCATGGCAGACTCATTCAGAGAGGAAAAAAGAAAGCAAAGTACTCCCTCTCTGTATCTCTCTTACTTTCTGCATCTCCCTCACACTCTATACCCCCCTCACCATCCTCTCCACCTCCCTCACTTCATTGTTAAATATAAAAAACCCTACAAAAAAAGGAGTTGACATTTTTTTTCACCACCATATCACCCCTTCTAATCATAACCATCAAGGTCACCATTACAATCAATACCCTCCACCTAGCTATCAAGGCCACTGTACCACCGCCGTCATCACACTGCCCAAAATCCAAGTCACTCACCACCAATATTCTAGCCAATTTCTCAAGTTTCTCCAATAACTCAGGTTTTTTTATTTTATCTTTTTGTACATATCTTTTTTTTTTGTTGCTCGATAAAAATAAAAAAAATAATAATATCCACATCATACTCAGAATTACTTGGTTTCCACTATAAAAGTCACGCCAGACTCTGGATTACATGGTTCACAATACAGGAATCCTACGTGATTTCTAATAAGGAGAGCCATGTTCTACTGGGGATGACGCGATTGCTAATACGAGAACCAATGTTCTACTGGGGACTACGTTTTTTTAATTGGAAATTCATGTCTAAAAAATGAAGATCGCTTAATTCGCATAAATAAAGGAATAAAAAAAAGGAAATGATTAATTGGACCCAATAGTCGCCTTTGCACTAGGAGATCTTCACAGATAAGTCTTTTTATCCTACACACACTTCACATTTTTTTTCTTAGGGCACCGACCCTTCATTCCAGCATAAAATAAATATAAAAAATTTCCTTTTCTTTTATTTTCTTTTCTTTCTTTTGGGCACCGACCCTTACTTTTGGCATAAAATAAATATAAGAAAAAAATTTCTTTTCTTTTCTTTCTTTTGGGCACCGACCCTTACTTCCGGTACACTTTTCAGTCACTAGGGCACAGTCCTTACTTCCAGTACTGGACTAAAAAGACTGAAAAAAAATAATAATAAAATAATAGAAAAGTACAAAAAAATGTATCATTCTCCAATCACTTGCATAGTCTCATTTCAATCTCAATCACTTTCCAAAGGTTAAAATCTAGGACTATACCACGTGGGTTAAAGTTCCTAGTTATACCAAACTCTTTCTCAAATCACCATATCACACATGCATGGTCAAACAGGACCACTTTTCTTTCTCTAAAAAAAATCATGCACACACAAGTCAGAATTACATTTGGCCTGATTCTCGTCTTGGGATACGTAAGCAACTTTCAAAGAGTGTGGCCATACCTATCACCATTTGTTTTCCTATTCACTTTCTAAAAAAAAATATTTTCAAATGAAATGCCCCATTTTAATAAAAATCACTAAAACTGGCAACCGTGTTCGCTCGAATGTTCGAGGGTACCTAATACCTTCCCTCGACATAATCGAGTCCCCGAACCCATCTCAAAATCTCTAGTTTTCGCATGGCTATTCAAAGTCACACTTTTACAAGGCCCACTTTCTCAAAACTAAAAATTCAAAAGTTAAAAATGAATTACTTTAATTGTCTTTAGAGGGTCCCTAACACCCCAAATGTTAGGTGGCGACTTTGAACATTTCAAATAGGCCCTACCATACTCTTTTCACCCTTCCTAATAAAAATCAAGTCGCAATTCACCCACTCTCATGAAGTCGAACCCACACAGTCAGTCTGGCGTTCCGGGGGCGCGGGCGCAACAGCTAGCGACTCTGCTGGGGATTGAGCTTTTAAGATTACTCAGACCATCACTTTAGTGATTTTCATTACAATGGGGCATTTCTTTTGTACTAACAATTTTTTTTATTTTACCTTTTCTTTGTAAATTCACATTCTTTTGTACAGGTATTTGCGACTCAGGCTGAAATAAAACTGCAAATTCAAGGCCAAAATTGCAAAGGCCAATGCCACGATATTTAACTATCACGTACACTACACACTGGCATGCAAGCATAACATAATTCTTCCTTAAGAGGAAACCTTTAAGATTAGATAGGAGGATTAGTAAGCGGCATGGCCGTTGCGGTAGTACCGCCGGTACTAGCACCGAAACTTCCTCCTCTTGAACCACTAACCTGAGAAGGTTCTACGGTGCCGAAGGTTTAAAGGTTTGGGAACCGGGCATAAATTAAGATTGCACTAAATGTAAAACTCTCCCCACACGGTTGCATTCTACTCACGTGCATTTGTAAATTACCTTCTTGTTGCTTATTCACTTTCCTTTTAAAATAAAATAAAATAAAAGAGTGATGATATCTAAATAAGTGTGGTTTTTCTTTTCTCAGCCCGTTAAATTTTGAAAAATCAAGAACAAGTTCCCACTTTCAAAATGGAAAACCAAACTACAAGCTAGATTTCATTGCAAAGGCAAGCACCCAGCTAACCCACTAGTATAACAGTCCCTCCGTAGAAGAGACGAAAGCATTTTAAGGTTAGTTTGGATACTTAGGCTCGCTACTTAAAGTCAAAATTGACTTTATCTGTCCGAGACCCTGGTCACTTTCTGGGATTCGGAGACACTGGTTTTTCGTTTCAGGGAATAGGAACTCATACCAACTCTCAAAGAATACGTCGGTCTATTGAAACTAGATATTTCCAAGGATCCCGTTCAGCCAAATTTCTGAACTGAAAATGACAAAATATCTTAATTCGTAGGTATAAAGAAGGATGTATTGATGAAAGCAATAGGCGGGGACTTCTCGCGACTCTCTATCGACTTCCTCACCAACGTGTTCATGACTTCTAGGGGATACGATAGATACAACTTCTACTGCACACGATCAGACTAACAAAACAAACGGCTATGGGTTCTTGCTCTGTGTCTCTTAGGCCACCTACTATTTCCTTGGAAGGATACAAAGGTCGAAATGACTCTGATCGTGGTCCTTACTGAGATCTAGGATGGCCATACTTTCATCCCGACGATACTAGCTGAAACTATATAGACTTTATCTTCTTGCAAGAACAAAGATAAATGTTTTTTCGTGGCTAGCACTAGGTTATTACAAATCTAGATACAATCTCATCTCATCAAGATGCCAGATCCAGTCCCGATCCAGAACTTCATGATCGTTGACATCATCACCCCACTGGACAGACGGTCATTTTCTATTCAAGGGAAGGAAAAATGGCATGAGTACCTGGCTCAACTAGAGGAGCACAATGTTCATGGGTTTTTGGGTTGGTCCTCCCCCATATCTGTAACGACCCACCTCCCCATCTAGCAACAATATTGTCCGCTTTGGGCCTAAACACAAAGAACTTCCCAGGGGGTCACCCATCCCTGGTACTGCTCTGGCAGCAGCACGCTTAACTGTGAAGTTCTTTCATGTTTAGCTCCCTCACGGTTTTAAAAGGTCTTGTTGCATATAGAGGGGCGATTAATCCCTATAAACTAGTCCAGGAACTTCACCCCAGGCGATGTAGGACAAGCCCCCACACCCAACCTCACCTCATCCATCTTGGCCATCCTCCCTCAGGAGTATTGGCTCTTGGTCGTCACAATATCGATCCGACTCCAGACTAGCACTCTTCCGTTCATCCCATTAATTAGTCTTTCGGGTGTAGCACCCTACATCCCTACACATGTTCTTAGATAGCTTGGCCATTATCAATAGGTCCCAATAATAGGGGACGTGCTTCCTTTCTGCTTTGGTTACGATTCTCTTGCATCAAGAGAGCGCTACGATGAAATATTGGGGCATTGGTACCAGATCATTTCTAAAGACAAAACCCTCGGGGACTACCATGTCGGTGTAGACCCTGCATATGTTGAGTGGATACAACGACTGCTCGAAACACTACCAACAACTAGCTCAAGGAAGCCCAGAACGGGCAGGTCAAGGATCGAAGACCACATTGAGAAACTCAGGGAACCCCTCAATCATGAGGGAATCATCAGAACCCAAGTCAAAATAGAAAGGGACCAACTTGTTATGAAGCCCCAGTCTTCGACGGGTTGTCCTCAAGCAAGAGGGGATGGCTAGAGCACAAGTTGAATCAGAGAGAGATCAGCTCAAGGCCTTCCTCGATCTTGTCAAAGGAGAAAGGAATCAGGCACAAGGCAACCTTCGGAATGCTCACGTAACGATTAGCAGGTTGGAATACTTCATCTCCACCAAGGCCAAGTCAAGGATCGATGCATTAAACGAAGAGCTTGAGCTCAAAATTTCCAAGAAAGACAACCTGATGAGCATCCTAAAAAAAATCAGGAATCTAACTATGAACATTGCACAGGGTGAATTCAGTTCAACCCAAGCAGGTTTCAAAACAGCTAGGGATTACGTCTGGAATGTTTTAGGCTTAGTGTCTCTGGCTGAAAAATCTTCGCGGTCAAGTAGGATGCCTATATAATAAAATCCAATTATTCCTGAACCGATCTTTCTTAATAAGAGTTTGAATTTTCTCAGAATCTTGAGAAATCAAATCTCTTTAACTTGTTTGCCTAATGGATTTGGGAACTTTTTGACATAAAAAATGAGCTGATGAACCATACTTACATAGATTATATTCACGAAATCTTCATAAGCATATATATATTCTAAACTATTATCATTCGACAGGCAGTTCTCAATAGTTCAAAGTATCGAGGACACTAGAATACTGGGTCTGTAGCCCTATCCTAACTCGAGGATACCTCCAAAGGCAACAACAAAATATGAGCAACACTGAAGGAACCCAAATGAGGCTACATGTAACACTCAAACCCTGATCACCCGAGTATTTAGCAACAAATCAACGATTTGTTCGCTATAGTCAGACAGATGGTTACTCAGTGCCCAGCATCCCCCACGGGAGCTGGTCAGTTACCATGCAATACTGCCAAACCAACTACATCAGGGCAGTCTGACAGCCAGAACCAACCGCCCATACCAGCCAGCTGTGTATACACTAAGGTACCACCGGCAACAGCCTCGTTCCAAGTTTCACCGTCTATTCCTCTAAATCAGTTCACGGCCCCTCCTGCCGCCATTCATTTGCCGACAATCACCATAAACGGAGGAATCGGCCATTTCACAAAGGATGAAAGATTAAGGAGACTCGAGGAAATGAACACCATGGCACAGCAAATCAAACGCTTAGAAAGCACTCTCAAGGCTATGTAGGGGTTCAATTCCCAAGGGGGGATGTCTCTCTCGGATCTGTTCGGCACTCCGGGAATCGTATTCCCAGCCAAATTCAAGATACCCCTATTTACCACGTGACCCATTCATCCACCTCAGGGTGTACATTGGCGAATTGGGCGAGTACACGGGAAATGAACAACTACGAGTCGACCTCTTCCAAAAGAGCCTCGTGGGACCGACTCTTCGGTGGTACATACGCCTTAAGAATTCCAAGCTCTCTACTTGGGAAGACCTCACGAAAACCTTTTTCCAACAGTACCGGTACAACGCCGACGTAGCACCGGATAGATACTCATTATAAAAAATTTATAAAAAGACGAACGAGTCTTTCCGGGAATATGCCCACCGCTGGAGGGAGGTCGGATCCCAGGTGTACCCCCAATGGATGACTTCGAGATGGTTAAGGCATTCGTACATGCCCAACAGTGCCCATATTACAAATAACTTATCTCGATGGTTGGTCGATCATTCACTGAGCTCATTAGACATGGGGAAATGGTAGAAGACAGCTTGATTCAGGAAAGATAAAGGATATTGCGGACCAAAGTCAGGCTGGCACCTCCTATAACAAGAAGACCAAAAAGGAAAATGAGGTCACAGTCGTCTATCCAGATGGCTTGCAGTTCGCTCCTGTAAACTATATCTAGCAGCCTACTATGCCATCTCCCATATACCAATAGGCCTTCCCTCTATACCAGCAGTCGATGGTACAACAAATAACCCAGGGTCTGCCATGGCCCCCTACACCTCAAAACCAAGGTTATAGGTCGGTACCGCCACAACAGTTCCAGAACTCAAACTTTCAAAAGAAATCGCTGGATAGAAATCAGAAATTCTCGCCACTGGCAGAATCACTAAGCTCCATTCTAGGCAAGTTGCTGGCCCAGAGAGCCATTGCAATAATCCCTGTGGGGCAAACTCCAGACCCTCTCCCGAAGATGTACGATCTTAACCGGTATTGTGAATTCCATTCTAGAATGATCGGGCACTCAGTAGATGATTGCTACGCATTGAAGCATAAAATTGAAGATCTAATCGACGAGGAGAGGATAACTGTCAAACCATTTGAGCCACTCGCCAATATGGCTAGCAACCCACTACCTCAGCATGGAGCCGTAGAACCAACTATCAATGTGGTGACTGTCGAATATGAAGAGGTGGCCATGTCAGTCACTCAGAATCCCCCGCCAAGATGGGTCGGTGGCTCGATCCCGGTGAACCTAGAAAAGGGGTTCTCAAACCTCAATATGAACTCTGTACCTGTAATACCCTGTATTTTTGTAATATATTATATGAATAAGACCCTGTATGTTTCTTTTAATACTTGTGTGAGCCTGGCCTTACCCTTGTTATAATTTGGATACCATTCGATTGACAAGTTTTCCAATCGATTGCCTTATTTTGGATACCAATCGATTGAACTTTATACCAATCGATTGATTATATCAATCGATTGACACTGATGTCAATCGATTGGAGGCAGCTGGGCAGATGCTTTTGCTCTGGCTGGGGAGAGGCCACGTGAACACTTCCTCTCTATATATACCAGCCCATTTTGGGCGGATTTCTGTTTACAGAAATCAGAGAGAGTGAGAGGGAGAGTCTTGTGTGTGTATGTTATATATATACACTCATATATATATATACACATATATATACCATTTCACTCACACACACAGAGAGAGAGATTGAAGAGGAAGAAGAAGAAGACCAGAAAGAGGAAGAAAAGAAGGAGAAAGAGAAGAGAGAAGACAGAGAACTAGAGAGAGAGGGAGGAGCCACCATTGAAGCTCCAAGCTTCATTACACCCAACCAAACACGCCCTTAACGCCTAAGGTGAGTTCTAAACTCACTTGGTAGCTATATATTGATGTTAGAATGTGTTTTGAATGAAGAAATGGAGTGTAAACCATGTTTCCCGTTTATATGTTGCTGGGCAGTCTTCTCTGTGAAGAAGACGAAGTGTCAATCGATTGACATCTATACCAATCGATTGACATCTTTCATGTTTCAATCGATTGACATCTATATCAATCGATTGACATAGATTGTGATCCAATCGATTGAACCTTTGATCAATCGATTGACACTACTTTTATACCAATCGATTGACATCTATACCAATCGATTGACAGTTACAGTTTACTGTTTTACTTGTTTAGATAATGTAATAACTGTTTAGTTGTTTATTTATTGTTCAGTACTTCCCAGCATGCTTTATTATTGGAATACAGATGTGATAACGAGTTAATGCAGCGTAGGGTCGTAGTAACAACAAGACTAAAGGATAATGTTTATAATGTTAGATAACGGAATAGTCGTGAATCCTTTGGAGTTAACGTTCATTTCATTCAGAGTAGTCAGGCCACTTTGGGATTGTCATGTATCGGTAATAGAGTTGAACTTAAGTAGGTTTGCTAAGATTCGGGAACCTTACGTGGGCGGGCTTTGGTCAATCATATGTTCTTAAAAGCGGTAGACAGACGAAGGTGTCTACGACTGCGGTGGACCGGACCATTTGCCCTAAGATAGCCAGATGATCTAATCATATGTTCTTAAAAGCGGTAGACAGACGAAGGTGTCTATGACATGCGGTGGACCGTGATCACTGGTAGACGTCGCTAAGTCGTGGCATAGAATGATGTACTGTTGTTTAAAGCGTTATATCCCTGACATGCGGTGAACTGTGCATATGTTCTTAAAAGCGGTGGATGAGCAATGGTGTGTTATAGAGTTGAACTACTGTCGAGTCTGTTTCCCTATCAGAACGCGTTGTCGATCTTAAAATGAGTAAGACATTAGTAATCGGATAATCGGTTTGATGTAAAGGAGTTACCCCCATTGAATTCTAACTTGGTTACGGTTTATAAATTGTAATAACTTCAATAGTTGATACCCTGTTAGTATCTAACTTACTCAGCTTTCATTAAGCTGACGGCGTTTATGCCGCTGGACATTTCTACGTTCCAGCGCACCTTGGTTATGACTATACAGGTGGAGGGCCCGTCGGAGAAGACTACCATGCTAGTGACGACGTCCCCGTGGAGAATTTCCCCGTCGAAGGTCAGACTGAAGAAGACTACTACGCCGAGGACTACCTTTACGCCAACTGAAGACTAGACTAGGATTGTAGCTAATTGTTTTACCGTTTTAGAACCTTTTTGTAGTCAGGCATATGTTGCCTTGGTAATTGTACTTCCGCTGTTTTATATTTGATTCGAGACTCTGATGTGTAATAGTTAGTAACTTCTGTTGACTTTATGTTACGTTGTGATTAGAACCTAGACTTCATTCTTGTTACACTATTACTGCTTGTCGCTTAGTACTGCGTGGTGTGGACAATCATGTGACTTCACCCGTCGCTGCCTTTGGACCCAAAAAGGAAATTTATTTTTCTCTATTTTTGCCGTTCCGGGGCGTGACAGGATTTTTGGTATCAGAGCCTAGGTTGTATACCTTTTCGCTCACAGATTGTCCCACACCATCTGGTCCTAGAACCTTGAGATTCTATAGATGAGTATTAAGAATAGTTCTGACTTAAGGTAGTTCCTTTTTCAGGTAGCATGACACCGCCGCTGTTCGTTCCGGACGAGTTTGGAGGACACTATGTGTATGAGAGGAGTATTGCGCCAGCAGATCCAGAGTACTATGCCTGGAAGGTTAGGCAGAGAGCTATTGCAGAGACAGAGCGGGACATGCGGATTGAGCAGCAGAGATTTGGGACCCATGACCCAGAAGTGATACGTCAGGAGATGATCTACCGCAAGGAGACCTTCAAACGCATCGAGGAGGATTCTCTATTGATGTTACGAGACCGTTCTTCGTACCAGGCTCTACTTGCAGAGGTTAGAACAGCGCCTCCACCACCCCAGACACCTCCACCCCCACCAGAGGAGGACATGGCTGATGCACCCCCAGCAGATGAGGATCCGGAGGATGATAATGAGAGCGATGGCGACGATGAGCCAGAGGATGCCGATGAGGAGATGGAGGATGAAGAGGACGAGGACACAGATGACGAGGAGCCGGAGTATGATCCAGAGGAGGAGGACCCCGAGGACCCAGCCGGTATGGACGTGCCAGTTGGCATAGATATTGTAGTTGCAGAGGGTTATCCGATAGGGGAGGATGAGGTAGCCGCAGATGATGACGCAGGTGATGATGCAGTAGTACCAGTCTTACCAGGAGGAGTTATAGCACAGTTGGCAGCTGAGTGGGCTGCAGAGATGGCTGCACATCCCCATGGATTTGAGATTGGAGCACCGGAGTTGGCACAGGCTATGGTACAGGCTGAGGCACTTGCAGCCGCATTTGATGCAGCCCAGGCTGACATGGCCGCTGATGCAGGAGATTTGGGAGCTGTCGTGGAGCATGATGGACCCGAGCTAATTGAGGATGTTGTGATAGAGGATGAGGACATGATGGATGATGATGATATGGAGGAGGATGACGTTTTATCTGAGGTTGCCCCAGAGGACGAGGCTTCCATCTATGGATCCGATGTGGACAACTTTTGAGTCCAGTACCTTTAGGACTTAGACTTTTATGTTTGACTTTAGGACATGTTGTCCATTTACTTTTGACGCTTACATAGACAGCTATTAACCATAGCCTTTTTGTATAGGTAGCCACCAGTAGTGGTCTTGTGTATATCTTTCCTTTTTGTTTAGATCTTGTATAGGATCATGTACTACGCGGTACACAGATGATCTGTTGTGTACTCCGCTGTACATCTTTTGGGTATATATATATGGCAGATCATTTCTCTTGATTATTTCTGTTATCGTCTCATTATTATGTTATGGTTGTGATTTTGATCCATGTTATGCTGTCTGTTACTTAATTATGGTCATTCCCCGAGAAGATTGTCAGCTAATTGTTAGATCCTTCATAGGTACACCTCACACGGATCACCATGGTGGGACCTACAAGGAACCAAGCACGACTGGGAGCACCCATTCCCAAGGGTATGGACCCAACTGGAGTCTTCGAAGCTTTCATGCAACGGATGGAGCACATCGGCGATACTTACAATCATGCCACCAACAACAACGGCAACAACCACGTTGTCCCTCCAAGACAGGCAGGCGATAAACTGTTAGAACGATTTCGTGGCCTGCGACCCGAAAAGTTCGACGGCATGGCAGAGCCCTGGAAAGCAGAGAAATGGATACGGGAGTTGGAGCTAATCTTTGAAGCCCTGGAGTGCAGTGAACTTGACAAGAGACGTCTAGCCGCATTTCAACTGACTTACTCCGCTGCGGACTGGTGGGAGGCCGAGAGAGCCACGATTGGGATTGACGCTGCAAGGAGAATGCCTTGGGAAGCATTCAAGACTCAATTTCTCGAGAAGTATTTCCCTGAGGACGAAAGAGACCAACAAGAGAGGAACTTCCTGAGTCTAACCCAAGGAAACTGGACAGTCAGGGAGTATACCACGCAATTCGAGCGACTTTCCCGTTTTGCTCCGCATATGATAGACACCTCCGCCAAGAAGGTCAAGCGATTCCATCAAGGACTCAACCCACACCTCCGGCACATGATAATAGGCCATCTGGGCCAGTCGTTTGAAGGGATTGTCCGTCTTGCTTCGAGTTTGGAAAAGGATGCTTACCCCGTACAAGGACCACAAGCGAATCGACCTCCACCCAGGACCTTCCAACCAAGGAACTTTCCTGCGCAATCATCAAGGAGCAATCAGGGATGGAAACCCCAGACCAACAACTACCAGGAAACCAAGCGCACTTGGGATGGGACAAGGAAGCCCCAAGCTAATTTTCCTCGACAACAGAATCAACAGCGAGGACCACCTCAGGCACAGCCCGCTGCCCAGCGACAGAACACTGATGGATGTTTCAACTGTGGAGTGCCTGGACATATTGCAAGGTATTGCACAGCCCCCAAGACCAACCGCCATAATGACCTCGTCTGCCGCAATTGTAACAAGCCTGGTCACATGAGCAAGGATTGTCGAGCACCACGTGGAGGCTACTATGGAGCGCCTGCTCAAGGACAGCAAGGACAGGTTAGGGTGAATGCCATCATCCCTGACAATGCAGGGTATAATGCTGAGGAACAGCAGAACTTGGAAGGTACACTCATTTTATTTCACTGTCAAGTTAGAGCTTTGTTTGATACTGGTGCCGCCCGTTCTTTCATAGCTATTAAGATGGTACGTGATTTAGGTTTGCTACCCCTAGCACTTGAGCCGACCCTTAATGCCGTTTCACCCTTGGGAGTATCCGTTAAGTTAGGTAAGGTGTGCAAGGATTGTCCCTTGACACTAGAGGGTAGAAATCTCCCAGCAGACTTGATAGTCTTGTCAATGTCTGAGTTCGACGTGATCCTAGGAATGGATTGGCTTACTAAGTATGGTGCTAACCTGGATTGTGTTAGTCGGACCATTGTCTTTTCGACGCCTGGTTGCCCGCAGATCAGATTTCAGTGCCAACCGTCAAACGACATGTTTATCACGAGCTGCCTATCCACGATTAAGACTTCAAGCACGGATCTTACTATCAACCAGATCCCCGTTATTCGAGACTTTGAAGATGTATTCTGAAGTATCTCAGGACTTCCGCCGAAGAGAGAGATAGACTTCTGCATTGAGTTAGCACCCGGAACGTTGCCGATTTCCAAGACCCCATACCGGATGGCGCCAACAGAAATGCTAGAATTAAAGAAGCAAGTTCAGGAACTTGAAGACTTAGGTTTTGTCCGCCCGAGTACATCACCTTGGGGAGCACCAGTTCTATTTGTGAAAAAGAAGGACGGAGAGCTACGACTCTGTATCGACTACAGGGAGTTGAATAAAGTCACGATCAAGAATAAGTATCCACTTCCCCGGATAGACGACCTGTTCGATCAACTGCAAGGATCAAGGATATTCTCAAAAATTGATTTGCGTTCAGGATACCATCAATTGCTAGTTCAACCGAAGGACATACCGAAAACTGCCTTCAGGACGAGATATGGACACTACGAATTTCTAGTGATGTCTTTTGGATTGACTAATGCCCCGGCAGTATTCATGGACCTAATGAATAGAGTATTCAGACCCTATCTGGATCAATTCATTATAGTATTCATCGACGACATTCTAATTTATTCAAGGACAGAAGAAGAACATAAGGAGCATCTACGAATTGCTCTACAGACTCTCAGAGATAATAGTCTGTATGCGAAATTCAGCAAATGTGAATTCTGGCTTCAGGAAGTTAAATTCTTGGGACATGTGATATCACAGGATGGGATTTCCGTAGACTCATCTAAGATCGATGAAGTCTTGAGCTGGAACAGACCAACCAACGCGACCGAGGTTAGGAGTTTCCTTGGATTGGCTGGGTATTACCGGAGATTTGTGGAAGGATTCTCTAGAATCGCAGGACCATTGACAAGCCTGACTAGGAAGGAAACGAAGTACGAATGGACCGATAAACATGAGGATGCATTTCGGGAATTGAAAGAGAGACTAACCTCAGCACCCGTGCTTGCAATACCTAAGAGTGGTGGACAATTCATAATCTATAGTGATGCATCACACCAAGGACTTGGTTGTGTGCTAATGCAAGATGGGAAGGTCATCGCATACGGATCAAGACAATTGAAGCCGCATGAGAAGAACTATCCGACGCACGACTTGGAACTAGCTGTAATCGTGTTCGCCCTAAAGATTTGGAGACACTACTTGTATGGAGAAAGGTTCGACTTGTTCTCGGATCACAAGAGTTTAAGGTACCTGTTCTCTCAGAAGGAGTTGAACATGCGACAACGGAGATGGATGGAACTACTCAAGGACTACGACTTCTCTTTGCAATACCACCCGGGTAAAGCAAATGTTGTAGCCGACGCTCTGAGCCGGAGGCCACGTCTTTTGGTTTCTTCGATTTTGATTAGAGAATGGCGAGCATTGGAGACGTTAGCCGAATTCGACCTTCGACCAGTGGAATCAGGAGGAGGACAACACTTTGGATGTCTTGTTGTGCAACCGACTCTCATCAGCCGCATCTTGGAAGCTCAACATTCGAACGAGGATTTCAAGTTATGGTTTGCCAAGATGTCCGCAAAGGAACCAGAGATATGGAGTATTGGTACGGACGGAGCACTGAGGTGCAAAGGTAGACTCTGTGTGCCAAATGACGATGGTCTCAGGAAGAACATTCTGGATGAAGCACACAAGTCAAGAATGACTATCCACCCAGGAGGAAACAAGATGTATAAGGACTTGAAGAGAAACTTCTGGTGGGAAGGAATGAAGCGAGAAGTGGCCGAGTATGTATCGCAATGTCTTATTTGCAAACAAGTGAAGGCAAAGCATCAGAAACCACCTGGACTCCTACAACCGCTACCGATTCCCCAATAGAAATGGGAGCACATCACCATGGATTTTGTGGTTGGATTGCCAAAGTCTCAGCAAAACCACGACGCTATTTGGGTAATAGTGGATCGACTCACCAAGTCAGCACATTTTATCGCCTACAGCATGATGTACCGTGTTGAAAGATTGAGCCGGATGTATCTAGAGCAAGTAGTGCGACTGCACGGTGTACCTGTCTCAATAGTTTCAGATCGAGATTCACGCTTCACCGCAGAATTCTGGAAAAGCCTTCAGACAGCAATGGGAACTTCATTGAATTTGAGTTCAGCCTTTCATCCACAGACAGACGGTCAGACAGAACGAGTCAATCAAGTGATGGAGGATATGTTGCGAGCCTGTGTCATTGAATTCGAGAGTTCATGGGAGACGCACCTACCTTTGATCGAGTTTGCCTACAACAACAGCTACCACACGAGCATAGGGATGGCGCCGTTTGAAGCTTTGTATGGAAGACCTTGCCGATCGCCGCTATGTTGGGCCGAAGTCGGAGATACTCAACTACTTGGGCCTGAGATGATTCGAGAAACCAGCGAGAAGATCCAGATTGTACGAGAAAAGATGAAGACAGCGCAATCCAGACATAAGAGCTATGTCGACAAGCGACGGAAAGATCTAGAGTTTGCAGTTGGAGATCATGTGCTACTCAAAGTCTCTCCAGTTCGAGGTATCGTCAGATTCGGACAAAAGAGAGGCAAGTTATCGCTGCGATTCATTGGACCATTTGAGATCCTCGTGTTGGGAAGGTTGCTTATCAACTTGCATTGCCGCCAAAGATGTCAGGAGTGCACAACGTTTTCCACATCAGCATGTTGAGAAAATGTGCCCACAACCCAACGCACGAGATCAGTTTTGAAGATATCGAGGTGAACGAGAACGTGACATACAACGAAGGACCAGTGCGTATTCTAGACCGAGGAGTGAAGAAGCTCAGAAACAAGGAGATCCCGCTAGTAAAGGTTCAGTGGAAGCACCACGACGAAGGAGAAGCTTCATAGGAGCTGGAGCCAGAAATGCGAGAGAAGTTTCCATTTTTGTTTTAACCTTATTCGTTTCGGATTTCGAGGACGAAATCTTTAAATGAGTGGTGGATGATGTAATACCCTGTATTTTTGTAATATATTATATGAATAAGACCCTGTATGTTTCTTTTAATACTTGTGTGAGCCTGGCCTTACCCTTGGTATAATTTGGATACCAATCGATTGACAAGTTTTCCAATCGATTGCCTTATTTTGGATACCAATCGATTGAACTTTATACCAATCGATTGATTATATCAATCGATTGACACTGATGTCAATCGATTGGAGGCAGCTGGGCAGATGCTTTTGCTCTGGCTGGGGAGAGGCCACGTGAACACTTCCTCTCTATATATACCAGTCCATTTTGGGCGGATTTCTGTTTACAGAAATCAGAGAGAGTGAGAGGGAGAGTCTTGTGTGTGTATGTTATATATATACACTCATATATATATACACATATATATACCATTTCACTCACACACATAGAGAGAGAGATTGAAGAGGAAGAAGAAGAAGACCAGAAAGAGGAAGAAAAGAAGGAGAAAGAGAAGAGAGAAGACAGAGAACTAGAGAGAGAGGGAGGAGCCACCATTGAAGCTCCAAGCTTCATTACACCCAACCAAACACGCCCTTAACGCCTAAGGTGAGTTCTAAACTCACTTGGTAGCTATATATTGATGTTAGAATGTGTTTTGAATGAAGAAATGGAGTGTAAACCATGTTTCCCGTTTATATGTTGCTGGGCAGTCTTCTCTGTGAAGAAGACGAAGTGTCAATCGATTGACATCTATACCAATCGATTGACATCTTTCATGTTTCAATCGATTGACATCTATATCAATCGATTGACATAGATTGTGATCCAATCGATTGAACCTTTGATCAATCGATTGACACTACTTTTATACCAATCGATTGACATCTATACCAATCGATTGACAGTTACAGTTTACTGTTTTACTTGTTTAGATAATGTAATAACTGTTTAGTTGTTTATTTATTGTTCAGTACTTCCCAGCATGCTTTATTATTGGAATACAGATGTGATAACGAGTTAATGCAGCGTAGGGTCGTAGTAACAACAAGACTAACGGATAATGTTTATAATGTTAGACAACGGAATAGTCGTGAATCCTTTGGAGTTAACGTTCATTCATTCAGAGTAGTCAGGCCACTTTGGGATTGTCATGTATCGGTAATAGAGTTGAACTTAAGTAGGTTTGCTAAGATTCGGGAACCTTACGTGGGCGGGCTTTGGTCAATCATATGTTCTTAAAAGCGGTAGACAGACGAAGGTGTCTACGACTGCGGTGGACCGGACCATTTGCCCTAAGATAGCCAGATGATCTAATCATATGTTCTTAAAAGCGGTAGACAGACGAAGGTGTCTATGACATGCGGTGGACCGTGATCACTGGTAGACGTCGCTAAGTCGTGGCATAGAATGATGTACTGTTGTTTAAAGCGTTATATCCCTGACATGCGGTGAACTGTGCATATGTTCTTAAAAGCGGTGGATGAGCAATGGTGTGTTATAGAGTTGAACTACTGTCGAGTCTGTTTCCCTATCAGAACGCGTTGTCGATCTTAAAATGAGTAAGACATTAGTAATCGGATAATCGGTTTGATGTAAAGGAGTTACCCCCATTGAATTCTAACTTGGTTACGGTTTATAAATTGTAATAACTTCAATAGTTGATACCCTGTTAGTATCTAACTTACTCAGCTTTCATTAAGCTGACGGCGTTTATGCCGCTGGACATTTCTACGTTCCAGCGCACCTTGGTTATGACTATACAGGTGGAGGGCCCGTCGGAGAAGACTACCATGCTAGTGACGACGTCCCCGTGGAGAATTTCCCCGTCGAAGGTCAGACTGAAGAAGACTACTACGCCGAGGACTACCTTTACGCCAACTGAAGACTAGACTAGGATTGTAGCTAATTGTTTTACCGTTTTAGAACCTTTTTGTAGTCAGGCATATGTTGCCTTGGTAATTGTACTTCCGCTGTTTTATATTTGATTCGAGACTCTGATGTGTAATAGTTAGTAACTTCTGTTGACTTTATGTTACGTTGTGATTAGAACCTAGACTTCATTCTTGTTACACTATTACTGCTTGTCGCTTAGTACTGCGTGGTGTGGACAATCATGTGACTTCACCCGTCGCTGCCTTTGGACCCAAAAAGGAAATTTATTTTTCTCTATTTTTGCCGTTCCGGGGCGTGACAGTACCAATAAGCTCTCTTCCTCCTATTTTTGTACCAACTTCAATTGTTCCCGTACCAACAATTTAAAGGACGACCGAGCCCATCTCTGTGCATTCACTCCCTCTCACGTTTGCACCTCCATTTGCTCCCCAAGCAAAAATCCAAAAGGCAACCAAGCCACATCCTTCTCCCGTGAGGACCATACTGGAGGTCTTCTCAACACTAGCAACATCGGCTCCCATTGTCCTCTACGCTCCCCAATCCATCATCCATCCTCTGATGAAGGACACACATGTCATCCCTGGGTGTTCCACATCCAGGTCAAGCAGATGTTGATGAAATCTCAAATACGGGAAGTTTGGTGGATCAAGGCAAATAGGTCTGAACTGATGGCCCAATTAAGCAAACCGTCTCTGATAAAGAAGCAAAAGAATTCTTGAAAGTGCTTAGGTGCAACGAGTATAAGATCATTGAACAGCTGAGCAAATCCCTTGCCCAGATTCCAATACTATCTTTGCTACTAACCTTCGAGACTCACCATAATGCCCTCTTGAAGGTACTCAACGAGGCTCATGTTTCTAACTGTATTTTAAGTAACCAACTTGCAGAGATTGTGGGTAACATCTCGGCCGCCAACATGATCTCTTTCTCTAATGCCGAGATTGGACCCGAGGGAATGGGTCATAACAAGGCCCTGCATCTCGTAGTAAAATGCTCAGGCATGATACTTAATCAAGTGCTTATTGATAATGGATCTACAGTCAATGTCTACCCTTTGGTCACGATTGAGAGAATGGGCATCGATCATACACGAATCAGAATTAGAAGGTCTAACACTATCATCCGAGGTTTCGATGGAGGCCGCAGCGAAACCTTTGGATTAATAGACCTTCCAATCGAGGTTGGACCCTATGAATTCCAGGTCACTTTCCAAATCTTGGACATCCCTGCCTCCTACAGTATGCTCCTCGACAGACCATGGATCCACCCGGTAGGGCAATGCCGTCCACTTTACAAACCAAAATGTTAAATATGCGATCGAGGGGTTTCTGATCATCGTCCACGATGAAAAAGAATATGCAATATTCGGAGAACCCTCGATCCCACACATCAGCACAAGTGGAAAGGTTGAGCCTACTATTTACCAGATCTCAGAGTTATCATGTGCCACCTATGCACCAGAAGGAAAGGTAGAGAGGAAGCCGTCATACCCTAAGGCTCATGTCAACATGGCGAGGCAGCTTAAGGCTAACGGCTATCAGCCAGGGAAGGGCCTGGGAAGACTAAACCAAGGGCGGACAGTGCCAGTCAATCCACTAACTCTGAACAACACCCATGGCCTCGGGTACAAAAAGAAATTCTAGAAGGGCTAAAAGTCTGGCCTCATCACTGAAGGGGTCATCCCCCATATACAGAAGACTTTTCCCCACCCTTTTGAGATTATGGCCCCTGACCAGGTTCAAGAGGGGGAATTTCAAGCTCACAGCCTGTCCTAGACACAGATTGGACTTCTGCGATCCCAATAGGTTGCATCCGATCATTATTTAAAGAGGAGATTTTCATGATGGCCAGTCAATAGGCCATTTCCCCACCTACCATCCGACGAGCCGAGCCAAGCAAGACCCTGAACAAATGGGAGGTTCGTATGTTGCCCAAGAATGGGGAATTTTGGTAAAATAATAGCATATATAAAGTTTTCACTTGACTTAAGTCGGTCGGGTGAAAAAACGGATTCGACACTTGTAAAGGCTTTCTATCTTTTATGCTTTTGAATGAAATGCTAGTCTCAAATGCAAATCTCTCTCTAAACTTGTCTTTTTTTCTCTTTTCTTATCAAAATTGATTTTAGGGAACCTATGATTGAATCAACTAATCCACCAGATATCACACAACTTGATAAGACCCAACACGATTTTAATATAGAATTAAACTCTAATCTCATGGGTATAGAATAAGATTCTGATTCCGACGAGGAAGCACCTCACGAACTCAAAAGATTAATCTCAGAACTTGAGGATAGGCCAAAGCCTAAATTAGAAAAAACCGACACTATCAACATCAGGACTATTAAAAATCCTCGAGAACTGAAAACCGGCCATCAATTATCGCAGGGGCATAAACAGGAGTTATTCCAATTTCTGAAGGGATATCAAGACGTCTTTGCTTGGTCATACCAAGATATATATGGACTGGCCACTAGCATCGTCATATATAAACTCGCCATCAAGCCAGAATTCAGGCCCATCAAGCAAAAATTAAGGAAACTGAAGCCCGAGTGGAGCCTTAAAGTGAAGGAAGAAGCAATCAAGCAGTTTGAGGACAACTTCATCATGGTCGTGAACTATCCAACATGGCTGGAGAATGTAGTCCTGGTACCTAAGAAGGATAGTAAAGTCATAGTCTGTGTCAACTATAGGGATCTCAACAAGGCAAGCCCAAAGGACGACTTCCCTTTGTTGAATATCCACATACTGGTTGACAATACGCCTAGAAACGAGATCTGTTCTTTCATGGATGGGTTTTCTGGTTACAATCAGATCCTCCTAGATGAGGAAGACCGAGAGAAGACAGCTTTCATAATACCTTAGGGCACATTCTGCTATCGAGTCATGCCATTTGGCCTTAAAAATGCTAGGGTAACCTATCAAAGGGCTTTAACCACCCTCTTTCATGACATGATGCATCAAGAACTAGAGATCTACGTCAACGACATGATCATAAAGTCTCAAAAGATGACGGAATACCTCACTGATCTCAAAAAGCTCTTCAATCGCCTTAAGAAGTACAGGCTCAAGTTGAGCCAAGCGCTTTCAGTGTCTTCTCAAGAAAGTTATTGGGATTTATAGTCAACCGACATGGCATCAAAATCGACCCTGAAAAAGCAAGGCAATTGCTGAACTGCCTGCTCCTACGAAGGATAAGGAAATTGGAGGATTCCTAGGACGGATCAACTTCATCAGCCGTTTCATCTCATAACTCATAGACAAGTGTGAGCCGATCTTCAAGCTACTCTGAAACGATTCTGACAAGACATGGAACAATGATTGTCAGGTCGCCTTTGATACAATTAAGAAGTACCTCCTAAATCCACTTGTACTGGTCTCGCCAGAGGCAGGTTGTCCTTTGTTGCATTACCTATCAGTCCTGACCATTCGATCGGATATGTACTAGGCCAGCACGACGCGTCCGGATGAAAGGAACGTGCCATCTACTACCTGATCAAGAGGTTAACAGACTATGAATCTCAATACTTTGTACTAGAATGAACTTGTTGTGCCCTCGCTTGGGCCGCCACTAGACTCTGTCATTACTTGCTCAGCTATACAGTATGTCTGATCGCCCGGATGGACCCACTCAAGTACATCTTTGAGAAACCAGTGTTGAATTGGAAGATCTCAAAAATGGCAGATGCTACTGATAGAATTTGACATCATCTATATCACTCAGAAGGCCATCAAGGGTCAGGCAATCGCCGATCAACCAGCAGAGACTTCGATCGATAACTACAAGGCGATGGATACATCCTTCCCAGACGAGGCTATCTTATTTGCTACCAGTGAGAATGATAATGAAAGCTTTGAAGGTTGGAAAATGTACTTTAATGGAGCATCTAATAGACAAGGAGATGGGGTAGGGGCAGTTGTTGTATCGAAAGAAGGAATGCACTTTCCCGTCTGTAGCAAGCTAGGCTTCGATACAACCAACAACATCTCCGAGTATGAAGCATGCATCTTAGGCCTGAGAGTGGCTCAGGACATGGACATTCGCAAAATGGCAGTTTTCAAAGATTCTGAACTTGCCATCAAGCAATCCACCAAATAATACACTATGAAGGATGCCAAGTTCATCCCGTACAAAAGATGTCTGGTCGACTTGTGCAAATACTTCGACTACATTGAGTTCAACCACATTCCCCGGGATCAAAATAATTTTCGTTGATGCCCTCGCAACTTTGGCATCCATAATCAGGGTCCCTAAGATGGACGAGATTCCCCCTCTGACGATCGATGTAAAGTCTAGGCCAGCTTACTGTTATCCAATTGAGGTAGAGGCAGACGGTGAGCCATGGTACTATGACATCATGAACTTTCTAGAGAAACAAGAGTACCGCTCTGCAGCTAATATGGGAAAACTACGTACCCTCCGAAGGCTTGCTTCATAGTTCTTTCTCAGTGGCAAGACCCTATTCAAACGAAGCTATTACTTGGGACTACTCACATGTGTAGCAGCACCAAAAGCCAACTACTTAATGGAGAAGGTACACGGAGGAGTTTGCAGCCCATACATGAGTGGACTCATGCTCGCCAAGAAAATAATGAGAATAGGTTACTTCTAGCTAACCATAGACAATAACTGTGCTAAATTTGTGAAGAAGTGTCATCAATGTCAGATCCATGCTGACCGAATACATACACCGCCAAAGGATCTGCATTCCATGACTACTCTATGGCCTTTCTCTATGTGGGGAATGGATGTCATTGGACCCATCACTCCAAAGGTGTCTAATGGTCACTGTTTCATCTTGGTAGCCATCGACTATTTCACGAAATGGGTCGAGGCAGAATCCTATGCTAGGTTAACCAAGGAGGTCGTTGCCCGCTTTGTCAAGAGGAAAATTGTGTGCCTGTACGGCCTCCCAGAATCCCTCATCTCAAATAATGCCAGGAATCTCAACAATGATATGATGACCGAAATTTGTCAACAGTTTCAGATTACTCACAAGCATTCAGCACCGTACCATCCTAAGATGAACGGGGCAGTTGAAGTAGCAAACAAGAACATCAAGACGATCATACGAAAGATGTCTACCAACTACAAGGATTGGCACGACCTGCTAGCATTTGCACTTATGGCTTATCGTACTTCCATCCGAACCTTGACCGAAGCAACCCCCTATTCTTTCGTCTATGGGTTGGAGGTTGTTCTCCCGATCGAAGTTGAGATCCTGTCACTGAGGATCCTTATGGAAGCCGAACTTGAAGAGGCCGAATGGGTCCAAGAAAGACACAAGCAAATGTGCCTGATCGACGAGAAGCTTTTGATTGCTCTATGCCACGGTCAATGCTACCAAAAGAGGATCGCTCGAGCCTACAACAAGAAAGACCAACCTCGCCAGTTCAAAGAGGGAGATTTGATCTTGAAAAAGATTTTTCCCTTTCAAGAAGAAGCTCAAGGAAAGTTTGCCCCCAACTGGGAGGGCACGTTCATCGTCAAGAAGGCGTTGTCTGGAGCAGCTTTGATGCTTACTGAAATGGACGGTGATGTTTTTCCACGACCAATCAATTCTGATTCAATTAAGAGATTTTATGCTTAATCGAACTTGTATACTTTACGTTTTGATCAAGATGAAGAGAGACCTTTATTTCTGCTTCCCATACATATCAAATAAAAATTTCCTTTTGTTCGCTGCTTTGAGCCTTTTATGTTATTTCATCTTATTTCCTTTAAAACAACCAACTCCTACACTGGGGACATATTTCTATGGTTGAAAAAAGCTATCAAAGAAAAACAAATAAAAAAATAATAATAATGTGAATGCGTCAAGATCGAAGCTCAAAATCAAAAAACAAAAAAAAGGAGCCGACCGACATAAAGGTTGAAAAAAAATCCCCCCAGGGAGAACAAAAAATGGTCGTAAATCCAAAACCTAAAAAAAATAAAATAAAAAAAAAATCATCAAAACTTTGAGCCTTCATGCTACCCTTTCTTTCTCAGCCCTCACCCTGGCCTTCATTACAACCCACTAAAGCCCTCTCAGATTGATCAAAAGGTTAAGCATACCGGTTTGGCTGACAGCCCTCATTAAATCTCTACATTGTTCGGCATTCGTCACTTGGACAAACCACATCACTAGCTCCATCTCTCTGAAACATTGCGTGTTTGAGAATAAATAAATAAAAGCATAGACCGAAGGGCGTAGTGAAAACCCGAAAGGGTGCTGTGAGTAAGAACGTAGGCTATGGAAGAAACAAAACTGTCGGTGCAGTGAAAACCTGAAAGGTTGCCGACATGCAACAATGACAGAGCCAGACTTGGCGAAAACCGGAAAGGGCGCTAAAGAATAAAATAGTGCATTTCAAAAAAAAAAACCGAGCATTAGATCCAAAGGTTTATATCAAAGGATACATGATCCAACCTCTATGCCCCCGAGAAAAGGTTTTCTTCTGTTACAAATGAAGCCTCGGGTCAAGATCAAAGACTGTGATATCTGGTTAGTGTAGTTGGTTCCATCCAGGTTTACTAAAAACTCTAAAAATATTTCTGCATGGCGAACTAGCATGTCAATCACTAACATACAGGTAGAACGTACATACACTTTGTCTTTTCAGGAAAATTGAATCTCAAAAGGAAATAGACAGGTGAATTCCCAGAAGCTCAAGCTCACGTCTTGGATCTCGACCATGCCTCAAGAATAATCTGAATCCAAAAACACTGGATGATTCACATCTTTAGCACAGGAGTGAGTCCGTCAAGGGACATCCTGTCCACAATCTCACTATCGGGTATGAGTTCGTCAAGTGGCATCCCATTCACATCTTTAGCACAGGAGCGAGTCCGTCAAGGGGCATCCTGTTCACAATCTCACTATTGGGAATGAGCCCGTCAAGTGGCATCCCGTTTAGATCTTCAGCATAGGAGTGAGTCCATCAAGAGGCATCCTGTTCACAATATCATCACCGGGAGTAAATCTGTTAAGTGGCATCCCATTCACATCTTCAAGCTCAAGAGTGAGTCCGTCAAGAGGCATCCTGTTCACAATCTCACTATCGGGAATGAGTCCGTCAAGTGGCATTCCATTCGCATCTTTAAGCTCAGGAGTGAGTCTGTCAAGAGGCATCTTGTTCGCAATATCATCATCGGGAGTAAATCCTTCAAGTGGCATCCTGTTATCATCAACATCATCCTTACTTTAGGATTACGCGGCTTCGCACTTCCTAACTACATCCCTCTTTTCCCAGCTGCACAAACTACGCACGGTCTGATTCTCCTGACAGGAGATACGTAGGCAGCTTTAAGAGCTTGACCATATCTTCACTTCACTACATTCTCAGTTAGAGTTTGAGATTACGTGGTTACGCATTTCTCAACTACACCATTCCTCTCTGTTCGATTCTTACATGAATCCCCAACGAAGTCGTTCGTCCATTATGGTGACACTCTCAATCCACAGTAGAACTATCGTCCTAACCTCGCACTACTCCTAATTCCCAGCTGCCTACCTTTGCACACTACTCACTTGCCTACTCTAGCACATCACTTCACTATTCGCCAATCATGGTGTCACTCACTTAAACTGCACTCGATATGATCCTTCTCCACATAAGATACGTAGGCATCTTGAACATACTTCGAGATCATTCGTATTCTTGTACATGATTCTCATAAAAAAACAATCAAGAAAGAGTTGAGACAAAAATGGATCTATCCTTATCTTTGTCATGATTTGCTTCGCACAACATGACAAAGAGGGGCAGCTGTAGATATCCCATTTTTACCCAGTAGAAATGGAAAAAAAGAAAAAAAAAATGATTGTTTTGTCAAAAAAATGATTTAAAAAAAATGCAAAGTCATTTCAAGGTCAAAATCAGAAGTTTTGCAAAAATAGCGATCAAAAACCAACATAACCATGAGGATTGTCCATACCCAATAATATCACCCTCCACAAATTGAGTGGAATCACTCTCGATGGGAAACAAGAAAAAGTAAAGCAAAAAAAAAAAAGAGAACAAAAAAAAAAGGGGGAGGAGTTGTCTTTGTTGGAGAAAGATGCTTTCTAAAAAAAAAAATTAGGCTTTGGGCCTATGAATGAGTCCATGGCAGACACATTCGGAGAGGAAAAAAGAAAGCAAAGTACTCCCTCACTGTATCTCTCTTACTCTCTGCATCTCCCACACACTCTATACCCCCCTCACCATCCTCTCCACCTCCCTCACTTCATCATTAAATACAAAAAACCCTACAAAAAAAAAGGAGTTTACATTTTTTTTTCACCATCATATCACCCCTTCTAACCATCACCATCAAGGTCACCATTACAATCATTACCCTCCACCTAACTATCATATCACCACAATTCTCATCAACATACCTCAGGATCACTGTACCACCGCCGTCATCAAACTGCCTCAAATCACTGCCCAACATCCCAGTCACTCACCACCAATATTCTAGCCAAATTCTCAAGTTTCTCCAATAACTCAGGTTTTTTATTTTATTTTTTTGTACATATCAGTTTTTTGTTGCTTGATAAAAATAAAAAATAATAATATCCACGTCATACTCGGAATTACTTGGTTTCCAATAAAAAAGTCACACCCGACTCTGGATTACATGGTTCACAATATAGGAATCCTACGTTGTTTCTAATAAGAAGAACCATGTTCTACTGGGGATGATGTGATTACTAATACGGGAACCAATGTTCTACTGGGGACTACATTTTTTTTAATTGGAAATTTATGTCTAAATAATGAAGATCGCTTAATTTTCATAAATAAAGGAATATAAAAAAAAAAAAAAAAAGGAAATGATTAATTGGACACAATAGGCGCCTTTGCACTAGGAGATCTTCACAAGTAAGTCTTCTTATCCTACACACACTTCAATTTTTTTTCTTAGGGCACCGACCCTTATTTCTGGCATAAAATAAATAAATAAAATTTCCTTTTCTTTTATTTTCTTTTCTTTCTTTTGGGCACCGACCCTTACTTCTGGCATAAAATAAATATAAAAAAAAAAAAGAATTCTTTTCTTTTCTTTTCTTTTTCTTTCTTTCTTTTGGGCACCGACCCTTACTTCCTGTACACTTTTCAGTCACTTGGGCACAGTCCTTACTTCCAGTACTGGACTAAAAAGACTGAAAAAAGAAAATAAAATAAAAAAATAAAAAAAAAATAGAAAGGTACAAAAAAAAACGTATCATTCTCCAATCACTTGCATAGTCTCATTTCAATCTCAATCACTTTCCAAAGGTTAAAATCTAGGACTATATCACGTGGGTTAAAGTTCCTAATTATACCAAACTCTTTCTCAAATCATCATATCACACATGCACGGTCAAACAGGACCACTTTTCTTTCTCTAAAAAAATCATGCACACACTCGCACACACAAGTCAGAATTACATTTGGCCTGACTCCCGTCTTGGGATACGTAAGCAACTCTCAAAGAGTGCGGCCATACCTGTCACCATTTTTTTCCTATTCACTTTCTCAAAAAAAAAAAAAAGAAAGACTTTTCTTTTCTTTTTTCAAATGAAATGCCCCATTTTAATAAAAATCACTAAAACTGGCAACCGTGTTCGCACGGATGTTCGAGGGTGCCTAATACCTTCCCTCGACATGATCGAGTCCCCGAATCCATCTCAATATCTCTAGTTTTCGCATGGCTATACAGAGTCACACTTTTACAAGGCCCACTTTTCTCAAAACTATTTTTCAAACGTTAAAGATGAATTACTTTAATTGTCTTTACAGGGGCCCTAACACCCCAAACGTTAGGTGGCGACTCTGAACATTTCAAATAAGCCCTACCATACTCTTTTCACCCTTCCCAATAAAAATCAAGTCACAATTCACCCACTCTCATGAAGTCGGGCTCACACAGACAGCCTGGCGTTTTGAGGGTGCGGGCGCGACACTAGGGTTTAGTGGAAACCCTTTTAGAACAAACTTGGGAGGCTTAAGAAGGGTTTGGAAAATCTATAAACAGATATAGAACTTCTAGGAGAATAAAAGATGTTCATTTAACATTCTGCCCACAGTTTCTGTATTTATAAACTTTTGAACTTACTTAAGTACCAATCGATTGCCAAAAGTGGCAATTGATTGCCTTACCATTCAGGGTAATCGATTGCAACAAGGCTACACCAATCGATTGGATCTGAACACTAATCGATTGGCTCCAACTTTTTCCCAAATCTCACATTGCATTGTTCCTTCACATCCAAACATCCGTTTGAGCTACGAATGGGACCCCTAGGTTCTTAATTGCTGGCTCTGATTAATTATTATTCCATCTAGTCAATACTATTTAACTAAGGAATCAATAGTTAATCAATTATCATTAATGCCACTATAAAATGATAAATGCGCTCGAGTGCATAAGAACAAAATTACACATACATAAGTGATTGCTAGACTCGTATAATATGATACAGATGTCCTTTCTACCAGGCAATATTCATATTTGTCATCGGGATATATGTTTTAAGATACTGTCGACCCAATAGATAGATACACCTTATATTCCTTGAGTATCATTCACTACGCTTGGATTACTAAACATATTAACAAACACTTTATTGACAAGGCTGGCCAACTCTTGGTAATCACTCCTAATGACACTCTCGAGGGAATACTTACTCGTATAGAAGAGAGTAGAATTCCATCTTGACAATATATGTTCCCAACGTTGCATACCTGATTACCCAAGATACCAAGGTGTTGATCTTGAAAGACCTCACTGATTAGTAAGTCAAAGTAACCAAAGTGTACAACTTGTGTCCATAATTGTCTCAGGATTAAGGACTTATATCCCTATACAAGTTTGAGTTTCTATTAACGGTGTTAGTATTTAGGTGCCAATATGTTTAACTTAGGTCCATCAATGTACCGTGTGCACTAGCATATTAACCAAGAGTCAAATACTCTTATGAATGAGATTCATCATTCTATCTCATAGATGTTAATCATGCTATGGTGTATACCTAATAAGTTATCTAGACTTATCATCCACTATGACTTATTTGAAACAACAAGGATTTGTGATTCATATCTCACATATGTAATCACATACACAAATAAATCACATACAATGATGTTTAAGGATTACAGGCTAATATCCATCTCATGAACTCATATACATAAATGCATTATGATATTCCATTGTCTAACTAACTGGTTTGAGGGCATAATTCCAACACAAGTATCCACCCCAAACCTCATTATAGTGAGCTTGGATTTCAAGACCGATATTAGTTGGATTGGTTGGAAGTTGGAGAAATGAGGAATAGTTTTTGGAATTGATAGAAAAGGGAAGAAATTGAGATGGAGACCGTGCAGCACATCGGTCATAGAAGAAAGAGAAGAATTCAGAGAAAGAGTGAGAGGAGGAAGCGAGATTAGCGAATCGGGATGCAAAGATAGAAGTAGCAGTGTCCGAGTCAACAGATGGATCGAGCTACGGGAAGTAAGCCATCAACCAGCACTGAAGCAGTCATAAGGGACCGCTAGCAGTCTTGGCAAAATTGAACTCAACATAGTCAGGGAACCCATGAACCAAATGGGACCAGACTAGAGGGGTCATGGCAATGGGTTTTCCCATAGCCAAGGCAATGGCCAGATTGGTATATTCCTTCGTGATGGCTACGAAAGCAGAACAAAAAACGAATTTATTCAGCCAATAAATGAGGAAAGCTATATGATCAAAATCAGTCACTTTACTTCCCTTCTTTTCTATGCAGCTTGGAAGGAAAGACCGATAAGCAGCAAGATGTTTGGTCTTTGGTCTTGCCCTTGGCGCTCTTGTCAGCCATAGGGTAGCCAAAGATGACTTCTGGGGTCTCAAAATCGGGGCCAATCTCCTCCCCATGAAGATGAAACCCCAACAGATATCTAATAGCCCTGGGACCGACCTTAAACAGGAAAGAATTGTAAAACGGTGCCCAGAACATCAGGGTAGAATAGAGGAGAGAGTGATTCATGTGGATTTTTTATTTGGATAAGAGGATGGCATGATTGATACCGTTCTGGATCCACACGTAAGATTTTGCAGGCGCAACCCTATCAACCCATATAAACCAATTAAGGGAAGGAGAAGTTCAGCTCCTAACAGTATTGGAAGAACGAACTTTAGAAAGATCTATTTTTCCCTGGTATTTGGGAGATTCAGAAGGAAGGGGGCGATAGAATGTAGCGAAAGAAGAAAGGGATTGCTTGAGGAAAGCAGGACCTAAACCTATGGGGTTCTTGTATTCGTGAAGAAGTAAAGGAATAAAAGACCCAGCAGAGCAATCCGCCTTGTGGGCACGCAAATAGTCTCTCACCTGGGCGCAAGGGCTTGGTGTTTCCGTTTCGTCAGCAGGAATCTCATGTGAAGAAGTTGCAATTTTCTTGGAGGAAAAGCAGTGATCAAGGAAGACGAAGAAAAGGTATGAGAGAGAGAGTGCCTGGTGTAAGAAAGAAGAAAATCAGAGAACGTAAAGAATGAGAACACGTGTTCCCTGCATTTCAATCAGAAGTGTTGCTTCGAATTCCGAGAAGCATAGTGGTCACACAAGGCAAGCCTTTCCACCGAATGACACATGGAATTTTTTTGAAATTCAAAACGTCACATCAAGTTAACTTTTAACTTGATATGGCGTTTTGGGGGGCAAATGTTAATACCTAAAAATTTTTCGGCCCATTGGGCTATCGGGGTAACTTGGCCAAAGGTGAACGGACATGGTAACATGAAAAGGTTTGGGCCAAGGCTAGCAAAACTAGGGATTAATCCGAGGTTGAAGGGGAGCCCAAAGCTAGTCCAAGGCTAATCAAGGGAGAGGTGGCCATTCAATCGGTCTTGAGGAAGAACGATCCAAGGTAAAGCTTGAAAAGACCACTCAAATGTCCGATTCGGGAGGGTTTAAATCGGACAAATGTGACCGATAGACAACAGCTACGTTGAACACGTGTACTCAGACGTGGGCATTGAGGTCAAAAATTACAGAAGCACGTCCAGGGCAGTTAAAGACTGATTTCACACTATAAATGCAAAGGGTGTAGCATCAGAGCGCAACAACTCAAGCTCGAAACCAACATTCCAAAGCATTCATAACAGCAACCAATAGATTAGATTAGATTCCGTCATCTATTTCTTAGTTTCGTAGTTTCAATCTCTTAGCTTTTGTACCTATTCAATTCCACTCGTGTTTGTAATCATGCTACATCAATGAGAATGAAGTTCGATGCCATGTTTGAGGTACTTCTTAGATCTTAGCATTTACCAAACTTGTATGCTTCAATACTGTTTGAGAATTTTTAGTAAATTTAATTCTTGTTTATTATACACAATCGTTTGATCCAAAGTCAGTCTTATTCACTATTTCAAGAATTACATGTTCACACACACATACACACATTGAATCCTAGTGGATTCGGGCACGCACGCCCAAACACCAAATACAATTTGCTGTGAACAGTTTCCTAGCATGTTACTGATATTATTATTTTATCTAGGAGTATGCCCCTTGCACGGTGTACAATATTTTCTTTCTATATATATACCAATTTCTGGAATGATAGTTTGAAAATTGAAACAATATATACAGACTATCCAATTAATTACAATAAATGAAGAAAAATAAACATGGAGTTTTTGGAAAATGTTTAATTTGGTATGGAATAAATAGGGGAGAGAGTCAAAGAGTGGAAGTTGGAAAGTTAGGATTAAGATTGAAATAAAGATGAAAAGAAAATGAGAAAAAAAAAACACACACACACACACACACACACACACACACACAAGAAGGAAAGTGTCATGTGGTGCAATGTGAGAATGCTTTTAGCCTTCAATTTTATATAAAGCTAAGTAATAGAATAGATAAGTAGATATGAAATAGTCTCTGGCATTATTTAAAACTCAAGGAATGTCTCTGATATTATCTCATATCTCAGAGGAGATCAATGACGTTTACCGTAAAATTTTATAGTGTTGTCACTTATCAACTATAAATGCTTCTGTTTGACATTATCTATCTCTCTATATATATGTATATATATATATATATATATATAACATATGAAAGTAGTAATAGCTAACACCATGGTTGTGTGATCGGAAGTCCGAGACATCATACCATGCCAACATGTGATATTTTGCAAGGGTCACGCTAGATTGTTTTTTTCACAACGAGTAGGCAGGGCAAACTAAAAAAATTAAAAATAAAAAACAATTTATTGCTTTGTTTTGAATTAAATTTAATCCTAGGATTCCACCACAGCTTGTAAAAATTTCTTTTTTCTTTATTGTTTTCATTTTTTTTATATAGTATATAATAGTATAAATATCACAAGTACGCAGATCAAGTTTCTATCAAACCGTTAATCTTTAGTAGCCCAATAAAGAGCAGTTCTATCTACACCCATCCTAATTACTCTCTACACCTGCCTTTTAATAAAATATTCATATTTATAATGCACCTTGTACAAAATGACATTGAAAGACAATTAAATAATAAAAAAAAAACTCTAAATTGATTACTCTCTACACCCACCTCTAGTACTACATATCAAACGTATTGTCCTTTATATACTTTCATCAATATCAATAAACCCTAAATTAAATTGTAGTTGGTTTTTTGCAATATTTTTCCTCATGTACTACCTATCTAATACTTTGGAGAAAAATATAGAGCAAGAGGTATGGTTTGCTATCGTTTGGTTTACTATTTTTTCAAAAAAAAAAAATTCAAAGCTGAATCGTCACCGTTCGGTCCTGCACTATAGAACAAGTAAACATTGTTCCATCATTACCTACCGAACATATCCCAAATGTTTCACTGTATATAACCGAACATAAGTCAAATGTTCCACCAAAAACACCGAACAAATTTACAATTGATGTTCTACCATAAGAAGATGAACATTACAAAAAATGTTCCACCACCTAGAACCAAACAAACCTACTTTGTTCCACCTATTCCCGCCAAACATTGCACTTATGTTCAGTTTTGGATCACAGAACAAGTGCGTATACACTTTGTGACCTAACTTTCTATAGCTCAAGAGTTTGGAAAAATATTAAAAATAAATGCAATAGAACTCATCCATGAAACAAAATGTACATAAAATTCCAATTATAAACCAAAAATCATAGATTTACATTAGAATGTATTGAACAGTGATTGAGGAAGACACAAGGAGGAGGAGGAGGATGGAGGGTGTAAAGAGTAATAGGAATTGGGGGAAGTTGCTGGGGTATTTTGGGAATAAAGGGTCGGTGTAAAGAGTAAAGTGTCTTAAAATAGTGGGTGTAGAAAGTAGGTGAGTGTAGAGAGAAAACTAGATGGGTGTAAATAGAACTAGGGCTGCACAAAAAAACCCGCTACCCGAAGACCCGAGCCGACCCGAACCGATTGGGTCGGGTTGGGTCGGGTCTGAAATGAAATGGGTCAGGTCTGGCTCGGGCCCAGATAGAAGATAAATATTTCGGGTCGGTTCGGGTGTGGGTCGGTTCGGGTGTGATCTGGTCCGGTTAATAGACAAACTGTTTTTACTAATTAATTGTTTATTTTGGTAACAAAGTACTCATTTTTCTTTTCATTATATTCATGAGTATATAAAACATAACTACCTTATTAATTTGAACTTTTATAGCTTGCACATCATTATATCCATGAATATATAAAACATTATATCCACTTTCTAATGATGGGAATTAATTTTTATGACTCTCCACCCTCATCAATCTTTTTAATGGATATATTATAAATAGAAGAATAGGTATCCAGTAATGAATATAAATATAAATATAAATAATAATAAATAAAATATAAGAAAAAATATATATTTAAAAAAAAAAACTGGGTTGTGGCCCAAATCCGACCCGAACCGAACCAAAGTTACTGGGTCGGGTCGGTTCAAATTTGAATCACAAAACATGAAACCATTCATAATAGAGTCGGTTCCGATTCTGTAGAAACCCAACCCGACACTGCAGCCCTAAATAGAACCACTCCCCAATAAATTGAGCAGCTTCCTCAACGCCAAGTCTTTTCCTGCTGCCAACCTCTACTCTTCTTGGATTTTAATTCCATGCGTCCATCTGTATCACTTTTCCATTTACATTTTCTTGGGAATCGCACTAGACCTTTGTATTCAAATCACTCTTTATAAATAGCAAACACATTTCTCATTTTTTTCGTTACATCCAATCATGCCTTCAAGTCCAAACAAAAGAAGATACGCCAAGAGAAAGCAGGTAAAGGAACCAAACATCAACAATGAATGTCCATCTCAAGGTACTACTTTTTTTAATTTGTTCAATCCTTATTTTTCTTTTTCCAACCTCTTCAACCACTAATTTGAAGTTTGTGTCTCTCCAGGAAATATCCATCTTAGTCACTTTCAGTCAAGTAAAGAGATGTTAAAATATTTCAAAGGAGTAAATTACACTTTAGTCCATTAAACTATACACATGTTTTTAATTGGGTTCATAATCTTTTTTTCTTTTTCCTTTACTTTTTTTTTTTTTTTTTACAATTGGATCCTTGAACTTCAAAAATGCATTCAATAAAATAGATTACTCTTTAATAGACTGTGAGATTCAAAAACAAGAGTACATTTGGAGACAATTTTTAATTACTTCTTAATTGTAAAAAGGTGATAACTTCAAAAACACCCCCTTTAGTATCACCTTTTTACAATTACCTCTTAAATTAAAAAAAAAAAAAAAAAAAAAAAACTCAAGGAATTGAGCCTCAACTAGGACAATTTTTCACCAACACCCCTCGTTCAGGTAGTTGGCCAAAAAAAAAAATCAATATTTTTGTATCATGTTACAAGTACTGATATATATATATATATATATATATAAGTGCTAACGTGACATTTTTGCCTTCCTTTTGAAAATTTTAGGACAAAATTGTCTAAAATTTTGTGTACAACAACAATTACATGTACAGCAAAGGATCATTTTGTCAAACTTCAAACGGCATGAAGAGATAAAATATCATGTTAATATATTCGTTTCATATGTTGTTTTCCTTGCACAAAAACCTTTGTTTTTTTTTTTTTTTTAAAGTAGAATTTCAACGGAAGAGGTGTTAGTGATAAAATGTAGTAGTTGAAGGGGGTCAGTTTGTCAAGTTTTATAGTTTAAGAGGTATTTGAAAGAAAAGAAAAAAGTCATAATTAAAGACTGTTACTATAATTTACCCAAAAACGTTTTAAAAGCACAATAAAAAACGGATCATGTGTAACGAAGAAATTCACTGGCTGATACTGTAGGCAATTTCATGTTTTACTAACGCTATAAGAACTTGGAATGCCAATATCTGTAATTCAGGGATTAACGCACTTGATGATCACTACAATATAAGAACCATCTCCAAGAGATAGATTGGATTGCTACTACAATTAGCTAGCTAAATCCCACCTTTTTAACTCAGCGGACTAGCTACCCCACTTGCAACTTTGACTAGAAAGCCAAATTCTTCCAATGGCTTAGCCAAGGCTACTTAAATTCTCTCCAAATCTCAATCATCGATTTGTGCACAATGTAACTGACACAAATCTCAACGGTAAAAATAAGTATATAAATAAATAAAGGACTTGCTAAAATAACAAAGTGGACTATTTAGCTAAAATAGATTGCGAATTTTTCTAGCACAACTAAGACACGCAAACAAGCAAAATATGTCTTTTATATCAACACACACACGCACACACACAAGTAGCCGCGAAACAATGAATCTGTGAGCTCAATAAATTACCACATGACGGTAAAACTCAGCCTGAGCTCTGAAATTACTGCCACTTCAGAAAACATTTTACCCACGAAAAATTGGTTAAAAACACAAGCAGCAGCATTAATTCACCAAATATACCAGTTTTAAATAATTAATGTAATTCACTTCTTATTTCATTTTATATTTGGATACGAGGATAAATCCCCAACCTGTCCCCCGCGACTTCGAGATCCCCATCAGATGGTTTACCTAAGTAGAACAGCCCACGTACTTGCACCAACCTCACAGCACAAACACCCATTAAGTCACGGAGGCAAGCAAGCTAGCTGTAGGATCCAAACCCACACCAAGCCCTATCATATCAATTCGTTTTCTCTCCCTCTCCTTTATCCCCAATACTAACAGGATGACGTTTACTGAATGCAATTAGAGTTCTTTTCCTGCAAGCGAAGTTCCAACAGATATGTATCCAAACTCTCTTAAAACACCATAGTACCCCTGAAACCATTGTGTTTAATAATCCTAAAAATATTCCCCACACACCCACATGGACAGAGAGAAAAGTAATGTAACATTATCCAACAGCACAAAGTTCTTTGTATATTCAAAATTGACAGAATAGAAACAGTTCCTTGGGCTGAATTATTAAATGACGGTACCAATTTCGAGGCTAATGGAAAGAAGAAAAAACTCTTTCCCCCCATTATTGATCTAGCTCTCATTTCATTTTGTTCTAGGTAGGAGTTATTTCTCTCTTTGGTGAACTAATAGTATAAGTACTAGGGCCATATGATCTAAATCAGAAGCCTTGTGATCTTAAAAATAAGGTTTTTTCATTGAACAAAGAACTTAAAATACCTAGAGCTTTTCAGGCTCATTTCTTCTTCTGATCTTTGGATGTTTTTAATTCCTTTGTGAACATCCTTGGAGCTATGGCCATAGACATGAGCTCTTGAATAAGAAGCTTACATGCATAAGGTATATGGACCTGCATTAGACATACCATAAAAGCAATATGATGCCAACATAACTCAAGAGAGAACGCCTTAAAATCTGTACACTGTTTGAATTCAGTGAATTAGAGAGAAGAGAAGTGAAAGGAAATCCCTTCCTTTGCAGTTCTCTTGTTATATAAGTTGGGAGAGAAGAGAAGGTCAATGGAGAGGAAGTAAGGAGAAAAAAATCCAATTTTTGTTGTATCTCCAACTTGGAGAGACGTGGACAGGAGAGAGAAGAGACTAGAAATAAAACTTCTTTGAAAATACACATATATCCATGGATCGGTCGCACTTATGAAATAACATAATTTACTAGATGAAAAAAAGAAGATAAATTGGTTATGAATACTTTCCTTTGTTTTCTCTCATGAAAGCTATCCAAATAGGAGAAAAAAGTTAGTATCTCTGTTCTCTTCTCTCCTACCTATCCAAACAGGGTGTAGAGAACCCTACTCTCTTTTCTTTTCTTTCAATGAGTTTCTCTGTTCTTTTCTCCACTTCTCTCAATCCAACCAGACCCGAATAAAAAGAATCAGACTGCAAGATGGGGTGTGTGTGTGTGTGTGTGTGTGTGTGTGAGAGAGAGAGAGAGAGAGAGAGAGAGAGAGAGAGAGAGAGAGAGGCTCTTTTACCTGAACAATTTCAGTTTTGTTCTTGCAAGATCTACATTCAAAGCAATTCTTTTTTAGATTGGCAATTGCGACCAAACCACAGCACTCGCAGAGATGAACTCTATATGCATCACTCTGATCAAACAACCTCTCTTTAAGGAAGTGTGCAGCTCCATGAGCAATCATGCAGTCACGCTCCATTTCTCCAAATCGCAGCCCTCCATCACGGGATCGCCCCTCAGCTGGCTGCCTAGTGAGGATCTGCACGGGACCCCTCCCACGTGAATGGATCTTATCGTCCACCATGTGTTTTAGTCTCTGGTAGTAAGTTGGGCCCAGGAATATCAAAGAAGTCAACATGCGGCCTGTGTGACCATTGTACATTGTCTCGAAGCCACGCATTTGATAGCCACATTTATGAAGGGCTTTGCTGATATTATCCACCTGATAGTATGAAAAATAACCCTTAAGCTCGTGTTTAAATTGTTGAGGAGAATAATTCAAATATTAACTGAACTAAGATACTATGTGAGCGTATGTTTGGATCTTCACATGCAATCATAATATTCTTCTTTATCATACACATCCCCATTCGAAGTAAACAGGACAGTGACTAACTTGCCAGCAATTAGACTTCCTTTACCATTTTAAGATAAACACAACACTGTCAGGTGAGAAATGTCTTACAGTTTCATATTCAACTTTTCATAGGCCAAAATATATATATATATATATACAAATATACATTATTGGAAAATTAGTATTTGCTCGACCATGGAAACCTACCTGAGAGACTTCAAAAGGCATACCTTTGGTTGTGTGGTGTTTCAAATTCAACCTGACACAACTCAAAAAATGGACAGTGTAATTTATTGGGGGGGGTAATACTTGGGGCACAACCAAAGCCACAACCTTTTTTGCACAACCTCCATTTGTGTCTCTCTCTCTCCTAGTGGGCACTGTGGGGTCACTGGCACTGTGGGACCCATCAAGAGAGAGATAGACACAAAATGAAGGTTGTGCAAAAAAGGTTGTGGCTTTGGTTGTGCCCCAAGTATTACTCTTGATTGGGCTGACCGGGTTTGTAAAACAGGTAAAAGCACACCTGGTTCGTGTTCTAGAGCTTCGTAAAAAGTAGTGCGTTTCAGGGCAAGGTTTCATTTGGTGTGCGAATTCACAGAAAGAAAAGGGTAAGGAAAAAAAGAAAGAAAACTATTTATCTAGTGTTTTCCCTAGTGTTGTGACTGTTGTCCTCCATGTTTAACTAAGGTTACAAATTAAAATTTCTCAAAGTTTAATAGGAACTCAAGAAAAAGAGCAAGTAATTATTCACAGAATTCAAAATGTTTTGTTAGTTTTTCACGTATTTTCTTTTCATCCTTATTTTCCTCACTAATTTAAGCAAAGAAAAGTGTTTTCATCAATGTTCTCTCCTTCTCCCTCACTAAATCCACGAACCTAATGAAGCCTAAGAGTGTTTAGAAGAGAGAGAGAGAGAGAGAGAGCTGCGCGTGCACATGTAACCAATTTTCTCTCCTAACCTATAGTAAAACCTTACATTTTCTTGCTGTGGATGTAGGCTTTGTGTCGAAACACGTATATTGTTGTGTTATTGTTAGCTATATGTGGCACCATTTGGTTTGCCAAAATTAGAAAAGAAGGGGGGGGGGGGGGGGGGGGGGGGGGGGGGTGGAGGGGGCCGAATCAAATTAAACTAAATGTTTTCTTTTCCTTTCCTGATTTAACCTTTGAACCAAACAAAGCCATAAGTAGTAGTTGAAATACTTACAGTGACATCAGTGAAAGGAGTAGCATCTCCCTCCTTGCCCATGTGGGCTGCAACCTTCCCCATGATGCACTCAATAAGCTGACCAATAGTCATACGGGAAGGAATGGCATGGGGGTTCACAATTATGTCCGGAGTGATGCCTTCGATTGTCCACGGCATATCTTCTTGAGTATAAGTGATGCCAATTGTGCCCTTCTGTCCATGCCTACTGCTGAATTTATCCCCGATTTGAGGTACTCGAACTGATCTCATTCTCACTTTAACAAACCTCAACCCATCAGCATTTGTAGTTAGCAGTACCTACGGAAAAGGGATCAAAACAATTATGAGCTAACGAAAAATTGCTTTTAGAAGGCTAGATGCAAAATATAGACATTTATAAAAAATAATAATAATAATAAATAAATTTTTAAAAAAAAAAGGCTCTTTAGCTCTAGGTCCTGCTTTGGCAATGCATAAAACAGGATTGGATTTTGTCTCAACTTGTTTCTATCAGATCTTTATGAAGACTAGCATCTTGGTTGGAAAATTACACATTTAATAGTCTTATTGGGCTGACAGAGACTTATGTTCGACAAAATGTACCGACCAAATATTTTACGATGCAGAAGCAGTTCTTGCACACACCAAACAGTCCCCAGGTACTATGTAGCACAGGCACTTCGAATTTGGGTGCCATGTCTATGTAGGACACCAACACTTGTCGTATATGCCACGATACATATCAGACATGCAAAAAAAAACATATCTTAATTTTTGTTTGTTACATTGAACACACAGCTGTCATGCATGGGACATACGGTCAACATGACCAGACATGGGAATGGATGCATTAGCTCCTTAGAAAATGCTTTTGAAAACATAATAAATTTTTTAATAAAATGGAAAATAAGTAATGAGTTTACTTCAAATCTAGGAAACACGAGCGGACACAGGACAGTATATCGTACAATGAATTGCCGCAATATCCTACATTTTTAAGATATGGCATGTCGCCGTGTCCGAGTCATGTCGTATCATGTCCATATCCATGTCATATCAGTTGTAACCCTCAACACACACTAAGGCCTCGTTTGTTTTTCACGAAAAGGAATTTGGTAAAGAAGAGTGACTCGGAGAAATCAGAGTCCACGGAAATTTAGTATTAGTATGACTTTCCTTGATATTGTTTGGATAAACCAAGAAAACAGTATGGATTCACATGAAAGTGTTTGGTTCATTTTGGAATATCTGGGAATGGAATCAAATTTCTAAGTAAGTTGTCATGATTATCCCTTGGAAAGCTGATTTGTTTATTTAATTCCCTCTTCTCGAATATTGCACAATTTATCGGCGCCATTTGCACTGGTACAAGAATATCTAGCACAGCTGGATGAACAAGTATGTACAAAAAGCAAGGCTGTCATGGCAATACTGCAAGCTATTGGTATTATTTCATTTTATATACCTGATATGAATATGGTTGAGTATATTTCAAATGTTCCTGGCTTCTAAAAAGTCGATACTATCAACATTAAAGTAGTTGTCATAATGGCTAACATAAACAAGCCATCTGAATACTGTATTCCTTTATTATTAAGCAAAGGACTAAACTGTACAAGCCATCTAAGAGTAGTAAATATTGTCAACTCTAAGTAAAATGAACAAAAAAACTCTACTCAAAACAAACTGAAAATGACTAGTTGTTAAAGGAAGAGCAGCAACAGAAGTAAGAAAATCGAATTAAACTTTATAAAGCTTCACAACATGGGAGACTGAATGCGACAACGATTTATAACAATTGTCATCTAATTATGTGATATGCAGAGAGAGGCCAAACTTACCTGATCAACCATTCCACTTTCACTGGGGCGTAAGCTTGTGCTATGATCACGGCGAGTGTACCTTGAAGCTTGTCCCTGGGTATCATCCTGAGCAACAGGTGTGGTTTTTCCAATAATAATATCCTCACCTGAGACTCGTGTGCCCTGACATAAGAACAAAACTAAGGAGATGGATAGTTCGAAGGCCTTTAAGGAGATGGAGTGATGTTAGGGTCCGTTTGGGCGTCCTTGATTACAGTAATATCATCCATACTTTTACATTGCAATTTAACAGAACGATGAAATTGTGTTTGCTTAAAAAATCTTAAAACCATGGCGTGATGTTCGAACCTGTTTGGGAAAAATGAATTCATTTTAAACGAACAAACGCCATGGATATTACTTTTAAGGTTTTAAATAAATTATGACCGAGGCTACTCAAATTTAAATGACAACCAAACATTCTATTAATGTTTAGTTGGACACTCACAGGAGGGGCAAGGCCGTCATCATCCAATTTATCATAAGCTCCATGTCGCATGCCCTGCCAAACAGCAACAATGTTTGACTCGCAATCCTATGGAAAAAGAAACTAACATGGAAAACTGAACCTTAGGTAAAGCAATACCATAGTATTTTCCCTATTAGGACACCCAAAATCCTCTTTCACAAGTGTCCCCATCTTCTTCTCCTCATCCCTGTTGAATGACAATCGAGAAGCATGCGAATTAATGCTCTGGTTGGTATGAAGGAAGGAGGAAATGAATGAAATGGGAGGAGGGAAAGAGGGGAGGGAAAGGAAGAAATCCTTTTCTCAGTAGAACGGAAGAGGTGAGGGGAGGACAGGGAAGGGAGGAAGGAAGAGGAATCCCTCCGGCCCATCATTTCTCATCCACCTAAAGGGAAAATTATTGAATGTAACCGTTATTTTGGTGACATAGTATCACGAACCAATCAAAATCCCTCATATATCAATCTGTCCCCCCTATTTTCAGGGAAATCCTAGCCCACCTCAGCAAAAATTTGAACTGTATTAGTATGTTACAAATGATGACATGGCATCTCCGTCTCATTCAATATTTACTCCTAGAAGTGGACGGATTGGAGAGGAAAGATAATTTCCTTCTTTTTTTGACCTTTTTGTCCTTAAAAAAAAGTCAACCTTTTGTTATAAACGTATGAAGTAGTAAAATACATAATATACATTCCTTCATTCTTTTCTTCCAAGAACCAAACAACAAAATGAGAGAAGAGCCCTTCCTTCCCTTTGGGATACATAATCCCTCCCTCCTTACTTTCCTTTCCTTCCACTTTTCCATCCCTCCTACCAAACAAAACATAAGAAAGGAAAAGCACCAGCTTGGGAAAAATGATGGACGGAAGAATTTTAGTCCATACACTTTACCTATATGAAGGGAAGAATTTTGCTACTCTTTATTACACCTTACCTATATGAACGGAAGAATAATGACCGGAAAAATCCACGCTCAATTGAAGATTGGTTCATGATTATGGAGTCTTCTTGATTATACCCAGAATAGCAGGCAATGGCAACAATAGCATTCTTTCTCAAAATCACAAGGAACCAACATCATAACCAAGCCCAAGTACAAGACATACAAGCCACAAAACTAAGCCTCTGTTTGGTTCGTGGATTTGGTGATGGAAAGGAATGCGCTTTCTTTGTCTGGTTGATAAGGAAAGTAGTAAAGAACAGAAAATGGCATGAGGAATAAATTGAAATGTCTGTATTTTGTATTTTGTGAGTTACATCCCTCTCTTTTTTCTTAAATTACAATGTGTGGTTCCCAAATGGTTCCCAAAATCATTAGTGGTTCCCGAATGCTTCCCAAAGTTTGCATCTCAAATGGATCCCAAACACATCATGTGGCAGAGGGCCCACATGATTTTGATTGGAGGATGCTGAAGTGGTCCTACTATTATTGAAGGTGGTCCTACTGCCACATTTGTTTGGTAACCATTTTAGATACAAAATTTGGGAAACATAGCATTACTCAATTGCAATTGCATGTTGAAAGATTTTAATTTGATATTCAAGCATGAAGGAAAACTCAAGGGAACTAGTTCTCTTTCGTTTTTCCTTTCATGTTTTTCTTTACTTTCTGTTTTCCTTCTCTAAATCTGTGAACCAAACAGAGCCTAAACGGGGAGCTTACAATGCCAGCTGGAAGCTGCCTAAAATGCAAATGCTCCATTGCACGAGTAGTAACTAGGGGCTTCTGGGGATAGTAAAGAACATAGGCTAGTGTGTCCTGTGTAAATAAAAAATGTTGAATTGCTAATGGAAGGCAAAACGAAAAAAAAAAAAAAAACAACACTAATATGAAAATTGTAATTAAATAAGAAAAGAACTAGATCACACCATTCGTATCTGGTAATTTGTGACATACATTCCCATGGCTTGTTTTCCCATTGCTGACTGGTATGTATTACGAGGAGACTGCATTGTTTCACCTAGAAATAAATAAAAGAAGCAATAGATACACATATGTGTTAGTGTGTGTGTGTGTCAGTAGTGGTCCCTGGCCACAAGTTAACCGACCTGGTTATGGTCTGGAAACGGTATAATAGAAGCACAAACACCCAATATTAGTGAAGGATGAATTTCACAATGAGTGTAAGTTTGAGAATAAGCCTCTGCAGGGTTGAGCCTTGCAGCTGTAAGATCCTGCAAAAGATCATAGGGATGAAAATTTTGGAGGGAACAGATTCCTCTGCGGATTCAGGTACATATGAAGAGGAACCAAACAACCTCAAAACAGAATTCATAAGAATCGTTTCATTGTGTGTGTGTCCGTGTTGCATGTTTGTGCGTGTCAACATACATGTATACATAATTTCATGTCAGAAGGGACATTTCTCAGGCTGGAAAAAAAAAAAAAAAAAAGAAATAGACATGAGCCCATTTGGATCAGCTTATTTGGGGTCAACAATGACTTATTTGGGATTATTGAAAGATTTGAGTCCATTTGGCAATTTTTCACAGCTTTTTCCAAAATCGATCCACTTTAAAGTTGAAAAACACAACTTAAATCAGAAGCAGCAATTTGCTGTTTTTTCCCGAAAATCAATCAAACAAAAAATATCTTCTTCCCCCAGCAATACCAAACAGGGTCTGGATACTCACATTAATTGTCATGGAAATTAATGTAGTCTCCTCTTCCTCTGTATCCACATACTCAATAAATCCTTTGGCCACAAGATCATGCCAACCACTTTCCTCGGTGGATTCCTGAGAAAAGACTTTCCAGGATTAGTTGTATTGAAGGAAAATAAACTTCTTCCCTTTTGGAGAATGTGTTTGGATTTCGACTTATTGGCCTTAGAAATGGTGAATAAATTTAGCCAAACGAGTGATGACGACATACTTTTTGCTGCAGGGCAAGGATATCCTTCTTCTTTATTGGAAGCCTTTGTTTTTCCACTATAAACAATGGTCTACTACAGCGGCCATAGTCTGTATAAAGTCGAAGCTCTTTTAAATGAATATCACGGACAACTCCAACTTCAGTGTTCACATCTACCTAGTGAAAAATAAGTTTTTAACCAAGATTAAGAAAAGGATAATTACTAAGAGAATGAAATTCCATGGAAAAACTACAAAATTGTTGGCGAGAACATCTAGAAATCACTGTCTCACTTATAAACAAATAGAGTCAACATGGTAAACTAATTGGAAAACTATAGCAATCAAGGATTTTTGAACTGCATTGAAGAAATAAAATGCCAGAAGGAGAGGAACTGAAGGCAGCATCGACAAACTTCAACCAATAACAATGATGTGCTTGGAATGGTAGCAACTTTTTTTTATAGCACATATATCTATATTTACATAGTTTGGATATAGAGAACAAAAAAAAGGAGGATAGGGATGGGGATAGAATAATGACAGAGTGAGTTATTTCCATAGAAGTTGAGGAGCATGAATTCCGTCAACCCCCAACTCATGTCCTCATGCACAAAAAAACCATCTCCAACATAAAAGCGGAATCAAGTAAGAATTCTTCGTTTGAAAAACTAAAATTTGGATTAGAATGTATTTTTAAGATAACTAGTAAAAGAAGAGAGAATTAAAGTGTGCTGGCTTAAGTGGAGGAGTGCTTCTAGAGTATTATGTGATCGGAGAATACAAGCAAAATTGAAAGGAAAATTTTATAGGACAGCTATTAGGCCAACTATGCTCTACGGGACAGAGTGTCGGGCAACTAGAAACAACACATTAGCAAAGTGAGTGTAGCGGAGATGAGGATGCTAAGATGGATGTGTGGTAAGACTAGGAAAGATAGAATTAGAAATGAGTACATCCGAGAGACTGTAGGAGTGACACATATTGAGGATAAGTTGAGGGAGAATAGACTTAGATGGTTCGGCCATGTGCAACGAAGACCTGTAGATGCACCTGTGCGAAAGAGTGATAAGATCGTAGTGCCTGGAATGGTTAGAGGGAGAGGAAGACCTAGACTGACTTGGGAATATGTAGTGCAACAAGATATGAATATATATAATTTAAATGAGCATATAGCTCTTGATCGTGCAGAATGGAGAAAAAGGATTCATACAGCCGACCCCAATTGATTGGGACACAAGGCTTGGTTTGGTTTGGTTTGGTTTAGTAAAAGAAGAGGGTAAGGATGTGTTGGGCATGACATTTCCATAATGCATTCTCGCCAATTGTAAGTACATTATCTTCTTCAATTTCAACTGCTTTCAATGATAAATTCTAATAGAATCTTATTTTCTCAAAAGCCAAGTCTTACTTGCTTCGTCTTTTAAGTTGGAGATGGTTTTTTGTGCATGAGGGCATGACTTGAGGGATGACGAAACCTCATGCTCCTCAACTCTATTGTAAATAACTCTCACTGTCACGTTTCTATCCCCATTTCTACCACTTTTGTTTTTTTCCCCTCTAGGTCTAAGGTATATCAATACTGACACATGTACTTCAGAAAAAAGGTTACTTTGGATTCATATGTCCACCGGAAAAGAATATTCTTGGAAGAGGTTAATTAAAAGAAGTGGCATTCGATTTCAAGTCCTTCATAATAAGATTTCCAAGCAGAGGTCCAACCACATTTTATTAACCCCAAAAGTCCCTTAGATTAGATTGTAATGGTGGTAACATTCACTGCGATTAGACTGTAATGGTGGTGAATGTCGTATTTTCTTACTAACAGTGTAAAAGTAAATGCTTGTTGATTAAAAAAAAATGCCAAATTCTACTTAAGTGGGTTAATTTTCACTTCGATTTGTGACAAGGCAGTGACTTGTCACTACTTTTATGTCTTAAAGATTACAACTAAACGGCAATGAAGTTTCATTGCCATTGCACTCTAAAGCCACTAACAAAGTTATGCAGGCAGTAAAGGCAGTAACAATTACGAAAAGCTGTCATAACTTTGTGATTTTTTGGTAGTTTTGGGAAAATTCTCTTATTTTGGCTAACTTTTTCTAGATCTACGCAATGGATATGTCAATTTTACCCAAAAAAAAAAATGACTTATTGACACCCAATTTGGAGCATCAAATTTTGGGGAAAAAAATTTGCTTAAAAAATGTAGTGATTATTGATTCTGTTTGATAGATTTGTTTTATAGGCTACCGATATATATTTATGAAAACAGATTTGTAGATTAAAAGTTATGGCGATTTGAAATATAAAAAGAACTGTTTTAGGAAGCGTGCTGCGTATTTGCCAAAAAATTCTGAAGAGTGCATGAGTAGTAAATGAGGGAAACTCTATCCTTTTTTTATTGGGTTTTATAAGTATTCGCGGTAGGATTTTCTATGCATCACTTTTTGTCGATAATAAGGATTGATCGCTTATAGTAATCTGTAAGCTTGACTGATAGGTTAAACGATTTTGGTTGGACTAAATTAAAAAGGAGTAATACCAGTGTTACCAGAAATCGGTCAAACCTTAATGATCCCCGTGTTAGAACGAGCGTTCTAGAACATGGTACGCTAGCAAACTGGAATGCCACTTCCGGCATTCCAGCTCTAAATCACGTGATATTGTAATAACACCACTAAAATCTCGTGCTATTGTAAAGATACCACCTACCCATTTAGGCTTTGACTTTTAATGTGTATGTATGTATACATATATATATATATATATGAACATATACGAAAATGGTCTAGAAAATCATGTCCCGTTTCAATCTACTATCCTCTGTTCCATCTTAGAGATCTGGAGAAGTGTTACCCCCACCGTACCACATTCCATAGCTGGTGGCGATCCACGTTTTAGTTCCCATTCCTCGTACCGAATCAATCCGTGATCCATGTAACCTTGAGTAATACTATGCTTCACAAATCTATATCCAAGATCGGCTTTCCAATGCGTAGCAGTGGGACCATCCAAACTAACATCTAATCAAAAATTCAGGTGGTCTCATTGAAAAGTGATAAGAAATGTGATGGGACAAATATTTCAGACGGACAGAATTAAAACAGGACTAATATACGATACACAATTTTATTTTTTCCAAAATTTGGTAGGGGTTGATTCCACACATTTGTGTATAACAGTTTTTTTTTTCGCAAATACAAACATCATCTCCAACTTAAAAGTGGAAGCAAGTAAACTTGCACTTTTGAAAAAGATAAAGTTGCATTTAAGTTAAAACGAAGATGATAATGTAATCATAAGGGGTGAGAATGCATTCCAAACATGGCATTATAGACGCACATAATGCACCGTTTGGTATGGAAGTAACTTCTTTTACTTAGTACACTTAGCAATAGTGATATATTTAAGAATGTATAGAGGGAGAATAAAAAGAAGACAAGTAGAGATGGAGGGAGAATTGTAATAGAGTGAGAGTTCTTTGTTGTAGAAGTTGAGGAGCATAAATTCCATCAATGCCAAACTCTTGTCCTAATAAGCAAATCACCATCTCCAACTTAAAAGCGGAAGAAAATGTTGAGTTCATTATTTAGTTCAGTGTTATGTTTTTATTTTTATTATTATGTTGGGGTCCTCTGGTAATATTACTTTTATATGTTTAATGTTAATATAAAGAGGGTGTGACATATAGTCAACCCTAAGCTTCCCAAAACTAATGTTTCTACATGGTATCAGAGCCAACCATGGCACACCATCAAACTTGACACCACCACCACCTGCAACAGCCACCCAGCCACCACTCTGACCTGTGCCACCTCAGCCCAGCCTTCCACAGCCCCTCACTGACCACCAGTTCTCCTCCTAGCCTGCGCCGAACCCTACCCTACTTCCGACCTTACGCCGTAACCCACCAGACCCACTAACCTTAGCCGCAACTCCTTCTGGCCACCTTGGACTGAGTCGCATCCTTCTCTTCTTCATTCCCAGCCCTAGCCGAGTCCCTAGGGGCAGACCTACTCAGCACAAGTCGAGTGTGCTGTTTTGAATGAAGTTTTTTTTATCTCCCACTTTTAGTTGGTGCCTTATGGCCCATCGATGCTTGGTTTTTAGAGTGCCCTCTTCTTCATCTTCTCTGTTTCCCTGTGATTGGTGTGGGTATTTTTTTATTGGAATCATGGCTGATATCAAGAGTCCTGAGGATCCAAAAATGTCTCCAAGTGATAGCCCTGTTATTGCTACACTGGACAATCCCAACCTAAAGATTACAACCACCCTTTTCAATGGCCAGAATTATCTAACCTGGTCACAGTCTGTGACTCTCTACTTGCGGGGTTGAGGGAAGATGGGTCATATTGATGGCATTGGCTGTACTCAGGCACCTAACACAACCGAGCCTACCTATGATAAATGGGAAAGTGAGAATTCCCTGATAATGTCTTGGTTGATTAACTCAAAGATTTCAAAAATTAGTGAAGGTTATTATAGTACGAAGACTGCTAGAGATATTTGGGAGTCAGTTGCTTCTACCTACTCACGGAAAGGAAATTATGCTCAGGAGTTTGAGCTGACACGCTCAATCGATCGTTCAGAGCAAGGGACTATGACTGTGACTCAATACTTCACCTTTCTGACCACCAGCTAGAACCTGGTAGATCACTTACAATACTATCAACCCATTTGTCTTACTGATTCTGCAGGCTATCGCAAGCTCCTAGAGAAGCAACAAGTATTTAAGTTCCTCCAAGGACTTTATCCAGATTATAACTCTGTCCGTAGTCGAGTTCTTGGGATGGATAATCTCCCATCCCTTCAGGAGGCTTTCGCCCATGTGCAAAATGAGGAAAGGCGTCGTTCTGCCACGCTTACTCCTGCCACCAATGAGCGGCCTGCTTGAATTTCTGCTCCACCATCTGAGGGCACTAAGCAGGTCAGTGGTAAAGAAACATTGACTGAGTCTGGTACTTCGGACAGGGGCACACAGTTTTGTGATTACTGTTCTCGACCACATCATACTAAGGAGACTTGTTAGCAACTCCATGGTCGTCCCCAGGTGTTCGTGATCGTGGGGGTCGTTCTGTGTACTCTGGAGGTTGTGGTGGTCAGGCCCGGGCTCATCATACCGCGGTCACAGATTCACCAGATGTTACGTTTGCTGAGCCTTCTACTGTTGGACCGTTATCTACTACTGAGTTTGAGACACTTAAAAATTTGATGGCTCGTTGTGCTCCCTCTACATCTACTGGTGCCTCATCCTCCTTTGCCCAATCAGGTAATTCAGTCACTTCAGCAAGAGCTTTCCTTTCTCATTCTTCGTTCCCTTGGATCATAGATTCCGGTGCTTCAGATCACATGTCTTGTTCTTCTGACTTATTTTCTTATTATAAGCCTTATTCAGGTAAAGAAAAGGTTAAAATTGCCAATGGTACCTTCTCTTCAGTTTCCGGGAAAGGTTTAATTCATGTGACTCCTTCTTTATCACTAATCTCTGTGTTGCACGTTCCTAGTTTTTGCCATAATCTCTTTATCTTTAAGTCGTATTACACGTGATTTAAACTGTTGTGTAACCTTTTTCCAGTATCACTGTGTTTTTCAGGATCTTATCACAAAGAGGACGATTGGCAATGGTAGACAGGAGAATGGGCTATACATTTTGAATGAAGGGGAGAAACTAGCTCATTACACTGCTGTTTCTAGGAATAAAGCTGAAGAATTAGAACTTTGGCATAGGAGATTAGGACATCCATCTATCTATCTTCTTAAACATATGTTTCCTTCTTTTGTTTCCAATAATGATGTTTCTAGTTTTTCTTGTAAGGCTTGTGAGCTAGGAAAACATCACAGGGCTTCTTTTGCCCCTAGCAATAATAAAAGTGCTTTACCATTTGATTTAATACATACTGATATTTGGGGTCCTTCCCGTACTGTCTTTAAAGTGTCACAGATGGTTTGTTTCGTTTATTGATGATTATTCCCGTACAACCTGGTTATATCTGATGAAAGAAAAACGGGAAGTTTTCACGATTTTCAAGCACTTTCACAAAATGGTAGGCACACAATTTGGAGCTATTGTAAAGATCTTACGTTCGGATAATGGGGGTGAATATATCGATTTTGGTCTAGCTGACTATTTTTCTACTCACGGCATTGTCCATCAGACGTCTTGCACTGACACCCCTCAACAGAATGGGGTAGCAGAACATAAGAACCATCATCTCCTTGATGTTGCTCGATCATTACTTTTTTCTGTCAATGCTCCTCGGTCCTATTGGGGTGAAGCAGTCTTAACAGTTGCTTACCTCATTAATCGTCTTCCTACTCGTGTCCTGGACAAAAAGTCACCCTTGGAAGTACTTTCTCCGTCATCCTCTCCTTTGTCCATTCCTCCTCGGGTGTTCGGTTGTATCTGCTATGTTCATAACCATTCTCCTACCCGTGGAAAATTGGATCCTCGTGCCATCAAATGTGTTTTCGTCGGATATTCTCCTACTCAGAAGGGGTTTAAATGCTATCATCATCAGTCTCGAAAGTGGTTTGTGTCCATGGATATCACGTTTCTCGAGTCTCAGTCCTATTTTCTTGATTCCCAGCTACCTCTTCCGGGGGAACGAGGTACGTTGAAGAGGTATCTGAGGGTCAAAGTCCGTTTAATGTGTTACCTACGATGATTGAAGTGGAAACCGAAAAAGGGGGTGAGAGGGAGGCAATGATGGAGAAACGTGTTGAGAGAGAGCCGGAGAAGAATGAAAAGGGGAAAGAGTTGCTACTTTATTCTAGAGGGACGTGGAGTAAGAGAGGGACAAAAGAAGCTACGTCTCCCTCACAGCCACTGTCATTCTCTTTAAGTGATAATGATTCTAGTGACTATCATTCAGGTAATTCTGGTGATTCTATTACTTCTATTAATTCTATTTCTGAAATTCCTAATCCTGAATCTGATGATTTAGATATTCCTATTGCATTTCGCAAAGGTGTTAGGTCTTATACTAAACATCCTATATCGAACTTTGTGTCTTATTCTCGCTTGTCTCCTTCTTATAGAGTCTTTCTTTCCAAAGTTTCCTTTGTATGTGTCCCTAACCATTTTCAGGAAGCTCTTGCTGACCCCAAGTGGAAACAGACCATGATTGAAGAGATGAAAGCTCTTCATAAGAGTGGTACTTGGGAACTGACAACGTTGCCTAAGGGAAAAAGGGTCGTGGGGTGCAAGTGGGTGTATACAGTGAAGCACAGAGCTGATGGTTCTATCGAGCGTTATAAAGCTCGATTAGTGGCTAAGGGCTTCACTCAAACTTATGGTGTGGATTATGAGGAGACCTTTGCACCAGTTGCAAAGATGAACTCAGTCAGAATTCTACTGTCCCTTGCTGCAAATCTAGATTGGCCGCTTCACCAATTTGATGTGAAGAATGCGTTTTTACACGGTGATTTGGAAGAAGAGGTGTACATGGATGTGCCTCCAGGCTTTGAGGACTCGAAGAGTGAAGGAAAGGTGTGTAAACTTAGCAAGTCGTTATATGGCCTAAAGTAATCCCCAAGAGTGTGGTTTGAGAGGTTTTCACAAGCTATGCTTCGTATGGCTTTAAACAGAGTCATGCTGATCACGCTTTGTTCATAAAACACTCAGTGCAAGGTAAAACTACAGCTCTTATAGTGTACGTTGATGATATTGTCCTTACAAGTGATGACTTGGAGGAAATGGGAAAAAGTTAAAAAATTACTTGGCTACAGAATTTGAAATCAAAGACTTGGGAACATTGAGGTTTTTCTTGGCATTGAACTTGCTCGGTCTAAATGGGATCTTTATTTCCCAAAGGAAGTTCTTTCTTACTTAAAGAGACAGGACTACTTGGAAGCAAAGCGTGTGATACACCGATGGAATCTAATCAGAAGCTTAGTGAGGAAAGTAGTGGAACTATGGTGGACAGGGGGAGATATCAGAGACTCGCTGGTAAACTCATTTACCTATCTCAGACTCGCCCAGATATTGCGTTTGTTGTTAGCGTTGTTAGTCAATTTATGCATTCTCCACGAGAGTCACATCAGGATGTTGTTTTTCAGATTCTTCGCACTTAAAGTCCGCTCCCGGGAAAGGATTATACTTTGCTAAGCATAATCATCTTAGGGTCGAAGCTTATACTGACGCTGATTGGGCTGGTTTAGTTACATATAGGAGGTCCACTTCGGGGTATTGTACGTTCGTATGGGGAAATATAGTTACCTGGAGAAGTAAGAAGCAAAATGTAGTAGTCAGGTCTAGTGCTGAAGCCGAGTTCAGGGCTATGGCCCAAGATATCTGTGAGCTCCTATGGATCAAGTCAGTGTTGAGAGATTTGAAGTTTGAACAATTGGATTCTATGAAGTTATACTGTGATAATAAGTCTGCAATTAGTATAGCTCACAATCCTGTTCAGCACGACCAAACTAATAAGTCTCAGTAGTGGTACTATTTGTATTCCCTTTGTGAAGACTGGTGATCAAGTTGCAGATGTTCTCACTAAGGGGATTGGAAGTCGATCGATTCACTCTATTCTAGGCAAGCTGGGCATGAGAGATATTTTTGTACCAGCTTGAGGGGGAGTGTTGCGTGCATTATTTAGTTCAGTGTTATTTTTTTATTTTATTATTATGTTGGGGTCCTCTTGTAATATTACTTTTATATGTTTAATGTTAATATAAAGAGGGTGTGACATATTATCAACCCTAAGTTTCCCAAAACTAATGTTTCTACAAAAAATGTAAAATTTAATTAGAATGCATTTTTTAAACAACTTGAAAATGAAGAAAATTTATTACAATTGGCGAGAGTGCACTCTGAGGATAGTCACTTCAAAAAGGCCCTAATATGATAATATCAAAAAAGAGAGACTAGTCAGTATGCTAACCTGTCTTCTCAGCTGTCTCAGAGTCCTCACCAAGAGTTCAGGATTACGATGAATGCCAACCCAGCAACCATTGACAAATATTTTTGTAGATTGAGGGATAACTGCAGGTGATATTTCCTACAAATTAAAAGGGTTATAAAACAGCCTTAGTAGAGGGACTAAAAGAACGTCAAATATCCAGCCAAACAGCTTCCTGATTAGTTACCTCAAAATTTTCAGTACTCCACTCTTCCAGAAACTCCAAAATGGGATTTGCTGCTGATCCCACTGTAATGTACACCATCAATGCAAGATTCTTTACCAGTCCACAGGCCTAATTTAAAAGCAATTAGTACTCTTTTGGATAGAATTTGTAGAAGGCATCTCAAGAGTCAAGAGCATCACAAAATATTGACACATGCATCTATATCTATCTATACATATGAAGGTAACTCATAACAATTACTTGTCCTTCAGGTGTTTCTGCAGGACACATCATCCCCCAATGTGAATTGTGCAACTGTCGCGGTTTTGCCAATTTACCTGGTTGGATAGTGACGAAAATTTTGATCAGAAATGAAATTGAAACATTGTGGCCTGTCTAGGCATCCCATGAATTTGAATTGAATTATTCACAATTTAGAAAGCATTGCAATTTAAAAAATCAATCATCTTCAATAAGACAATTTAAAAAGAAATATTAGTTACAGAAAAAAAAAATTATATATATACATATGCTTAAAATGATGATGACGCCATCTTAAGCAAACCTAGGAAAGACCAACCAAATATGAAGTGATGCTCAAAAGTTTTCCATATTTCACGATGAACTAATTTACAGTGATGGTTTTTTGCATGCAAATGCTTTCCAAATTGTGCACAGCCATTCAAATTTATGGGATGCCAAATGGGCCATTAGGCATTAGGCAGCAAAGAAGTTGATGTGTGACAATAAAATTATATCGGTACTGGTAAACAATTAACCTTCACGCCCAATAGGTGAGTTCAATCTTCTCAAGTGGGAGAGAGTGGAGGCAAATGTTAAACGATTCAAAACCTGTCCGACATAATGCCTATAAATGATGGAAGACCTTAATTGCACAAATTTAATGTAACGTATATTTATGTACACCAACCTGTGAAACTCCCGCTCTAGTCCCAGCTGCATTTGCCTGTCCCCAATTCCCGGTGGCAAGGGAGTACTTAAGCCCACTTGTAATTGTTTTCGCTTTAATTGCAAATTGCAAATTAACATCCTTTCCATTATCAACACACTGGTTCATGGGCACATATGGCACGGTTTAAAGTTACACCAAGCCATATTTATCACAAGTAAGATCATTAACGCTATGTTTGATTTAGGGACTTAGTGAGGGAAGGTCAAAGAAAACACAGCAGACAACACTTCTCTTTGTTCGTTAAGAAAACTTTGAACTTTGAGAGCTACTTCCCTGCCTCTTTTATTGATTTCCTCTTATATTTTTGAAGTTTTTAACTTCCATTATTATTTAAGCATGGAGGATAACACTTACGGAAAAGCTTTCGCTCTCTTCTTTCCTTTCCCTCATCTATGTCCGTAAACCAAAACAGAGCCTAAGTCAAGAAAAGCTTGTTTAAATGAGGAAAACCTTTTGAACATAGGATCTCACATCCCTGGTTAACTTCCTAAATAACTGCATCAATTTTAACGTAAGTTATGGTAACTTGAACCTTCAAATCGGAAAAACATCCAAAAGTTCACAAATAGCAGACCATTCGGAACAAGCCTCCAAGTAAAGGACCAGCAAGGTCCAGTCTCTTATTGGCATAGTGATCTCTGTCATCTTCTGGCCTTCGGCCAAGTACACAAAGTAAAAGTCGGTTGATGATGTATCTGGTGACAGAACAACAAATGACATCTCTTAGGGCTTGTTTGGGCATCCTTGAATGAAAAAATTGCATCAAAGTTCTTTTTATAGTATATTATCTAAAATGTTGATGTACTTGAATTGCTTCATTTAGGAAAATTGTGCTCATTTGAAAATGAAATTTAAATCATGAATTTTCATCCCAAGAAACTCAGAAATTTTTGTTTACAATACTATACAATATATTCATTAAGAATGAGGCTTTACCACCTTAACCCCCCAAATAGAGTTATCAACATACCCAAAATAATACGCTTTCTTAGTCTCACAATACTCGCCAACCCCAACATGTGGAAGCATTTCTCTTTGGAGGATTTCTTTGGCATACCTACAAAAGAGACAATTAAGTAGTTCTTCACGAGAAACAAAGAATCCAACTAGGCGGTAAAAATAAGAAATTCATACCCACCTAATTCTCTTTTCTCGTGTGGCACCCACAGTAGATCCTCTTTTACCAATATAATCAAGTGCAACCTACAACACAAATAGATACAAAAGTCATACATGTATATATGCCTTCTCTTGGCCTCATAGAAAGTGAGGGAAAAAAAACCCTCCTTTGCAACTATTTAGATCCCATATAAAATTTAAAATAGCATAATACCTGTTGATTTTGAATAACAAATGCCTCTTCCAAGGACGGTCGAAGTAACTCCATCATTTGAGTATCAGAAAAGTCATAACAAATATGTTCTAATATATCTTTGTCCGCAACAAAACCTAATGCCCGAAAAACAATTATTATCGGGATTTCTGTCCGTATGTATGGAAGTGTAGCACGGATATATTGCCCTGAGGAACCCTGCATTCAATTCCATTCTCTTTAGTCAACTATAACTCAACAATATTAAAAATAAAATAAAAACCATCCAAAATTGAAATTACCAATTTGGCAGTAGCCCGATACAGCATTCTCACAAACATGCCACTGGGTGGTCTGTTTTGGGACTCTGATAGAGAACGAACTTCAGCCACATGGGAATACTTGTTAGGCTGCCTTTTCTTGAATACATACACATGGTTTGTACTCATTTTTTCCTGAGCAATCAGAACCTTTTCGCTCCCATTGATAATGAAATATCCACCTTGGTCATATGGACACTCTCCAAGTTCAGTTAAATCTTTCTCCGAAGTCTGATACAAACTACAATAGCTAGACCGGAGCATTATAGGGACCTAACAAACAACAAGAAATGTGCAAAAAAGAAAAGTAAACAAAAAATAAATCACAATTCACTTAGTTAAAACAGTAATTAAACTCAAATTTTAATACCTTCCCAATGAAAACTTTGGTGAAGTCCTGTGTCTCGGTGACTTCTTCACAGTCGTGCCCTTTTTTAATGACTCTCTTCGTGACATCTACATATAACGGGGATGAGTAGGTCAAGTTCCTCAACCTCGCGGCCTTTGGATATAAAGTTGCAGTCTCTCCATCAGATTCCGTCATCATGGGTTTACTTAGATATATCTGCCCAAAGCTGATCCTATAGATAGTCTGTGTTGAAGTAGTGGAAGTAGTTTGAGCAATTAAGCGTTGGGGAGACACTAATTTGTACTAATGAGCTTCTTTTATGATCAGTTGAATTAAAACCGAGACATTGACATTGTGCGCTTGCAATAATTATCAGGAACAAACAATTTATTTGTAAATGTATTGATTACCAACTTTGAATTGTCACAAAGTAGAAACCAAATTATCCAGAAAAGATCACATGCTCACTAGTTTTGGCTACAAAAAGGAAAAACAAGGTCCTCTATATCTTCAGTTTTTGGCACAATGAAGGTATTATCCTTTCTGATTTGCATAAACAAAGTTATAGAGAAATTTATTTATAAATTTTGCTCCACATCATCAAAACCTCTAAAAACTTCATTAGTTCAGCCATTATTGCCAAAACAAGACATTCTCCAAGCATCTTGCACCCATTGAACTTTTTATGGAAAATATTTCATTACAATGACATACGTATTACAAAAATTAAAAATAAAAAAACAACAACAATAGTAGTTATTCACAAGAAGTAATGTTATTGTTCCCAAATTAGTTTCCCAACAGCGGAACCACATTCAATTATTTTGGACTACCTATATTTTTTTATTGAAATTTGTTTTTGGTTTCCATTTTGGTATACAAACTTGGATCCATGGCAATATTCATGACAACAGCATATAATTTCTAGGAAAATACTTAACTGCATATCTACATTTAGGCTTAGTTTGGTCCCCACGTGGCTTTTTAAAAGTAGCTTATGAAATTTATTATTAAATTATTTGATAATTTTGTACAAGTGACACATTACTCATCAAAAAAATCATAAAACCAAAAAGCAACTTTGAGCTTTTAAAAGAGCTCATAAAATAGTTACCAAATGAATTAACATGAAACTGTGTTTTAAAAAAGGAGAAGCACCAAATGGGGGCCAAACTAAGCCTTAGTATTGTGCTGATTTATGAAAGGTTCACTTGTACAATTTCATCAACATGATTGTTATACAATACGTATGTGACCAATTGTATGTTAGAATTATAGATAATGAAACATAAGAAATGTACTAAAGTGTTGTCGTAATTGTTATCCTACCAAGGCCTAAGTGGGTGTCAAATTTCTGTACAGATAATATAAAAGAATGCTACATCCGCACTCCAAAAGCCCTTGTTGGTTACATTTTGAATTTTTCTATGATTTTGATAAGATAACTTACAACCGTTTAAATAGGGTGAAGATTAAATATTACCCAACAGGATATCAAAGCTACTATTCGAATAATAAACCCCACAGATATCATATCTCTTAGCGATATGATAAGATATATATATACAACAGAGGGCATATTTCTTCAAACAGACAACACTTTCCTCATATATATTCTTGATTTTTGTTAGATCATATGGATGTACATTGTATAGTTTCACTCATTAGCTCACAAGAACAAACATATACAATAAATCTGGAGAGAGAGAGAGAGAGAGAGAGAGAGAGAGAGTGAAACCTCAACAAAATCAGAGCTGCGGCCGGGGTTATGCTGAGACTCAGGGCGGATTTCAATATGAGCAGCCTCATCAACAATTTCTTGCATTGTGTTCTGTATGAACTCGTCGAACGAGTCGAGCTGTTGCCTCACCAGACCCTTCTCCTCGAAATACGCGCTGATCACAGCCCATGCATCCTCCTGAGTGATCTCTTGATCTTCATTATCAATATCACTATCATCATCTTGATCAACAACATCATTATTCGCTGTTGCTGGATCGTACTCATGATCTCCACCGTACATTTCAATTAACACCTTCTGATTCCTCTGAATTCAATCTATGTACATGTAATCTGACTTATTTTCATCTACTAATTTTTTTTTTTTTTTTTGGCCAATTTTTGCAAAGGAAAATCAAAGAATTTTACATGAGATTAGTAAATGGATAAAATCAAAGAATCATCTGATGCGCTGATTGTTTAAGAATATTGTTGTAAATACAATTGACGTGTTCAGTTTAATGAGCTTGATTTCAGGTTATAGACGTTAATTTTACCGGGAAATTTGGCGCAAGTTTCGAAACCCTAGAATGGTTGAGAGAGAGAGAGAGCTGTTGCCTGTTGCCTTTGATCCGAAAATTCTTGGGAGTGAGTTGCATATATATAGGGATATCATGACGTAATGGTTGCGTACGTTATGGGTCCCCCCTGCTAGTGACCGGATACATTGTGTAGCATTTGAGAATGGGTAAAGCATTTTAGAATTTTATATCCCAAAATTGTTCCACTTCACATTATTTGAAAAGTATTTTTGGGATAAAAATTTAAGAAGTATAGTACTCCCTCCGTTCCAAAATAAAGGGCCATTTGGTAAAATTGAAAATTAAGTACTGAAAATTAAGTGCTGAATTTTAAGTACTGAAAATTTTAAGTGATTGAATTTGTAATACTTGAAACAATATTTCAAATACTGAAATGGAATGCATTCAGTGACTATTTTCAGTAGAAATTTTTCACTTAAAGTTTTCAGCAAGTTTTTGGTTAATTTTTTAATTAAGTGATATGTTATCAAACGCACTAAAAATAAGTAAGTGCTGAAAATTTTCATTTTCGCCACTTTATTGGGTTATCAAACACACCCTAAGTGTCCACTACCCTTTTACACGCACAGGGACGGATCCAGGAATGTAGTTTAGGTGGGGCGAAGACATATGGGGGTTCTTGAAAAAAAAAATTTGTCACTTATTTGTACATTTTTAATAATGAGTTAAGAAAAGATAATGAGATAAATATATAAAGAGAGATGAATAGAAACTATTTGAGTCAACAAGGTATGAATCAATTTGGAGTGGAGCAATTTGTAAGGTAAATTTAGAATTTATATTTATAAACGCACGCCAAACTTTTTCAAAACATACATATATACATCAGTTAAAAAAAAAAAAAAAATCTAAAGGGGGACGGGCTTAATAATTTTGAAAAAATCTAAGGGGGGGGGGAGGAGTATATATACTTAAACTGTATTTTCGAATAATACTAGTATAATTAGAGATTTTTCCCAAATCTAGGGGGGCCGACATACGGGGGTTCCTGAAAAAAAAATTTGGCACTTATTTGTATATTTTTAATAATGAGTTAAGAAAAGATAATGAGATAAATATATAAAGAGAAATAAATACAAACTATTTGAGTCAACAATGTATGAAGCAATTTGGCGTGGAGCAATTTGTAAGGTAAATTTAGAATTTATATTTATAAACGCACACCAAACTTTTTCAAAACATACATATATACATCAGTTTAAGAAAACAATAATTTGTGATAGATGTTTTATTCACCTTTTGGGGTGGCACATTATCAACCATATATTTTTGTCCAAAATAAAATGCGGACACTTATTTTGGAACATCCAAAAAAATAAAAGTGCACACTTATTTTAAAACGGAGGGAGTATTACTCTACTCTTTGAGGATTGTGATGTGTTTGATAAGTAATATTATAATTCTCAAATTTTGCATTTCAATGGTTTCCAAATAGAGTAATTTTTTGGTGACAACTTTCATACAACTTTCCTACAATCATTTCAAAAAAATATTCGCTTCATTTCAATGGTTTCCAAAGTATTCGCTTCTTGTTGCTTCTTTTTGAATAAGCGACAGTCCTTCTTGAAGTGGCCCGGCTTGTTGCAATAATAACAAATACCCTTTTTCTTCTTGTTTTGAGAGTCATTAAAATTATTTTTCCTCTTATTGTTATTTTTCCCTTGGTGAGCATTATGATGGGGCTATTTATGCTCCTTCTTTTCGTTCACCACATGGACCTTAGAAGCATTTTTATCTTGCTCCTCATTACCATCTCGAATTCGAGACTCGTGCTCAAATTTGAGATGAGTCTCCAATTCCTCGAGTGATATGTCCTCTTTTTTATGTTTAAGACTTTTCTTATAGTCTTTCCATGATGGAGGAAGTTTTTTAATAATTGCAGAAACTATGACATCTTCATCCAGATTTAATTTCTTAAGTTTGCAGTGGTTGAGAATATATTGAATCTCATGAAATTGATCAATGATCAACTTATTATCAACCATCTTATAGTTAAGAAATTGACCAATTAAAAATTTCTTACTTGTTGCGTCCTCCGCAAGATATTTTACCTCCAATTTGTCCCAAAGCTCCTTTGCAGAGCCCACATTTTGATAGAGATCGAAAGGAGAGTCAGCCATAGCATTTAGTATGTGACCACGGCAAAGGTAGTCATCCGTCTCCCATTTAGCGCATTCCCTTGCTTGAGCCACCGTCTCGTTTTCTCGTTCTGCGGGTTTGTTCTCTTTGAGAACATACACTATCTTCAAAGTGGTGAGTAGAAAATGCAATTTCCTTTGCCAACGAAGAAAATTACCACCATCAAAATGATCCAATTTCACGAAACTTTCAGTCATTTGACGAAGTGACTTTGCCGAAGAAGTGTCCGCTATTAGTAAAATATTGTATTTAGATTGTTGAAAATAACATTGCATCCTCCGGTTGGCCGAAATTTTTCAAAAAGTAATCAAGTAAACCTTCAAAGCGTGTACTAAACACTTTCCTAAATACAATATTCGCCCCCACCAGATATTATAATTGGTGTGTAACTGGGTATTCCGCGAGTTTGTATTCAAGATACAATAAAGCAAACACTGCCTGCAATTTGCACTATTGAAGATAGCCCTAGAATTATCACTGATATTTTTCAACCAAGTCTGTATTCTGTTACTGCAGTTTAGCAGAATACAGAATAATGTAAACTTTGCAAAACGTAAAGGTCATGGAGGAATTAAAAGCAGAATGCTTAATCTGTAGGGCGAGAGAATTAAGAGACTGTTAAAGTCTTTCTTTCATTAGTTTTAATTTGGCTTTTGTGAATTCCATTATATAGGCATTGAGAGACACCTAGCACCGATTCATAGAATCGATCCATGGCATCCAAACATATTCCACGGCACAGACTTATAAGACTGTCTATGACATTTAATCAATAAATAGGTGCTTTTTCTAATAGTTTTTGTGTATATATACACACACATATATATATATATATATGTATATACATATATATATTCTAGACATCAATTGAATAAACAACTTTGCATGAAAAGTCAAATGGGTTTTTATACCTTTCAAATTGATCTGGTTATATAACCGTGTATATGTACATATACATATGAGAGAAATTATCCAGTGTTTCTCACACTCACCTAAAAATGACTCTTCTCCTTTTAATCTCAATCGTACGCCTGTAGACACCCCAATTTTGACCGACCGTCGAATTTAGGAGAGCGTCACCTGCACGTCCGATGATGATAAGGACCGAAAGGATTCGAAGTATTCCAAGCTCTTCAGAAAATTCTCCAAATGCGATAAAATTTCATAGAAAGAAGAAAATACCAGGTATTTAGGAGAATTCAGGTATAAAACACCATTTTTGGAAAAGATCTTCGAAAATAAGAAAAAGGAAGAAAGAAAAGACCTAAAAAAGGAAGTTCAACAAAAAAACGGCACACGGCAGTATTCCGCGGCACCCAGTGAGTGCCTAGCGGCACTCAGTGAGTGCCGAACGGCATTCAGTGAGTGCCGGCCCGGCATTTACTGAGTGCCGCCGATATTTTCTGACTGCCGTTTGCTTTTAAAGTCTGTATTTTGTGGTACAATACGTATATGTATGCGGATAAAAACAAAAAACTGATAAAGTAAGGTTGACAAAAATACGGCAATCAATAATTTGGCGCGGCACTGACTGATAGCCGCGCGGCAGTCACAAAATGCCATCGCGACAGTCACGGAGTGCCGCAGCGGCATCCACGGACTGCCGCAGATGACTTTTGACTGCCGCCCTGGGCAGCAGTCTGTCTAATTTCAGGAAGTACGTATTGTACCACCAAATGAGACATTTACACCTGTCTTTTACTCCGAATTCACTGAAAATACTTGGTAATTTTGTCTATAAAAGAGGGAGGATCTTCCTTGAGAAAGGAGAGGTGAGACATACAACACAATACACAAGAGATAACCACCACTACACTAACATACTTTTGAGAAAGAAAAGAGAGAGTTTTGGAGAGCTTGAAGAAGAGTTTGGAAGATCTTCAAAAGGAGAGAAACTTTGAGGATAGTTTGGAGGTGATCCTCTAACCATAGATTGTTTATTTACATTCTTTCTTTTGAATCTCTAATCCTCAAACTATTTTTTATTTTCTTTGCTCCATTTCTTTTGTTGGTCATACTTCTTTCTTGAGACTCTTAGAGATTCTCAATATCTCTCTTGAAATCTCTTGAACATGATCTTTTGAATCCCATGTAAGCTTGTGCTTCACATGAGAATCAAAAGTTTGATCATCACTTCATTTTATAAGCAAATAGATGGATCCAAGTCCATACTCATGACTTGGGTCCTCTAAACTTGATGTTTCATGGAATCCTTTCTATATTCCTTTGAGACTCATGAGTATTAGTCATGTCTTCATCTCCAATGACCATCAAATGGTAGGAGAAAGTTGTTTTGAGTCTAAGCTCATCTCCATGGTTTAGATTCTTTATCTTGAGATTTCATGAAGTCCATTCATACTTCACTTGAAATCTATAAATATAAAGGTCTTTAGCCTCCAATGACCATCAAATGGTAGGAGGAGATGGCTTAGTTTAAGTCCAACTTCATGGTTCAATAGTTGGGGTTAACAAATAAAAGTTGAACTTGACAAATGAAAATAGTGAGTCACAAACTGTTTTTGATCAAAGATTTTTAGTTCGAAATCTAACCGTTGGAATCAAGTGAAACAACGGGAGGGTGTCAATAACTCAAAGTTCTACCACTGTAATTTTTGTTTTAAAGAAATTTCATGTTTAAAGTGGTTTGGTCATGATTTTTGGGAAGTAACAATAATCAGCCCAGAGTTTCAGCACAGCAACACTCTTTTGAAATAAGTAAATCGGGATTTTAATAAATTGTTTGTGGCCCAAAATAATTTTTTCTAAGTAGACTAATGTGTTAGGAAGTCACCCTAAAAAGATCAAAGCATTGCTCATCTTTTTGCTATTTTTAAAAAATCATGCAAGAACTCTGGGCAGAAGGTTGTAGAATGCTGAGTGATGTCTGATTTTCGTCCAATTCCCGGAGATCCGACCGTTGAAACTTTGATTTTCTTTTTGGGATAAAAGCAGACACACAGAGGCATCTTGTGTCCAAAATTCATCAGGATCAAATCATGGGAACCACGCTTTTTGATTTTTTAAAGTTACGATCTGCTCTTAGCAATTTCCAGAATTCTGCAATAGTTTTTCATCAATCTTATGAATAATGGCTTAGATGAAATTTTCATGAGTCAAGGTTCAAACTATGTTTCAATCATGTTTAGTTAAGCTTGGATTCAAAGTTTAAGTGATCCAAACCATTGAGTATTTCATAATTCATTCTTGATCACGTACATATTCATCCATGTGGCTTGATGCTTGCAATTAGGACTTGTGTGCTTTAGATTTAATCACATTTTTATGGATTTATGCTAGAAGTCTAGGATTGTTATTTAAGGTCCAACTTTATATTTTGTATATCATGTGGATTAACCCTTTGTTTTGTAGCGCTATTGAGGTACGATTTCTCAACCCCTCTCTAGTTTATTGTATCATTCGATTTTAATTAATCTTTGACTTCAAGCGCGACACCTTAGAATTAGGACTTGCCTTACTTGTATATATGGATTAGAGACTTTATTTCTAGGTTTTATCTATTTGCATGCATTTGCACGTTTAATATCCGCTGCTGGATCCCGGGTAAGTTCTCTTGTTCCCTATTGCACATCATATTGCTTGCTACTTGAAATATGTGGCTTATGAATGATATTTTGCCATTAGCAATTTTACACCCTTTGAACATGCTTTTGTGATGAATATGTATATATGTATTAGTTGGGGGCATGCTTAGATTAATAAATTTGATTGAAAGGATGTTGAGTAGAGGCCTATCGCAAGATAGGATGAGAGAGGGTGTTTTAGTCCGACGGGCTCCTTCCTCTCTCATTCCATAATCCCCGGACCTAGTTAATCTCTGGTTTCTGAAAGATCAGTTTGCTTTGAAAATGGTTTCTTAATTTTTCCTTTAAAAAAAATTAAGTGGCGACTCATTTGTTTTTGAATTCAAAATTTAGAAAAGAATTTTAAAAGAAAAGCAGTGGGTAGAAAAGAAAATTGCGATATCCACAATCTGGCGATTCTGCTGGGGATCGAACCCAGAATCTCTGATTTCGCAGACCAGAAATTCCTGATTTTGGGTTCACTTGAGGATTAGACTTGAAAGCGCCCTTTTAATCGAATTAATTAATCTTTATGTGCCTGTTGCATTTCACTTGCATGTCCGACCAGTCGATTGCACAGAACTATGACCTTGGAGGCTCGGGGCAACCCGGTCGGTCAAGTCATCATGGGACTGTGTGATCACCCTTGATCTCGTACCATGATTTGGTATATGAAGCATCCTATCGGGTGTGTGTCAAGGGTCCCTTATTTGACCAAAACCCAGCTTTTGCATAGTAGCTTCCATAGAACCTTTCAATCTTAGGAAATCAATTCTTGATTAGGGTTATGTGCTAGGAAGTTTTGTATGCCCGGAAGGGATTACTTGAGATGATGACGATACTTGCTTAATGAAAGATGTCTAATCTTTTAATCAACTTTTAGCAATTTCTCCCCGTGTCCTGCAACACTTGGAGAACATGCTAAACCTTGATTATAAGATTATACTTCTTATATCATGTTTAGCTAAGCATCATTGACCTTGTATGTATTCAAATTCATGGAAAGTACGGTGATAATCCGGTCATGTGATCCTCCAACCCAGAGAATTTCCTTTTCCCAAGGTTTTCATTCATCCTTTCAAAAAAAAAATTATTTTTCCCCTTTCAGTTAAAATTCCCAAACTAACCTTTGCTAAGGCGTATTTACACTTGATCTTCTTCTAAAGAAATAAAATTCAAAAAAAAAAAAACCCAATCATTTTTTTAGACTGTCAAAAGCATTCTCAAGCATTGTTTTCAAAACCTTTTTACCATCCAAAAAATGCTTTTCAAAAATTTTGAAAATTTTGAATGTCCAACCTCTAGAGAGTAGTGAGGATCACAAAAAGAGGAGAAATTAGCGCACTTGACATGGGTGAGAATCTTATGTGCTTATGTGTTAGGATTATGATTTTCTCTTTTTGGCATGTAGAGTAGGCACACACACACACATGCATTGCATCCGCGTGACATACAAAAGGAAAGGTTTTTTTTTTTTTAAATGTGTCTTTGTGTAATAAAAAGAAAATAAAAAGATTTTAAAAGGGAAAATTTCAAAATTTGCTATAGGAGCGAAAATAGCATCCAGATCAAGTCAAGCTTGGTTTAGGGATCCCACGGCGAGGCTGGTAAGAAGGGAAGGCACTAACATGACTGAAGAAAGAAACAACGAAGAGATGGCCGGATTAAGGATACTGGTAGAACAATAAGCGGAGCAGATGAGGCGACAGGCCGAAAATATGAACCGCATGATGGGGATGATAGAAGAGCTGAATCGCCGACCACCACATGTAATTCTACCTGTTATGGACCCACCTTTGGGAGGAGGAGAAGGAGATTGGTTCGACGATCAGGAAGCACAATGGACTGATGCACTACGGGCCAACAGAGACAGAGAGAAAGATGAGAAAGAGAAGCAACTGACCGAGAAAATATAGAAGTTGGAAAGGGTGATGGGCAAGGCTCAGGGAGTTGATACCTATCTAATGGAGTTAGAAGGCCTGTATGACGAGGTCCACGAGACGCTGCCTGCCGGGTTCAAAATGCCGGTCTTTGATAAGTTTGATGGCACCGGAAATCCTCGCAGTCATATCTGAATGTGCATAGGGGCTTTTCATCGTAGCGGCCTAAGCACTACCATGATGGCTGTTCTATTTCAACAAACCCTGACTGGAGCTGCCCTATCGTGCTACCTTACACTTGAGCCAGGCAAAACCAGAATCTAGGAGGAAGTCGTGAAGTCATTTTTGGCCCAATACAAGTACAATCAAGATTTGGATGTCACTGTCCGAGATTTGGAGACCACTAGGCAAGGGAACAAAGAATCATTCACCGAATACCTGAGTAGATGGAGGGGAAAGGCAGCCAAAATGGTACAAAGGCCGTCTGAGAAGGACTAGATCCGAATGCTGATGAAGAATCTACAGCCAGTGTATCAAGAAAAGATGAGATTCCAGTCGATCAACACCTTTGCTGAGGTTTTCGATGTTGGAACAAGGATAGAGGATACAATCCAAGAGGGGATAATCAAGAAAGAGGAGCAACCAAACCGGTACAGGAGGCCAAACTATGGATCCAACGGAGGACAAGTGGGAGGTCACTCTGGCCCCACCGATGTCAATGCACTAAATGGACCAGAAAGGAAATTTGACATAGCACCGAGAAGAGGAGTGGACAAAACACCAAGGAAGTTCTTAGACTTAGGAGTGTCACTATCAACTGCCCTCGATAGACTGTTGGCGAAGGGGCATCTCCGTCAGTTGGAACCTCGTCCTTTACCAATTCCGCTTCCACCAAATTTTCAAGGGGACCTCTTTTGCAAATTTCATCAGCAGAAGGGTCACTCAACGGATAGGTGTATGATACTAAGGCACGAGATTCAAGACCTCATTGATAATAAGGTAATTTCATAACCCCCCACTAAGGCTCCGAATGTTACTAGAAATCCGATTCCGAATCATCGAGTCGTGCCACCACCGCAGGGCCTTTATCTCTTGGGGATAGAAGAAGCAACCTTCGACCCGTCTAGGCTAATCACCAACGCTGGGACACCAAGAAAGCCATACCAACTACCTGAGGATTTGACAATCTGTGCTTTGGAAGATCATCTAAAGGAGAACAAAATAAGGCAGTCAGACTGGTGGGTTAAAGGGAATGACGATCGAGATGAGAGCCAGTTAGAAGATGATCTTTGGTACGATAGCGACAAAGAAACAGAGATGGTGAAGGGTACTTTGAAAGTTGATTCAGAAGTTGACAATTTGTGGGGAAGGGAAGAAGTCAGTCATTTAACTCGGTTTGGCAGACACTTTAAGCCACATGAGCTAGAGGAGGATCATCCAGGGAGAGAATTGGACAAGGGAAAAGGGAAGATGAATGAAGAAGAGGAAGAAGACAGGGTTCTAAAGCAGATGAAGAAAACTCAGGCCAATATCACCATTTGGGGGTTGCTGATTGCCTCCAAACGCCATAGGCAGGCGGTCCTAGACGCTCTGAACCAATCTGACGTATCTATCGACACCACCCCGGAGGACCTCATAGGGCTAATCGGCAAAATTCTGACTTCGGCTATTACCTTCTCGTTAAATGACTTGCCTCTGGGAGGGCCCGTTCGCAACAAACCGTTATATGTCACTGTTGAATGCTTGGGAAACGTCGTGCCTGCTTGCCTGGTTGATAATGGGTCGGCCCTCAACGTGTGTCCCTTCCGAACGGCTAAGCGAATGGGCTTGGATGAGTCGACATTCACACCATCTGAGCAAAGGGTAAGAGCCTACGACAACACTCAGAGAACAGTCATGGGGATAGTCCTTCTTCGTCTCGTTATTGGCCCTTTTGGAAAAGAAGCTGAATTCCAGGTCATCGACATCCCCGTTTCCTTCAACCTGCTGCTAGGTAGGCCTTGGTTGGACAGTCTGGGTGCAAATACCATCAACGATCCATCAAAAGGTTAAGTATGTCTGGGAGAATAAAGTCTGTGATATCCTCGGGGACAGCTGGGTTCGTTCGTCCGAAACATCATCAAGCGCACCAGTTCTAGAATTACAGCTGCGAGAAAAAGAAGCAAAAATGGGAGGGTTCGAGTTCATCAGCATGTTGGAAGAGGAAAAGCCGAGGGAGTTTCTACTACTCCATTTTGATCAGTATGCCAGTCCAGTGGTCGCAGGGATCATGAAGAGAATGAGTTTCTTTCCAGGATTAGGGTTGGGGAAGAACCTTCAGGGCCTGCCTGAGTTTCCAAGGATCCCTACTCAGACTCACACTCACGGTCTGGGGTACCAGCCGACAAAGAAGGAGCTGAGAGCAAAGAAGAAGATAGCGGACGCACCAATGTACCCTTATCAAAAAACACTCAACGGTTACTTCATAAAGGAAGGAGAAGATTTCTCCTTCTGTGGCTTCCCAGAGCCATGGATGGAGCAGAAAGACAAATGTCTAAAGCCAGGGTTCGAGATCTTTTTCTCCCATGAGTTTTCCAAGTACAAAGACCCATTTTTTGCAAATGCTTGAAAAGTCTGTTGTTACCGTCAACGATTGGATCGGCGTACTGGACGGACCAATCATGCAGAACCTGTTGAGCGAAGAAGGGATAAAAGCAAGAGGAAAAGGGGAAGACAAGGGTTTAGAAGTCGAGGCTGAGGATGAACCGGAAGGAGAGCCAAAGGAAGAAGGAGACGAACTAGAGGAAGCACCAGAAGAAGCAAGGAAGACGGAAACCGGAGAACAGCCAGTTTATAACACCATGGAGCTCAAGCAGGGAACCGACAAGGAGTGGGTCTTCGAGTCTAGTGATAAGTATCCCCCTCACCCAGAGTCTGTAATGGCCCAAATGAGGCGTCTTACTATTGCTATGTCTGTTGTAATCACTCCTAACAAAATCAATAAAAACATAACTGATTCTGCCTACTCGAATGCGCTTAATGAATGTGGTAAATGTGAAATACCTAATGAATTGCAAAAATTAGTTGAAAAAGAAAATGAATTTGCATGCAAAATCATAGAGAACACCCTAACAATTAATCTGGGAAATGAAGACAACCCTCAAAATGTTTTTATTGGCTCAACATTTAGCAATGAAGAAAACAAAGAACTAATCAATCTATTAAATGAATTCAAAGATGTTTTTGCATGGTCTTATAATGATATGCCAGGTATTGATCCAAAAATAGTCCAGCACCACATCCCTCTCTTTCCCAATTCAAAACCCATAAAACAAAATTGAGGCGAATGAGGCCAGAATGGGCACTTAAAGTGAAAAAGGAGGTTGAAAAGCAATTAAAGGCTGGATTCTTGATGGTCACCGAGTATCCTGAGTGGATTGCCAACATTGTACCTATCCCAAAGAAGGATGGTCGTGTTAGGGTTTGCGTTGATTTTTGAGATTTAAACAGGGCGAGCCCTAAAGACGATTTCCCGCTACCCCACATCGACGTGTTGGTTGATAACACTGCTGGGCACGAGCTTCTATCTTTCATCGATGGATTCTCTGGGTATAATCAAATCCTCATGGTGCCCGAGGATAGGGAGAAAACCATGTTCATCACTCCATGGGGGACATATTGCTATAGGGTCATGCCATTCGGACTTAAGAATGCAGGTGCGACCTATCAAAGGGCTGCTACCACTTTACTACACTACATGATCCACAAAGAGGTGGAGGTGTATGTGGATGATATGATTGTGAAATCCAAAGAGATGGGCGGGCACCTAGAAGCCTTGAGAAAGTTCTTTGAGAGATTGAGGGAGTTCAAAATGAGGCTAAACCCCCAGAAATGCACGTTCGGAGTCACTACCGGGAAATTATTAGGATTTTTTATTACTCAGAGGGGAATAGAGGTGGACCCCACCATAATAAAAGCCATAACCGAAATGAACCCACCGAAAAATGAGAAAGAACTGAGAGGTTTCTTGGGGAGAATACAGTTCATCAGCCGCTTCATTTCCAAACTCACCTTAACCTGCGACCCACTGTTCAAACTGCTTAGAAAAGGAGAGAAATTCAAATGGGACGCCCCTCGCCAACAAGCCTTCGACAAAATCAAAACCTACCTCCAGAACCCACCTGTCCTATCACCACCCTTGCCCGGGAGACCCCTGTTACTTTATCTCTCCGTATCTGAAGACTCGATGGGGTGTATGCTGGCCCAAGAAGGAGAAGAGGGGCACGTGGAGAAGGCCATTTACTACTTGAGCAAAAGAATGGTCGGATATGAGTTAAATTATTCACCCTTAGAAAAGGCCTGTCGGGCCTTGGTTTGGTGTACCCATCGCCTTCGCCACTACATGCTAGCCTTCTCTGTAATCCTGATATCCCGAATGGACCCATTAAAATACCTATTCGAAAAGCCCGTCCTGACCAGTAGGATTTCCCGTTGGACCATGATGCTAGCTGAATTCGACATCAAGTATGTCACTGCCAAGTTTGTGAAAGGAAGGGCTGTCGCGGAGTTTTTAGCCGACCTCGCTATAGAATCCGAGGACAAGGGAGAATTTAAGTTCCCGGATGAAGGAATAATGGAGGTTAAGGAGGATTTGTGGAAGATGTATTTCGATGGAGCCGCCAATCAATTAGGATACGGAGTTGGAATCATTCTCATAGCACCCAATGGGGCCCCTACCCCATTAGCTGTCAAACTCAAGTATAACTCAACCAACAACACCGCGGAGTACGAAGCATGCATAATTGGGATGGAAGCAGCCTTGGCTTTGAAAGTCGGACAGATTGATGTCTTCGGGGATTCCAATTTGATCATATCCCAAGTCCGAGGAGATTAGAAGGTAAAGCATGAGAAATTGAGACCTTACCATGACTACCTGGAAAATCTGAAAGCGCAGTTCAAAAGGATTTCTTTTTACTACCTCCCTCGCGAAGAAAACCAACTACCCGACTCCTTGGCTACCTTAACCTCGATGATCCAAATCCCCTCCAAAACCTCCATGATCCCGCTATCCATAGAAGTGAGGAATCAACCGTCATTTGAAATGACCGCGGCCATGGAAAGAGAAGATGAAGTGTCTTGGTATGAAGATGTCTGGAACTTCATTAAGAAAGGAGAATACCCCGAAGGAGCCTCAGAAAAGGACAGGAAGGTGATTCGACGATTCGCCGCTCAGTTTGTGATTTATGCAGATAGGCTATGGAAGAAATCCTACACCGGATATAACCTGGAGTGCCTGTACGGGAAAGAAGCTAAGAGAATGATGGAGAAAATACATGAAGGAGTGTGTGGGCCCCACATGAACGGGCACATGCTGGCAAAGAAGATCATCCGACAGGGGTACTATTGGACGACCTTGGATAAAGACTATTCTGAATACGTTAGAAAGTGTCACAAGTGTCAGATTCATGCAAATCTGATGCATACCCCGCCGTCACAGCTCTATAGCATGACCACCCCTTGGGCATTTTTCGTGTGGGGGATTGACATTATTGGTGAAATAGTTCCAAAGGCTTCCAATGGGCACTGATACATAATCGTGGCGATCGATTATTTTACAAAGTGGGTAGAGACAGCCTCGTATGTAACTTTGAAAGCCAAGGACGTGGTGAGTTTCATCGAAAAAAACATAATCTGTAGGTATGGGGTCCCGAATGAGTTTATCTCCGATCATGGCAGTCATTTCCAAGGAGAGGTTATCCCGTTCCTGGAAAAGTATAAGATCACTCGCCATCAATCATCTCCGTATAGGCCTCAGACGAATGGAGCAGTAGAAGCAGCAAATAAAAATGTTAAAGCAATCTAGGGGAAAATGACGGATACATATAAGGATTGGCATGAGAAGCTGCCATTTGCTTTGTGGGGATACCGAACCTCGGTGAGAACTTCAACGGGTGCTACGCCGTATTCATTGGTCTACGGGATGGAAGCCATTCTCCCAGTCGAAGTAGAAATACCCTCCCTTAGGGTTTTACAGAGTGTGAGATCACCGAATCGGAATGGGTACAAGGAAGGTATGAGGAGTTGATGTTACTCAATGAGAAGAGGCTGGCCGCAATAAACCATACTCGGGGGTACCAGAAAAGGATAGCTCGTGCTTTCAACAAAAAGGTTCGCCCAAGGAAGCTTGCTGAGGGTGATCTAGTCCTCAAAGAACTGAAAGTGCCTGTTTACGACCCCAGAGGAAAATTCAAACCCAACTGGGTCGAGCCATACATCATTAAGACTCTCCTTTCCGGAGGAGCGGCCTCTCTCATGGACCTAGACGGGGTTGAATTTAAGCAACCAATTAACCTCAATTGCCTCAAGAAATACTTTGCTTAAAACCGTTTCTTTCAAAACCTCCTACCTTGATGAACTACGCTTGACCTGATTCCCGTTAGGGGATACGTAGGCAACCTACTTGGTTCGGTCATTAAAAATAAAACCGCCCGAGCGGCGTCTTCCTTCAAACCTTGAATCGAACTACTACAGGCCTGATACCCATTCGGGGATAAGTAGGCGGGCTCTCAAAAGCCTTTGGCCCATGAAAACATAAAAGAAAAAAAAAACATGTGCTAAACTAGGGGCAAACTGGTGTTTGCCTAGAACCACTTCGAAGCCCTAAAACCAGGGGCAAACTTCGTTTGCTAGTCGAAGAACCCAGATACAAGACCCCCTTTTTGGATCACTTGGCTATCAAATAAGTACTATAAAGAAACAGATGAGAATTCATGGCATAGAAAGAGTAAAGCTTTAAGCAAAAAGCAGAGTAAAGAGCCGAGTAAAAACATTAAAAGGAGAATTCTTCATAAAAAGGTTAATCGAAGGAGTGAGCACTTTGATTAAGCATGTTAGAACTTTCCTAAAAGATAACAACATGTCTTGAAAGAGAAAAATAAGGAAAATCACGTTCAAAAGCGCGAAAAGAGTAGGCAGGGTCTGTCAGAAAGATTTGATGAAATGTCAAACTTTTCCCTATTTTTTTCGTCTACTTTATTGTGCATGTGTCTATCAAGCTCGTCTCGCAACCAAGGCCTGGATCTCTAGAAGATACTAGGCAGTAGGTACAGTCTGAGTAGGAATCCTCGGGCACGGAGCAGCCATCCTGCTGTGCCAAGCCTCAATGAAAGCCTTCACAATAGAAGGACGCAAGGTGGACCCCTTTGTGAAATCAGCAGTCACAGATTCAGTGGTATCCTGTAAAAGCCCAAACTGGCGTGCCACTCGATCGGGAATGTAGAAAGTAGTAGTACGCAAACCCGGCAGCCAGATGTTAGGTCGCCCAGGAAAGCATACGACAATAGAGCAATGAAACCACTGCGGACAGACCCAGCAGATATAACTGGAAGAGAGGCCCTGGAGCCAACCAAGCCATGCATCGGCAGAATGAAATAAGCTGTGAATCTCCACACGATCATAGGGAAGTGACCCGCGAAGATGGGAAGGGTGTATAAAGAGGCCCAAATGCTCCATGAGCCAAATCTGCAGAACAAGAGGTGCCCCGACAGATAATGTGGCCCCGGTAGCATGAGCATGATCCAGTCCTATCAAAGTCTCGCCGATAACCAGCATGACTGTGCTCTTCATCTCCCTCAATCTGCAGGCAATGGGTATGAGAATGTCGGAGGATGACTGAAAGAGAAAGTAAGAAAGCATAGCAATCGATAGGGCGCTACGCCGTATAACTTGATACCTGCTATCGTAAGGATCCCCAATGGGAGCATAAACAGAGGAGAGGCGCCCAAAGTCGACCTGTCTGTCGTGAATGAAAGAGCCCGCGGCACCACTTGATTTATGGAGAAGAGCTGCCAAATCCTGGACATACCCGGCTTGCACTGAAGGAACAGTCAGATCCGCGGAAGGGTCAATATGAAGGATAGCACTGAATTTCTCAAACAAAGGACAAATCTCTTGATGACTGAAACGGAAGACATGGAGCGAAGGATCCCAACATTGGACAGCGGCTTGAAGCAAACTTTCGTTAAGAATCATTCGTCGGAAGGAGAAGAGGTCGTTTAGCCTGGAAGACTCAAAGTTAAGCTTATCAATGCCCGAGAGAGTATCCATCCATGGGAAGAGGATTTGGGAGCTAATGGGGGCCATTTGAAAAGAGGAGAACAAAGGAAGATAGTGTTTTGCGAAGTTTTGAAGAAAAGAGGGTATAAATAGGGGTAGATCCGCCTGAAGTCAAGGCGGCACTCGGTAAAGCAGAACGGCACTCGGCGAAGTGCCGCGCGGCAGTCCGTGAGTGCCGTCGCGGCTTTCACTGACTGCCGTAGCGGCACTCACCGAGTGCCGCGGAGACCTATCTGAGTGTCGTTCCGGGTTTTTCATTGGCCAGGGTCTGTTTGTAACACTTTTAGCCCACCTGCAAACAGAAAACTAAATAAGGAACAATAAAACGTGCGCTTCATGTAGCACGAGCAATAAGGACTAAGCCATAATCGCATACATTCATTCATTTCATTCATGAATAAAAGAGATAAAAGCATTCAAAGATCAAATAAAAGGGGGGACCAAGCTATGGCCCCACATACGGCAAGAGAAGGACCAAGCTATGGTCGCACATACGGTGAATATTAATAAAAAAGCAAAATATAATAATAAAGGTATTTAAAGTGCCTATCCTACTGGCTATCATGGAGCCGTCATCAAAATAAAATGTATGTATACAAACATCTGAATAAAGTATGCATCCTCCAAAAAACACTCAAAAGAAATAAAAGGTAAGAAAGAAAAAGCAGGATCAGCCTCGACCCCGGCCGCGAGTCTGACGGGTCGTACGCCTGAGGGGCTCTTCCTCCGACTCCGTCCCGCTACCTCCGTCGCTCCCTCCACGTCCTCCGTTATCGCCGCCTCTGGCTCGACCCCCGCTGCTACCTCCACTGCTACCACCACCTCGCCCCGCACCTCGTCCAGCACCACCAGGAATGTCGCTGAGAGGAATGCCGAACTGCTGAAGCTGCCCCACCTGCTGGGACAGGACTCTAATCTCCTCCGTCTGAAATAAGAGAGGATAAGTCCAGAAAGTGTTGAAAGGACGAATGGAATACTAAGAATAAAAGGGTAAAGATCATACCTGGGCCCTCAACTGAGCCGCAGCAGTCGCCCGAGCCCCCTCAGCCTGAAAAACAAGAATCAAGAATAAAGATTAGCAAAAGGAGAGGCAATCAAAGTCAAAGTGAAAAGCGGGGATAAGTTCCTTACCATCCACTCTTGTCCGAGAACCCACTGCCGCACGCTGTGGGCATACGTCAAGCCCTCCTCCACATAAGCATGCGGGACGACGTCGTAATGAAGAGGAATAGTGGGTGCGCCCTGTGAAAGTCGGGGGATCGTCATCAAGAAAGGCTCGCCGAACGAGACGGTCGACATGGTCCAATCCCACTCAGGCAAGGCAGGAGGACGAGCCGCAACAGGAACAGGCTGCAAACAAAAAATAATAAAACATAAGTAAAGAATGAAAGAAAACTCATAAAATGATGAAGGAATCATTTACTCACCCGAGTCACTTCCATCAGAGGAAAGTTCGACATCAGCTTAGCGGCACGGAAGGGCGCATATCCTGTGGGGGGATCCAGGAAGCCGTGAATACCCGAGCCCATCAGAGCAGCCATGAGCTCGCTACCCTGGAGTGTGTCTGTGGCCCTCATAGAGTCAGGAGTAGGGTACGGCATAAAGAATCCGGGGGCTGCCAGTGACTGCCTAGTCACCCTCTCTCCCAGGTACCACGCCTGGCCCTCTGGCCCATCAAGAAGTCGCCTCGTCAGGTCATATCCAGCCGACTCTCGGATCTCCGCGCGAGCATCAGGAAGCACCCTAAGCCATGGCTGCCAGTGAACATGCTGCTCCCTCAGATTCGTCAGGAAGTTCCTGAACTAAACAAAATCGTGGGCCCCAGTCTTCCGCCCGACTCTATCCTTCGCCCATTTCAGCCCTTGGGGCATGATGAGGGCGTCAGCACTGCGCGTCTTAAGGGACATCATGCGAAGATACTCGTGGGACCAAATCTGTAATGTAAAAAGAAAAAAAAAGGGTTAGTCTCACAATTTAAATAAGTTTCTGAAAGTGCAATAAGCAGTGAAGCATAGAAAAGGTATACCTCCCACACTCTCCAATAGCTACTGATGAAAGCCAGCCTGTCCCGGGAAATGTCACCCATATGCCAGTACAAGATGGCTAATCCTGCACCAGCCCAGTCGTACTCCTCGACCCGGTCCAGGTGCTCCAGGGACACTACCAGGGAAACATCGATCCGATCACCCTTGGTGCTCAATAAGGAGCACCCCAGTATGTACATGAGAAAACCCCGGGCCATCTGCTCATCAGTAAAACCCTGCTAACCCCTAAATGTATCCATGAACCATCGGGTTGTGACCAAAGACTCCTCCGGGACCACTCCCAATAATGGCTCCACCTGGTCCCACTCCTGGTCCGTCAGACGCCGCAAAGGCTCTCCACCAAAGGCAATGCCTGTAATCATCGAGAAGTCCAGGGGGGTCATCGTCATCTCCCCAAAGTCAAAGTGGAACGTACTAGTAGTGTCCCACCACCTCTCTGCCAGAGCATGAATCTGTCGCAAGTCGTTGGAGCTCTTCGTCAAGAGTTTAACGAAGTCTCCAAACTCGGCCGCATCCACCAAAGCTCTCACCGGCTCGCTCAGCAATGTGTACCACTCATACCCGTGAGCGAGGCTGCCATGCCCCTTTAGGACCTTGGGCTGCAGCTGCAAAAAAGAATCACAAGTTTTAATATCAGTAATTGGATAAAAAAGAAAATAATAATAACAATAATAATAATAATAATAAAATAAAACAGATGGTAATAAGGGAACAAGGAAAAGCGACATAAAAAAATGAGAAGGAAATGGAAAATCTGGAAATATTCGTAGAAATTTCACGAGCACGGCACTCGTTTGCAGATGTAATAAGAAAAAGCACTTGATGTTCTAGAGAGATTTCAAGAAAAAGAAAAAAGAGAGAGAGAGGAATTTGTTCACATTTTCAAAGTATATATATATAAACTTGTGAAGGTTCAAAGCAAATTCAGGTTCAAAGGAGGCATTAGTTTCAAGTGCTGGTTCACAAGTATTCAAAATTAGGTTAGAACAATAAAAGGGCGCTTGGAACGCTCAAGAAAATTCACAAGTATGATAAACACAGGGGAATGTTTAAAAAAGCATCGCAAAAACGAAAGGGAAAATTCATGAGTGTAAGGTTCTTTATTCACGAGAAGTGCTTTGAAATCTCGATCAACACAAACGGCTTTCAGAAGTCCTTGAGAAAAGTCGAAAGAAAAAAATAGGAAAATTCAAGCATAGCATTCGTTTTTATGAGAAGTTTTGAAGTTCATAAGAAATAAAAATAAAATGGATAATAAATTTCTTTAAAAAGGGGCATGGAATAAAGTGTTCGAGACATTCGAGGGATCCACAAGCATAGCATTCACATCTGAAACAGGGCATCTAATAAGTTGTGTCGATTGTATGTTGCATTTATATAGAGAAAGAAATACAGGAAAGAAATGAATGAAAAATAGAAAGAGGAGCGGCTACCTTGCGCTTGAACGCGCGGGCAGATAAATGCTCGTCCGGGTCCCGGAGCTGGAGTGTGGCGTCTGGATGGTGAGTGGCCGTATACTTGGCCTTCTTCTTTCTCCCCGAATCGCTCGCCATGATCTGTCAAGGAAAAGAGAGAATTTGCGTGTTAGATTCATGGAAATTCCAGGAAAACAAAGAAATAAAAGAGATTAATCAAGTTTTAATCAAGCAGAACTAACCTGAATAAGTCCCGGCTAGATCAATACAAGCAAAAGAGAAGTGGAAAAATTTCTCCAGAGGGATTTCGGATTATAGAGAGTTGAGATAATGAAATGAAATGAAGTGAACCTCTCGGTATAAGCCACTGCCGCTCAAACGCGGCACTTGATATTTGTGCGCGGTACTCGGTGGACTGCCGCGCGGCACTCGATGACTGCCGCTACGGCACTCAGTGAGTGCCGCACGGCAGTCACGGACTGCCGCGAAAATCCACGTGTGCCGCGTTTAAGTCGGTTCAAAGATCCTTCATTTCCCCCCCAAAATTCAAATCAGGTCCCAAAAATTGAATTTTAGGCCCCCAAAATTTGCCATCATTACACTTTTGGCCCTCGGGGTCATTTTTTAGGTTTAAATTGGCTACAAATTTCAAAATTTAGGATTATATATGAGCCCGTGGGCTCCCGATTTTTGAAAATTGAAAATATTTGAGCCCGTGGGCTCCCAATTTTGAAAATTGAAAATATTTGGGCCCGTGGGCTCCCGATTTTGAAAATTGAAAAAGATTTCAAGAATATAACGGATTTATATTCTCGGTTCTCGTAACAGATTTGCGCTAACCCTCGTTTTGGGAATATAACGGATTAATATTCCCGGTTCTCGCAACAGATTTGCGTTAACCCTCGTTTTGGGAATATAACGGATTTATATTCTCGGTTCTCGCAACAGATTTGCGTTAACCCTCGTTTTGAGAATATAACGGATTTATATTCTCGGTTCTCGTAACAAATTTGCGTTAACCCTCGTTTTAGGAATATAACAGATTTATATTCTCAATTCTCGTAACAGATTTGCGTTTACCCTCGTTTTGGGAATATAACGGATTTATATTCCCGGTTCTCGCAACAGATTTGTGTTAACCCTCATTTTGAGAATATAACGGATTTACATTCTCGGTTCTCGCAACAGATTTGCGTTAACCCTCGTCTTGAGAATATAACGGATTTATATTCTCGATTCTCGCAACAGATTTGCGTTTACCCTCATTTTGAGAATATAACGGATTTATATTCTCGGTTCTCGTAACAGATTTACGTTTACCCTCATTTTGAGAATATAACGGATTTATATTCTCGATTCTCGCAATAGATTTGCGTTTACCCTCGAAATCAAATCAAAAGCATCTTCATGACCCTCGTAACGGATTTTGCATCGGTCAAGAATTAGGTAATCTCCCCTGACTAACGCGTCACGTAAAGTGCGTCGTACGTAGGGAAGACATGATAAGCGTGGCACATGTGTGACCAGGTCAATTCAGAAGATACCATTGCATAGCACTTGCATCACTACAAGATAGGTGCATTCATCCGTATGGTTACTTGTGCTTGTATATGTTTGGCTCTTGTCCGAACTACGTCTTGGTCTGATTCCTCATGGGATACGTAGGCAGCTCACCGTTGAGCAAGACCAACATGAACCGTTTGTGAAGCCATTTTTGCAACGCATTTTGTTTTACCTAAATTCGACAGTCTGGTCAAAGGTTTGTCTTCACACAGGCTTTGACATTCACTCGTGGGACGCGTTGCCCCCACGAACTTTGTCAAAGAGGGGCAAAATGTAGACACCCCAATTTTGACTGACCGTCGAATTTAGGAAAGCGTCACCTCCACGTCCGATGATGATAAGGACCGAAAGGATTCGAAGTATTCCAAGCTCTTCAGTGAGTGCCGAACGGCATTCAGTGAGTGCCGGCCCGGCATTTACTGAGTGCTTCTGACTGTCGTTTGCTTTTAAAGTCTGTATTTTGTGGTACAATACGTATATGTATGTGGATAAAAACAAAAAACTGATAAAGTAAGGTTGACAAAAATACGGCAATCAATAATTTGGCGCGACACTGACTGAGAGCCGCGCGGCAGTCACGAAATGTCGTCGCGACAGTCACAGAGTGCCGCAGCGGCATCCACGGACTGCCGCAGATGACTTTTGACTGCCGCCCTGGGCAGCAGTCTGTCTAATTTCAGGAAGTATGTATTGTACCACCAAATGAGACATTTACACCTGTCTTTTACTCCGAATTCACTGAAAATACTTGGTAATTTTGTCTATAAAAGAGGGAGGATCTTCCTTGAGAAAGGAGAGGTGAGACATACAACACAATGCACAAGAGATAACCATCACTACACTAACATACTTTTGAGAAAGAAAAGAGAGAGTTTTGGAGAGCTTGAAGAAGAGTTTGGAAGATCTTCAAAAGGAGAGAAACTTTGAGGATAGTTTGGAGGTGATCCTCTAACCATAGATTGTTTATTTACATTCTTTATTTTGAATCTCTAATCCTCAAACTATTTTTTATTTTCTTTGCTCCATTTCTTTTGTTGGTCATACTTCTTTCTTGAGACTCTTAGAGATTCTCAATATCTCTCTTAAAATCTCTTGAACATGATCTTTTGAATCCCATGTAAGCTTGTGCTTCACATGAGAATCAAAAGTTTGATCATCACTTCATTTTATAAGCAAATAGATGGATCCAAGTCCATACTCATGACTTGGGTCCTCTAAACTTGATGTTTCATGGAATCCTTTCTATATTCCTTTGAGACTCATGAGTATTAGTCATGTCTTCATCTCCAATGACCATCAAATGGTAGGAGAAAGTTGTTTTGAGTCTAAGCCCATCTCCATGGTTTAGATTCCTTATCTTGAGATTTCATGAAGTCCATTCATACTTCACTTGAAATCTATAAATATAAAGGTCTTTAGCCTCCAATGACCATCAAATGGTAGGAGAAGATGGCTTAGTTTAAGTCCAACTTCATGGTTGAATAGTTGGGGTTAACAAATAAAAGTTGAACTTGACAAATGAAAACAGTGAGTTCACAAACTGTTTTTGATCAAAGATTTTTAGTTCGAAATCTAACCGTTGGAATCAAGTGAAACCAACGGGAGGGTGTCAATAACTCAAAGTTCTACCACTGCAATTTTTGTTTTAAAGAAATTTCATGTTTAAAGTGGTTTGGTCATGATTTTTGGGAAGTAACAATAATCTGCCCAGAGTTTCAGCACAACAACACTCTTTTGAAATAAGTAAATAAGGATTTCAATTAAGTGTTTGTGGCCCAAAATAATTTTTTCTAAGTAGACTAATGTTTTAGGAAGTCCCTCTAAAAAGAACAAAGCATTTCTGATCTTTTTGCTATTTTTAAAAAATCGTGCAAGAACTCTGGACAGAAGGTTGTAGAATGTTGAGTGATGTCTGATTTTCGTCCAATTCCTGGAGATTCGACCGTTGAAACTTTGATTTTCTTTTTGGGATAAAAACTAGACACACATAGGCATCTTGTGTCCAAAATTCATCAGGATCAAATAATGGGAACCATGCTTTTTGATTTTTTAAAATTATGATCTGCTCTTAGCAATTTCCAGAATTCTGTAATAGTTTTTCATCAATCTTATGAATAATGGCTTAGATGAAATTTTCATGAGTCAAGGTTCAAACCATGTTTCAATAATGATTAGTTAAGCTTGGATTCAACGTTTAAGTGATCCAAACCATTGAGTATTTCATAATTCATTCTTGCTCACGTACATATTCATCCATGTGGCTTGATGCTTGCAATTAGGACTTGTGTGCTTTAGATTTAATCACATTTTTATGGATTTATGCTAGAAGTCTAGGATTGGTATTTAAGGTCCAACTTTATATTTTGTATATCATGTGGATTAACCCTTTGTTTTGTAGCGCTATTGAGGTACGATTTCTTAACCCCTCTCTAGTTTATTGTATCATTCGATTTTAATTTATCTTTGACTTCAAGCGCGAGACCTTAGAATTAGGACTTGCCTTACTTGTATATATGGATTAGAGACTTTATTCCTAGGTTTTATCTATTTGCATGCATTTGCACGTTTAATATCCGCTGTTGGATCCCGGGTAAGTTCTCTTGTTCCCTATTGCACATCATATTGCTTGCTACTTGAAATATGTGGCTTATGAATGATATTTTGCCATTAGCAATTTTACACCCTTTGGACATGCTTTTGTGATGAATATGTATATATGTATTAGTTGGGGGCATGCTTAGATTAATAAAATTGATTGAAAGGATGTTGAGTAGAGGCCTATCGCAAGATAGGATGAGAGAGGGTGTTTTAGTCTGACGGGCTCCTTCCTCTCTCATTCCATAATCCCCGGATCTAGTTAATCTCTGGTTTCTGAAAGATCAGTTTGCTTTGAAAATGGTTTCTTAATTTTCCTTTTAAAAAAAATTAAGTGGCGACTCATTTGTTTTTGAATTCAAAATTTAGAAAAGAATTTTAAAAGAAAAGCAGTGGATAAAAAAGAAAACTGCGATATCCACAACGCCTACAAAACAAGTTTCCAATTTCAACTCCTCTTATGCTCTTTATTTTAAAATTCTCCAACACTTAATTTGAACGAAGGTTTACTTGGAATTGTTTCTAATTTGGATTAAAGGGGGAAAAAAAGATAAGTAAATTAAAAACTTTGAACAAAGATTCAAAGAAGGATAAAAGTAATGATAGCAGTGTATTAAATAGAACACCTAGTTGTATAAACGCTACAAGCTATGAGCCTGTTTGGGATGGCGTTACAACAGCTTTTTGTCACGCCCCGACGTAGCATAAATAAGGAAAGCGTTTAATTTCCTTTATGGACCCGTAGGTCGCGACAGTTTGAAGGATCGATTCCGTCCCAAACGTCAAACAACAATAAACAATAATCAGAGTAGAGCAATCAAAGTTTACAAATATTGTTCTAACTTATTACATCTTACGATACGGGGTCAACTAAGGCACAGACCGCCTTAAAACAAAACAATAACTTATCATCTACTACAGTCACCCTTATAAACAAACAGTTTAAAACTTAAAACATATAACTTAAATATGCAATGATGATAACAGTTTCTCTTCCAAAAGCAGCCGTTCTCAATTAGCATAGTCATAAGGCTCGGCATAGTCATAACCTGAAAAGCCTGAACACGAGTGTCCAGGACGCATCAACGTCGTCAGCTTCAAGAAGCTGGTGAGTATTAAAAACATAACTTTAAATGTAACACATACCCACTTACCTTTTTCCATTTTAAGTTTGTAAAAATCAACGGTTTAACTATAGAAAGAAATCAATTATAAAAATAACAGGGAATATATTTTAAAGTCGTTCATTCATTTAAAACATATGATCGTGTATGAGACAATGCACCACGCTCATCTTACCGACTCTTTTCTCTCGATAAACACAACAACCCACTATCTCACTCCAGTATCTTTGAAATACTAAGATAGCCACACTTTAGCAACGGGGTGCCAGGGAATGTCCAATTTGCCTCACACTTTGGTCCGGGGTACCAGAGAGTGTCCAATGCCTCACACTTTGAATACATAAACCACCATGCAAATACCGGAGGGACCCTCACGCAGTATCCAGACTCGGGTATCAGGGAGTGTCCGTAGCCACACTTTAGCACTACCATGGGTGCCAGGGAATGTCCAAGTTCGGCGTCACACACTTTAACGCTACCATGGGCACCAGGGAGTGTCCAACTTTGCCACCGTCACATTACAAAGATACTCTCACCGCAATCTCAACACGTCACACTTTGGTACACAATAACCAGGGAGTGTCCACCACACAATCTCAATCTCAATCTCAATCTCAATCTCAATTTCATACTCTTTCCACACTGACCATTACTCTTTTTCACTCTGACTGACACCCACATGCATGTACCACTGACTCCACATGTATGTCATGAAATTTTAAACATAAAGGAATTTAATGAATTAAAGGAACAATGTACGTACGGGGATCGATAAGTCATAATACATTGTTTTAATCTTTTCCAACATAACCAATAGTATTCTTTTTTAATAAAATTCCCAAGCAGAACCTTAACAGCGCTTTAAAATTAATCCAAACAGTCCCTTATACGAAAACACACAAAAACCAAAAACTGCCAGAAGTCGCGCGAGCGGGCCGCTCGCGCGAAAGGTCGCTCGCGCGGGCCGCTCGCGCGATGTGCCCAATTTTCATTTTATTATAAAAACTTTTCTTTCTGCCTGAAATTAGCCATCTCGCGCGCGCGGGTCGCTCGCGCGAAAGGTCTCTGGCGCGACCCTCGCTCGCGCGACCTGCCTATTTTCATTTTATTAAATAAAATCTTTTCTGTCTGCCTGAAACTACGCGGCTCGCTCGCGCGATGGGTCGCTCGCGCGATCGTGGCGCGAGATGAAGCAGAGGCTTCATCTTCTTCGTCAGAACTGCTCTGTTTCAGATTTTCAGGGGTCTTTTGACCCATTTTCAATTCTGGAAGTAAATGGGGCATGTAATATATGATTCTCTTCGGTTTTTCACAAGGATTAAGAATCTACAACTAATTTACCATGAATCAATCTATAACTCAAGAATTTTATGAAAAACTAAAAGATCACAAAAATAATTTTCTTATATACTTTTTCATGTGATCAAATTAGACTCTAAAACTTCAAACATAGTATATATGATATATGACCTTTCATAATCATCTCTAAAAACGGATTTTGGTTAAGTTTGAAAAATCAAAGTTTCTAAGCTTTGAAATTCCAACGTGTGATCATCAATGGAGATTAACAATTACATACACTCAAGTAGTAACTAAGCATGAATTACATCTAAGAGTGAGTTTAAAATACTCACAGATTGGAAAGGATGTGTGTTTGTTGAGAAAGAATAAGACCAAACAAGAAATACTCCAAGCTTGGCTATGGAGTTTAAGAGCTCTCTCTCTCTAAAATTTACTGAAATTCCCTTCTCTAAACTCTCTGTGTTCTCTCTTTGAAATTGATGTGCAGAATGTGTGTGTTTGAGAGAGTATGTGAGTGTATGAGTTATATAGAACTCACATTCTTGGGCTCCAAGTTGTGAGTTGTAATCTACACTCAATAATTAAGTTTGATTAATCCACTACTAATTGAAGGAAAACACAGCTTATACATTCATACATATACATTACACAGATAGATTAACTCTACAGATTTTGAAAGGGTAATGTAGATCAATAGGGGCCAAGCTTAAGATGTTTGGGAAATTTGCTTTTGGCCACAATATAACACACACACACAAAGCATTACCAAACAAGGCACATCCAATGATGAGTTGCCATAAATAGAAATAAAGTATAAGTCCAATCACACTTTACATCACTTCCTAAAATCTGTGGAATCTTAGCACAGCGCGGACAGTTTTGAGTATAAACAAGTATTTTCGGGGCGCGGTGGTCACCACAGAAATATAGAAATTTCGTTTTAACTGGGAAATGATTTTATGATTTTATAAAAATACTGTTTGAGTCAAAAAGGAAATATTTCCACCGTTTTTGAAATACAGATTTTGAAATCCACACAGGTATTACTAACTTTATAAAAATTACAATTTGACCCCAAAAGAATATTAATTATGAAATAAAACAAGAAATCAGATTTAACATATAAGAATTATAAAGAAAAAAATGAGATCAACAATACAGATTAATCATGGAAATTCAAATTGAATTTAAATATGTCAAATGCAAATACAAGAATTTAAATGGAAATGCAGGTTGTTACACGATAGCTTTTAGGGGTCAAAAGTTAATTATACATGTTTGGGATTGAAAATGTCCAATCGCATACGCATTGCTATTCACGTTTTTATAGCGATCTTGACAAGCTGGGTGACTCCAACTTTACGAAATCGTTGCCAACTCAGGACACTACCAAATGACGAGAGTACCCTTGGACTTTTAGAACATTTACGCATCTATCCTCACTACAATACAAGTTTATGGTGAGAGCATATATAATGGACCAAAAACACTAGGCGCACAATGATTTGTACAAGCATGCAGCACAAGGTCCAGACCTTGTGCTGAAAAGCTTTTTGTGTGTTTAGACTTTTCAGCACAAGGTACAACCTTATGCTGCATGTTTGTACAAAATCGTTGTGCATCTAGCATTGCTCATAATGGACACGTTAAAGTACCAAATGTCAACAAATGTTGTCAAACTAAAGCTTTAGGACTCTTCAATGAATCTAGAGTAATGATTGGGTCATTAACAACTTTCATAAATAATATTTATTAATAGTTTTTTTTTTGTTGGGTGATAATGTGAGATTCAAATTATTTCAATGGACTTCATAGTGCTATCCAGAAAAGAGATAGACTATTAGTATATTGGGTTCTTTAGATTTCAGTCATTTATTATTGCCTTTTCTAAAAATTGATTCATTCTTTAAGTCAATTTAGAAATTAGTCCTTTACCTATTTTGAGGACCAAAATACCCCTACTCCCAAAAATCAGGGTTTTGAAATTCAAAACCCAGATTTGTTATATATATATATAAAGAGAGAATTAAAAGAGAAATTTAATAAATATCTCAACTCCCATAAATCAGGATTTTTAAATTCAAAACTTTGATTTGCTATACATATATATATATATATATAGAGAGAGAGAGAGAGAGAGAGAGTTAACAAAGAAATTTAATCTATTATAGTGAGAAATTTCTCACCTTTTTAACGTATTTGATGAGAAATTTCTCACCAATACTAGCCACATGTGAGAAATTTTATCTATTACAGTGAGAAATTTCTCACCTTTTTTCTTACCGAATAAAAACAAAATTTTCACCTTCAAAACTCAAAAGTACAACTCCACAGTTTGTGAGAAATTTCTCACACTGTCGAAAAAAAAAATCACAATTGAGATCTACAAATCATAATCATAACAAATGTTGAACAAAGAGGTGATTAATGAAAAAAATCCAAGTTGAGAATTCTACAAACTTAGTACGTAAGAATGACTGATGATTACAAAAATATAAATAAATAAAAAATAAACTACAAACTTGCATCAAATTCTATAGTCTATACAGCAAAACTCTCTTTTAGATCAATGGTCGACGTGCCTACTTTTTTGCCCATATATTACTAATTTCTTGCAACGAAAATGGCTGATAATTTCTTCTAGTTATAAACTATTCCTGCTGACTTTAGTATAACTTTGACATCCAAAACCATGTGGCCCATTGCTTTATTCAGAATCTTGTATCATACCATTCATACCCCCTTTCTCACATCCATAGATATTTGATTCTTAAAAAAATGGTGGTAGATGTCGGAGACGGTGGTGGTGTTGTTGGAATTCTCACTTGAAAGATCGAGTATAGGAGAATACCAAAAGAAACGTCCCCCTATACATTGCTGAAATTCAAGTTAGTATATTAACTTTAAACATAATTGTGGTTTACTCCACTAGTCTAAAATTTAGGAGTAATTTTGATTTAATCAAGTAACTAATATTGGCAACCTCAACAAGGAGGCGGTCACAAAGCCAAAAAATGGAAGATTTTAATTTTATATATAAATTGATAATGATCATAAATGCAAGGGTAATCATGTCATAATTAATACGAAAATATGGGAAAAGGACCAATTTTTAAATCATCCTTTGATTCAGGGATATATTTTCATAGACACAATATCAAAAGGACCAACCTTACATTAATTGTCTATTGAAGGACCATTTCTAATATTTCTATAGTATATTTTATTTGTAAACATTATTAGTGCCCATAGCAATACCGTGTCCATTAAATGTGGATCCCACGAATGCTTGTTAACTCATCTAGTAATTCTAGCAAGACGTTTAACGACTTATCTGACATAATTGGACAGAATTGTGTGTCAAATTTGCAAGAATAAAGTGGAGTCCACGTGTTAATGTATATATGTAATACACTTTCAAGCTAAAAGGGAAATGGGGCCCACATTTTAATGAACACATTAAATGCTCCATTGGAGCTTGTGTTGGTATATTGAATGTTCCACTACGAGTTAAAAGAGGATACATGACACTATTAATTGATTCTTTATAGAAATCTACGAATTAATTCTTCATTTAGCGTCTAAAATAGATTAAGTTCAACTTGAATTGTGTGTTTTGAAATTGATCCCTTGATATAACAAAATATTAAGAATTAGTCATTTCTCTAATATTCTGATGTATTTTTGGACGAACATGCCCTTATATCCTTTATTGTTTTAATTAATTTAAAATATACTATTATTAGATAGGATAATCGATTTTGCTGATTTTTAGGCATAATTATAAACCGTGTTAATGAGTTGCTGAAAAAGAGGGATGTGAAGTTATGCCTCCTTAAATCATGCATGAGGCCAATAATGTTTTGCTGAAATTATGTTGTTGGAAATTTGAAATGTTTGTTTTGGGTTGGATATTTGTGTTGTATATTTATTGTTGGTTTATTGTAAATCTGATATATTTTCTGATTAACAAGAAGATTTGATTCAAATATGTTGTATTTCAATCGTTAAGGGTTCTTATCTTTTCAATTCGTATGTAAATGGTGAGAAATTTCTCACCATTTGTCATTGGTGCTGCTATTGGTGTGAATATTTTTTACTGTCATAGTGAGAAGTCATCATTTTGTGACAAAATGATGAATAACAAAGTGAGTAACTCCTCATTTATTTTTTTGAATAGTGTAGAGAAAAGTCATCATTTGTGACTAAATGATGTATAACAAATTGAGAAATTTTTTATTCTTGTTCTGACAATCAATTTATTCACGGAGATTTTGGTGAGAAACTTCTCACCTTTTTTTGGAATGTCAGCAAAAAAATTACAGTTGATGGGAAGAAGGAAAAAAAAATTAAAATAAAAATAGAAAAAAAGGCCATGGTAATTTATACTATCAAATACATCCACAATAATTCATGTTGTTCAAAAACTAACTAGCAAAATTATTGTTTATATATTACACCATGATAATGTCTTCTATCCAAAAAAAATATATCGCAGATTGTATGCCTAAACATTGCTCATGTCGTCACAGCTTAGGGGTGGCAATTCGGGTTAGAAGTGTCATAATCAGGTCATAAACGGGTTGCGTGATTTTGGATTGATTTTTAGTTTCGAGTACTATTCAATAAAAAGTATGAACTTTTTAAATTTAATCGTGTCATGTCATGTCATAATCGGGTTGTCTCAGTAAAATGGGTTATCGTGTCAAAAATTGCCACCCCTAGACACAGCTGGTGTTCTTGCAATCTTCTAAACCTTGCTTGAACGAGCTGAAAACAAATATTACATAAACCCATCAGAATTGAAGCTGTTAGTGAAATTTCTCACTTACTTTGATCAGTAGAATCAGTCTGAAATTTCTCACTTACTTTGATTACCAGAATAAGTGTGAAATTTCTCACCTACATTGAAATTTCTTAGTTTTGTTTATACACATTTTTATGAAAATTTTTCACACTTTTACAAATTGTAGTTCTGTCACAGCCCGGTCCCACAATAGCAGAACCGAAGCCTGTGGCACGCCACGGAGGTTAAACCAATTCATTAACGTTTCCAAAAATTAGTTTTAAGAATACGCAGCAGAAAAGAAAATAATTCATTTTTAGAACCAGCAGTCCAGTCGACTGGGTCGGGGTCTCAGTCGACTGACTCAGAGGTTGTAGAGAACAAGAAATCTCCAGCAGCCCCCTCTAGTCGACTGACTCCGATGTCCGGTCGACTGATGCCTCAAATGTTCAGTCGACTGGGCCTGTCCGGTCTACCGAACCCAACCCAACAGAATGTATGATTTGAAAACAGCTTCCAGTCGACTATTTCCCATCTTCTAGTCGACTGATGTCCTTTGAAAACCAAAAGATATATCGTTAAAATAGGGGTCCAGTCAACTGTGTCCCTGGTCCAGTCGACTGTTTTCCTACAGCAGCCCCTTTCTACAGCATTTTCCCAGTTAACGGTTTTTCTGAATTCATTCAGGGACTAAACACACACTCTAAACTCATTCCAGAGTGATCTTAACTGGATTAAAACATTGTTAAGACATAATTACAAAAGTTTCCCATCTATTACAACATTACGAATCCGTTCCACGATTTTAAGTTAAACATAGTTAAAAGTCACAAAGTTCTTATTACAACAATTCTATTACAACACTACGAGAATAACATGATAAGATGCCTTCTATTGTGAACTCCCAAACCCACGTGCTCACTTCTGCGATTCCTCGCTGGCATTCACACCTGCAATGATTATTTGAATAATCACACATATTCGATTTGACTAAGCTAATGCTTAGTGAATAAAACAACAATGCACATGAATGATAAACATGCTCGTATTCACATCTCTACATTTCATACTAGTCTCTAGAGTCTCATATGTACGTTCCATACTTCTAATCCGCGATTCCTCGCCAATAAGTCCACATGAAAATGTAAGACCCACGTTTCTTTTCTTCAAACGTGCGACCTTAATGCCTATACGGCTCCACAAGATGGCTTGGTACCACGTGCTCCTTTGACCCAAATAACAACTCAACATGCTCAAATACATTTCACCGTGCTTTCGACATGATCAAACATATCACCGTGCTATTGGGCTTACTTAGAAATATAATCGCTCAATATGCACTATACAATATATATCTATAAGCTAACACATGCTTTTCATACAAAATATGAATACATGTCAAGAAATCATTCCAAAACACATAGTTGAATCACTCACCTCCGATTAACGCCCTTAAACTTCGATAAAAAAAAAATCCAAGCACAAAGAACGTGCAGTAGTCCATCTAGTACAATTCCTATGGATCAAATGTCCGATTATCAACTTTTTATGAAAAGTCTAGAAAATAACTTTTTGGAAAACTTAGCCAAACAAGCCCTAGTGGGTATCAAAACGAAGCTCTTACCTTGAGAAGTTCGAATATGAAATCTGGTGAAAAACAAACGGACAGAAGGTTGTCGATTTGTGACGGAAAGCTCTAAGCAACCAAATCCCCAAATCTCCTCTCTTGAATTTCTAATTTAGGGATTGAAGTTATGAAAATATCTCATGAGTTTCTATATATAGGCATGACTCTCGGGAATTACATTTACCTCTCCACGAATTCTCAAAACTTCTAATTATTGTCCAAAATTTCTACCACGGCTAATTCATCACTTCACAAGTGCAAATTAAAAATTATAAAAGTTTCCGACTAAGTTCCGTTTGGTTGATAAAATTCAAATTTCTACCTACCTTTACCAAAACTGCTAATTAGCCTACCAATTATGCAGCGTGTTAATTCGTCCTCACCAGGATACTAAAATTAACAACAGAAATATATTCTAAACTAGAAAATAATACAGATAATGAAATACACAGGTAAACATTTATTTTCAAATAAACATTTAGGGTATTCCACCATAAACGCCTCATACTCAGAGAGACTTCACCACAACAAAACATTCATTCAGCACAGTCTCAAAGGGTTCTCTAACACAGACACCCAAATCAACTTGTGAGTCAAAACTCACTCACACATGTGCCACAAATGCACAACACATCACATTATCATGCATGACAATGTAACAAAATGCAACAACACGTATACGGGTGCTATAAGTTCATTCAAAAAATATCAGTCTTCTATGTATATTCAACAAACGAATGAGAATAGCGAATGCAAGAATAATCAAGCTATTAATAAAGTTCTTTTCAACATATATAAACCGAATAGTGGATTCTAGCCTTTTGTACCCATCTCTGTAACTTTGATCGAAATCTTAATCATTTCTTTGATATTTCTTCCACCATTTTTTTCGTTAAAGTCAAGCTCTGCTTCAGACGATCTTAGATTGTGGGTCGATTTTGGTGAGATAAACTTGTGAGAAAGGAAATCCTTTCCTATTTATGGGAATTGCGAAATTAGGCTTTGGTGTTTAAATTTTGAATTCCTTATATATTGTGATTTGATGGGGAGTAATTTCTGCATATATATATATATATGAATTTAAAAACTGCACTGAGAGTATTTTGGTCTTCAAAAATATAGAAGGACTTATTCTTAAAAGGGCTTATACGTTGGACCTATTTCGAGAATGAATGTACATGAAAGGACTAAATATTAACTAACCCTTCTTTTTACCATTGAGTATTGCAGATGCTTTTATGCCAACCCAATTTTATGAAAAAAACTTTGCACATCTACTGCCCCTCTGACTTCAATGGAAAAATGTGAATTTTGCTTGTCTAAAGTATCCTGGTCTTTGTATTTAATACCCAAATTGTCTAAAGAGACAAACATCAATTTGGTTTATGAGTAATGCTACGCTTCTCAAATTTTGAATCTCAAATATTTTTCAAATACATGCAGCAGCGGGACCACCTTCAATAATAATGTGAACACTTCCACATCTTTCAATCAAAATTCACAGGGCCCACTGTCACATGTATATATTTACTTAGTTCAATATGTAACTAATTAATTATTTAATAATAATTAGTAATACTTATTAATCAAACTAAACTAAATAGGATATACTAATACTTTAATTAATTAATGTATTCAATACTTTTGATTATCTAATCAATTAATATATAATTATATTTTCGTATTTAGTTGTGTAACTAATTTAATTGTTTAATAGCAAAAATTAGATGATAAATATCAAACTAAACTAAGGATAATACTTGGGGCACAACCAAAGCCACAACCTTTTTTGCACAACTTCTATTTTGTGTCTATCTCTCTCCTAGTGGGCACTATGGGGTTACTGGCACTGTGGGACCCATCAAGAGAGAGATAGACACAAAATTAAGGTTGTGCAAAAAAGGTTATGGCTTTGGTTGTGCCCCAAGTATTACTCCTAAACTAAACTTCACTAGATATACCTAGTGGTACCATAGGTTCCTTCCCCGGCCTCCTTCTAAGACTATTAGTTCTTCGTATTAACCGAGAAGATGAACTTTTAGTCGTAGAAGAATTGTCAATGGATATTCTAGGTGGACATTTTAGAATAACATTTCCATTCTCATCCTGTATAACTTCTTGTGGCTCAAAGTTTTTTTATCAAAAGTTGGGGATGAGGATTTTCCAATATCCATTCTGTGGGAGGAGTAATCTCAGAACACTTAATCATTCTAAGAGCCGTTATGGATGATTTATCCATATTGGCTTGTATTAATACTGTGGACTGATCAGGATTATTTTTAATATTTAGAGTTTTAAACTCTGGACACATGGTGGTCATTACCTTATAATATACTCTGTATCCTACCAGGATGTTTTCACTTCCTGCTTTCATATTATATCGCTGAGTATGGATATTTAAGGTAAGTACATCCAAGATGTTAGCATCTGTTAAGCTAACACAGAAATTTGGGAAACTGTTAAAATAAACAGGACCATGACATAAACTTGATTCAATCATTGCTATAAGTGAATCTAAAAAGTTTAAATGTCTAGCATCTCTTAAGCATGCCAAAAGGGATGTGTCTAACCCTGTAAGGGTCATTGGTTTCATACTTACTTGTACCATTCCAATGTGTAAGAATTTAAATCCTTGTTCTAAATATTCTGAAATAGCCTGTGAAGTAAGCATTTGAAAACTTTCTTTTTCTTTAAGAATTTGATGTGAGCTTTCTACAGTCTTTATTTTATAAGACTTGTTTAAATTAAAAGCTGCTCTATGATATAACCTGTTTATAGGCATAGAGGGCATTTTCCAATTTTTTAAAGCCTCTTCGAGATTATCAATAGATACTTCATCCATATTCTTAATATTACTGAAATCAAACTTCTTTTCAAGAAAGTCTTGTTCATTAATAGTATAAGTTCCAAACAACTTAGCTATTGTCTTCATTGTAATAACTGTGAATAGTTATTTACTAAAGTTACAGTCTAGTCACGTTCCAGTCAAGTTCCAGTCCTAACGCCTACCTGGCAACAGCGAACCTATTCGACCTATGCGACCTATGCAACTCTAGAAAATACTATGTCCTAACAGTAGAACAATGTCTCAACAGGAACCAAATCCTTTGGCTCTGATACCAAAAAGGGGAACTGAAGACACTCTTAACAAGCTAGTATGAACAGTTTTTGTTTAGTTAAACTTATTTCTAGATTAACTCTATTAAGAGCCTTGCGCATGCAGAAAATAGTATTAGGATGATGATTTACTATTACAAAGGGGCTGTTTAAAGCACTTTCATAGGATTCTTTTAAATCGTCTAGAGTATTTAATAATAATCTTAGACTTAGTCGATCATTCATTCAAAAAGCAATCTTTTTTAATTCTTCATTATAATAGGCAATCTCATGGTTTAATTCTACAATCCTGTTTCTTAAGGGTTGCAGATCATTAACATTAATAGCGTTAATAGATTCTAATCTATTAATAATATCAATATATTTATCTCTAACAAAAATCTTTAAGAACACAATATGATGTAAATCACTTTTTAAACTCATAAATAAATAATATGAACTTACATTGAAAGCAAAGTCGTACAGTGCACACTGGCTTTAGCTATAGGAGCTTTTAGCTTTCTTCACACTAAACACACTCAAATCTCACACTTATTTTACAAGCACACTGAAACTTGAGACTGAAACAATAAACACTCAGATATATTACAAGAGAGAAGGAAAGGACTAGAGTGAGTATCATGGAAAACTTCAGTCTGCCTTCAACTGGAGTGAACTTCTGAATTTATAGAGGCTTCAGAAGAGTCTGGAAGGACAGCTGTGATCCAAAAGCAGATTCCTTCTTATCTTCAAGGATACGTGGATGGATAAGAATTAATCTGATAAAGTAACTTTTTAAAAGTTTGTCGGCCAAAATGATAAAAGACGAATCTTTTGCTTTAATCACGTGAACTGGGCCCTTGCTTTATTAAAGCTGTTGACTCCTTTTTAAAAGAAGAAAGTGACATAAAGATTCTCCTTAGTGATTGAATTGCGTTTCAAATCCGTAATCTTCATCATCACCAGGATATTCTTTTGTATTAGAATAGTAAGGGTCTCCTTGTTCATCTTGCATTGAAGCATCAGATGGAGATTCAGTCTCATTGTCACTATCAGAATCAATATTTAATTTTTTTACATAATTCATTCTTTATTCTTATTTTAATCTCTTGTGGAGTTAAATTGGGAAATCTGGATTTTAAATCCATTTTAATTTGAGATTTAATCTCTGAAATGTCTGGAGAAGAGGAGGATCCTTCCTTCTTGTTAGCAGTAGATGGAAGATCTATGTCAAGAATTTTCTCCATTCTTTCGATGGAAAGGTCTGGGTTATTATACCTAGCCCACCACCAAACTTGGAATTTTCTACATAACATCCAAATATGCGAGGGTGAATTCTGTAAAGTAAACTCCCATTTGAGAATCCACGGAATTGAGAATTCCAGGAAGAAGTAGAACAATGGACTATCAGATCTTCCAGGAAGATTCTTTTCTTTATAAAGGTGGAAACAATTATTGACTTATGATGGAAGAATTTCAACCTCAGGACCATGTTTAGTAATCCAAGCATAAAACCAATTTGGAATATCAAAATTAAAATTCCTTTTAAATTGGAAATACCAAGTATGCTTATACAAGGCATTTTGGATGAGAAGAACTTTATCCCATGCTCTTTGATAATCATAATAGTTATATGATTTTGAATCACTAGGAATGCTATTTAATAACTTCCTTTCTTTGTTAAGATTAATTCCCCATTCATAAGGAGATATAATCTTTAGTATAAACATTTGAGAGAAAGCTGGTTTTCCTGCAGCATTCTTATGTTTGATATCTACAGAACCAGTTTTAATTCAAATGCTTTCATAGAATTCCCTTGAATTAGCATTAGCAGTCTTTGGGTAGTACCAAAGATTGGGAATATCTAAATAATGGGTAGCAATATCACTAGGTAGTTTAACCGCCTCATTATTGTCATTTTAGACAAGTATAGGCCAAAGTTTAACTTTGTCAATTGGATCAGAATATTTTATGATCCTTTCTGGAGAATTATTCTGGACTTTATCTTTACCTTTATTACCATAATTATGGTAGCTTCTTGGGTGTCTACCTCCACCTATGCCTTCAGGGTAATTACTCCTGAAGTTAGGCCTCATGATTTGTCTGCAAAAATTCCCGTGTAAGGAAGTCAGGTAAAGAGTTTGAGCTTCCTGTTATAAATTCTATTTTAAAATCAAAAGCAGACAGTATTCCTTGCCATCTAGCAAATATTTGTTTTGAGGCAATGTTTTTAACATCTTTTGTCAAAACATCTTTGGCTGCTCTGCAATCTACTCTTATTAAAAATTCTTGATTGAGCAAATCGCCTTCAAATTTAGTTACACATAAAACTATTGCCAAAATTTCTTTCTTTATAGTTGAATAGTTTTTCTGTGCTGGTTTCCAAGATCCTGAAGTAAAGCGAACCAATTGTTCAGAATTATTAATTCTCTGTTTAAGTATTCCACCATATCCAAGGTCTGAAGCATCAGTTTCTACAATTTTAAAAGCATTAGGAATAGGCAAACATAAACATGGTAAAACTTTAACTTTTGCCTTAATCCTTCTTACTGCTTCAGTATGAATATCTGTCCATGGAGGAGGAATCTTTTTCAGTCTGTCATATAAGACTGCAGAATCTTTATAAAGATTTTTATAGTATTCAGAGATATAGTTTAAACTTCCAAGGAATCTCTGAAGTTGGGTTTTATCTTTGATTATATCTGGAAATTTTTCTCCAAAGACAATTGCCCTGTCAATGGGAATAATGGTTCCCTGATTTATCTGATGTCCAAGAAATCTGATATTTGTTTGAAAAAGTTTTATTTTCTTGGCAGAAACCACTAAACCATTTTTCTGGATAATTTTATAAAATAGATCCAGATGTTTCCAATGTTTTTCTATAGATGAAGAGTATATTAAAACATCATCTATATAAACTATACAAAATTCAGAGTAATTATTAAAAATATCATTCATAATATTTTTGGTACTCTGAAGGGGCATTTTTGAGTCCAAAGGGCATAACATTCCACTCAAAATGTCCAAAAGGAACATTAAAAGCGGTTTTATACCTATCTTCCTCGGCCACCTGAATTTGCCAATAACCTGACTTCATGTCAAATTTTGAAAAAATTGTTGCTTGGCAAAGTCTATTCAGTAAATCTTTTTTATTAGGTATGGGATACCTAATCCATTTTAAAACCTTATTTAAAGGTTTATAATTTATAACCAATCTAGGAGCTCCTCTTTCTATTTCTGAATTTTTGTTAACATAAAAAGCAGAACAGCTCCAGGGAGATTTACTCCTTCTAATGAGGTTTTTATTTAATAATTCCTCAATTTCCTTTTTGCAAAATTCCATTAATTCTTTACTCATTTGAATTGGACGTGCCTTAGTTGAAATATTCTTTTCATCAAAGTCCTTTTCATATGGTAAAGAGACAATATGTTTTTTCCTATGCCAGAAGGCATTTGGATGGTCAGAACATATATTGTCTTCTAACATTTTCTGGAATTTTTCAATCTTTATTTTTAAACTTGTTTTTAAAAGATCTTCTTTGATCCTTTGATGAACCAAAGACTCTTTAATTAGGCAAATTTGTTTTTCTTTAAAAACAATATTTCTTTTTAAAGAATGAACTTCTGTTTCCATTGGTTGATGTAGGAATCTGAATATGACTTCCTCATCCAATAATTTTGTTACTAAACCTTCTTTAGTAACTGTGAATGGTTTTATAAGAGACAGGAAAGGAGTTCCCAATATAATTGGTTGATTTAAGGTTTTAACCAAAATAAAAGTGGTAGGAATACATATTTCTTGATTACAAACATAAGCCAAAGGGATCTTATATTTGATATCAAGCTTAATACCATTGGCTACTGTAAGACTTTGGTTAGTTTTAACAAAATACTTAAAAGGAACTAGTCCCTCTTTAATACAGTTCATATCAGCACCAGAGTCTATAAGAGCAATGTTATTAAGGATAAAATCATCTCCTATAATAATGGAGACTTTCGCATACCACTTTTGGTATATTAATCTTTCAACAGAAAATATTCCTGTTTCTTCTACAAATCCTTCTGGGTATTGCCCCATGTCTATGCCTTTTCCTTTTTCCTGAGGATTATTCAGGGGATTGAAAACTTCTTCTGAAATAAAGTTTTCTTCTTCTAAGGCATCGACTCTTGTTTTTAACTCTCTAACTGAATTCCTTAAACCATTTATCTCTTCTTGTAAATCTTTTACAGAAGGGAGGTTATCTCTAGATTTTTGAGATCTAGTATTTATTCTGGAAATTACTTCTTTAAAATTATAAATTTCCTTTGCTTTAGGCTTAACTATCTCAACTTCTTGATCTTGTGAAGTTCCTTCTTCTCCTTCTAAGGACTTCATATATTGCAAAATAACTTTTTTCTTTTCTTCAAGATTAGGAATTTTATCAATGATTTTTAAGACTAAGCTTTCTTGGCTTGAGATAGTATTTATGCTCATACCATTCATTTTAAAAATGGATTCATAATAATCAACCTTATTTTTACATTGATCAGAACACTCTTCTTCTTGTTCTTGTTCTGATTTTTCATTTATTTCATTAATCTATTCTTCTTCTTCTTCTTCTTCTTCTTCTTCTTCTTCTTCAGAGAAGCCATACTCTTGTTCTAATGCTTCTTCTTCTTCTTGACTTAGGAGCATTATAGAGATTAATCTTTCTTTAAGGTCTTCATCAATGTCTAGAGCATTGATTTTTTGTTTTACTTTACACTGGCTTTTATAATGGCCAGGTTTTCCACATTTAAAACAAATAGGAACTTTTGGTTTTCTTTTAGGTTTTCCCTTAGGTTTACCAGTTGTTTTTTGATAGGGTTTTGCTGTAGTCTTTCTTTTAAAAGGCTTTCTAGCTTTTCTTTCTGAAGAACCCATATCATAACCTAATTGTTTGCAGAAATCTCCTATTTCTTTGTTACCAGACTTTCTCTCCTTTTTCATTTGTTTTTTCAATTTTATATCATTACAAATGGCTAATCCTTCAGCATTTATTTCGCTGATTAATTCTCCATAGGTATATAGATTATAAGGAAGAAGGTTATTATTCTTCTGCCTTAATCTTATCCTAATTTTTTCAGCAAAGAGGCCAGGCAAACCTGCAATAAATCTTTCTTTCCAAAAATCTTGGTTTGCATCATTTCTGAAATATAATCTGGATAAGAAAACATCTTTATACCACTTAAAATGAGAAAGTGTGGGACATTTTAGATTTATCAATAAATCTTTTCCTCTTTCCATTATTTGAGAGACTTCTCCTAAGAAATGGAAAGTTATGGCAGTAATAAGTGCTATTACTGCATCAGGAATGGGATTCCTATTTCTATCAAGGATAGGGTTACCTTCCTCATCTGTTTTAACAGCATTAATAATTTCTTCTCTTTGAAATTCTGTGAGAAACTGATTCCACCAACCATTAAGTTGTCCTGTGAATCCTGCTACTAATAAATTTAAAACAGTAAGCTCTGGGCTGGGGTCATCAATTCTGGCTCTTATGGCGTTGGCTGCCATTGCCATATGTTGAAGGACTTTTAAAGTCTCATGTTCAGATAATCCATCAATATTCCATTCATAAATGGAATTGCCATTATATTGCATTGGATTTATCACATTTCTTTCTTCAAATTGAAGATCAATTGGTGTTGGTCTAGGATAATAATTCTGGGTGGAAGGTTTAACCGTAGAATTAATAAACTGGCTTTCTAAAGCCACTATATCTATTTCTTCATTATCTGACTGATCTTTATAAGAAATAGTGTTGACCGCACCATTCTTAGTCCCTGAACTTTCTGCTTCTGCCTTAGGAGTTGGCGGATCTTTAAATATTTTTTCAGGTGATGGTGGTGTGGCTGTTTTAACAGTATTTATGGGTGGTGTGATACCACCTTTCCACTTATCATTTAAAGCTTGTAGAAATTCTGGATTTACAGTATTTCTAACCAAAGGTTTTTGCCAAGTTTTAGGCTTTTCTTTTTTACTTGTTTTAGGGAAAACTGAGGGTAATATCGTAGTTTCTACTTTATCAAAAGTAGCTAACTGGCTTTTGATGATACTAGCATATTCCTCAATTCTATTAGTTTGTTTTCCCAACATATGAATAGACATTAGCAAAATTTAATTGTTCAGTAACTGTGCCTATATCTCCTTTATTCGCAATTAATTTTGCCTCTTCACTTCCTTCTGGAACATCTCTTTTAATTGGAGATGCCTTAACCTTTTCAATACTGTTGGTGACTTTAACCAAAAAGGCTGTGTTTGGGGGATGAATACTCTCATGTATTTCTCCCGAGGGATATAATCCCCACTAGGTTAATATTGTATGATTACCTGTATATATTCCTTGTGAAAGGTTCCATTTTAACCGATCAAAATAAGGAACATGTTTTTCTACTATTTTTAAATAGGCTAGAAATTGTTCTTTAAAACTATTTTGTTCTTCTTCAGAAAATTGTTTTAAAAGTAATCTATACTTTTTATTTTCTGGTTTTAAATAATCTTTATTTAAAATATCTCTATCAATTGTGAAATTAGAGATAGTGTTTATAGTGAAATCTGTAGACGAGTTATCATTAGATTTCTGATTATAAATTACTTGAGGTATTTGTGAAGCTTTAAGCTTAATACCTTGGACATTTGGTACTTTGTAATTATTTTCAGAATCTTCCTGTTCACTAGATATACCTAGTGGTACCATAGGTTCCTTTGATAATACTTGGGGCACAATCAAAGTCACAATCTTTTTTGCACAACTTTTATTTTGTGTCTATCTCTCTCCTAGTGGGCACTGTGGGGTCACTGCCACTGTGGGACCCATCAAGAGAGAGATAGACACAAAATGAAGGTTGTACAAAAACGGTTGTGGTTTTGGTTGTGCCCCAAGTATTACTCCTAAACTAAACTGTGTAGCACTAAAAATATAATACTATTACTATAGAAGGGCATGATTGTCTTTCGAGCATTAAAATCACTTTTATATTTATGCACCCAAACACTTACATAATTTATTATGTCATTATAGCCACTTAATTTTTTTTTTTGGATACTTACATCATAACCACTTTAATAATACTTTATCCAAACACAATTATCATAGTCTATTATAACCATAATCTATTGTGATAAATGCTATCGCAATCGCAATCACAAAAAAATAAACCCTGCCAACACTGGTTCCATGTCATTCATGTATTTAACCCTTTAACAACTTTGAAGACAAGAACGCCTTCCAAATGGTCAAAATCAAATGATAAATTTAACCTTATTATACTTCTATATTTTTTCGCTCTCTCGTTTTTATCTCATTTTCATTAATAACTGTTAATGCTAAAATAAAAAATTAACAAGTGTCCCTTTCAAACTTGTGTTAGTATCGTCACAGTGTTTGGGTCCATCTACAATATTGTCAACTATTTGAATGGTATGCATGGACTGAAAGCCATCATAATGTGTACTGAAATTAAGTGTTTTCACTGTCACGTAATATTTGAGATACAAAATAGGGAAGTATATCATTACTCGTAGTATTAACAAATACATCTTGGCAGGGCCGGTCTTGAGATTTTGAGAGTCCTACTCGAACTTTTAAATGGGGGCTCTCTATATATTAGCATAAATATTATAAATATTATTTATTCATTACTTAAATAATAAATTTAGGTTAGTATTTTTTAGAGTGAGCCCTACGCGGCCGCGTGTGCCGATTCCCCTCAGGGCCGGCCCTGCATCTTGGTAGTGATGTACGTATTTCAATCGAATAATGTTATGCCTCCGAAATTTGATTCTCAAATGGTTTAGCAGGAATACTGCATGCTCCTAATTGGTGATAACACATATTTGGGAATTACGCTAATTGACAAAGAGTAAAATAGTTACTAACACAAAGTCAAGCATCAAAAAGTCGAGATGGCCGAGTTGGTCTAAGGCGCCAGATTAAGGTTCTGGTCCGAAAGGGCGTGGGTTCAAATCCCACTCTCGACAAATATTCTTTTAATGAATAGGCCGTTACGGTCTTTCTGTTTTGGTCTCGAAAATTACAAATGTAATCCGCACTAGAGTGGGCTTTGTATTACAAGCCCCAACCCATCTCAATCAATTTCCATATGTTCTCACATTCCATAACTTTCCTTCATCTAATAATTATGGAAATGTTGCTTACCAAATAGGTATATATATATGTATATTATAATATAGGGATTTGCTAAGTTACAGAATAGGAGACTTTTAGCGACGAAAAATAAGATTTTAGTGATGAAATTTTTTGTCGCTTAAAACCTATTTTTCGTTGTATGCTGCTAACTTACAACCATCATGTTGTAAGTTAGCAGCCCCCTTATATATATATATTATATATATATACTCACAAATGCGTACATTAGTAATATTTTTGTATGGTAATTTCCTTTATCTAAACTTCTTTCCACTTATAGGTTTCTTTCTTGAGAAACACCCTAATATATAAAAATAATAAGGAATTCTACTAACTAGCTAGCTAGTTTGCTTGGTGAATCTTACATTCTTGATAGCATAATTTGAGTTTTTGTTACAGATCATAATTTACAATGTTTATGGGCTAGGAAGATCAACTATACACAAAGGTCAGTCAATTTAAAGCTTACATGTCAAGTATGTTTCTCATGAATATCTATGACTCTTTTGGTTTTTGAAAGATGAATGTTTTTGGAGTTGATTAAAGTACCATATCGGCAATATGTTTTGTTTCTTTCTCCCCTTTTTCTTTTCTGTATCAAGTATGTTTCTCATGAATATTTATGTTACTGTTTTTTCTTTTCTTTAAAAAAAACAAAAATTAAAAATTAAAAAAAAAAAAAAAACTATTTTATGGGTACTACTTACTAGACTGCAATGAAAAAGCTGAAAAAAGTATTTAATTTAAAAGCAATAAGCTGGAGTTTTTTTTTTAAAAGGCTGAAAATCTCTTATTCTCAAGGCTAGGCAATATGTCAAAGCTAATCAACTTTTTAAAATCTCTCTCTCTCTCTCTCTCTCTCTCTCTCTCTCTCTCTATATATATATATATATATATATATATAGAAAGATCTCTTACTATTACAGAGACTCTAAAGGTGCTCTCAATTGTTAGATACAGGCATATAACTTGAAATATTACAAAGTTGGATATGACTGAACAAATAAAATCCTCTGTATAGGGCTTTCAGGTAATATTGTATTCATTTAATGATAGTCTTGAAACATATAAAAGATATTAAAATTCATGTAATATTGGATGTTTTAGATAAATTTAAATCAAGCTCAAATGAGAAGGTGAAACTATGTCATGTTACCAATTTGAACATCTTCTGTTTTTTCAACATCGCATTTGAAACATCCCTAGTGTTAGACTTAGGTTCTTGAGTACATGTGGCGTGGTGGTTGGTTTTTCTTGCAACTTGTGGAGTGGTTTCTTTAGCTTCATCGATCTGGATCCCCAACTTTTGTACTTTGTGTTTTTCTTCTTTTTGTTGATCTTCATGTTATTTTTGTTTTTTTCTTTGTAATGTTTGTCCGTTGGTTTTAATTAATAAATTCTAGTTTTCAAGCAAGAAAAAAAAAAAAAAAAAGAGTACATATCTTGTGTCTATATCCATACAGGTAGACTCTCCAACGGTCTGGTCCGTTAATAGACCAGTTTTTAGCGACGAAATTTCGTCGCTAAAAGTTAACATTTTCGTCGTTAAAGGTGAATGCATTTTTAGGGATGAAAAAAAAATGACTGTTTGTGACGAATTTTCGTCGCTAAAACTGGTCCGTTAATGGACCAGTCCGCTCCTGTGCCTCCCTGTGTATCCATATTGTATCATATTGATACAGGTACTAATTAAGATTATACCAGACTAGAGTCACAATCGCATACATATATTAGTGTAACCCAATTTATATATATATATATATATATTTTCAGTCTCATCTAATTTCCAATTTATAAATTACTTTAACTAAATTAAATTAAATTTCTTGTTTCCAATTAGCTTGTCTTTCTCTCTCATACATGGCCAAGTCACTCTGCACCATTGTGGCAAGGGTCCTAACCCTTTTAGCTGCTCTTGTTGCTACCATTGTCATGGCCACAAGCAATGGGATAGTTGATCACTTCGAAACCTTCACCTTCATATCAAATTACACTGACTGGCCTTGCTTGCAGTAAGTTTCATCTACCATTGAGTTCTTATTTCAATTCATCACTTCTTTTATTTTTTACTTTTTTTTTTTTTTGGTTTATTACACTTTGCAGTACCATCGTAGCTTATATTTGGTGGCATGTTGCCCCTTCTAATTTAGACATATTAGACCTCTAAGTTTCTATTTTGTTTCATGTTTAAATTTGTCAGAATTGCTAATGGATTTAATTCTAACGAATTTTACGGATTATGACGTTTTTTGACGAATTAATTGGTTGACATCTGAGGCACGGACACGGACACATCGACACTGACAAAGTTTTAAAAAAATTGTACATCAACACTCCAAAAAAAGTGTTCGTGAAGTGTCATGTTCATGTGTCAGACACGATACGAGACGTGACACATTACCTTCTTAGAAGTGTCAGTGCTTCCTAGGTTGACATAAATTTAATAGAAGGTACAAATACAAACTAGAAATTTTAGGGTCTAATGTATAACTCTTTAAACTATGGGGGCAAGTGCAATCGAGTGTAAACTACTAGGGTGGTTATAAAGTATAATTTAAATCTTTTTGTTTATTTATGTATTTATTTATTTAAGGACAACATGACTTCCATGCTTTCCTAATTAGATCTTTTTGGTGTTATTCCTTTTTATAAAAGTGAGTCTAGTGTTTAAAACAAATTTTTTTTTTTCTTCTTCGACACACTTACGTGGGAAGGAACATTGCCAAAAAGACCCACTAAAGCACTGAAGTGCTGTCCTATGTATAATTAGCGCTGATATTATAACTCTTTAAACTATGGGGGCAAGTGCAATCGAGTGTAAACTACGAGGGTGGTTATAAAGTATAATTTAACTCTTTTTGTTTATTTATTTATTTTTTTATTTATATGTTTAAGGACAACATGACTTCCATTCTTTCCTAATTAGATCTTTTTGGTATTATTCCTTTTTACATAAGTGAGTCTATTGTTTAAAACATATTTTTTTTTTAAAAAAAAAAAGAGTTTTTTTTTCTTCTTCGACCCAATTATGTGGGAAGGAACATTGCCAAAAAGACCCACGAAAGCATTGAAGTGCTGTGTCCTATGTATAATTAGCACTGATATTATACCATTGTTTTAGGTGGTTTTTGATTGCAAATGGCATTGCAGCAGGTTATGAACTTCTTATTCTTTTACTTCCCTCTGGGAGTTTACTATGGCGATTAGTTTTTCTCCTAGACACGGTATCTATCTCTCTACAATTTGTTGTTTTCTGGGCTTTTATACCTTCTCTAGCTTGCATTGGACTAACTAAAACTTTACATAAAAGAGTAATATTTGGGGTGACAAATATTTTTTACAAACACACTCTATTCTCCTAGGTGGCACTATGGGGTCCCCAGTAGACCTCACAGTACCACCCAGAAGAGAGATAGAGTGTGTTTGTAAAAAATGTTTGTCACCCTAGCATTGTTGTTACATAAAATTGTAGATGATTTCACTGTCAATTTATTATTGAATACATTTTTGCTCACCCCGACAAAATTACTCACATTTGCTCACCATCCTCTCTCATTGGCTAATATAGTGGGACTCATAATTAAATGAGAATTAATTATGGTGTAAAGTACTGGGCCCCACTCTATTAGCCAATAGAAAAAGAGGGTGAGCAAAATGAGAGAAATTTTGGGGTGAACAAACTGCACTCTTTATTATTTACTGAAAGTTTTACATTCATTGAAATGGTCTCGTTACGTAATTCGATCAAATCTATTACTATTATAAAGGGAAATGGAGGGGTACCTACTACATTTTACCTACATCCCATATTTACAATTAAACCAAATAAGTTTTACTAAGAAAATACAAATAAATGGCATTAATTTGTCATAAAAATTATCAAAACAAAACAATTAAAAATTCTCAAAAACCATCTTTTAACTGCCCAACAAAAAAAAAAACTACTCTAATTTTGATCTTCTTCGAAACTTTCTCTCTACTCACAGAGTGAGTGGGCCCCTATTAGTATTATAATAATAATTATTTTTTTTTTTTTTTGAGAAAAGTATTATAATAATGACAAAAGCTTCAAATGACAAATAGAATGCAAAACAAGAAATTGACTTAAGCATAATCTCTGCTTTTTAAGAATAATTTTCTCTCTGTAGAAAAAGCTCTCTCATCTTTTTTAAAAACGTCATTCGTCACCACCTCTTCCCCGTATGGATAATGGTAAAAAGAATGTGAAAGAAAAGAAAATATAATGAAAAACAAACTAAAAATTAGAAATTCTGAGTCACTTCACTTCCTATTTTCTTGATTCCTATATTGATTTATTTTTCTTTAATTTTTAAAGTTACATAAACATGGAGGAAGACACTACAAAAGTAGTTTTCCTCACTAAATTTGCAATTGAATGGAGCCTTAGGTGTACCAAAAATTATGAATCCTGACCTCTAACATAATCACGTTTGAACTGGTCTATTTTTTATGGTTTTAATAGAAACACAGTATCGTGTAACAAAAAAGTAACTACTCAAACGCTGAACTACTTAAAACAACAGTTCTTGTATTACCCAAATAGCCTTGTAATAAATAATGATCACTACCGAATATTAGGTCTTCTCGACAAATTCTAATCAAGACTATTCACCAATCCAAACTAATTATCCGCATAACATACACAATAATACAATGTACAATCAGTGGAAGCTCATACATAGAAACATGTCCTGCTATATAACTGGTAGTGAAAATGAAGATTTCTATGATTTTTATTTAATTTTATTTTGTTGGACCAGATTGTAGCCATGATAACTACTTCAGGCATTACATCAGCTGGGGTGGGCTTTGCCTTAATGAAGGATGGAAATGTTTTTGTAAGGTGGTCGCCGATTTGCCACCAACTCTCCAGCTTCTGCAACCGTGTCGTCGGAGCTTTAGTCGCCGGCGGCATTGGCCTTCTTCTACAATTTTGTCTCACTGTTTATTCCTTCCATGTTGTCATAAATCCTCTCCTTGTGCCCAGTGACTAGTGGGTTTTAGTGTTTGAAGTTAATACAATGTAGGGTGGATTAGTGGTTGATTATGTAATCAAATTTTGAAAACTATGGATAAAGGTAAATTAAGTTCCTATACCAAAGCCAAAGGCATGTTTGGTGACAAATTTTGAATATAATGGTTCCTTTCATATATGTAGACACTATATTTCTGAAGGAAACACTTGCATACATTCCTTACATGCATAAGATGTTAACTTGGGCATGCAAGAATATCATTTATGTGGGACCTTAAGGGTGTATTTGATATCCCAATTAAGTGGTAAAAATGACAATTTTTAGCACTTAATTTTTTCAGTGCGTTTGATAATGTACCACTTAATTGAAAAAGCATCCAAAAATTCACTGAAAATGTTAAGTAAAAATTTTCTACTGAAAATAATCGCTGAATGCAATTTGTATCAGTTCTTGAAACACTGTTTTCAGTATTGCAAATATAAATCACTTAAAATTTTCAGTATTAAAATTCAGCACTTAATTTTCAGTACTTAATTTTCAGTTTTATCAAACACACCCTAAGAAACCATTTAGAAAAACCACGGGAATAAGTGATTTTTTAATAGATATTTATTCGTAAAGATAATTTAAATTAATATTGTCTAGTGTTTGGTATCGCTAAAGGAACTAGAGTTATTTGTACTGTTGTACAACAACAATCACATTGGAATTCTTTTGAAGATTCGATTCAACCTTTCATAAAATCACAATTCCATTGAAGCACTATTTCATGCAAACAACTAACACAATAACAGAAAATATAAGTTGTTGAGCGCATTAAAGTCCAAGTAAATCTAAGACAAGAATAAACCTTAAAAATAATGATTTAAATCCATAAAACACGATTTCATATATTAAAATCCTCAAACATGCAATCATCATCCTTAGTTACAATGAATCTAGAAGAAAAGCATAAATAAAACCCTATTACATGACTAGGGTATCATTGAAACCCTAGAAGATGGTTTAGTTGCCCATAGATGGAGAAAATGGCATGAGGTTGATGAAGGAGGAAGCCATGAAAGACCTTGGTCTGTTTCTTCTTCCTCTTCTTGCCTTTTCTCTCTCAATAGTGATAAAATATGAGTGTCTAGCTTTTCAATGAATAACACACACACACATATATAGGTTTCCTAAGGTTGGGAGGCTTTCCAAACCCTAATTCCACTAAAATTGTCATGACCCGGAACAACAAAATAGAGAAAATAAATTCATTTTTGGGCCCACAAGCCCACTACACCAACAGGGTACATTTCTAACGGACACTTATTAACCTTTCTAACAAAAATTTATCATTACAAATTTGTAACGGTAAATTTCCGTTAGAAATCTGTTATATCTGTTAGTAATTTTTAATCATGTGAATTATTAATATTTCTAACGGTCATGAAAATAATACTAACGGATATTATCCATTACAAATTGTGCCCAAAATTAAAAATTAACATAGAAAAAGGAAAAAAAAAAGGAAAAAGAAAGGACAAAAGCACTAAACAGATACGCCAAAGGAAAAAAGAGAGAGGGAAAGCAGAAAAGAAGAGAGGAAAAGGAGAAGAGAAGCGAAAGTTTGTGCAACTGAGACTGCCGCCATTGCCATCCTCTTGTCGTTGTCCTCTCCCTCTGGTGAGATATCTCTCTCTCTCTCTCTCTCACATCTGAATAGTTTTTGGGCCATCCCTTTTTTTTTCTGGGGGGTTGTGGGGGGGCTTGTTTGGATCACCAAACCTGTACGATGAAGAAGGGCGACCAAAATATGGAGGTTTGGCAATTCGTATCTGATTGAGTGTGAGTTTAAGTGATTGACTTGTACAATTCTTTCCACTGTTTTAATAATTTTCAGTCCCTCTGATGAATAACTTGTATTATTGTTGTTCTGGGTTTTTTTTTTTTTTTTTTTGAATTGTGTTGTACTTATGTATAGATACTGGGCGAGAAATTTTAATCAAACAGTTCATAAGTTTTTGTCACAGTTAGCAGAAGAAGAAAGAAGTCAGATTCAAAATAATTCGTTTACAAAATTAGCCGTTGGAGTAAGGCAAACCTGCGTCATTTTGAGAGTTAGTAGAGTTGTATGTTCATTGTAAACGATGTCGTTTTGAGTATTGTTTTAAAATAACAAATTAGATCACGTGTCTTGTGTGATTGGCGAATAGGTCGGTTGGTTGTTAGTCTGTTATGCAACTTGTATATAGTTGGGGGGCTAGGTTCTGAGAAACTCAATCAGTTGAATAAGAATTTCTTCTTCTTCTTCTCTCTCTCTCTCTCTCTTTCTCTCTCTCTCTCTTTCTCTCTCTTGTCTGGTTCTGCGATCTCACTTTTCTCTCTTAATTTTGTAATTTCACATTCAATTCAGTAGAATCTTATACAATCATCAAGAATTCTCAATCAATTTTTGACAAATGGTAACAAAGCAAAATCTTGGGCACCAGCAATCGAAAACTAAATCGTTTGAGCAAGCGAAGACCTATTCAGCAGCAGTTTCAGCAATGATGAAGACACCAGAGAAGGAAGTTCAAGAGCTGATGAGTTGGAAGCAACAGAGTCAAGAAGTCATGAGTTCTCAAAATCGTGAATGAAAAGATGAGTAATGTTGAATCTAAGCTCGAAGCTTTAATGGGCTGTGTAAATCGCTTAGTTGTTGATAAAGGCAAGGGCCGAATTGGAGTTTTATCGAATCCGGAAGAAAGTGTGAGGAAGAACTCGAATATGGGACAGAACTTAAATGGAGGTTACGAATGTATCAAATTAGGCGGGCCATCAACACCATTTCACCAAGATCAGAGAGAGTTCAGAACCAGAAATGCCTTTAATGAGGATCGAGATCGTCAAAATGGTATGCCCATTCGTAATTTGCATACACCAAGAATTGACTTCCCTAAATTTAGTGGAACAGACCCTAAGGGTTGGTTGAAGAAGTGTAGAAGGTATTTTTAGTTGACACTAGTTTTGGAAGAACAGAAGGTTCTATTGGCCTCAATTAATTTAGAAGGAAAAGCTATTGCTTGGTTTCAAGCTCATTATGACACCCTAGATGGAATTTACTTGGGAGAATTTTCTGAAGATATTTGTGACAGATTTTCGGAAGGAGGATTTGATGATATAGTAGGGCAATTTAAGAAACTTCAACAATGGGGTACAGTAGAAGAATACCAAAGTCAGTTCGAAGGCTTGAAACCACTGTTATTGGCTAGAAATAGGGGACTCAGTGAGGAACACTTTGTGGCATCTTTCATCAGTGGTTTAAAAGAGGACATTGCACACTTAGTTCAGATGTTTAGCCCCAGAACTTTATCACAAGCCATTAACCTAGCACGGTTACAGGAGGAACACTTAGCAGCAGTGGAGAGAAATCGTAAGGTACAAGTATCTATTACTGTTCAACATAGCGCTCCCTTAAACACTAGTAGTAGTTCCAGTAGCAATTTTTATTCTCTTAATAGAAATTCCTAGAATAAGAACAATCAAGGCATTAAGGGACTGAATATTAATGTTGGAAGCCAATTTTCTAGAGTGAAAAGAATATCCCCTAAGGAGATGCAAATCAGGAGGGATAAAAACTTATGTTACTATTGTAATGCGGTCTACTATAGAGGGCATACTTGTGTCAAGAGGCAATTATATCTACTAACAAGAGGAGAAGAAGAAGAAGTGGTGGAGATTAAGGAGGAATTGGGTAATGAGACCATGATGAAACAAACAATGAAGAAGTGGCCATATCAATCCATGCTTTAATGGGTAACAAGAACCCACAGACTATCAAATTCCTAGGAAGAGTCGAGAAAAACACCATTGTAATCCTTGTGGATAGTGGGAGTACCCATAATTTCTTGGATAGCAAAACACTCAAAAGATAGGCTCTCACCTTCAACCAACTAATCCCATTAAGGTGGTGGTAGCAAATGGGGAACAACTATGTAGCAAGGCTAAATGCAATCAGTTTAAGTAGGAAACTCAAGGAAAACAATTCTCAGTTGATATGAGAATTCTACCCCTAGGTGGCTGTGATGTTGTGTTTGGGGTGAAATGGTTAAAGGAAATAAGTCCTATGATGATGGACTTTAATCAACTAAGCCTATCATTCCAATTAAAAGGAAAGCCAATTTGTCTCAAGGGTACTATAGGTGGAGAGGAAAACTTGACCACTATGATCAATGAGGAGGCCTTACAAAGATTTTGTTGCAGCAATGAGCAAGCAGTGGTAGTATAACTACATTATGCAAAAATGGTACAGCAGCAAGAAGAAGTACCAAAGCCCATTAAGCTGATATTAGATAAATTTGAGAAAGTTTTTGATGAACCAAAAGGGATGCCACCCAACAGAGATTTTGACCACTAAATTCTACTTAAAGAAGGAAGTAGCCCCATCAACATTAGACCTTATAGATATCCTTATCTACAAAAAGCAAAAATTGAAAAGTAGGTGAATGAAATGCTACAATCAGGTGTGATAAGATGCAGCAAAAGTCCATTTGAATCTCCAGTATTGCTAGTTAACAAGAAGGACCAATCATGGAGGATGTGTGTGGATTATAGAAAGTTGAATAATCTTACAGTAAACGATAAATTTCCCATTCCTGTTATAGATGAGTACATTGTTAGATGAGCTGGGGGAAGCAAAAATCTTTTCTAAGTTGGATTTAAGAGCTGGGTATCATCAAGTACGAATGAAAGAAGTAGATATTGCTAAGACTGCATTCAAGACTCACAAGGGGCACTATGAATTCAAGGTTATGTAGTTTGGATTGACAAATGCTCTTGCAACTTTTCAGGCTCTTATGAATTCTGTGTTCAGACCTTACTTAAGGAAGTTCATCTTAGTTTTCTTTGATGGTATATTGGTTTATAGAAAAACATTGGAAGATCATGCGGGGCACTTGCAAGAGACATTGGCAACATTGGAGAAGCATCAATTATAGAAACGGATTTGTACAAAAACGGGCATATTTCTTTCTAGAAAACTCAGATTCGTGCACTCTTTTTGCGTTAGAACTGGGACTCAAAGATCTATCTTTTGATGTAAAATTTAGCTATACTTTATTAATGACCATTTTGCCCTTAAGGTTGTTTTATGTCAAGAAACTTCTTTTAAGAGGTCTAATTCATGTTTTCTTGGTTCTTTGAGGATAATTTGATGTGTGGGCTTGTTACACGTGTCCTAATCTGCTCGAGGCGAGTTGGGGTATGACAGCATTCTTTGGTGTCTTGGTGCAGAGAATTGAATAACGTGGATCCGGATTTCGATTTTGTGGATTTGCCTCGTCAACATATGTCTTAGCACCCATGTATTATGATTTTTCCCTACCATTCTCTTAGAATTTTGCTAGGTTTACAACTTTGCTTTCAACGACACAATTCCTTTAGGATAGTCTCCGCTTATATGATCATATGTTAGAGACATCTTATCTAGGGTTGTTGCATGATTGCATTCCACGTTTTCTTTCTTTTTGCTTTTGTGCCTCCGCTTGAGTTAACTCAATGTAAGACCTTCTCGTTCCCTTTTTGCATATCATGGCACGTTTTCTTTCTTTGCATCGGTCCCTGGCGGGACTAACCATTGTGAGTATACTTCTCTCTTATATTATGTGTATCCAATTGCTACTTGATTTAATCTTTGGAAATGATTTTCATTAGATGTTCTTTTTGCCATGTACTACACTATCTAGTATGTTTGAGGAAACAACACCTATTATGAATTAAAATTAAGGATATTTGAATCAAGGCCTACCATTTGGTAGGGAGAGGAGGGGGTGTTTTAGTCCTACTCGGGCTCCTTCCACTCTCGTACCAAGACCCCCGAACCTTGTTTTTAGTGATGAAGGGGGAGTAATCTTATTCAATTTTGGGTGAGTTAAATTTGGTTTCCTAATTTTCAATAAAAATTAGGTGGCGACTCTTTTGTCTCTAGGATCAGGAAAAGTTCTAGTTCTTGAATTGTGTGCCTTGGATCCATCCCGGGACACTGTCAAAGAATGACAGAACTTCCTCCCCAGTATCCACATTTGCAATAACATATACAGATTAAGAGAAATTAGACAAGAAAGCAACCTAACTCAGAAACAGTAATTGCTACATCGACTGAAAGTAAAGTAGTTTTTAAATATCGAAAAAAAATCCGAAATGACATTAATTTTTTTTTTTTTTGTAGAAATACATAAGAGATTGAAGTTAATGGAAAAAAAATAAAAATAAAAGCAAAAGGTTTAAGAGGTCTAAAGATAGGACGTGATTCAGCGAATCTGATGTGATGCTTTGGACAGATTTTGTGCCCTGTGTATTTATGCTTTGGAAATGGTAGAAAATATTTTTAGAAATTCCATGAAAAATCTAGGACGACTGTCATTGAGTTAGAGAAACTCTCCAGTTAGTTTCATCTTATTTGAATCAAAAATGAATTTGTGACGATTTTTTTTTTTTATCATTATCACAGCAGTGGACTTGTCAAGCTTGGACTCTTTTATGCTTCAATGGTGAAGTAGGGAAGATGAATGTCACAACTCGATTTTTTTGTGATGGATTTAGGTTTTGAAAAACATTAAATCATGCACAGTGGAAAAAAAAGTTTCAAAAAACTTATTGGTATGCCCGGATCTACTACTTATCAATTCTATAGATGCGTACAAAAGAGGGACAAGAATTGTACCTCGTTGTCTTGAATCCAATTCTGAATTCTTCAACTTCTAGCAGCCTCCTCTAGATCATCTTCACCCTTATGTCTCCTATGAATGCTCCCGGAGTAGCTAGGGTAGGTGGGAACCCAATTAGAGAGGATATAGAAGGTTTGGGAAATCCTGAAATAGTTTCTATAGCTCTGGGATAGTAAAAATAACGATTAAACAATGTTGTAGGCAGCTGCCCTATTTATAGATTTCCAAACCGACTTTAAGCTTTCGATCGATCGAAGAACTTTCGATCGATTGAACCTTCAATTGATCGAAGCAAGTTCGATCGATCGAACTGAGTTTAATCGATCGAACCTTCAGTCGATTGAAACTCTTTCAATCAATTGGTTCATCATTCTTATATGCCTCTTCAAGCATTCTGGCAGAACTAAGAGTGGGACCTCCTATGTTCTTTATTGTTGGCTCAGACCAGTTATTATTAATTCCCATGATCAAACTCTTTGATTAGCAAATTAACTAACTGATCAGTTAACGTCTACTCCACTATAAAACGATAATTGCAATCCAACGCAAAAGAAAAAATCCGAAGCGATAACTAGACTTGTGTGGTGTACTAATGTCCCTCTACCATCAGCATTCACAATCATATTCAGGTAGTTGGATAATTGTTACTGTCAACCTGAATGATGATTACATCTTCCATTCCTTGAGTCTCATTCACCTCTTATGATTTTCAAACATGTTGATAACTACTTATCAACAAGACTGCAGTTTTCAGTAATCGACTTGATGACATTCTCAAGGGAATGCTTACTCTTTATTAAAGGTTAGATTCTATCTTGACAATGTATATTCACAACCCTATAAATATGACATACCCAAGATACCCAGGTGTTGATCTTGTAAGACCTCACTGATTGGTAAGTCAAAGTAGTCACATCCATAGTCCGTGTCCATAATCGTTGCAAGATTGAGAACACGTACCTTATACAAGTTATGAGTTCCTTTCGACTGTTGACAGTTTTATATGTCAATAGGAATCTCATGGTCCGTCAATGCACTATAAGCACTAGCATATTCACTAAGAGTCACACTCTAGTGATTGAGATTCATCACTCCATCCAATAGTAGTTAATAATGCTACATTGTATACCTGATGAGATATCCAGTCTCATCATCCACTGTGACAAGTTCTAAGTATCAAAGAATAGTAACTCATATCTCTCTTATATGTATCTCATACATGGATTACCTACTATAATACTTATGGATTACATCAATCATCTCATGACAGATGTACAATGAAATGTATAAATAATATCCATTTATAAAATGCTAAATGTCACATACATAAAGACCGGGTTTGAGGGCACAATCCCAACATTTTTGACAACCAAATAATTGATCCAGAGCATATATACGGACTAATATTCAATTACCAAAAACCCCTAGAGTGACACCCTCACACAGGCTAACCGATAATTTATTGAAAATAGTGTTTATTACTCATTAAATAAGGACATATGATCTTGTTTTTAAAGAAACACTCTTTATTGTTAAACTTGCATTCCCAAACATCCATTTCATTATAAATGAAATAAAGTTCCATTATAAATATTATACCATTTCGATTTACAAAAGAAATACCATATTTATTAAAAAAAAAAAAAAAAAACCTCTTTACAGAGTTCAGTGGAGAGAAAATAAAATCTATACATCTATTGGTCAGAGCAACTACAATGTTTCCAATCTCACTAATATAATCCATACTATAATTTCATAAATATGGCTCAAATTACCAGAAATAAAAATCAAATACAACAAGAAAATAAATGTAACTCTGTAACACCCGTACCCGGGAGAATGGTTTCACTATCTCGTAATATGCATTAATTAAGATTAATTAGTATATAAGAATAGGTAAGGGGAGGCTTGGACTCGCCCATGGAAAAGTCCCAGTGAGGAGGGACAGGTTTGGAAGTGGGACCCAGTGAAGGGCCGGGTAAAATATAAAATAATTTGCATTTAAATTATTGCATGCATTTTATATGACTTCTTGGAATATGTTTAGTTGCTTACATATCAAATTGTTACTATGTTAGCTTGTGATATCTACTAATTAATCCAATGGTATTTTTGCAAAAAGATTCATTATTAGTAGGGCAGTAGTAACTTCACAAAATATTTGGGACTCACATGGGGGAACCATACGCAACTTAGACAAACTCCCATTTAAATTTGGGATAGTTTTAATAAGTTACATAACTGGCAGGGGTATAATCGCAAAACTAGCGAAACTTGGGGGAGGTTATAATTAAAACACAAAGTTAGGATTTACATATGAGTGACACCTATCCTAATGACTCATCAACAGTCTTCCACCTCAATTGATTAGTTAGCAAAAACAATTACAGAAGAAGGAAACGAGAGAAATTCGACAGAATCGACGCCGACGTTCACGACGCCGATTAATGCACCTAACGACGTTCAATTTCAAAATAGGCTACATATTCGGACTCCTGGAGGTGAGTCTAATGCGATGGTACTAGTCTAATTGATTTCTGAGACAGTTTTTTCCGCGACCCAATTTGGAGATTTAGCTCATATATTGTAAATTTTGTATAGAATTTATACCTGGATTATACTAGGATCTTAATTCTGCTAGTAGGAGCGAAAACCTAGAGGTGAGTGACTCTAATCCATGGGTTGAATGTAAATCATATTTAATGTGTTAATTTCTATGATAGTAAGTTGAATTCTTGTAAATTAAAGCATGGACATGCGAGTTGGAGATATATTAACTTGTTGATATATATGGGTTTGGTTAGTTTAGTTTAAATTGGAAGTTAATATGTGTTAAATGGTGTGTGAATTGCCATGTTGAGATGATTATGTGATTATGTGTTATGTGGTTTGAAGAAAGCCTTATGTTGATTCACCGTGGATTTACTCCATAATAAGGAGACATGGAAAAACCCAACGGTGTAAGGGTACTTGCCACACTAACTTTGTAAAGGTGTGTGAGTGACGACCCAGCTGTGGAAGGGTAAGTGAGATGGTGTGAATTAGAGGTGCTATATGCGTATAAGAGAAAAAGGCAAGAGCGATGACACGGTGAATTGATATTTGGTCTTTTGGAGACTAAGTGATATTTTGATTGTTGATTTGTGCATTGAATATGGCATACACTCATGCATGTGATTAGCTTTACTCACTAAGCGAAAGCTTAAACAAATGTTATTTTCTGTTGTGGTTATTGAATAACCACCGTAGGTACGGCACAAGAGGAAGAAAGAAAATGATCATACGACGGGGTGAGCGTGGGGGTTATGAGATGTGTGTTGATATGTTCATAAATCTAGATGTTTAAGTTTCCTAATGAAACTTATGGTCTAGAGATGTATAGTTAACTCATTTTGGAAAACTTGTAATATGTAAGGTTCAATTTAGTGTTGGTTGTATCTTGTGGTATGAGTTGTAACATGATGTCCATAAGTTGTGTGTATATGGGGAGAACTTTATAGATTATGTAACTTTAAAAGGCAAACTAGATTTGGGGTCTTTTGTTTGACAAGTTATACTCATGGTGGGAAAAATGAGGGGTTTGATGCAAGTTATGTTTCTAGTGAAGAATCAATGTGTTAAGAGTGTTAAAACTACTTTTCAAATGGTTTGAAATATTTTGGAAACTCCTATGATGTTTGGTTGTTGTTTGGAAACACTTGGGAGTAATTTTGAAATAGTTTTGGAAATAATTTGGGTAAAAATCTTCATTGCTATGCGGTTTTGAGCAAGGAATGGGTGTTATGGGTTCTTTTGACTCAAAGGAAGTTGTGTGTATATTTTGAAAGGGTTTTAGTTGTAACTAAGTTGTATGTAATAGCATAGTAATGTTGACCTCGACTCGTGGAGTCGCTTTCACCTTCACTTTCAATTATGTTGTACTTGAGTTCTGACATGAGAATTTTTTTTGTGTGCACTTGTGTGCTATACCCAAGTGTAGGTAATCGTGCAAGTAGTAACTGGTTAAGACCAGGTCGATCCCACAGGGAAGGTGTTAAACTACTTACTTAGATTATTCTCAAACCAAAAAATAAAATTCAATATTTTAAAGGAGTGTAGAACACAAAGTTCCACGGTTTAACAACTACTAAAAGCAAAGTAATTAAACTAGATAAACTAATTACTAACTAATTTAACAACTACTAAAAGCAAAGCAATTAAACTAGATTAACTAATTACTAACTAATTAACTAAAGCAATGATTTAAAATGTGTTTTTCTTAATTAAAAAGGAATGTTAGGATTACTCGAATCCACCGCGACCTAGCCATCTACCATGCAATTACGTTGAAGCTCAATGGAGCACACTCTCTACAGTATTCCATATTTCTCGTAGGATAAAGAATCCATAGTCCTTTCATGACCGGGACTATATCATCACAATGGAGTTTGAAATACACAAAAGCGGTTTAAAACAATAGTTTAGACTCTCACCTACAATGGTATTAGCATTGAGGGTAGTTTGTAAAATATACTGAAGAAAAATGCCTCAAGGCTTAAAGTTCACAGACTGTTTTGACAAACTGAGCGTTTTGGGACAATTTGATAACAAATCAATCAAACAGAAAGTCTAGGAATACTGCATAGAATGTCCTCAAGAATCTGAGAGTTCGATTGATCGACGCGCTTTCGATCGATCGAATATCTTCATCTCTCGATCGATCGAACTTTATTCGATCGCTCGACAATGTCTCCGGTCCGATCGATCGAACTACTTCGATCGATCGAACACATAAATTAATCTGTTGCATGACAGAGGCCTGAGATCACGGTTTCATCGTGATCTCCCAACCTGGGGACTACTCAGACATGGTCTGGAGTGTCACAGATGTGTTTGTAACGTAGAAGTCCATTAAAGTTTTGCTTGGTTGTGCTTTAATCATGCAAACTATAAAAATAGTTGTATAACTATGTCTAACATGCAAGGCTACTGAATAGCAGATTGAACTTCTATAAACTAATTGCAGAAAATGAATAAAGTAACCTGGAACTGAAAACTTGTATTAAACTAGAAAAACCAATCCCAAAGCAATATCCAACCTTCAAAACCTACAAAAACATGAAACCTCTCTATTTCTCTCTCTAAAAACTGATAAAAGTAATGGGAGCGTCCTCCTGGACGTACATAATACAAGTATATATACTTAAGACCTAATGCTAGGGTTAAAAACCTGCTTCTGCTGCGTGCGCGCATATTCTGATAAAAGCCATGTTCGATCGATCGAACATACTTCGATCGATCGAACTTCTAGAGTCTTCGAGCGCTTAAACTCTCTTGATCGATCGAACCATCGATCGATCGAATAGTCTTCAATCGATCGAGGTCTGTATTTCAGCTTTTAATTGTCTTCATTAGAATTCATCACTTCCTTTTATCTTTATCTTTCAATTCTTCACACAGTAACTGTAGTCTGCACAAATTACAGCTAAAACACACAACTTATCATAGATTAATCAAATTGTGCACAAACTGACGTTGTAATTCAAATTGCAGATAAATGAAGGAATTGTAAACTAAATCAATACATTTTTTTCTTTTAGCGCGGTTGTATTTTACAAATACCCCCGCTTGTCACAACCCCCAACTAGCGAGTTGCTAGTCCCTAGCAATAGAGCGAAAATAAAAACAAGCTACACTATAATTGTAACAGAAAAACTAAAATAACTAAATCCAGATTAGCTAAACTAAAATAACAAGAAAGAAAACTATCTAACTCACTTTCGCAGGAATGGCGGTTGCATTTAGCAAATGCAACAAGCCCGTTAAACCCCTAGGTTCCCCCTAGTGGACGAGTATTGTCTCGTGAGGGTTTGCAGCGAATGTACCCACAAAATTCTCTGATTTTAAAGCTCAAAAAGATATAGAATAACTATCACACCCCAATCCGCCTCGGGCGAGTTGGGACACGTGTAACAAGCCCACACGTTCAAAACACTCGTAATTCATTAGAAAACACATGAATTAGACCTCATAAAACAGCTCCATTGACACAAAACAGACTCAAGGGCAAAATGGTCATTAATAAAGTATAGAAAATTTTATATGGAAAGATAGCTCTTTGAGTCTCGGTTTCAACGCAAAAAAACGGTGCTCGAATCTGAGTTTTCTAGAGAGAGTTATGCTTGTTTCCGTAAAAGCCGTCGAGGCTGAAACTGGACCAGCGGATCGATCCGCCCCAAATCCGGATCGATCCGGATTTAACAGAATGTCATTTCTGCTCCATCCAGCTGCTCTGGATCGATCCTCTCAAGGCCCGGATCGATTCGGTTTCTGCAGAGTTCAATTTTTAGCAGAAAAACCCCTGTTTAACAAGCCCAAACATATCCAAAGCCAACCCAAACCTCATGGAACGTTAACCAACCATTTTAATCCATTTGAAAACACATTGGAACATTCCCAATACCAACTTAAGTTCTTCCAACATTCAAAACATAAACATCAATTTATTTGGATCAAATTAAACCATAGACACATCCTTTGCATAAAATCAAATGTGGTTGAAGTTTAACTCTTGGCAAAAGATAAGATCTCATGAAACTTCTTGGGAATGAACCCAAGTTATAACCAACAACATAAAACATTAAAGAACTATACCAAACCATTTTCAAGCAACCATTTACATAACCTTCCAACAAGAGGATCAAATTTCACAAAACATTTGTTTACGAAAGGAACTTGACTAAATTCTACAACCCATGTTTTCGAACTTACCGGAATGATTCAAACATACAACCTACAACTTTTGCATAGAAATTTACATTAGTTTCTCCAAATTACATTAACCACATGAGTCATAGAATCCTAAAACTAACTCCATGGACACAACCACGAGTCAAGTCTTAAATCCACAAGTCAAGGATACTAACCCATAAGTTACATTATATTACAAGTTATAAACATAATTACAAGTTTTCAAAGAACCCAAGATACATTTACATTGCTAATCAAAAGATACATTCTAAACACAAACTAACTAGGCATATGAACACATAGACACATGTACACTACTCCCACACCCAACCCGTCGTGTGGATCATTTCCTCTCCTCGTCTCGTTTGGTACCTGCGATGGTTATTCAATAACCACAACAGAAATATATTTTCGTTTAAGCTTTCGCTTAGTGAGGGAACTAATCATGCCATTGGAATGCAAATTATGTAAATGCAACAATCATTATATATGACAATAAATTGATCTCCGGGAAGTCAAGTCATTCCAGCCACCACCCCCGGGTCCTTCTCACCCCATATCTTTCTCACTTTTGGCGCATATAGCGCAACACACACTCTCTTGTGACCCCGAAGGCATCACCGGCATTTCATTGTGGTCGTCACCACGTCCTACTCATTGAGGACTCCCTATCCCTTACATATGGGACCTATAAATGGTGACCACTACTTGACTTCCCTTTGATCCATATAAACATTTAAGCAAACTTAGCACATAAGCATAACAATTTCACCTTATTGGCATACTTTTTGCCCAAATTCAACAACATATACATACATGAGCATGAGTTTAACAACTATGAACCACAATTATCACATTAACACAACTAAACATCCAATTGAGAGATTAGGACACTCACCTCCTCGATTTACTAGCGATTAAGCCTAGATTTTTCCCAATCTCTTGCTAATTTCCAACCCAAATTCCACCGGTGTAATTCCTACATAAGTTTGGTATCAAGAACATCGTCTATTAAAAACGGTTGCCATAAAAACGTTGCCGAAAATGAAAATAAATTACATGCATGTGATCCTCTTACCTAGGGGTGTTCACGGTCGGTTCTCGGTCGGTTTTTCTCGGTTTTTCCACATAAAAAAACCGACCAATAGCCTCGGTTCGGTCGGTTCGGTCGGGGTTTTGGGGTGTTTCGGTCGGTCGGTTCGGTTTTCTTCTTGAACTCTAAGTTTGAAAACCGACCGAATGGCCTCGGTTTGGTCGGTTCGGTCGGTCGGTTTCGGTCTCGGTTTTTCTTGTACACCCCTACTCTTACCTCCACGAGTCCAAAAGTGGTCTCGGATCGTAAATCCGATGCCGGACGACGAAGAAATGGCAAGAAACATCGTCGAAAATTTCCGTCGCCGACTCGAGCTCTCGTTCTCTCCTAAACTCAAGAATTCCCAGCTATGATGTTTTGGTGCAATGAGTCACCAAACTCATGCAAGAGGTATATATCTCTTTTTCCTAACTTTTCATTTACACCCCCTAATCTTTCTTAAGTTTTATTATGAAACCCCCATGTTAATTACATTAACTACCCATCTTTTCTAAAAGGATTTAATCTAAGTCCCGCGTGGGTCCCAAACGTGGTCCCACATAAATTATGAGGTTGCTATTAACCCTACCAATTATGAATTTTATTCAAATACGCCCTCACATGGGTACCCAAATTGGTCCCCTTACCTATCATAAGACATAATAATAACTTTAAGCATTTAAATAAATATGCCCATAAACATATAATGACATCAAAATGCAATTATTTGAATTAGGCCCTCGTTGGCCCCACTGTTATACCAGTCCCGCCTTTCACAGGACTTTCATCTGTGTCCTCATTTGAACACCTTTTCACATGTGGGTTCATAACCCTACCTTAATTCATCTCATGCATTAATTATCTTTAATTAACACATAGTATTATCACATTAATCTTCTTTTCCGGGTACGGGTGTTACAATAACTTTTACCATTCCCTTTTATTCATCTATTCATTTAGCTCTACAAAACACATCATCCTCATTTAAACCATGAAAGAAATGCACATGTTCCTCATGTCACCAAGATAAAAATAATATATGCGTCACACCCATGCATCCGTGTATGTGTGAAATTAACAGCTATACATCGAACTTTATTTAGAGTTGTTTAAACAATCATACTCTCAGAACTGGTAGTTTCAACTCAATCCTCACATAGTTATTACACTAAAAAATGAACATCCCATAGAAACTTGGCTAATAATGATCGTACATGGTATGACAGCTTTTATAGGAGTGATTTTTCGGATACTAATGCTTTTATACTTGACTCTATAGAAGACGAACATTTAGAGTGTATAGTCTCATGAAAGGAATACTACTTACTAGAGGAGCGAAATACCATGGATAACTCAAATTACACTTTCATGTTTAAACTAAGTTGTTGAGAATCATTAAGCCTTTGACTTTTCGGTTTTCATTTAATAGGGTAGAAATTAGAGGGGTAAGAAATTGCACATTTCCAGCATGTGATTGTGTTTAGTAATTTCTTCACTTTATTCCAACCATTCTCTCTATACATATCATATATATATATATATATATTTTAACCTGGAAACGCCCTTTCCATTACTTTTCCCTCCTCATACTTCAACAATTTAATCACATTGAGTGTGCAATAGGGTATATTGAGGTCAAGGTATGAAAGTAGGGATTTAGAATTTCACAATGGATTCGGCACTATTTACTAGGTGTGGGGTTAAGAACAATGCATATTCACAGATGTCGATATAGGTAAATGGAGAAGGTAAGGAGCAAATACGATGGCTTAAATCATTTTCCCAGCTTCTTAATTTTTACACGTCAATGTTCATTGAGTTTAGTTGGTAAATCCTGAACGTCCTCCTCTACTAAGAAGCCAAAATGAGAGAATTCGAGACTATTTAACAAATTTAATCGGCATATTCAAGAAAACAATTAGAATTTTAATGTGATAATTCCCTCAGAATTGAAGATTGGATTCAAAAACTCACTAAGGGTAACTAGTTTTCACTACTTCATTCTTTAAAGCACAAAAGTCGTATTAACTCTTATTTTAAGTTTTCTGCATAGCTATTAATACGTGCAAATGATTTGGATACAAGAATGATCAACATATGCTTTCATCCTAGAGAAACTAGAAAAACGCGTGAACTTAATTCATAAAAGGATGAGAACAAAATGGTTGTGTCATTGCTTGATAACAAAATAGAAGTGAATAATCAAAATTATTCTACCAATTTAATTCAAAAACTTACTTAATTGTTTGAAAATTTTGCAAAGTTGTTGAATGTGATGCAAACATGTAAAACCCGGGCATACCACGCTGCAATCTTCTCCCAATACGATGTCACTAAGAGGCAATTACTGAGGCCGAAGTACAACATATGATAATTATTTGTAAGGAAAACATCAGGAATAAGAGCCTCGCCATCCCAGCTCGGAAGAGCACCCCCAGTGATCTCTCTGATAATAATGGTCAGGGAGAGCAGCGGTGTGTCGGGGCGATGTGGACAAACACAATCAGGTACCTCGAGTACCCCAATAGCAGCAGAGACGGTGGCCGGACTAAAAATAATCTCCCGGCCACGGAAGAAAGAACGGAGAGTGAACGGAGCAATCGGATCCCTGATCATCGTAGCACACGCCTCCCGGATCCAAGATAGATTAACGAGCTTAGGCTGGGAGACGAGTGTGTACCACTATGGCATGGCACGTATCCGTGCAAGATACCAAGGAGTAGCCAGCCATGCTGTCTCAAGGGGTTGCTCAAGCATGACCTTGCGCGACTAGAAATATCTGGTGAACCATACCCGGTCTTCGTCGTTTCTGAACCCGTGCTTGGGTATAGGGTCTGGTATGGCTAGGTCAAATGGCTTGGCTTTGTGATACCCAGTGATAGGGTTCATTGTTTAGCCCTGAAACATAAGAGAGAAACAAAGAAACATTAAAAATAGGGAAACCAGAAAAAGAAATGAAACTGTCGCACTTCGATCGATCGAAGCCTGTTCGATCGATTGAGAATATTGCAGGTTCGATTGCTCGAGAATGTTCGATCGATCGATTGGATGATGGGTTCGATCGCTCGAAACCAGTTCGATCGATCGAACACAGCGAAGTGGCAGTATCAACGATTGAGAACGGGAAGAGCCCGAAAACAACAAATTCAATAAGAAAACTTAAGAAAATGAGTTAACTAACCAATGGGGGCACCCCCATACAAATATGAAATGGAAAGAAAAACGAGGGGGTTCTCAGGGCCTCACCTTGAGAGACGCGCCGAGAAGAGGATGACAGTGATGAAGATGATGATCAGGGAGAACGGTTGCTCCGCAATTGGTGTGGTTGGAAGTGGGGTCCCAAAAATCGCGTGAGTTGCCCTCTGTGTTCAATCACTCGAGGGAGGGAGGGAGAGAGAGAAACTGATGAAGTGTATAGACGACGCTTCGTTTAAATACAGGTTTCGATCGCTTGAGTTGTTTCGATCGATCGAACCTTCGATCGATTGAGCCCTCCTCAAGCGCTTGAGATTCCGATATTTTCGATCGATCTAAATACGTTCGATCGATCGAGCAGAGAAATTCTACAATATCCCTGATTTGAGAAATTAAACACCCCCAACTAACCAACACTGGTCTGGACATACAGAATAGTGATAAAAAAGTGTATTGACAGAACATGTAAGCCAAAAACATCATCCTCATAGTAGAAAATTGCAAATTTATACAAATAAATCCTTAAAATAGCATCCTCATGAAATATTAATGCCCCCAACATGGTGGTTAAAACCTTATTGAAAATGAAAAACTAAAATAAAGCGTGAATTAACAAAACTTTGTCTAAGAATACACTCCAATTGATGAAAGAAAATATGAAATGACATAAAACAATTGGAGTGAAACACTATTCTTCAAGCAGGAAGATCCCGTCTTCCACAACCTCCTTCGCTGCCAGAGCTTCAAATATAGAGTCTGAACTTGATGATTCCCTTTCCCAGAACAAGCGGAAAGCAGCGAGGAAATCATCGAGCAAGTCCGAACTCTCTAAGGAATTGATTTCACCGAAAAAGGGGATCCGGATGGAGACAAGGATAACGGAGTGTAATTGCGCATCAGACGTTCCTCTTGCGGCGGAGTTCCTGGGGACCTTATGTATGGTCCAACTCCATGAAAGAGTTGATGTGGAAGGTACAACGGTGGAACTGGTGGATTCATAGTGATATTCCTGACAAAGAGAAAACAAAAGGAAATGAAGAAAATAAATTAACTAGAGCACAGAAAGAACAAACAAGAAGAATTAAACAAAGCAAAAAGAAAAAGAAAAAGAAAGGAATGTGACTCAGAGTTAACCTCACTATTGGCCGGATATTCCCAGGTGCACTAGCAGATAGAGGGCATTGAAGCCTGGACAACAAGTAACTTAAATACTCATAGATGTAGGGAACCACATGTCTACATATGTGAAAATAGCATTGTGGTGTTCGGGCACCACATCTTGTAAGTCCTCTTCTTCCCATGGCTCCCACATTGAGTCATTTTCCCACTATTCCATCAAAGCGTCATCGACCTCCCACACAGCATATCCCTCAGGCTCTCCCTCCTCTTCAGGGAGTTCTATGTGCGCAAATGGGTTGATATGGAGGAGAGCAGGATCGTATGGGATGTATCCGTGGGTTAAGTCAACGATGTCGTCAGCTCCTGGCCCTTGGTATGGAGATAAGCAGAATGCTATTTCATCAGCAGTCCACGATGGGTTCTGATATTCTGAATCAGCCCATGACCCTATCGAGTGAACATCGTCATCTTTCATGGTGAATAGCCTGCACGAGATAAAATTGGAATAGCAGATTATGATCAAGATCACACTTAAAAATGAAAAGACAAACAACAAAACAAAATAAAACGAGAAACAGCAAAAGAAAAAGAAAGTACAACAACAATGATAAAACGCACTTGAGCATTCTAGGTTGAAGCATAGGCGGGCTCATCCAGTTGGATGTGCTCGACCTCGGGTTGGAAATCTTCTAAGAACGGTTTTACCCTTTTGCCGTTGACCTTGAAACTTCCATCGTTCTTAGGATTAAATAACTCCACGGCCCCATGTGGAAAGACAGATTTGACTGTGAAGGAGTCCACCGAGATCGGAGTTTTCCTGGGAAGAGATGAAGGCGCGAATCGTATAGTAAAACTTTATGACCAAGCTCGAAAGATTTTCAAAACATCGTTCTGTCATGGCGAGCCTTCAACCGTTCCTTGTGGAGTTTGGCATTGTCATATGCATCTCGTCGAATTTCTTCCAGTTCTGCCAACTGTAGTTTCCGGAGATGTCCTCCCTCTTTAATGTCGAAGTTTAATGAGCGTGTAGCCCAATATGCTTTATGCTCAATTTCAACGGGGAGGTGACATGCCTTACCATACACTAGCCTATATGGAGACATTCCCAGATTTGTCTTGTAAGCAGTACGGTATGCCCAAAGAGCATCAGTCAGTTTATAGGCCCAGTCTTTTCTGTTGAAACTAACCGTTTTCTCTAAGATGTGCTTGATTTCACGGTTAGCTAACTCTACCTGCCCATTCGTTTGTGGGTGGTAGGCTAGAGCGATCTTGTGATTAACCCTGTATTTCTTGAGTAGTGACTCCAAAGGCCTATTGTAAAAGTGTTTGCCTTAGTCACTTATTAGGGCTTTTGGGGTTCTGAAACACGATAAGATATTTTCCTTAAGAAAGGACATCACCGTTTTAAGGTCATTGCGTCTCGTCGGTATCGCTTCTACCCATTTTGATATATATTCCACAGCAAGGAGTATATATTCACAGTTATTAGATTTAGGAAATGGGCCCACGAAGTCGATGCCTCAACAATCGAATATCTCAATTGTGATGATGGGAGTGAGGGGCATCGAATTCCTTTTTGAAATTGTACCAAGCTTTTGACATTACTGGCATGATTTACAAAAAGCATAGGAATCTTTGAACACGGTGGGCCAATAAAAACCGCTATGCAATACTTTGTGTGCGGTCTTTTGGGAGGCAAAATGGCCACCGCAGGCTTCAAAATGACTGGAGGCCAAAATTACAGTTATGTCCTCATTTGGGACGCAACGCCTAATGACCTGATCAGCATAATACTTAAATAAGTATGGGTCATCGAAAAAGAAATGGCGCGCGAACGAAAGGAACCTTTTTTATCCTGATTTGACCAATGGCTCGGGGTCTCTCCTGTAACGAGGTAATTTATTATATCCGCGTACCAAGGCACGTGGGAGACGGCCATCAGTTGTTCATCTGGGAATTCATCTTTTATAGGTACAGGCTCAGTGTTGTCCATGAATGTCAACCGAGATAAATGGTCGGTGACCACATTCTCTACTCCCTTTTTATCCTTGATAGTGATATCGAATTCCTGGAGTAGGAGTATCCAGTGGATAAGCCTCTGTTTCGCATCTTTCTTAGATAGCAGGTACTTGAGGGCCGAGTAGTCTGTAAAACAGACTGTTGGGGACCCTATCAGATAAGACCTGAATTTGTCCAGTGCGAAGACTATTGCCAGTAACTCTTTCTCAGTAGTTGTATAATTCATTTGAGTTTCGATCAGTGTTCGGCTGGCATAATAGATTACATAAGGCTTGTTGTCCTTCCTCTGTCCTAGAACTGCGCCAACGGCGTAGTCACTAGCATCGTACATTAACTCGAACGACAAACTCCAATCGGGTGCCTGTATTATGGGTGCGGAGGTAAGGTGATATTTTAGTGCATCGAAAGATATTTGACAGTTTTTCGACCATTCGAAAGGTGCATCTTTGACTAAGAGTTGGCACAGTGGTCGGGAGATTGCACTAAAATTTTGGATAAAGCGTCGATAAAATCCAGCATGCCCAAGAAAAGATCGATGTCTCGGACTGTACGAGGGACAGGTAGATTTGCAATTATATCTATTTTGCTTTATCCACTTGGATACCCTTATCAGAGATAATGTGGCTGAGGACAATTCCTTTGGTCACCATGAAGTGACACTTTTCCCAGTTTAGTACTAGGTGTTTGTCCTCGCATCGCGCTAACACATTCTCAAGGTTTTCTAGCCAGTTATCAAAACTATGGCCAAACACTTAGAAGTCGTCCATAAAAACCTCGAGTGTCTATTCAACCATATCACTGAATATGCTTAACATGCACCGCTGAAAGGTAGCAGGTGCATTGCATAAGCCAAAAGGCATACGGCAGTAGGTGAATGTGCCGAGCGGACAAGTGAAAGTCATTTTCTCTTGATCTTCAGGAGCTATTTCGATTTGGTTATAGCCACTATATCCGTCCAAGAAGCAATAAAATTTATGACCCGCCACTCTTTCTAGCATTTGATCCATGAATGGCAATGAAAAGTGGTCTTTCCGGGTCACAGTATTTAACTTTCGATAATCAATACACATCCGCCATCCAGTGGGGATGCGTGTTGGTACTAACTCGCCATCTTTGTTTGGAATAACTTTTATACCAGCCTTTTTGGGCACCACCTGGGTTGGACTAACCCAAGAGCTATCAGAGATAGGATATATTATCCCAATGTCAAGAAGTTTTAAGACTTCCTTTTTGACGACTTCTTGCATATTGGGATTCAGACGCCTCTGCATTTATCGCGAAGGTTTAGCGTCTTCCTCCAGATAAATCTTATGGGTGTAAATAGATGGACTTATGCCTTTGAGGTCAGCAGTAGTCCATCCCAATGCTCCCTTGTGCAGTTTGAGCATTTAATCAACTTATCCTCTTGTTCTGGATTTAACGTGGATGAGATTATAACGGGATAAGTCTTTTCAGTCCCCAGAAAAGCATATTTGAACTCTTTTGGAAGCTCCTTTAATTCTAGATCGGAAAACTGAAAGTTCGAAGGCATAGTTAACTTTGTTTTTGGAGGTAAGGGTTCATATGGTGTGACCCACATGCATTCAGCTCTATCTTCCTCTTTTGTTTCCATCATGAGGCAGGCATGATTTAGGGCAGCGTCCAATGGAGTAGAATCATTAGATTGATAAGTAGCATCGATTTGTGACACAACTACCTCCAAAGGATCTTTGTAATCTACAAAATCAGCCTCCTCTTCGATGACCATTTCAATGAAGTTAACTTCTTCTTCATCCCCGTATTCTTCAGGTTGGGGATTTGAGACATTTAAGGTCATGTTCCTGAATACGATGGTCATAATACCACTTCTTATTTTGATTGTGGCATCGAGAATTTTCTGTGTGCGCTTGTGTGCTATACCCAAGTGTAGGTAATCGTGCAAGTAGTAAACTGGATTAAGTCCAGGTCGATCCCACAGGGAAGGAGTTAAACTAATTACTTAGATTATTCTCAAACAAAAAAAATAAAAATCAATACTTTTATTCAAAAGATGTAACACAAAGTTCCACAGTTTAACAACTACTAAAACTGAAGCAATTAAACTAGATTAACTAATTACTAACTAATTAACTAAAGCAGTAATCTAAAATGTTTTTCTTAATTAAAAAGGAATGTTGGGATTACACGAATCCACCGCATCCTAGCCATCTACCATGCAATTACATTGAAGCTCAATGGAGTACACTCTCTACAGTATTCCGTATTTCTCTTAAGATAAAGAATCCATAGTCCTTTCATGACCGGGACTATATCATCACATTTACGTTTGAAATACACAAAGGCGGTTTAAAACAATAGTTTAGACTCTCACCTACAATGGTATTAACATTGAGGGTGGTTTGCAAAATATATTGAAGGAAAATGCCTTAAGGCTTAAAGTTCATAGGCTGTTTTGACAAACTGAGCATTTTGGGACAATTTGATAACAATCCGGTAAAACATAAAGTCTAGGAATACTGCATAGAATGTTCTCAAGAATCAGAATGTTCGATCGATCAACGCGCTTTCGATCGATCGAATATCTTCATCTCTCGATCAATCCACCCCCCAACTAGCTCGTTGCTAGTCCCTAGCAATGAAGCGAACTACAACAGTGTTTATTTAAACTCTAAGAAAAATCCTAAATCACTTTCGCAGGAATCGCGATTGCATTTAGCGTATGCAACAAGCCTTTAAACCCCTAGGTTCCCCCTAGTGGACGAGTGTTGTCTCGTGAGGGTTTGCAATGAATTTACCCACAAAATTCATGTTTATGGTAATGGTTCTCATTTAAATGCTTTCAAGAAATTTTTCCTCTCATTTAGTAATATAGTTAAGCTCAACAATCTCATGAAACTCTCTAGTAAGCCATATTAATGCAACACACACATTACAGTTAATCTACTATCAAAGTCATTAGAATATTCCATACCTGTTAATCTTCAAGTGTGTGTGTGAATGGACAACCAAAATACAAAACTTTAATTTCAAAGCTTACATAACCTAAGATACTATCAAGACGTTCATTTTGACTCAACTCTCACCGGGATTACACTCTCAAGATGAAATCACTCCGAATTGGGTGTAATAATTATCACTCATGATATGGAAGCTATAAAGAGTAATTGTATATGGAATCTAATGCTTCTCATATCCAAATAGAAAAACGGAATTTTATAGTGCATAAAGTCTCATGAAAGGATACTTTTCACTAGAAGAGCTAGATACCGTGGAGAACTCTCTCATTACCTTAACTTCAAATCCAATTCACTTAAAATCATTAGGACTTTGAAAAAGAGGTGTTCGATTAAGAAGAAAGAGGTTCATGATTCTCAATTAGGTCAAAGGATGTGATTGGAATACCTAATACATTGTACGCTTTTCAAACTTCCCCACATCTCCAATCTCTCGCTTCTTCTCTTTTTTTTTTTTTTTTCTTTCCCACACTCCTCTTTTTATTATTTTATTTTTTCTTTTTCTTTTGTAACAACCATTGGCATTGTTTTCTTTTCATACTTTTTTTTTCTTTTCTTTTCTTTTTTTTTCTTTTTTTCTTTTTTTTTTCATTATTTTTTTTGCCAACTTTCCCTTATTCACAGAACCAAACTTCTTGTCAATGCACACATCTCAATCACTCCTAAATACAGAACTGAGGCTTGAACTCCTAATTTCGAGTTAGGTATTGACTTTAGGATTGTGTAGACAAGGTAAATATGATATTGCTCAATAGGTGAAGTAAAGGAATAGAATAGAGGTAGGCCAAGGTTGTATTATGCATGTAAGGTCAAAAGATGGCCTAAATCATCTTCTAAGTTAATAAGATTATTCATTTCATCAAATTCAAGAGCTCTAAAGTTGGTAAATCCTGAACGTTCTCTTCTAGTGATCAGTCAAAATGAAGAAGAAAAATGAGACTTTCAACGAATTAATACACTTTTAAAAAAATAAGAGTAATTTTATAAAACCCTCAAGAATAAAGAAAGGCACAAAAGCTCACTTGGGTTATTAGTCTCCACAACAGTCTCTCAAGACACCTAAGCTATGCTTACTAATCCATTATAGCTAAGTACAAGGTTGTCACAATGTGCTCAAAGTTGTTTGAAGATTAAAACGCATAAAATATACTATAACTAAGATAGTAAACAAACTATCATAGTGTATTACATAGTAATAACATACAGAAAATAACACTAATGCATCATAACTAACTACATTAACTAAGAGAGAAATACAATAACCATTTTATTATATTTAAATAAAATTTTAATTTTTAATTTTTTTTTACTTTTTATTTTTTGCAATTTTAATTTACTGATTTATGTTGCTAAGCAGGTATATTGACATTCAAGCACCACAAAAAGATATGAGGCATACAATGGCTCACTCCCCCCAACTAAAACTAAACATTGTCCCCAATGTTCTAAACTAAGCACATAGACATGTAAAGTAAAGCGAGAGAAGGAAGGATGTTACCTCGAGGCATTAATTTCCAAAAAAAAAATTCAAGTTACCTACAAAATCATTAGTAGCAACAAGAAAAATAGATAATATAATAGAATTACTCAGTAAATGAATCTGGTTAATCCAGATTTTTATCATAAAGTAATAACCGAAATTTTTTAGGATCTTCCCAATGAAATAATTTAACAATGAAAAGCATGTAGGGATCCTCATAAATATGCAATTCCCCTCAACTAATGTCAGGCTCGAGGTCAGAGGAGATGATGCAAAACCTATGGCTTCCAAAGTTATTAGGGACAGTTATAAGAGAAATACCACACTTTTTAATAATTATACTCAAGGAAAGATCTTTGGTGTTGGTATTTTCTATAACGGCCTCTATTTTTATACTAAAAATAGGAGGAGGCCATGGTTCGATAAAAGGAGCAGGGTCTAGGTGATGTTCTAATAAAGTTTCATTACCCTTCTCTTATCCTAGAACAGAATCTATAGAAATATAATCATAGGAATTTAATTTCTGTTCTATGCACATTGATTTGGACTGGACTTGGATAAAACTATTCATTTGGGCCTCAATATCATTATTACTCAAGAAGGGTAAGCAGTCTAGCAGATTACTAGCTTCTTGTTGAAGTTTAAGATCATCTAAAGTGGGCCTAATATTTTCCAAGTCTTCTCTCAAAAAATTTTGAAATTTAAAATTTGGGGAAGTACATGTGCTAGAATCCTTACCATCCTCTTCCACAACACATTCATTTTGTTCAATATTGGGGTACACATAACTTTCAAGCTCGGGATGAGAGATTTGATTGATAGCAAGGATAGGTGATGGGCAACTTGGTGACACAACCTCTTCGGCTGAAAGAGGTGAGGGTTCATGAATATCACATGAATCTAAATTGAATTTAGACTTTTCAATTATGTCCTCCCTAGGGTCACTATCAAAGGTAAGGGTAGAGTCAATAGGGGACTCATCCTTTCCTAATTGTGTGCAATCAGCTAAACTCGCATTATCTGTTAAATCCTCATTCTCATCCTTGTAACTCTCCTCACTATATATGTCATCTATGGAGGTGCTTTGGACAAAGGAATTGTGCAACTTTATCCAGGTAGTGAAGGAGTTGATGTATGGGGTTGTATCTTGAGGAGAAGATGGTTCTACAACTTCATACTCAATGGTTTGGTTTTCGAGTTCTTGTTGGGTTATCACTTTCTCGAATGAGTTGTTAACCTCATTTGGTATAAACCCGTCACTATCCTCTAATTCCATTCCATTATTAGTGTCCTGAAATTTAGGTTGTAGTGTTGAAGGACTGGTGTAGTCTTATAAAGGTTGGCTAGCATATGCTTGTTGATATTTAGTTTCTAATTTATCAAGTGCACTATCTAGCCTTTTCATTTCAGTAAGCAGCAATGTTAACATACCATTATCCTCGACTTGGTTATTCTCCTCATTATTACTATATGAAGTTTCGTCCCATTGTTGTTGATAATAGTTCCCATCCCATTGTGTTTGTGGACAAGACTCGCCAAAGGGAAAGTCTTGGTGTGTTTGGTAATCATGGGAGCTATACTATATCCTACATTATCATTTTGGTTATATCCCCATTGCGATTGATAGAACTCTTCATGTGCTTGATAATACGGGGGACTACTGTGGATATCGCAGGATTTCCTACCCACTTTTAAAACACTTTTCAAATTCAAAGAGTCGCCACTTAATTTTTTAAAAGGAAAATTAAGAAACCATTTTAAAGCAAACTGATCTTTTGCGAAACCAAAGATAAACTGGGTCCGGGGATTATGGAATGAAAGGGGAAGGAGCCCGGCGGACTAAAACACCCCCTTTCATCCTATCTCACGATAGGCCTCTAATCAACATCCTTTTTAATCAAATTATTAATCTAAGCATGCCCTCAATTAATACATATATACATATACATCACACAAGCATGTTGGAAATGGTGTAAAATTGCTAACGACAAAATATCATTCATAAGCCACGTAATACAAGTAGCAAACATCATGATATGCAATAGAGAACTAGAAAACATACCCGGGATCCAGCCGCAAATATTAAACGTGTAATGCATGCAAGAATAAAATAAACCTAAGAAAGGTCTCTAATTCATATATTCACATAAGGCAAAACCTAAGCTAAGGTGTCGCACATGGGGTCGAAAAATCAATTAAAATCAATGAAGTAGATTAAACTAGAGAAGGGTTGAGAAATTGTACCTCAAAGCGCTACAAAACAAAGGTTAGTACACATGCTTTATACTAGATATAATATCAAAAAGTAATCAATCCTAAGTCATATTCAATTAAATTCAACTAAGTCCAACTTTGTCCAAGAACTATTCCTAATTATAAGCATCAATGTATATGAATGAATGAATGATTATGAACAAGAATAAGATATGAATTTATTCACTAATTTGGATCACTTTTCCTCTGGATTTAATCTAAATTATCATTATTCAAAACATGGTTTGGGTTTCAAGACATTAAAAGACCATTTGAGTTAAAATAAATAAGATTAGACAAAAACTGTAGCAGTTTTTTATGAATTACAGAGAGCAGACCAGACATTCAAAAATATGAATAAAATACTTTCAACGGTTGGATCTTAATGTTTTTGGATATGTTATTCCTCTGTGAGTCTAGTTTCTAACCCAAAAAGAAAATCAAGGTTTCAACGGTTAGATCTCCGGGAATATGGAAAATACTAGACCTCACTCAGGATTTTGCAACCCTCTATCCAGAGATCTTGTATGATTTTCTAAAAATAGTAAAAAAAATGAGAAACACTTAGATCTTTTTAGGGTACCTTCCTAACACATTAAGGTACTTACAAAAAATATTTGAGACCCCAAAAACTTAATTAAGGTTCTGATTTATTAATTTCAAAACGGACTTACTATTCTGAAAGTATTCTAAAATTCTGAACAGATTGTAATTAGCTCACAAAAACCATGATCAAACCCTTCTAATCACAAGATCTTTATAAAACGAAAATCACAGTGGTAAAACAATGTGTTATTGACACTTTCCCGTTGGTTTCACTTAATTTCAACGGTTAGATTTTGAACTAAAAATCTTTGATCGAAAACACTTTGTAAACTCACTGTTTTCTCTTTGCTAGTTCAACTTTGTTGGTTGACCTCAACTATTAAAAACATGAAGTTGGGGCTCAAACCAAACTACTTCTTCTACCATTTGATGGTCATTGAAGACTAAAAGGCATATATATGCTCATAGATTTTAATAGCATGGATTCCACAAGATCCAAAGAACAATAAACTTAAATCCATGGATAAAAGTTTAGATTCAAGTCACTACTCCTACCACTTAATGGTCATTGGAGTTTTAAGACACCTTACACTTATGGATCTCGATGAAGTATTGAAATGAACTTCACAAAATCCTCAAATAAAGAACTCAAGCCTATGGACCCAAGCTTGAATTCGACTTATCACTCCTACCATTTGATGGTCATTGGAGTTAGAGACATGCTCATATGTAGGTTTTAGACGAAGTATGAAAGAAACTTCTCAAAACCTAAAGGAAAGATTAGTCTAAGCCATGGGAGTAGACTTGAACTAACACACTTTCTCCTACCATTTGATGGTCATTGGAGTCTAGATGAAGTTAAAAATTCTACTAAACCTCATTGGAATATAGTGAGGATTCCATAAGATTTCTTAATGAAGAGGTTCAAGTTATGGATTTAAACTTGAATCTCACTAATTATATGTAGATTAAGACTATGATTCATTCTAATCTCCATATAGATCATGAGATCTTAGAAATTAAGGAATCAAACTCAAAGAGGTTCAATGAGATATGGAAGACCTCATGCACCTTTTGAATGAAATAGAAGTGAGGAAAATCAAAGATTACTTAGAAAACTAAGAATATAAACTCTTCAAAGTTGAATTTGTCTTAAATCCAAAGCATTAATTAGATCCAAATTGATGAAATGTCATGATATTCAATCACAAGTTCTTGGTGGTGTGTGATGAAATGGGATAAGAAGAGAGGTTTTGAAAATGTGAAAAAAGTTCCTAGAGCTATGAAATTGTGATTGAATGATCTTAATTCTATCAAGGATTAAGAGGTTACCTCTAGGACCTCAAGTATTTCTTCAACTTCTTGTGAAGATCTTCCAAGATTTCCCAAATTCTCTTCAAAGTTTTTCAAATTCTTCAAGTTCTTCAAGAAATTCTTCTTCTCTCTCTCTAAAAATCTATATGATTCTTGTGTATATGTATATCTTGATTTCCCAATTCAACCCCCCCCCCCAAATGGAAGAGAAGGTTTTGTTTATATAGGCCAATAATCCAGGGATAGATGGGTAAATTCGGGGTGGAGACCCATGTGCAAGGTTTTCTTCTAGAACATGTGAGAAAATGCAGTCTGTTACAGCCAGCGGCACTCGCTGGGTGCCGGCGGCACTCACTGAGTGCCGGGCAGCAAACAGAGAGTGCCGGCGCGGCACTCAGTGAGTGCCGCCGCGTTTTCCGCGTGCCGGGGCTAACTGAATTTTGTCCCTCTTTTTGATTTTTCAAAAATGTGTTGGTGTAAACATAATTTTTCTATTCTATGTATGTATATATTTGTATTAAGATCCCCCATGTGCATGGTATCAACCATGTGCATGGTATATTTTGAATATACTACTTCTTTTTGTATTTTCTCTTTTTCAAAATTTTGTCATTTATTTTGTCCTCCCCCTCCTTTTTTTAAGAAAAACTCCCTCTTTCCCTCTCTCTCTATTTTTGTTTCTGTTTATGAATTCCTTTTTTTTTTCTTTAAAAGAAAACGGATTCCCTGACTGGGTTTCTCACATGTTTTTCGTCGTTCGGGTTTCCCCCCCGAATGCCTGGATCCTCTCCCTTTATTAATTATTATATATATTTTTTTTAGAAAATTTTCTTAAAGATCACCTTGAAGATTTTGAATTTCTTGGAAAATCTTCGAACGTCACGGACATCGTCATCATCGGTCTTTGAGAGGTAACCAATCCCTGGATTTGACGTTTGGTCAAAATCGGGGTGTCTACAGTTTGCCCCTCTTTGACAGAGCTTGTGAAGCAACGCGTATCACAAATGAATGTCAAAGCCTGTGTGAAAGACAAGCCTTTGACCAAATAGTCGAATCCAGGTAAAAACAAAAGTGTGTTGCAAAATCGGGTGCGCAGATAGCCAAATGCTGGTCGTGCTCAAAGGTGAGCTGCCTACGTATCCCAATGGGAATCAGACCAGGACGTAGTTCGGGCAAGGGACAATGATACATACACACAGGTAGCCACACAGATGAATGCATCCTATCTTATCGTGATGCGTATGCTAAACAAATAAATGTCCCTTGCTCCCAATCGTGATGATACCGAATCATGCTGCTTCCCAGTACCAGAAATGCACCCTATATGTTGAATTACCCTATTGCAATATCATCACCAGCGTTGCATGCAATCTTCATATATGTTTCGAGAATCGTCTGATTGGCTGAGATGCGCCTTGCGCCTTACACTCCATAGCCGAATCAGGTAGTACGCTGAAAGATTGAGCCGCTCTACGCCTCACGCTCCATAATCTTCCAAAATCATCTGATCGACGAAGTCGAATCAGGTAGCACGCTGAAAGATTGAGCCGCTCTACACCTTACGCTCCATAATCTTCCAAAATCATCTGATCGACGAAGTCGAATCAGGTAGCACGCTGAAAGATTGAGCCGCTCTACGCCTTACGCTCCATAATCTTCCAAAATCATCTGATCGACGAAGTCGAATCAGGTAGCACGCTGAAAGATTGAGCCGCTCTACGCCTTACGCTCCATAATCTTCCAAAATCATCTGATCGACGAAGTCGAATTAGGTAGCACGCTGAAAGATTGAGCCGCTCTACGCCTTACGCTCCATAATCTTCCAAAATCATCTGATCGACGAAGTCGAATCAGGTAGCACGCTGAAAGATTGAGCCGCTCTACGCCTTACGCTCCATAATCTTCCAAAATCATCTGATCGACGAAGTCGAATCAGGTAGCACGCTGAAAGATTGAGCCGCTCTACGCCTTACGCTCCATAATCTTCCAAAATCATCTGATCGACGAAGTCGAATCAGGTAGCACGCTGAAAGATTGAGCCGCTCTACGCCTTACGCTCCATAATCTTCCAAAATCATCTGATCGACGAAGTCGAATCAGGTAGCACGCTGAAAGATTGAGCCGCTCTACGCCTTACGCTCCATAATCTTCCAAAATCATCTGATCGGCTGAGCCGAATCAGGTAGCATGCTGGAAGATGAGATGCAAATTTACTGCCTCACCAAGTAAAATCAAAGTTGACTTGGTTCAATTCATAATTCCTAACTTTCAGGAGCTGATTAAATTTCGAATTAACTTTCCTAAACTTGGAAACACTTGGATTCATATTCGCTTTTAATTTTCGAAATCGAAGATCAATCATATTAAAGTCGGCTGAATTTTTTCCTAACCTGGAGTCGAACCAAATCACTTTTCAAGACTCTCATATCAAATCAAATTCCAAAGAGTTGAAACCAATTAGGCTCAATTCAAATTTATTTTCAAAGAATCGGAGCCAATCAGGGTCAAGTCAAATCAACTTCAAAGTTCCGGAGCCAATTGAGCTCAAACCAAATCAATTTTCAAAGAATTAGAGCCAATCAGGCTCAATTCGAATCAATTTTCAAAGAATCAGAGCCAATCAGGCTCAAATTAAACCAACTTTCAAAGAGTCAGAGCCAATCAGGCTCATTTTGAATTAATTTTCAAGGAATCGGAGCCAATCAGGCTCAAATTAAACCAATTTTTAAAGAATCGGAGCCAATCAGGCTCAAGTCAAATCAACTTTTAAAGAATCAGAGCCAATCAGGCCCAAATCGAATCAATTTTCAAAGAATTGGAGCCAATCGGGCTCTAATCAAATCAATTTCCAAAATCCCGGAGTCAATTAGACTCGGATTAAATCATCTTTCCAAGAATGGGAGCCAGTCGTGCTCTAACCAAATCAATTTTCAAAATCCTGGAGTTAATTTCAAATTCAAATTCAGAGAAATCTAGAGTCGATCAGAATCAAAATACTTATTTTCCAAAAAAAAAACTTGGCGTCAATTAGACCTTATTATTTCCATTTTCCCAAAAACTTGGAGTCAATTAGACCCCAATCAAATCAATCTTCAAAGAAATCTGGAGTCGATTAGACTTTATTAGCTTATTTATTGCAATTGGGTGTTCCTTGACAAAATTTTCAACAGGCAGGGGCTTATTTCCCATTTATAAAAGGGTTTTAAAACTCATCTTTCAAACCTCGGGGGTCCTTTTGAAACGAGGAAAAATTTATAAGGACATGGGAGCAAAATTCGGGGGTCCTTTTGTAAATAGTGAAAATCAGGGGTAAAAGGGCCACCTGTCACACGCGGCGGCACTCGGTGAAGGGAACCGGCACTCAGTGAGTGCCGGCCGGCACTCCACCAAATGCCGGGCGACATTCAGCAAGTGCCGGCGCCTTTTTGCCGAGTGCCGGCTTGAGCAGCAGTTTGTTTAAACTTGGTTTCTTCTTCTCTCTTTTTTCATTCTCTCCTCCCTCCTCTCTCGGATTTCTTCTCCAAAATCTCACCTTTTCTTGATTCTTCCTTCAAGAACCACTCACAATCAAGGTATGTTCATAAAGATTACATCTTTGCTTTAATCATTGTGTTTGCAATCATGTTTCTCATGTTATTTGATCTCTCTCCTTCAAATTTTAATATGAACATTGACTTCCTCTTTCTCTTGTTTGTAGATTCCCCAATGGCTAGTGGTTCAGGGTCCTATGGTCCCCCCAAGAAGAAGTACAAGCCCAACCCTGTCCACAGTTCATCAGTTTTACTTGCCGATCCCGGGGCTCATCTCTCGGCACGGGCCTTCAATCGATTGGTATACTCCCAAAACTTCCCTCTTCATGCTTATGATAAGATAGTGCAATGTAGTGCCATAAATGATGAGCAATGCATGCATGAATGTACCCCCTTTTTATACCAATGTAGTATATGATAATCAATACATGTATGAATGTCCCTCCCCCCCCCCCCCTTTTTTTTTTTTTTTTTTTTGGTTGCCCTTAGTTGGACATATTGATTTCATTATTTCGTTTATTCATTGCTAATGGGTGGTTGTGCTAATCTGGGTGAATTTTGCATGTGCTTAATACTTTGAATGAACCTAAAATCCAAACATTACTTACGACCCACAAACATTTTCCGAGTTGCTTAGACTCCAAAGAAGGAATTTCATTATTTTCAAATCAATGAGTTGCTTAGACTCCAAAGAAGGAATTTCATTATTTTCAAATCAACGAGTCGCTTAGACTCCAAAGAAAGAATTTCATTATTTTCAAATCAACGAGTCGCTTAGATTCTCAAAGAATTTCTTTTTTTTTTTGTTATTATTTTCAAATCAATGAGTCGCTTAGACTCCAAAGAAAGAATTTCATTATTTTCAAATCAACGAGTCGCTTAGACTCTCAAAGAATTTCTTTTTTTTTGTTATTATTTTCAAATCAATGAGTCGCTTAGACTCCAAAGAAAGAATTTCATTATTTTCAAATCAACGAGTCGCTTAGACTCTCAAAGAATTTCTTTTTTTTTTGTTATTATTTTCAAATCAATGAGTCGCTTAGACTCCAAAGAAAGAATTTCATTATTTTCAAATCAACGAGTCGCTTAGACTCTCAAAGAATTTCTTTTTTTTTGTTATTATTTTCAAATCAATGAGTCGCTTAGACTCCAAAGAAAGAATTTCATTATTTTCAAATCAACGAGTCGCTTAGACTCTCAAAGAATTTCTTTTTTTTTTGTTATTATTTTCAAATCAATGAGTCGCTTAGACTCCAAAGAAAGAATTTCATTATTTTCAAATCAACGAGTCGCTTAGACTCTCAAAGAATTTCTTTTTTTTGTTATTATTTTCAAATCAATGAGTCGCTTAGACTCCAAAGAAAGAATTTTATTATTATTTTTCAAATCAATGAGTCGCTTAGACTCGGGAGTTATTTTCCTTGTTCACTAAATTGCATTGCTTGAATCCCAAAAGAAAGCATTTATTATTCCTTTCCTTTCTTATTTTCTTCTCTTTTTTTTGCAGACTCCAGAATTCGTCCTCAAGGGACATGGGAGCATGGCCCATGGTCGAAGGTGGTACGTGGAGCTCTCTGATGATGTAAGAACCATGGTCAATAATGCTGGATTTGGGTTCTTTGCTTTGCTCCTGGAGAAGAGTATAAATGACCGGACCCACATTCAAGCCTTGGCGGAAAGGTGGTGGGACACGACGAACACATTCTATATGCCTTTCGGGGAGATGACGATGACTCCCCTAGACTTCGCCATGATCACTGGCGTCCCATTCGGTGGCCTCCCTATTGCTCGCTATGACGATCTTCAGAACCGTCATGAAGAAATTATCGACTTACTTGGGGCTCATCCAGGGGATTTTATAGTGCCGGCAAAATGGTTCTTGGATACCTTCAGAGGTCAGGCTTTCACGGACGATCAGATGGCCAGGGCTTTCATTATGTATGTGTTGGGTTGCTCGCTGATGAGCACAAAGGGTGACACAATCAGTCTTGGGTATTTGGCTTCCCTCACAGACATCGATCGCATCTCCCAATACAACTGGGGAGGGGCAGGGTTGGCCACTCTCTACAATCACATGAGTGAGGTCTCCAGGGGAAATTCCCCTTCTACGGGCGGGTACTGGAGAGCTTGGGAGGTAAAGCTTTCAACTTTATTATTTGTTCATTCATTCATCTCATTTATTTCATTTTTATTGCATTCATTTCTTCCAATTTTGAAAACTGAATTTGCCTCTTCATTTTGCCTTGCAGATATGGTCGCATGAATATCTCCGGATGAGAGCTCCCAGTACTCGGGACAACGAGGCTGCTATCATGCCTCAGGGCTTGAAGTGGAGGAAGGAGGCAACGGGTCGAAAAGTCGGGGCTCATGATTTTGTTGGTTACCGGAACCTCCTCATTAATCTGCGTGAGATTCATGTGATATGGAACCCGTGGGCGGTGGCCCTCCCCGAGGCAGGTGAAGCGATTCAGGCGGCGGTGGCCTATTCTAGATTGAGGGTTCTGATGGTGGGTGAGGCGTGCCGGGAGTGGTATCTTGGCGAGAGGGTGACTAGGCAGTCTCTCGCTGCCCCAAACTTTTATGTGCCGTGGGTCCCTCTAGCTACTATGAGGAGCACAGAGACCCTGGATCATGATGACCTGGTGGCTGCTTTAGACGGGGAGAACATTGCAAATCTTCTGGACGGCCCAGACGGTTATGCGGCTTTTAGGTTGAATTCTCTTATGCACAACTTCCCTCTAATGGATGTCGTCCGGGTAACAAACCTCATTCACATATGTATGCTTCTTTTATTTCTGCTTTCTATTCCTTTTCAATCTTTTAAGTCAAAAACTCTTATTTGCAGCCTGTTCCTGGGGTCGCTGAACCCCCAGCCCTTCCGCAGTGGAATTGGAGCGTTCCCATGGTCGACATGGGTCAAGAGACCATGTATCAGTTGACCCCTTATACTCAAAATGTTCCGACTATCCCTCTGCAATATGATACAGTCCCTCGGGATTATGCTGAAGAGGGTCTGTCTTATGCGCACACCGTCCAGCACTGGATTCATGGACGTGAATGGAGGGTAGATTCCTCTTTTGTTTTTTTTTTTTGAACAATCACCATTATTATTATTTATTTTCAAAAAAAAAAAAAGAATTCAAATGATCACTTTTATTTTCTCCTTTTTCAGGCAGACGGAGCGAGGACCAACGCCGATCTTCAGGCTAGAGCTATGGTACTCTCTTTCTTCTTTCCCCCCTTTTTTTTCTTTTAATTCCATTACTTATTTCACTTATTCTTTCTTACAGGAAGCTGAGATGGCAGCTTTGAGGAGACAAATTCAGGAGTTCCAATTGAGCCAAGGCGGCGGCTATCAGGGAGGTGCTGGCAGTAGTGGCCAAGGAGGCGGCTACCAAGGAGGTGATGGAGATGGGGGAGATGGAGGTGATGGCGGAGATGGAGGCGATGGCGGAGCTGGGAGAGGTCAAACAGCTCAGCAAATGCCCAGAAGGAATCCTCGTCGCCGACGAGGGTAGCATGTCTCTCATGCTTCTTATTTCAATATGTCCCTACGAGGACGAGAACTTTGAATTTTCTCTTAACGGATAGATGACTTTCATGCATGGTGGCCTGCGAGCCAATTTTGAATTTGTTTATATTCATGCTTGGTTGTTTCCCTAGTTTAGCTTTAAACCTTATTCCTTTAGAATATGAATGCCTTTTCTTGATTTTATTTGGTGAATGGTGCAAAACAATTGATGCTGGGATGATGATTGGTGAAAATCTGTTCAAATTTTATGCAGGTTCGGGCTGATTATGGTTACAAACTGACCCATGAGCCTTTTAAACCTGGGCCGGCACTCAGTGAGGCTGGGCGGCACTCAGTGAATGCCGTGCGGCATTCTGAGATTGCCGGCCGGCACTCAGTGAGTGCCGCTACTTTACATCGAGTGCCGGTCCGGTCCCTTTTTCTATATAAGCTGCCATTTATCACCTTTTTTAGTTTTATTCGAGATTTCTAGAGCCCTTTGCCTTCTTTGCACTCAAACTTTTCTTTCCATATTCTTCACCTTCCCTCATGGCCCTCATCAGTTCCGATACTCTATATCCATGGATGGATTCCCTCTCCGGTATCGATCGACTCAATTTTGAGTCTCACAGACTGACTGATCTTTTCGCATTTCGCCATATGGCTCTAAACGAGGACTTGCTTCGAGCAGCTATCATGTGTTGGGACCCTTCTCTTCACGTCTTTCGGTTTGGTCACGAGGAGGTCTGTCCTCTCTTTGAGGAGTTTAGCGCCATCCTACATACTGATCCGTATGCTAATTTGATTATTCCACAGACCCAGGCGGGATATATTCAGGATTTATCGGCCCTTCTCGGCATTTCTCGGGGCGCTGCCAGCTCCTTTGTTCATGATCGTCATATTGATTTCGACCGCCTCTCCTCCACTTATGCACCCATTGGTGATCCTGACGACAGGAGGTATCAGGTTATCAGGCGGAATGCACTTTCTTTGGCGATGCTTTCACACTTTTTATTTCAGTCTTCCACTGACATTCTGATTCCGGTCGTATGTGGCCTCCGAGAGATGCGGAGCGCTGTTATGCTCATTCTAGGGGAGACTTTGCTAGGCCTGGATCATGCACATACTGCTGGATCGATGCTGCTTTCGGGGTCACCCCACGTTCTACAGATTTGGCTCTTCGAGCGCTTGGGCTTCTTTGCTCACCTTCCCCTTGGGAGACCGCTCCCCTATAATCGCATGGGTGCCTATTACCCCTCCCGCACAGTTATTAGCTGGCTTGCTTGGTTCCGAGGCTTGAGCTACGAGGACATCTGTTGGATATGCCCTCGGTGGTCCTATTGCTTTGTCGCGGTACGACTCCCTGGACGCCCCGGGATTTGGTTGACTGGTTTGCGAGTTACCACTTTTTACATTCCCAGTCGGGTAGCCCGCCAGTTCGGCTTGCTCCAGGATGTCCCCGATGTTATTACTGCTGATTTCTCGAGGAGCTCTGTTCTACGTCCTTCGACCGTGAGGATATTCGCAGAGGCTTGGCATGATAGGGTATCAGCTCCCTTTCGGAGAATTCCCGCTTCAGTTGTCCCGACCGCAGAGTATTTGCTTGAGATTCAGTCTCTGGTCAGGGGGTAGCTTCCAGATAGACAAAGTAAAAAAAAATGAAGCAAGATTTTAAAAGTTTTGACAAATTCTGCTTAACTTTTGCTAGGTTTATTTTCTGTGATGCATTTTTTTTATTTCAAAAATGCCCTGATCATGAAGAATCAAAGTTAGCACTTCTTTAATTTCTTTGGGTTATGAACAGTTTTCCCCTCAATGTCTCCTTCAACTTTTATTACTCTTTCATGAATCTTGCTTAGTTTTAATCCCTCTATATAATGAATTCTTGCTTGTTTCGACACGATGCACATTTTGATAGCCAGTAGATCCAGAAATGGGTTTAAGCTTTGTCTGGGTTCATCGGTTCTAGGAAACGAAGTTTCCCCCTGGTTTTGGGATTTAGATGTGATTCTCGGGCAAACGCAAGTTTGCCCCTAGTTTGGTATGGTGAAAGATTGGGACTCTTGGGCTTGGGCTTTGGACCGAGGGCCTTGTGGGCCCGCCTACTTATCCCCGAACGGGTATCAGGTCCGCAGTAGTTCAGCTAAGGCTTAGAAGGAATACTCATACATCTTGTATTTTGTGACCGAACTGAGCAGGTTGCCTACGTATCCCCTACCGGGAATCAGGTCAAGCGTAGTTCATCGATTCTGGAGGTTTTGAAAGGCAAGGTTTTAAGCAAAGTATTTTTTGAGGCGATCGAGGTTGATTGGTTGTTTAAACTCAACTCCATCTAGGTCCATGAGATAGGCAGCTCCCCCGGAGAGGAATGTCTTGATGATATATGGTCCGACCCAGTTGGGTTTGAATTTTCCTCGTGGGTCATAAACAGGCGCTTTAAGTTCTTTGAGGACCAGGTCGCCCTCAGCAAGCTTCCTTGGGCGAACCTTTTTGTTGAAAGCACAAGCTATCCTTTTCTGATATCCCCGAGTATGGTTTACAGCAGCCAACCTTTTTTCATCAAATAACATCAATTCCTCATATCTCCCCCGCAACCATTCTAGTTCAGTTACTTCGCATTCTGCCAGAACTCTTAGAGATGGTATTTCGACTTCCACTGGTAAAACAGCCTCCATCTCGTAGACCAATGAGTATGGTGTAGCCCCGGTCGAGGTTCTTACGGAAGTTCGATATCCCCACAAAGTGAAAGGTAATTTTTCATGCCAATCTCTATACGTATCCGTCATTTTCCCCAGAATGGCTTTTACATTTTTGTTTGCTGCCTCTACTGCTCCATTCGTTTATGGTCTGTATGGTGAGGACTGGTGGTGAGTGATCCTATACTTCTCTAGGAATGGGATAACCTCTCCCTGAAAATGACTCCCGTGGTCAGAAATAAGCTCATTTGGTACCCCGTATCTGCAGATTATATTCTTCTGGATAAAATTCACCACATCTTTTGCCTTCACAGTTGCGTACGATACCGCTTCTACCCATTTGGTAAAATAGTCTATCGCCACAATTATGTACCGGTGCCCATTCGAAGCTTTCGGAATTACTTCTCCGATGATATCAATACCCCACACAGAGAACGGCCAAGGGGTGGTCATGCTGTAGAGCTGGGAAGGCGGGGTATGCATTAAATTTGCATGAACCTGACATTTATGGCATCTCCTAACATACTCACAGCAATCCTTATCTAAAGTCGTCCAATAGTATCCCTGCCGAATTATCTTTTTGGCCAACATGTGTCCGCTCATGTGGGGCCCACAGACTCCTTCATGTACTTCTTCCATCATTTTCCTCGCTTCCCTTCCATATAGACATTCTAAATTATAACCGGTATAGGACTTCTTCCACAACTTCCCCGCATAGATTACAAATTGAGCCGAAAATTTACGAATTGCTTTCCTATCTTTCTCTGAAGCTCCTCCGGGATACTCTCCTTTCTCAACAAAGTTCCAAACATCTATATACCACGGTGTCTCATCCTCTCTCTCTTCTCCAATGACGGCGATGGTTTCATACGAAGATCGGGTTCTTTCTTCTATAGACAAGGGAATCATGGAGACTCCTATAGGAATTTGGATCATTGAGGCTAAGGTTGCTAAGGAATCTGCCAATTGGTTCTCCTCACGGGGAAGGTAATAGAACGAAATTCTTTTGAATTGCACCTTCAGTCTCTCTAGGTATTCATGGTAAGGTCTCAATTTCTCATGCTTTATCCTCCAGTCTCCCCTTACTTGTGATATTATCAGATTAGAGTCCCCGAAAACATCAATCTTTTCCACTCCCAAAGCCAAGGCTGCTTCTATCCCAATTATACAGGCTTCATACTCCGTCGAGTTATTAGTCGAATTATACTTGAGCTTAATGGCCAACGGAGTGGGGGCCCCGCTAGGTGATATGAGGATAATCCCTACCCCGTATCCTATTTGATTAGCTGCTCCATCGAAGTACATTTTCCAAAGGTTCTCTTGTACTTCCATTACTTCTTCGTCCGGAAACTTAAATTCCCCCCTCTCTTCGGATTCTATGGCGAGGTCAGCTAAATACTCGGCGACAGCTCTCCCCTTGACAGATTTGGCAGTGACATATCTAATATCGAATTCAGCCAGCATCATGGTCCAACGGGATATCCTACTGGTCAGGGCAGGTTTTTCAAAAAGGTATTTGAGTGGGTCCATTCGGGAAATCAGGGTGATAGAGAAGGCTAGCATGTAATGCCTAAGGCGACGAGTACACCAAACTAGGGCCCAACAAGCTTTCTCCAACGGTGAATAGTTTAACTCATACCCAGTCATCCTCTTACTCAGGTAGTATATGGCTTTTTCCACATGCCCCTCTTCTTTTTCTTGGGCCAGCATACACCCCATTGAGTTCTCGGTTACGGATAGGTATAGCAATAAAGGTTTCCCAGGCTTAGGAGGTGATAGGACAGGTGGGTTTTGAAGGTAGGTTTTGATCTTTTCAAAGGCTTTTTGGCACTGGTTATCCCATTCGAACTTTTCTCCCTTCCTCAGTAATTTGAACAACGGGTCACAGGTCATGGTGAGTTTGGATATGAAGCGGCTGATGAACTGTATTCTTCCTAGGAATCCTCTCAACTCCTTTTCATTCTTAGGTGGTAGCATTTCGGTTATAGCTTGGATTTTGGTGGGATCTACCTCAATTCCTCTCTGGGTGATCAGAAACCCTAGTAGTTTCCCAGTGGTGACCCCAAAGGTGCATTTTTGCGGATTTAGCCTCATCCCAAACTTTCTTAGCCTTTCAAAAAAAAAATTCTTAATGCCTCCAAATGCCCCCCTCTTTCCTTAGACTTTACTATCATGTCATCCACATATACTTCTACTTCTTTATGAATCATATCATGTAATAATGTGGTGGTAGCTCTCTGGTAGGTTGCACCTGTATTCTTAAGTCCAAATGGCATAACTCTATAACAGTAAGTCCCCCAAGGTGTGATGAAAGTTGTTTTCTCTCTATCCTCCGGTGCCATTAAGATCTGGTTGTACCCTGAAAACCCATCCATGAAAGACAGAAGTTCATGCCCTGCGGTATTATCTACTAATACATCAATGTGGGGTAAAAGGAAATTATCCTTAGGGCTGGCTTTGTTCAAATCTCGGAAATCTACACAAACCCTAACACGACCATCCTTTTTAGGAACCGGTACAATATTGGCGACCCAATCAGGATACTCGGTGACAATCAAGAATCCAGCTCTCAATTGCTTTTCAACCTCCTCTTTCACTTTAAGCGTCCATTCAGGCCTCATTCGCCTCAATTTTTGTTTCACGGGTTTTGAATTTGGGAAAAGGGGAATATGGTGTTGGACTATTCCTGGATCAATTCCTGGCATATCATCATAGGACCATGCAAAGACATCTTTGAATTCTTTTAATAGATTGATTAATTCTTCGCTTTCCTCATTGTTAAGTGTGGAGCCAATAGAAACATTTTGTGGATTACCTTCATTTCCCAGATTAATGGTTAAAGTGCTTTCCATGATTTTGCATGCAGGTTCATTTTCTTTTTCAATTAATTTTTGCAATTCATGAGGTATTTCATCATTTTCATCACATGCATCACAGTTATTATTATGCGCAGTCAAGTAAGCAGAATTAGTCACATTCTCATTAACTTTCTTGGGAGCAATTACAACAGACATAGAAATGGAAAGACGCGTCATTTGGGCCAATACAGACTCTGGGTGAGGGGGGTACCTATCGCTAGACTCGAAGACCCACTCTTTCTTGCTTTCCCCTCCTATATCAGCGATGAAATGATCTTCCCTTTCCTCTTCCTGAGTTATCTCCTCTATTTCCACTTCCTCTGGTTTCCCTTTATACTCTGATTTTTCCCTTTCTTTATTCTCCTTGCTGTCTTTTTCATCCCGGCTTTTCTTACCTCCATTCTTAGTTTCTGCAGAGTTCCCCTTTTCAGTTCCCCCACTCCTTTCTTCCAGCAGGTTCTTCATCGCCGAGCCGTCCAAAGTACACACCCAGTCTTGAATAATGGCAGTTTTTGCAGGCTGTTGAAGATAAGGGTCCTCGTAATCAGAGTAGTCATGCGCAAAGAAGATCTCGAATCCCGGCTTCATACACTTCGCTGCTTCATCCAACCATGGCTCTGGAAAACCACAAAACGGAAAATCTTCCCCCTGCTTGACGAAGTATCCATTAAGAGTTTTCAGGTACGGTTCCGTCGGTGCATCCGTTGCTTTCTTCTTCTTCTTCTTCGACCCTTCCTCGGTTGGCGAGTATCCTAGCCCATGGGTGTGGGTTTGTGTAACGATATTCGGGAATTCTGACAACCCTTGGTGTTTCTTACCTAAACCCATCCCTGGGAAGAAACCCATTTTCCTCATGATCCCGGCCACCAATGGACTGGCATATTGATCAAAATACAGTGGTAAAAACTCCTTCGGCTTCCCCTCTTCTATGACGTTAATGAACTCAAACCCACCCAAACTTGCTTCTCCTTCTTGTATCTGTACTTCTAAAATCGGAGCACTTGATGAGGCCCCGGACACATTTATCCAGCTATCCCCCAGAAGATCGCATACCTTGTTTTTCCAAATGTACTTAACTTTCTGATGGATGGTTGATGGAATGGCACCCAAACTATCAAGCCACGGCCTTCCCAAAAGCAGGTTAAATGATGCAGGAATGTCAATGATTTGGAATTCTGTTTCCCTTTCACCAGTCTCGACATAGAGATTCAGAAAGATGATCCCCATCACTGCCCGTAGAGTATTATCATAAGCCCTCACCCTTTGTTCCGATGGTATAAATGTAGATTCATCGAGCCCCATTCTTTTAGCTGTTCGAAAAGGGCATACATTTAATGCAGACCCATTGTCGATGAGGCAAGCAGGTAGAGAATTTCCTAGACTCTCAACGGTGATGTGCAACGGCTTATTGAAAACAGGTCCCCCAGGAGGTAAGTCGGCTTCAGAGAATGATATAGCAAGGGTTAGACTTCTGCCAATCATGTCGACGAGATCTTTCGGAGTAACATCGATGGAGACGTCCGACTGATTGAGAGCATCAAGGACTGCTTGCCTATGACGCTTGGAAGCGATTAACAACCCCCAAATAGTGATATTTGCCTGCGTCTTCTTCATCTGTCTTAAGACTCTGTCCTCCTCTTCTTCCTCATTCAATTTCCCTTTTCCTTTATTCATTTCTTGTTCCGGGTGATCCTCCTCAAGTTCGTGTGGTTTAAAATGCCTCCCAGATCGTGTGAGGTGACTAATACCTTCTTTGATCCAAAGTCCATCCTGTGCTTCAACAATTTTCAAACCTTCCTCCTCACTTTCATACCAAAGGTCCTCCTTAACTTTATTAGGATCCTGAATATCGTCCCCTTTGTACCAAAGTGAATTGTCAGCTTCAGGTGCCCACCAATCTGCGTCAACAGTCCCTTCTATTTCCTTCCCTTTGCCTTCATCTACCAACCCTTTTAGAGTGCAGATTTGCGAATCTTCCAACATCTGATAAGCCTTTCTTGGTCTTCCCAACTTAGTGATCAATGCTGACGGATCAAAAGAGTTCTCCCCATTTCCCAAGTAGTAAATTCTGGGTGGTGGCACGGCATGATGTTCTGGTAGCGGATTTCTGGTAACATTTGGCGGGTTGGTGGGTGGTTCAGATATTATTTTCTTGTCAATCAAATCTTGAATCTCATGCCTTAGTCTTAAACACCGATCAATTGAGTGCCCTGGCTCCTGATGGAATTTGCAATATAAATCAGATTTGAAATTTGGAGGTGGTGGATTTGGTCTGGGTCGCGGCTCCAGTAAGCGAAGGTGTCCTTTTGCCACCAGCCTATCGAGAGCCGTGGATAAGGATACCCCCAACTCTGAAAACCTCCTTAAAGGCTTATCCCCTCCCCTCTTTGGGTAATTTCTGGTTATATCAAACTTTTTCTCGGGTTCGCTCAGTGCGTTCACATCCGTAGATCCAGAATGACCCCCCGAATGCCCTCCTCCTGTTCCATAGTTCGGCCGTCTGTACCGGTTTACTGGCTCCTCTTTTTTGATGGCCCCTTCCTGTATCGCATCTTCGATTCTGGTTCCTACATCGAACACCTCGGTGAAGGTATTGAGGGATTGGAACCTCATCTTCTCCTGATAGACGGGTTGGAGGTTCTTCATCAGCATTCGGATTTGCTCTTTTTCAGTCGGCCTTTGTATCATCTTAGCAGCCTTTCCCCTCCATCGGCTCAGAAATTCAGCGAAAGATTCTTTGTTCCCTTGTCGGGTAGTCTCCAAATCCCTGATAGTAACATCCAGATCTTGGTTATATTCATATTGGGCCACGAACGCTTTTACCACTTCTTCCCAATTTCTAGTCTTCCCTGGTTCCAGAGTGAGATACCAAGACAAAGCAGTCCCAGTTAACGTCTGTTGAAACAAGACTGCCATCATGACCGTGCTTAGACCGCTAGGCTGAAACGCCCCTATACACATTCTGATGTGGCTACGAGGGTTCCCTGTTCCATCAAACTTATCAAATACAGGCATTTTGAATCCTGCGGGCAACACCTCACAAACCCCCTCATACAACCCTTCTAACTCCAACAAATAGGTGTCAACTCCATGGGCCTTTCGGACCACCCTTTCCAACTTCTCCATTTTCTCAGTCATCAGCTTGTCTTTCTCAGCCCTTTCTTTTTCCAGTTTCTCCCTTTCTGTTCTCGGCGCTTCAATCCCTTCTGTTTCATCAAACCAATCTTCATCCCTGTGAGGAGGATCATTGCCTGGCTGCTGTCGTGCTAGCGCTTCTATCATGGTCATTATTCTAGTCATTTGACCCGCTTGCTGTTCCACCATTGTCCTTAACTCTGCCATCTCCCTTGCATTAGCCTCTTGTGCCATCTCTTTTCTCACTAGTCTTGCAGTAGAATCTCTGTACCAGGCTATGCTCGTAGTTGATTCTATCTTTTACCTACAATCATATTTGTTTCAGTTATTTTAACAACTTTTTTTTTTTTTTACCCTTTTTTTTTTTTACTTACCATTATTTCTTTCACTTTTATTATTGATTTATATGCTTTCATGAATGATTCATATGTCATACGGATGCAAATGCATGTGTGTGTGTGCCTATTCTATATGCCAAACAAAAGAAAATTCTAATCCTAACACATAAACACATAAGCACATAAAATCCTCATCCATGTTGAGTGTGCTAATTTCTCCTTTCATTGTGATCCTCTTTACCCTTTCAAGGTTTTCAAATTTAGAATTTTTGAAATTCATTTGACAAGTATTTCCCCTAGATGATGGGATCTTTTCAAAATTCCTTTTGAAGACAACAACATTTCTAAACAAAAGATGATTGGGTTGAAACTTTGCTTTTATCTGAGAAAATGATTTCTTTAATTGCAGAGATTTCTTGGATTATATTTCTTAACAAAAAGGTGATTGGGTCCAAATTTTGCTTTGAAAAAGCATTCCTTGGTAAGACTTTTCAAACTCTTTCAAGAATTTGGGTTCCAAAATATGGTTGATTTGAAATTTTAATCCAAAAGTAATTTCCAAAAATTTTGAAGGGGTGATGAATGCCTTGGAATAAAGATACCAAAAATCTATTTGCTTCCAAAAACATATTTAAAATTCTTTGGGTAGGAGGATCACATGATCGGATTGTTGTCATACTCTTCATGAATTCAGATGCATACAAGGTCAATGATGCTTAGCTTAGCAAGATGTAAGAGATGTAATCACATAACCAAGATCTAGCATGTTCCCAAATGTCGTGGGACATGATAAGGAATTGCTAAAAGGTGATTAAAGGGTTACACATCTTTTATCAAGTAAGCATTGTCATCATCTCAAGTAATCCCTTTCGGGCATACAAGACTCCCTAGCACATAATCCTAATCAAGAATTGATTTCCTAATTTTGAAAGGTTCTATGGAAACTACTATGCAAAGGCCGGGTTTTGGTCAAATAAGGGACCCTTGACACACACCCGATAGGATGCTTCATATACCAAAACATGGTACGAGATCAAGGGTGATCCACGGCCCCATGATGGCTTGACCGACCGGGTTGCCCCGAGCCTCCAAGGTCATAGTTCCGTGCAATCGACTGGAGAGACATGCAAGTGCAATGCAACGGGCACACAAAGATTAATTAATTCAATTAAAAAGATGCTTTCAAGTCTAATCCTCGAATGAACCCAAAATCAGAAATTCTGGTCTGCGAAATCAGAGATTCTGGGTTCGATCCCCAGCAGAGTCGCCAGATTGTGGATACCGCAGGATTTCCTACCCACTTTTAAAACACTTTTCAAATTCAAAGAGTCGCCACTTAATTTTTTAAAAGGAAAATTAAGAAACCATTTTAAAGCAAACTGATCTTTTGCGAAACCAAAGATAAACTGGGTCCGGGGATTATGGAATGAAAGGGGAAGGAGCCCGGCGGACTAAAACACCCCCTTTCATCCTATCTCACGATAGGCCTCTAATCAACATCCCTTTTAATCAAATTATTAATCTAAGCATGCCCTCAATTAATACATATATACATATACATCACACAAGCATGTTGGAAATGGTGTAAAATTGCTAACGACAAAATATCATTCATAAGCCACGTAATACAAGTAGCAAACATCATGATATGCAATAGAGAACTAGAAAACATACCCGGGATCCAGCCGCAAATATTAAACGTGTAATGCATGCAAGAATAAAATAAATCTAAGAAAGGTCTCTAATTCATATATTCACATAAGGCAAAACCTAAGCTAAGGTGTCGCACATGGGGTCGAAAAATCAATTAAAATCAATGAAGTAGATTAAACTAGAGAAGGGTTGAGAAATTGTACCTCAAAGCGCTACAAAACAAAGGTTAGTACACATGCTTTATACTAGATATAATATCAAAAAGTAATCAATCCTAAGTCATACTCCCTCCGTCCCATTTTATGTGTCCATCTTTCCTTTTTGGGATGTCCCAAAATTGTTGTCCACTTTCCTAAATTAGTATATAAATTTTACTTAGTTTCCCCAACTACCCTTCATTGCAATCAATACCAAAATAAAATAATAAAAAAAAAGTGCAATGATTATGGGCAATTGTGGAAAGTAGGTGTAGATTCTTTTTGTCCCCTTAAATAGTTGGACTCCCCAAGATGGACACATAAAATGGGACGGAGGGAGTATTCAATTAAATTCAACTAAGTCCAACTTTGTCCAAGAACTATTCCTAATTATAAGCATCAATGTATATGAATGAATGAATGATTATGAACAAGAATAAGATATGAATTTATTCACTAATTTGGATCACTTATCCTCTGGATTTAATCTAAATTATCATTATTCAAAACATGGTTTGGGTTTCAAGACATTAAAAGACCATTTGAGTTAAAATAAATAAGATTAGACAAAAACTGTAGCAGTTTTTTATGAATTACAGAGAGCAGACCAGACATTCAAAAATATGAATAAACTACTTTCAACGGTTGGATCTTAATGGTTTTTGGATATGTTATTCCTCTGTGAGTCTAGTTTCTAACCCAAAAAGAACATCAAGGTTTCAACGGTTAGATCTCCGGGAATATGGACAATACTAGACCTCACTCAGGATTTTGCAACCCTCTATCCAGAGATCTTGTATGATTTTCTAAAAATAGTAAAAATATGAGAAACACTTAGATCTTTTTAGGGTACCTTCCTAACACATTAAGGTACTTATAAAAAATTATTTGAGACCCCAAAAACTTAATTAAGGTTCTGATTTATTAATTTCAAAATGGACTTACTATTCTGAAAGTATTCTAAAATTCTGGACAGATTGTAATTAGCTCACAAAAACCATGATCAAACCCTTCTAATCACAAGATCTTTATAAAACGAAAATCACAGTGGTAAAACAATGTGTTATTGACACTTTCCCGTTGGTTTCACTTAATTTCAACGGTTAGATTTTGAACTAAAAATCTTTGATCGAAAACAGTTTGTAAACTCACTGTTTTCTCTTTGCTAGTTCAACTTTGTTGGTTGACCTCAACTATTAAAAACATGAAGTTGGGGCTCAAACCAAACTACTTCTTCTACCATTTGATGGTCATTGAAGACTAAAAGGCATATATATGCTCATAGATTTTAATAGCATGGATTCCACAAGATCCAAAGAACAATAAACTTAAATCCATGGATAAAAGTTTAGATTCAAGTCACTACTCCTACCACTTAATGGTCATTGGAGTTTTAAGACACCTTACACTTATGGATCTCGATGAAGTATTGAAATGAACTTCACAAAATCCTCAAATAAAGAACTCAAGCCTATGGACCCAAGCTTGAATTCGACTTATCACTCCTACCATTTGATGGTCATTGGAGTTAGAGACATGCTCATATGTAGGTTTTAGACGAAGTATGAAAGAAACTTCTCAAAACCTAAAGGAAAGATTAGTCTAAGCCATGGGAGTAGACTTGAACTAACACACTTTCTCCTACCATTTGATGGTCATTGGAGTCTAGATGAAGTTAAAAATTCTACTAAACCTCATTGGAATATAGTGAGGATTCCATAAGATTTCTTAATGAAGAGGTTCAAGTTATGGATTTAAACTTGAATCTCACTAATTATATGTAGATTAAGACTATGATTCATTCTAATCTCCATATAGATCATGAGATCTTAGAAATTAAGGAATCAAACTAAAAGAGGTTCAATGAGATATGGAAGACCTCATGCACCTTTTGAATGAAATAGAAGTGAGGAAAATCAAAGATTACTTAGAAAACTAAGAATACAAACTCTTCAAAGTTGAATTTGTCTTAAATCCAAAGCATTAATTAGATCCAAATTGATGAAATGTCATGAGATTCAATCACAAGTTCTTGGTGGTGTGTGATGAAATGGGATAAGAAGAGAGGTTTTGAAAATGTGAAAAAAGTTCCTAGAGCTATGAACTTGTGATTGAATGATCCTAATTCTATCAAGGATTAAGAGGTTACCTCTAGGACCTCAAGTATTTCTTCAACTTCTTGTGAAGATCTTCCAAGTTTTCCCAAATTCTCTTCAAAGTTCTTCAAATTCTTCAAGTTCTTCAAGAAATTCTTCTTCTCTCTCTCTAAAAATCTATATGATTCTTGTGTATATGTATATCTTGATTTCCCAATTCAACCCCCCCCAAATGGAAGAGAAGGTTTTGTTTATATAGGCCAATAATCCAGGGATAGATGGGTAAATTCGGGGTGGAGACCCATGTGCAAGGTTTTCTTCTAGAACATGTGATAAAATGCAGTCTGTTACAGCCAGCGGCACTCGCTGGGTGCCGGCGGCACTCACTGAGTGCCGGGCGGCAAACAGAGAGTGCCGGCGCGGCACTCAGTGAGTGCCGGTGTGGACACACGGAATCGGACCACTTCTCTCTCTTGTTTGAGATTGTATTGAAATTGATTTGATTCAAGGAAAGAAAACGAAAGGTCTGTTGAAAACAGATACAGAGTCGCCACTTGGTCTTTAAGGAACCAAGAAACCTAATTTTGACTCACCCAAGCGGATAAGGGCACCGGCCCTTCATAACCAAAGAACTTGGTTCGGGGTTTTGGTACGAGAGAGGAAGGAGCCTTTGTCACGACTAAAACACCCTCAACTCGCCCCGTCTTTCGACGGGCCTCAATTAGCATCCAAATAATCATCTTATACTATGTTTGGTTCGACAAATAATACTATGATAGTATATTACATTACATAAGAAAATTTGAAATGGAAGATCTAAAGATAAGATATCATTCATAAGATCTAAGCCAAATATCATACAATGTGAAGTAAAAGATCACACAAATAAACCTAGGAAAAATCATCTAATCATTTATCAAATAATCAAGATTTCCTAATCTAAAAGGGGACATGAATTGTTCTTGAAACAAATAATCAAAGAAATCAAAATATGCTTAGCAAACTTGAATGATGCATGTTATTCTTTTGAGAAAAGAAGACCTCTCAATCCCCGGGACGGATGAGAAAGGATGATTAGATCGAGGAGAAGCATGAACGTGTGATCAAGTTCATTCCTTATAATCTTCTTAGATTAAGAGTTACAAAAACCCCCAAATCTTTGCATGGATACAATGTATGTACCTAGAAATGTGCAAAGGTTGTAGTGTGTTTTGTGTACATGGATTTCTAAAATGACTTGGAAGTCTAAAATGTGCATGAATGAATGGATTAAATCAACATGGGATATAAACAAATGTAGTATGAACTACTTCCTAAGATATGGGCTAATTTGGAATGCATATGTGCATCAAATCAAAGAATAAAAGTTGAAATGTGCTTGCTGTGAATAGTGGACAGACTGCATGTATTACTTTGCAACATTATAATGGGAGGTCAAACGTGCCTAGAAAAATGTGAGAAAAATCTGAGATTATTCTTATTGTGTCTAGAAAATAACCCAAAAAGCCAAACATCAATAGCTATCACAGATTAAAAGAAATAAATCAGAATGTACACATGACTCAGAAACAAAAGCTGCACTGTTGACTGATTTTGTATGATTTTTCATAAATCAAAGAAAAGGTTTATGATGACCCATTATATACCAAACGTTTCCTAAGACACCCAAGTTTTATAAAAAAAATAGAAAATATATATGTACAGTGATGAAAATGTCCAGAATAAGTGCAAGAAGTTGGGTGAACATTCTGTGAGAACAGAGGCAGATTATGAATGTGAACTTCTCACATCCAAAACAAATAATCTCATATTTCTATAATTGATGGGAAAAATTAGGGACAAACTATGATGTATTGGGAAGGTTTTCCAAGTAGTTTCATTATCATAACTTGAGTATTTAATTCAAAACAAATCTTTGAATCTGAACAGCTCACTGTTTTGGGTCATTGTTTTGGAGATATTGAGGAAAACAAAGTTTTATTTCTTGAAATCAAATGAGAGGGATTGAGAGGGGTTTTGAAATAGATGTTTTGAAAACATATTTTCAACACTCAATAAGGATTATGACCACTTAGAATACCAACATCAAACTCATCATTAAGAATCTCCAAGATTGTTGGAGAGATTTATTTTATTTTTGAACATAACTTCAATACATTTCAAGAATACCTTGGAAGTATTGAGGTTATGATCATCATCTATCAAACATGTTTTTGAGGTCAAGAGCTACTATCCATAAGGATTCACTCACCCCAAACTTCATGTCATCACTTAGATGATGATGAACTAGTAAGTGAATAAAGAAAAGAAAAAGAAATGAGATAAGGTGAGATGAACATATAAATAAACAAGCAAGTAAATGATGATCAATAGATGATATTCATGAAGCATGAGACTTGTAGATTGGTGTTTCACTCATATGTATTGACACTAGATATGGAAGAAGCTTCCACTCTCTTGAATGCTCACTAAAATGGTGGTTGGGAGTATTGAATGTTGAAATAAATGGAAGTAATGAAGTAAAAACAAAGTTAGAACTCACTTTTGTTTTGAAAATCAAAGAAGAATGCTTCTTTTCTCTCTACTCTAACCTTATCTCTACAACTTTCTCTCCCAAACTTTTCAAAACTCACATTTGACTCCCCTAAAATGAGGAGTAATGGGGTGTTTATATAGGCCAACTTGGGGTGGTTTTGGGGTTTTAAAAGTGTTCCCATTGGTCCCAAACATCTGAAAACATAAAACTATGTCGTTTTGGTTTTTAATTAATCAAAATGGACCCCCAAAAATAATTACAAAAATACACTGTTCTGGAGGAGAGTGTCGCGGCGGCACTGGGCCAGTGCCGCGGCGGCAGTGGGCCAGTGCCGCGGCGACAGTGCTCCTCCCTTCGTCTGGATAATGCCGTTTAGGCCCCCTGATGTTCCGGTATTCGCGAAAAGGCCCTATTTCGTCCGAAATTCATAGAAAATGCGTATGAACTCCAAATTGAGGTTGTGATATACCGTTGGAAAGGTAATGGAGTCTACTTTACATAAAAAATAGTTCGGGGATAGGTCACTTTGAAAAGTTTTGCGGTATTCGTGATAAAAGCCGATTTGATCGCCTTTTTCACCTTCGGGAATTCATAATAAATTCGTTTTAAATCCAGAAATTATGTGCGATATACCGTTGGAAAGCTATTGACCTCTAGTATCCATGAAAAATATTTGAAAATTGTTTCGGCACCCCGGTTCCAAAGTCAAATTTTGGTCAAACTGGTCAAACCTGGGATTCCCGGGAAGTTCTGGAAACCTCCGGGAGTTCCCGGGAGCTGATGTTTTCGCTCGATTTTCTTTTGGAACTTGTTTTAACACTTTTCCCGTGATTTAAAAAAAGATTTTGGTGAATTCGGACGATTTCGGTCAAACTTGGTCAAACCTGGTCAAACCTGGTCAAACCTTGGTCAAACCTAGTCAAACCTTGGTCAAACCGGCCAACGGGGACTTTCTGGGAACTTCCGGGACTTCCGGGGGTCTCTGGGAGCCGACGATTTCATCTGATTTCTCTTTAAAACTCTTTTTATCGCTTTTCTTACGACATAGCATGTTTTCGGAACTTCGAGACCAAATCTGGGAGTTTTCGGGCTTTCGGGGGCATTTCGGTCATTCTGAGCATTCTGAGAGATGGAGCTGACTTCCGAGAGTCCTTTCGAGTCTTTTGCGATCATTGCGAACCACCAAGCTATGGGTCTCCTAAATCCGATAGCCGACAAAATGGGGTGTCTACAGTTTGCCCCTCTTTGGCATGAACTTGCGAGGCAACGTATATCGCAAGCGAGTGCCAAAGCTTTGAAGAGACAAGACTTTTTGGAGGCTATAGATTTAGGATAAAAACGTTGCAAAAGATGCAAGGATGCAGAGGTTAGTGCTGGTCGTGCTCTATGTGAGCTGCCTACGTATCCCAAGGGGAATCAGACCAGGACGTAGTTCGGACCTCAAAGGAATAAATCACACATGCACATACACAACAATCAGGCGGATGCTATGCAATAAGAGATATGAAATACATGAATGTGATGTGAATTGTGTCATGAGTCCTATCATGTCTAGTGTTATGACCCTAGTATGAGCAAGTGTTGAGGGGTGTGCCACTCCGAGTGGGCTGGTATTGTGCTAGTGTTTGCAACTGTGATGCGGTGGGTGACTCGGATAAGGACATCAAGGTTTAGAAGATCCTGGGTCTTGGGGAAAACTTCTGGAATTAGGGGAAGTGTGCTTTGCAAACAAATGTAATCGAACGTGGGGTCCCAGAGGACAACAATTGACGGACACAGAAGTCCTGGATACCAAACGATAGATGAGGAAGTTCAAGATAGCCAATCGGAGAAGGGTTTCGTGATAACCGTTAAGCGAGAAAGCTCACAATAGCTGATGGGTAGGTGAGGGGGCTCATAATTTTTGACAAGGGAGTGAGGAAGCTCATGATAAGGGAAAAGCTCACGATTTTTGTTTGCTGAAGAAGCTCATAATCTTTATTTGAGGAGGCTCATGATAACCGATGGGTAGGTGAGGGAGCTCACAATTTTAGACATAGGAGTAAGGAGGCTCACGATAAGTGAAAAAGCTCATGATAAGTGAGAAAGCTCACGATTAGTGAGAAAGCTCACGAGTTTGGACAAAGGAGTGAGGCTCATAATAAGTGAGAAAGCTCACGATTTAGGATGAAGGAGTAAGGAAGCTCACGAAGAGTGAGAAAGCTCACGAATTTGAGGAAGCTCACGATAAGTGAGAAAGCTCACAATTTTAGACGAAGGTGTGAGGAAGCTTATAAGAAGTAAGAAGGCTCCTGATGATCAGTGGACATGGATCCTTGAATTGTGAATAGACAGTGCTTGCCCTGGGAATCGGGGTGATTTGACTGCGGGTGATGTTTTGGCCGATCCTTCTAGAGAATCGGTTCGGACTTCCGTTATCTTCTGCTGGGGATGGTAGGGGATTCTCTGAGAATCTCTTTTCTTGATCGGGAACCAGGATCCATCTCTGAACCTCTCACGGTTGATCAAATCTTTCGGCGCTCAATCCGAGAGAGCCGGTCAGGGCCTCCGGGAGCTAGTATCTGTCTGCTTTTTCCCTCGGGGGATGATGCAGGGTTCTCGGGGAATCTCTTTTCTTGATCGGGAACCAGGATCCATCTCTGAACCTGTCACGGTTGATCAAATCTGTCGGTGCTCAATCCAAGAGAGCCTGTCAGGGCCTCCGGGAGCTCGTATCTGTCTGCTTTTGTCCTCGGGGGATGATGCAGGGTTCTCGGAGAATCTCTTTTCTTGATCAGGAACCAGGATCCATCTCTGAACCTCTCACGGTTGATCAAAACTGTCGGTGCTCAATCCAAGAGAGCCTGTCAGGGGCTCCGGGGGCTGGTATCTGTCTGCTTTTGTCCTCGGGGGATGATGCAGGGTTCTCGGAGAATCTCTTTTCTTGATCGAGAACCAGGATCCATCTCTGAACCTCTCACGGTTGATCAAATCTGTCGGTGCTCAATCCAAGAGAGCCTGTCAGGGGCTCCGGGGGCTGGTATCTGTCTGCTTTTGTCCTCGGGGGATGATGCAGGGTTCTCGGAGAATCTCTTTTCTTGATCGAGAACCAGGATCCATCTCTGAACCTCTCACGGTTGATCAAATCTGTCGGTGCTCAATCCAAGAGAGCCTGTCAGGGGCTCCGGGGGCTGGTATCTGTCTGCTTTTGTCCTCGGGGGATGATGCAGGGTTCTCGGAGAATCTCTTTTCTTGATCATTTGGTGCATTAGCTAAAAAACCAGGATTCGTTACCAAAATTCTCGTGTTTGATCGAAATTTGCGACGGTTGTCCTGAAACGGCCGATTCGGGTCTTCGGGAGCCGATTTTTCCCAGTTTTTGCCTGCTGGAGGTAGTTCTGACAACTTTTAGTCTGCTTGGGGCAAAACCTCATAAATCTTGACTGGACTGGGCCAATGGGGCTGATCGGGGCCAAAAACGGGCTGAAAAAAAGCCAAAACGGGCCAAAACGGGGCGAAACGGAGCAAAACGGAGCAAAGCGGGGCCCGCGGGGAGCAGTGCCGCGGCGGCACTGGGCCACTGCCGCGGCGGCAGTTGGCCAGTGTCGCGGCGGCACTGGGTGGCCGGACTCCATCTTCATATATCTCGGGTTTTTGAGCTTTCCAAGCTCATTCTTGGCCATTTTGGGGTGTTTTCAGAGCCAAAATTCGTCAAAACGCAGCTTGTGCGCGCTCAGGTGAGTAATCTTTCCCCGTAGTCGGATTTTTGATTGATGTTTTGGTTTGCCCAAATTTTCAAGAAGAAAGTTTGAATGTGACTTCCCTTTTTCTTGTAGATCCATGGCTTCGAGCTCAAGGAGACCGTCTAAGAAGGCTAAGGGACGGATGAAGGCTGAAATGCAAACCCCGGACTTGATTTTATGGGACCCCCAACGCCATCTTTCGGCCGCGGCTCTAGTGAGCTTGGTATGTGAAACTTTCGACATTTTAGGACCATTTTCATGTATTGTGCTAGTTTTGTGAGCCGTAGTGTGCACCTAGAGATCGTTAGAAGTTCGATTTGTGCTCAAATGTTGATTTTGTGAATTTTTGCTCTCGGGTTGTGAATAGTGATTTTGTGCATCTTTTGTTGTCTTTGTTGTGTGCAGGTGCCGGAAGTGGCCCTGAAAGGCCATGGTAGCCTTGCCCATGCCTTCTTATGGTACACTCAACTCTCGCCCACCGTTAAGAGGATGGTGGACGACGCCGGGTTCGGAGGCTTCGTCCGTCTGGTTTCGAAAAGCAGCAATGATTTGGCCCATTTCTATGCCCTGGCCGAGAGGTGGTGGGATACCACCAATACTTTCCACCTGCCGTTCGGGGAGATGACCATGACGCCCTTCGACTTCTCCATGATTACGGGCTTGAGGGTCGGCGGGAAGCGCTTGATTCTGGATTACTTTTACGAGATCGACCCGGAGGCAGTGGAGATGCTGATTGGGGCTGTTCCCCCTAACCTGGAGAGGCATTGGTTTCCTTGCGGCTGGCTTTACCGGGCCTATGGTAGAGGTAATCACAATCTGAACAACTCCCAACTTTTGAGGGTTTATCTTCTATATGTCCTCGGGTGCTCAATCTTTGCGACAAGGAACGACCGGGTGAGCTTGAGGCTCCTTTCTTGCCTGGCGACCATTGATGAGATCCCCTCCTATAACTGGGGCAGTGCTGCCCTGGCCCATCTCTACAAGCATATGGGGGAGGTCTCTCGGGGCGATGTTAAATCCACTGGGGGATTCTGGCGAGCTTGGGAGGTACGCATTGTTTCTTCCTTTATTTTCCATCTCTTTGATTTCCATACTTGTTCTGATTTCTCCTTTGTCTGTGCAGCTTTGGAGTTTTGAATACTTGAAGATGTTGGCTCCTTCCCCGACGGATGAATCAGGCGAGGATGAGGATGGCATGGCTCCTGTGCCTCTATTCCCACGAGGTTTGAGATGGCGGAGGGACGTTATTGGGGTGAAGAGTGGGGCCCATCGGATTGTTTTGCTTCGGAACTTCTTAACTGGGCTGACGACCTCTAGTGTTGATTGGACGCCTTGGGAGGGCGTCGCCTATGCCGCCTCAGAGGAGATACAAGCGGTTAAATCTCTTACCTCTTGCCGCCTTTTGCTGGAGAGTACCGAGTGTAGGCAGTGGTTCCTTGGGGAACGGGTGTCTCGGCAGGTGGTTGGTGGCTCCCGGTATCGCGTTCCCCATAATCCTCCTGTGATGGATGCTAGTGACCTCTCTGGTGATGCTCTGCTGGCGGCCTTAGCTGGCACCGACGTCTGGGATCATTTCCTCTCTGAGACCGGGTATGAGGCTTACCGTGGCAGCTCCTTGATGCCCAACTTCCCACTCCTGGAGGTGAGTTTCTTTTTACATTTTTGTCTTTATTAGTCGTTTACGTTCTTGACTCATCTTTTCCTAACTTGTTTTGTGCCTACAGCTTCGCGAGATGTACAGGAGACAGGCTCCTCAGGCTCCCGACCCTATCCCCCCTTGGGATTGGACCGTCAATGTTCTAGGCGCTGATGGCACTCCCCAAGTGATGGAGGTGCCGAGAGTCACATGTGGGTACCCTACTCAGCCAGCGGGCGTCCTCAATGTCCCTTGGAGTTATGCTGAGGAGGGTCACGCCTTGGCAGCTAGCTTAAGGTCCTTGGTCCTCACACGAGATCACCGGGTATGTCTCTAATTTTGCACTTTCTTTTGGTTATGAGGTTCTAACCCTAGATTTTACCCTTGACAGATGGACGGTATGCGGCAATTTGCCGCCAACCAGATGGCGTCCTTGGTAAGTCTCTGACTCGACTCTGTTTTTGGCATTTCTTTCTTTTTGTTATTTTCTTTACTGATTGCCTTCATTTTTCTTGTGTGTGCAGTATCGTGGAGGCGGGGCCGGCTCATCGAGGACTGGTCCAAGATGCAGAGGTGGTAGGAGAAGGCCGTCGCCGACATATACTCCGAGTGGTCCGACAGAGGACGAAGAAGAGGAAAACTGATGCCCCCCAAGCGGGCGATTTTATTATTATTATTTTTTCTTCTTTTTTTTTTTTTTTTTTTTTTGTTTTCGATTGGGTTGTACTGAGGATATGATTATTTGGACAGTGTAGGACGATGTGTAGCACAATTTGTGACCTTTTGACAGAGTATTATGATGTATTGCCTCCTAGGCTGGATATCTTCTGGTTTAGAGGCGCAGTTGTGTGCTTGTTGATATATGTGCACTGTGATTGCTGGATGTTACTGCGATGGGCAGTTTTGTGATAGTGCTTGCTTTTTCCTTGCAGGTGGGATAGTCCGTGAAACGGGGAGGTGCTGCCGAAATTTTGAATTTTGCTAGAGCCGCGACAGAAAGATATGGCTTTGTATGATCCCGCTCAACTCACAGCCTGGCTGAACATTACGGATGGCGTGGAGCGGATCAACCTCTTTAGCTACGGCTTGACCGAGCTATTCTCTCTTTGCCAGATGACCCTGAATACTGAGTTCTTGCGTGCTGCCATTGGTCACTGGGACCCGGTGAATCATGTCTTCAACTTCAATGGCCTGGAGATATGCCCCGTGTTTGAGGAGTTCTGCGCTATTCTCGGCTATGATTCTGACTCTGATCTGATCCTCCCTTCTGCTGGTACCCTCAGTCCTACGCGAGGCTTGGCTGAATATCTGAATTGTTCCATCACTATTTCTCGTCGGCTGATTCAAGGTGAGGCCTTAAATATTGCTTCTATTATTGCTCAGTATGCCAGTCCTGGGAATTCCAGCGTGTATGATGATTCTCGCGGGGCCGCTTTGATACTGTGCATGACTTCGCACTTCTTGTTCTCGAGTGCTTCTAGCGACTTAGTGCATGTATGTCTTGGACTGAAGGCAGGTAAGAACCCCATGGCTATGGTCCTAGCTGAGACTTTGAATGGTTTAGATAAGGCCTTCAACCAAGGGACTCCTCTTCTTTCCGGGGCGCCTTTGGTGTTACAGGCTTGGCTATACGAGCGCCTTCAGCTGTGGACGGGCCGTACACCACCGGTTTACTTTCGTCGAGCCGCGCTTCACTCTCACTATACTTTTGCCGATTGGGTGGTCATGATGGGTGCCTTATCTGAGGCTGACATTTGCTGGATTGTGAGGCGTTGGGGCCTTCATGCTGTTGCCACGAGCCTCGGAGGTTTCCAGAGAGTATGGTTGATGGGTCTGAGAGAGACTTCTTTCTATCATCCTCGCCGTTTGGCCAGACAGTATGGACAGGTTCAGGAGGTTCCTCGGGGGTTCACTGAGAGGGTTTTTGCTTCCAGGATCAGAGCTACCACTATTGCCGCCTTTATTGATGGTTGGACGGACCGGGTAAAAGCCTACTTCTAAAGACCCTTGAAGAAATAAAAGACACTAAGATAAAACTAGACCTGACTGATTCTGCTCATTCCTCTAAGTGTCTTTGAACACGTGATTACTTTTGAAAGACCTTTATTTCTTTAGTTATCCCTGCTTATGTAATATTCAAAGTTTGTTTATCAGTGAACCTTGGTTACTTTGGGAATCTTATTTTATGCATTTTAGCTTCCTGAAAACATTTGGTAACTGAGATTTCAATCAGTTGTTGCTTTTGGTGCTTGCTTGGGCATGCCGGGGTAATTAGAGGCAAACGAGGCGGGTGGACGAAGTTTGCCCCTAGTTTGGGATATGTATGGTTATGCGGCAAACGAGGTAATGACCGACGTTTGCCCCTAGTTTAGAAGGGGTTTAGACAAACGAGGCGAGTAGCCGAAGTTTGCCCCTAGTGTGGAGGGTGATTGTCGGGTTATGGTAAGGACCGCGACTTTATTTTCTCACATGCTCATAATTTTTGCCCAGTCACCAAGGAAGCGGCCTGGCGAGCTATTTTCTCTCTTTTGTTATTGCTCACTTTGGATTTAGCTCTAATTTTTGCCTAGGCGTCCTTTCGGATTTTCGACCTAGCGAGCCATCCTTCTTTTCTTTTTGAAAGTCTGCCTACGTACCCCCGAGCGGGGATCAGGTCCAACGTAGTTCGGGCCGGAGTTTTGAAGGAAAAGGTTATTTTTGTGGGTGGAGCGACCGAACCGATGTGGTTGCCTACGTATCCCCGAGTGGGAATCAGGTCAAGCGTAGTTCAGGGCAAGGTTTGAAAGAAGTGGTTATTTTTGTCAAGCATAGTACTTTTTGAGGCGATCCATGTTGATTGGTTCTTTGAATTCGACACCATCGAGGTCCATGAGATAAGTTGCTCCTCCGGAAAGAATTGTCTTGACGATGTAAGGGCCTACCCATTTAGGTTTGAACTTTCCACGGGGATCAAAGATCGGAGCTCGTAACTCCTTAAGGACAAGGTCACCTTTGACAATCTTTCTTGGACGGACCCTTTTGTTGAAAGCACGGGCTATCCTCTTTTGATAGATTCGGACATGGTCCACTGCCGCTAGGCGCTTTTCATCTATGAGGGCTAATTCCTCGTATCTTTCTTTCAACCAATCTGATTCTGAAATTTCACATTCTGCCATCACGCGTAGAGACGGCAGTTCTATCTCAACCGGGAGTACCGCTTCCATCCCATATACCAGCGAGTAAGGAGTTGCTCCTGTGGACGTCCTTATCGACATTCTGTATCCCCAAAGCGCGAACGGTAGCTTTTCATGCCAGTCTTTGTAGGTATCGGCCGATTTCTGCAGTATGGCCTTGAGATTCTTGTTTGCAGCTTCGACTGCCCCATTGGTTTGCGGCCTATACGGCGACGACTTGTGATAAGTGATCTTGTATTCCTCGAACAGATCCCTGACTTCTGCCTTGAAATGACTTCCGTTATCCGAAATAATCTCATGAGGAACTCCATAACGGCAGATGAGATTTCTTTTGATGAATTTGGCCACTTCTTTGGCCCCCAACTTGGTGTAGGATGCAGATTCTACCCATTTTGTGAAGTAGTCTATGGCCACCAGGATGTACCGATTTCCATTTGAGGCTTTCGGAACGATCTCGCCAATGATGTCGATTCCCCAGGTTGAGAATGGCCAAGGCGAAGTCATGCTGTACAGAAGGGATGGTGGTGTATGCATCATGTTTGCATGAATCTGGCACTTGTGACACCTCCTCACGTACTCACAACAATCTTTCTCCAATGTTGTCCAGTAGTACCCTTGTCTTATGATTTTCTTAGCCAGCATGTGACCGTTCATGTGTGGACCGCATACCCCCTCGTGTATTTCTTCCATCATTCTTTTGGAACTCTTTCCGAACAAGCAGGTTAGGTTGTGACCATTGTATCCTTTCTTTAGCAATTTCCCACCGCAAATGACGAATTGTGCGGCGAATCTTCTAATGGCCCTTTTGTCTTTCTCGGTGGATTCTTGGGGGTATATCCCCTTTTCTATGAAATCCCAAACATCCCGATACCACGGCATTTCATTCTCTTCTTCTTCGATTGCGGCGATCATATTGAACGAAGGCTCGTACCTCTGCTCTATTACCAAAGGCATCATCTTGACTCCCACAGGAATCTTGATCATGGAGGCTAAGGTAGCCAATGAATCTGCCAACTGGTTCTCTTCCCTGGGCAAGTAGAGGAATGTGATATTCTCGAACTGCCTCTTGAGTTGGTCGAGACGATCATGATAGGGCTTCAACCTTTCTTCTTTTACTTTCCATTCTCCTCTAGCTTGAGATATGATGAGGTTTGAGTCCCCGAAGACGTCTAACTTCTGAACCCTCAGTTCTAAGGCTGCTTCCATTCCCAGAATGCACGCTTCATATTCGGCGGTGTTGTTGGTGGAGTTATAGTTGAGCTTGACCGCTAATGGAGTATGATCCCCGCTTGGTGATACGAGAATCATCCCTACTCCGTATCCTTTCATGTTGGCCGCTCCATCAAAGTACAACTTCCACTGTTCTTCCTTGATTTCCATGATATTCTCGTCCGGAAACGGAAAGTCCCCACTTTCTTCGGAGTCAACGGCATGCTCTGCGAGATGCTCGGCTACGGTCCTCCCTTTTACTGACTTGCTTGTAACATACTTGATATCGAATTCGGATAGTAGAAGTAACCAATGGGATATACGACCGGTCAGGGCGGGTTTTTCGAGGAGGTATTTTAGAGGATCCATGCGGGATATGAGCACAACTGGGAAGGCCAGCATGTAGCGCCTCAGTCGGCGAGTACACCAAACCAAGGCCCAACACGTTTTTTCAAGGGTAGAGTAGTTGAGCTCATACCCAGTCATCCTCTTGCTGAGGTAGTATATGGCTTTTTCGGAGTGTCTTTCTTCTCCTTCTTGGGCTAGCATGCAACCCATGGCATTTTCGGAGACAGACAGGTAAAGGAATAAGGGCTTATGAGGAATGGGTGGTGAAAGGACAGGCGGGTTCTGAAGGTAAGCTTTTATTTTGTCGAAAGCGGCTTGGCATTGGTCATCCCATTGGAACTTCTCCCCTTTTCTCAACAATCGGAACAGAGGATCGCACGTGGTTGTGAGCTTGGAGATGAAACGGCTGATGAATTGGATTCTTCCGAGGAACCCCCTTACTTCTTTTTCATTCCGTGGTGGTGTCATTTCTAGGACTGCCTTGATCTTGGAGGGATCTACCTCTATCCCCCTTTGTGTGATGAGAAAACCCAGGAGTTTACCGGAAGTCACACCGAAAGTGCATTTCTTTGGATTCAACCTCATCTTGTATTTGCGCAACCTTTCGAAGAACTTTTCCAGCGCTACCAGGTGTCCTTCTCTGTCCTTGGATTTCACAATCATGTCGTCTACGTACACTTCTACCTCCTTGTGAATCATATCATGCAGCAGAGTGGTGGCAGCTCTTTGGTAAGTCGCCCCTGCGTTCTTGAGTCCGAAGGGCATTACTCTATAACAGTAGGTTCCCCAAGGGGTGGTGAATGTCGTCTTCTCCCGATCTTCTGGCGCCATTAGAATCTGATTATATCCTGAGAAGCCATCCATGAATGAAAGTAGCTCATGTCCCGCGGTGTTATCTACCAAGACGTCAATGTGGGGAAGTGGAAAGTCATCCTTGGGACTGGCTTTGTTTAGATCACGGAAGTCGACGCACACGCGGACCTTCCCATCCTTCTTCGGGACTGGTACGATATTGGCAACCCATTCCGGGTATTCGGTGACAATGATGAACCCTGCCTTGAACTGCTTCTCCACCTCTTCTTTAACCTTGAGTGCCCATTTCGGTCTCATGCGCCTCAGTTTCTGCTTGACAGGTTTAGAATTGGGGAGGAGAGGAATATGATGTTGGACGATGTCGGGATCGACCCCAGGCATGTCTTCGTAAGACCAAGCAAAAACATCTTTGAATTCTTTTAGCAAGAGGGTTAATTTTTCTTTTTCTTCTTTATTAAGAGTTGAGCCAATTTGCACAATTTGTGGATTATCTGTTTCACCTAGGTTAACTGATAAAGTATCTTCGATTATTTCATAAGCAGGTGGTTTTTCGATTAGTTGCTTAAATTCAATTGAGAGATCCTCGGAGGGATCTGTGTATTCACAAGTGTTAGACACAGAGGAGTAAGCAGAATCGTCTTTCATTTCATTCATGACAGGTGAAGTGACTACATTGGACAGTGGTGGGCTTACAGCAGCCGACTCTGGTACAGACTCGATAATTGGTAGTACAGACTCCGGGGGAATAGGGGATTGGGAGACACAGATAGATGACTCTACAGCCTGGTTGCTCAGACCCTCCTCAGTTGGCTTGATCTGATCATCTTGGCTCTTGGCCCTCTTTTCCTCCTTCTCCTTAGCGGATTCCTCCCATAGTTTCTCGATGGCTTCGTTATCCAGGTACCTCAACCAGTCTTCCTCTGGGGTCTTCTTGACTTCTTCGGGATAGAACGGGTCTTGATATGGGGGCCTTTCGCAGTCAGCGAAGATTTCGAGCCCGGGGTGCCTCTTCCCAGTGGTTTGATGGATCCAGGGTTCGGGAAACCCGAAGTAAGGGAAATCATCTCCTTCTTTGATGAACTGTCCGTTCAAAGTCTTGCGGTATGGGGGGAGACCCTTCACCCTTTTCTTCCATGGCCTCTGTAGCTCAACGTCTTCTTCAGTGGGCTTGTACCCCAACCCGAAAGTGCCTTGTTGCCCTTTGATCTGTGGGAACTCCCGAATTCCTTGCTGGCGTCGGCCCAATCCCATCCCGGGGAAGTAGTTCATCTTGCGAACAATGTTGACAACTGCAGAGTGGACCTCAGGGAATCGATCTTCATCATTGATCACATGGACTTCTTCCATGAAGAATCCTCCGATTTCTCCTTCTTCCAGCTCAGGTATTTGGACTTCGAAAATGGGAGCGTAGTTTGGGAAAGCTTCGTTACCCCAACTATTACCGAGGATGATCTTTACTTCCTTTTCATGAATGTACTTGATCATTTGATGCACCGTGGATGATACAGCTTTGTTGGCATGAAGCCAGGGCCTTCTAATCAGCAGATTGAACGAGGCAGGTATGTCCATGACTTGAAAGATCTCAGTGCTCGCCAAAGACCCTACCCGGATTTGTAGAGAGACAGTCCCCATTACATTCCTCCTGGTATTATCATAGGCCCTCACAGATTGGACGGATGGCGTGATGTCAAGGATATTGACCCCCAAAGCAGTGGCAGTTCTTAGGGCACAAACATTCAAAGCAGAACCTGTATCGACCAGACAAAACGGTACCTGCTGCCCCTTACATCCAACAGTGATGTATAATGCCTTGTTATGCGCGGACCCTTCCGGTGGTAAGTCCTCATCAGAAAATGTAATGATCGGGTCGGGGGCAAGTGCGCCCAAGAAAGCTATCATGTCCTCCGGTGCGGCATCAATAGGGACTTCAATTCCAGCCAAGGCATTCAACACGGCTTGCCTATGCTTGTAAGAGGTCACCATGATATCCCACATTGAGAGATGTGCTTGGGTTTTCTTTAGCTGCTTTATCAACTCATTATCTTCTTCGATGATCTCATCCATCTTACCCTTCCCCTTGTCCTTGACTGGACCTTTCTCGGTTGCATCGGTGGCAGGCTGTGGAGGCTGATAATGACGGCCTGACCTGGTCAGATGATCAATCTTGGCAGGAGTAGGCCCTTCTACAGTCCCATCCTTCTTGAACCAATCACAATCCGTTTCCACAAAGGGCTTTTCTGGCTCGTTCCAGATGGGAGCATCACTCTCGTTGTTAGGATCATACCATTTGAGGTCTACCACCCCTAGGTCATGCTCTTCCAGGAAGAACAAGTCTTGCTCATCGTTAAGCTGCTGCTGCCATTCGTCATTCTCCCCTCCGATCAGATGAATTCCCTCAGAATCCGGGATGTCAATAAGAGGTAAGGGTTGTCCTAGGGGGGTGATATAAGCGGCAGGGTTGAAGGGTATAGGGTTGGACTCGATGAGGTTGACATTTTGGTGGTTTGGTAGGGGATTTTGGGTGATATGGGGCTGCTTTGGGGGCGGCTCGATGATATTCTGATCAATAAGGTCTTGGATATCATGGCGAAGGCGCATGCAGTCATCGGTGTTATGGCCGGGGGCTTGGTGGTAGGCGCATCGTTTGGACATATCGCAGTTAGGCGGGGGTGGGGTATTTCGAGACTGGAGTAGTTGGAGATGGCCCTTTTTGAGGAGGCGGTCCAAGGCTGAGGAGAGGGAGATTTCTAGCTTGGCAAAATTGCGAGGGGGCTTTTTCTGGAAAGGGCGGCTGGAGGGATTTGCCTGGTTGGAGGGTTGGTATGGTCTTGGAGGGTATGCCATGGGTTGGCTGCTAAGGGCATTGACATCCGGGGGATTCCGAGAGTAGTTGGGCCTTCTTGGCTGACTCGGAGGGTCTTCCTTTTTGATCTTCCCTTCCCTGATAGCATCTTCAATTCGGGTTCCGACCTCAAACAACTCTTCAAATGTGGAGATGGACTGGTAGAATAACTTCTCATGGTAAAGTGGCTGCAGATTCCGGATGAGCATCCTTACCTGTTCCTTTTCAATCGGCCGGTGGGTCATTTGAGCTACCCTGTTCCTCCACCTGCTCAGAAACGCAGCGAAGGATTCGTTGTTGCTTTGCTGGGTCGTCTCCAAATCCCTGATAGTGACATCCAGCTTCTGGTTGTAAGAGTAATGATCGACAAAAACTCGAACGATATCTTCCCAGGCCCGGGTCTTGGAGGCTTCCAAGGTTAGGAACCATGATAGTGCAGATTTTGCCAGAGTTTGTGGGAACAGCATCGCGATGTGCTCGTGGGTGCAACCCATGGACTGGAAGATACTCATACATAGCTTCACGTGGCTTTTCGGGTTCCCAGTCCCATCAAAACGATCGATGGCAGGCATTTTGAAGTTCTCCGGCAGTTTCAACTTGACAGGCTCAAAGAGGCCTTCCAGATCTAGCATGTAATCATCGATTCCCTTGCTTTTTCTCAGCACGCTCTCCAGTTTGTCGACCTTGTCCATCTTTTCCTGGAGCTTCTTTTCATATGTGAGCGGTGGGACCCCTTGGAACCAGTTTTCCTCCCCATTATTCTCATGTAAAGGAGGTTCAAACCTTGGTGGCGGAAACTCGGGCGGGGGTTGTGGCTGTTGCTGCTTTAGTTCTTCCATGAATTTCAGGACTTGGGCTAGACTGTCGGATTGTTGGTTTATAGTCGCTCCCAACTCGGTGACCTTGTTTTCCAATTCTTCTCTATTCATGTTGAAGCGGGCTGTCGTACCGATTCTGACCAAACGATTATCCGAACTCCTGGTCTACAACGAGGATTCCGGCTGCTGACCTTGGGAATCTATACTGACCTGACAGATTTTGAGAGAAGGGGTGTATCAGATCCTGACAGTGACGACTTTTAGACAGACAAAGACAGTGACGTGGACCGACTCGGGACAGTGCGTGAAGAGAGATGGGAATGGTGTATGCATGGGAGACAAGCATGCGGATGTAAGCCTTAATCTATATGATGTTCCTATTTCTAACAGATAGAGGTTAAGCAATTAAGGTCCTAACCATATAGAGTGTGCCAATCTTACTTTCCAGTATGATCACCGAAGGATAACAGGGGTTTCCAGACATTTCCGATTGACTGGGGCGGAGTTTCTGGGAGAAACTGGTAGGTACGGTCATATCTGGGATATTCGGACAGAGTTTCTGGGAGAAACTGGTAGGTACGGTCATATCTGGGATATTCGGACAGAGTTTCTGGGAGAAACTGGTAGGTACGGTCATATCTGGGATATTCGGACAGAGTTTCTGGGAGAAACTGGTAAATACGGTTATATCTGGGATATTCGGACAGAGTTTCTGGGAGAAACTGGTAAATACGGTTATATCTGGGATATCTGGGCAGAGTTTCTGAGAGAAACTGGGGTAAGTACGTTTATAGTGATCGTACTTTCTAGCAGGTTTTCATACTCCTATGTCTCAGGACCGACAAACAAGGTTTGCGGTGTATATCTTTGTGAGCATGGGGCAGACATCCTTGTCATGATGCTTAGGCGGGTCAACTCAATGTGATCACATGTGAGTGATTGCCTTGAGAATCATAAGAAAGAGGTTTTGTTCTATGCCACATAAGCATCTACACCGCGCAGGTAATCCCGTCAGGGCATACAGCAGTTATAACACATTGTCCTATCTGAAAAGATAAATGAACAGTCCTATGAAAGGTTCTACAGGAATCTATATGCGAAGGCTGGGTTTAGTCAAAGAGGGTCCGTTGACGAGAGTTCCAATATACCGTCAGAGAGACAGTACGGAGGTTTTGACTCTTTTTTATATACCTTGGAAGGTACAGTATCAACGGTGACTTGTGCCCTGGCACAGCAAGACCTGAACAATGTCAGCGCCGCGTTTCAGACACAGTCGGGGAGGGTAAAATGCAGAGTGCAATGCGGTAAACCAGACACAGTAAAAAGATGATTTTAAGGATGCTTCTTATGAGTCAAACCTCTGTGTTATTTTGTTTTAAAATAAAGTCCCCAGCAAAGTTGCCAGATTGTGGACACGCGGAATCGGACCACTTCTCTCTCTTGTTTGAGATTGTATTGAAATTGATTTGATTCAAGGAAAGAAAACGAAAGGTCTGTTGAAAACAGATACAGAGTCGCCACTTGGTCTTTAAGGAACCAAGAAACCTAATTTTGACTCACCCAAGCGGATAAGGGCACCGACCCTTCATAACCAAAGAACTTGGTTCGGGGTTTTGGTACGAGAGAGGAAGGAGCCTTTGTCACGACTAAAACACCCTCAACTCGCCCCGTCTTTCGACGAGCCTCAATTAGCATCCAAATAATCATCTTATACTATGTTTGGTTCGACAAATAATACTATGATAGTATATTACATTACATAAGAAAATTTGAAATGGAAGATCTAAAGATAAGATATCATTCATAAGATCTAAGCCAAATATCATACAATGTGAAGTAAAAGATCATAAAAATAAACCTAGGAAAAATCATCTAATCATGTATCAAATAATCAAGATTTCCTAATCTAAAAGGGGACATGAATTATTCTTGAAACAAATAATCAAAGAAATCAAAATATGCTTAGCAAACTTGAATGATGCATGTTATTCTTTTGAGAAAAGAAGACCTCTCAATCCCCGGGACGGATGAGAAAGGATGATTAGATCGAGGAGAAGCATGAACGTGTGATCAAGTTCATTCCTTATAATCTTCTTAGATTAAGAGTTACAAAAACCCCCAAATCTTTGCATGGATACAATGTATGTACCTAGAAATGTGCAAAGGTTGTAGTGTGTTTTGTGTACATGGATTTCTAAAATGACTTGGAAGTCTAAAATGTGCATGAATGAATGGATTAAATCACCATGGGATATATACAAATGTAGTATGAACTACTTCCTAAGATATGGGCTAATTTGGAATGCATATGTGCATCAAATCAAAGAATAAAAGTTGAAATGTGCTAGCTGTGAATAGTGGACAGACTGCATGTATTACTTTGCAACATTATAATGGGAGGTCAAACGTGCCTAGAAAAATGTGAGAAAAATCTGAGATTATTCTTATTGTGTCTAGAAAATAACCCAAAAAGCCAAACATCAATAGTTATCACATATTAAAAGAAAAAAATCAGAATGTACACATGACTCAGAAACAAAAGCTGCACTGTTGACTGATTTTGTATGATTTTTCATAAATCAAAGAAAAGGTTTATGATGACCCATTATATACCAAACGTTTCCTAAGACACCCAAGTTTTATAAAAAAAATAGAAAAGATATATGTACAGTGATGAAAATGTCCAGAATAAGTGCAAGAAGTTGGGTGAACATTCTGTGAGAACAGAGGCAGATTATGAATGTGAACTTCTCACATCCAAAACAAATACTCTCACATTTCTATAATTGATGGGAAAAATGAGGGACAAACTATGATGTATTGGGAAGGTTTTCCAAGTGGTTTCATTATCATAACTTGAGTATTTAATTCAAAACAAATCTTTGAATCTGAACAGCTCACTGTTTTGGGTCATTGTTTTGGAGATATTGAGGAAAACAAAGTTTTATTTCTTGAAATCAAATGAGAGGGATTGAGAGGGGTTTTGAAATAGATGTTTTGAAAACATATTTTCAACACTCAATAAGGATTATGACCACTTAGAATAGCAACATCAAACTCATCATTAAGAATCTCCAAGATTGTTGGAGAGATTTATTTTATTTTTGAACATAACTTCAATACATTTCAAGAATACCTTAGAAGTATTGAGGTTATGATCATCATCTATCAAACATGTTTTTGAGGTCAAGAGCTACTATCCATAAGGATTCACTCACCCCAAACTTCATGTCATCACTTAGATGATGATGAACTAGTAAGTGAATAAAGAAAAGAAAAAGAAATGAGATAAGGTGAGATGAACATATAAATAAACAAGCAAGTAAATGATGATCAATAGATGATATTCATGAAGCATGAGACTTGTAGATTGGTGTTTCACTCATATGTATTGACACTAGACATGGAAGAAGCTTCCACTCTCTTGAATGCTCACTAAAATGGTGGTTGGGAGTATTGAATGTTGAAATAAATGGAAGTAATGAAGTAAAAACAAAGTTAGAACTCACTTTTGTTTTGAAAATCAAAGAAGAATGCTTCTTTTCTCTCTACTCTAACCTTATCTCTACAACTTTCTCTCCCAAACTTTTCAAAACTCACATTTGACTCCCCTAAAATGAGGAGTAATGGGGTGTTTATATAGGCCAACTTGGGGTGGTTTTGGGGTTTTAAAAGTGTTCCCATTGGTCCCAAACATCTGAAAACATAAAACTATGTCGTTTTGGTTTTTAATTAATCAAAATGGACCCCCAAAAATAATTACAAAAATACACTGTTCTGGAGGAGAGTGCCGCGGCGGCACTGGGCCAGTGCCGCGGCGGCAGTGCTCCTCCCTTCATCTGGATAATGCCGTTTAGGCCCCCTGATGTTCCGGTATTCGCAAAAAGGCCCTATTTCGTCCGAAATTCATAGAAAATGCGTATGAACTCCAAATTGAGGTTGTGATATACCGTTGGAAAGGTAATGGAGTCTACTTTACATAAACAATAGTTTGGGGATAGGTCACTTTGAAAAGTTTTGCGGTATTCGTGATAAAAGCCGATTTGATCGCCTTTTTCACCTTCGGGAATTCATAATAAATTCGTTTTAAATCCAGAAATTATGTGCGATATACCGTTGGAAAGCTATTAACCTCTAGTATCCATGAAAAATATTTGAAAATTGTTTCGGCACCCCGGTTCCAAAGTCAAATTCTGGTCAAACTGGTCAAACCTGGGATTCCCGGGAAGTTCTGGAAACCTCCGGGAGTTCCCGGGAGCTGATGTTTTCGCTCGATTTTCTTTTGGAACTTGTTTTAACACTTTTCCCGTGATTTAAAAAAAGATTTTGGTGAATTCGGACGATTTCGGTCAAACTTGGTCAAACCTGGTCAAACCTGGTCAAACCTTGGTCAAACCGGCCAACGGGAACTTTCTGGGAACTTCCGGGACTTCCGGGGGTCTCTGGGAGCCGACGATTTCATCTGATTTCTCTTTAAAACTCTTTTTATCGCTTTTCTTACGACATAGCATGTTTTCGAAACTTCGAGACCAAATCTGGGAGTTTTCGGGCTTTCGGGGGCATTTCGGTCATTCTGAGCATTCTGAGAGATGGAGCTGACTTCCGAGAGTCCTTTCGAGTCTTTTGCGATCATTGCGAACCACCAAGCTATGGGTTTCCTAAATCCGATAGCCGACAAAATGGGGTGTCTACAGCCGGCGCGGCACTCAGTGAGTGTCGCCGCGTTTTCCGCGTGCCGGGGCTAACTGAATTTTGTCCCTCTTTTTGATTTTTCAAAAATGTGTTGGTGTAAACATAATTTTTCTATTCTATGTATGTATATATTTGCATTAAGATCCCCCATGTGCATGGTATATTTTGAATATACTACTTCTTTTTGTATTTTCTCTTTTTCAAAATTTTGTCATTTATTTTGTCCTCCCCCTCCTTTTTTTAAGAAAAACTCCCTCTTTCCCTCTCTCTTTTTTTGTTTCTGTTTATGAATTCCTTTTTTTTTCTTTAAAAGAAAACGGATTCCCCGACTGGGTTTCTCACATGTTTTTCGTCGTTCGGGTTTCCCCCCCGAATGCCTGGATCCTCTCCCTTTATTAATTATTATATATATTTCTTTTAGAAAATTTTCTTAAAGATCACCTTGAAGATTTTGAATTTCTTGGAAAATCTTCGAACGTCATGGACATCGTCATCATCGGTCTTTGAGAGGTAACCAATCCCTGGATTTGACGTTTTGTCAAAATCGGGGTGTCTACAACTACCACTATTGTTTTCCCATTGTGGTTGTTGGTAGCACTCGGGTTGATAGTGCGCGTCATAGGTGGGTGCTTGCCAACTTGGGGGATAACTATTTTGATTTTCAAGTGTGTACCTATTATTGGTGCTTGTGTTGTATGGAGGGTAATATGGATAAGACATGTTTATCCAAACTTTTTAAACAATAAAATTTTTACTTATTTACTTTTTTTGTACTTGTGACAGAAAAAGTCCAAAAGTTTTTTTATTTTTATTAATTTTTTTATTAATTAATTATTATTTTTTTAAGAAAAAGAAAAAAAAAATGGAAATAACTTAGTAAAATCCTAACCTAGTTGCCTTCCCCGGCAACGGCGCCAAAAACTTGACACGACTAAATAGTTGTGTGCTTTTGTGCAACACCCAAGTGTAGGTGATCGTGCAAATAATACTGGATAAGTCCAGGTCGATCCCACAGGGAAGGAATAGGGAGAATGTCTACTAAGTTACAACCTAACGAAAAGGAAAAGCAAATAAGAATGTTGGGAGTGGAAATTCTAACGAATCCTAATTAATTAAAGTAAACTAAATAATAAACTAAACATATAGAAACATAACTCATTAAACAGATAAACTAAAGGTGTTGGAAATACGTGAATTCACATTAATCGTAACCAACTACCATGCATACTCATTAATGTTCTTTGGAGTTCATTCCTGTTCAGTATTCCGTATTTTTCTAAAGATAAAGAATCAATAGCCCTTTCATGACTGGGACTATATCATCACAAGTGATTTAAAATACTTAGAAGACGGTTTAAAACAATGGTTATTACTTGCACTCTAAATGGTGTTAGAATTCAAAGTGGTTTTCAAAAGTCATTGAAGAAAATAGCCTTAAGGCTTTAAGTTCTGAAAACTGGTTGTGACAAACTGAGCTTATAGGGACAATTTGATGACAGATTTCTAAAACAAAAAGTCATGGAATACTTAAAGGAATCATCTCAAGATTTAACATGTTCGATCGATCGAAGCGCTCTCGATCGATCGGACAGCATCATCCTTCAATCGATCGAAATATCTTCGATCGCTTGACTATGGCTCTGGTTCGATCGATCGAAATACCTTCGATCGGTCAAGCCCAAGGTTTCTAAAGATTGCATGGCAGAGGCTGGGAATCAATGTTTCATCATATATTTCCAATGTCTAAACTATGAAAACATGATTAACTAATACAGAAATAACAAAACATAGCAATCATTAACATCTAAAGCAATAAACAATCAAATATAGAAAAAGGAGAAGGAAAACCTGAAGATAATATGAATATAACTTATAATAAACATCAATATTGAGTTTAACAATGGAAAAGGAGAAATAAAACTTGAATCTAACCTAATCTACACCTAATATAACCCTAAAACTACCCTAAAACTGCTGTTTTCTGCGTTCTGGAGCGTCCTCCCTTCGTCTGGTGTCAAAACGACTTATATATAGGGTTCCCGCAGAGCTTACGCAACTTTTGGGTGAAAATAAGGTTCGATCGATCTAGCTTAGTTCGATCGATCGAAGGTTCGATCGATTGAACTCTGCTCAATCGCTTGAACTTCTCTAATTTTGACAACTCTACGCACCGATGGGAGAATGGCCATAACTTTTTACTCGGACCTCTGATTGACCTCCTGTTTATGGCCACGCGACCGTAACTCAAAGATCTACATTTTATATCTCTGGGAAAAGCTTCCAAATCTGAAGTATTTATTGTCAAAATTGGCATTTTCTCAGCTACTTCCGTTGTTATATCCACCAGAATCACTTTTCTTTAGCTCCACTTCATTAATTTACATCCTAATACCTATAAAACAGTGCAAAAACATATATTTTAGCATTAAGACAATAAAAAGAACATTATTATTAGAATGAACCTAAATGTAGGGACTTTGGGGATAAAAGTATGCATAAAATACCACATAATACACTATAAATATGCACTTTTCACCTCGAATCAATGGACGTCCAAAAATCACCGGGATTTGTGAGCATGGGTTAGACACCGGTTCAGTGTCTAAAATCACAAAATCGACCGGGAAGACAAAAGTGTCTATCTGTACCAGAACGTCTGCCAGTATTCCTCTAGGATATTTGACTGACCTATCTGCCAATTGCAATGCAACTCGGGTAGGTTTGAGTTCACCCAACCCTAGTTGTTTATAGACTGAGTATGGCAACAGGTTTACGCTTGCTCCTAAATCAAGGAGTGCGTTGTCTATCCTTTGATTCCCAATTCTACACGAGACAGTTGGGGTGCCAGGGTCTTTTAACTTCGGAGGCAATTCGTTTTGAATGATTGCACTTGCTTGGTAAGCGACATAGGCATGTTTCTTCACACTTTGCCTCATTTTGACCGTGCATAAGTCTTTCAGATACTTAGCGTAGGCTGGCACTTGTTTGATTGCATCGAGGAGTGGGAGATTGATTTTAACTTGTTTGAACAATTCCAAGAACTCCTTATTCTTTGCCTCGTGTTGGGGCTTCTTGAGCCTTTGAGGGTAAGGCGCAGGGAAAGGGCATTTAGGTAATTCGTCAGTGACAGGTTCCTTTCCAAGCCTTCTCTCAGATTCTTCTACTTCTTTAGGAGCGTCCATATTTGGTGCTAATGGTTTGTCATTAGTGGACAACTCGTCTACTTGAGTAGATGGTTTGCTCCTAGTCACCACTTCCTCCTCTTCATACTCCTCGGGAGTAGAATGAGGCATGTTTTGCCCTATAACTTTGTCGCTTCTTAAAGTAGTCACGGCTATTGCCTGTTCATGATTAGGAGGGCCATTGTTGTATCCCTTAGGGTTTTGAAGTGGTTGAGCAGGAAATGTTCCACTCGACCCCTCTTGACGTGCATCCATCCTCTCTAATGTTGCAGACATTTTACTCATCATTTGAATTAACTGTTGTGTTAAATTCGCGTTAGAGAGTGGATCTTCCTCTTGCACCTTCTTGTGAGGTGGCACATAGACATTTGCTTGTTGATGATGTGAGGGTTGAGCGTTGTTGTAGTTATGTGCTCTATTTTGTTGGAATGGCTGGGACTGCCTGTTGTATTGCCCTTGATATTGATTATTGTTATTGTAGGGCTGTTGTTGTTGAAATTGGTTTTGGGTCCCAGCATTGTTTTTCCAATCGAACCCGGGGTGATTCCATCTATTGTTATTATTTTGCGTATTGTAATTATTGTAGGAATTCCCCGCCCCCATACCCTTGCATGGCATTCATTTCCATGGGGGGTTGTTCTTGAAAATACGGCACATTGGGACAGTATTGAGTAGACTGTCCCAGCATGTTGCATGTGCCGCACGGTTCTTCAGGCAAAAACTGCCTAGAACTCTCTCCTTTCATCCCCAATTCTTCCACTTTCTTTGCTAGTTCTTCATATTTATTCATCAGATGATCCTCACTTTTTAGTTGATATAAACTTTTCTCTTCCACACAGGATATCTGTGAGCGTGGGATATAACCTGAATTTGACCACTCATGGGCGTGTTCAGCTAGCTACTCAAAATGAGCTTCAGCTTCCTCCGTGTTTTTGCGAAGAAATGGCCCTGAACTCATGGTCTCGACCAATTTCTTAGTTTCACCATTTAATCCTTCATAAAAGTAGCTAATGGTTCGCCATTTCTCGTACCTGTGATGTGGGCATGAGAGTAGCAAATCCTTGAAACATTCCCAAGTTTGGGTGAATGTTTCATTGCTCTTTTGTTTGTAAGAATTTATTTGTCGTTTAAGCTCAGTGGTCATGCAAGGTGGAAAGAATTTCTTCAGGAAAGCAGTGTTCATCGCATGCCAGGTGTAGATGGAGTTTGGCTTCAAGGTGAGTAACCACGCTTTTGCTTTATCCTTCAGAGTGAAAGGAAATAGCATTAGACGTATTACATCTACAAGACAATTCTGTGAGAAAGTTTTACAATCATCCTCAAAGTCCTTGACATGTAGATATGCCTTCTCGCTCTCCATTCCATAAAAGGTAGGAAGGAGTTGAATCATTCCATTGCGAAATTGGAATTCGCCTGCATGAGGTGGAATGAGAATACAAGACGGCGTAGGTGCGTGTTCGGGTGTCATGAGGTCACACAAAGGACGCAGTGAATCGTCAATTGGTACGACCACATTATCACCGTTTTCGCTTTGATAATCAGCCATTGAATCGATCGGTGTAACTATGGGGTTAATAGAACTAGAGGAACTGGATGAATAGAATGGGTATCCGTAAATTCCTTCGATGGAATTATCGGACATAAAGGGAAAGATCCTAAGAAATTTTTAATCTAAAGAACAAAAGAAAAAGAAAAACAGAAAAAGATAAGGAAAGATTGAGGTAATCAAAGTGTTAGCTTGTCGCTTTCCCCGGCAACGGCGCCAAAACTTGACACGAGAATTTTTCTGTGTACGCTTGTGTGCTATACCCAAGTGTAGGTAATCGTGCAAGTAGTAACTGGTTAAGACCAGGTCGATCCCACAGGGAAGGTGTTAAACTACTTACTTAGATTAATCTCAAACCAGAAAATAAAATTCAATATTTTAAAGGAGTGTAGAACACAAAGTTCCACGGTTTAACAACTACTAAAAGCAAAGCAATTAAACTAGATTAACTAATTACTAACTAATTAACTAAAGCAATGATTTAAAATGTGTTTTTCTTAATTAAAAAAGGAATGTTGGGATTACTCAAATCCACTGTGACCTAGCCATCTACCATGCAATTACGTTGAAGCTCAATGGAGCACACTCTTTACAGTATTCCGTATTTCTCTTAGGATAAAGAATCCATAGTCCTTTCATGACCGGGACTATATCATCACAATGGAGTTTGAAATACACAAAAACGGTTTAAAATAATAGTTTAGACTCTCACCTACAATGGTATTAGCATTGAGGGTGGTTTGCAAAATATATTGAAGAAAAATGCCTTAAGGCTTAAAGTTCACAAACTGTTTTGACAAACTGAGCGTTTTGGGACAATTTGATAACAAATCAGTAAAACAGAAAGTCTAGGAATACTGCATAGAATGTCCTCAAGAATCTAAGAGTTCGATCGATCGACGCGCTTTCGATCGATCGAATATCTTCATCTCTCGATCGATCGAACTTTATTCGATCGCTCGACAATGTCTCCGGTCCGATCGATCGAACTACTTCAATCGATCGAACACAGAAATTTATCTGCTACATGGCAGAGGCCTGAGATCACGGTTTCATCGTGATCTCCCAACCTAGGGACTACTCAGACATGGTCTGGAGTGTCACAGATGTATTTTTAACGTAGAAGTCCATTAAAGTTTTGTTTGGTTGTGTTTTAATCATGCAAACTATAAAAAAACTAGTTGCATAACTATATTAACATGCAAGGCTACTGAATAGCAGATTGAACTTCTATAAACTAAGTGCAGAAAATGAATAAAGTAACCTGGAACTGAAAACTTGTATTAAACTAGAAAAACCAATCCCAAAGCAATATCCAACCTTCAAAACCTACAAAAACATGAAACCTCTCTATCTCTCTCTCTCTCTCAAAACTGATAAAAGTAATGGGGGCGTCCTCCTGGACGTACATAATACAAGTATATATACTTAAGACCTAATGCTAGGGTTAAAAACCCGCTTCTGCTGCGTGCGCGCATATTTTGATAAAAGCCATGTTCGATCGATCGAACATACTTCGAGCGATCGAACTTCTGGAGTCTTCGAGCGCTTGAACTCTCTCGATCGATCGAACCATCGATCAATCGAATAGTCTTCAATCGATCGAGGTCTGTATTTCAGCTTTTAATTGTCTTCATTAGAATTCAGCACTTCCTTTTATCTTTATCTTTCAATTCTTCACACAGCAACTGTAGTCTGCACAAATTACAGCTAAAACACACAACTATCATAGATTAATCAAATTGTGCACAAACTGGCGTTGTAATTCAAATTGCAGATAAATGAAGGAATTGTAAACTAAATCAATACATTTTCTTCTTTTAGCGCGGTTGTATTTTACAAATACCTCCGCTTGTCACAAAAACTAGTTACAATGCTTTGAATGGTTCTTGAAGTGATTAGGAGTGAAACCTTTCAACGGTTGTGTGATTCAATGAGTTTGCGATGCTTTCGAGGACTTTTTGGGGGTTCTAAAATGATTGGGAAGTAGCCCCAAATGCCTTGGGAGTTTGGGAACTTTTAAGGGTGTTAGATGGGAGAAAATATGGTCCAGAGGGTACTTGGAGCGGTCGAATTGACCCTCTTGACCGGTCGAATGCCCCTCTGCCCAAAACAGTGATTTCGAAAACGTTTTCTGACGGCTTTTACGGAAACGGACATAACTCTTTCTAGAAAATTCGGATTCGCGCGCCGTTTTTTGCATTGGAACCGGGACTCAAAAATATATCTTTTGGTGTAAATTTTGGCTATACTTTATTAATGACAATTTTGCCATTGGGGCTGTTTTATCAAAATAATGTCATTTTATGTTGTTAAATTCATGTTTTTCTTAAGGATTTACATGTTTTCTTTGCTAATTATTATTTTGGGGCACTTATAGCATTGTTACACATGTCCTAATCCACTTGAGGCGAGTTAGGGTGTGACAAACTCTGACAAGAAAGAGCACAACAACAATCTCTTCACACAGACAGAAGCTACATAGAAAATCTCCTCCATTACTAAACATGCACATACATTGGACTGCATTTCATATAGAAACGCCCCCGAATACATTACGCACCTGGATCAGTATATAAATACTGGTATGAGTTAACCAAAAATAGAAAAACAGTCTTAGGGATTCACTGGGTCCCACAGTCTTCCAAACAAATAACATAACTTCACAAAATAAACCATTGATTCAGAACAGTAGTCCCCTCACATATCGGGACAAAAAGATAGTTTCCCTTAATATGGTGGCAAACGTGGATAACCTATAATAAATTCTTACCATTCGATTACATAATGAGCCAGCCCTGTGAAACTATTAGTAGGCCCACCATCCTGCATATACATAGCTAATGCATTCTAAATATGAGAAAAAGATAGAGTTGTACATAAATGTTATCTTTTCATGCTTAAGAAACTTAAGATTATAAACTTTGCAATTTCATCACAGTAGATGGCATTTCTAACATTCAGTCCCAACTAAAAAATTGTCCGAAATTATATTTACTACAAGTCTGCCAAGTTTCGTAATTTATACGTGTTGGGAAGTAGCTTAAATAAATTAACGATTAAAATTGGGATTCGAAACCATTCAAATTTATAACTTACCAATTTCTCCTTAGGTTCACCACTTCGACCATCCAACCATGGTTCAGCCTACATATATATCCTATGTATACCTTGACATAATACCAACGTCCATTTCGATACCAATTTATCAACCAACTTGGATATATATACAGAAAGTCATTCATTATGTCATGAAGTCAAATAATGAAGCCGGGCATAAGGCTCATAAATCACAAAGAGGCACGAGGGTCACACAACATCGGCCCAATGGTAACCTCACATGAGAAATACCAAAGAATTCAAATCACACAGAGGGAGGGTGGTGAACGTTAAGGATTTCCTTAACTGTCTATGTTCTTTAAACGTTTCACATAGCATTATATATACAACATTTTCACATCATCTCTAATAATTTATGATTTTCCATAGATAATTACCCACAACATTTTCCACACAGTAATTCTGAAGCCCTCATAATCCTTCACATAGTTCAAATTAACCAAATAAAATTGTTACTGAAATGTAAAGTTTGTGCCCAAATGGTGCAGAATTGGAAAAAACTTCCTAAATGAAAAGTGTGCAAAATCGTATTTTACATGGATCATGTGGGCAGAATCTTAAAATAGGCAACTGAAAAATTCAAAAAAAAAAAAAATTAATACTAACAGCAACCTAAAAAAAATGAAAATTTCCCCAATTTTGAGATTTAATACTTTAGCACTAAGATTTACACCAAGAATCGATACAACCATGAAAAGAATGAAACATGTAAGGGTCAATGACAGAAACACATAAACACTTGGTTTTTTTCATTGACCTAAAATTAAATATCAACTTACATAAGTTATGGATCCATAACATATAATGAATTTCATGGTACATATATTCAAATCAATATATATATTCAAAATAACGTATTTGTGTGTATATATATATGTGTGTATATACATAAACCACATGTGTGTGATTAACTCACCTAATTAGGGCTTTAGGGTTGAAGAATACGCAAAGCAATGGCTGGGGTTTCACTTTTCTTTAACTCTTTTCTTTCTTTTTTCTCTTCTTCTCTCTCTATCTCACGTCTTTTCTCTCTTTACTTTTTCCCTTTCTTTTCTTTTTTATATGGAGCTAGGCTAGGATTTTATGTAAGTATACATTACTACACACATAATATACTATATACACACAACATATATAAATGACACTTAAATACATATAAATTCTGTTTTTTTTTTATCTTATATGCTCATAAAAATATATCATATGGGCCCAAAAAGCAATACAAAGTACTAAAATGAGTATCTCAATGGGTACCCATGATCCCGGTACTTAATTTTAATATTAATTATATTATTTAACACATTTACGTGCCTATAAACACTACTAAAAATTAAATACATCAATTCTTCAACAACTTGTCCAACTTAAACTTTTACAACTCAATTCCACCACTAAACTTTACAAAATTTTACACAGTAATTAATAATAAGTAAAAATTAATGCACACAGATAACCAAATGAAAATGACCATAAAAATATAAATGCACACAGCCAGTTAATAACATATAAAAAATTTAGATTGCCTCATTAACATATTTTAAAAAAAAAATGAATCTTTATATCAGAAAATACGGAGTGTTACAATGGAGATAGAGAAGGGAGAGAGAATGGAGAGAGAGGTACTGCTAAGTGAGTAAGGACAGAGACGAGTAGAAAATGGGTGTCTCTTTTTGGACATGGAAGTGGTGGATTTTATAGAGTGGATGCGAAAGGCTTTTGGGAATAGAATTAGAAGTGGTTGGAATGCAAATGTAGAGTGTCTGCAAAGAACCTGTAGAAGTGATTTGGGGGAAATGACTTCTGTGAAGCCCATCACTTACCTGCAAAACTAAAAAATATTCCCACTAGTGCTAGTGGTGGATAGGTGACAAAGAAAGAGCAAAAAAAAAATATTAGGAGATAGAGAACAAAAGTCTTATCTTGGCAACCAGAATGTGTATAGAGGAATTGGAAACTTATTCAGCGTGGCAAGGAGCACATATGAAATAATTATGAACTAATCAAATGGCAATTTTATTTCATTTTTCAATTGGGGGAGTCTAATTGGTCAGGTGAGGCAATAGAATAGGATAGTGGAAAATCTTTATTAGGAGCATGGTTTTAAAAATCGGATCGGACCAGCCGGTTTGACCGGTTGGACCGTCAATCGGTCAGTTTTCCGGTCCAGTTTGACTCGGTAACTGTTATTGGCGCCAAAACTGTCCAGAACCGGTGGAAACAGTTAAAAACCGTTTTTTTTTTACTTATTTTTTATTTTTTTTTTATTTCCCCTACATTTTTTTCGATATTATGAATCTCTTAATAATTTATAATTATGATAGGAAAGTGTGAAAATAAAAATTGAGTTTTTGTGTATTTTTTTTTGTTTATATTTACTTATTAAACTTTATGTACAAATACAAATAATTAAATATTATATAATTATGATATCACGGATTGATTACGGTTCACCCGAAGATTGAATCTCTAACCCTTGAACGGTCAATTTTTCAATTCGACGAACGATCCTGTTTTCAAAACATTGACTGGGAGTATAAATGCGTATGTGAGCATGCTATGCACTTGGGAATTTATCTAGTGTAACAATGTACATGGTACCATGTTAATATTTTGACCCAACAACTTTAAATTGCAACATCTTTTTCATTTGAGATCAAATTAGGATGATGCAAAAAGTGAGGCTCGTGGTGATGAGCACTTTATTTCAAAATAGTTCAGGACATGTCCCCTTGTGACCCAAAAATGATGATTATGATTCGGTAATCACCCAAATTCTAAAATGAAACTTCATATATTTTTTTCAATGAGCACAAGCTTTTGCAAAAATTGTGGTTTGACCTTTGTATTTCATTTGCATTTTTTAAAACAATTTCTTTTTTATTTTCTTTTTTTATTTCTTTTTTTTTTAAATGACAAATGATTGGACAAAAAGGGGCGTCTACAAATGTGTCACATTTAATTCTTATTTTTAGCTACATATTATGGTATTATATAATTACTGAAAGAGTAATGTTTGGGGCACCCTTATACATCCAAAAAGTATCCACACTCTGAGGTGGATCAATGAGAAGATAGATAGAGACTACAGGATTCACTGTCAGTCTCTTCTTATTGGTCCATTTCAGGGTGTAGATGTTTTTTTGGGTGTGTAAGAGTTTATCCCTAGTACTATTATTGCTCACCCTTTTTTGGTTCATCATTGCTCTCCTAAGCCTTTACTGAGTGACATGTGTCTCATTTTCCCATTTTTCGCATGTATTATCAACTAAATTACTAGAATGATACACATGTCACCTAGTGAAAAACTAAGTGAGCAATAGTGAGCCAAATTTAGGTAAGCAAAAATGCTCTCTTTAAAGTGCAAGGGTGAAAAACATGCCTATAGAAAAAGCGGACCAATTCCTTAGCACAAAAGAAAAAGAAATAGTGGAAAGCATTTTTCTCACCCCTTTTTGGTTCATCATTGGTCATGAGGCCTTCATTGGGTGATATGTGCCCTATTTTATTCTCATTTTGTCCATGTACAATCAATATAATTACTGGAATGATACATATGTCATCCAATAAAAAACTAAGTGAGCAATAATAAACCAAATTTGAGTGAGAAAAATGCTCAATTTAAAGTGCAAGGGTGAAAAACAAGGCCAAAGAAAAACATGTGGCGAAGTGTAAATTTTTTCTCTTAAAAGCCAAACAATTGGCCGACACTACCACATAACGATGATCCCATTGAATTAACTTCTTAACTTCTTGTATCATGATAGAGGCCAAAAATGAAATGAAAGAAAAAGTAGACCAAAGACGTGGAAAAAGCTGTTCACGCGTTTTTATCTATCTATAGTTCACGCGTTTTATTAGTACAATAGTCTTGATGATGTGTATCACTCATCAATGCCTGAGATAAAGATAAAAAGGCATCCAAATCTGTTTTATTTTTTTCCACTCCAAAGTCAAACAACAGTTTCCTCAAAATTTGAAGTTGTGCACGCCGTCGCCATGGAAGTCTTGATTAATTTTGTGGCTGGTGCACTGGTAAATCTTGTAACCTGTGTGTGTAGCTGTGTCAAGAACGCCATCAATTTCCAATCAGACCTCGACAGTCTCAAAACTGAATTGAAAAATCTGGAAAATCAAAGGGACACTGTGAAAGCTGAGGTTGAGCAAGCTGAGAATGATGGCCTCCATGATCGTACAGATGAGGTAAAAAGGTGGCTCCACAAGGTTGATAATGAAGTGAATTCAATACAATCAAAGTTGGAGGAATTCTACAAAAAGAGAAATCAATTCAAACTCGTCTGCTGTCTACTTGGGACTACGGAAGAAATGGCCGACCTCCTCACACAAGTCAAACAACTCATTACACAAGGAAATTTTCCTTCTGGCTGCCTAGTTGTTGAAAATAATCAGCCGATAAGGGTAGACCACCTTCCGGGGCCATCAATAGAAAATCAATCAACAGCATTGGAAAATTTATCCAAAGTTTTAAATCTGTTGCATAAAGATGGTGTGAGAAGGATAGGTGTTTGGGGCATGGGTGGGGTTGGCAAGACTACTCTTGTGAAGAATTTGAATAACATGTTGAAGAATTCTTCATCAACTACTACTCAACCTTTCAGCATTGTCATATGGGTTACTGTATCCCAAAACTTTGATCTCAAAGGGGTCCAAACACAAATTGCCAATAGATTGAATTTGGCGGTGGTTAGCGGCGTGAATGAAGGTGTGGAAAGAATGGCTAGCAAGATCTATAATAGTCTCAAGGAAAGAAGTTTTGTGCTGATCTTGGACGATGTTTGGAAACGCATAGATTTGGAATGTTTGGGCATTCCACTACCGGAACAACACAAATATTCGTGTAAAGTAATATTAACATCCCGGTCTTTGGATGTTTGTAGACGAATGGAGACAGATGAGAATGTTAGAGTGCGCATTTTAAGCGATGATGAATCTTGGAAACTGTTCGCTAGCAAAGCTGGTCATGAGGTGGCCACTCTGACTCATATTGAACCTCTTGCGAAGCAAATTACTAGAGAATGTCAAGGTTTGCCCTTAGCAATTATTATTGTGGGAGCGTCAATGAGAAAAAAGACATTGCCTGAGCTGTGGGAAGATGCTTTGAACGCATTGCGAAGACCGACGCCTCTCAACCTCATCATTGGGATCGACGAGGATGTCTATAAGCCTTTGAAATGGAGTTATGACTCATTACCAGGTATGGATTTAAAATATTGTTTCCTATATTGTTGTTTGTATCCAGAGGATTTCCGTATTGGAGTCAAGGAGCTTGTGCATTGTTGGTTGGCAGAAGGTTTCATAGATGATGAAGTTGAAGAAAACTATGAGGCCTCCTACAATAGGGGAATTGCTTTGGTTGAATATCTAAAGGACTGTTGCTTGCTTGAAGAACCTGATGAGGACGAAAGTTATGTGAAAATGCATGATGTGGTTCGTGACGTTGCTATACGGATAGCGAGTTACCTGGAGGATGAACATGGGTTTCATGTTCAATCTGGAATTCGGTTAGCCCATATTCACTTACATAAGTTGTCAAAGTCTCTTAAGCGAGTTTCTTTTATGGATAATAGAATAACGAGTCTACCTAACTGTGCAGCAATACAATTCCCACATATATCAACTTTGCTTTTACAAAATAATCGATTTCTTGAGAATGTTGAGAAAGGATTCTTACTAGGCTTTCCCGCGCTCAAAATTTTGAATTTGAGTAACACGAATATCCGAACGCTACCTCTTACCCTTCTCAAATGCAGTAAGCTTCAGGCTCTTTTTCTTAGACACTGTTCTAGACTTGTGAAAATACCCTCCCTCGCAGGACTTATTAGTCTGAAAATGATTGATTTATCTGACACTGCGATCGAGGAATTGCCCAAAGGGATGGAAACCTTAACCAACCTGAAACAATTATTTCTCTCAGGCACAAAAAGATTGAACAAGATTCGAGTTGGAATTATATCACAGTTGAAAAGTTTAGAGATTTTAGACATGACACAGAGTGCCTGCAAGTGGGCTGTTGTGAGGGTAGGAGAAAGAGAAGGAAAAGGAGAAGCGTCATTCCACGAGCTGGGATGCCTCACACAACTAAGTGTTCTCAAAATTCAGTTGGATGTCTCATGTCTTTCCATAGATCCCCCTTGTTGGCTTTCAGAATTGAACAAGTTCCAATTCTTTGTTGGCACTTTAGTTGGTCCATCATATTCCACTGAAAATAAAATCGATGAAAGGAGGGCGACTTTATTACATTTACATAACTTCCGTAACACATGGTCATCGGGTCCTTTACAATGTGCAACTTCTATGTGGTTGAGCAATTGCGAGGGATTTGAACAAAATCCAGAAAATTTTTGTTTCACTAATTTGAGATCACTAAGTATTTGGGAAACGCATCTTTTTAAAGGAGAGAACGAAGGAAATCACGTTGCTTCCATGCACGATCTGCTACCGAATCTCGAGGAGATTTTCCTTATCAAGGTGGAGGGTATAGAGAGCATTTCAGATCTTGCTGGCCATTTTGGACTCAGGCTTGAGAAACTAAGGGTAATTGGAGTGGGCAACTGTGACAACCTGAAATTTGTTTTCTCTATCAAGGGTTCGGGTTTGGCGTTAGAGAGCCTAGAAGAAGTTAGAGTACATTATTGTGATAATGTGGTGGATCTCTTTAGATGTTGTGAAAGTTCAAGCCAGACTTCAGCACTTGTAGATACATATGCTCTGAACTTGAAGATAGTGAAATTGAATCACCTTCAAAGATTGGAGACCATACTATTGAAACCAAGAAGTTACCATTCACTGCCCAAATTACGATTAGAGAGACTTGAAGTGATCAATTGTGGGCTACTCAAGAAGTTACCGTTCACTGCCCAAATTGCAAATACTATCAAGGAAATAAGAGGAGAACCACTGTGGTGGGACCAATTGGAGTGGGATGATGATGACACCAAATCAAATCTGCGGCAATATTTCACTCCTCGCTAATGCACATTAATTCCAGCAGCTTAGGAAGTTCTTGTTTTGACTTTTGTGTGATAACTCCTCTTTTTTTTGTTTTTATTTTTAAAACTTTGAGAGATGATCATTGTAATAAAAAAAATAAAAATAAAAAAATTTGTTTCAAGTGTTTGTATTACCTCATTGGAAGAATTTCCTTGTCTCTGTACTTATTGGGTGAATTCTGTATATTTTTGGGAGTAGTAATGTTATGCTTCCCAATGTTTATAATGGTTTCCCAAATATATGTGGTAGTGGGGATCAACTTCAACAATGTTGGGCCTGCTTCAACATTCTCCAATCATAATTAAGTGGGCCCATTTTTATATGTGTTTGAGCACCATTTGAAATACAAAATTAGAGAACTAAAGCATTTGTTGGTCATATGCTTTTTGCTAAGTAGTGATGTTTTTGTTTGCGGCAATTGATTTTCAACTGTCACAATCTGACCCCACATGCCTTGATATTTTAACAGCAAAGAAAGAAAGAGATCCACTAAACATCACATGCTCACATACAGGCAATGTTTGAGACATAAAAGGGTCACAAAGAGATGCTCATAAAAAGATGTGGCATCCCATGTGGCACCCATGTGGTAGTAGGACCCATCACACTTTCTACTGCCACATGAATACCACATAAGATGCCACAAACTTTTGTGAATATCTCTTTGTGATCATTTTGTGTCTCTATATTAGCCCTCACATACCAAATAAAATGGTTCAAAGTACAAACTGAAAAAACATAATCACATGCTAAACAACTCTATGGCTAAGGTGCGTAGGAAATAGTACGGTTAGTAATACAACTTCATAAAAGAATATTTAGATAATTGTTGGAAAATCTCACAAATAATCCTCATAAGTTTAAAATTTCAATTGGTTTGACCATTTTCTAAAAAGGACAAAATGAATCTAAGTCAGTGCTCACACGGTATAAGTGCACGCACCATAGAAAATCCCATGTCTCCAACCCCCTCACGCGCGGTTTTTTTTTGTTTCAGCCACTCACACCGTGTGAGTGGCTGTACCATATGATATTCATTTCGAAAATATTTTTTTAAACTTTAAACCTCCATAACTTTTGATCTACAGCTCTGTTTCTTACAAATTTTTATACCGTTGGAACCGTGTCGACGAGAGCTACAAAACTAGTACCACTGTTGATACATTTTGAGCAAAAGAAAAAAAATTCTTATTTTTACATGTTATGCTCCAGATGAACCTAATAAAATTTTCACATAATATTTGTGTATGGGTTATTGAATTTTCACGTAATATTCACGTATGCCAAGTTGATGTGAGGAAAAAAAACCGAATGTTCACTTTGTTCTTAAGGATAGTTTTAGTGAATTTTTACAAGAATTTTGCATTTGTTTGGATTGAAAAACTATGTTTTATAATTGATTTGTGAAATTTGATTTTTTTTTAAAGGAAATATGCATTGTTTAATATGAAAGAGAAAAAAAAAAAGGAAGTAAAATTTCACTTGGCATATATGAATATTAAGTAAAATTTTACTGAACTTGTTGTTTGCACCCAAAAAATACATTTTTTAGTTAAAATTATTGTAGGCCGATTGAAGTATTTTAATCGGACTAAACAGTGAGACCGATTGGATAAATTAAGGGTCAAGTGACTGGTTCAAAGTTGGTGGGGCTGGATAACTTTTGAACTAGTTAGCTGCAATCGGGCTGCCTTATCAATATGAACACCACTCGGGCTGTAACATTTCAGTCGGGCTGCCTGGTAAGACCGATTTGGCCAAACATGTCCTCATCAGCCTGATTCCACTTCATGCTACAAAGTTTGGCTACTTGTATCGGGCTTTACATTTACCAAACACAGTTCTATCGGGCTCAAGTTCAATCGGGCTGTGCATTACATCATCGGACTGCATCCCATTTAGCATAGTCACTTTGGCTTGGCACTGTTTGGGTTGGTACAACTTTGGTAATCATGGCGGGCCACAGTTGTGATGTGGTTTGGACAAGGAAGAAGTCAACAGTGGTGGGGCCCAAGTCATCATTACTTTGATGATTTACAAAGACTCGTGATTCAAAGATTCAAATGGCAGCATATAGTTCAGTCCAGCTTAGGCCTTGTTTGGCACTTCCATGCCATCGGACTCAGATATATATCAATCGGGCTTAAGCTATTTAGCTTTAGTTGGCTGCTGTCCGTTCATCAATAGGGCTAAGTAGTTGGCTTTTATTTTCTTTGGAAGTATTATGGTGGGCCACACTTGGATTGATTATAATTCCGCAAAGACATCGGGCTTGGCTTTGTTTTAAGTCATTCTATCGGACTAATTCAGTCAATCAATACATTTTTGTTTGGTGGTTAAATGGTGGGCCCCTCAGGTGGCCACCTCATTCAGCCAATGCACATGGCTTTGGCCATATGCTTAACTTGGCTAGTATATTCAGTCAGCCCGATGAGGAGATGTGTGATACAGAATTCTAATCAATTTGGGAAGTGTATCACCCTATAAACTCTCAATGTGATAATATTGACATTATCAGTATATGGAAGGGATAATGCTTCAACATATGGGAAATATTATATGATTTGGAAAGTAAATATTATCACTTATGGGGAGATAATATCAGCCAATTACTGTGTATATCTTTTACTTGCACACAAAGTAAGCCGAACCAAGTCAACAAGATGGACCAGATTCAAGATAGAGATATATGTATGTATACATATATTTTTACAAGATATGGCAGATTTTAGCAGATTTGGGCGACAAATCTGGTATTTTTACCAGATTATATTTCATCAATTATTTCCTACCTTATCTAGAAGACCTCCATGGCCGCTATAAGTACAGCAGGCAGGCCAAGCTATCAGATCACTCCGCGTCATCTCGACAAAACGCATCCAAAAAGCATTCTAAAGCATCCTTTAGCATTCTTAGGATTAGTTTTTATTTTCTTAGCTTTTTAATTACATGCTTTGTAATTCTTTTCTACAATTAAATAAAAACATGCTTTTTATTTAATATCTCTTTGCTACTTTCCATCACTTGTATGGCTTGTGCGCTTCAGTACTGCCATAGGATCTTAGGCCAAGGGTACTTTCCTACTTGGCCATCACAATCGTTTTGATAGAAGTCAGATTTCCAAACCTTGTGTATCACTCACACAAGTGACTTAGGAAATTTTGTTTTATTAGTTTGGGCCTACCTAACAAGGCTCTGGCACGCCCGAATAAATATTATAGCAAACACTTGTACATGAATATTAAGTGAAATTTTACTTAAATTGACACTTGAGGGATTTTTTAACAAAGTAAGTATCAAATTAGACCTTAAACTCTAGAGAGTTACTTCTAGCGACCTTTGGGATAGTTAGTGAATTTTCACTTAACCTACAAAGTGAAATCTCACTAAACGAGTATACGAATGTTAAGTTTGACTTCAAGTTTTCCAGGAAGAAAACATGTACGGGTTCATTGAATTTTCACTTAATATTTATGTATGCCAAATTTATATGTTTTGAGAAAAAAAAATTAAAAAAAGACGAATAGCAATAAAGTCATTGCTACCTCATTAAGGCTTAGTTTGGCCCCATTTTGGTGCTTCTCCTTTTTTAAAGCACAATTTCATGTTAATTCATTTGGTAACTAGTTTATGAGCTTTGCAAAAATGGAACTTAGGGCTTTTTTGGGGAGAGTTTTTAAAAGCTCTATAATTGAGTGAAATTTCACTTAATATTTTATGTATATCAAGTGAAATTTCACTTAATATTTTATGTATATCAAGTGAAATTTCACTTATTATTTATGTATGTAAAAACATGAAAATCTTTTTTCTCAAAACATATCAACAATAAATTAAAAAAAAAAACGAATTTTAACAAGAATTCCTGCATTTGTTTTGGTTGAAAAATTGTGTCTCATAATTGATTATGAAATTTGCTTATTTTAACAAAATATGGATTGTTTAAAAAAAAAAAAAAAACAAATCACCATGCCTACATGAATATTTAGTGAAATTTCACTTAACTCGTACATGAACATTAAGGCTTAGTTTGGCCCCCATTTTGGTGCTTCTTCTTTTTTAAAGCACAATTTCATGTTAATTCATTTGGTAACTAGTTTATGAGCTTTTCAAAAATTGAACTTAGGGCTTTTTTGGGAGAGCTTTTAAAAGCTCTAGAATTGAGTGAAATTTCACTTAATATTTTATGTATATCAAGTGAAATTTTACTTATTATTCATGTATATAAAAACATGAATTTTTTTTTCTCAAAACATATCAACAATGGTACTAGTTTTGTAGCTCTCGTCGACACGATTTCAACGGTATAAAATTGCGAAAAATGGAGTTATAGGTCAAAAGTTATGAATGTTTAAAGTTTAAAAATATTTTTCGAAATTAGAAATACTACGGTACGCTGCTCGCACGGTGCGAGCAGCCTTTGGAGAAGATGCTCGTTGAGGGAGTGTGGGCGCGCGTGGGGACGCACGTGGGGGTGCGTGGGGTGATGGTGGTTGTCATTGGAGATTCTATGGTGCGTGCACTTATACCGTGCGAGCACCAGCTGTCAACTTTTTGTCCTTTTTGTTAAGTCACTTTCTAATTTGTACTTTAACTTAATAAATAGTGTACTGAGGTCCTTTTTGGTAAATGCCCCAAGAATATTCCATACCACTACCAAGCTTCATTTCAAACCACATAGTAATAATTTAAAGAACATAACAAAAAGGGTTCGTGATGGATATTTCATTACCCTACAGAACGTGTTTGCATCCACATAAACATAATTTTGCATGTAAAGAACATGCACGACAATCTGATTAGTGATAAAAAAAAATTTAATAAAATTAGTGCAAATAGTTGTATAACACAATATTAGACACACATTTAAACATCCAGCAGAAATTAAGGGAACATTAATATTGGAATTAACAATATACACACAAATGTACCAATTTTTAAAGTTTAGGTGTTTTTTCTACATTTATATATGAAAATAAATAAACACAAAATTATGTTTCCCGAAATGTTCTAAATTTTGGAAAGAAACAACTAATAACCCATTTAATTATATGTTTTTTGAAAATTTGTAATTTAATGTCCAAAAATTACCAAATTTATGTCCACAGAAAATTTAGGAAGTAATAAACATACAATTAATATAGGAAATGGTACTAAATAGAATTATGGAAGGAAACATTAAATAAGGAGATAATAAATGCACGGTTCTATCTATTTTAAGATTCTAGCGGTTTTTTAGCAATTATATGGAGAAAAAAAGACACAAATTTAGGAGTGAAACACACAATTTTCTATATTTTCTATATGTAGGAAACAAATTTCCGTATTAAACAGTGAGAACACTACACATATATTGTGTAACGTGGGCGCACACATTCAACACACAAAAGGCATTTGAAAGAAATCAATGAGAATTGAGAAACAACAAACACACACAAATTCTCAATAAAAACACATACAAAAGGAATTTAAAGAAGGCAATGAGAATTAAGAAACAACAAACACACACAAAAGCATTTTGAAAGAACTCATTAAGTGCTATCAAAAAAGAAGAATAAAGAACTCAATGAGGAACAACAAACACACATAGTGAGAAACATAAATGCACACACCCTAACACACTGTCACATACCCACATGCACACACTTTGTTCCACACAAACACGAAACACATCGACACACAGTCATGAACACAGTGTCATGCATACACACAATGACATACACCCAAACTCACATTGTCACACAAGTACACAATGTCCAATTTTCATAAACACGTACACACGAAGAATAGAGTGTGTGCTTGGGTAAATGGAGAGAGAATAGAGATAGGGTTTTCACCAGTGGCCGACAGAGGGAGTAAGGGAGAGATTACCGTAGATGGCATCTGGTGATTATGTGGTTTTGGCAATGTAAGTGGTGATATAAAGAGGAAAGAGAGTGAAGGAGAGGCAATATGCTTTGGACTTTTGAGGGAGCTTCCATGTATATGTTGTAAAAGTTTTCAGTGGAATAATTAGGGGAATAATTTCAAGAGAATAATCTGGAAGTAATATTTTGGAAAAAAATTTAAATATAAGGAAATCCTAGCTAGTCATTTAGGATTGTAATAGATTCACTAATTTGGGAAATATTATGGGCAAAAGTAAACAAAGAAAAATAAATATATGAAAAAAACACCATTGACCACACACACTAAACCACCTATTATTGTCCTACTTAGCAAACAATGAGCTCCAATATTATATAGATTTGACACACAATATCACTGGATGACATTTTATCCCCTCTTGTACAACCCGCATTGGGGTGAAGACTTGCTGGTAGAAGGTGCAATTTTGGCAGTTGTTCATGGTAACAACCCAAATGGAAAGTATCTCCAAAACAAAGTGTTGTATTTTGATTGCCAGAATGGTATTTGGCCTCTTGAATATTTTTTTTTATACCAATCTCTTTGTTACATTCCAACCATAGATGGTAAAGCAAATTGGAAATTTTAATAGGGATTTTTATGGTTTAGGCACTTTTCGGATTACTTATTATAAATAATGTAAATAAATTGTTAAAATGATGCATATGGGAAATTTTCCACTAATAATTACATAAGAGGGAGAAAAAAATGTCCATTAAAATTTGGTGACAGATTTGTTTTAATTAGAGCAGTAAAGTAGAATTTCATTCAGAAGGAAAGTCTCCAACTGGTTTTAAATTTTGCAAAATTTAGCAATCATCCTTCTACGTCTTACATACTGGGGATCTTTCTGCCATACAAGGCTTTATACGGTGCCATACTAATACTCGTCTGGAAACTATTAGTATAAGCGAACTCAATTAACGATAAGTTAGTCTCCCAATCAGCATTGAAATCCATAGTGAGCATATCTTCCAAAATTTTTATAATCCGTTCTAATTTGTCATCAGTCTGCGGGTGAAAATCCGTACTAAAATGCAAAGCCGTCCACATAGCTCGTTGTAATCCTTCCCAGAACTTAGACACAAAACACATGTCATGATCTGATACGATAGATAATGGTGCCTCGTGTAGTCTAATAATCTCTTTAACATAGATTTCCGTTAACTTTGTCGGGTCGGTAATCTAAATTGGCAAGAAATGGGCTGACTTAGTCAACCGGTCAACGATCACCCAAATACTATCATTAGATTTAGGAGACCTTGGCATCCCAGACACACAATCCATCGTGATATTTTCCCATTTCCATTTCGATATTTCTAATGGTTGCAATTCTCCCACGGGTCGTTGATGTTCTAATTTCACTTGTTGGCAAGTCAAGCACTTGGCCACAAACTCGGAAACTCAGTAGACTTCTCTCAAATCTCTATACATTTGTCTACTTCCTGGATGCACGGAGTACCTAGTACTATGAGCTTCTTCTAGAATCTTCTCTTTCACCCCTCCAACATTAGGAACGCATATCCGATCATTGTATCTTAACACACCAACTTGAAAACTAAATTCTGGTCACTTACCTTTGGGTAATTCATCTACTACCTTCCTCAAATTCGAATCCAAAAGCTGGTTTGACTTGATTTCACTTATCAAACTAGGGTGTGCCACAATTGCCACCATTAAACCATCTTCAATTCTAGGAACAACCTTGAGTTCCAATCGTTCAAATTATTTTACCAACTTTTCTTGTGCTGTCACGACATAAGGCAAATTTTCTGATGACTTCTGACTCAAGGCATCGACGACCAGATTCGCATTACCCAAATGATACTGAATCCTTAAGTCATAGTCTTTCATAAAGTTCCAACCAATTAACACATATTAATATTATATAAACCTTCTTTTCGGGGTACAGGTATTACATCTAAATATGCTAATCAAACTGAACCTTAGAATAGCAATTACATTGTTTGGTTACTAAGGAAAAATTGAAGGGAAAAGAAAGAAATTTCCGAATGTTTTATCCTCTGTGTCAATTTCTTTGTAAATTATCAATTCTGGAGGAGACCCATTTTATAGATACATCGCCATTTGGATTCAAAAGTGACATTCTAGGCATTCTTAACCAGGTATATTGGAAATATATGTGGTTGTAGTGAATATTTGTTTGCATTGAGAATTGGAATTGTGAATGTAATTGTCTAAATAATTTTCAATTGTTGATGTTTGGTGGTGGTGATAAATTGGTGCTTCCAATTACACTTCAATTCAAATTTCTTTTTAGTACCCAATTGCACATTGTAATCTTTTTGGTTAACTTTTCTTTGATCTACAGATTTAGTGAAATTGTTTAATTGTATTTGATGTGTTATGTATCTTGAAACTATTTGTTTTGCTTTGTAGTTTTAACTTTAGTTCTTTTCGAAATCTGTTTTGGAGTTTTTAACTTGACTGCTTAACAGTTTTTGGGTAATGTATATATGTATATGGTCAGAGGAAGTGTTCTTTTCGCCAAGCCCTTGGCTTGGTCTATTTTCTTTGGTGATCAGGTATGGAGTTTTTATGCTTAAATTTGGTTGAAACTTAGGGCTTCATTTTAGTGCCAATTCATAGTACAATTCACATGTTGAGCCAAAATGTTTCCTAAGATTCTTTTGGAACATTTCACATTAGCCTTCAATGTTTCCTTATGCTGACCATGTTCTTTAATCTCTCACATATATTTACTTGGTTCATGTCCATATAAACGAAGTCATCCTACGTAGGTACATATCACACCAGAACTTCACTTCCCGAATGTTCTTCCATTATACCACAACCATCGCTCTATTAGGGCTCACATGGTAATGTTTCTTGTTTAGGTTCTTTTACATGCTGTATTTTTTTTACTTGCAGGGATAGCATGCTTTGCCACAGTTGTTTGCTCAAATCTGCAAGAAATCAAGTAATCTGAAAGTAAATTAGATTCATTAGTCCAAGAGAAGTTAATAATTTGAGATTAATGCTAATAAGTTAGCTTTGTCACGACTTATGGTTGCAGGTTGTGATAGTTGATTTGTGTAATTTATTGCTTGTCTAATATTTTCAGCCAGGAAATTCTGAATGTGGATTTTATATGATATTTTTTATAAGAGAGCTAATGGAGGATCCAACCAAATCTATCAAAATGAAGGTATTATCATAGTATTCTTGGTAAGCATTAAGTTTTGGTTCCATACCTCTGTCACACCCTAACCCTCCTCAGGCGGATTAGGACATGTGTAACAAAGCCCAGACACCAAATCAACCTCCAATTACTAGATAAGCATGAATTAGACAACATAAAAGAACTTCACTGACACAAAACAGCCCCAAAGGAAAAAGTCATTAATAAAGTATAGCCAAATTTTACTCCAAAATATAGATCTTTCACTACAACAAAAAATGATTTTTGCAATGAAAATTTTCCTTGCTAAATGCCATATTTTTGTAGCAAAAGCCTTTAGCAAGGAATGTTTTTTGTTGCTAGATTCCTTGCTAAAGCTCTGTAGCTAAAGCCTACAGCAACGAAAAAAAATTTTCCTTGCCAATTCTTAGCTTTTTGCAAGGAAATTGTTTTCCTTGCCAATTCTTAGCTTTTTGCAAGGAAATTTTTCCTTGCTAATGCTCATATTTTTTGTTGCTAATGGCTTGATTTCCTTGCCAATACCCCTAATCTTGGGCTAAATATAGACAATTGGCAAGGAAATATTTTCCTTGCCAATTCTTAACTTTTTGCAAGGAAAGTTTTTCTTGCTAATACTCATGTTTTTTGTTGCATATAGGTTAATTTCCTTGCTAATACCCCTGCTCCAGTACTTAATATAGATAATTGTCAAGGAAACAATATTTCCTTACCAATAGTATTCACCTATAGATAAAAAAACAAATTTCCTTGCTGAACGGGGTTTTAGCAACGAAATATAATTCATTGCCAACATAGTTCCTCTTAGATAAGGAAATATTTTCCTCACTAAAAGTAACCCCAACAATACCTGTACAATCCAATACTCATTGTTCAAAATATTTATAATATTAAATAACCATGTCAATCATTCCAAAGCTTTCATACATCAAAATAGAAAAGAATATCTCATAACAACAATTCCAACAATCTTACTTTATATCCTACCATTCAACATACACACGATAATACAAAAAAAAAGTCCTAAAAGTCGTGAGCAAGCTAGCAATCCAGATCTGCATCAAAATTAAAAGAAAAGTGTTAGAATATTACAAATTTCAGAACTATAAAAAAAATTTAAAAATTAAAAGCAATTCCGAGTCAAAACCTCAAAACTGAGTTTTGAAATGCCTAAGTCTAAGAATTTGAGTATTCGCGTGTTACTTGCAATTCCGGTTGTCAAAATTTTGTCTCGTTTGTTCCTACACGTCTATTTAGTCGAGTGTGAGGTGTGAGTTCTGGTCTCGTGTCATTCCGAGTCACGGAACTCATTTTGGGCTATCAAAACCTCAAAACTGAGTTTTGAAAGGCCTAAGTCTAAGAATTTGAGTATTCGCGTGTTATTTGCAATCCGGGTGTCAGAATTTTGTTCTGTTTGTTCCTACACGTCTATTTAGTCGAGTCTGAGGTGTGGGTTCCGGTCTCGTGTCATTCCGAGTCACGAAACTCATTTTGGGCTATCAAAATCTCAAAACTGAGTTTTGAAAGGCCAAAGTCTAAGAATTTGAGTATTCGCGTGTTACTTGCAATTCGGGTGTCAGAATTTTGTCTCATTTGTTCCTACACGTCTATTTAGTCGAGTGTGAGGTGTGGGTTCCAGTCTTGTGTCATTCTGAGTCACGAAACTCATTTTGGGCTATCAAAACCTCAAAACTGAGTTTTGAAAGGCCTAAGTCTAAGAATTTGAGTATTCGCGTGTTATTTGCAATCCGGGTGTCAGAATTTTTTTCCATTTGTTCCTACACGTCTATTTAGTCGAGTGTGAGGTGTGGGTTCCAGTCTCGTGTCATTCCGAGTCACGGAACTCATTTTGGGCTATCAAAACCTCAAAACTGAGTTTTGAAAGGCCAAAGTCTAAGAATTTGAGTATTCGCGTGTTACTTGCAATCCGGGTGTCAGAATTTTGTCTCGTTTGTTCCTACACGTCTATTTAGTCGAGTGTGAGGTGTGGGTTCAGGTCTCGTGTCATTCCGAGTCACGGAACTCATTTTGGGCTATCAAAACCTCAAAACTGAGTTTTGAAAGGCCTAAGTCTAAGAATTTGAGTATTCGCGTGTTATTTGCAATCCAGGTGTCAGATTATAAAAAAAAAGGCTCTTTCATACACATCCAGGGTGGAAGATTATAGGGTGTGAGTATCACGGGCCACATACTGTAAGAGGTACTCATGTTCCCAAAAGGATTGAACCCATCAGTGGCTAGCCCTAGCCTCACATTCCTCGGTTCCCTCGCAAACTCTGGATACTGCCGATCTAGCTCCTTACACTCAGCACTATCGGCCGGATGTCTTAATACCCCGTCATCCACGCGTTCATCTTTGTGCCATTTCATATCTGATGCTCTCTTCCTAGACATATACAATCTTTGCAACCTCTCTGTTAGAGGGAAGTAACGCAAAACCTTATGGGGAATCTTCTTACCCTTACCATGATTGATCTTGTATTTAGACTCTTCACATACTGGACACTTATCGAGGCCTTCATTCTCCTTTCGAAAGAGAGCACAATCATTTTTACATGCATCTATGTGCTCGTATGACATGCCCAGGTCACGTAGTATCTTTTTTAATTCATACGTCGATTTTGGAACCAAATTACCCCTGGGTAAAAGTTTCATGAGTAACCCAAGAAGCATGTCAAGTGACTTATTACTCCAATTGTTTAGTACCTTCACGTCAAGTATACTAACGACGAACTTCAATAGAGTAAAGTCCTTACAACCCGGGTAAATCTCACGTTTGGCATCATCAATTAGTCTATCAAAATTTTGCACTTCCTCCCTTTGGGTCATATTGGTCGGCTCACCCCTTACTCGATCCTCTACCATTTCATCCATTCCATCTTGTCCCCCACTATCAGTATCTTCCATTTCATAATCGTAACCCTGATTGTCAACACTACTAGGCTAGACTTGAGGTTCCCCATGTTCTACCCAGTGAACATATGATTTCATAATCCCATTCGTGATCAAGTGAACGTGAACAGTTGGTAATAGATGTCGTAGAACGTTCACACAGCTTGTACAAGGACACCGAATAGTACCTTCATGGTCCTTAACTGCAATTGAAAACTTAAGGAATGATTTTACCCTATTTGCATATTGCTCACTCAATCTACCCGGTCTTGTGCAAGTTAATGGTATCCAACTCTTGTCCATATCTAATGACATATACAAGTTAAGTGACTAGGAATTTTTTTTGAAATAAAAAAGATAGAAAGATGAAATACAAAAAAGGCTAAGACTTTGTTGGATAAGGAGTGATGTTTCAATAATATGTTATGATTGTGTGACATAAAAGATTGAAATTTTAAAAAAAAATGTAGTACTTAATTTCCAGTTTTATAAAACGGTGCCCTCTCCCCTGCCCAACTCTTATCCATTTCGATCCCCTTTTTTATTGTAAATAAAAGCCAAAAGAAAAAGAAAATAGTCAATTGGGTATGTACTCGCTAAACCAAATTCACAAGCACAACTAAAAGCACCTTCATTTCAAGTGACCTAACAAAGTATATACAAACAAATCCCAATGGGAAATCATACAATCCATTAATGTGGGTCTAGGAATCACCCCACAACTGTCCCGACAAGGGCCACCACACTTAAGGTGAGAGAGACCAAGGGGCCCCTCTCTGTGCTGAAAACAAAAATGGTATATTTAACAATGAGAGAGAGAGAGAGAGAGAGAGAGAGAGAGAGAGAGAGAAAGAACCTGATAGTGGTGTACTGCAAGGTGGACGGCGGTGGTCAGTGAGTGGTGGGGTGGACGGCGATGGTCGGCGAGTGGACGCGCGCTTCTCTTTCTCACCCTCTTTCTCTTTATCTAATTATGAGCATCACTATATATTTCCAAAATTGATTCCCATTTGTACACGCTGTCACTCAGTTAGTGTCCTATACGAATAATTGGCAAGAGATAAATATGGTAAAAATTTCAATATAGAATTTTTACTCGTATTCCATGAATGATCAAATGCATTTAATGACATATATTGACTATATAGTTACATGGTAAGGGATCAGGCTGCGCCGGGCAACAACAATCACAATGGCACCACAAAGCTGTCCAATTTGTAATGTTGAAAGCCTAACACCTCCAACTGCTCCAAGAAGTAAGAACCAGCAATGCCTACAATTTCATCACCACTTGCATACTTCAAAAAAAAATTTATTGTAGAAATAAGCAACCAAAAAATAATTGCTGGATATAAATAGCAACCCAAGTTTTGCCATTCCTACCTTTTCTCCGTTTATTAAATTCAAGAACCAAATTGATTGGTAGCTAGATCAAAATAATTTGAATTCAAGAACCAAATAATCTGACTCACTGTGGAATATCAAAGACACACACACACACACACACACACACACACACACACCAGGAAACAGAGCTTTTAGGAATAAGCAGTAGCCCAAATGCTCAATTATTTGTAGATATATATATACACACATATGCACAAATATATATAGATATTTATTTAGAGAGAGAGAGAACCTACTGGCTGGAGAAGGAGGGGGTGCGGCTGCTAGGTGGGGAAGGGATCAGGCTGCGCCGGGCGGGTGGGGTGGAAAGGGGAAGCGGCGGCTGCTTGGTGAGGAAGGGAAGGGGGTTGCGCCGGACGGGTGGGGTGAGAAACGGAGGCGGCGCCGGCGGGAGGTGGGGAAGTTGCCGGAGGGGAGGGGAGGCAAGGCAAGGCGGAGGGAGGGCAGTTGGTCGAAAGGTGGGGGAGCTCTTTTAGTTTTTTTTTTCTTACAGAGACAAATGAGGGTAAAAAAATTAGGTCTTCTCCAAATTTGGGAAAACAAATTGGGGGAAAAGGTGCGGGGGGAAAACCAAATTTTTTGTACTTACTCATACTTTTTATCAGTTTTAGGCAAGGAAACTATATTCGTTGCTAAAATTTATTTTTGGCAAGGAAATGCGCGTTTCCTTGCTAATAATAAGTTTTTGCAAGAAATTTTATTTTGTTGTCAAATGATAATGAATTTAATATATTCTTTTTACTTCATATCAATACTTTTAGGCAAAAAAAAAAAAATTCCTTGCTTAAACTTTCTTTTAGCAAGAAAATGCATTTTCCTTGTTAAAAGTAGATTTTTCAAGAAAGTTTATTTTGTTGTTAAATAATACTGAATATACAACTCACTTTAGGCAAGGAAAATAAATTTTCGTTGCCAAAACCAATACTTTCGGCAAGGAAAAAAAATTCGTTGCCAAATTCAATACTTTCGGCAAGGAAAATAAATTTTCGTTGCCAAAACCAATACTTTCGGCAAGGAAAAAACATTTCGTTGCCAAATTCAATACTTTCGGCAAGGAAAATACATTTTCGTTGCCAAATCGAATACTTTCGGCAAGGAAAATAAATTTTCGTTGCCAAAACCAATACTTTCGGCAAGGAAAAAACATTTTCGTTGCCAAATCGAATACTTTCGGCAAGGAAAATACATTTTCGTTGCCAAATCTAATACTTTCGGCAAGAAAAATATATTTTCGTTGCTAAACATGTATTTTTCAGCCTTTTTCGCTACGAAAATTAATTTCCTTGCCAAAACTATACTTTTGGCAATGATATTTTATTTTCCTTGCCATGTTTTGTTGCTAAAGCACAATATTGTTGTAGTGTAATTTGAGTCTCAGTTCCAATGCAAAAAATGGCACACGAATCTGAGTTTTTTAGAAAGAGATATGCATGTTTCCGTAAAAGTCGACGGTCTGAAATTTTGTACACGGATCGATCCACCCTTTAAGCCGAATCGATCCGATTTAAGTAGCTTCCCGCATAATGTCCCCCAAGAGGTTCGGATCGATCCGCCCTTTAACCCGGATTGATTCGGGTTCTGTAGAATGCATTTCTGCTGCTAAAAAGTCTAGTTTACCAATTCAAACATACCCAAACTCAACCAAACTTTGTAGGAACATCAAAAACCATCATAAAAACATTTCCAAGTGCTTTAAACATCAACACAAGATATCTAAGCATGCTACAATCACCAAACTCATAAACTCATTCCCAGGATCATGTATTTGCTCCCAAAATCCACATTTTGCCCAACTTATGCATAATCTTCCAACAAAGAGAAGTCACGTTTAGTTTTACATTCAAAAGTTACTAAATTCCTCTCAAGTTCCCTCCAAACATACATAACTTGTGAAGTGCTAAAACAACCCACATCACAAAGACATATAACCAACATTAAATCCACTTTGACATATTACAAGAACTCTTCAAAACACAAGTTATTCCTAACATTCCTAGTACAAAAGTTACATTTGAAATTAAAATCATCTAACTATATGGACATGACCACACATATTTACAACTCTCAAGCCTAACCCGTCGCACGGGTCATTTCCTCTCATTCTCTCTTTTAGTACCTTTAATGGTTATTCAATAACCACAACAGAAAATTTAATTTTGTTTAAGCTTTTGTTTAGTGAGAGAACTAATCATGCTATTGGAATGCTAAGTATGTAAATGCAACAATCATCATAAACATCAACAAATTGATCTCCGAAAAGTCAAGTAATTCCAGTCACCACCCTTGGGTCCTTCTTACCCCATAATTTCTCACTCTTTTATCACATATAGCGTATCACACTCTCTTGTGACCCCGAAGACATCACCGTTTTATCATTGTGGTTGTCACCACGCCCTTTCCCTTGAGGGCTTCCTATCCCTTGTTAGGATTGTGCCCTCAAATCAGGTCTTTATGTATTTGACATTTGATATTTGACATTTAATATATGGATATCAGTTTTCATTTCATTATGTATATTGATTTTGTCAAAATCAAGATAAAAAGTATACTCTACTTTAAAAGATTTGTAGTGTGGAAGTAGAGGTCGAACCCATAGAGATTGAAATACTAAAGCACTTTAATTTTAAAACCTAAACCTAGTTAATTAAGAAAACAGAATTTTGATTTTAATTAAACTAACAACGAGGAAAATAAATCTACACTATGAAAGCGATTAAAGATTGTTTTGATAAATAAGTGTATTGCACCTAGGATTGCAAATCCACCACTAGCTTCATAATAAGGGTATCTATGCATTCAATTAGCTTATTGCATTGGATGATAATGGGGAATTGTAGCTACAAGCGAATTCCTCTATCAAGAAGATAACTACGATTCAAGCATCAACATAATTCATCTTCGGTTGGTACGGAGTGTCTCACACTAAACAAGGGTTGCGGCACACTCCGTCTTCCCTAGGCATGAAATATTAGACTACTTGATATCACAATTCAAATAAGCACCATTACATGTAAATAATCCATACAAGCACAGAAAATATAGATCATTGAGCACATCACATTCAAAATAGATCTAAGACAAGAATAAACTTTGAAAGTAATGATTTAAATAGAAGTTCGATTTTATTATAAAAAAATCCTCTAAATATGTAATCATCACCCATACATAATAAATCTAAAAGAAAAGTATGAAATATTCCCTATTACTTGGCTAGGGTTTCATTGAAACCCTAGATCTAGGTCTAAGCGGCCATAGAAGCGATGAATGGCAAGAGGTTGATGGAGGAGGCCATGGGAATCCTTGGTCTTCTTCTTCTTCTTCTTCTCCTTGCTTTTCCCTCTTCAATGGATGAAGTTTTAGTTGTATATGGATGTGTAGTGTGTAACCCCCCAATTTTACTTAAAAGAGGATATATCTACTATACTATAAAAACGAATAAACAAGCACGTCAAAAAATATGAACTTCCTCTTTTGCCCTTTACTACATCATAATTACTCATATATCTATCTATACATCGTAAGAATATATTGATTTGTGTGAGGGTAAATTTGTCATTTTGGACAAATAATTACATTCAAGTTAGCTTTTGAAATTTATTTAATATAATACTGAGGTTTTAATCAACAATCTTGTGTCTAATTACATTTGGGTCAACAAATTTTGGGATATTTATTATTGACTTCAAAAAAGTCAACAAAAGTGGCTATTTTGGTGGTTATTTAGGAATTGGTCACTAATATTTACAATTTGGTCAACTTCTTCTCTCAAATGAGGTTTCAATCAACAATTTGTGTCTAATTACATTTGGGTCAATAATTTTTGGGATATTTATTATTCACTTCATAAAAAGTAAAAAAAAGTGCCTATTTTAGTGGTTATTTAGGAATTGGTCACTAATATTTACAATTTGCTCAACTTCTTCTCTCAAATTTAGGATTCATATATTGTAATATGTGTAATTGCATTTAGGTCAGCAAGTTTTGGGATATTTGTTATTCACTTTAAAAAAGTTTTCAAAAGTGGCTATTTTAGTGGCTATTTAGGAATTGGTCACTAATTTCACATTTTGGTCAACTTCTTCTTTAAAATTTAAGTTCTGGTATATTTAAAATGTCAAATAAAGTGGCTATTTTAGTAGGTATTATGAATTGGTCACTAATATTTACATATCGGTCAACTTCTTCCCTCAAATTCAGGATTTATAGACTGTATTCGAATATCAATTAAGGCCTACAAACACATTCATGCCCTTTTTTAGAGGAAATATCCTACCTGTGTCATATTTTTTTAGTGGCACTTTATTAGGTACCTTTACTACTCATTTATAAGATAGTCAAAATTATCAACTTCTTCCGTAAGAAGAGTTTTAGATTAAATGGTTACATTTACAATTTCCTATTTAACTGTTTTAACATTTTATTATACACTTTTAACAACCACTTAACCACACGAAACGACACAATTAAATTTTATGCGCAACGCGCAGGGCTCTAACTAGTATATATATATATATAGGAATGGCCAATATTGCGCAGGGGTGTGGCTAAAGGTCTTTGGAATAGCCAAAAATAGGGGATTAGTCCACGCGTGTTGTTTTAATGCCAAAGGTCCTTCAATTTTTTTTGGACCAAAATTGCCGTCAAAATGCGATTAACATGAGTGTTCCTTAATTTTTGTTAACAAACCAACAAAATAGTTTTTTTTTTCCTTATTTTTTAATCTTTAAAATTCTTCAAAAAAAATTCAAAATTTTGCAGCTCACGAACGAATATCAACAAATTATTATTTTGTAAAACCGACACTTCCATTGTGTAGATCTCAAAAAATTACCCTAAATAAAAAAAAATAAATAAAATCATCCAAAACGGCCAAAGAATCGCAAAGTTATGGTCATTTTAACAAATGATACTGTCAATGTAGCAGATGTTATTGTCATTAGAACAGATGTTACTGTAGCAAAAAATTTCAAAATTATGGCCAATTTTTAGATGTTACCGCCTTTACGGTAAAATTTACATATATATGTTACTGCCTATATACTACTACGTAATATATCATAAAATAAAACATATTTTTAAGTTTTTGCAAGAATGGTAGCATGTCACTGTCGTAAAATTAATCATGATATGATTTGCTACATCAAAGGATATAGTCAACTTGTTAAAGATACACCAAAAAAGATGTACTAACTTCCTAACAAACGTGCAAGTCTTGATTATCTAGATCCAATATACTAATTAACTTATTTAGTTTGGGATTTTTTTATTTTTATTTTTTGGGTTGAGGGGGGTACTTGACACACGTAGTGGTGGCCAAATCAATAAATTATATATATTATGATATGAAAGCCAGAATACAAAGTCAAATCTTTAAAAAAAAAATCTTATATATATATATATAAGCTTGAAGCTCATGAATTAAAGTTGTATGAGTAAGATCGCATCATAATCTTATTCTTCACATACTAACAATTAATTTGAATTTGAAATGGCAGCAGCAGCAATATTAAGGGAGCTGGTTGTGGTTGTAACGGTGATGATCTTTGTGGGAACTTTATGTGCACCAGCCACGGCCGCTCAATCAACAAATTGCACCGGCGGCACTCTTGACGTTGATGTACTAAACTCGTGTTTGACTCTTCCAAGGAGAAAACAGGAAATTGCTTGTGTTATAGCCGCCGTCGAGGACTGCCGCTCTAAGTTTGCATTAATATGTACAAATTGCTCCGACAGCACTCTTGATGTCGATGGTCTAAAGTCTTGTTTGAGGACAAAACCGCCCATTGATTGTCTTGGACCCCTCATCGGGAACTGCTGCTCAACCGTGTTTTAATGAATTGCAAACTCACGTACGTTGAACGAGATTTGTGGAGTTAATGTAAGAAGACCTTAACATTATTGCTTCTAATTAAGTTATTAGTATAATATTATATATATATATATACACATATGGTTTTATTCCATTTCTATCAGTAATGAAGGAAGATTAATGGTTAGGGAGGGACAATTCCCCTTTTGTTTTTCTTATACTTAAATAATAAAAACCATCCTTCAAATATACTACAGAGTACTAATTAGTTAAAAATTCATATTCTCCCTTCTTTTTTTATTTTTTATTTTTTTTATATCATATTTTTTCAAGTTCCTTCTTATTTTTGCATACTAAACAAACAAAAATAAAGACATTTTCTCCTTAAGAGTTTTCAATTTCTCCTTTCTAGCTGAATCCATGAACCAAACGGAGCCTATAAATCCTATTGCCTATAAAATCTATGTAAAGTATATATATATACACACACTTGACTAATTAATGTTCTATTGTCGCAGGAACAAAAATATCAAAGATTGCATATATAATGTACCATCATCAATAAGGGAGGAGACTGATCATGATCAGATGTAAACTCCACCAAGTTGTCATGTTCTCTCTATATATTAATGTTCTTCCTTTCTCTCTTTCATTCCATTTTCACAAGCTTCTGATAATGAGTGTGTGTTGTTTGTTTGAATATTTACGATCCTGTTACTAGTTCCCTATCTGCATAAACTACTGTGTTGTATTTTTTTTTTTTTTAATTTTTTTTTTCTATGTTCAATAAAGTTTATATTTCAGGAATATATACTCATTTACGATCAGACTGATTGACATAAATATACATACTTCTTGTGTGTAACGCTCAGACTTTGTTTGGTTTATCGATTTCATGAGGAAAAGAGAGAAGAAAGGAAAACAATTATATGGAAATTATAAACTAGCCCCAGAACTAGTATATATATATAGATTTGGAGCAAGTTTTAGAAGCTTTCCTAAACCTAATCACACTAAAACTGATTTATTTATGTTTCTAGACGTATTATGCCAATTCCGTTCGCATAGGGCTCTTCAGTACATCAAAATACGCATTTTTGACTTTTTTGTATGGGTCGCTCACAACCGCCGCTCGCACGCGATCCACAAAATTGCGCAAGTGGGCCGCTCGAGCGAGATGCCATTTTTCAACTTTCTCTATATTTTTTAAGCTTTCCGCACTGATCGTAGAATTATGATAACTTTTGACTCAGACCTCGGATTGACTAACCATTTGCGGCCATGCATCCGTAACTCGAAGATCTACATTTTACATCTTTGGAGAAATTCTCAAATCCAAAGTCTTCATGGTCAAAAATGCAGTTTATGAGGCTGCTACTACATTCAGCTTTCACCGGAATCAACTTTTGAGCCCAGAATAACTTCCAAAGCTATTAATCATTGGATTTTTGTGCAGTTTCAAGTTAAAGCTCCAAAACCTACAAAATATAGAATACTTATTAAAAAAAATAACTAATAACTAAATGAAATGAGCTAACAAAGCGTAACTTTAGGACTATAAACGGAAACTATTTATCGCCGATCACACCCCCAAACCTACACTTTGCTAGTCCTCAAGCAAAGAAAAACATAAAAATAAATACTACTATACTTAAAAATCCTAACTCACTATCGCAGACAACGTGATTGCATTTAGCACGTGCAACAAGCCTTTTAAACCTCTAGGTGTCCCTAGTCGAACAAGTGAAGTCTCGTGAGGGTTCTCGTCTACAAGTCACCCACAACCATCTTTATTTCATTATACATTTAAAAAGTTTTATTGAAAAGAAAAATAATCATTCAATCCTCCTTATTATAAAACAATGATTTGAAGTTGAATAACGAACAAGAAGAAACGGAACCAAACGTCCACCTACGTCATGAAAAACAATCCCAAGCACATGCATCGTATAAATCAATAGAGTTTCTCATAAAATTGCACGTGTGTGATGTGGTAGTCAAATGAACACGTGCATGTCATGAAGTTGGAATATAACTCGGATAACCATCCAACTATGCTTCTACTACGAATCTCATAATGTTAATTACACTCTGAAATGAAATGTTCAGAACATGTATAATCTCTCTAATATATGGGAGCAAAGGAAATATGTTTACAAAATGAGAAACGTTCACATATGACTCGAAAAAGACACATGACATGAAAGAACAGTAGTCTCATGGATAGGACGCCAACAGTCAAGAAAAATTAATTGTTACCATGTTTTAATCTCCCTCCCATCGCTTACATATCCAAACCATATTTTCTAGGATCAAATAGGACTTTTCAAAGGTTGTAGCGTGGCTCAGGTAATGAAAAAGAATAGACCGGATCATAGGTAGTTTTCAGAATGGCATTGTAAGGCATATTCAATTTCTTTCATTCATTCTTCTACCAACTTTCATCGTTTCATTCTCTTCTATTCATATATATATTTTTTAGTTTCTTTCCTCTTCTTTTTTTTTCTTCTTCAAACCTTTTTTTTTCCTTTTCGTTGCTTTTGAAACGAATATTCATTGAATACCAAGGCAACTACTCCAAACATCATCTTGTTTTCTTCTTCTTCTTCTTAATGAACATATCGCCTTATCACTACTAAAGTTGGTCAATCTTTCAGTGGTGAACTCCAAGTTCACCAAGTTGGAGCAAAAAAAAGGATAATGGTGATTAATTAAAGAAAAATGGCATTTTAAAGGCTCAAAGGGGCGAATTAAGGAAATTTTATCATTCATCGGGATAAATCAAATGTCAAAAGAGTGGAAAACAAGGAAGGCCTAAAATCACATCCTAGGGTGATACGGTTCTTCAATGTCTACGACAAAAGATTATTAGCATGATAGCAAATATTTTAACTTGACTATCAACCAAAACAAGAATAATGAGACTAAATAACGAGTTAATGTGCTATTTCAAAGAAATTCGACAATCACAAAATGTATTTATAACCCTCTAAAAATAAAAGATAGGCTCAAAAGCTCACCGGGTTTAATCTCCACCATGTGTTATTAGATCCTAATCATATTATAATTCACATCAAACATGTATTCAAGCGACTACGTGTAGTGCATAGGTTTGTGTGCAAATCTATGATATAAAACTACAATTTGAACGATACATAACCTAAAACGTCACATCATGACTTCAGCAAATGTTTAATCACCTCTTCTCATGTTTATCATTCTATAACAATCCAAGTTACATAACAAGAAGTATCGACTCGAGATTGCAAAAACGTAGGTAACATCGTTTATTAGAGCACAAGTATCGAATTTTTATGAAAAATTGGTGCATAATAATGTGCATGTGAGTGCATACCCCTAAACCTAAACCTTTCATTGTCCCCAATGAAACAATAAAATGAAAGAAAGGAGAGTACATAAGGAAAAACATTACCTCGATTCCTGCAATCATAAATAGGTGAACGTATAAGAATATGGAATGAAAGTTCAAACATGCTCCAAATGGAGCCACTAATTCACCTATCAACACTTGACAAAAGAAAATAAACAAACAAAAGAACAGCGATAGCTAATAGAAAATTAAATATGTAATACAGACTGTGGTGTATTTTTGCGAAACTAAACTAAAACTTAAAGACTCAACGAAAGTTTAAAAAAAAAAAACAAGCATAAACGGAACTAACAAAACAAAGAAAGACTCGATCTAAAAGGGTTCTAAGGGAGCAAACAGAAAAGATAAAAAAACAACTAACCAGGTGTGTACCATGCGCGTTGAGGGGAGGGGGGGGGGGGGGGGGAGGGTCCTGGCATTCCTTGACAGTGTCCCAGGACGGATCCAAGGAGTACACTTCAAAGAACTAGAACTTTCTCACGTGGTCCTAGAGACAAAGAATCGCCACCTAATTTTTATCAGGAATTAGGAAACCAAGTTTGAATCGCCCAAAATTGAATAAGGTTACTTGCGCTTTATTACCAGAAACTGGGTTCGGGGGTCTTGGTACTAGAGGGGAAGGAGCCCAAGTAGGACTAAAGCACCCCCTCCTCGCCCTACCAAACGGTATGCCTTGATTCAAAATATCCTTGTTCTTAATTCATAATTGGTGTTATTTCCTCAAATATACTAGATAATATATACATGTCAAAAGGGAATATCTAATGAAAATCATTTCAAGAGATTAAATCAAATAGCAATCAAATGCACATGCAATACAAGAGAGAGGTATACTCATAGTGTCTAGTCCCGCCCGGGACTGATGTAAATAAAAGAGACGTGTCATGATATGCAAGAAGGAACGAGAAGACTTACATTGGGTTGACTCAAGCAGAGTCGCAAAATGCAAAAGAAAGGAAACGTGGAATGCAATCATGCAACAATCCTAGATAAGATGTCTCTAACATATAAGGATATAAACGGGAACTATCCGAAAGGAATTGTGTCGCTGAAAACAAAGTTGTAAACCTAAAAATATTCTAAGAGAAAGGATAGAGATAGTACACGATACATGGGCACTAAGCCACATGTAGACGAGGCAAGCTCACAAATCGAGGTCCGAATCCACGGCGTTCAATTCTTTGCACTAAGACACCAACGAATACCCAAGCATTGCAAAAATACAAGCAAACAAATGATATGCATGAAAAACAAGGGAAAGATGTCATCAATCAAATTTCCAAATTCAGCAACCTCTAATGAATCCTCAAAAGTGGTCTTAAACATGAGCTAGGTTAAACCCTTCTAAAGAAAGTTAGATACATGTCTTAGGGAACATCTCCAAAAAGTAGGACCTCATTATCATTTTTAAAGTTTGAGAAATAAGAATTTTGGGAACAGTGGATCAAGACTGTCCACTGTTCTTGTAAAAATCATAATTAATTCTACAAATATCATGTGAAGCTCTATTTGGTGTCAAAAGAAAGCTATTCCATTATAGTTTATGAAAAAAAAAATCCCATGGAGAAGTCATGATCTTAAGATTTCTGAAAAGTTGTTTTAAACAGACTCTGTTATTCTAGAAATTTGGTATCATTTGACAAAGGAATGCAAGACATTATAGAAGTTCATGAATCATTTTAATCAAGTTGATCTAAGCTTTTAATCTCTCATCCATTTATCCTAGATGATTTCTAAACCATGTTTTATTCATCAATTATTGTTGAATGATCAAGGTATGACCATTTTGTATATATAATCTTGATTGTTAAACTTAGAAAATTCTAGAATAGTTGTATCAACTTCAAACGCTTAGAAAATTATCTTAACTTGATCGTATGCTCACGATTTTACATCGGCATATAGATACATGAGTTAGAAATCATCCCCAAAAAGAGGATCATCGATAACTATCATAGATTTTCTGAAATTCAAATACAAAGAGACTATGTTCAAATCTGTAAACCAATTTTTCAACAATTTCTAAAAATAGCATATGGATCCTAATGATTCTCAAAATGGATCGATTGAAAGCTAATTCATCAAAGTTTACCCAGAAAGTTTGAAATCCATCAAACTATGGGTTTTGATAGACCAAATCTTATGGACAAAACCAATAGTTTTGCTAAATTTTGACTAGTTCATTTTAAAGTATGAGAAAAACATCTTAGGTGTTGGTTGAAGCTTATTAGAGAAATCAAACTCATAGATCAACTTAATTATCATAATTCCCAATCAATTTATCCCTTAAGTTCTATGAAGAACTATAGATCATGGATTAAAGGGACTTACAAATATCCTATTAGAGATGAAATTCAATAGGAATTCTAGGTTATAGGAATGATCCAGAGAAACGTATGAACATCGGAATCACCCTTCTCATAGATCATACTTCCAAACCATCATAGAATTCAAAATAGATACATATATATAATCATGTATTCATGGATCTAAACTAAATAGAAGAATGAAATCAAAATTGAAAATCAAAAGTGAAAATCAATCTCTAATTAAGAATTATCAATAAAATCAAAAGAGACATGGATCTAGCTATGTGAGTGTGTGAAGAACATGAGAGGAAGAAGATGAGTGTTCTAATAAATAAAACTAAACTAAACTAGATCCAAGTCTTATAGATCTATATATAAAAGTAGGAATTAGAGATAAATGGTGACGTCTACCTCTTGGAGGATTCTCAATTATGCAATAAAAGTTTATTTGAAGGATCTTCTTCTTCAAGTGTTCTTCAAGCACACATCCATGGAAGTTAAGGGAGACAATTGAATTCCAATTCTTCTAATCTAATTATCTTGAGATTAGTTTTATAGAAATTTCATTCATAATTCACTTCTTCTCTCTAGAAATCTCTCTTGTATTCTAAGTATATTCTTATATATCTTGTAAGTATATTCACTTGTATTCTCTCCTCTCCTTCTGTATATTCTCTTGTATGTACTTGTGTATACTCTCTTGTGTCTCAAAGATGATCTCATATGGATCTATATATAGAGTTTTGAAAACTTAACTCTCAATTTTCAGGATTAAAACAGGATTTTCAGATATCAGAAAAGGGTTAAAATGGCCATTTCAGTGCCTAAATGCAGTTTCCAAGCAATTTCCTTGCAGTGGGTGTTGGGTTTGTGCCCTCAAACCATTACTTTATATATGAGACATTGACATTTTTATATATGGATATCAGCTTTACATTTAGTTATGTATGTTTCTTTTATAAGATGATTGTTATCCTTAAGTATCATAGTAAGTAATTCGTGTATGTATGAGATACATACAAGTGAGATACGAATTACTATTCTTTGTTACTTAGAACTTGTCACAGTGGATGATGAGACTGGATATCTCATCAGGTTTACACTGTAGCATGATTAACTACCATTGGATGGAGTGATTAATCTCAATCACTAGAGTGTAACTCTTAGTTAATATGCTAGTGCTTATAGTGCATTGACGGACCTGAGCTTTCCTATTGACACTCAAGACTGTCAATCAGTCAATAGGAACTCATAACTTGTATAAGGTACGTGTTCTTAATCTTGAGACGATTATGAACACAGACTGTGGATATGGCTGCTTTGACTTACCAATCAGTGAGGTCTATAAAAGATCAACACCTGGGTATCTTGGGTATGTCATGTTCATAGGGTGGTTGTGAACATATATTGTCAAGATAGAATCTACCCTCTGATTCAGAGTAAGCATTCCCTTGAGAATGTCACCAAGTCGATTACTGAGTACTGCAGTCTTGTTGATAAGAGTTATCAACATATTTGGTAATCATGAGAGGTGAATGAGACTCAAGGAATACAAGAAGTAATCATGATTCAGGTTGACAGTAACAATTATCTGACTACCTGAATATGATTACGAATGCTGAAGGTAGAGGGACATTAGTACACCATACAAGTCTAGTTATCACTTCGGATATGTTCTTTTACATTGGAGTTCAGTTATCATTTTATAGTGGAGTAAACGTTAACTGACCAGTTAGTTAGTTTGCTGATCAAAGAGTTTGGTCACGGTAATTAACAAACTAGCCTGAGCCAACAATAAAGAGCCTAGGAGGTCCCACTCTTAGCTCCGCCAGGATACTTGGAAGGACACATGAGGAAGTTGTCAAGACAAGTTTGATCGATTGAAGTATGTTCGATCGATTGAAGTCTTGGCAGTCTCGATTGATCGAGAATGGTTCGATCTATCGAAGGTTCGATCGATCAAAGATCTTCGATCGCTCGAAGTCTAGGTCGGTTTTGGAAATCTATAAATAGGGCATCTGCGTTCTGGAAAGTGAGTTCATCATTTTTATTAACCAGATGCTGCACAAACTGTTTTAGTCTTCCTAAACCTTCCTATCCTCTATATTAGAGATCCCACTATCTCTAGTCTTTCCGGAAGGCATCTGCAGGAGACATAAGGGTGAAGACAATCTAGTGGAGGCTGCTGCATCACCAAGGTTGAAGATATCAGAATTGGGTTCAAGACACAAAGGTATAATCTTGTCTCCTCTTGTGCGCATCTATAGAACTAGCGAGTAGTAGATCCGGGCATACCAATCAGTTATTATAACTGAATCTTTTCTGCTGCGTGTTTAAAATAATTTTTAAACCTATTTTTCCTTCAATTGGTATCAGAGCCAGGCTTGTTTGGATCTATAGATGCGTTTTGGAACACTAGTTTTGATTTGCATGTTGATTTTAGAACTGTTTTTGAAACGGCATTGTCACAAATCTGTTTCTATAGTGTTATCGCAGCAGAATACAAATATGTGAATGCATACGATGCAAGGCGGGTTCGATTGATCGAACATGTTTCGATCGATCGAACATCCTCTGTACTAAAGCGATCGAACATGTTTCGATCGATCAAACATTTTAGATGTTCAATCGATCGAATGTAGTTAGATTGATCGAGACAGATTCTTTGTCAGGTTCTCTGTTTCACAGTTTTAAAGAGTTTTGAAATTAAAAACTTTAATTTTAAAATATTCTGCAAAATTTTCAAATCATTCAGTGAAACAGAATGTTCAATCGATTGAACAGTGTTCAATCGATCGAAGGTTCGAGCGATCGAACGGTCTTCGATCGATCGAACTATGACAGAGAAGAAAATATGTTGTTTTAAGTTCTAATTCAGTGTGTAAAGAGTTTATATACTATGTGAATCAATTAAGTTGCGTATATTTGTTATATATGTGTGGATGTGCGTACGACTAACATTTTTGCAGCAAGTTTAGTCATATCATGTTTTATTATTTGTTTAAAAATAAAGGCATCCAAACGATGCCTCTATCTCCCATGGCACCAAGACTTTTAATTTTGTATTTATTTGTTTGAGATTGGTGTATATCATGTTTTATTATTGGTTTGGTTTTAAGGCATATGTAAAGGGCGCTGCGACTTCAATCCTACGAAAAGGAAAGTCGCACCGGTTTCCCTAGCCTTTTTATTTTATTGTTGCTGCTGTTATTTCTATTTCTAGATAAATTGTAAGCTTCGAAAGAAGCATATGACCAATGTAATAGAATTAGAAAATCCATGAAGATGGAAGAGCAAGCCGTTGTCCATGAAGATGGAGCCGGAGGCGACCTAACCAAGAGGAGGTTCTATGGAGATAGAGCCATGGGAGATAGAGGCGTCGTTTGGATGCCTTTATTTTCATTTTAGTTTTTTGTTTTTTGTGCTTGGTTTGTGATTGGCATTTAATTATATTGTTACTGATCGGTGACGAATAGTTGCCGTTTATAGTCCTAAAAATACGCTTTGTTAGCCCATTTCATGTATTTATTAGTTATTTTTTAATAAGTATTCTATATTTTGTAGGTTTTGGAGCTCTAATATGAAAATGCACAAAAATTCAATGATTAGTGGCTTTGGAAGTCATTCTGGGCTCAAACGGTGATTCCAGTGCAAGCTGGATGCAGTAGAAGTCTCGGAAAATTGCATTTTTGACAAAGAAATACTTCAGATTTGAGAAATTTCTCCAGAGATATAAAATGTAGATCTTCGAGTTACGGACGCGTGGCCGCAAACGGTGAGTCAATCCGAGGTCCGAGTCAAAAGTTATCGCAATTCTACGAAAGTCGCGCAGTGCAGCGAAAAGGACCTCGCGCGAGCGGGTCGCGCGAGCGACCTGTGCAAAAATCAAAAACACGTATTTTGTTAAATTAAAGTGCCCAGCGAAGGTGGTTTGTGCATATGACGTCCATATTACAAAATATAGCAGTTTTAGTGCGATTTGGCTTAGGAAAGCTTCCTAAATCCTTCCAAACTCTATATAAATCCTATTCTAAATCAAATTTAGATATACAAATCATTACACATCATTATACACATCAATATACAGCCATATTATACATTATTTTCAGCCATTGAAGAGAGAAAAACAAGGATAAGAAGAAGAAGACCAAGGATTCCCATGGCCTCCTCCATCAACCTCTTGCTGTTCATCAATTCTATGGCCAACTAAACTCTAGATCTAGGGTTTCAATGAAACCCTAGCCAAGTAATAGGGTGTATTTTATGTTTTATTTTAGTTTTATTATGTATGGATGATGATTACATGTTCCGAGGATTTTTATAAATAAATCATGCTTTTAATTGATTAAATCATCACTTTCAAAGTTTATTCTTGTCTTAGATCTATTTTGACTGTGATGTGCTCAATGATCTATGCTTGCTGTGCTTGTTTAGATTATTTACATGTAATGGTGCTTAAATTGAATTGTGCTATCAAGTATCCGAATAGTCCATGCCTAGATTAGACGGATTATACCACAACCCTAGTTTAGTGTGGGATAATTCGTGCTAACCGAAGATGGATTATGTTGGTGCTTGAACCATAGTTATTTTCTTGACGGAGGAATTGGGCTTGTAGCTACAATTCCCCATTATCATCCAACTTAATAGGCTAAAGTGATTCATAAATATTCCTATTATGAAGCTAGTGGTGGATTTGCAATCCTAGGTTCCCTCTAAATATCTTTAAAACAACTTTAATTGCTTTTATAATTTAGATTTACTTTTATTGTTCTTAGTTTTATTAAAATCAAATCAAAATCTGTTTTTCTTAATTAATTAGATTTAGGTTTTAAAATTAAAGCGCGGTAGTTAATCAATCTCTGTGGGTTCGACCTTTACTTCCACACTGCAAATCTTTAGAAAAGTAAAGTATACTTTTATATATTGATATTGACAACATCAATTTTTGGCGCCGTTGCCGGGGATTGCATTACTACCGTTAGTTTTACAATCTTAGTTTAGTTAATTCGTAAATATTAGGTTAGTTTTAATTTTTTATTTTCCGTTTTGTTTTTAGTTACTAACTTGTTCTTTTATTTTGTAGTCAACGTTTCCGAGTGGAGCAGCTAATTACATCAAAGGAGCTTACGCAAATAAAAATATAAATAAAATAAAATAAATTGCTTCTTGTGAAACTCGCTTTAAACCACTGTAAGTCAGGGCGCTGTGACGCACTATTTGCATTAGTTTAGGGTTAATTGCACTGCATTAGCCAGGAAACCCGGGGCGTTGGGCTTGACGCGGTCATTGCATTACAGGATAATATTCATGCATCACGGTAGTTGAGTGCTTGTTATCTTAGTTGCGTGATTGCTATTTGTTTTTTTTTAGTTGAGTCGGTTTTTGTTTTTAGTTTACTTTCTTTTAGTTTATGTTAGGTACACGTTCAAATAAACCAGAATTAAAACCTTTTGACTCTGAACTTGAACGTACATTAAGACTGAACAAGTCTTCAAACTTAACTTTTAGAACAAGGTTTTTAATAGACGACGATTTGACACCGAAACCAACGTCTTTATTTGAATCTGAAATACGTAGTACCCTTACAAGATTAAAGAAACCACGCTTTCATAACATAGAACCAATTAAAATGGCAGACATTGGAAATAATAACGAAAATAACCAAAATAACAACGGAAATAATTTGAATAATCCTAATATACCACCACCTCCTCCACTTAAAGATTATTTTATTCCGACGACTTACACGCCACAAACTTGTATCGACTTACCGGAGGCGACGGCATCTCACTTTGAGATAAAGTCGTCTACCATCTCGCTACTTCCATCTTTCTATGGCCGTTTAAATGAAGATCCATATAAACACTTAGGAGATTTTCAAGATATATGTTCTACTTTGAAAATCCAAAACTTAACTGATGATGAATTAAAATTGCGGCTCTTTCCATTCTCTTTAAAAGATAAAGCTAAATATTGGCTTCAATCTTTGGAGCCAAACACAATTAGAACATGGGAAGACTTACACACCGCATTTTTACAAAAGTTTTTCCCGATTATGCGTACGAATCACATAAGAAAATCTATAACAAACTTTGTGATGCAAGATGGGGAATCACTCTACGACACGTGGGAAAAATTTAAAGAATTATTACGTTCGTGTCCACATCATCAGGTCCCTAAGTGGCAGTTGGTCCAGGTCTTTTACGAGGGACTTATTCCTTCGGTCCGTAACACCGTCGATGTTGTTTGTGCGGGTACCTTTCTACACAAAAGCGCCGATGAGGCCTGGAAAATTTTTGAAACGTTAAGCGAGAACTCGATGCATCAGACTGTGTCAGTACGTTCTGAGGGATATCTTAATCAACCTAAGAGAGAGGTAAAGTTCGAGTCAAGTCAATCAATTGAAATGAAAGAACTATCTAACAAACTTGACCGACTTTTAACAATGAACCAAACGACAGCCCCACCCGCTCATGAAATTTGTGCATTATGTTCTGATCCTTCATATTCGATACTTGCATGTCCATCGGCGAGTCAATTTCTGGAATTCGTGGAGCAACACATTAACTCTATTCAACAATACCCACGAAATAATTATAATTCGACTACTAATAATCCGGATGTGCCATGGAGAAACCATCCTAACTTCTCGTGGAAAAATAATAATAATAATCCTAATGAGGCGACTAATTTTCCTAATGTATATCGACCTCAGTTTCAACCTAATCAATACCAACAACTGCCTCCTAATCCTAAACCCCCAAGGACTAACGTTTTTGAGGAGACGGTGTTGGCTTCCCTTAAGAACATTGAAACTCAAGTCCAAGCACAAGCACAAATAGTGCACTCTCACACACAATCCATTGCGAAGCTTGAATCCCAAATGGGACAACTAGCTACTGTAGTGAGTCGTAGAAACGAGGGGACGTTTCCTAGTCAAACAATTCAAAACCCTAAGGGACAATATGAGGTTAAGGGGTCGAATGAACAAGTAAACGCCGTCTCAACTAGGATGACTACACGAGAGGAGGTGATAGAAACCCCTAATAAGAATGAGAATGTGATAGATGTGAACATCAACTCTAATAAAGAGAGGGGTGAGAACGTGAATCAAAGTAGAAAAGAAAATGAACCGGTCTCAACAAATTATATTCCGAGAATGCCATATCCACCTAACGTTGAGGGACCGTCACATTTGCCCAAGAAAGGGTCAAAAATGGAAGATATACTCGAGGTGTTTAAACAAGTTAGAATCAATATTCCTTTCCTCGATGCTATTAAACAAATTCCCGCTTATGCTAAATGTTTAAAAGACCTTTGTACACAAAAGCGCAAAATACGTAGTCATACTCCTAAAAAGGTCTTTCTGACAGAAAAAGTAAGCTCTATATTCCAACACACTCCTCCGAAGTATAAGGATCCTGGTACGCCAATGATTTCATGTGTCATAGGTAACACTATCATCCATAGGGCTCTCCTTGACTTAGGTGCGAGTGTTAATCTCTTACCTTATCACGTCTATAAACAACTAGGTCAAGGAGAACTTAAACCTACGGTCGCTACAATACAATTAGCGGATCGTTCTATTAAAATACCTAGAGGAATCGTCGAGGACGTCTTGGTTAAGGTTGATAAATGCTATTATCCCGTTGATTTTATGGTCCTTGACACTGAACCCGTGCTAGATGCTAGGAAACACACTCCTGTCATTCTAGGCCGTCCATTCTTAGCCACTGCTAACGCACGTGTTAACTGCCGGACGGGGGTAATGAAAGTGTCGTTTGGGAACATGAACTTAAAATTAAACGTTTTTAATGCTATGGATCAACCTCCTAAAGACGACGATTACCTATGTGAGGCGGAAGGTGAGGTAAGACAGAATATTGAGCCTAGCAAAGCAATAAATTTGAGTAACGACAAAGATATAGATGATGATGAGTGGATGAACCCTAATATCTCAGACCCTAATACTGAATCTACTCGGAAGGTAAGAAATCGATTTGAACATACTGATAAACCGTCGATTGAATTAATTCGAAGCGACGTAATTTCTGCTTACCATCGAGCTCTACCTGATATTCTTAGGGGTACGAAGTCTGATTTTTAACCTCCGTAAGTCTTGAGCTAGAACGGTCTAGCTGAAGACGTAAAAGTTAGCGCTTCTTGGGAGGCAACCCAAGCTTTATTTCGTTCGTTTTTCTTATTTTTGGTCATTTTTGAGTCTGTTTGAGTCTGTTTTGGACATTTTGGATAGGTTTGGGGGTTGGAATTAATTTATTTTAATATTATATACATAATTTTAGCTAAAAAATGGAAAACACCCAAATCGCGCGCGCGGTCCGCTGGCGCGAGTTTGTGACTTATTGGAATTTTCTTTCTTTTTCTTATATGATGCCTCAGCTTTTTTCTCGCGCCTCAGGTCGCGGGCGCGAGGCACCTCATTCTAAAAAAAAAAAAACTTGGGATTCGCGAGCGCGACGGCCGCTCGCGCGATACCCTATTTTTCTGATATTTTCTTTTGTTTTCTCTATCAGTCCTCCACACCTGTTCTAGTAGTTTTTACTTTTCTGTTTTTGTTTCTTAGGTACTTTTAGATCGAGTCTTTGATTATTTTCATAATTCTGGTTATGTTTTATTTTCTTTTATAGTATGTTTTATTTTCTTTTATAGTTTATTTTCTTGTTGATTTTCGTAGTTTTGTTAAGTCTTATAGTTGATTTTGTTTAGTTTAGTGTAGTTTAATTTTGTATATTAGATATCTCTATTAGCTATTCTTTTGTTCAGTTTCTATTGTCGAGTATTAACAGGTGCGATTGAACTTTATCGTCATATTTTTATACATTTACCTGTTTGTCATTGCCGAGATTGAGGTACTATCGTTCCTTCCTTACGTACTCACCTTTCTTTCATTTTATTGTTTCATTAGGGACAATGAATGGTTTAGGTTTGGGGGTATGCACACATGCACATTATTTTATGCAAAATTTTAAAATTTTTTAATAAGTGTGTTTAAATAAACGATGATTATCGATGTTTTTGCAATATTAATTTGGTACTTCTTGTTATGTAACTTGGATTGTTATAGAATGGTAAACAAGGGAATATGTGATTAAACATTTGCTAAAGTTATGATATGACGTTTTAAGTTATGTATCGTTCGAATCGTAGTTTTATATCATAAATTTGCACACAAACTTATGCACTGCACGTAGTCACTTGAATACATGTTTAATGTGAACTATAATATGATTCGGATTTCTAGATAACACAAGGTGGAGACTAAGCCCAGTGAGCTTTTGAGCCTATTTTTTCTTTTTAGAGGGTTATAAATACATTTTGTGTTTGTCGAATTTCATTGAAATAGCGCATCTACTTGTTGTTTAGTCTCATTATTCTTGTTTTGGTTGATAGTCAAGTTAAAATATTTGTTACCATGCTAAATAATCTTCCATTGTAAACATTGAAGAACCGTATTACCCTAGGAAATGATTTTAGGCCTTCTTTGTTTACTACCGGCCGATAAAAGATAAAATTTCCTTAGTTCGCCCCTTTGAGCCGTTACAATGCCTCTTTTTCTTTGTTCACCATTATCCTCTGTAAAAGCTCCAACTTGATCAACTTGGAGTATACCACTGGAAGAGTGATCAACTTTTAGTAGTATTAAGGCGATGTGTTGATTGAGAAGAAAAAAATAAGATGCTATTGGGGTAGTTGCTTGGTATTCAATGCATAGTCATTTGAGAAGCGAGAAAAGAAAAAGGAAAAGAAAAAAATAAAGAATAGGAAGGTTGAAAAAAAAAATGAAAGAAAAGAAGAAAAATGAATGAAAAGGAATGAAGAGAAAGAAAAGATGAAAGTTTGTAGAAGAAGAATGAAAGAGATCGAACATGCCTTACAATTCCATTCGTAAACCTACCCAATTAATCCTTTCTATCCTCTTTCATTACCTGAGCCATGTTACAACCTTTGAAAAGTCCTAATTGATCCTAGGAAACATGGTTTTGATATGTAAACGATGGGAGGGGGATTAAAACATGGTAATGAGTAATTTTTCTTGATTGTTGGCATCCTATCCATGAGACTACTGTTCTTTCGTGTCATGCGTCTTTTCCGAGTCATATGTGAGCATTTCTCGTTTTGAAAATATATTTCCTTTACTCACATATTTTAGATAAATTACACCTGTTTTTGAGTGCTTCATTTGAGAGTGTAATTGACATTGTGAGATTCGTAGTCGAGACATAGTTAAATAGTTATCTGAAGTATATTGCAAGTTCATGACATGCGTGTGTTTATTTGACTACTATATCACACACGTGCAATTGTATGAGAAACTCTATTGATTTATACGATGCATGTGCTTGAGATTGTTTTTCATGATTTAGGTGGATGTTTTATTATGTTTCTTTATGTTCGTTATTCTATTTCAAATCTTTGTTCTATGATAAGGAGTATTGATTGTTTTGTTTTTCGTTTTTAATAAAACTTTTTAAATTTATAAGTTAATAAAGATGGTTGTGGGTGACTTGTTGACGAGAACCCTCACGAGACTTCACTCGTCCTACTAGGGATACCTAAGGGTTTAAAAGGCTTGTTGTATATGCCAAATGCAATCGCGTTGCCTGCGACAGTGAGTTAGGATTTTTTAAGTATAGTAGTATTTAGTTTTATGTTTTTCTTTGCTCGAGGACTAGCAAAGAGTAGGTTTGGGGGTGTGATCGGTGACGAATAGTTGCCGTTTATAGTCCTAAAAATACGCTTTGTTAGCCCATTTCATATAGTTATTAGTTATTTTGTAATAAGTATTCTATATTTTGTAGGTTTTGGAGCTCTAATATGAAAATGCACAAAAATTCAATGATTAGTGGCTTTGGAAGTCATTCTGGGCTCAAACGGTGATTCCAGTGCAAGCTGGATGCAGTAGAAGTCTCGGAAAATTGCATTTTTGACAAAGAAATACTTCAGATTTGAGAAATTTCTCCAGAGATATAAAATGTAGATCTTCGAGTTACGGACGCGTGGCCACAAACGGTGAGTCAATCCGAGGTCCGAGTCAAAAGTTATCGCAATTCTACGAAAGTCGCGCAGTGCAGCGAAAAGGACCTCGCGCGAGCGGGTCGCGCGAGCGACCTGTGCAAAAATCAAAAACACGTATTTTGTTAAATTAAAGTGCCCAGCGAAGGTGGTTTGTGCATATGACGTCCAGATTACAAAATATAGCAGTTTTAGTGCGATTTGGCTTAGGAAAGCTTCCTAAATCCTTCCAAACTCTATATAAATCCTATTCTAAATCAAATTTAGATATACAAATCATTACACATCATTATACACATCAATATACAGCCATATTATACATTATTTTCAGCCATTGAAGAGAGAAAAACAAGGATAAGAAGAAGAAGACCAAGGATTCCCATGGCCTCCTCCATCAACCTCTTGCTGTTCATCAATTCTATGGCCAACTAAACTCTAGATCTAGGGTTTCAATGAAACCCTAGCCAAGTAATAGGGTGTATTTTATGTTTTATTTTAGTTTTATTATGTATGGATGATGATTACATGTTCCGAGGATTTTTATAAATAAATCATGCTTTTAATTGATTAAATCATCACTTTCAAAGTTTATTCTTGTCTTAGATCTATTTTGACTATGATGTGCTCAATGATCTATGCTTGCTGTGCTTGTTTAGATTATTTACATGTAATGGTGCTTAAATTGAATTGTGCTATCAAGTATCCGAATAGTCCATGCCTAGATTAGACGGATTATACCACAACCCTAGTTTAGTGTGGGATAATTCGTGCTAACCGAAGATGGATTATGTTGGTGCTTGAACCATAGTTATTTTCTTGACGGAGGAATTGGGCTTGTAGCTACAATTCCCCATTATCATCCAACTTAATAGGCTAAAGTGATTCATAAATATTCCTATTATGAAGCTAGTGGTGGATTTGCAATCCTAGGTTCCCTCTAAATATCTTTAAAACAACTTTAATTGCTTTTATAATTTAGATTTACTTTTATTGTTCTTAGTTTTATTAAAATCAAATCAAAATCTGTTTTTCTTAATTAATTAGATTTAGGTTTTAAAATTAAAGCGCGGTAGTTAATCAATCTCTGTGGGTTCGACCTTTACTTCCACACTGCAAATCTTTAGAAAAGTAAAGTATACTCTTATATATTGATATTGACAACATCAGTTACCACTTGCATGCACGTAAAACAAGTTTTCTAAAATAAAATTCAAAAACCATTTTCAACACATTAGTAAACATTGGATGTTTATAGGTAATGTGTAAAATAAATTTTTCTAAAAAGCAAAATCCTTAATTTCTAAATCTTGTGGGAGAGGGTCTTATTAATAACACCCATGATCTTCCATTAACGGTTCATTGTAAGATGAGTAGTGCATTTTGTGTCACCTCGCCAGGGGTGATCATTCCATACGGAGGATACACTACTCATTGGTTACTAGATATGAACTTCTTTTGATAGGATCAATCAGACGTGTTAGAGGGTGACCACCACACGGAGGCGCTACTTGAGACGGTTGTGATTGGATCCTAGTTAATGGTGCACACTAGCTAAGCTATGGATAAGGGATCCCACACGGGGCATTATTCTGAAACTTAGAGATCAAATAGGTTCAGGAGTCATAACTTGTTTTGCAAGAGTTGCATAGCGTACAAGTCATGATAAATTAAAAGATCGAACATTGACCACCACAAGGAGGCTTTATTCTTTTGTTTTGATATTCCGGCGACTTTGTTTTTAAAATAAGAGTTTTTAAGGATTCTTTTATTTCAAACTGTCAAAGTCTGATATTCATATTTATTTTGTCTTTTGATTTTTACAGTAAATCATAATGTCTGGATCTACATTTAGTCCACTTGCCACCATACTCACTCAAAACAAGTTAATTGGAAATAACTATACTAAATGGAAACGAAACCTTGACATCGTATTAACTACGGAGGATCACATATATGTCCTCATCACCCCATGCCCCGAAGAACCCGCGGCAAATGCTTCGGCAGCTGCCAGACGCGATTTCGATAAATGGAAGAAGTCAAATAGAATGGCTCGTTGCTACATTCTGGCCTTAATGGCAGGTGTGTTGCAACACCAATTCCAGTCGAACAATTCTGCCAGTGACATTATCGAATCCCTGAAGAAGATGTTCGGGGAGCATGGCAGGCCTGCTAGACAGGTAGCTATGTAGAAGATAATGAGTGCTAAGATGTCGAAAGGGACTCCAATCAAAGAACATGTTTTAAAAATGATTGGTTATTTGAATGAGCTAAAGACCCTAGGAGTTAACATTGATGCACAGACCCAAGTTGATATGATCCTCAACACGTTGTCGCCTTCATTCGCTCAATTTAAACTAAACTATAATATGAACAAAATAGATTTTTCAATGAGCGAATTAATGAGTTCTTTAGTGGCAGCGGAAGGGGTGATCAAACCTGGGGTCAACGTTCTAAACGTTGAGAAAAGCGCTTCCTCCTCCTGATCTATGCCGAAAGGAAAGAAAGGGAAGAAGAAGGTTGGCACTGGTGGTTCAAGTGTTGGGCTGGTCCCTAAGATTGTAAAATCTAAGGGAAAAGGTAAGGGCAAAGGGAAAGTGGGTGGCCAAGGCAAAGGAAAGTGTTTCCAATGCGGTGAGAAGGGCTACTGGAAGAGGAACTGTCCAGAATTCTTAGCTATAAGAGTTCAAGGAATGATTGAATCACATGTGATTGAAGTAAGTTTTATTACGGATACTTCAAACACTTGGTGCATTGATTCTGGTGCGACTAACCATATCTGTAATTCGTTGCAGGGGTTCAGATCAACCAGCAAAATGCAGTGATGGGGAGATCTTGCTTACTCTAAGTTCTAGCGCAACCATATCTGCGGTTGCTATAGGAGTCGTAGTTTTAGAATTTCTAGACAATAAAGTTTTGATTTTATCAGATGTACTTTATGTCCCTTTAATGAGACGTAATTTAATTTCAGTTTCTAATTTAACGAATAATGGTTATTCCTTTCATTTTGGAACTGAAGTTGTTATTAAAAGAAATAGTTCTTTTATATGTTCTGGTGTTAAATCAAATGGTTTGTATGTGATAACTCCCAATATTTCTAAAGATTCGTGCTTGGAACTTAATAACTCAGTGGTAACTATACCATCTAAAAGAAAAGAACCTTCCACTAATCCAACAAGGCTTTGGCATATGAGGCTTGGTCATATCAATCTAAATAGGATTGGCAGACTAGTCAAAGAAGGGATCTTAGGTGATTTGGTTCTCGAACCAATAGAAGTCTGTGAGTCTTGTTTAGAGGGTAAGATGACCAAAAGGCCCTTTCCGCAAAGGGCAATAGGACCAATGCATTGTTGAAATTAGTTCATACTGATGTGTGTGGACCAATAAATATTAGAGCAAGGGGTGATTATGAGTATTTCATAATATTTACCGATGACCACTCTAGGTATGGATATGTGTACCTAATGCAGCACAAGTCTGAAGCCTTTGAAAAGTTCAAAGAGTTTAGGGCTGAAGTGGAGAAGCAATTGGGCTCACATATCAAGGCCATTCGATTTGATCGAGGTGGCGAGTACCTCTCTAATGAGTTTATTGATCACCTCGTACAGAATAGGATTCTGTCACAGTTGACTGCACCTGGCACGCCTCAGCAGAATGGTGTAGCGGAGAGAAGGAACCAGACTCTTTTAGACATGACTAGGTCAATGATGAGTTATTCAGAGTTGCCATTATTCCTTTGGGGTTATGCTTTGGAAACCGCTGCATACATACTAAATCTAGTACCAAGCAAATCTATTCCCAGGACACAACGGGAGATGTGGATTGGGCGCAAGCCTTCTTTGCAACATCTCCAGATATGGGGGTGTCCGGCACATGTGCTGAAAGAAAAGATGAGCAAGTTGGATTCTAGATCAGAAGTATGTTATTTTATAGGGTATCCAAAGGTACTTATGGATGGTAATTTTTATGATCCAAGAGAACAAAAAGTGTTTGTTAGTACAAATGTTGTTTTCTTAGAGGATGATTATATCATGAACCATAAACCTAAGGGAAGGATAGATCTGAGAGAAATAGAAGGAGAGCCCTCAGTCCAACCCGCAGTTGATAACGATGTAAATCAAGAAAATACCACTTCTTCACCCATTTCCGCACCGGTACCTCGTCGTAGTGGGAGGGTTATCAGCCAGCCTGATAGATACATGTTCTTAGGAGAAGTTTTTGAAGCTGTCTCCATAGAATCTGAATCTGATCCTGCCACATATGAAGAGGCAATGGCTGACATTGATTCAGCTCATTGGATTATAGCTATGAAGGCTGAATTGGAATCTATGGATTCCAATCAGGTTTGGGATCTTGTAGAACTTCCTGCCAATATTAAACCCATTGGCTGTAAGTGGGTCTACAAGAGGAAAAGAGGATCTGATTGAAAGGTTGAAACCCTTAAGGCTAGGCTTGTAGCGAAAGGTTATACTCAGAGGGAGGGCATTGACTATGAGGAAACCTTCTCACCGGTAGCCATGCTCAAGTCCATCAGAATACTCTTATCCATTGCTGCATGCCTAGATTATGAGATCTAGCAGATGGACGTCAAGACTGCATTCTTAAATGGCAATCTTGAGGAGGACATCTATATGCAACAACCAGAAGGGTTCATAGTTGGTCGGAAAGGTAACTTGGTATGCAAGTTGCAAAAGTCCATTTATGGGCTTAAGCAGGCATCTAGAAGTTGGAACATTCGATTAACCAAGTGGTCAAGTCGTTTGGTTTCATACATAATATGGATGAGCCTTGTGTATACAAGAAATGTGAAGGAAAAGTGGTGTCTTTTCTTGTGCTTTACGTTGACGACATTCTACTTATTGGGAATGATGTAGCGGTGCTGTCAACGGTCAAGGTTTGGCTAGCTAGTACTTTCGTCATTTTGAAATCAAACGACTTCTTTTCCAAAATTACTTTTCAATGCGCATCGATTTCGAACTTTTCTTTAAAATTGAATCTCTGGATACCTAGAATACTGCGTGTAGAACACTTCATGTTCATTTAACCCTGAGTGAATATGAATTCTGAGAGACGATTTTGACAAAATCGGGATTTATGCATAGAAAATGGCTTTTCTGAACCTGAAGTCACTTTTCGAAGTTCAATCTTTCGATTGTGTGGAATCCAGTACCTTCTATGGGGTACTTTTCATTATCAAATCCTCCAAGACATTGTCCACCCTAATTCCTATCAGTGTGGTCAAAATTGGGTATCTATAGTTTGCCCCTCTTTGGCAGAGCTTGTTGTGAACAATGTGAACTGCAAGTGAGTGCTAAAGCTAGAAGGCACCCAATAACCATACTGAGAGGTTTTAGGAAAAACAAAAATCTGCGAAAATAAAGAAATTCAAAGTTTGAGAAAATAAAGAAATTATGAAAGCAAGAATGCAATGCAATGCTGGGTAGAGGCTGCTAAATCGAAGCTGCTGTTGGTCATGCTCCGCTAGAGCTACCTACGTATCCTTTCCAAGAATCAGACAGGGCATAGTTCAAATGTGCGAGGAGACAGAGAACACATACAAACAACAATACAGGTAAAATGCTCCTATCCTAGGATGCTAATGTAGTGTGCAAATGTAAATGTGCAAGTGCTGGAGGAATCGTCCACAAGGGTTCCCTAGATGCAAAATCTAATGCAAAGAATGCAACGACTCTCTCTAACGTATGGAAACTTTTGACACAATCTCTCCTATTTAATTCAGTTTTTTTTAATGAAGAGGGTTCGAGACATGTTGATAATCGTCAAAATCAAATTCTTTTGTTAACCCTATTAAAAACGTAGTACAGTGGAAATAGGGTGTCAAGTCCACAGGGATTAGAGTGCAACAAAACTTGGTGGGCGCTTACTAACCAATTATGATGCGTAGAGCGATTAACAAACTAAGAAATAAAAAGGGAGTCTTTTCGACTATGAGTTTGATTCAAATGTTATTAGATTAACTATAATGACTATTTCGAAGGTGGAAACTAACTTAGAACAAAGTTACGTGAAAGTAAATGTTTGGGGGTTTTGTAAATGGAGAAATTGAGGTTGGGGAGCATTCCCCCACCTTGGACCAACAACACATGACTTTCACACTTGAAGCACATTCTAGAGTAGAAAATCCCATTGTGGCAAACCATCAAACATGTGGTAGTCAACCAACATGCTAGATGGATGTTCCAATGCAACACATGGGTGTATGGTTAGAGTATAGAGATTTAATCACTTCAAATGGTTGACATTATAAGTGAGGTCTCAAAACATCAAACCATACCCCCATGAACTCTAGATATGCTATAAAGTGTGAGAGTCCTACCGTAAAACACACATGGGTCCAATGGTGGGTTTATGATTCCCAACCTTGAAGGTCTAGCTACTCATATTCACAATGATAACAATATTAAAGAGAGGGGAAGAGGAATTATACCAACTAGATGAAAATACCTTAAATGCCATAAGAAATCCAAATAATGCTTTAATAAGAACTTCAACCATTCAATAAGTATACACTCTCTTCTCTCAAACAATAAATGGAGGTGAAAAGTGGTAGATGGGGAGTAATGAGGGGGGGGGGGGGAGATGAGAGGGTTAGAGAGAGAGAGCTTATACCCTAAGAGAAACTAACTAAAAAAAGAAAACTAAAAAAAACATAACATGACCTAATAGAACAATCACTCTAACTATATATAGTCTTCACACAAGAAAGGGCAAAGATGAAATAAAAAGAAAACATCAGCAGAGGCGCGGATCGATCCGCATGTTAAGGCCGGATCGATCCGCCTTTCATCAGGGGCGTTACTGGCTTCTCGAGAAGACGCGGATCGATCCGTTCTAAATGGCCGGATCGATCCATTTAGAAGAACTTTTCGCAGAATGTCCCAACTAGAACGCGGATCGATCCCTTCAAAACTTGCGGATCGATCCGCCCTTTCTGAGACTGATAAAGAGTTCCTTTTAAACACGCGGATCGATCCCTTCAAAACTTGCGGATTGATCCGCCTCTTCTGAAATCCTTTTCTTGTTCCTTTATACTTCAAGAGTGCCAAGAGAGTTAAGTTCCACACTATCCAAACATACAAAACCTACAAAAAGAGACCTTTATTAACTAAAAGAGAGTAACAACAAGAACAAAGGATAGCACAATTTATCCATTAGATCTCCGATTTGGGTACTAATTTGTGTCCAATACAGATAAAATTATGAAGTTCAAAATGCAGTATTAGACACAAATCACACCCCCCAACTAGCATGTTGCTAGTCTCTTAGCAACAAAGCTAACTACCGAGAGATCTTAGAACAACCTTGCACGACAATTTATTTAATAAAGAAGGATAGACCATTTTCGTGGGGAACACGATTGCATTGAGCATATGCAACAAGCCGTTAAACCTCTAGGTTACCCGTAGAGGCGGAGTGTTTTCTCCGGAGGGTTCTCAGAATGCTACCCACAAACATTTTGTTTCCTCATGATAGATGCTCACACTCTAATGCCGACACTCAACATAAGTCCAAGAGTTTTCAAAAAGATTTTAGTACATGACACGCAAATCCAACCAGTTATCAAACTATGAAGATCAAGTGAAAAATTCCATTAAGCTCTATCTTGGATGTGCGTGTGGTGTGACGTGCATAACTACAATTATCGAGATGAAGGCTATGCTTTCATAATCCAAATTTTGTTCAAAACGTGCTTCAACTCAATTCTCATCGGTATTACACTCTAAAAATGAAACACTCGAAATGGGTAATATTCTCGGGGCATGCGGGTAAAAGAGTAATGGTAATAGGAATCAAAACCACGCACATGCCAATGATAAAAAACGTAAGTGTGAAAAATGAGTAAAATTAATCTCATGAACGATACCATTCATTAGCAAGTGTGGAACAACTCGAGTTACTTATTATGAACGTCTCAAACTCTGAATCGCACAACTTAAAAATCAACTAGGACCTTGAGGGTGTAGCAAAGTGGGAAAGTATTATACGGTGAAGGACAAGGGGAAAGAAAGTGAAGTGGAGTGTTTGGGTACAAACATGGGATTTATTGGAATGCATGGACAAAAACAAATGGTTACAAGAGATGAATCATTCACAAGTATTTATTTGAAGCTCAAAAAGAGAAGTACGATCGACTATTAAGTTCCTTTTTTTTTGACTTATTTTTATTTCTATTGTATTTCTTTGTACTCTCTCAACAACACGATTCAATCTCTTTTTCAACCTTACAGACGCGATCACATGCAAAGGTATCCCAAAAAATGTAATTCAAACGCGAAAATGGAGGGTGTTCGGTTAAGTGAAAGATGGGTATATGTGGTTGTGGCTAGAGGTGGTCAAGCTAAGGCCCTAAGGTCAATTCTTCGGGTAATGCGATTCTTTATTCTCCACAACAAAAACAAGTAGCCATGAGTTTCATTCCACAAAAGTGATTTCTCTAATGAATGATCAAACAAGAAGATGAGATTATCTACGACTTTGTAAGTTTCTCAGAAATAGAGGATTGATGTATTGCATCACTCAACAATGGGAGAAAAGGATCGAAAGCTCACAAAGGTGTCGTCTCCACATATGTTTCAAACAATTTCCGGATAATAATTACATTAACCACCATCCCAACACTAGTAACCAAGCAACGTGCTTGATAATACAATATTTTGACTTCGTGCAATTTGCTATAATCAAGATAGTTATGGAGCAAATAGGATTACAACGTGTCACATACTAAAATCAGAAGAAACTTCTCAAGATACGCGCCATTGCTTGGCATTAGAGCGGGGTAACTATGCTAAAGTCATTGGAAACATTTTACTTTATTTTTTTAAGAAAATTAAAATGGAACTAAAACTGCCATGAGAGAAGCTAGCAAGCTCTCACACCCCCCAACTAGGACTGAACATTGTCCTCAATGAAACAGGAAAGTGCAAGGGGAAGAACAATATTATCGGAGGCAAGCAAGGGGAGCGGCCGGTAATAAACTGTGCCTGTAAGGTTAGAATCCGCAAAGAAAGAGAAAGAAAGAGAAAAGAAAAATTGGGACATGGCATACAAGTTAATGAAATAAGCATAAGCCAACCAAATATCCAAAATCATCTAAGCATCCATATGTAGTTAACAGAATCCATGAACAGAAAATGACGCGATCATCCATACCCACAAGTACTATTCCAACCAAAAACAAAAGAAGCATACTAACACCCTAGAAAGATAAAAACAATAACCACAAAAGAGAATTGACAACTCCCCCCAACTACTCGTCGCCATCTCCGTCGCCACCATCATAAGGGTCCGAACCACCAGTGCCACCATACGCACCAGAACCACTAGCACCGCCATAATAACCTGGACCACCAGCATGAGGGTCCGATCCTCAAGTGCCGCCAAATGAGCCCGGACCGCCTGCACCACCATACAGGTCACGGAAATAATCAGGGACATCGGCTCCGGGGTACTGCATCTGGAACGAATCAGTCTGGAAGCGAATCAGCATGCTCATGTCTCGTCGATAGCTCAAACCGAATACATCAACCTCCGCCCGTAAGCCACGCACATCAGTCTGTATCCCTGCAATCTCCCTGCCTTGCTGCCTCTGCTCGGTATTAAGATTCTCGATTCGACGGTTCAACTCGGTAATATCCTCTGCAGACCCCTCCCCTGCCACCTCAGCCCGTGCTCTAGACGGTCCCGCCTTTACTCTAGCTCTCTTGGACGCTAATCTTACCTGTGCGTCGCTACGAGCGATCGTCGACCCATCGATTGGGGTTGGCGCGAGTTTGAGAACATCGGATGCTAGGGCTTCGCACCCATGTGAGGTGCAAAGCCGGGTGACGAGGGTAGGAAACGGGAGACTAGCAGTGGCAGCGATGTAGTTGGACGCCGCTATCATGAGGGAAATCATAATGCTCGCGAGGTCGATTCGGGCGGTGGGGTCGGTGATAGTGTACAGGAGGGTACCATGATCCCCCCTGATAGTCTTGTGGCGAGTGGGCCACACCGCCGCAGTGACAATGATATTACAGCACCGGTACAGCTTGGTGAAGGTAGAGGGGGCAATCTGATCCCCGATCCACTCTGTCTGTCGGCCTGTAAAACGGGTAGCAAAGGTATCATAGTGAGGCCGCTGCTCCAACTCATCCAGGTAAGGTTCTGGGTTCTCCTCGTGCGGAACTCCCATGAAAATGGCTAAAGTAGCCGGGGAGACCGGGATGCGGACACCCCGGACATAAGCCTCAAAAGTGCGAGCGCCGGTGGTGACCAAGCTGGCGAAGAAAATCCTAACCCAAGTCTCATTGTATCCCCCCGAATGCTCCAACTGGGGGAGCCAGTGACGGTCCCTAAAGATTTGGACCACGTCGGTCGGGAAATCAAAAATAGCGATGGCCCGCTCAGGGAGAATAGTTTTTTTAGATTTGAAGTAATTAATGAACCACTGTTTTTCGGTTTTGGACCGGAAGCGATCGTGGCCACGGGCCGGAGAGCACTCGATTCTGTCATACTTAAGTGGATTCACCATTGTGCCTGAAAAACAACAAGAGCATGCACAACACATAAGATGAGAAACGAGCCACAAATGAAATGCACAAGTAAAGATTCATGTGAACCCCAAAGGCATGCGTACACCTGACCCAAAGGCGTGAAAATTCGCGATAATTCATGAAATTCTCAAAAGGACATGAAGCACAGGGCACGGGCAAAGTGCACGGGGGATAGATGCAAATGCACGTGCATGATCGACGTGCACGCGTATGGCAGTGCATGGGGCGAGTGTCACGTGCCACAGGTCATGAAATCAACAGTGACATTCGCACACGAGAATGAAAACATGCACCTAAAATGAGGAAAAAAAAGACAATGCACGTGACGGCTTGAAAAATGCACGTGTGGATTAGAAGAATGCACGGTGGAATTTCAATGCGGCGTTCTACCGAACACCTTGAGGGCAGGACGAAAACTCTTAAAGTTTAACAAGATGTGATACATGGATCTATCCCAAACAAGCCACAATGTGGCTTGAGCATGAAGCACGGTCAAAATGCATGAGAAATCAACTCAAAATATAAAGGAAAAAGGGAGAAATCGAGCCCTAAGGTTGAAGTTTTCAAAATAGTGAGCAATGAGAATCAAAACACAACCTAGAGGGCATTCACCCTTTATACAAGAAAATTAATCGATGAGAGTTGATAAAAACATACCTTGGATGAACGGTAGGGGAGATCTTGAGAATGGATGAGCAAAGGGGGTGATTGGAGAAGATATGGGAAAAAGAGGATTGAGGGAGTTCTTAAAAAATTTTAGAAGAAAAGAGAAGTTATAAACATTTGAACCGACGCTGCCTCCCCGCGGATCGATCCGAATTCAGGCCGGATCGATCTGACATTTTAAAATGCTGTTATTGTGCCTTTTCAAATTCGCGGATCGATCCGCTTGTTGAGGCCGGATCGATCCATTTCATCAATTTTAAAGTAGTGGCTCATGTTAAATTTGCGGATCGATCTGCTCCAATTTCCCGGATCGATCCATTTCAAAACTTTTATGGCAGTGTGCTCCCCCAAAACCGCGGATCGATCCGCTCAAAAGGCCGGATCGATCCGCCTATTCTCCCTTTGATCAATACCTTCCCCAGAAACATGCGGATCGATCCCCAAATCACCAGGATCGATCCGCCCCTTTGCTTCTCCACTATTAAACTTCAAAAACTTTTATGAAGTAAGGGATGAACGAAACGGATGCAATAGACATTATTGAGAACAAAAATTATGCCAAGAATGGAACATGGGGCATACAAAAAAAAAAGGGAGTATAACTCTCGAGAGCCTACTTAACCCCAACATTGGGGTCCTCCAACGGAATTGATACCAACTCGGTGTCAAATCCCTCGAGAAAAGGTTTAAGCCGTTGCCCATTGAACTTGGAGACAGTCCCATCTTTGGGATCTTGGATTTCCACGGCTCCGTGAGGATAAACTTTATGCACCGTGTACGGGCCAATCCAATGGGATTGCAACTTACCCGAAAAAATGTGGAGCTGTGAATCATACAAAAGCACCTTGTTGCCGATAACGAATTGTTTTCGAACAATCCGTTTGTCATGAAATGCTTTGACGCGTGCCTTGTACACTTTAGAACTCTCGTAGAGTTCACTTCGAAGTTCTTCCAACTCATCGAGTTGAAGCTTTCTTTTCTCCCCACTCTCGTCAACATCGAAATTGAGCTTCTTGATTTCCCAATAAGCTCGATGTTCAAGTTTGACTGGCAAATGGCAAGCCTTTCCGTAGACTAACCGGTAGGGGGACATTCCTAAATTTGTCTTGTAAGCTGTCCTATACGCCCAAAGCGCATCGGTTAGCCTAGAAGACCAATCCTTTTTCGACGGGTCGACCGTCTTTTCAAGAATTCCTTTAATTTCCCTATTGGCCAATTCGGCTTGGCCGTTGGTTTGAGGATGGTAAGTTGTGGAGACTTTATGGGTTACGCCATAGTGCTCTATCAAACGAGCAAAAGGGGAATTACAAAAGTGTACCCCTTGATCACTAATTATGGCTTTCGGAGTGCCAAACCGGGATAAAATATGTTCTTTGAGAAATTTCAAGACCACTTTATGGTCATTGGTCCTTGATGGTATGGCCTCAACCCATTTGGAGACGTAATTGACCGCCACCAAGATGTATTCGAAATTATTGGATTTAGGGAAGGGTCCCATGAAATCTATTCCCCAACAATCAAAAACTTCTATGGTAAGAATGGGGTTTAGAGGCATGGAGTTCCTCTTGGTGATTTTTCCGAGGAGTTGGCACCGAGGACATGCCTTGTAATAGGCATGTGCATCCTTAAATATTGTGGGCCAATACAAGCCACTGTGGAGCACTTTGAAAGCGGTCTTTTGTGAAGAGAAATGTCCTCCACATGCTTGGTCGTGGCAAAATGACAACACGCTTGGTATTTCATCGTTCGGCACACATCGCCTGACTATTTGATCGACACAATATTTGAAGACATAAGGGTCATCATAAAAGAACGATCGTGCCATCAACATAAGTCTCTCACGGTCTTGAGTGGACCATTCTTGAGGCAATTGTCCCGTGACAAGGAAATTTACTACATCCGCATACCACGGGAGAGTGGAGATTTTAAGCAATTGCTCATCCGAAAAACATTCTTGAATGGGTAAGGGGTCTATATGATTGTGTTCAAATGTCAAACATGACAAATGATCCGCGATAATGTTCTCCACCCCCTTTTTTATCCTTGATGGAGAGGTCAAACTCCTGGAGAGTAGGATCCAACGAATAAGGCGCGCTTTAGCATCTTTCTTGGAGAATAGATACTTAAGTGCGGCATGATCGTTGAAACAAGTGATCGGTGATCCTACCACATATGACCGGAACTTCTCGAGTTCAAAAGCTATCGCTAGCAACTCTTTCTCCATCGTGGAGTAGTTGATTTGGGCATCATCTAAGGTCCGGCTAGCGTAGTAAATGACATGAGGCTTCTTGTCTCTACGTTTCCCCAACACGGCCCCAACTGCATAGTCACTAGCGTCGCACATGAGTTTGAATGGAAGGTTCCAATCGGGGGCTTGCATTATGGGTGCGGTGGTAAGCGACTCCTTAAGCTTATCGAATGCCTCTTGGCACTCGGGGGACCATTCAAAAGCGACATCTTTCGCAAGGAGTTGGCACATGGGCCGCGAGATAGCGCTAAAATCCTTAATAAAACGCCGGTAAAAACCTGCGTGTCCTAAGAATGACCTAACATCCTTAAGGGTTTTTGGGGGTGGAAGGTTGGAGATGACATCAATCTTAGCCTTGTCAACTTGCATCCCCTCACTTGAGACAATGTGGCCTAGGACGATGCCGTGTGTCACCATGAAATGACACTTTTCCCAGTTAAGCACAAGATTCTTTTCAATGCACCTTTTTAGAACTTTCTCAAGGTTCTCGAGGCACTTGTCGAAAGAATTGCCAAAAACACTAAAATCATCCATGAAGACCTCAAGGAACTTCTCCACCATGTCACTAAAAATGCTAAGCATGCACCGTTGAAAGGTCGCGGGTGCATTGTATAGCCCAAAAGGCATTCTCCTATAGGCAAACGTGCCATAGGGACATGTGAAGGTAGTCTTTTCTTGATCCTCGGGGGCTATCTCAATTTGATTGTATCCCGAATACCCGTCAAGGAAACAATAAAATTTGTGCCCGGCCACTCTTTCAAGGACTTGATCTAGGAAGGGTAGCGGAAAATGGTCCTTTCGTGTGATCGTATTCAACTTCCTATAGTCGATGCAAACCCTCCATCTCGTGGTAGTCCTAGTAGGCACTAGCTCACCTTTCTCGTTCTCGACAACCGTGATTCCCGACGTTTTGGGGACCAATTGGGTCGGGCTTACCCATTCGCTATCGAAAATGGGATATATGATCCCATTATCCAATAACTTGATGACTTCGGTCATCACAACCTCTTTCATTTTGGGATAGAGCCTTCTTTGCATTTGACGTGAAGGCTTGGCTTCATCCTCTAGATAAATCTTGTGGGTGCAAATCTTCGGAGAGATGCCCCTCAAGTCCGCTACACACCACCCTATAGCACTTTTGTGCTCTTTCAAAACCGTCATCAATTTCCCTTCTTGACAAGGGTCAAGTTAGGAAGAAACCACCACCGGAAAGCTCTCGTCTTCTCCCAAAAAAACATACTTGAGCTCGTTTGGTAAAACTTTGAGCTCGAGCTTTGGCGTAACAACATTAAAAGGAAGAGGGAAACTATCCCTCAGGGGTAATCTCTCAAAATTGGAGGTCCACTTGGCCTCCTCGACGGTTCCCACAACACCTACCACTTCCTCACTCTCTCTCTCCTCATCACTCAACTCATTCTTTCTTTCGAATTCATGAGAACACCCAACAATGGTAGTGTCACTAACTAAACATTTCTCAACATGGTCAATGCGAGTTATGATATCATTAAGCACATAAGTATGATCAAGAGAAGAAGTGATGCAAGAATCATTAACATCGGAATCACTAGAAAAACTAAAAAAATCTTACACCAACGAATCAATGAGAGAGATTTCATAAATCCCATCACCGTCCTCCTCTTCGATGTCGGGTTGCTTAAAGAGTGAGAAGATATTCACATCCACCGTCATGTTTCTGAATGTCAACCGCATAAGGTCATTCCTACAATTAATCAATGCATTCACGGTAGCGAGGAATGGGCGACCTAAGATGATAGGAATTTGCGATTGCTCGTTCACGACCGGTTGTGTATCAAGTACAATAAAATCCACCGGATAGTAGAAGTTACCAACTTGAACAATAACATCCTCTATTATACCTCGTGGCATCTTGACCGAGCGGTCGGCCATCTGTAAAGTGACACGAGTCTCTTTAAGTTTGCCGAGGCCTAATTGGACGTACACCGAATAAGGAAGTAGATTGACACTAGCTCCCAAATCAAGGAGTGCTCTGTCGATCTGGTGTTGTCCAATCACACATGCTATAGTTGGACAACCGGGGTCCTTATATTTTGGAGGAACTTCGTTAAGAATAACGGAGCTCGCATGTGCGGCCATATAAGCACTCTTCTTAACATTGAGTTTCCTTTTGACAGTGCAAAGGTCTTTAAGAAATTTTGCATAGGCCGGGACTTGTTTAATGGCTTCCAAAAGAGGGATATTAATTTCCACTTTGTTGAACAATTCCAAAAATTCATGATTCTTGTTATTCTCGGCCTTTTTCTTAAGCCTTTGAGGAAATGGGGGAGCGGGATTCAAAAACTCTTGGTCCATGAAGTCGGGGGCCTTTGACAAGTCCCCCTCCAAGTCTTCAACATTAGGGGGTGATGAGTCCTCCTCATTGAGTTCGGCCTCTCCTCTACCCGGGTCATAGCTAACTTGTGGTTCTTGGGGAGGTTTTTGGACCTTGTTGTCCACAATTTTTCCACTTCAAAGAGTGGTGATTCCTTTTAGATGTTCGATATTGGAATTTGAGGCTCCATTAGTCCCTTGACCTTTCAGATTTTGAAATGGTTGCGCCGGAAGCTTTCCTTTGTCAACAACTTGTTGATTTTGGAGTAATTGAGCCAATTGAGCTTGCAACGCTTACATGCTTTGAGCGTGCGATGATTGCATCGCTTGGATAGATTGCTCAAGTTGGCTCATTCTTTGGGACAAGCCACCATGATTAGGATCTTCGAAACTCTTCTTGTGAGGGGGCGCATAAGGGGTTGAATGTTGATATGCCCCTTGATTTTGGGTGAAATGTGGCCCTTGGGATTGAGGGTTTGGTGGACCAAAGTTCGGAGGGGTATAAGGTGGTGGAGGCGATTGATGAGGATAGTATGGTTGTGGGGGAGCATTTGGTACTACTGTTGCCCCTTTATTGGTGTGGTAATTGTGCCCCGGAGCACTCCACCTTCCGAGAGGATTGTAGGCATCATTTTGGGAAGGATTGAATCTAGGCCTAATGTTCATCCCAAGTGCACATGCTTGCTCCAAAGCTTGTGCTTGGAGGATAGGAAGGACGGGGCATTCATTGGTTGAGTGCTCCGGATCATAGCATAAGTAGCAATGCAAAGGATTGATCGGTGCGAGGATCGGGAGAGGATTGGGTCCAATCGTGCCCTTTTGAGATTCCAAAGCCTCTACTTTTCTAGTGAGTTCGGAAATGGATCCCGCTTCATTTGACACTTGATAGAGGCTGTGATTCAAAGGGGCTACAGTGACCGGTGGTGTGCGGTCATGAGGGTTAGATGTACCCCACCCACGCGAAGTTTCATACACATATTCAAAATGGGCTTCGGCTTGCTCGGCTTCTAGAGTTAAGAAACTCCCGGAGCACATGGTTTCGATCAATTGTTTTGTATTGGGTTGTAACTCCCCATAACAAATGAAAATTTGACGGAATTTGTCAAAACCATGGTGCGGGCATTTCCTAAGGAGATCCTTGAATCTCAACCAACACTCAACAAAGGTCTCGTGCTCTCCCTGGGAGAAATTTTGAATTTGTTTGACCAAAGCTTGTGTTTTGTGCATGGGGAAAAACTCCTTATAGAATTGCTTTTGGAGTTCCGCCCATGAGACTATGGAATTTGGGGGTAGGGTCACTAACCAATCTTTCGCCCTATCCTTGAGGGAAATGTGAACAATTTGAGCCTTATGAGCTCGGGTGTGCATCTTTGTTGTTCAAACGTCCCACATATGTCCTCATACTCCCTAATATGCTTGTAGGGGTCCTCGTTCTCTCGCCCATGAAAATTGGGTAAGAGATTGATCATTCCTGGTTTAAATCGAAACACTCCCGCATTGTACGAGAATGTTATGCAAGATGGGGAAGACACGGTCTCGGGTTGAAGGTAATCCCCAATCGTTCTCCCAAAGGTTTGATCCATTTGCGGAGGTGGAGGGGGGTAATGATGTTGAATAGGAGGTGGTTGATGCGGCGGGTACCTGGGTGGAGGAGCGGGGTTATGTTGACCCCATTGCTCTCGATGGAATCGATCCATGGGAGTTTCGCCCATCTGTGGCAAACGTAGCATGATTCAAAAATGCATCAACTACCGGCTCTCGGTGGCTGGTACTGTGCGAATTTTGAGTGAATGTTGGTGAGGATGTGGTCGGAGGCCGCCAAAACGACCCACTACTACTACTACTAGAACTAGCATTAGAATTAACTGCAAAGGGGTTAGTCATACCTGCGTTGCTCGGATTTGACATTGTGAGAAGCTGTCGATTTTCCTTTAAAGGCTACTCCTTCAAAGACACTCAACAAGAAAGCAACGAATATTAAAAGCAAAAGCACTATAATTAGAAACTAAGCGACCTAAGGTTGTTACCAATGCCAATCCCCGGCAACGGCGCCATTTTTGATAATCGTCAAAATCAAATTCTTTTGTTAACCCTATTAAAAACGTAGTACAGTGGAAATAGGGTGTCGAGTTCACAGGGATTAGAGTGCAACAAAACTTGGTGGGCGCTTAATAACCAATTATGATGCGTAGAGCGATTAACAAACTAAGAAATAAAAAGGGAGTCTTTTCGACTATGAGTTTGATTCAAATGTTATTAGATTAACTATAATGACTATTTCAAAGGTGGAAACTAACTTAGAACAAAGTTACGTGAAAGTAAATGTTTGGGGGTTTTGTAAATGGAGAAATTGAGGTTGGGGAGCATTCCCCCACCTTGGACCAACAACACATGACTTTCACACTTGAAGCACATTCTAGAGTAGAAAATCCCATTGTGGCAAACCATCAAACATGTGGTAGTCAACCAACATGCTAGATGGATGTTCCAATGCAACACATGGGTGTATGGTTAGAGTGTAGACATTTAATCACTTCAAATGCTTGACATTATAAGTGAGGTCTCAAAACATCAAACCATACCCCCATGAACTTTAGATATGCTACAAAGTGTGAGAGTCCTACCGTAAAACACACATGGGTCCAATGGTGGGTTTATGATCCCCAACCTTGAAGGTCTAGCTACTCATATTCACAATGATAATAATATTAAAGAGAGGGGAAGAGGAATTATACCAACTAGATGAAAACACCTTAAATGCCATAAGAAATCCAAATAATACTTTAATAAGAACTTCAACCATTCAATAAGTATACACTCTCTTCTCTCAAACAATAAATGGAGGTGAAAAGTGGTAGATGGGGAGTAATGAGGGGGGGGGGGGGAGATGAGAGGGTTAGAGAGAGAGAGCTTATACCCTAAGAGAAACGAACTAAAAAAAGAAAACTAAAAAAAACATAACATGACCTAATAGAACAATCACTCTAACTATATATAGTCTTCACACAAGAAAGGGCAAAGATGAAATAAAAAGAAAACATCAGCAGAGGCGCGGATCGATCCGCATGTTAAGGCCGGATCGATCCGCCTTTCATCAGGGGCGTTACTGGCTTCTCGAGAAGACGCAGATCGATCCGCTCTAAATGGTCGGATCGATCCATTTAGAAGAACTTTTCGCAGAATGTCCCAACTAGAACGCGGATCGATCCCTTCAAAACTTGCGGATCGATTCTCCCTTTCTGAGACTGAAAAAGAGTTCCTTTTAAACACGCGGATCGATCCCTTCAAAACTTGCGGATTGATCCGCCTCTTCTGAAATCCTTTTCTTGTTCCTTTATACTTCAAGAGTGCCAAGAGAGTTGAGTTACACACTATCCAAACATACAAAACCTACAAAAAGAGACCTTTATTAGCTAAAAGAGAGTAACAACAAGAACAAAGGATAGCACAATTTATCCATTAAATCTCCGATTTGGGTACTAATTTGTGTCCAATACAGATAAAATTATGAAGTTCAAAATGCAGTATTAGACACGAATCACATGTCTTAGTCTCAACAGGTCTTATGATAATTTCTCAAAGTTGACTTAGTCTTAGACATGATATAATCTTAAGCTCGACTAATCCTTAACTCACATCAATCTTATACTTGGGCGTGGCCTTAAACTCAAACTATGATCTTAAACTCGATTTAAAAATCGACCTGATCTTAAACTCGATCTAAATCTCGACATGATCTTAAACTCGATCTAATCTTAAACACGATATGATCTTAAACTCGATCTAAAACATGATCTTAAACTCGATCTAAAACATGACCTTAAACTCGATCTAAAACATGATCTTAAACTCGATCTAAAATTTGACATGATCTTAAACTCGATCTAAAACATGATCTTAAACTCGATCTAAATTTTGACATGATCTTAAACTCGGCATGATCTTAAACTTGATCTGATCTTAAACTCGATTCCATCTTAAACTTGATCTAAAACTCGACCTGATCTTAAACTCGATATAAAACTTGACATGATCTTAAACTCGATCTAATCTTAAACTTGATTCTATCTTAAACTTGGCCTGATCTTAAACTTGATCTATAACTCGATATGATCTTAAACTCGATCTAATCTTAAACTCGAATGGTTTCTCATGTCCTTAAACTAGAATATTTCTGAGAGTCCTAACCACTTGGACGATCTATGATGAATTTTTTTAAACTTTAAATGATTTTTGGTCCTAACCACTTGGATGATTGATGAAAGTCCTCTGCTAGGGAGCTTGCTAAAATTCTTAGATACAGGATCATGACAAGTTCCAAAGCAAGTTCTGAGTAGAGGCAAGGGCTTATATTCTGGAAGCTCTGCTGATCTGAAGTTGACGATGGTGCTTCGACCAGTTCAAAAATCATTTGGTTCACACTGAACTTTCTCTAACATCTTGATTATGATTCGACGATTCAACTTTATGACACTTATTCAGTGTATTCAACAGATATTTTCTGGATGTATTCTCGAGAGATTGTAAACCAAAGGCCCAAAACACTAGGACAACGTGTCATTAACCCAAAATATACGGGAGTTTAATGCGAAACATCAGTTTATGGCTATTTCAAGCTTTGGTGCCTTCGACTCTGCATGTCTGGGGGACTTTTCTTCAAGATTCAAATTTCCAAGGGTCCTTCAGACCAATTCCAACAAGTTTCAAGCACTCTGAAGGCTTATATATCAAGATCGGACTAATCCGGGGTCAAAACAAAGTTCTCGATATCACAATTCTGATCCATGTGCTTCATAAATCTTCAATCAATTTAAGCAGATATTCATGCAAGGCACACTGATCTATTTCAACAATGGTTCAACTCAACATCCAATGTCGGTCTTCTGATTAATATTTTTTCTGAATCAATTCTGTTTCCCATCAATCAATTGACACTTCATCTTGACTAGGATAAATTGATGGAATAACAGTGTTCAGAACTTCTGCTTGTATCCACCCTTTGTAACAACCTGTATTTTTCATTTAATTGTTAAATATAAATTTCAATATTTTGTTCCTATTACTCGTTTTATTTGATAGAAATGCTTTCATTGGGGTCTAATCGTAATTTTTTTAAGTTTAGGAATACCTGTGACGTGAATTTCAAAACTTTATTTTCAAGACGGTGAAAATATTTACTTTTAATTCAAACTATTTTTTTACAATCGGAAAATTATTCCTTACGTTAATAAAAATTTTCTGTATTTTTGTGGTGATCACCACGCCGCGAAAATACCAGTTTATAAATGAAAACGGTCCGCGCCGCGAATGGGCTCCCATAGATTTTGGAATCTACGATTTTACATTTGCTTTAAGTTCATTTTAAAACGACTAATCATTGGTTAGGCTTGTTTGGGAATGCTTTCTTCTATGTGTTAGTTTTGTGACATAAGTTGTTTTCCCAAACACACTAAGAGATTTCCTAGACAACTTGCTAGTGCCTCGTTTAGCAATGCAATTTATGTGTGTGTTGAATTGTGGCCATAAGTTACATTACCCAAACAACTTCAATTGGCCCCTACAATCTCTAAAACAACCTTTACCAGCTAAATCCTCAACAGATTATATATATGGACTTGTAAATACGTATATATATTTTGATTTAGGAAATTAGTAAATCAATTATATTTGTTGAGTGTAGTTCAATGAACTTAGAGCCCAAGTTCTTGGATTTCCTTATATAATCCTCCTACACTCTCTTTAACACACACATTCTGTACAAACAAAAATTCAGAGAGAGCTCAGATAGTTTAGTTTACAGAAATTTTGAGAAAGAGAAAGAGCCCAACCTCCATAGCTTGAAAGCTTGAAGCTTGGATTTCCTATTTTGATTTACTCTCTCAACAATACTTCTATTTCTAATCTTAGTGAGTATTTAGAACTCACTCAGAATGTATTTCATGTTTATTTATTATTGTGTTTGTTTGAATTGAAAATCACCATTGTTATGTTCATCCATGGAAGCTTAATCTTGAAAATCAAGATTTTTCAACCTTAACCAAAACCTGTTTTTAGAGATGAATATGAAAGATTACATATCATAGGTGCTATGTTTAAAGTATTAGAGCCTAAATTATTCGTATCGCGACATATATTAAGATTGAAATTTCATCACCTCTCGATTTTTCACTCTGGATCCACATACTCGAGATCACGATAGACTAGACGACGACAGACTTAACCACAGCAGACGTTGACACAGGAAGATAACACTCTTGACACTAAAATAGAAGTTTGGAGGAGACAACTCAATTTTTCATAATTTAATGCGCATTTGTCATGTTTGACATATCTCTTTGCTTCATGTGCACATCTCATCTTAGTATGATAATACTCAGCTGATAAAGTAATGCTTTGAAAATACTCTATATGGATCTCAATCAACTCTTTACTTTCTCTGAAATGTGCTTTGAATTAGTGCCTTAGCTTATAGAATATACTTAACGACTGAGGATTTACTTATAATGTGGAAGGGGGTACAGGCAAACGATGTTTGCCCCTAGTTGACAGGGATAAATGGAAGTTTGGGCAAACGCAGTTTGCCCCTAGTGTGGCAGTGATATCTTGAGGTTTTGGGCAAACTTGAAAGCTTTGCCCCTAATTTGCAAGGTTCAGGGACCGAGAACCAGGGAAGCTTGCCTACTTATCCCCAATTGGGAATCATGTCCAAAGTAGTTCGACCAAGTCTTCAAAGAATGTATTTGAGATGTGGCTAAGTGTTTTAGGAGTAGTGACCGAACCGAGTAGGTTACCTACGTATCCCCAAGTGGGAATTAGGTCAAGCATAGTTCCTCGAAGGTTGGAGGTTTTGAAAGAGCAAGGATTCAAGAATTTAGGAGGCTTTTCAAGCCATGTCATCAAACAGATTTTCTGAAGTAGGTCACTTGTGGTTGCGTTGAAAGGAACTAAACTACCTCTCCCTCTTTTTTTTTCTTTTTTTCTTTTTTTCTTTTCTCTTCTCTTTCTTCTTTCTTTCTCTTTGTCTTTGATGGTTGATTCTTTTCACCTTTTCACTAGCCAACCAATTTTACATTTCTCATCATGCATGATATATTTTTTTAGAGCAAGTTTAGCCCTTCAAATCTTTGGGCTTACTTAAAGAAATTACAAATCAAAGCTTTGGGATAATTCGTGTTCCCGATTTCTCAATCTTCTTCATTCTCCTTCCTCTTCTTCTCTTCTTTCTTTTCTTTTCTCTCTAAAGTTTTGACTGGCTAGGATCAGGTTCTTGAAAACAACATGCAAAATGCTCTAACTTTTGCCTAGGTGCCCTTTCGGGTTTTCATCCTAGCGAGCTTCTTTTTTTTTTTTTTTGAGAGATAAGTAGTTTATTTGAAATGTTTGGCTACCATCAAGGACAAAGTGTACATGGCTCGCAGTTTAGATATGTTTGAATGGCTCATTTTTCTGGGCTCAAGATTTTGAAATGGGAAGATTAGGGAATTAAGTTAGTCCCGATTTAGTATCAAGCATATCTTTTCAAGATTTAAGCAAAAGCATCTCAGGATTCTTAACATAAGACTAATCAATTCTTAGCTTTCTTCGGTGTTAGCGCAAAATCAACTTTTGATCCTTTTAGGATTCTTTTGAATGCACAAAATTATCAGCAGTGTTTTTTTTCACAATAATCAAAGAAGTGACATTTTCAACTTAGTGATTCATTCATTCATGACAAGGAGCATTAGATCAAGAAAATGAAGATTTTATTTCATTACTTCAAAAGAGAAGGATTAAGTACTCGATGTAGACTCAAACACAACTTGACGATAGACAGACTCGACAACAAGACTGAAAACTTACTCGATTGGACTCGACTTGATCTCAAGTGGAGTGTCACTGTGACTCGCTTATTCCTCTTAAATTCAACAAGCAGCTATTCCAAACATCATCACAACACTGCCCCTTGTAGGCTCTCCCAAATTCTTCATTCTTCAACAAAGGCTTGAATTCTTTGGCTAATTCCTCGGGCCTTTGGTGGAGGAATGATGATACCCTTTTCGATCAAGTCCTGAATTTCATACCTGAGTCTCCTGCATCTATCTGTGCTATGCCCACGGCTGTGATGGAAATCGCAGTAGTACTCAGTCTTGAAGCGTCGTGGAAGTGGATCAGGTTCTGGCTTGGGTTCCAACTTCTTCAAGTACCCTTCCTCTAGTATTTTTCAAGTGTGCTGCTCAGGGACATTCCTAGCTCAGAAAATTCTCTCTTCTCTTTCTTTTGCCCTTGATTCTGGTTCCCCTTGCAACTCTGGTATTCTTTTCCCATTGCTGTTGAATTGGTCTCTTTGGCAATTGTGGGATCAATACATCGATATCAGGTAATGGATATTTGTTCAAATTAAGTGGTCCTTTGAACTTTTTCAAAGGCCTTACATTGGGCATATCAAATAATCCTTCCTTATGAAGCTTATGGTCATTAATTCTTCTGCTCTTGCGGGTCACATTCTTTAGTATTCCACTCTTGGTGAGCTTGTCAAGGATTTCATGATCCAGAGTTTGTATTCTTAGATTAGCCAATCTTTCAAACCACTCATTATCATCACAAGGTGCGAGAGGTGGAGTCAGAGGTGTTGTGTCAGCCAATTGCTTTATCACACCCATCATTTTCACTAGCAGTTCGCTGATTTGGTTGAAAATAGATTCCATGGCGGTCATCCTAGCATTCATATAATCCTTAAATACCATCTTTTCTTCTTCAGCTCTTATTGTGCAAATCATCGAATCTTTTGGAAGCTCAATAGACATGGCTGGTTGGTCTAATGATGTGATGTACACCGTAGGATCGTAGGATTCATGCCCTATTTTAATGAAGCTGATATCTCGTGGTGGTGGAACCTTTTGATATTCTTTGACATCTGGCTGTGTAGGTGGAGGTGTAATGTTCCCATTATTAATTAGATCTTGAATTTCATGTCTAAGCCTCCAACACTTGTTGGTACCATGGCCATGTCCTTGATGGAAGTTGCAGTATAAATCCATCCTAAAGTTTTGTGGAAGTGGGTCTGGAGTTGGCATTGGATCTAACTTCTTCAAGTACCCTCTTTCCAACATTCTTTCCATTGCTGTGTTTAGAGACATTCCCAATTCAGAAAACTCCCTCTTTTCTCTTGACTGCCCCTGGTTTTGACTTTTTCTTGAAATAATGACATTCTGATGCTCTCTTTGAAAAGGCTGAGGAGCCAACGCATTGATGTCAGTAGACTGATAGACTGGCCTTTCTGTTTTTCTATACCGGTTATCCTGACTTTCCCTCTTGATCTTTCCTTTTCTGATGGCATCTTCTATGCGGGTTCCCACATCAAATAGCTGTTCGAAAGTTACAATGGACTAAAACTTTAGCCTCTCCAAGTACTCAGGTTTCTGATGATCATTCAGACTTGATCCTTTTCTGTCGGCCTGCTAGTCATTTGAGCAGCTTTAGCCCTCCAACGAGTAAGTTGCGAAGGATTCCCTATACTCCTATCTAGTGGTTTCTAGATCTCTTGCAGTTACATCAATGACTGGTTGTATGAGTATTGAGCCATAAATGATCTAGCCAGTGCTTCCCAATCTTTGGCCTCAGTTGATTCTAAGGTCAGATACCATGACAGTGATGCCCCACTTAGAGTTCTTTGAAACACTATGGCAAAACAGTCAGACCCAATGCCCATGGACTGTAAGACTCCCACATAAAGCCTCAGGTGGCTCTTTGGATTTCCAGTTCTATCGAAGAATTCGATATGCGGCATCTTAAACTTCTCTGGGAGTTTGGCTTTCGGAGCGTCACACAACCCCTCCATTTGCCCCAGGTTGCTAAAATGACCACCATTTGTGGCATTCTTGCCTTGGCTGTAATCAAAAAGTGGCCCTTATTTCAACTTGACGTGAAGAATGCCTTTCAACAACATAAGGGAAGGGGGGATCCGCAAGAAGAAGTTTCTATTCAGCCTCTTCCAACTCCAGGCTTCTCTCCTTTCTTATTTGATCCCTTTAAATTCCATATTCAAAGTTTTGATTGGATCTATTCATTAAAAAGAATCGATTCAATACATTTCATGTCGAACAAATACTCATCCACCCCTTTGCTTTTCCTGATCACACTCTCTAGCTTGTTAATTTTAGCCAACTTGTCCTGAGTTTCCTGATTAGCTGAACCTTTGGTTGAACTATCTCCCCAAAGTCTTCTTCCTCATGATTCACTAGAGGCGGTGGCAGATTAGTCAACTGCTCAATCATTCTCATCATAGTGGCAAGTTGTTCCCAATTCTGCTCTCTGCTCTGATCCAACACAGTCTGCATTGCGGCCAACCTGGCTTCCATATCAGCTTTTTATGCCATACCCTCAACCCTAGTCGACTCGGATGTTCCTTCCTCAAATGCTGATCTGATCAAATGATTATTCGGAGCTCTGACCCAGGAGGGAGTACAACTTTTTGGTCCTATCTTCTCTTATCTGGTTTATTAGGGATTTTCAAATAATCAGGTATCTTTATTGCAAAAGAATTTTCAAAGAATGATATTTACAAAAAATGGATTGAAAATCAAAGATGGAAAAACATTTCCTTTTCAAAAACATTTTCTAAAATCAAATAAATCTTTTTCAAAAATTTTTGAGGAAAACAAATCTTTTCTTTTCGAAAGTATATTAGAGGCGTCGCACTCGTGAGTCGTATATGCAATGCTCGTGTAGTGTATGCAATGCAGATGAAATGCAATCTAATCTAAATGCAATTCACCTTAATCTAGCTTAGACCTAGCATATCAGCACATAAACACATAAGATTCCTTGAGTATGATAATCACCCTACTAATCCAATCATTATCCAAGGATTTTTTTAGCTTTGAAATTCTTGATGGCTCAGGTTTACAAAATTAAATTTTTCATAAAAATCTTGAAGGAGAGGGGGAGATTTGCAATTTTCAAAAGCATTTTTGAACCATCAATGCCCGAGGTGTAAAATCATGATTCTTTAAAAATTGAGGTATGAAATTGGAATTTCTAAAATTTGAGAGGAAAAAATTCGAAATTGAATCATCAAAGTGTAAATTCATGATTTTTTTTTTTAAAACCAAAGTAGGAAATTTGAAATCTTCTAAAATCTGAGAGGAAAATTTAAAATTGAATCATCAAAGTAGGAATTTTGAAATTCCCTAAAATCTAAGGAGAATTTTGGAAGGATTTTGCGAAATTGCATTTCAAAGAAAATTTTCAAAAGGGATATTCCCGGAATTTTCAAAAGACTTGAGTTTTTTTGAAGAAATGCTTGTATTTTCAAAAATCATCCTCGAATAATGATTGGATGTGCGGATAAAGACCATACTACCCTAGAGGAATCTACCATACAAGATTTGATGATGCCTTCGCATACACGTCCTTATCATCCACATAATCCCTTTCGGGCAAACACAAATAATTCATCACATTGTCCTAATCAAAGATGATAATCAAGATCCTAATTGAAGGGTTCTACAGAAACTATATGCAAAGGCCGGGTTTTAGTCTCATAAAGGGTCCATTAGCAAGCCAAGGGTTCTATATACTGCACGCGGTACAAGGCTAACGGTGACTACATGCTACTAAAGTTTCTTGACAAATAAAGGAAAGGGGGCCCTCTACCGACAAGGCAATGGTCTCAAGCAGTCGCAGTGAAAGAACAATGCAAGTGCAAATACAAGCAGAAACAACACGATTATCGAATTAATAACAAGGATATTTATTGGCTCAAGTCAAACCCTCGAAGAACAAGAAACCATCGGTTTCATGTTCAAATTCCTAGCAGAGTCACTAGATTGTGGACCATGCGAGTTGAGAGGGGGGGGGGGAGGGTTCTGGCGTTCCTTGACAGTGTCCCGGGATGGATCCAAGGAGCACACTTCAAGGAACTAGAACTTCCTCACACGGTTCTAGAGATAAAGAGTCGCCGCCTAATTTTTATCAAGAATTAGGAAATCCAAGTTTGACTCGCCCAAAATTGAATAAGGTTACTCGCCTTTCATTACCAGAAACTAGGTTTGGGGGTCTTGGTATGAGAGGGGAAGGAGCTCAAGCAGGACTAAAGCACCCCCTTCTTGCCCTACCGAACGGTAGTCCTTGATTCAAAATATCCTTGTTCTTAATTCATAATTGGTGTTGTTTCCTCAAATATACTAGATAATATATACATGTCAAAAGGGAACATCTAATGAAAATTATTTCAAGAGATTAAATCAAATAGCAATCGGAAGCACATGCAATACAAGAGAGAGGTATACTGACAGTGGCTAGTCCCGCCTGGGACTGATGCAAATAAAAGAGACGTGTCATGATATGCAAGAAGAAACGAGAAGACTTACATTGGGTTGACTCAAGCGGAGTCGCAAAAAGCAAAAGAAAATAAACGTGGAATGCAATCATGCAACAATCCTAGATAAGATGTCTCTAACATATAAGCATATAAACGGGAACTATCCTAAAGGATTTGTGTCGTTGAAAACAAAGTTGTAAATCTAGAAATATTCTAAGAGAAAGGATAGAGATAGTACACGATACATGGGCACTAAGCCACATATAGACGAGGCAAGCTCACAAATCGAGGTTCAAATCCATGGCGTTCAATTCTCTGTACAAAGACACCAAGGAATACCCAAGCATTGCAAAAATACAAGCAAACAAATGATATGCATGAAAAATAAGGAAAATATGTCGTCAATCAAATTTCCAGATTCAACAACCTCTAATGAATCCTATCAAAAGTGGTCTTAAACATAAGCTGAGTTAAAACCCTTTTCATAGAAAGTTAGATACATGTCTTAGGGAACTTCTCCAAAAAGTAGGACTTCATTATCATTCTTGAAGTTTGAGATATAAAAGTTTTGGGAACAGTGGATCAGGACTGTCCACTGTTCTTGTAAAAATCATAATTAATTCTACAAATATCATGTGAAGCTCTATTTGGTATCAAAAGAATCTTATTCCATTGTAGCTTATGACAAAAATAATCCCATGGACATGTCATGATCCTAAGATTACTGAAAAGTTATTTTAAACAAACTCTGTTATTCTGGAAAGTTGGTATCATTTGACAAAGGAATGCAAGACATAATAGAAGTTCATGAATCATGTTAATCAAGTTGATCTAAGCTTTTAATCTCTCATCCATTTATCCTATATGATTTCTTAACCATGTTTTATTCATCAATTATTGTTGAATGATCAAGGTATGACCATTTTGTATACATAATCATGATTGTAGTTAAACTTAAAAAATTCCAGAATAGTTGTATCAACTTCAAACGCTTAGAAAACGATCTTAACTCGATCGTATGCTCATGATTTTATATCAGCATATAGATACATGAGTTAGGAATCATCCCTAAAAAGTGGATCATCGATGACTATCATAGATTTTCTGAAATTCAAATACAAAGAGACTATGTTCAAATCTGTCAACCGATTTCTCAACAATTTCTAAAAATAGCACATGGATCCTAATGATTCTCAAAGCGGATCGAATGAAAACTAATTCATCAAAGTTTACCCAAAAAATTTGAAATCCATCAAACTATGGGTTTTGATGGACCAAATCTTATGGGCAAAACCAATCTGTTGTGCTGAATTTTGACTAGTTCATTTTGAAGTGTGAGAAAAACATCTTAGGTGCTGGTTGAAGCTTATTAAGAAATCAAACTCATAGATCAACTTAATTATCATGATTCCCAATCAATTTAGCCCTTAAGTTCTATGAAGAACTATAGATCTTGGATCAAAGGGACATACAAATATCCTATTGGAGATGAAATTCAATAGGAATTCTAAGTTATAGGAATGATCAAGAGAAAAGTATGAACATAAGAATCACCCTTCTCATAGATCATACTTCCAAACCATCATAGAATTCAAAATTGATAGATATATATATATAATCATGTATGCATGGATCTAAACTAAATAGAAGAATGAAATCAAAATTGAAAATTAAAAGTGAAAATCAATCTCTAATTAAGAATTATCAACAAAATCAAAAGAGACTTGGATTTAGCTATGTGAGTGTGTGAAGAACAAGAGAGAAAGAAGATGAGTGTTCTAATAAATAAAACTAAACTAAACTAGATCCAAGTCTTATAGATCTATATATATAATTAGGAATTAGAGATAAATGGTAATGTCTATCTCTTGGAGGATTCTCAATTATGCAATAAAAGTTTATTTGAAGGATCTTCTTCTTTAAGTGTTCTTCAAGTTCTTCAAGCACTCATCCATGGAAGTTAAGGGGGGCAATTGAATTCCAGTTCTCCTAATCTAATTATCTTCAGATTAGTTTTATGGAAATTTAATTCATAATTCACTTCTTCTCTCTAGAAATCTCTCTTGAATTATAAGTATATACTTACATATCTTGTAAGTATATTCACTTGTATTCTTTACTCTCCTCTTGTATATTCTCTTGTATGTACTTGTGTATACTCTCTTATGTCTCAAAGATGATATCATATGGATCTATATAGAGTTTTGAAAACTTAACTCCTAAGTTTCAGGGTTAAAACAGGATTTTCAGAGATCAGAAAAGGGTTAAAATGGTCATTTCAGTGCATAAACGCAGTTTCCTGGCAATTTCCTTGCAGTGGGAACCTCCTGGAAGGGTCTTGAACTAGAAAAACACGATGGAGAACACAACTTGTAGGTAGCGGTTATGTTGGGAGCTGCCACCCCACTTTCTCAAAATTACCACTTATTATTCCTCTCCCTCTGGTTGCCCACAAGCCCTGTTTCAAGTTTCATGTGTACTGCTTTTCCAGATTTTTGTAAAAATGATTTTTGGTGTCTGAAATCATCCGTTTATGTATCGTTGGAAAGCTGTCGAGTTGGATTTTTGTAAAAAAATATTCCAGGAGGTTTTGAAATGAGAATTGAAGTTCAATTGAAGTCTGGAAGTCCTCTAGAACTTTCGTAATCTTTTTGAAATCAAACGACTTCTTTTCCAAAATTGCTTTTCAATGCGCATCGATTTCGAACTTTTCTTTAAAATTGAATCTCTAGATACCTAGAATACTGTGTTTAGAACACTTCGTGTTCATATAACCCTAAGTGAATATGAATTCTGAGAGACAATTTTGACAAAATCGGGATTTATGCATGGAAAAGGGCTTTTCTGAACTTGAAGTCACTTCTCAAAGTTCGATCTTTCGATTGTGTGGAATCCAGTACCTTCCATGGGGTACTTTTCATCATCGAATCCTCTAAGACATTGTCCACCCTAAATCCTATTAGTGTGATCAAAATTGGGTGTCTACACCAGGTTTGGGAGAAAGAAGGTAAGAGAATAGAGAAAAACACAAAAACAAAACCCCTCGCGCGAGCGGGCTACGCGAGCGACCTTCACGCGTGCGAGTCCCTCTGCGAGGTAGATCTGAGACCGCTTTTAAGTTTCATAAAGAAAACTTTCTAAGGCAAAAAACCGCACGAGTGGGCCGCTAGGGCGATATTCTCGCGCGTGCGATCCCATTCGCGATCTAAATCTAAGGGTATATATAAAATGTTTGAAAAAAATTTTATAAGGTGAAATCTCGAGCGAGCGACATGTCACGCGATCGGGTCACGCGCGCGACATGTTCTCTTTCTCTTTTCTCATCCTTTTAATGTGAATAAGTTCAAAATAAATTGACCCCGACCCCCAAACCTGTCCAAAATGACCAAAATTGACTCAAAACTGACCCAAAATGACCGAAGAGTATACAAAAATGAGAAAACAGAATGATAAAAGCTTAGATTGCCTCCCAAGAAGCACTGTCTTTTATGTCTTCAACTAGACCATTCTAGCTCAAGACTCCTGGAGGTCGAAACTCAGTCTTTGTACCGTTGAAGATATTAGGGATACTCCAGTGGAAAACAAAAATAATGTCATTATTTGTTAACTCGATCGACGGTTCTCCCTGATTATGTTCATATCGATTTCTCACCTTCCGAGTAAATTCATCATTAGGATCTAGGTTATTAGGATCTTTCTATTCATTGTGCATTATCTCCTTCCCTTTATTCATGTTTATTATGTTATTAGGTCCATTAGCTTGTCTAACCTCTCTCTCCGCCACACAAGGGTAATCGTCATCATTAGGAGGTTGATCAACGGCGGGCTTTCAACAACTTCTTCTTCTCGAGTAGTCATCCTAGTCAAAACAACATTTATATGCTCACTAGTACCACCCATCTCGTATTGTCCCTTAGGTTTTAGAATAGGTTGACTTGGCAAATTACTCTCGGTCAAATGGTTTAGTGTGTTAGCTATTTGTCCCACTTGGGACTTCAGCTTTGCAATGGACTGTGTGTGAGAGTGTACTAACTGGATCACCGAACCAAAACTTTCAAGTGAGGTCAACTCTTTCTCCTCAAATACATTATTACGTGGAGGTGGAGAAGGCGGAGGGTTGGGTTGTGTATATTGATATTGTTAAGACTGATGTTGCCATGCATTGGGAAAGTTAGTTTCAATTTAAGGTCTTTTGCAGGAATATAGACCCTCATTATTTTGAGATCGCCACCCAAAATTAGGGTGACTTCTCCATGGCACATCGTAATTAAATCTTGAAGGGTTGTGAGCATTTCATGGGATTTGTTGAATAGAGTTAATGTGTTGCTCGACAAACTTCGGGAATTGAGAGGCAGAATGACATGCAAAGATATTATGAGAAGGTTCAGAACAGAATGCGCATACTTCGGAAGGAGGTAGACTGGACATATGGCCCATCCTCATAAGTTGGTCAACTTTTTTAGATAGTTCTTGTATTTCGATTGAATGACTTGACTCGAAATGCTCCTCTCGCTTGGGTTTAGGTGGAAGACACCCCTCAGGACGGACGGACATGGCTTGGTGCATGGAGTTTTCGTTTAATGTTTCAAAAATTTACCAGACCTCGTCGGCACTTTTGTGAAGAAATGTTCCAACACAAACAGCATCGACTGTGTTACGGATAGAGGGAATAAGTGCCTCGTAAAAGATTTGCACCAACTACCACTTAGGGATTTGATGATGAGGGCAAGAGCGTAAAAGTTCTTTAAACTGTTCCCTCGTATCGTAAAGTGTTTCACCATCTTGCATCATGAAATTCATTATAGATTTTTGAATTTAATTTGTATGCGTAATAGGGAATTTTTTTTTATAAGAACGCATCCCATGTTTTGATAGTGTTTGGCTCAAGAGAATGGAGCCAATACTTAGCTTTATCTTTTAAAGAAAACGGGAAAAGGCGCAATTTTAACTCATCATCAGTTAAATTTTGTATTTTCAAGGTCGCACAAATATCTTGAAATTCTCCTAAATGGTGATATGGGTCCTCTTTAACACGACCATGGAATGAAGGGAGTAACGCGATGGTAGATGAATTAATCTCAAAGTGAGATGCTGTCAGCTCTGGTAACTCTATGCATGCTTGTGGCGTGTAAGGCGTAGGAATGAAATAGTCTTTTAGCGAAGGAGGTTATTTCCGTTATTTCCGTTGTTTTCAAAGTCATCCATTGGAATAGGTTTGATGTTAATAGTTCTAGTTTTTCTTAAACGTTTAAGGGTACTTTGAATTTTGGCCTGAAATAACGACGACGGTTTCGGAGTCGATTTGGCATCTAATATCAACCGAGCTCTAGAAGCTTGGGTTGAGGACACACTGAATCTTAGGGTATGTTCAAGTTCAGGATCGAAAGAATGTAGTTCGGGTTTACTTCAACGCGTACCAAACATAAACTAAAAAACGACACTAAGATAAAGACTGACTCAACCAAATAAGAGAATAAACTACGCAAATACCTAAACAGGCACACAACACTACTATGATGCATGCAACTATCTTGTTATGCAGTGATTCGCGTCAAATCCCAGTGCCCTGGGTTTCCTAGCTAATGCATGTGCAAATCACCCCTAAACTAATGCAAATAGAGCGTCTCAGCGCCCTGACTTACAGTGGTTTGACGCAAGTTTTAAAGGAAGCGATTTACTTGTATTCTTGCTTTTTTTTTTTACATTTTTTTTATTCGCATACTCTCCTTTGATGTGCAAAGCTCTTCCACTCCAAAATGCTAGAATTTGATGACTCGAGAAACTAAAAAACAAAAGGAAAAAGTTAGTGACTCAAAACAAAGACAATAAGAAAAAGAAAACCTAATATAACATTTACGAATTAACTAAACTAAGATTCTATAACTAAAGGTAGTAACTTGCAATCCCCGGTAACGGCGCCAAAAATTGATCTTGTCAAAATCAAGATAAAAAGTATACTCTACTTTAAAAGATTTGTAGTGTGGAAGTAGAGGTCGAACCCACAGAGATTGAAATACTAAAGCACTTTAATTTTAAAACCTAAACCTAGTTAATTAAGAAAACAGGATTTTGATTTTGATTTTGATTTTAATTAAACTAAAAACGAGGAAAATAAATCTACACTATGAAAGCGATTAAAGATTGTTTTGATAAATAAGTGTATTGAACCTAGGATTGCAAATCCACCACTAGCTTCATAATAAGGGTATCTATGCATTCAATTAGCTTATTACATTGGATGATAATGGAGAATTGTAGCTACAAGCCCAATTCCTCCATCAAGAAGATAACTACAATTCAAGCATCAACATAATTCATCTTTGGTTGGCACGGAGTGTCACACACTAAACTAGGATTGCGGCACACTCCGTCTTCCCTAGGTATGAACTATTCGACTACTTGATATCACAATTCAAATAAGCACCATTACATGTAAATAATCCATACAAGCACAGCAAATATAGATCATTAAGCACATCACATTCAAAATAGATCTAAGACAAGAATAAACTTTGAAAGTAATGATTTAATCAATAGAAGTTCGATTTTATTATAAAAAATCCTCTAAACATGTAATCATCACCCATACATAATAAATCTAAAAGAAAAGCATGAAATACACCCTATTACTTGGCTAGGGTTTCATTGAAACCCTATATCTAGGTCTAAGCGGCCATAGAAGCTATGAACGACAAGAGGTTGATGAAGGAGGCCAGGGGAATCCTTGGTCTTCTTCTTCTTCTCCTTGCTTTTTCCTCTTTAATGGATGAAGTTTTAGTTTTACTTAAAAGAGCATATATATATATATAGATTTGGAGCAAGTTTTGGAAGCTTTCCTAAACCTAATCGCACTAAAACTGCTTTATTTACGTTTCTGGAAGTATTTAACCAATTTCGTTCGCATAGAGCTCTTCAATACATCAAAATACGCATTTTTGACTTTTTTGTACGGGTCTCTTGCGCAGGGCGCTCCCGCGCGATCCCCAAAATTGCGCGAGTGGGCCACTCCAGTGAGATGCTATTTTTCAGCTTTTTAAAGATTTTTTCAACTTTCTGCACCGATTGTAGAATTGCTATAACTTTTGATTCGAACCTCGGATTGACTTGTCGTTTGTGGCCACGCGTCCGTAACTCGAAGATCTACACTTTGTATCTCTAGAGAAATTTCTCAAATTCAAAGTCTTCATGGTCAAAAAGACAATTTTCTAAGGCTGCTACTATATTTAGCTTTCCCCGGAATCAACTTTTGAGCCCAGAATGACTTCCAAAGCCACTAATCATTGGATTTTTGTGCATTTTCAAGTCAAATCTCCAAAACCTACAAAATATAAAATACTTATTAAAAAACAACTAATAACTAAATGAAATGGGCTAACAAAGCGTAACTTTAGGACTATAAACGGGAACTATTATCGCCGATCATATGTGTCATGAGATGATTGTTTTAATCCTTAAGTATCATAGTAAGTAATTTGTGTATGTATGAGATACATACACGGGAGATACGAATTACTATTCTTTTATACTTAGAACTTGTCACAGTGGATGATGAGTCTGGATATCTCATCAGGTATACACTGTGGCATGATTAACTACCATTATATAAAGTGATGAATCTCAATCGCTAGAGTATGAGACTCTTAGTTAATATGCTAATGCTTATAGTGCATTAACGAACCATGAGTTTTCCTATCAACACTTAAAATTGTCATCAGTCGATAGGAACTCATAACTTGTACAAGGTACGAGTTCTTAATCTTGAGACGATTATGGACACAGACTGTGGGCATGACTACTTTGACTTACCAATCAGTGAGGTCTTAAAGATCAACACTTGGGTATCTTGGGTATATCATGTTCATAGGGTTGTGAACATATATTATCAAGATAGAATCTACCCTCTGATAAAGAGTAAGCATTCCCTTGAGAATGTCACCAAGTTGATTACTGAGGACTGCAGTATTGTTGATAAGTAGTTGTCAACATGTTTGGTAATCATGAGAAGGTGGATGAAACTGAAGGTATGGAAGAGGTAATCATCATTCAGGTTGACAGTAACCATTTATCTGAATACCTAAATATGATTACGAATGTTGACAGTAGGGGACATTAGTACACTTGTACAAGTTTAGTTATCGCTTCAGATATGTTCTTTTGCATTGGAGTGCAGTTATCGTTTTATAGTGGAGTAAACGTTAACTGATTAGTTAGTTGATTTGCTGATCAAAGAATATGTTCATGAGAATTAATAACTAATTTGAGCTAACAATAAAGAACCAATTGATTGGTATGATAATCGATTGGTGTGCAGCCAATTGATTGGTATGGTAATCGATTGGTAAGGCAATCGATTGCCATTTATGGCAATTGATTGGACCTTAGGTTGGTGGAAATACTTATAAATAGGAGACCTACATCCAGAATATGTTAACTCGTTAGGTCTCCAGATACTATTTTATAATATTTCTATAGCCTTTTCTCTCTCTAATTGAACTCCCACAAGTTCTAGTCTTTGCAATAGCATCCAACAGAGACATAGGAGTGAAGATCATCTAGAGGAAGCTGCTGGATTTTCTGAGAAGAAGATTCAAGCAAAGTTTGATCATATTCTGAATTGGGTTCAAGACCTAAAGGTTCTCTTCTTCTCTAACATGTTGCTAGATTTACATGAGTAGTAGATTCTGAGATTCAAAAACTTTTGAAACTTATTAACCACTGCAAATTCTATTTTTCATAACATAATTCCTTCAATTGGTATCCGAGCCTTACTTAAAATCAAGTAACATGTTTGGGAAGTCTAGATGTGATTGCATATGTAGTTTTAGTTGTTTTATAAAACTGTAATTGCATAAACGTGTTTTTATGATCGTTTTGATTATAAAAACATATCTGTAAGATTCTGTATCAAAAGGGTGCCAATCGACTACCTTCTACTGGCAATCAATTAGTGTCCAGGCAATCGATTGGGAATTGATCCAATCATTTGCAATAGATCTAGATTAGACAATTGATTGTTGTGTGATGCAATCGATACACAGCAATCGATTGGCATTGATCTAGGGTAGCAATCGATTGGTGTATAGATCCAATCAATTGCCACTATTTTAATCCAGAGTATGTTCTTTGAAAATTTTATAAGTCTAATAATGTTTTATAAACCGTTTCTGAAATTTTAAAATTTTCCTTACTGTTTTCATCCAATCGATTGGGGTTTAGATCCAATCGATTGGTATAAGCAATCGATTAGCATTAATGTCAATCGATTGGGTTGGATAGAGAACATGTTTTACTGTTTTATAAGACTAAAGTGTTCATGAATCTAGTTTGTAAATTATGCATGTCATCTAGGACTTCCAGCTAGTATATTGTTGTACATATATGCATGGATGTATGTATATCTAACCTTTGTAGCTAGCTTAAGACCGCTGTCTCCCATAGCACCAAGATCAATTTTAAATTTTGCATTTGATATGTGATTGGTGTGTTTTATTTATGGTTTGGTTTTAAGGCATATGTTGAGGGGCGCTACGACTTCATTCCTACGAAAAGGAGAGTCGCACAGGTTTTCCAAGCCTTTTGTTTTTTGTTTTTTTTTTTTTTTTGCTTTCCTAGATCAATTGTAAACCTCGAAAGAGGTAAAGGACAAATGTAATATCTAGATAGTCCATGAAGATGGAACGAGAAGCTGTTGTCCATGAAGATGGAGCCGGAGGCAATCAAATCAAGAGATGGATCTATGAAGATAGAGCCATGGGAGATAGACGCATTTCATATATCTTTATTTTATTTTAGTTTTTTGTTTTATATGCTCGTTTGTGATTAGAATTTCATTATATTATTGTTGCATACATACAAAACAAGTTTTCTAAAATAAAATTCAAAAGTAGTCTTCAACACATTAGTAAACATTGGATGTTTATGAGTAATGTGAAGAGACAATTTTTTCTGAAAAGAAAATCCTTAATCAATAAATCTAGTGGGATAGGGACTTATTATTATAACTCCCAAGTTCTTCCATTAACGGTTCACTATAAGATGAGTAGTGCATTCTGTGTCACCTCGCCAGGGATGATCATTCCATGAGGAGGGTACACTACTCATTGGTTACTAGATGTGAACTTACTACGGATAAGATTAGTCAGACGTGTTAGAGGATGACCACCACACAGAGGCACTGCTTGAGGCGGTTGTGATTGGATCTTAGTTAATGGTACACACTAGCTAAGCTATGAATAAGGGATCCCACATGGGGCATCATTCAGAACTTAGAGATCAAAATGGTTTGGGAGTCATGACCTATTTTGCAAGAGTTGCATAGCGGACAAGTCATGATTAATCAAGAGATCGAAAATTGACCACCACATGGAGGCTTTATTCTTTTGTCTTGATATTCCGGCAACTTTGTTATTTAATAAAAGTTTTGAGGATTCTTTTATTTTATACTATCTAATTTCTGATATCCATATTTATTGTGTCTGTTTTTGTTTTCAGTATTCATCGTGTCTTCTACTTTCAGTCCACTTGCTACTATACTTACTCAAAACAAATTAACTAGAAACAACTTTATTGAATAGAAACGAAACTTAGATATTGTTCTTACTGCAAAGGATCATATATATGTCCTCACGAACCCTTGCCCAGTTGAATCTGTGGAAAATGCTATAGCTGCTGACAGATGCAAGTTCGACGAGTGGAAGAAGTCCAATGGGATGGCTCGTTGCTATATATTGGCCTCTATGCTAGTATGTTGCAACACTAATTCCAGTAGAATGATTCCTCAAGTGCCATCATGACTTCCCTAAAAGAAATGTTTAGGGAGCATGGTAGACCTGCCAAGAAGATCGTCGTGCAGAAAATCATGAGTACAAAAATGTTGGAAGGAACTCCAGTCAGAGAGCACATTTTAAAAATGATCGGTTATTTAAATGAACTGGAGACTCTGGGTGCCAATAGTGATGCACAGACCCAAGTTGACATGATCGTTAATTCGGTGTCACCATCATTCGCTCAATTCAAACTAAATTACAATATGAATCAAATGAATTTCTCTATAAGCGAACTGATGAGCTCTCTTCAAAAAGCAGAGTGGGTGATCAAACCTGGGGGCAACATTTTAAATGTTGAAAAAGGCACTTCTTCTCGATCTGCCCGAAAAGGCAAAAAAGGGACGAAGAAGGCTGGCACTGGTGGTCCAAGTGTTGGACGAGTTCGAAAGATTGCAAAATCTAAGGGTAAAGAAAAGGGCAAAGGGAAGGGAGGTGGTTAGGGAAAAGAAAAGTGTTTCCAATGCGGGGATAAAGGCTACTAGAAAAGGAACTGTCTGGAATTCTTAGCTACAAGAGTTCAAGGTATGATCGAATCACATGTGATTGAAGTAAGTTTTATAATGGATACTTCGAACCCTTAGTCCATTGATTCTGGTGCGACTAACCATATCTGTAATTTATTGCAGGGGTTCAGATCAACCAGGAGGTCCAGTGTGGAGAGATCATACTGACTCTACATTCTAGCACAACTGTATCTGCAATTGCTATAAGAGTAGTAGTTTTAGAATTTTTAGAAAATAAGACTTTGATTTTATCAGATGTACTTTACATCCCTTTAATGAGATGTAATTTAATTTTAGTTTCAGAACTTTCTAATAAAAATTGTTTTTTCTCTTTACGAACTGAAGTTATGATCAAAAGAAATGGTTCTTTTGGGTGTTCTGATATTAACTCAAATGGTTTGTATGTGATCACTCCAATTATTTCTAAAGACTCTAACATGGAACTTAATAGCTCAGTGGTAACTATACCATCTAAAAGAAAGGAGCCTTCCACTAATCCAACAAGGCTTTGGCACATGAGGCTTGGCCATATCAATCTAAATAGGATAAACAGACTAGTCAAAGAAGGGATTTAGGCGATTTGGTTCTCGAACCAATGGAAGTCTGTGAGTCATGTTTAGAGGGTAAAATGACCAAAAGGCCCTTTCTTGCAAAGGGCAAAAGAACCAATGCATTATTGGAATTAGTTCATACTATGTATGTGGACCAATAAATATTAGAGCTTAGGGTGGTTATGAGTATTTCATTACATTTACTAATGACCACTCTAGGTATGGATATGTGTACCTAATGCAGCACAAGCCTGAAGCCTTTGAAAAGGTCAAAGAGTTTAAGGTTGAGGTGGAGAAGCAATTAGACACACATATCAAGATCATTCAATCTGATCGAGGTGGAGAGTACCTCTCTAATGAGTTTATTGATCATCTCGTACAGAATGGGATTATATCACAACTGACTGCACCTAGTACACCTCATCAGAACGGTGTAGCAGAGATAAGGAACTGAACTCTTTTAGACATGACAAGGTCAATGATCAATTATTCAGAGTTGCCATTATTTCTTTGGGGTTATGCTTTGGAAACCTCTGCGTATATACTAATCTAGTTCCAAGCAAATCTATTCCTAAGACACCATGGGAGATGTGAATTGGACACAAGCCCTCTTTGCAACATCTTCGAATATGGGGGTGTCCATCATATGTGCTAAAATGAAAGACGAGCAAATTAGAATCACAATAAAAAAAGTATGCTACTTTACAGGGTATCCAAAGGGTACTTATGGTTAGTATTTTTATGATTCGAGATAACAGAAAGTGTTTTTGTCAATACAAATGTTATTTTCCTGGAGGATGATTATATCATGAACCATAAACCTAAAGGAAGGATAGATCTGAGAGAGGAAGAAGGAGAGCCCTTGGTCCCACCTATAGATTAGAACAATAAGAGACAAGAAAATACTGAATCTTCACCCATTTCTACCCCGGTACCTCATCGTAGTGAGAGAATTATCAACCAACCTGATAGATATATGTTCTTAGGAGAAGTTTTTGAAACTGTCTCCATAGAATCTGGTTCTGATCTTGCCACATACGATGAGGTAATGGATGATGTTGATTCAGCTCATTGGGTTAAAGTAATGAAGGCTGAATTGGAGTCTATGGATTCCAATCAGGTCTGGGATCTTGTAGAACTTCCTGCCAATATTAAACCCATTGGTTGTAAGTGGGTCTACAAGAGAAAAAAAGGATCTAATGGAAAGGTTGAGACCTTTAAGGTCAGGCTTGTAGCGAAAGGTTATACTCAAAGAGAGGGCATTGACTATGAGGAAAGCTTCTCGCTGGTAGCCATGCTCAAATCCATCAGAATGCTCTTATCCACTGCTGCATGCCTAGATTATGAGATCTGGCAAATGGATGTCAAGACTGCATTCTTGAATGGCAATCTTGAGGAGGACATCTACATGCAACAACCAAAAGGGTTCTTAGCTAGCAGAAAAGGTAACTTGGTATGCAAGCTGCAAAAGTCCATTTATGGGCTTAAGCAGGCATCCAGAAGTTGGAACATTCGTTTTGACTAAGCGATCAAGTCATTTGGTTTCATACAGAATCTGGATGAACCTTGTTTATACAAGAAATGTGAAGGTAAGGTGGTGGCTTTTCTTGTACTTTATGTTGATGACATTCTACTCATCAGGAATGACATAGCGACATTGTCAACAATCAAAGTTTGGCTAGCTAGTACTTTTGATATGAAGGATCTAGGAGAGGCTAGCTATATCCTTGGGATAAAGTTCTCTCGAGATCATAAGCGAAAGATAATGGGATTATCTCAAGCTAGTTATATCGAGAAGTACTAACTAGGTTTTCTATGGATAATTCAAAGAAAGGTTTTTTTACCTTTTAGGCATGGTTTAGCATTCTCCAAGGACCAGTGTCCTAAGACACAAAAGGAGAGGAATTGTATGGCAGGAATTCCCTATGCCTTGGCAGTGGGAAGTCTCATATATGTGATGTTATACACTAGACCAGATATCTACTTTGCCATTGGCATAGTCAGCAGGTATCAGTCGAATCTAGGTCCAGAGCACTGGACAGCCGTTAAGCAGATTCTTAAGTACTTGAGAAGGACTAAAGATTACATGCTTATGTATGACTATGATGAGTTGATTCCAGTGGGATACATTGACTCAGACTTTATGTTAGATAAAGATTCGAGGATGTCACACCCATCCCGGGAATTTCATTATTTAAAATTGCATATTTGAAATGTTGAGATTATTAATGTTGATTAATAATCGAGATGAGGTTGACTGTGGGTCAACGGAGCATGTCAAGTAAGGACACGAGGATTTGATAATCCATGAGGCATTAATATGAGTAATTGACATTTATGTGCATTAGATGTTATTTTGACTTTATCTAGCATTTTGATGAATAGTAATTATACTTGTTTTGTATAACTCCTGGTAGTTTCGATCCCGTTTTAGATCGTTTTGAATATTGTGGTGAGAACGTGAGTGATATGTTACATAAAAGGTAGGTTATCTAGAAATTCCACAGAATTTAGTTTTCGGATGTAATTTCAAACCCAAACGAAACTTAGACGAAAACTTTTATAATTTTTAGTTTTCACTCGTGAAATGATAAAATGGACGTGTGCGACGCTTTAGGAGATAATTAGAAGTTTTGAGAACTCGTGGGGAGGTAAATGTAATTCCCGAGAGTTGTGCCTATAAATAGACAACTTGAGATATTTTGGCATAATATCCAAAATCTAAATCTTAGAGAGAGAGAGAGAGAGAAAAAAAAAAGAGATTTATTTCCTACGAGCTTTGTGACGCCGATCGACGACCGTTCGTCTGTCAGTTTTCAACCAGATTTCGTATTTGAACTCCTTGAGGTAAGATCTACATTTTGATACCTCTTAGGCCTTGTTTGGCTAAGTTTTCATAAAATCTAATTTCTAGAAATTTGAGGAAACACCTATAAACTTGTAGGAATCGCTTATAATCGGAGATCCGACATTTAATCGGGCCTCTAGTACTTCCCTTAAAGTTTGAGAGAAATCGCACGAGGTATGAAGTTCTAACCTATGTTATATAGGGAATATACATGTTTTGATTTTCAACGATGAAATTGTGATCCGACTTCATGTGTTAATTATAGGCCCGTTAATTATGCACGCGCTTATCTGTGAAAAGCATGTCTAATTTTACGCGAGTACGTTGAATTGATTATGTGGGTCAAAGGGGGGATTTATACAAATTCATTCTGGAGTAAGCTTCTCGATGTTTGACAATTTAGTAGCGACGGCTACTATGCATGGTTTAAGACTTGGACTTGCCATGGCACTGGGAGATGCAATGGTTGTCGACTTGGACTAGTCATGGGCATTGCGGTTTAAGATTTGTACTTGCCGCAATAGAATGAATGCATATTTTTCTCCCTAGAGACTATTTGATGTGATTTATGATATTAAAGAATGTTGTGCCATATATGCATATGTTAGAATTTGTGCACTCAGCATATAGCTGAGTAGTGGAGCTTTACTCTATTATAGGTGAATAGAAGAGAGGAAAGAAGAAACGCGAAGAGTGAGGCTGATGAGAAGACAGGAGCACTCTTGTAGATGATTTTGTTGTCCTTTACGAATGTTGTAATAGGAACTTGAATTCATAATCTATTGTAATTGAATCTTGAAAAGGACTAGTAGTGTAGAAATCTGTAGTAGGACTCCTATATCTGTCTAGGAAATCATTGCATCATAGTGATGGATGTGTTGGTTTTGAGGTTGGAATCATAAGTGTTTAAAGCTTCAGAATGCTTGTAACTGAAGTAAAACAGTCGACTAATTTCCAGGAAACAGTCGACTGGAGGCCTGTTTGATCTAGCCACTATCCTAATGTATTGAGACACAATCGACTGGGTCCCCGACACAGTCGACTAGATCTTGATTTTTAATTTGGATCTTCTTGCTCAGTCGACTGGGAAGCATCAGTCGACTGAGAATTTGAGACCCTAGTCAACTGGGTCCCCGACACAGTTGACTGGACAATCTTGAGAAATTACAAGCTCTTTGTAGCTTGCATTTTCAGTCGACCGGACCTATGATCAATCGACTGGACAATCTGCTGAGATTTTTGGCTCTCTACATCTTGCATTTCCAGTCAACCGGACCTATGATCAGTCGACTAGATTGCTGTTTTCAAACATTATGTTTCTTTAAGTGTTTTCAAACGCGCCAAACTTTTATAACTCCAATTTTCATGAATTTTACTTATGTTTTCTACTACAATTTACTTTAATGGAACTAGATAAGCCTTGGTGGTGTGCCACGTGTCCTATTTCTGTGCGTAGCAGGATGGGTTGTGACAGAGGAAGTCAACGTCCGAACATCTCTTTCCCTCGGATGTGGTGCAGTTAGTTGGAGGAGCATTAAGCATAAATGCATTGTAGACTCAACTACGAAAGTTGAGTATGTGGCTGCTTGTGAAGCCGTAAAGGAAGCTGTTTGGCTCAAGAAGTTACTTATGGAACTCGTGTTGGGTTTGTGCCCTCAAACCATTTCTTTATGTATAAGACATTGACATTTTAATATATGGATATCATCTTTACATTTTATTATATATGTTTCTTTCATGAGATGTAGTAAGTAATTCGTGTATGTATGAGATGCATACAAGTGAGATACGAATTATTATTCATTGATACTTTGAATTTGTCATAGTGGATGATGAGACTGGATATCTCATCAGGTTTACACTGTAGCATAATTAACTACCATTAGATGGAGTGATGAATTTCAATCACTAGAGTTTAACTCTTGGTTAATATGCTAGTGCTTGTAGTGCATTGACAGACCTGAGCTTTCCTATTGATGCTTAAGGCTGTCAACGGTCAATAGGAACTCATAACTTGTATAAGGTACGTGTTCTTAATCTTGAGATGATTATGAACACAGACTATGGATATGACTGCTTTGACTTACCAATCAGTGAGGTCTTAAAGATCAATACCTGGGTATCTTGGGTATATCATGTTCATAGGGTTGTGAACATATATTGTCAAGATAGAATCTACCCTCTGATTCAGAGTAAGCATTCCCTTGAGAATGTCACCAAGTTGATTACTGAGATTTGCAGTCTTGTTGATAAGTAGTTGTCAACATGTTTGGTAATCATGAGAGGTGAATGGGACTCAAGGAATACGAGAAATAATCATGATTCGGTTTGACAGTGACAGTTATCTGACTACCTAAATATGATTACGATTGCAGATGATAGAGGGACATTAGTACACCATACTAGTCTAGTTATCACTTCGGATAAATTCTTTTGCGTTGGAGTTTAGTTATCGTTTTATAGTGGAGTAAACGTTAACTGATCAATTGGTAAGTTTGCTGATCAAAGAGTTTGGTCATGGGTATTAACAACTGGTCTGAGCCAACAATAAAGAGCCTAGGAGGTCCCACTCTTAGCTCTGCTAGGATGCTTGTAAAGGCACATGAGTATCTTGTCAAGACGGGTTCGATCAATCGAAGTAGTCTCAATTGATTGAAGTCTAGACAGGTTCGATCGACCGAAGGTAGTTCAATGGATCGAATCTTTAATTGATCGAAGCCACTTCGATCGCTTGCAAGTTAAGTCAGTTCTGGGAATCTATAAATAGGGCAGCTGCGTCCAGAAATCAGAGTTCATCGTTTTATTATACCAGAAGCTGCAGAAACTGTTTTAGGATTCCCAAACCTTCTTATCCTCCCCGTTAGAGTTCTCACCAACTCTAGCCTCTCCAGAAGCATCCATAGGAGTCATAAGAGTGAAGACAACCTAGTGGAGGTTGCTGCACCATCAATAAGTTACAAATTTTAGAATTGGGTTCAAGACACAAAGGTATAATCTCTTGTCCCCTTCTTGTACGCATCTATAGAGTTAACGAGTAGTAGATTCGGGCTACCAATAAGTTTTTGTAACTTAACTTTTACGCTGCTTGTTTAAAAATAATTTTAAACCTAACTTTTCCTTCAATTGGTATCAGAGCCTCGCTTGTTTGGATCGATAGATGCTTTTTGGAACACTAGTTTTGATTTGCATATTAATTTTAGGACTGTTTTGAAACTGCATCGTCACAGATCTATTTCAATAGTGTTTACGCAGTAGAATACAAGTCTGTGATGGCATTGGATTCATGACGGATTCGATCGATTGAAGTGGTTTCGATCGATCAAAACTCTCAGTTCTAAAGCGATCGAACAGTGTTCGATCGATCGAGACTGAATCTCCGTCCAAGAGTTCTGTTCGCAGTTTTAAAAGGTTTTAAAAATATATACTTTAATTTTTTATTATTCTGTAAAATTTTCCAATCATTCTGTGAAATTGAAAGTTCAATCGATTGAATTATGTTCAATCGATCGAACCTTTTTCAATCGATCTAAGTGTGACAGAGAACTGAGATGCTATTTTAAGTTCTAATTTAGTACGAAAAGAGTTTGTGTATTGTGTGAATCAATTAGGGGTTCCAATAGTTACATATATTTGTTATATATGCATGGATGTGCGTACAACTAACCCTTTTGCAGCAAGATTAGTCTGCTATCTCCTATGGAACCGATCATCAACAAAATATTTTATTTTGTATTTAAATGTTTGTGATTGATGATTGTTATATTTAAATAATTGGTTTGGTTTTAAGGCATGTGTAAAGGACACTGCGACTTCAATCCTGTGAATAGGAAAGTTGCACCAGTTTCCTTAGCATTTTATTTCATTATTGTACTTTCTATTTCTAGACAAATCGTAAGCTTCGAAAGAAGCATAGGTCCAATATAATAGAATTAGGAAGGCCATGAGATGGAGCGAGAAGCCGTTGTCTATGAAGATGGAGCCGAAGGTGATCAAACAAGAGGAGGTTCTATGGAGATAGAGCCATGGGAGATAGAGGCATATGAATTCCTTTATTTCAATTTTAGTTTTTTGTCTTATGTTCTTGGTTTGTGATTGGCGTTTTAAACATTGTTACTACTTGCATACACATAAAAATAAGTTTTCTAAAATAAAATTCAAAAACCATTTCAACGCATTAGTAAACATTAGATGTTTATGGGTAATGTGTGGAAACAATTTTCTGAAAAGCAAAATCCTTATTTATTAAATCTAGTGGGAGAGAGTCTTATTTATAACACCCACGATCTTCCATTAACGGTTCACTGTAAGATGAGTAGTGCATTCTGTGTCACCTCGCCAGGTGTGATCATTCTATACAGAGGGTACACTACTCATTGGCTACTAGATGTGAACTTCATATGGATAGGATCAATTAGACGTGTTAGAGAGTGACCACCACACGGAGGCACTACTTGAGGCGGCTGTGATTGGATCCTAGTTAATGGTACACACTAGCTGAGCTATGGATAAGGGATCCCACACGGGGCATTAATCAGAAACTTAGAGATCAAATAGGTCCGGGAGTCATAACTTGTTTTGCAAGAGTTGCATAGCAAACAAGTCATGATTAATCAAAAGATCGAGTATTGACCACTGATCGGAAGTGAACAAGTCCTAATTACACGCCTTAATTCACATTTGTTAGCACGTTTTATCCTATTTTAGTGTATTTTTATTTCATTTTCTATTTTATGCCAGAATTTGGAAGAAAGCAAGGATTCCAGGCTAAATGGGATGAAAAAGCAAAAGAAAAGAAACAAAAAATGCACCTCGCGCGAGCGGCTCGCTCGCGCGACTTACCGGAACCTCGCTCTTGTGGACCGCTCGCGCGAGGCCCCAAAATCGCGCTCGTGCGACTTGTGTAAAAATCAAAGTTGCGTAATTCAGTGTACTGAAGATCCCTACGTGAACGAAACTACCTAATTACGTACAGAGTGCAAAATATAGTGGTTTTACTGCGAATAGGTTTAGGAAAGCCTCTAAACTTACTCCAAAAACTATATATATCCTATTGTAAATCAATTTTTAGGTTACACACCTTTATACACCTATATACACAACAATAAACTTCAGCCATTGAGGAGAGAAAAGCAAGGAGAATAAGAAGAAGACCAAGGATTCCCATGGCCTCCTCCATCAACCTCTTGTCGTTCATCGCTTCTATGGCCAACTAAACCTAGATCTAGGGTTTCAATGAAACCCTAGCCAAGTAATAGGGAGTTATTTATGTTTTCCTTTTAGTTTTATTATGTATGGATGATGATTACATGTTTCGAGGATTTTTATAATAAAATCGTACTTCTATTGATTAAATCATTGCTTTCAAAGTTTATTCTTGTCTTAGATCTATTTTGAATGTGATGTGCTCAATGATCTATATTTGCTATGCTTGTATGGATTATTTACATGTAACGGTACTTAATTGAATTGTGATATCAAGTAGCCGAATAGTTCATGCCTAGGAAAGACGGATTGTGCCGCAACCCTAGTTTAGTGTGAGACAATCCGTGCTAACCGAATATGAATTATGTTGGTGCTTGAATCATAGTTATCTTCTTGACGGAGGAATTGGGCTTGTAGCTACAATTCCCCATTATCATCCAATGTAATAATCTAACTGAATGCATAAATACCCTTATTATGAAGCTAGGGGTGGATTTGCAATCCTAGGTTCACCTTAAATATCGTTTACAACAACTTTTATATTGCTTTCATAGTTAAGATTTATTTTTATTGTTCTTAGTTTAATTAAAATCACAATCAAAATACCGTTTTCTTAATTAACTAGATTTAGGTTTCAAAATTAAAGTGCTTTAGTAATTTAATCTCTGTAGGTTCGACCTCTACTTCCACACTACAAATCTTTTAAAGTAGAGTATACTTTTATATCTTGATTCTGCCGAGATCAATTTTTGGCGTCGTTGCCGGGGATTGCAAATTACTACCTTCAATTTTATAACCTTAGTTTAGTTAATTCGTAAATATTAGATTAGGTTTTCTTTTTCTCATTATTCCGTTTGTGTTTTGAGTCACTAACTTTTCTTTTTGTTTTGTAGATTTTCTCGAGTCATCAAATTCTAGCATCTTGGAGAGGAAAAGCTTAGCACACCAAAGGAGCTTAAGCAAAACAATTAAAATAAAAATTTTTATAAATCACTTCTTTTAAATATTTCGCATCAACTCATTGTAAGTCATGGCTCTGAGACGCAATTACTTGCATTAGGTTAGGTGTGGAGTGAGCACTGCATTATCTAGGAAACACGGGGCGCTAGACTTTGACGCGAATCACTGTATAAAGGATAATTACATGCATCATAGTAGTACTGTGTGCTTGCGTGCTTGATTATTTGCGTGATTGCTTTTCATTTTTGTTGAGTCAGTCGTTATCTTAGTGTCATTTTTCTTTAGTTTATGTTTAGTACCCGTTCAAGTAAACCAAATTACATCCGATTAATATTGAACTTGAACGTACCCTTAGAGTCCTTAGGTCCTCAACTTAAGCTTCTCGAGCTCGGTTGATGCTAGGCGACGAATCGACACCTGAACCGTCATCTTTGTTTGAGTCTGAAATACGAAGTACCCTTAAAAGACTAAAGAAACCACGAGTTAATAACATCCAACCTATTCTAATGGCCGATATTGGAAACAACAGGAATAACAGAAATAATGGAAATAATTCTAATATACCTCCACCTCCTCCGCTTAAAGACTTTTCATTCCTACAACCTGTACACCACAGGTAAGTATCGAATTACCGGAGGTGACGACATCTCACTTTGAGATAAAGTCACCTACCATCGCGCTACTCCCTTCATTCCATGGCCGCATTAAAGAAGAACCTTATCAGAATTTAGGGGATTTCCAAAATATATGCTCCACATTAAAAATCCAACACCTAACTGATGATGAATTAAAATTTCGACTCTTTCCATTCTCTTTAAAAGATAAAGCTAAGTATTGGCTCCAGTCTCTTGACCAAACACTATTAAAACATGGGAAGCTTTACATACCACATTTTTACAAAAGTTTTTCCCTATCACAAGAACTAATCAGATAAGAAAATCAATAACGAACTTTGTGATGCAAGATGGGGAAATGCTTTATGACACTTGGTAACAATTTAAGGAATTATTACGCTCTTGCCCACATCATCAAGTTCCCAAGTAGCCATTAGTATAGGTCTTCTACGAGGGACTTGTTCCCTCGATTCGTAATACCGTCGATGCCATTTGTGCAGGTACCTTCTTATATAAAAGCGCCAACGAGGCATGGAAAATTTTTGAAATGTTAAGCAAAAACTCGATGCACCAAGCCGTGTCGGTTCATCCTGAGGGGTGTCTTCCCCCTAAACCCAAGCGAGAGGAGCGTTCTGAGTCAACTAATACAATCGAAATACAAGAATTATCTAGAAAACTTGACCAACTCATGAGGATGAGCCATATGCCCACTCCACCTCCTTCCAAAGTATGTGCATTGTGTTCTGAACCTTCTCATAATATTTTCGCATGTCCTTCTGCTTCTCAATTCCCAGAGTTTGTCGAGAAACACATAAATTCTATTCAACAATTTATGAAAAATAGTTATAATCCTAGGATGACTAATTTTCCTAATACTTATTGACCCCAATTTCAACAAAGCCAATACCAACACCCCCTCCTAACCCTAACCCTCCAAGGGTTAATGCTTTTGAGGAGAAGGTGTTAGCATCCCTTAAGACTATCGAAACACAAGTACAGGCACAAGCACAAATAGTGCACTCTCACACGCAATCCATTGCTAAGCTCGAGTCCCAAATAGGACAAATAGATAATACAATGAGTCGTAGAAATGAGGGTAAGTTACCTAGTCAACCTATTCAAAACCCTAAGGGACATTACGAGCGTGGAGGTTCGAGTGAGCAAGTAAATGCCATCTTGCCTAGGATGACTATTTGAGAACAGGAAGTTGTTAAAATTTTGAACGAGAGTGAGATGGAGGGGAACATTAATTCGAATAAAGAAAAGGGTGAGGGTGTGAGTAAAATTACAAAAGAAAATGAACGAACCCCGACTAATTATGTTCCAAAAATGCCTTTTCCACCAAACGTCATCAAACCATCACATTTTTCAAAGAAAGAATAAAAAATAGAAGATATACTCCAGGTTTTTAAACAAGTGAAAATCAATATCCCATTCCTCGATGCTATTAAACAAACCGCTTAAGCTAAATGTCTAAAAGACCTATGCACTCAAAAGCGCAAGTTGCGCAGTCATATTCCAAAAAAGGTCTTCCTCACAAAAAAAGTAAGTTCAATTTTCCAACATGCTCCTCCAAAGTATAAGGATCCCGGTACACCAACGATCTCATGTATCATTGGTGACACTGTTATTCATTAGGCTCTCCTTAACTTAGGAGCTAGTGTTAATCTCTTACCTTACCACGTCTACAAACAACTAGGTCTAGGTGAACTGAAGCCCACGACTGCTACCATACAATTAGTGGATCATTCTGTTAAAATCCCTAGAGGAATCGTTGAAGACGTTTTAGTTAAAGTTGATAAATATTATTATCCTGTCGATTTCATGGTTCTTGATACTGAACCCGTGGTAGATGCTAGGACACACTCCTGTCATTCTTGGTCGTCCATTCTTGGCTACGGCCAACTCTCGAGTTAACTGTCGAACGGGGGTAATGAAACTGTCATTTGGGAACATGAATCTAAAATTGAACGTTTTTAAGGCTATTGATCATCCTCCCAAAGAGGATGATTACCTATGTGAGGTGGATAGTGAGGTAAGATGAACTATTGAACCTACTACAGAAATAAATGTGGGTGAGGAGAATAATATGGTGAGTAATGAGTGGACAAATTTGAATAACCAGGACCCTAATGTTGAATTTACTCGGAAGGTGAGAAATCGATTTGAGCATAATTAGGGAGAACCGTCGAATGAATTAACTCATAATGACATTGTTTCTGCTTTTCATCAGAATCTCCCTAATACCTTCAATGGTACAATGTCCGAGTTACAGCCTCCATGAGTCTTGAGCTAGAATGGTCTAGCTGAAGACGTAAAAGACAGCGCTTCTTGGGAGGCAACCCAAGCTTTATTTCATTTATTTTTCTTATCTTTTAACGCTTTTTAGGTCATTGTAGATGGTTTTTGAGTTCTCAAAACAGGTTTGGGGGTCAGAGTTAATTTATTTTAAACTTATATACATTAAAAGAGAGAGAAAAAAGAAAAAAAAAAATAAGTCGCTCGAGCGGTCCGCTCGCGCGAGATTTTTCCTTAGAAGAAATTTTTCCAAAATTTTTATATATGCTCTCAGTTTCTTTTAGCACCTAAAGTTGTGCACGCGAGGGGTTCGCTCGGGTGACCTGCTCGCATGATCTGTTACCTTAGAAATTTTCTTTTAAGAAACTAAAAAGCAGCCTCAGCATTACCTCGCGGAGGGATCCGCGCGCGCGATGGTCGCTCGCGTGGCCCGCTCGCGCTAGGGGAGATTTTCTGTGTTTTTCTTTTTGATCTCTTACCTCCTTTCTCCCGAATCTGGTTAGTTGTTTGTTCTTTTCTGTTTGCTATCTTTAGCCCTTTTAGAGTAGGTCCTTCTTTGTTTTCATAGTTCTGTTTATTTTCGTTAATATTTTCGTCGAGTCCTTCACTATTAGTTTAGTTTTTCAACACTTAGGTTATATTTCTATTAGCATTCGTTCTTTTGTTCTTTTTTTCTGTCAAGTATTGACAGGTGAATTAGTGTCTCCTTTTGGAGCAATTGAACTTTAACTCCATATTCATGTACATTTACCTGGTTTGTGATTATTGAGATCGAGGTAATGTCGTTCCTTCCTTACGTACTCTCCTCTCTTTCGTTTTATTGTTTCATTGGGGACAATGAAAGGTTTAGGTTTGGGGGTATGCACTCACATGCACATTATTATGCACCAATTTTTTTAAAAAAATTCGATACTTGTGCTTAAATAAATGATGTTGCCGATGTTTTTGCAATCTCTAGTCGATACTTCTTGTTATATAACTTGGATTGTTATAGAATGGTAAACAAGGGATGATATGGTTAGATAGTTGCTAAAGTCATGATGTGATGTTTTAGGATATGTACCGTTCGAATCGTAGTTTTATATCATAGAGTTGCACACAAAGCTATGCACTGCACGTAGTCGCTTGAATACATGTTTGATGTGAACTAAAATATGATTCGGATTTCTAGATAACACAAGGTGGAGACTAGATCCAGTAAGCTTTTAATCCTATCTTTTTGTTTTAAAGGGTTATAAATACACATCATTTTTGTCAAATTTCATTTAAAATAGCGCATCTACTTGTTGTTTAGTCTCATTATTCTTGTTTTGGTTGATAGTAAAGCTAAAATATTTATTACCATACTAAATAACCTTCCATTGTAAACGTTGAAGAACCATATGATCATAGGAAATGATGGTAGGCCATCTTTGTTTACCTCTGACCGATAAATGATAAAATTTCCTTAGCTTGCCCCTTTGAGCCTTTAAATTGCCTTTTTCTTTAATCACCATGATTCTTTTTTTTTGCTCCAACTTGGATTTTATCACTAAAAGATTGATCAACTTTTAGTGGTGATAAGGCGATGTGTCGATTGAGAAAAAGAAGAAAACAAGATGATGTTTGGGGGAGTTGCCTTGGTATTCAATGAATATTCATTTCAAAAGTAACGAAAAGGCAAAAGAAAAAGGTTGAAAGAAGAAAAGAAAAAAAAAAAGAAGAGGAAAGAAAACAGTTCAAGTACATCGAATTCCACCACATCCCTTGGGCTTTCAATCACTTTGCGGGTGCTTTAGCCACACTCTCTTTGATGATAAGAAAGCTGAACCAATCACAGACACTTGTACTCGAGGAGTGGAGATTACTATCGCTTTTCTAAACTGGTGGAAATAGGAACTGCATGATAGTTTAGTAAGGGATCCTGTTTTTAAAAGCAGCAGTTTTGGAAAGAACAAACAAAGTCTTTCAATGCAGAGCGGTTGTGGTCGCGCAGGAAAAGCATAAGGAGGAAGGTTCTCGCTTTCACATGGGGATCTTAAGCAAATAAAGTAGTCCTATTTTTGGATCTTATAATACCATACCATAATCAAAAGGTACAATGGCCCGAGCGACCAGACTTAACATAAATGTAGCCACTGGAGCCATTCTAAAAAGAAAAAAAAATATGAAAAGAAGAAACTAAAAAGATGAAAGTTGGTAGAAGAATGAATGAAAGAAATCGAACATGCCTTACAATGCCATTCTAAAACTACCTAATGAATCCGTTTTATCCTTTATCATTGCCTGAGCCATGTTACAACATTTGAAAAGTCCTATTTGATCCTAGAAAACATGGTTGGATATGTACACGATGGGAGGGGGATTAAAACATGATAACGATTAATTTTTCTTGACTATTGGCATCCTATCCATGAGACTACTGTTCTTTCATGTCATGCGTCTTTTTCGAGTCATATGTGAGCATTTCTCATTTTGAAAACATATTTCCTTTGCTCCTATATATTAGAGAAATTATACCTATTTCTAAGTGTTTCATTTGAGAGTGAAATTAACATTGTGAGATTCGTAGTCGAAGCATAGTTGGATGGTTATCCGAGTTTATTCCAAGTTCATGACATGCGCGTGTTCATTTGACTACCACATCACACACGTGCAATTTTATGAGAAATTCTATTGATTTATGCGATACATGTGGTTGGGATTGTTTTTCATGACGTAGGTGGGTGTTTGGTTTCATTTCTTCTTGTTCGTTATTCTATTCGAATCATTATTTTATAATAAGGAGTATTGCCTATTATGTTTTCCATTTTTAATAAAACTTTTTAAATTCATAAGTTAATAAAGATGGTTGTGGGTGACTTGTTGATGAGAACCCTCACGAGACTTCACTCGTCCGACTAGGGACACCTAGAGGTTTAAAAGGCTTGTTGCATACGCTAAATGCAATCGTGATCCATGCGAAAATGGAGTAGTTTTTATTAGTAGTTTTATTTTATGTTATGTATTTTCTTATGCTCGAGGGCTAGCAAAATGTAGGTTTAGGGGTGTGATCGGAAGTGAACAAATCCTAATTATACGCCTTAATTCACATTTGTTAGCACGTTTTATCCTGTTTTAGTGTATTTTTATTTTGTTTTCTATTTTATGTCAGGATTTGGAAGAAAGTAAGGATTCCAGACTAAATGGGGTGAAAAAGCAGAAGAAAAGAAGCAGAAACAGGCACCTCGCGCGAGCGGCCCGCTCGCGCAACTTATCGAAACCTCGCTCGCGCAGCCCGCTCACACGAGACCCCAAAATTGCGCTCGTGGGGCCCGCTCGTACTACCTGTGTAAAAATCAAAGTTGCGTATTTCAGTGTACTGAAGATCCCTACGTGAACGAAACTGACTAATTATGTCCAGAGTGTAAAATATAGCAGTTTTACTGCGAATAGGTTTAGGAAAGCCTCCAAACTTGCTCCAAAAACTATATATATCCTATTGTAAATCAATTTTTAGGTTACACACCCTTATACACCTATATACACAATGATAATGCCAAAATTTGGTTAAGATGAATTAGAGCAGTTTAAGGAGAGAGAGAGTGAGAGACTGGTTTTTGCATGTGGTTCGGCCCTGTTAATGAAGGTACCTACGTCCACGTGTGTGTCTGAGCACGTTCACTATACTGTAAAAGAGCCGGGGGCCTGTGGTGAACCAACAAGTCTGGAGCTACCGTAGGCCGGCCGGGCATGTAGATGAATGCTATAGTGATGCTATGTGGACTGAAAAGTCGGCCCTTCAATGGGGGTTCGTCCCCCTCCATGGGGGGTGAGAGGTCTCTTTTATAGATGTAAGAGACCTACTCGTACAAGGAAAAGGAAACAATTGATATAGATTGGCATTAATTGTAGGGGTTTCCTAATTGGATTAAGAAATAGTTTGCACTTTCCATTAGTCTTCTAGCTTGAGTAGGAAACTGCCCGGAATGCTCGAGATCATGCATGTGGTCCCCGATGAGCTGTTCCCGCAGTGGGATGTGCCTGTGTGGTCTTCCCGACCTATTGGCCGGGTCGTGGATAAACCGTTTGGGAGGCATCAGGTGGACCAAACCGCTCGGGATGATGCTTGTCAGCAGTTGTAGAATAGAACCGCTCGGGCATGGGCTGATTTTGGGTGTATCAGTTGCCCCCTATTTCCAAGGTTGGCTGGATGCTATATCGGGGCAAGTTTGGAAATCTGCTTGATACCAGTGTGAGAGCTCGGGGAAGCTGCCTCGGGGCTTCTAAGCCTAGTGAGTCCTCAGGAACTGGCTGATAGTTAAGACCCAGCCTAGCTCGGGACCTTTAAGTACTCAGGAACTGACCGGGAGTTGAGACCCGGCCTAATTCAGAGTCTTTGAATGCTCAGGAAGTGACCGAGAGTTGAGACTCGGCCTACTTCGGAGTCTTTTTGCTTGAGTTAGCCTCCAGGATGGTTATCTTTTGCCCGTGAACCTTCATCAAGGTTGTGGGTAGAAGAATTTTACCATGTTGGAAAAGTCGACCTAAAACAGATTGCTTTAGGGTACTTTTATGTTAACTCCCCAGGATGGTTGTCTTTTGCCCAGCCAGCCTTCATCAAGACTGTTGGGAGAAGAGCTTGACCATGTTGGTGGAGCTGACCTAGAGCGTGTCGCTGTAGGGTCCTTTTTACTCCTCTATCGTGGGCCAACCTAAGAGATTTTAGTCACCTCTATCGTCGGTTTGGACCTAAGTAGAGTTAATGCCTCTAAGTACTGTAGGTGCTCGGGTTATCCAAGATTTTGACTTGGTTATCCGCGAGGCCTGTAGATACCTGGTGTGATTGCCTGTTTAATTCATTGCGTCGTCTTGCCCCCCAAGCTTTCGCTAAGACGAGGGCCATACAGAGGCTATGACTGTAGGTAACCGACCTGGAACATGGTGGTTGTAGGGTCTTTTGAAGCTTACCATCATCAGCCACCTAGGGGGTTTGCCCCCATCGTCGGTTGGACCTAAGCGAAGCTTGTGCCTCGGGGTTAGGCCCGAGGTCTTTATATGCCTCGGGGTTAGGCCCGAGGTCTTTGGATGCCTCGGGGTTAGGCCCGAGGTCTTTCTATGCCGCGGGGTTAGGCCTGAGGTCTTTGTATGCCTCGGGGTTAGGCCCGAGGTCTTGGTGTGCCTCGGGGTTAGGCCCGAGGTCTTGGTGTGCCTCGGGGTTAAGCCTGAGGTCTTGGTGTGCCTCGGGGTTAAGCCCGAGGTCTTTGGATGCCTCGGGGTTAGGCCCGAGGTCTTTGTATGGGCTCTCTGACAATCGGTGGAGCCTCATGTGGTGATCAGGCAAGTACCACTGTAGTCGGGCTCATCTACACCGATGGAGACAGGGGGTCGGATCAGGATCGTCGGGCTCCTAATTTCTCTGTGCTAGAGACAAAGTTGGAACTGCTTGAACCTGACCGATGTGAACTGGAGGTCGGGTCAGGGCTGTCGGACTTAGACCATTGTGAACTGGAAGAACTGTCAGAACTCCCGGGCAGATCTCGCTTTTGCTTACTTCTGGAAGACTCGTTGCTTTCTTGCTCGGGGTCTTTGATCTTCAGAAATTCTTCAGTGTTAATGTACTTTCCAACCTTCTCTGTGAGTTCAACCAAGGTTACCGGTCGGTTTCTGTGAAACGACGTGGCGCACTTGGTGTGTTGAACTCCTGAGCAGAAGGCTATAATAGTGGCGGTTTCATCAAGATCATAGATGCCGAGCTTCTCTTGATTAAACCGGTCGATAAATTCCTTGAGGGTCTCATTATCCCATTGTATGACTGTCAGTAGCTGTATGTCAGGTTTTGGCCATTCATGCATACCGATGAGCTGGTTGATGAACTGCTTGCTGAGTTGCTTAAAACTGCAGACCGATCGGGGCTCCAAGGAGTAGAATCATTGCACGGCCGGGCCTTTTAAAGTGCTGGGGAAGGTCAGGCAGTGTAGTTCATCGGAGTTGGTGGCTAGGGCCATCTGAGCCTTGTAGGTCCGGACGTGGTCGACCGGACTTCCCGAGCCATTATAGGGATCTAGGCGAGACTGTTTAAATTTGCGCGGGATGGCAAACCTCATGATCTGGCTAGAGAACGGTGACTCTGTCTTGGTATTGGCTTGATTCTGAGCGCGGTTTTGACCAAGCTTTTTGGCCACTCTATCAATCTGCTTCTGCAAGTCCTTGATTTGGGCTTCCACTCCTTCCCGACCGGTATCTGAGGAGTTGGTCGGGTCGGTGGAAGAGGCTTCTTCTTCATGGCGGTGTACTGTCCTCTGGGATCGGGCTTGGCTATGACTGCGGTTCATCGTGTGCCTAGGGACAACTCGGCTCTTGATCGAGTGACCCTGGACTGATTCTCGGGCCATATGCTCCTGCCTTTCCTCTTGGGCAGTACACCTATTATTGATGTCTCTGGCATCCTCAACGGGGGACGGGTTGGCTCGGGCATGTTGCCTGGTCAAGATCAGTTCCCGACCGTGCGCAACGTTCCCGGGTTGTTTCCCGACCACTGGAGGACTGCTTTTCTGGGCCAGCAAGGCTTCAATCTGTTGCGGGATTTGACGCTGGCTTTCCAAGAGTTGTGTGAGGGTCGCGGTGATCTGCTCAGATGCCATGACTGTCGCAGCCGATACCACAGCCAGAGGAACATCCCGGTCGGCCTGCTGTGCAGTCTTCTCACCCTTCTTCAAAGGCATGGCTATCAGCCGAGAGATTTATTGGTGAGGATCTTGTCGTTTCCCATAGATGGCGCCAAGCTAATGATGCAAAAATTTGGTTAAGATGAATTAGAGCAGTTTAAGGAGAGAGAGAGAGACTGGTTTTTGCATGTGGTTCGGCCCTGTTAATGAAGGTACCTACGTCCACGTGTGTGTCTGAGCACGTTCACTATACTGTAAAAGAGCCGGGGGCCTGTGGTGAACCATCAAGCCTGGAGCTACCGTAGGCCGGCTGGGCATGTAGATGAATGCTATAGTGATGCTATGTAGACTAAAAAGTCAGCCCTTTAATGGGGGTCCGTTCCCCTCCATGGGGGGTGAGAGGTCTCTTTTATAGATGTAAGAGACCTACTCGTACAAGGAAAAGGAAACATAATCCAATTGATATAGATTGGCATTAATTGTAGGGGTTTCCTAATTGGATTAGGAAATAGTTTGTACTTTCCATTAGTCTTCTAGCTTGAGTAGGAAACTGCCCGGAATGCTCGGGATCATGCATGTGGGCCTGGATGAGCTGTTCCCGCGGTGGGATGTGCCTGTGCGGTCTTCCCGACCTGTTGGCCGGGTCGTGGATAAACCATTTGGGAGACATCAGGTGGACCAAACCGCTCGGGGTGATGCTTGTCAGCAGTTACAGAATAGAACCGCTCGGGCATGGGCTGATTTTGGGTGTATCACACAACAATAAACTTCAGCCATTGAGGAAAGAAAAGCAAGGAGAAGAAGAAGAAGAAGACCAAGGATTCCCATGGCCTCCTCCATCAACCTCTTGCCGTTCATCGCTTCTATGGCCAACTAAACCTAGATCTAGGGTTTCAATGAAACCCTAGCCAAGTAATAGGGAGTTATTTATGTTTTTCTTTTAGTTTTATTATGTATGGATGATGATTACATGTTTCGAGGATTTTTATAATAAAATTGTACTTCTGTTGATTTAATCATTGATTTTAAAGTTTATTCTTGTCTTAGATCTATTTTGAATGTGATGTGCTCAATCATCTATATTTGATGTGCTTGTATGGATTATTTACATGTAATGGTACTTAATTAAATTGTGATATCAAGTACCCGAATAGTTCATGCGTAGGAAAGGTAGATTGTGCCATAACCCTAGTTTAGTGTGAGACAATCCGTGCTAACCGAAGATGAATTATGTTGGTGCTTGAATCGTAGTTATCTTCTTGACGGAGGAATTGGGCTTGTAGCTACAATTCCCCATTATCATCCAATGTAATAATCTAACTGAATGCATAAATACCCTTATTATGAAGCTAGTAGTGGATTTGCAATCCTAGGTTCACCTTAAATATCGTTTACAACAACTTTTAAATTGCTTTCATAGTTTAGATTTATTTTTATTGTTCTTAGTTTAATTAAAATCAAAATCAAAATATTGTTTTCTTAATTAACTAGATTTAGGTTTCAAAATTAAAGTGCTTTAGTAATTCAATCTCTATGGGTTCGACCTCTACTTCCACACTACAAATCTTTTAAAGTAGAGTATACTTTTATATCTTGATTCTGACGAGATCAACCACCACACGGAGGCTTTACTTTTTTGTTTCGATATTCTGGCGACTTTGTTTTAATATAAGAGTTTTAAGGAATCTTTTATTTTAAATTGTCAATTTCTGATATCCATATTTATTTTGTCTGTTTGATTTTTCAGTAATCATAATGTCTAGATATGCATTTAATCCACTTGCCACCATACTCACTCAGAACAAGTTAACTGGAAATAACTACATATAATGGATACGAATCCTTGACATCGTTTTAACTACGGAGGATCACATATATGTCTTCACCACCCCATGCCCCGAAGAACCCACTGCAAATGCTATGGCTACTACTAGACGCGAGTTCGACAAGTGGAAGAAGTCGAATGTGTTGGCTCATTGTTACATATTGGCCTCTATGGCTAATGTGTTGCAACACCAATACCAGTCGAATGATTCTGCTAGTGTCATTATCAAATCCCTAAAAGAGATGTTTGGGGATCATGGCAGACCTGCCAGACAGGTTGCTATGCAGAAGATAATGAGTGCGAAGATCTCGAAAGGGACTCCAGTCAAAGAACATGTTTTAAAAATGATTGGTCTTTTGAACGTGCTAGAGACCCTAGGAGTCAACATTGACTCACAGACCCAAGTTGATATGATCTTCAATTCGCTATCGCCATCATTCACTCAATTCAAACTTAATTATAATATGAATCAAATGAATTTTTCAAGGAGTGAATTAATGAGTTCTTTACTGGCAGCGGAAGGAGTGATCAAGCCTGGGGGCAACATTTTGAACGTTGAGAAAAGCTCTTCCTCTTCTCGATCTGCGCCGAAAGGTAAGAAAGGAAAGAAGAAGGCTGGCACTGGTGGTCCAAGTGTTGGACCGGTCCCTAAGATTGCAAAATCTAAGGGAAAAGGTAAGGGTAAGGGGAAGGTGGGTGGCCAAGGCAAAGGAAAGTGTTTCCAATGCAGTGAGAATGGTCACTGGAAGAGAAACTGTCCAAAATTCTTAGCTACAAAAGTTCAAGGTATAATTGAATCACATGTGATTGAAATAAGTTTTAAAATGGATACTTCAAACACTTGGTGCATTGATTTTGGTATGACTAACCACATCTGTAATTCATTATAGGGGTTCAGATCAACCAGGAGGTGCAGTGATGGAGAGATCGTACTTACTCTAGGTTCTAGTGCTACCGTATTTGCGGTTGCTATAGGAGTAGTAGTTTTAGAATTTGAAGATAATAAAGTTTTGGTTTTATCAGATGTACTTTACGTCCCTTCAATGAGACGTAATTTAATTTCAGTTTCAAATTTATTGAATAAAGGTTATTCTTTTCATTTCGGAAGTGAAGTTGTGATCAAAAGAAATAGTTCTTTTATGTGTTCTGGTATTAAGTCAAATGGTTTGTATGTGATCACTCCAATTATTTCTAAAGACTCTAACATGAACTTAATAGCTCAGTGGTAACTGTACCATCTAAAAGAAAAGAATCTTCCACTAATCCAACAAGGCTTTGGCATATGAGGCTTGGCCATATCAATCTAAATAGAATTAGCAGACTAGTCAAAGAAGGGGTCTTAGGCGATTTGGTTCTCGAACCAATGGAAGTCTGTGAGTCTTGTTTAGAGGGTAAGATGACCAAAAGGCCCTTTCCAGCAAAGGGTAATAGGACCAATGCAATGTTGGAATTAGTTCATACTGATGTGTGTGGACCAATAAATATTAGAGCAAGGGGTGGTTATGAGTATTTCATAACATTTACTGATGACCAGTCTAGGTATGGATATGTGTACCTATTGGAGTACAAGTCTGAAGCCTTTGAAAAGTTCAAAGAGTTTAGGGCTGAAGTGGAGAAGCAATTGGGCACACATATCAAGTCCATTTGATCTTATCGAGGTGGCGAGTACCTCTCTAATGAGTTTATTGATCACCTCATACAGAATGGGATTCTGTTATAGTTGACTGTACCTGGTACGCCTCAGTAGAATGGTGTAGCGGATAGAAGGAATCGGACTCTTTTAGACATGACTAGGTTGATGATGAGTTATTCCGAGTTGCCATTATTCATTTAGGGTTATGCCTTGGAAGCCACTACATACATACTAAATCTAGTATCAAGCAAATCTATTCCCAGGACACTACGGGAGATGTGGATTGGGCGCAAGCCTTCTTTGCAACATCTCCGGATATGGGGGTGTCCGACACATGTGCTGAAAGGAAAGATGAGCATGTTGGATTCTAGATCGGAAGTATGTTACTTTGTAGGGTGTTCAAAGGGTACTTATGGATGGAATTTTTATGATCTAAGAGAACAGAAAGTGTTTGTTAGCATAAATGTTGTGTTCTTGGAGGATGATTATATCATGAACCATAAACGTAAGGGAAGGACAGATCTTAGAGAGATAAAAGGAGAGCCCTCAGTCCTGCCCGCAGTTGATAACGATATAAGACAAGAAAATACCACTTCTTTACCCAATTTTGCATCGACACCTCATCGCAGTAGGAGGATTATCAGCCAGCCTGATAAATACATGTTCTTAGGAGAAGTTTTTGAAGTTGTCTCCACATAATCTAAATCTGATCCTACCACTTACGAAGAGGCAATGGTTGATGTAGACTCAGTTCATTGGGTTAAAGCTATGAAGGCTGAATTGGAATCAATGGATTCCAATCAGGTTTGGGATCTTGTAAAGCTTCCAGCCAATATTAAACCCATTGGTTGTAAGTGGGTCTACAAGAGGAAAAGAGAATTTGATGGAAAGGTTGAGACCTTTAAGGCAAGGCTTGTGGCAAAAGGTTATGCTCAGAGAGAGGGCATTGACTATGAGGAAACCTTTTCGCCGGTAGCCATGCTCAAGTCCATCAGAATACTCCTATCCATTACTGTATGCCTAGATTATGAGATCTAGCAGATGGATGTCGACTGCATTCTTGAATGGCAATCTTGAGGAGGACATCTATATAAGGTAGCTTGGTATGCAAGTTGCAAAAGTCCATTTATGGGCTTAAGTAGGCATCCAGGAGTTGGAAATCGTTTCGTTTCATACAGAGTCTGGATGGACCTTGTGTATACAAGAAGAGTGAAGGGAAAGTAGTGGCCTTTCTTGTTCTTTACATTGACGACATTCTACTCATTGGGAATGATGTATCGGCGTTGTCAACAGTTAAGGTTTGGCTAGCTAGTACTTTCAATATGAAGGATCTAGGAGAGGCGAGCTATATCCTTGGGATAAAGCTCTTTCGAGATCGCAAGCGAAAGATAATGGGATTATCTCAAGCTGGTTATATCGATAATGTGCTAACTAGGTTTTCAATGGATAATTCAAAGAAAGGTTTGTTACCTTTCAGGCATGGTTTAGCGTTCTCCAAGGACCATTGTCCTAAGACATAGGAGGAGAGGAATCGCATGGCAGGAGTTCCCTATGCTTCAGTGGTGGGAAGTCTCATGTATGTGATGTTATGCACTAGACTTGATATTTGTTTTGTCATTTGCCTGGTTAGCAGGTATCAATCGAATCCAGGTCCAGAGCACTGGACAGCGTTAAGCACATTCAGAAGTACTTGAAAAGGACTAAAGATTATATGCTTATGTACGACAACGATGAGTTAATTCCAGGCAACGATGAGTTAATTCCAGTGGGATACACTAACTCGGACTTTATGTCAGATAAAGATTTAGAAAATTGACATTTGGACATCTTTTTACCTTGGGAGGTGGTGCAGTCAGTTGGAGGATCATTAAGTAGACATGCATTGTAGACTCAACTATAAAAGCTGAGTATGTGGTTGCTTGTGAAGCCGCAAAGGAAATTGTTTGGCTCAAGAAGTTCCTTATGGAACTTGGGGTGGTACCAGCATCACTGTCACCTAGTGCACTATACTGTGATAATAGTGGGGCAGTGGCTCAGTCCAAGGAGCCAAGGAACCACGGAAAGGGAAAGCACGTATAGCGAAAATATCATCTAATTCGAGATATTGTTCAACGTGGAGATGTGATTGTCACCAAGATTGCCACCGCAGACAATCTTGCGGATCCATTTACAAAGGCCTTGCCACAAAAGATCTTTGATCATCATCTAGATAGTCTAGGTCTCAGATGTAGTCCTGAATGGTTATGAGTGCAAGTGGAAGTTTGTTGGGTCTGTGCCTTCAAACCATTTCTTTATGTATAAGATATTGACATTTTAATATATGGATATCAGCTTTACAATTTATTATGTATGTTTCTTTCATGAGATGATTGTTAATCCTTAAATATCATAGTAAGTAATTCGTGTATGTATGAGATGCATACAAGTGAGATACAAATTATTATTCATTGATACTTTGAATTTGTCATAGTGGATGATGAGACTGGATATCTCATCAGGTTTACAATGTACCATAATTAACTACCATTGGATGGAGTGATGAATTTCAATCACTAGAGTTTAACTCTTGGTTAATATGCTAGTGCTTGTAGTGCATTGACGGACCTAAGCTTTCCTATTGATGCTTAAGGCTATCAACGGTCAATAGGAACTCATAACTTATATAAGGTACGTGTTTTTAATCTTGAGATGATTATGAACACAGACTATGGATATGACTGCTTTGACTTACCAATCAGTGAGGTCTTAAAGATCAATACCTGGGTATCTTAGGTATGTCATGTTCATAGGGTTGTGAACATATATTGTCAAGATAGAATCTACCCTCTGATTCAGAGTAAGCACTCCCTTGAGAATGTCACCAAGTTGATTACTGAGATCTGCAGTCTTATTGATAAGTAGTTGTCAATATGTTTGGTAATCATGAGAGGTGAATGGGACTCAAGGAATACAAGAAGTAATCATGATTTGGTTTAACAGTGATAGTTATCTGACTACCTGAATATGATTACGAATGCTGATGGTAAAGGGACATTAGTACACCATACAAGTCTAGTTATCGCTTTGGATATGTTCTTTTGCGTTGGAGTTCAGTTATCGTTTATAGTGGAGAAAACGTTAACTGATCAGTTGGTTAGTTTGCTAATCAAAAAGTTTGGTCATGGGAATTAACAACTGGTCTGAGCCAACAATAAAGAGCCTCGGAGGTCCCACTCTTAGCTCCACTAGGATGCTTGGAAAGGCACATGAGGATCTTGTCAAGACGGGTTCGATCTATCGAAGTAGTCTCGATCGATTAAAGTCTAGACATGTTCGATCGATCGAAGGTGGTTCAATCGATCGAATCTTCGATCGATCGAAGGTGGTTCAATCGATCGAATCTTCGATCGATCGAAGCCACTTCGATTGCTTGAAAGTTACGTCGGTTTTGGGAATCTATAAGTAGGGCAGCTATGTCCAGAAAATAAAGTTCATCGTTTATTATATCAGAAGCTGCAAAAACTATTTTAGGATTCCCAAACCTTCTTATTCTCCCCGTTAGAGTTCCTACCAACTCTAGCCTCTCCAGAAGCATCCATAGGAGTCATAAGAGTGAAGACAACCTAGTGGAGGCTGCTGCACCATCAAGAAGTTAAAGATTTCAGAATTGGGTTCAAGACACAAAGGTATAATCTCCTGTCCCCTCTTGTACGCATCTATAGAGTTAATGAGTAGTAGATCTAGGCTACCAATAAGTTTTTTAACTTAACTTTTTCGCTGCACGTTTAAAATAATTTTAAACCTAACTTTTCCCTCAACTCGGGGTGGTACCAGCATCACTGTCACCTGTTACGCTATACTGCGATAATAGTGGGGTAGTGGCTCAGTCCAAAGAGCCAAGGAACCACGGAACGGGAAAGCACGTAGAAAGGAAGTATCATCTCATTCGAGATATAGTCTGGCGTGGAGATGTGATTGTTACCAAGATTGCCACAGCTGACAATCTTACGGATCTGTTTACAAAAGCTTTACCACAAAAAGTCTTTGATCGTTATCTAAATTCTTTAGGTCTTAGATGTAGTGGGTTCTTAGTGCAAGTGGGATTATGCCCTCGAACCCGATCTTTATGTATTTGACATTTGACATTTAATATATGGATATCAGTTTTTATTTCATTATGTATATGTCATGAGATGATTGTTTTAATCATTAAGTAGCATAGTAAGTAATTCGTGTACATATGAGATACATACATGGGAGGTACGAATTACTATTCTTTAATATTTAGAACTTGTCACAGTGGATGATGAGACTGGATATCTCATCAGGTATACACTGTAGCATGATTAACTACCATTGGATGGAGTGATGAATCTCAATCGCTAGAGTATGAGACTCTTAGTTAATATGCTAATCCTTATAGTGCATTGACGGACCATGAGGTTTCCTATCGATATTTAAAACTGTCATCAGTCGATAGGAACTCATAACTTGTACAAGGTATGTGTTCTTATTCTTGAGACGATTATGGACACAGACTGTGGTCATGACTGCTTTAACATACCTATCAATAAGGTCTTAAAGATCAATACCTATGTATCTTGGGTATGTCATATTCATAGGGTTGTGAACATATATTGTCAAGATAGAATCTACCCTATGATAAAGAGTCAGCATTCCCTTGAGAATGTCACCAAGTTAATTACTCAGAACTTTAGTTTTGTTATAAGTAGTTATCAACATGTTTGGCAATCATAAGAAAGTGAATGAAACTCAAGGTTTGGAAGAGGTAATCATCATTTAGGTTGACAGTAACAGTTTATCGGACTACCTGAATATGATTACAAATACTGACGGTACAGGGACATTGGTACAACTGTCGCTTCAAATATGTTCTTTTGTGTTGGAGTGAGTTATTATTTTATTGTGGAGTAAACAACAACAGATTAGTTAGTTGATTTGCTGATCAAAGAGTTAGATCATGAGAATTGGTAACTAATCTGAGCCAACAATAAAGAATCTTGGAGGTCCCACTCTTAGCTCCAGAGGATGCAAAGAAGACAGGAGGGAAAGAAGGCAATTGATTGGTGTCCAGCTTATTGATTGGTATGGCAATCGATTGGCATCTATGTCAATCGATTGGTAAGGTAATCGATTGCCATTTATCGGACATTAGGTTGGTGGAAATACTTATATGTAGGAGACCTACATCCAGAATATGTTAACTCATCATTTTTGAAGCCCTAGGTCTCCAGAAACTGTTTTATAATATTTCCATAGCCTTTTCTCTCTCTAGTTGAACTCCCACAAGTTCTAGTCTTCGCGAGAGCATCCAACGGAGACATAGGAGTGAAGATAACCTAGAGGAAGCTATAGGATTTTCCGAGAAGAAGATTCAATCGAAGTTTGATTGTATTCTGAATTGGATTCAAGACCTATAGGTACTTTTCTTCTCTAACATACTCCTAGATTCACATGAGTAGTAGATTCTAAGATTCAAAAGTTTTTGAAACTAATTTTTCGCTGCAAATTCTATTTTTCATAACATAAGTCCTTCGTCCCTTTCATATGAGACCTATAAATGGTGACCACTACTTGACCTCCCTTTGATCTGCGTACATAAGCATAAAAGCAACTAAGCATATAACATTGCAACTTTTACTTAATTGGCATGGCTTTCCCAAATTCATCAACATACATTCACATAGGCATGAATTAAGCAACTATTAACAACAACTATAACATTAACATAACTAAACACCCAATTTTGGGATTAGAACACTCACCTCTTTGATTTACTAGCAAATTAAGCCTAGAATTCCCAATCTCTTGCAAATTCCCAACTCAAATCCTACCAGTGTTAATCCTACATAGTTTTGATACACCGAAAGTTAACACCCAAGAATGGACGTCGAAAAAACATTGCCGAAAATGAAAATAAAGGATATGCATGTGATCCTCTTACCTCCACGAGTTCAAAAATGGTCTCAATTCACAAAATGATCATCGGACGACGAAGATACAACAAGAAACGTCGTTGGAAACCCCCGTCGTCTTTGCCAAAGCTCTCGTCTCTCTCTTTTCTGTAAAACTCAGCTGTGAATTGTGTCCATGAGACACATATGCTTACATGAATATGTGTTCGAAGAATTTGCATTATTTCCGTTTACCTCCCCCTAGTTTCTTTAAGCTTTATAATGAAACCCCTATGTTAATCACATTAACTACCCACCTTCTCTTTATGGATTTAATCTAAGTCTTGTGTGGGTCCCAAACGTGGTCCCACATATAATGTGAGGTTGCTATTAAACCTACCAATTATGAACGATTTTTAAATAGGCCCTCACATGGGTACCCAAATTGGTCTCCTTTACCTATCATAGACATAATAATATCTTTAAACATTTAAACAAGTATTCATATAAACATATAATAGCATCTAAATACAAATTATTCTAACTAGACCCTCATTGGGCCCCACTTTTATACCAGTCCTACCTTTCACAGGACTTTCATTTGTGTCCACATTTGAACACCCGTTTCACATGTGAGTTTATAACCCCACCTTAAACCATCTTATGTTCTAATTGTCTTTAATTAATATGTACTAATACCATATTAACCTTCTTCTTTTTTTCCGGGAATGGGTGTTACATTTCTCCCTCTCTTTTAAGAAGTTTGTCCCTAAACTTATTCTTATCTCATCAGTCAAACAAGTGCGGGTATTTCTCTCTGATCTCATCCTTTCGTTCCCAAGTTGCCTCTTCAACGCTACGATTACGCTAGAGGACCATGACCAACGGAATTGTCTTTGTTCTTAACACTTGATCTTTTCTATCTAGAATCTGTACCGGATGTCCAACATATGTCATATCTTCTTGTACTTCCAACGATTCTGGTTCAAGGATATGACTCGAATCCAACACACATCGTCTGAGCATAGATACGTGGAACACGTTATGAACATGTGCCAACTTTTGTGACAAATCCAACTTGTAAGCTACTGGTCCCACCTTATTTAGAATCAAAAAAGGTCCAACATACCTTGGACTCAACTTACCTTTCTTACCAAACCGCGTAATGACCTTCAAAGGTGAAACCTTCAAGAATACGTAATCGCAAACCTCAAACTCTAACGGCCTTCTACCTGTATCGGCATAACTTTTGTAGCGACTTTGTGCCACTTGTAATCGTTGCTTAATCAATTTATCTTTGTCAGTGGTGATTTGAATAATTTTCGGCCCTAGAAGTTGCTTTTCCCCAACCTCTGTCTAACACACGGGTGATCTACATTTCTTTCCATATAATGCCTCAAAAGGCGCCATTCTAATGCTTCTCTGGAAACTATTGTTACAAGAAAACTCAATTAACGACAAGTGAGTTTTCCAATCAACCTTGAAATTCATAACACAGACCCTAAGCATATCCTCTAGAATCTGAATGACCCGTTTCGACTGTCCGTCGGTTTGCGGGTAAAAATCTGCAATAAAATGCAAAGATGTTCCCGTTGCTCTTTGTAGCCCTTCCCAAAATCTGGACACAAAACATGCGTCACGATCTGATACTAAAGATATTGGTGGTCTGTGCAATCTTACTACCTCTTTAACGTAGAGTTCCGCTTAGGGGTGGGCAAATAGTTCAGTTAACCGAAATTCGAACCGAACTGAACTAATTTTTTCATTTCAATTCAGTTAATTCAATTAAAAATTTCAGTTTAGTTTCAGACTAAACTATACATTTTTTTCAGTTCGATTTTTGGTTGCACAGTTCCAAATCGAAACGAATTTTTTTTTTTAGTTTATACATTATTAATATATTTTTATATGCAACTATATATTACAAAAATATAAGTATATTATATATAAGTAAATATAAACATATGTTTTCTTTGTAATATGAAAGAAAAATGGGAAAAAAACCATATCAAAAAGTTATGAAAATGAAAAAAAAAAAAGAAAAGAAAGAAAAAAAAAAGAAAAAGAAAAGAAAGAATAGTTTTTTTAAAATTCGGTTAGTCAAATTTTCAAACCGAACCAAATCGACCAAAATCGAACCGAACCGAAATATAATTCACTTCAGTTTCAATTCCCATTTCTCCAAACCGAACTGAATTTGTCCAAACCGAACCGAACCGACCGAATGACCAGCCCTAGTTCAGCTAACTTCATCAGGTCAGTGGTCTTAATCGGCAAGAAGTGGGCTGACTTAGTTAACCGATCAACGATCACCCAAATACTATCATTAGATTTAGGAGACCTCGCCAATCTAGACACAAAATCTATCGTAATTTGCTCCCATTTCCATTCTGGTATTTCCAATGGTTGTATCTCCCCCGCGGGTCGATGATGTACAAGTTTTAGTAATTGACAAGTCATACATTTAGCTACATGCTCAGCGACTTCACATTTCATCCCTCTCCACCAACAGACCTCCCTCAAATCTCTATACATCTTCGTACTACCCAGATGTATGAAATACCGAGTACCATGAGCTTCTTCCAAAATTCTTTCTTTTAAATTGCCAACATTTAGCACACATAACCGATTAATATACCATAGCACCCCATCATGCAAACTAAACTCTGATCGTCTACTCTTAGGTAGTTCATCCACAACTTTTCTCAAGTTTGGACCTACAAGCTAATTTGTTTTAATCTCTCCGATCAAATCAGGTTGTGCGACGATTGCAGCCATCAAACCACCTTCAACTCTAGGAATCACCTCCAATTCTAATCATTCAAACTCTTTCACTAACCCTTCTTGTGTCGACACTTTCTGATGATTTTTGACTCAAAGTATCGGCGACCACATTGGCCTTACCCGGATGATATTGAATTTTTAGGTCGTAATCCTTCATTAACTCCAACCATATTCGTTGTCGCATATTTAGATCCCTCTAAGTAAACAAGTACTTTAAGCTCTTGTGGTTAGTGAAAATTTTACAAGTTTCCTCGTACAAGTAATGTCACCAAATCTTTAAAGCAAAGATTACCGTAGCAAGCTCCAAATCGTGGGTTGGATAATTCTTCTCATGAGTTCTCAATTGCCTCGCAGCATATGCTATTAGTTTGTCCCTTTGCATAAGAACACATCCCAAGCCTTGACGAGAAGCATCACTGTAAATGCTAAATCCCCCGTTGCTTGTTGGAATTGCCAAAATCGGAGCGGTAGTCAACTTATTCTTCAATGTTTGAAAGCATTTCTCACATTCCTTACAACATCTTTTCGCATCAGTGTTGTCATCGGAGTCGCAATCTTTGAAAAATCTCAAGCAAACCTTCTATAATACCCAGCTAATCCCAGAAAACTTTGAATTTTTGATACATTAGTTGGTCTCGCCCAATTCATAATGGCTTCTATTTTCTGTAGATCAACTGACACACCATCTTTAGAAATTATATGACCAAGGAAAGTAACACTTGATAACCAAAACTCACTTTTCTTCAATTTTCTGAACAACTGCTTCTCCCAAAGACTTTGCAATACCATTCTCAGATGCCTATCATGTTCTTCTGGACTTTTTGAGTACATAAGAATATCATCAATAATAATGATAACAAATTCATCTAAATACGTTTTAAAGGCTCGATTCATTAAATCCAAAAACGTAATTGGTGCATTGGTTACCCCAAATGGCATTACAAGAAACTCGTAGTGGCTGTATTGAGTTCTGAAGGCCCTCTTCTCAACATCCTCAGCTTTTACGTTTAATTGATGATATACCGATCTCGAATCAATTTTCAAAAACACTTGAGCCCGTTGTAATTGGTCAAATAAATCATCAATCCGTGGCAATGGGTACTTGTTTTTAATAGTCACCTTGTTGATCTCACGATAATCAATATACATTCTCATCATCCCATTTTTCTTTTTGACAAAAAGTACCAATGCACCCCAAGGTGAAACACTAGGCCAAATAAATCCCTTATCTAGCAACTCCTGTAATTAAGTCTTCCATACTTTCAACTCTACCGGAGCCATTCTATATGGTGCCCATGAGATGGGTTGTGTTCTTGGCATCACATCTATGCCAAACGCAATCTCCCTCTCAATTAATACACTCGGTAAATCTTCTGGGAATACATCAGGAAATTCTCTAACCACTGGCATGTTAGGGATATATACTAAAAGCCATACTTTATGTTGTTGTTTTATTATTCATATAACAAAATCAGTTAATCCATTTTTATGAGAATCTGTGTGGGCAAAATTTGTATTATATTATTTATTTAATATTATGCATGTGTGTCTTTCATTCTATATAATAGGTGGTTTGGTGTGTAGAGTTCGGCTTACACACGGAAGATCAGACCATCGGATCTTGTAGAATGTAAGATTTTGGTTTACAGTCTTAGATGGATTGGACACACCATCAGTAGAACTGCAGTATGGTGTTGTAGTAGGTTTGTCTTGACTGCGGGAAACGGTATAGTTTTGTCACGCCCCAAAGTACCAAAAATAGGGAAAAATAAATTTCCTTTATGGGTAGACACGTGACTGGTTGTGAGTGTCACCTGATTGTCCAAACATGCTTCTAACAATAATGTAATACGGGAAGATGACTAAGTTCAGCGGTAGCATAAATTTAAAACTTCAAGTCTTACATGATTAGTATATTACAAACCAAAAGATATCCAAAAGATAGATATTACAAGTTCAACTAAGCTATTACATCATTAAACATATTAATAACAGAACTATGATAAAAAAAAAACTCCAAGATCTTCAGCTGGTGAAACCGTAGCCTTCCTCGTAGTAATCTTCACCAGCATAGTCTTTAGTAGTAAAATCTGTATCTTGATCATAGCCGGCTCCGTCTAGACCTGCAAAGGCTGGACGTGGAAGGTCCAACGGCATGAAAAGCCATTATCGGTTAAGCTAAGTGAGGGTCCCCTTAAGGTTACCACCACCAAGGTAAGTTATTATTCATTCCTTCTTATTCTCAAACTATACCTCGTTAATCTTTTCTTATTCTCAAAACTATGCCTTGTTTAAACCCAATCATTCCTTTCAAAACTTAACCCAGAACTAAACTGACCAACGACATTGACTAAAAGAAGACTTAACTTCAAACGCATTTACCAGTCAAGAAAGAACAACACTCGACAATGAATTGTTTGATTGAACACATCACTGATGATCCTTAGAACAAGTGTGCGGGATATTAACAATCACTTGGTCAAACACGTCATGCCGATCCTCAGGTCACCCGCACGTAACCGAACACTTTATGCCGATCCTCAGACCAAGGGTACGGGATATTAACAATCACTTGGACGAACACGTCATGCTGATCCTCAGGTCACCCGTACTTAACCGAACACGTCATGCCGATCCTCAGTCCAAGGGTGCGGAAAAATAATCAACCACTTGATCGAACACATCATGGCGATTCTCAGGTCATCCGCAGTTGACCGAACACGTCATGTCGATTCTCAGATCAAGAACACAAAACATAACTCTCCAATTGACTCCATGGAATTACCGAAAGACCAACTTTGTAAGAAATATCCGAACACGACACGAAAGTTTACTAATCAACTTTGACCGGTAGTCACATGACGAAAAACGACGCCCAACTTCCCTTATTCACATAAAATCTGTTATTAAAGGTTTTATCGTTATCTTACGCGTTCGTACGTTTCGTAGTTTAGTTCATTAATAACATCCATTTATACTTTCGAAGTTACGTCTATACATCCGTCATTTTGTTTTATATCATAATATACTTATGATGAGAACTTATCCAATCATTATCAACGTAATAATCGTGCTGTACAACATACTTAAAACTTGGGTATGAACTTTCAACGGTCATTAAACTATATTCATAACAATGGAAAACATAGCACATAGCTCATAGATTTTTAACATGGATTTAATACCAATAAACATATAGATGAAACCCTTAACATACTCATCCACGCGATAGAACTACCATAGCACAAGATTTTCATAACACAGGTACCGGAAAACTAGCATCAACAATCAACACCATGCATAAACAAAACATCGTACAAAAAGCTACACAATCTGCCAGGATACATTTTCACTGTGTTGACTGAAACAACATGATTTATTTAGGCATGATAAATTGCTTTGTAGATCAAACTCAAAACTAGAACATTATAGGAATTTGGATCATCTTCATGTACAAAAAAAATCTAGCTTCAATTACATTTTTGAGCTGCTCAAAATATTTATTTTACTTAGACATTTCTATATTTTCGGACTGCTCTGTCCCAGATTTATAGTACTGCGTTGTACGTGAATTTCACCTATGAAGGAGGGGTTTTTAGACTGAGATATAGAAGAGTTATTTGTAGATAAATGAGTTAGCTTTCCCCACAAAAAAACCTAGCCTCTTTATGATTTTTGAGCTGCTCCAAGCGTTGATTTTACTAAACTGCATTCTGCTGAAAGTTTCTGTTTCCCAGATTTATAACATTGCGTTGTACATGAATTTCACCTATGAAGGAGGGATTTTTATACTGATCTATAGAAGATTTATTTGTAGATAAATGAGTTAGATTTCACCACAAAAAAACCTAACCTCTTTATGATTTTTGAACTGCTCCAAACGTTGATTTTAGTAAACTGCACTCTGCTGAAAGTCTTAGTTTCTCAGGTTTAAAGCACTTGTCTTGCATGTCATGAAAACTTCAACACAACAACATCAAACTCCTACTACACATTAATACATACTATATATTTTTTAAATTGAGTTAGATTACTTACAATTACTCACCAAAGCTTGAAACTGAGCTTGGATGTTGATTTGAGCTTAATGGAGCTTGAACTCAACTTTAGATGGTGTCACCTTCTTCTTCTCCTTATTTTTCTTCTATATTTCCATGGGATTTATAACTCCCAGCTCTCTTTCTTAACTTAGGTGCAGATTATGAAGGCAAAGAGTGTCAAGTGTGTGTGTGTATGCATGTAGGTATGCTTATATAGGAGAGATGCATGTGCTAGGTGTCATGGTGCATGTGTACATGCTATGCCATGTGTCCAACAAGTGAACATGTGTCCAAGAGGGTGGCATATGGCTGCCACATGGCCGGCTATGTGGGGCCCACCTCAGGATGTGTGCCACTTCCTTGATTTGCGTGCATAAGTTCCTCGATATACGTGTCGATCTCAATTTATGTGCAAACGGGTATTGTTTCTAATGTCCGAGTCCGGGTATGGGACTACGTTAAATCTTATTACGATCAAGTCGGTATGATTACTATAGTCTAATCAGTAATCCTAAGATACGTCAAAACCCTCACCCAACTAAAATAATAATATAATAATGTAGCCGATCCAATACAGAAATTCGAAAAGCTGATATTATTAATGAAAGAAAATTACAGGTGTTACAAGTTTCAACTCACCATGCTGATACACTTTGTGTATTAAACGGGACCGACTTGGGGTAATTATCTTTATACTGACTTATAAGATAATTAATACCTCATGACTACTATGAGTGCTTATGCTCTAAGTCCTAAGTTAATTTATAGACATGTACATTTGATATTTACACTTTGATTCCTAAAAGGGTGAGATCCTTAAATGGGTCAATATCTCATTAGATTGGGTGACAATATTAATTGTGTGGTGGATATTAATTAACGATGGAATCCATGTCTTAATTTTGGGATTGATGATATCCCCTTGAGAAAGCTTATAAGTTTTGATTATGTCAAACCCTATAGGTGGATTTTGTATCTGACATATCAGATAAGTTAAGCAGAGGATCTCAAGGAATTTTAAGAGATTAATTAAATATGATTGTCAGTAATTATATTTAATTAATGGATATCTGTAATCTTAACATGGGAGATAATAAGCATTTAATAACATGGAGCTCGAAATATATTTTTGGGATAAGGGTAGGAGTGCAATTATAATTCTTTAGTGGTATGAATTATAATTTATGGAAATAGGAATCTGATTCAGTTCGGATTAGGGTTTCCTAATTCCATAAGGAAGCCTATTCCTTATTACTTCTTATGGTCCCTATCGTAGCCTATATATATGCTGCTTTGGCTCTCTCCTTAGTTTGCGTTTTTCCATCAAGAGTATTATTACTCGGAATAGAAAAGAGAGCGCAAAAAGAGAGAGCAAAAACATAAAGGATTTCGAAGGAGCCCACACTCAGTTCGATATTCTGGCAGTAAAGGAATATGGTAGAAGATCGTGAGCTGTTATCGAGCCCGTGTTCTCGATTCATCTACTACAGCAATCCGTTTTAGCAGTTTAAGGTAACCCTAGTTCCGCCCTTGTAGGATTATTGTAGTTTTCACGTAATTTTTGCAATACCAACTTATACACTCTGTCAATGGATCCTGGGAACGCAGTTTCCTAACATGGCATATCTTCCAACTTTAGTTCAGGGCTTCTAGCATCCAATATACTACAAAGAAAACCTTTGCACCCTTCCCTCAATAAACAACAAGCCTTGACGGTAGACACAAGATATGGTGGTGACACAACACCTACCCCTTGGAAAGAAAAGACCCTACGAGTCGGTGCTTGAAACTTTATCCTTTCATTCTCATAATCAAGGACCACATGATTTACTGATAACCAATCCATTCCCAATATGACATCAAAATGTTGAATTACCAGTGGTAATAGTTTAGCAATTAACATTTCATCATTGATTTTGACTTCGCAATTTCTATAAACTCTTGAACTTATCAAAGATCTTCCCAACGGAACATCAATAGATAAATCGTATTCTAGAAGTTCTAAGGGTACATTCATGTTCCTAGAAAATTAGTGTGACACAAACCAGTACGTAGAACCGAAATCCATTAATACATTAGCAGGTGTTGAACCGATTAGAACGTGACCTAACACAACTATGTTAGCAACGATGGTCTCCCCTGGGTTAAGCTGGAAATAACAGCCCTGACGTTGTTCCCTTCCTTGTGGTGGTTGTTATTGAGGTGGTCGCGATATTGGTGCACCACTCGAGGTTGTACTAGAGCCTCCTTGCCTCAGCTTAGGACAGTTTCGCATTCGATGTCCAAGCTCCCCTCAATTATGGCAAACCATCCCACTATCATCGGTATGCCTCATCGGAGAATAAGTATTTGGCCTCACCCTCGGACAATTCTTTGCCACATGCCCCATATGTTGACAATTGTTGCACACCATTATCGGTAGATTACACACACCCTAATGAAACTTCCCATATGTGTTACACTGCAGCTTGTTACCTCCACTACCTAAGGAACTTCCAAAACTTTGTCTTTTCGAACTCCCTTGACCACTACATTTGCTTGACCCCGGTCTCTTGTGTTGTTGAGTTAACAGTGCTTGTGAACTTGTTGATACCCCATATCTCTCTCGGCGATTGAATCTACATCTAATGCCTCTGTAACTTTATCCAACCGTTGCACTGATACTTGGCTTCAAATCTCATCCCTAATCCCCGTCACAAACTTTCTAGTTCGATCCCCTTCATTCAGTACTATATTTTTAGCAAATCAAGACAAACTTATGAATTTGGCAGAGTACTCCCGAACTGTCATCCCTCCTTATTTTAGTTCCATAAATTCATGAGCCTTCTAATCCTTGAATGATTTTGGGAAATATTGCTTCTTAAAGAGTGTTACGAATTCCTCCCATATATTTGGTTTACCTGCTCCCAATTTTTTACGCCACCAATACTGTGCTTCCTTCTTCAAATTGTCGACAGCATATAGAACTTTGTGAGCCTCAGAACATGGTAAAACTCTGAATATCCTTTCCATACTAGACAACCAAAAATTGGCTCGCATTGGATCAGCCACTGCCGTGAATAGTGTCAGTTTCTATTTGTAAAATTATAAAATTGTGGTCACCTCCTCCCTCGGATTAGGATTCGGTTGATTGTGTCTCCCATCTATCGCATGTATTTCAACAATTTGTACTAACCCAGCTACCACTCTCTCTATTTGCGTAGGTGGTGTTGTTCTTTCACCAGACATTTTTTCTCTGGCATTCATAACACATTTTTATACACATTACTTTAATACTTTTCAATACTTGCTCAACATCATTCAACATGCTAAATAAACGTGTATGCATGACGTATACACATTAATCATTTATGTATATAACTCGTCGTAATCATCACTCATCCCAAAGGCTCTAACCTATTGCTCTGATACCAAAAATTATCACACTCCAACCCTCCTCGGGTAGATTAGGACACGGGTAACAAAGCTCAGATACCAAATCAACCTCCAATTACTAGATAAGTATGAATTAGACAACATAAAAGAACTTCATTGACACAAAACAGCCTTAAGGGAAAAATTGTCATTAACAAAGTATAGCCACATTTTACACCAAAAGATAGATCTTTGAGTCCCAGTTCTGACGTAAAAAATGGCGCACGAATCCGAGTTTTCTCGAAAGAGATATGCTCGTTTCCGTAAAAGTCGACGGTCTGAAATTTTGTACGCGGATCGATCTAATTTAAACAATTTCCCGCATAATGTCCCCCAAGAGGTCTGGATTGATCTGCCCTTTAACCCGGATCGATCCGGGTTCTGCAGAATGCATTTCTGCTGCTAAAAACTATGTTTTTACTAATTCAAAACATACCCAAACTTAACCAAACTTTGTGGGAACATCAAAAACCATCAAAAAAATATTTCCAAGTGCTTCTAAACATCAACACAAGATATCTAAGCATGCTGCAATCACCAAACTCATAAATTCATTCCTAGGATCATGAATTTGCTCCCAAAATACACATTTTGCCCAACATATGCATAAGCTTCCAACAAAGAGAAGTCAGGTTTAGTTTTACATTCAAAAGTTACTAAATTCCTCTCAAGTTCCCTCTAAACATACATAACCTTGTAAGGTGCCAAAATAACCCACATCACAAAGACATATAACCAACATTAAATCCACTTGACATATTACAAGAACTCCCCAAAACACAAGTTATTCCTAACATTCCTAGTACAAAAGTTACATTTGAAATTAAAACCATCTAAGCATATAGACCCGACCACACATATTTACAACTCTAAAACCCAACCCATCACACAAATCATTTCCTATCATTCTCTCGTTCTGTGATGGTCATTCAATAACCACAACAGAAATATGTTTTCGTTTAAGTTTTTGCTTAGTGAGAGAATTAATCATACTATTGGAATGCTAAGTATGTAAATGCAACAATCATAAAAAATATCAACAAATTGATCTCTGAAAAGTCAAGTAACTCCAGCCACCACCCCCGAGTCCTTCATACCCCATAACTTCTCACTATTTTGTCGCATATAGCGTATCACACTCTCGTGTGACCCTGAAGGCATCACCATTTTATTATTATCGTCGTCACCACGCCCTTTCCCTTGAGGGCTTCCTATCCCTTACATATGGGACCAATAAATGGTGACCACTACTTGACTCCCCTTTGATCCACATAAGCATAAATACAACTAAGCATATAACATGGCAACTTTCACTTAATTGGCATGTCTTTCCCAAATTCATCAACATATATTTCACATAGGCATGAATTAAGCAAATATTAACAACTACAACATTAACATAACTAAACACCCAATTTTGGGATTAGAACACTCACCTCTTCGATTCACTAGCAAATTAAGCCTAGAATTCCCAACTCAAATCCTACTAATGTTAATCGTACATAGTTTTGATAGAACGAAAGTTACCAAGAACGGTCGTCAGAAAAACGTTGCCAAAAATGAAAATAAAGGACATGTATTTGATCCTCTTACCTCCACGAGTTCAAAAATAGTCTCAGTTCGCAAAACGATCGTCTGACGGCGAAGATACGACAAGAAACGTCGTCAAAAACCCCTGTCGTCTTTGCCGAAGCTCTCGTCTTTCTCTTTTTTGTAAAACCCAGCTATGAATTGTGTCCATGAGACACATATGCTTACATGCATATATGTTGGCATAATTTTCATTATTTCTGTTTACCTCCCCCTAGTTTCTTTAAGCTTTATTATAAAACCCCCATGTTAATTACATTAACTACCCACATTTTCTTTATGGATTTAATCTAAGTCCCATGTGAGTCCCAAACATGGTCCCACATATAATGTGAGATTGCTATTAAACCTACCAATTATGAATCATATTCAAATATGCCCTCACATGAGTACCCAAACTGGTCCCCTTTACCTATCATAGACATAATAATATCTTTAAACATTTAAACAAGTATTCATATAAATATATAATAGCATCTAAATGCAAATTATTCTAACTAGACCCTAATTGGGCCCCACTTTTATACCAGTTCTGCCTTTCACAGGATTTTCATCTGTGTCCGCATTTGAACACCCTTTTTACATATGGGTTCATAACCCACCTTAAACCATCTTAGGCATTAATTAACTTTAATTAACATGTACTAATACCACATCGTTAACCTTCTTATCCGGGTCCGGGTGTTACAACCTCTTTGCAAAAAGTGTGCAATTTTTCTCTTCTTTTTGTTTTTCATTTATTTTGAATTTTTTTTATGTATTTTGGAGGTGTTTGTTGTTGTTGTTGTTGTTTTTTTTTTTTTTTTTTTTTGGGGGGATGGGGGTGGCATCTCATTCTTTGCTGACCTTTTCAGATGAAAGGGTTGGCTCTAAAAGAAAAATATGAAAGCCAGGAGATAAATGCACTTCAACTTGAATGCATTCAAGAATACATTTAAGTATTGAAAATTTCAACCATTTTTTTTCTAGGTAATCCATATTTTAACTATTTTAAAAAATTATTTAGCTATTATATAAAATCTAATACCTTGATATTCGTTTTTGTTTCAATTTTACGGAGTTAGATTACACAGATCAAATATTAGAACTGACTTCTAGTGGTGGTGATTGAAGGGTTTATGTTAATTAAGTTGATTGTATTTCAGAGCTATCCAGACATTTTTTTTTTAAACATCAATGTTAGATATAAAATATTGCTTTATTAGTTTAGTACTTAGTGGTTACTATTACATTATTCTTTTATGTAACTTATTAGATTGATGGATGAAAAATTTTGGTTGGAAAGAGGATGATATTTGAATATGGTTCTTGAGTTGATTTGTATATTTTGAATTGTGTAACAAGTTTTGATGTATATGAATTCTTGAATTCTTGAATATTTGATTACCAATAAATTATTTTATTAAAAAAATGTGTTTTAAATTATTTATGATTGTTTCATTAAACAGTTATAATAAAGGGTCCTTTAAATTTCGGACCTTTATTGTAGCATTTTCTAAAAATTGATCCATTGTATAATGCAACTTAGATATTAGTCCCTTGTCTATTTTGATGACTAAAATACCCCCACTCCCAAAAATCAGGGTTTTAAATTCAAAATCCATATATATATATATATATACAAATTAGGATTTTGAAATTCAAATCCCATAAAATACATTTTAAGAGTATAAATACAAGGAAAAACTCTAATCATGCTGGTCAACCCGAGAACAATGACAATGATATTACTGCCATTATAAAGTGGTAAATTTGACTACACATTTTTAGAATGATAAAGATACAAATAACAATAATAAGCCTATTAACTTTATCAAGAAAATAATCCAAAGTCTATAAGATAACTATTGGCTAATCAAATTACTCAACATATTTAGGTGATAAATTTACAAAATAACAATAATGAGCCACTTAAGCCAAATAACTTTTCTGCAAGCGCCCCCTTTATGCTAATCTACACATCATTATTTACCAAAAAAAAAAACAGGGCAAATAATCCAGTTTTGGTGAGAGAATCTGGTGAGAGAGAGAGAGAGAGAGAGAGAAAGAGGGGAAAAAAGTGATCAGGAATTCCTCAATTTTTGGTGAGAAATTCTCAATTCTAGAATTTTGCTGCAAATTTCTCACTTTTTTGGTGAGAAATTCTCAATTAAAACAAATTTCTAATTTTTTGGTGAGAAATTTTGATAGAAGTTTGATAATACAAATTTCTCACCTAAAAAACAAAATTTCACACCTTCAAAACACAAAATGTAAACAAGGTTGTGAAATTGCACAAAAAAAAGTAGTAAAATTTCACAACTTTTGATATCTATACCTACTCAACTAGATCTACCATTGTTGATCAATGTAAAAATTTTGTAAAAAAAATGTTAATTTCACGAAAAAAATGACTTAAAAAAAAAAAAAAAAAACCAGATCTAGCCGGAACCATGGCCGTTGTGGTTCGCCTGCCATCCCCATCGTCGTCCACAACCACCGATCACCACCACTACCACCATGGCCGTCGCCGTCGCCTGAGCTCTGTTCACCGCCACCGCTGCTGCATCTGCTGAGATTCGCGCCTTGAGCCTAGTCTTGAAGGCGTCGTACCAGTTAAAAGCGACCGTGATTATCTGGTCGGTTTGGTCGGAGGTTGGATATGAAGGATTTGGAACTTGTTATTCAGAAGCTTTCCTTGGGATTTTTATGGTGGACTCGTGAATGTGTTATGAGAAAGAAAGTTTAGAGAGAGAGAGAGTTGTTGGGGTTATCAGATAGAAAGATAGAGAGAGAGAGAGATCATGAGAGATATAGAATTTGAGATAATGAGAGAGAGAGAAAGAGATCTTAATAATTTAATTGGGTCAAATTAAAATCCCTGATTTTAGGGTGATTGTATATATACACAGATATGTATATATATAATGAAGGGTAATTTTGGCCATAAAAAATACAGATATTTGGGGTAAAGGACTAATTTCTATATTTTGTTAATAATTAAGGATGAATTTAAGGGTTTATAAAGTCAAAGTGATTAAGTGTATGTTGACTAAAATTTGAGGGACCAAAACATATATTTCTATATAATAAAGTCATAAACAATGTAATTATTTATGCCTTTTTTTAAGTATTATTTATGATTGTATCAGTTAAAAAATAGTCATAAATAATTTGAAAGCATTTACTTTTTATAACTACTTTTTTAGAACTGTCGTAAAAACATTAGCTATTTATGACTTTTTTTTTTACCAAACTCGAACTTATTTATGACTGCAAGGTTATGACTTGTTTTAAAAACTTAAAAAGTCATAACAAGAGTTTTTCCTTGTAGCGGTTGAAGAATATTGTTTTATTGAGAGAAAGCATACAGATGATGATGAAAGATATATAATAGGTGGAATAATTAGGACTCTTCCATCATATTGGAGACTTATTATAGCAGATATATTAAGCATTAACAAACCATATACTGCAGTGAAACTAATATTTTTTTAGAAGCAGTTGAGTGTGATATACACCCATTGTTTATCAAACTTGAGACCGAACCATGAGTTTAGATTTAGATTCCATAGTGAGAGAGCATATTAGTGAAAAATATAAGATATACCGAGAACTTAGTAGAATAGGTTTTCATCCAAACAATGCCATTTTATTGTATGCTACGAACCACTTCAAAATTCATGGCCTAAAAGCTCAATTTACACCTCTCCACAAAAGATGTCAATGAATTAAGAGACTTAGAATCAATGTTAGAGAGAATAGAAAATGAGTCGAGTATTGAAAACGAGTTGGTTTGTATAAGAGCATTAGAACAAGTGGAGCAAGGACTGATGGGGAATTGCCAACGAAGATAAATGATATGTGCTTTTGATTGATAAATATTTATTTTGTATGTTTTATTTGTGTTTTATTAAATTGGGAAAATTAGATGGGGATCCTTAGTTAGGGAAATATGTTGGTGTTAGGACAACTAAATATTTCCATATTTGTGTAGGTTCCTCACTAAGTAAATGAGGCAATTAAGGTCCATTAGTGTCATTTTATTTTTAATTAATGACAATTATACCCATAAAAATAGTATTCTCAGCCCTAGGAGAGAGAGAGAGAGAGAGAGAGAGAGAGAGAGAGAGAGAGAGAGAGAAAGAAAGACAGAGAGATCTGTTTCTCGGCGGTGACCGGATAAGATGGCGAAGACTGTTATGGTTTTGAAGCGACCTCTCGTTCGCCTTTTCATGTCTTCGATATTCACAAATAAAAGTTGAGAATTAACCTCTAATGATCTGTGAATCTGTGAGATCTATATATATCTGAATATATATATAACATTCAGAACATAGCAGATTTTCCAAAGTAGATGGCATGTTTGGACTTTAGACTTCTAGCTTTAGAGGATATTTAAATGAATTAGATCGGCAAAGTGGGTGATTGTCACGCCCCGCAGTAACAAAAATAGAGAAAATAAATTCCTTTTTGGACCCGTAGGCCATGACAGTTGAAAGTCACCACATTGTCCATAACCAAAGTCTAATCATCAGAGTAATGATTCAAACCACGCATTGTAAAGTTCTAAGGTCGATATATGAAATCAAAGTTCAATACTAACTATTACAAAACCATGAGTATTTGTAGAAACAAAAATAAAGTATTATGGCATCATATGCTGATTACAAACTTACTATTACAACAGTCTCTAAAAACATAAGCATAAACTATCTACGGCGAAGCTTCAAGTCTTCAGCTCGCGTAGTAGTCATCCCCAGCATAGTCTTTATCATCATAGGCTCCTGATTTATCACATATTTTGTATAAGTTTATTTTATAATTGTGCAAAATACCATTCCCGGAGATTCTAAGTACATTATTTACACACATTTCATGCATAACCCTCGTTTATAATGTTTGCATCTTTTACATGGGTTGTATAAGTGTTTTGTCGGCCTTTTTGGCAATCTGAGTTGGGAGGCAAAGTCTCGGTTGAAGATCACTTCCTTTGTGGCCACTTCGTGCTCAATTTTAAACTCCAACACCATATGTTTGGAGGTTGTTCTTAACTTAATAAAGCTAACCCTGCGAGTCTTCTTCGCGTGGCCGCGAATTTCACCTCAATCAAAAGTCGGAGCGAGAAGTTACGGTAATTTTAGTGATTAGTGTGCAAACTAGTTGAGAAGCTATGAAGATTCAATGCAGAGAGGCATTCGACCGGTCGAATGACCCTGTTTCTGCACCCTTTGTTTTACAAGTTTGCCACTCCGAAGGCTTTGTATAAATACCCCATTATAACTCGAATTTGGGGTCTTGACCTAATCTTAGAGCAGCTTAGATACCCCCTCTTTAACCCTCTTGTATTTCTCTAGGTTTTCTTTTTTATTTGTTCATAAATTAGTTTAGGTTTAAAGCTTGTAAGTAAGATTGTAAGAGATTCTTGAACTTTCAAGCTTGGTTACTTTGTTGGAGCATTTATTGGAGTATTTATTGAAGTCTTTGTTGGATTCTCTCTCTCTTGAAGTAGGTGTTTGCATTAATGGTGATGTCTTTTTACTCCTTAGATGTTTATATTAATGTTAACATAGTGAAATCCATGTGTAGCTAGTTTTCTAGGTTAGGGGTCATGAACCCACCTATGGATCTTTGTGTTTGTTGAAAGTCTAAAGGGTTTGGATCTTCCTAAGTGATTAAAGAGTTTTGGGTTTGTAATATGCTTGTTTCTTTACCTCCAATGTCATGCAATGGGGGTTATTGAATCTATATTATCAATCCAACATTTGCCCTTACTTCCTTCAAGCTTTCACCCTTCATAGTGGGGTTGACAACCCACATAGCCTCTGAGGAACTTTGTTCACTTAAGAAGGCCCTTCCAAGTCCCTAAGGCTTATCCTTGTGTGATCCAAGGTTGGTAACATGACCCCTAGCCCTTTCTCTCTTAATTAAATTAGACTTGTTGATCTAGTTCACTTGTAGTAGTTAATTTAACCATTTTCTAAACTAGTTAATTTAATTAGTTATTGTTTCTACCTTAGTTTTCCTTGCATGTTAGTTTCAGTCTTAGAGTTTGATGTCCTCAAATCAACCATCTTTTCTTTCTTTTTGGTTATGAAAGTAGTGTATTCGAGTTTTGAAACTATAATCTTCCGGTCTAGTGCCCGTGGAAATCAACCTCGTATTTACCCGAGTATTAGTTGTTACGATTGATTTGCACTTGAATCATACATATCCCGAGGGCGAACAGCTCCATCCTCGTAGCCTCTATCCATGTATGCATCTCCTGCATACTCATAACCCTGGCCAGTTGGACGTTGAATATCCAGTGGCAAAAAACGCCGTCAACTACTAAAGCTGAGTGAGTGTAGATACGTACAGAGTATCTACACATATGTAGTATATAAATAAACAGTAATATTTAAAGGATCATCTCATCGTTTGCTTTCATGTATGCACCAACTCAATATATATCAACAGACGTCATCCCTACCAATCCCAAATAAAACATACTCTTGGATCTACATCTCAAATGTAGCTTTACTTCCCACTTTCCTATCCTGGCCCGTAGCCCAATACATTATGACTCATCAAACTAGACACATAGTCCCCACTTTACGGCCACAACGCCTCGATCTATTCTGACCAATACGCCCATACATTTCTCTTTCACAACATACACCTCTTAGTCTTGATCATGGACTAAAGTGACCTATCCCTTAGCCTCGGTCATGGATTAAAGTAACATATCTGTTAACCTCTATCGGACTTCTCGTCTCGGTCATGGATTAAGGTGATATTCCTTCAATCTTTATCGGACTAAGGTAACATAGGTAAACCATAACATCACATCAGTACTCAACTAAGTCTGATCGCATTTGCAATTTTCTCAACACACAACCAATCTCGCATACTTGACTATCTCAACTCATTAAGATCCCACACCCAACATCGTACGATCTTTACGATCACATTCAATCTCTATCGGACTAAGGTAGGTAAGCCATAACATCACATCTGTACTCAACTAAGTCTGATCGCATTCGCAGTTTTCTAAACACATAACCAATCTCGCATACTTGACTATCTCAACTCATTAAGATCCCACACCCAACATCGTACAATCTTCATGATTGCATTCACGCGTACCGATATAAATAGTATCGACCTCTACAGTTGATATACCCACTACTATACACGTCGGCTTCTCAATTCGATTAACAACATTATATAAATGGTTCTACTGTTTAATGCATTAATCCATTATTCAACGTGTGTATTATTCCAATACTATATCACCTTGTCACTTATTACCCCATAGTCGCATCACTGAAGTCTGGATCGATAATCGGACGATCGAACCCATTATATAATAAACAAATGAAGCAATCCATATTTTGTAATTGCCAATCGATTGGGAAACTTGGCAATCGATTGGATCCAAAACAATGTCAATCGATTGCAAACTTTGGCAATCGATTGGGAAACTACCAATGGCAATCGATTGGCAAACTATCCAACCGATTGGGTCCAGACTGATGGCAATCGATTTATATAAATGCCAATCGATTGGGACTTCGTCTTCTCTAGTGAAAAAATAGTCTAGCCCCTATAACGTCCTTAGGACATATTAACTACATCTAACCTCTACTAAAACTTGTAAAAACATCCTATAAAGGTAACCAAGTGAGTTGGACTCACCTAGGGTGCATTTGGGTGTGTGTTTGGCTTGTAGAGCTTGAAACCTCAAGGTTTCCTCTCTCTCTCTCTCTCCTCCTCTGCCTCAGTCTCTCTTCTCTTTCTCTTCTTCTTTATTCTTTCTTTTGTTTTTCCTTTTCTTCTTCTCCTTCTCTTCTCTACCTTGACAATATGTGTGTGGGTGTTTATATATATGTATGTATATGTATATATGTATGAGTGTGTATATATATGAGTATGTATATATATAAATTGTATCTCTCTCTCCCTAACTCTCTATGTCTTTCCAAAACCTCCGCACAAACACCAACATAACATATATATAGAAAAGAGAAGGGCATGTGGTAGCTCCCATCCAATCGATTGGGGTCAGTGGCAATCGATTGGCATTAGATATTTGATGGCAATCGATTGGATAAGATGGCAATCAATTGGGATAGTGCCAACTACCATGTAATGGATTCAAGTCGGCAGGATGGCAATCGATTGGAAAACAAGGCCATCGATTGGTACTCAAAAGATGGTAATCGATTAGTATAAAGGCCAATTGATCGGGACCTAAAATTCAACAAAGACAAGAATAAATCAAAGGATCTTTATTTATATAAACAATAATACAAAAGTACAATGAAAATACAGGGTATTACAGTGACTGAGGTTAACTGAAAATTTGACATTGATCTAAATTGCAAAGTCATGGGTATCACTACAAGTCATTGATCCAAACAAATCACTTTTAGCCAAGGCTGAAATAAATCAGTTGATTTTGCCATTTTGGTAATAAAGAAAATCTTAAACAAGAGTGAGATGCGGTACATTCCCAAAAAGATAAGTGATAGCCTGATAGGTGCAATGCAATAAAGACAAATAAATGACTGGTGATGGTTTCCTGAAATTTTTATGACCTTTACCAATTGGTTACCAACTTACCACATTGTAATTTTTGTCTTAATAGGTTATAGCAAATGGCATGGTCATATATGTGCTGGCATAAACAATATTGATAATTATAAGATGTTTCAGAAACCAGATTGACTGGTTTTGTTAAATTTATAGAAACGATGATTGGATGGAAATTGTTTGCTTAAATTTTATCTTTGCCACCTCCAAAGATATGCAAAAAAAAAATGTACGATGTTTCAGAAACCAGAGTGAGGAATAGTTTAGAGGGTCTAGGGTTATTTTTTTTTATCATCTATGTACCATTGGCCCCTTCCCATGGTCGTAAAACTTCATGAGGAACACTAAGTCTCTATTTGGTTCATGGATTTAGTGAGAGAAAGGAAAGGAAAACTCTAAGGCTCCTTTTGGTTTGTGAGTTTCTTGTTTTTTCTGACGTTGCAATGAACTTACCTGGTCTTCTTTGAACTTTGTTTGTTTTTATGCTAGGATGGTGACCCTCGATTATCCAGTTCAGTCTTATGAAAAACAACCAAGATGGGAAAGTTATAGCACCAATTTGGCTTATACTCCACCAGAGTTTTTGCATACATGTACAACCATGAATTTTCAGTTTTCTCTTAATATATATACAAGAGCATTTTAGCCTGCTTATTGTCATGCAATTTTCAATTCTAGAGGATAATTTGCTTCTTTATTGGTCAGTTAATTAGTTTGAGACAGCCACATTGGAAAATGTTAGTAGACTTGATGTTTAAAAAGTCTTGGCTTGAGCCTTGAGGTGATAAATGTTTGCAGTTTTAAGCTTTTCTTATGTTCCCAAAGTTGGATTTGTGGCCAGTGTTTTCGACATGTATTTTAGTTTACATTTGAGCTACAATGAGAGAATAAATTTCAATCACCTATTATTTGCAAACTCTGAGGAGAACACTTTATGCATCTGTTCATTAATTCAACATCGTTACAGAATATGTTTCAAATTTAAATTGTTACCTGTCCATGGCCTGAGTTGAAATGAAGAATATTTCATCCATACTACGTCAAAACAGAGTCCTTTTTGATATCTGGACTTGTAGTATAGACTTGGCGTTAGAATTACAAGCAGTTGCATCAATTCAATTAATCCACCTCAACATTGGTGACTAGCTGAGCTGCAAAAGATTTTGACCAGTTTGATCATGCATTGCAATGTTCATATACAAGAACATATATACATAGACGTATAAGGAGTCAAACTTTGCTTGTTACACATTGCTATAAGCTTTGGATTAAACATATGATTTATCTAGTCTTCGCAGGATGATGAAGTTTGGTTTAATCTCCAAGGAGGTGGCAAAGAAAATATTTGAGAAGAAACAAAAAAAAAAAAAAAAAGACTCAGCAGCAAAAGCTCAGTTTGCACGTGAAAACCATTGTGAATGTAAAGAAAAGCGCTCAATCTCTTAAAGTCATGAAGAAAACATCATCAACCCCAATTTCATCGTAGAAAAAGAAAACACCCAATTCCAAAGTTGCATCGGAGCAGTCCAAGAAGCACAAGATCGAGGCTGATGACACTTCTATGGATGACTCAGTCGATGACTATACGTTGGATAAGAAAATGAAGAAGAAACATAGGGTGCATTAATTTAGTTAAGAAACAATCATCTGCTAATTGTCTCATATTATTGTTGTTCATTAGTTGACAAATATTATGTTTTCACATTGTATTGACTACCCTTATCTAGTGAATTCAAAAGTTTAACAATGTAAAACTACAAGAAATTTCACCACTGTTTTACAAGGTGGTCAAAATGTGGTGAAATTTCACCACATTCATATTTCTAGATTATTCTCAGCACCCAACTTTGAATGTGGTGAAATTTGTGTTTGTGTTTATCAACGTGGTGAAACTATGATTGTGGTAAAAAATTTTGACATCCAAAATTATGATAGGTGAGATTTCACCACTGTTTTAAAAGGTGGTCAAAATGTGGTGAAATTTCACCACATTGTTATTTCTATATTATTCTCAGTACCCAACCTTGAATGTGGTGAAATTTTTATTTATCAAAGTGGTGAAACTATGATTGTGGTCAAGATTTTCATAAACTTCACATGTTTTGACATCCAAAATTAGAAGAGGTGAAACTTCACCACTGTTTTAAAAGGTGGTTAAAATGTGGTAAAATTATTCTTAGCACCCAACCTTGAATGTGGTGAAATTTGTGTTTATCATCTCAGTGGTGAAATTATGATTGTGGTCAAGAATTTCATAACCTTCACATATTTTGACATCCAAAATTAGAATATGTGAAATTTCACCACTATGTTAAAAGGTGGTCAAAATGTGGTAAAATTTCACTACATTTATATTTTTAGATTATTCTGCGCATCCAACCTTTAATGTGGTAAATTTTGTGTTTATTAAAACGGTGAAATTATGATTGTGGTTAAGAATTTCAGAAATTGCACATGTTTTGACATCCAGAATTAAAAGAGGCAAAATTTCACCGTTATTTTAAAAGTTGGTCAAAATGTGGTGAAATTTCACCACCATTTCAGAAGGAAACTTCACATTCATATTTCTATATTATTCTCACTACTGTTTTATGAGGATCATGTTCAACCATCAAGGAGAAACAATCTACTTCCTCTGTCCTATATTTAGAGTCCCTTTTGAAAATTCAAACTTTTTAAGGGGACATTCTTGATTGTGGTTAAATTTTTAACTTTTTTCAATTTTTTACCTTTTGAATTTCAAAATTCTAATGTCACATCAAAGAAAGGGAGGAAAAGTTTTAAACAAATAAAGGGCAAACTTGAAAAATGAGTATTAAAGTACTTTGACTTTTCCACGAGAACTCTTAAATTTGACACAAAAAAATGGAATATAGGACTCTTAATTTGAGACGGTGGGAGTAATTGGTTTGATTTGATCCACTCTTAATACCTACTTACAAAAATCACAAACCAAAAAGGGAAAACGCATAAATGAATTTGGGAAGCACACATTACTCGTACCTTGGCCCTAGCAGATCAAACCTCAACTTTGAATATACATCGAAATTGCTTGATAAAAATATGTGAAGTTTTCAATTGCTCCAAAAAGCTTAAACTGTTCGAGATGCACCCAATTTATATCAAGGTCTAACAAAAATCAATGCCTAATTTTTAATGAAAAAATAGAGTTATTCACATTAATAGGAAAGACTATCAAATTCCACAATAACCATAAGCATTCTGAACTTCACTTGAGCATGCCATCAAACACATGGTGCTCGAGAACATAATTGTTCTAGAAACACCCCTTTCTAGACACCAGCTATGCTTAACACAATAACCAATCACACTTACAGAAAAAGAGCATAAGAAGTAGAAAAACAAAAACACAGAATCAACACACTTTCTTGTTACACACCAACAAAACCACTCCCAAATCCATAGCACTATACTTTGAACTCCATGGAAGTTGACTACAATTTCAAATAGAATCTGAATCCACAAATTAGCTGCAATCTACCTCAAATTGATTTCAGAAAAATAAATTCATACAAGCAACACATACACATATACATATACATTGGATGCACATAGATCATTTTCAGACGTACATTGCTCGTCAATCTGTAGAACACGAGGAGAGAGAAGGGGGGATGGGGGGGACCGAGACTGAGAAACGGTCTTGGATTTTGCGTGGGTCGAGGGGGTGGCCCTGAGGATCGTTGCCGTCAGTGAGCTTATCGGGATGATGGTACATGTTTGAGAGTATTTCGTTGGGCTTATGCTTGGCTTCGTGTGAAGTCTCGAGCATCGATCTCCGTGCCGACAAGCATCGATCTTGAGGTAAAAGGACGGTAGCAGAGGTGACGTCGGACGGTAGCGGTGGAGGACGGTTCGACTGCGATGGTGATGGTGACTTCGGAGTCGGAGGAAGAAGAAGAGGCTTCGACGACGATGGTGACTTCGATGGTGACAACGACGGTGATGGCGACTTCGACGGCTACGGGCGGAGGAGGAGGCTTCGACCTCGTTGAGCGTAATGAAGTGTAATGACTAATGAGGGTAAGGAAAGGTATGTTTATCCAACAAAGATTGAGGGACTCAAACCAACATATTTTTTTTAATTGTTCTTAAACCAACACATTTACGTTAGAATGTCTTTACATCTAATTGACCCTATTAAATTTGATACTTGATCAGTACTTACTACTAGTATTGACCCAGACTGTAATTTTGTAGATATGGTTTAGAGATATTGCATGGGACTTTGAATTTGCATCAAATGATTTTGAGATAATAAAAACCCATAATTTAAAAAGATGGAAATTAACAAGGTAATGCATAACGATGTAACAAATGTATCTAACTTATGTTTTAAATGCTTTTACTGTTTTTCATGTCAATGAAACTAATATAATTTTTCTTTTTTACTTTTTAGATTGTTGGGTATTCACCGGATTGGGCTAAGCATATTGAGATTGACACTTACGCGTTTTGTAAATTGATGAAAAAAACTCACAGCAAAATTTAATGAATGATGTAATTACAGGTTGCAGTACTCATTTTGGTATATGTTTACATAGTTTTAATGAATGAATTTAGTGTTACAATACTCATTTTAGTATAAGTTTAGATTTTTTAAAACATAACTTGAAGTTGATAGCTACTGTAATTTTATTAGTTACATAAATCTACTTGGAATATGATCAAGAAAGTGCTTTTACTTCTGTAGACTTCAATTCATTAGTTTTGGTATTGGTATTTTTTTTGTCGTTATAGTTTTCTATCATTTTTGTCGATTCTTTGCAGTTGTTTGTTGAATACCAAGAGAGTCTTGAACGAATTAAATCTTTGCAGTTGTTTGAGTTGTAGAATTTTTACCACATTTTTGTCTTTGTTGTGATTTATATGATTCATTTGTAAAAATTCCAAACATTTCTCAGTTTAATTTCAAAATCAAAATCAATGAACTGAAAATATATTGATGTGCCCGTCGAATCAATGTCTTCACTTAAACAACACGTGAGTTTGAATGACATGGATAATTTTACGTAAAAGATTTGACCATCTTAATTTAATTTCAAAATCAAAATCAATGAACTGGAATGTGTGTGTGTGGCTTATATCATAACCCCAAGTAATTTTGTGAGGGCACTTGGGCAAAGAGGAGAAGAAAAAATGAAACCCCAGGAAGATGAGAGAGAGAGAGAGAGGGAGGGCTCCTACCGCCGTTGGAGAGAGACAGAGGCGGGCTAGTGCTGCAGCCGCTACATTTTGGCTGAGTGAGAGAGGAAGGAGCGAGGTGGAAAAGTTAGGATTTGCTTTATGAAGTGGAGTGTTGTTGGCGGGCCCAATCTGGGTTTACTATGGGCCCGCTAAGCCCGATTCTTTTACAGAAGTTTTTTTTTAAACAAACCCGTTATCAGCCCGCTATGGAAATACGCACGGCCCGAATTCGTAAAATATTGGGCTGTTACGGGCGGCCTTGCTGGTTTTTGAGCCCTAAATTATTTAATTGGCCCAAAAAGACAAAACCAGTTCCATTTGGTTTTACCAAGAGAAATCGAAGAATGGTTTCATTTTGCTAGGGTTTTGTGTGTAGTGTAGTATCATCTCCCAGACAGACCAGACCAGACTGATCCACCAGTTAGTTTTAGTTTTTGAAGAAGAAGAAAGAAGAAAGAAGAAGAAGAAGAAGAAGAAGATCTCAAGAAAATGGGGTTACAAATGCAAAATTACGGTATTCAGTCAATGCTTAAAGAAGGTCACAAGCACTTGTCTGGACTGGACGAAGCTGTTCTCAAGAACATTGACGCCTGCAAGCAGCTCTCCACCATCACTCGCACCTCTCTCGGTCCCAATGGTAACCCCCCTACCCACTACCACTATTCTCTCTCTCTCTCTCTCTCTCTCTATATATATATATATATATGTTTGTGTGTGTGTCGATTTCTATCCAGTATTTGAGGAGTTTGGTTTAGAAATGAGTGGCTGAAGCTAAATTCTTTTGACTGAAAATGATTTTCATTTTGACTGAATCTTTAAGGAACATAACTGGAACACTTCAACTGAGCAACTACTGAATCTTTTAAGGAACATAACTGGAACACTTCAACTGAGCAAATTATCGGACTATCCACAAACCCAGTTATTGTTTATTGCATTTTGATGTTTCATCCATACAAAGTAAATGTATTCCTAGTTTTTTTTTTTTTTTTTTTTTTTGGGGCGTAATGGGATATGAGGAAACCCCAGGTGGCTTGCACCTTGAAAATGTAGAACTCACCAGCCCCAAAGCATTTTTGCAAAGTTGGGGGCGTAAGCCAACTTATGATCCCCCGGGGACCCAAAGAAAAAAAGTAAAAGGAAAAAAAGAAAATAGAAATGACGTCCGAGGCTGGTTAAAAGAAACCAGTGCCATAGGCACATAATATTAGATTATTTGTTTGGTGAACTTTGGAATATTTTTCAAGTATATGATTGTGTTCAGGTATGAATAAGATGGTTATCAATCATTTGGACAAGCTTTTCGTGACAAATGATGCCGCCACCATTATGAATGAACTTGAGGTCCAGCATCCTGCAGCCAAGATTTTGGTTTTGGCTGGGAAAGCACAACAGGAAGAAATCGGAGACGGAGCTAACTTGACAGTTTCTTTTGCTGGGGAGCTCCTTCAAAACGCTGAGGAGCTCATACGGATGGGACTTCACCCAAGTGAGATCATCATTGGATACACCAAATCAATAAATAAGGTATAGTATATATATCTATGTTAATATGGAATTCGAGAATAACCTATTATTTGCGTGTTAAATTAAATCACCGAGAGACTACTTGATCAATTCCATTTTCAGACAGTTGAAATCTTGGACGAATTGGTTGAGAAAGGCTCCGAAAAGATGGATGTGAGGAATAAGGATGAAGTTACCTCACGGATGAAAGCTGCTGTTGCTAGCAAGCAATTTGGACAGGAAGACATTTTATGTCCTCTTATTGCTGATGTAATTATTGCACATCCCCACTTTAATTGCCCAGAGCTTATTCTATTTGAAGTTTCTGATTATCGGCTTAATTGTTTTGCTTTATAGGCATGTATACAGGTTTGCCCAAAGAACCCTGCAAACTTTAACGTGGATAACGTCCGAGTTGCAAAGCTTTTGGGTGGAGGTTTGCATAACTGTACAATAGTTCGAGGTATGGTTTTGAAAAGTGATGCTGCTGGGAGTATAAAGCGAGCGGAAAAGGCAAAGGTGAGGAGGATACATCCATTTTACTTATTATTTGATATTTTTTCTCAAAACTCTTTGGTCACACTTATGTTATACCATGGAGTGCAAAGTTTGTTGGTTGCTGGCTAAAATACTGCTTTGGATCCTCGTGGTTGTCCTTGCATTTTTATTTTTTTTAATTTTTTTTTTGTTTCTCTATGGATTCTTCCCTTTTGTTTCTTTCTTTGTATTTGAAACTTTTTTCCGTTGGTTGATTTGATGCTTTGGGGACAAGAAGGTTGTGCCTTTTTGTTAACTTTGCGTTGTTATTCACAGAATCACAGAATTCTAAGTTACTTTGGGGGCTGAGGCCTCAAATTTGGATAGTATAAATTGCGTCCACCAAGGGCAAAAGTTTTCAGGATTATCTCACAGTTCTGAAAACATAAATTATGTAGCTCTATGCCGGCAACAATATGTGCTTCTCTTTTGAATTTTAATAAGATCATTGCACATAATATGGGATTTTAGGGGTGGCGTGTTTCAAACTTTGCACTTCTTGCTTGATTAAACAATGTCTCTTAGTGTTTTCAAAAGGGTTTAATAGTTTTAATGGTCTAAGAAGCTGCATATACATTGATATGCTTTTTTAAATGCTTGTCAAGTGATAATTCTGATTGACATCTATTACTGATTTTTCAATATATTGATTCGTGAAGAATTACATGATGAAGATGGGCCATTAACTCTATTTTGTGCATTGACTATAAGTGTTCTTGTTTGCAGCTGGAATACTTTTTGGATTACTGCTAGTAATTGATCTTTTCGAATGTGAAAAGTTGGTCTACTTTTACAATGGAAGCTTATTTTAAATCGGATTTATTAACTTGGTTTTCTGTTTTAATCTTCTGATTACGTTGTTTGTAGGTTGCTGTGTTTGTTGGTGGGGTTGATACATCTGCAACTGAAACAAAAGGAACTGTCCTCATTCATAGTGCTGAGCAGGTAATTTTTCAAACAAGTACTTGATTTATTTCTTTTTGCATATGATCATGTGAAGAGCTATTCAATAATTGTTTTCAAATCCAATAGCTCTTATGATTGAAGGTTCTTTTTTCTTTGTATTTTTTATTTTTTTACTTTTACTTTTATTACTCCCCTGCCTTTGGGGTCAAATTCACACGTTTTTCCTGGACTTATACGCTGCATATGATTGGTGCATGCACCTAAGGGAACTAGTGTTGCCTATGTTTGGGGTGCATGCACCTAAGGGAATTAGTGTTGCCTATGTTGGAGAACCCCTGTTAACAAAAAAGATTGCCATTAGAGAAATGTGGAAGTATGAATTCTGCAAGTTATGTGGACAAAAGTTACATGAAGGAAATGATGTATATAATAGAATTAATTATATACCAAGAAGATTCTGTACTCTTACTTAAGTGGGTAGCTTTCAAAAATCCATCACGTGGCATATATACATCGAGGAAAAAACATGTTTTTGGTTTTAGAAGAGACGGTGTGACAGGTTTTGAAGAGGAGTACTATCACTGAGGTGATCAATGTTGTTAATATTGAAGGCATATAACTATGAGGTAGGTTTTTTGATGTATGATTGTTTTAGAAAGTTATAATCAAAGTTTTGGGGAAGTCACATAATGCTACCTGCATGTGTTTTTGATTTAAAAATTTTTATTGCTCAGGTTCTAAAAGATAGAAGAAAATGAACAGGGTTTTGGTATGGAAAGGCAATGAAACTGGCTTCAGTTTGGAAAGTGGCAGCTTGCAAGTTGATTAGAATTTGGTTAGTAGACTGTAGAAGGCTTGGTTGACAATGCTTTTTTTCTGGTATTAAAAGAAATACCAAATTTAGGGTAATGGTTAAGTATTGAATTGGCTGGATAGAAACTTATGTTTTTGAATAGGGGTTATCAGGATAAGTACTAAAAGTTAGATGGAAGAAGTTTGGAGGAAGTGAGCTACAGATCTACCCAAGACAACTCCCATAATACCAAATGTGGATGGTCTAAAAAATTAGTGTAGTTGGTGATGAGGATACTGAGAGACTGGAATGAGCGTTCTCATATAAAGATAGTGAGATTGGAAGAGATAATACTCATCCCAAGGAGGTCGTCTACCTCAATGGAAGATACCCTACCAATCTTCGTTTCTAGTTCTCATCCCTATTCCCAATTCCTGCCTCAATGGAAAAGAGAGATTATGAATGCTCCAAAAGGATTTATTGTGTGGAGGTACAAGTGATGAACTTAAATGCCACTTGGTGAAATTGAACATCTGTAATCTATTTGGGGGGGGGGGGGGGGGGGGGGGGGGTGTGTGTGTGTGTGTGTGTGTGTGTGTGTATTGCCACGCAAGTGGCTCGGATTTGCCTATGAAGCTACACATTTGAAACGAATATGGGAGTGAAGCAGGTGATTGTGGCACTAAGGAGGTTAGACTTCCTTACTGGGTGGAAATATGTAGAGATATCAAGAAGGGTCTTTGTGGGACCAAAAATTATTTTTAGCATGGACATGTTATCGCACAAGATTCTAGTAAACCGCGTATCCTTAGCTTGTTCGTCCTCAGAGCTTTTCAAGTTCTCAGCACTCAGCAGATAGAAAGGTTTTTGATGACAGATTAAATGCGACGTGGAGAAATCTTGGCAATGGATGTTCTCTTTAGATAGTTGTTATATCTTCAGATTTGGGAGGAAGAGGATGGGGGCAAATTGTGATGGGAGCAACCTTCGACGTGATATCATTCTATAAAGCTCTTAGAGGTCAACTATGAAGCATAGGCTCTTCAAAAAGGTCGCCGAATCTGTACTGGGTGCGAATTGAGTGCGGGTACTGCTTGCTTGCGTCTAGATTCTTTTGGTAATTGGGTGCGGTAGGAATCCATTTGGGTGCAACACGTGCGACTGGGTGTAGGTGGGGTTTTATTGTAATTTTTATTTTATTTATATGAAAATGAACTACAGGTTCTCCACATAATTTGAAAACTTTGGGGGGTTTAGAAGATGAATTGATCTGGAAGAAAGGGGGCACCAGGATTGCAACCTCTTATCTACGCGATGCAAACTATATTTTAATATTTTATACAAGTACACTGCCGCTCCCGCACCATTCATTTTTGGAAAATTGTCGCATTGTCCGCACGCGCAATGGTGCTTCCTAGGAGGTCAGAGTTATATGGCATTTACTTGGAACTCAACTTGGAGGACCAAAGGCCCCAATTAAGTAGCATTTTGCTTGTACTGCAATCTGTCTAAAGATATTAACTATTGTCATCTCATGACTAGAAGCCATACCATTGTGACTGGTTCTGCTTGCTTAAAAAAGATGAAGATATCATAAGTCAGTTGTTGCTCGGTGTATGGTGAATGACTTTTCCACCTCTTCGGTGTTTAGCGGTAATGGCTGATCAAAAGCTTAATATATTGAGGACCACCTTACACTCGGTACTAGATCATTAGGTTAGAACCTGTTGGAGATGATTTTAAAGCTCGTTGGTAGTATTTCCATGGCACTGTGTAATTTGGGTGATTAAAAATGAATTTTGCTTATCAAATCAACTCATCGAAGGAACAGTTCTGGTATGTGATTTGTGGACTGTCAGTATATATTTGAGACACTGCAGAGATCATTTTATACATTAGTCCAGCTAGATTACTTTATCTTATGCCCTTGACATTTATGTTTTGCTAACATTTCTCCTTTCCTTTTGGTCTAAAATTAGTTGATAACTAGATTATCATGGCCAAACAATTGTATATTCGATTTCGCATCTATGTTAATACTACAATTTAGCTTTTTTCATAGGGATTAAAGATTTTTATTTTTACTTTGAACTTTGAAAATTTGTGATGCTATGTGTGTCTTCTTGCCTGGGTTAAATGATACTGCGGCTATGTATGGAAGATGCAGAATATATGCAATTTTGTTTTCCAGATTCAATGTTTGAACTACCAACGCTTCTATGCATTCAGAATTGTATATGAACTTTCTTTATGTGAATTTGTCCTGAACTTTCTTGGGAAATTTTCAATTGGTGTCATTGGCATCATGCAGCTTGAAAATTATTCTAAAACCGAGGAAGCTAAGGTCGAAGAGCTTATCAAAGCAGTTGCAGACTCAGGTGCAAAGGTTATTGTTAGTGGAGCAGCTGTTGGAGAGATGGCACTACATTTCTGTGAGCGCTACAAGTACGTAGCTGTCACCTGTCTTCTACATTTTACTTATCTATGTTGTTGGCAGTCTGTGTTCGTATTAGGGACAAGATGATGTGGATCTGCAGTTTTAACTGGTGAATGTAGATGCAAGACTGGGTGTTCTTTGTATGCTCCATGTTGCACTGCATTCAATGAATAAAAATGCACCGTTATACAAGTCGATAATATCTCACGCATATATTGTTTTCTTTTACAAGACATAGGGTGCGTTTGATAAAACTGAAAATTAAGTACTGAAAATTAAGTGCTGAATTTAAGTACTGAAAATTTTAAGTGATTTGTATTTGCAATACTGAAAACAGTGTTTCAAGAACTAAAATAGATTCCATTCAGTAGAAAATTTTCACTTTAACATTTTCAGTGAAGTTTTGGCTGCTTTTGCAATTAAGTGGTACATTATCAAACGCACTAAAAAAATTAAGTGCTGAAAATTTTCATTTTTCACCACTTAATTGGGTTATCAAACACACCTACATATTGGCAGGGCAGAGGGAAGGGTTGTGCCAGACAGGGACAACGCCCACCCAAACCATGGAAATATTTATGTTATGGGTGCTGATAAGTGATAAGTATACATTTAGACAGGGTGGAGTTGGTAAAGGGGGGCTCCTAGTCAAATCTGCCCAGTGGCCATTCCTCAGACTTTCCCTTATTGTGATGTATATCCCATTGGAGTTATATATGTTCCTGTATGGAAGTGCTTGAATATGTAGATGAATATGGATACTCAAACATGCGTTATGATTGGTTCCTCCCTAATTTTCTTACCAAACTTCTCATAGAACAATGTCATTATTGTTATGCAGTTACACTAATAGTTACTTTGTTACCTATAAACCTTTTTCAGAGGCTCACTTAAGCTGCTTTAATAATAGTTTGGTAATTTTTTTTCAACAGAATCATGGTATTGAAAATCAGCTCCAAATTTGAACTCCGACGGTTTTGCCGAACAACCGGTGCTGTTGCTATGGTAAGCACATCATTATTAGAATGTAATCAATTGACACTCTTCGATCTCATACTAACGCTTTTTTGATTGTGACAACAGTTGAAGCTTGGCCAACCAAGCCCAGATGATCTTGGATATGTTGATTCTATTTCGGTGGAGGAAATTGGTGGTGCCAGGGTACAATTAAAATCCTTGCACAGTTTTCTTATTTGAGTCTCTTTCTTGATTTTTCTTCCCATCCATTACCAATTTTTTCTTTCCTTGATATCTTTAGGTTACTATTGTGAAGAATGAAGAAGGTGGAAACTCTATAGCCACTGTGGTTTTACGAGGAAGTACCGATAGTATATTGGATGACCTTGAAAGGGCGGTTGATGATGGTGTGAATACATACAAGGTATGGTCTGTTAGAATCTTAGAAAATTATAGTCTTCTGGTAGGTATTTTCTCTCTCAAATCTAGCAAGCCATGTTTGAATCAAGTTCTTTTGGAAGCTAGACATGAGTGGAACGTGGCAATTAGAATCTGTCGATTCACGAGTTGATTCGAGACTTCGAGTTTCATACAACACGATACAATTCTTGATTTCACCATGATTAACAATTCACAATTTTGAACTTTGACAAAACTTTCCACATTTTGAAGGTTGATATTGAATGAAACTAGTGTTAAGTTATTTGGTTCATTTTAAGTACAGTACATACGCCGTTCTCTGTATTTTGTATTTACTTTCTACCCCTACTGACTTGCGATTCATGACTCCATACAATTCACGATTCATTATTTTGGCAAACTGATTCATGATTTGACAACGGGCATCAGTTTTTCAGTGGCATCTAGGAGATGATAATGGTATTTCTTTCCATGTCAGGCAATGTGCAGGGACAGTCGAATAGTACCTGGAGCTGCAGCTACGGAAATTGAGTTAGCCAAACAACTGAAGGAGTTCTCTTTTAGAGAGACAGGGTGATCTCTTTGTTGCTTTATTATCGCTGTACTTTTTATATCGTCTCATTAGGGTGCTCTCTATAAATTTCAAAGATTATGCCTCTCCTTTCTGTTGAAGTTTCTCTCCTCTTTTTCCACACATAGAGACTGTGATTTTATTGTATCTTATAGTGTTATTCTGTACCATGGTGTGTGGTAGGTGTCTTATTATTTAAACAACCATATTTAGGATATTGTGACAGCTAAATTTTTGTACTATTATTTTGTTTCTATATCATGACAAAGTAAACTCTGTAAAATGGTGTCATGACATGGTGTTTGCATCATCTCTATATGCTAGTAACAGCTCATTACATTTTAAACAGTATTTTTTGATCTTAAAGTGATGGTGGATAGTTTAACGTACTAGTTGGCTGGCTCCTTTTATTCATGTTCCATATGCAAACGTGTGCATTGCATCCTAAGACTGTTGCTTCACACTTTTTAAGTTCCCGTATGTCATGTATGTTATTTATTTATGTGTATATATGTGTGTGTGTGTGTGTGTGTCCATAAATGGTACTACGTAGTGGAGTGATCATGTTATTTCATGCCCATACGTTAGTTCCCAAAGTCCTACATTTTGTTGGTCTCCACTTCTCTAATAATGCATGGTTGAAAGAACTCATTAATATTAATGGTTAGACCATCTCTCTCTCTCTCTCTCTCTCTCTCTCTCTCTCTCTCTCTCTCTCTCTCTCTCTCTCTCTCTCTCTCTCTCTCTCTCTTTGGCAGTTTGGACCAGTATGCTATTGCAAAATTCGCTGAAAGCTTTGAGATGGTACCTAAAACCCTAGCTGAGAATGCTGGGCTTAATGCTATGGAGATCATATCTTCTTTATATGCTGAACATGCATCTGGAAACATCAAAGTGGGCATCGACTTGGAGAAAGGTGTCTGTAAGGATATCTCTGCCCTGAATATTTGGGACCTCCATGTCACCAAGTAAGCTGCTTCCTTTGACCAGTGATTTGATTTTAATGGTTACAGTGTAGAATGAGTTCAAGAAGACTTAAGACTCACTTGGGTTGGCTTTGCCTTGAGCGTTTTGGCAGAAGCAGAAGCCCTAATCACAAGGGCACAATGGCAACTAAAAATAATCACTATAACTCTAATTTGCTTCCAGCATCACGTTTGGGCTGAAGCACCTCTGTTCCTGCTTAATCGAAATACATATGTGCTTCCGCACCTCTGTTCCGAACACGTGTTTCAGGGACTCTAAAGTGCTTTCTTAAAGTTATCTAAACTGGCTAATACATATGTTTTGGATCCCAGAAGCGCGTGTGCGTTTGGAAATTGATTCCAGACAAGCCCTTAACATAGCCTAATGAAAACTTCCGCACCCTTAGTCTTTCCTATGTATCAAGAGCTATAGCTGCTTCGTTCATGGTTTACTTATACGATACATAACAGAATGTTAAGATTAGTATAAAACGTTTGTTCTATACACTTGTGACTCGACCCAAACTTTTTTTTTTATTGATTTGTTACAATGGCGGAAAATCCCTATGGAGACAAACTCTCACATGGAAAAAGAAAGGCTACCTTCCAGATTTTGGACTTAAAATGATGTGGCATAGCATAGGGTGGCTGTTTTCTGCAGGTTGAGCCTGCCAAATTATGTGCCCAATCTAGAACAATCATAAAGCATTGCTCATGTTCGTGTATAACTTTTTAAGGAATTGTTATTATATCCAGTTAACATGAACTCTGAACTACTTATATCCATTAGTGATGACGCCTTTTTTGGATAAGTGGGGTTTGGTGTGCTTGATGAGTTAGAACAGATAAAATAGAGAGAGAGAGAGAGAGAGAGAGAGAGAGAGAGAGAGAGAGTGTGTATGTGGTTCGGCCTTGTTAATAAAGGAATCTACGTCCACCTGTGTCTGAGTACTCCACTAAATATAAAAACTGTCATAGGGACCTTGGTGATCCAACTATGGTGACTGGAACTACCAAGGATCAGCTAAGCAGGAATAGTGTTAGGGTTTCTTGGGAGAGGCTAGACAATATGATACGCTTTGTTCGACTGAACTTCAATCCCCCCTAAGGGGGATGGGAGGACTCTTTTATAGAAGAAAGAGTCCTCCCTTACAAAGTAATTTAGTTCAATTAGGTAACCATTGACAGTTGGTGACGATTGTTGTATATCTGGAAGGTTTCCTAATCTGATTAGGAAACTGTGGATGCAAATTTGAGAGGTTTCCCGACCCGTATTGTGACTGGATGGCGCATCCCGACCCGTTGGTCGGGGTCTTCCTCTGTTGAGGCACTGAGCGGTCAAGTTAGTCAGTCATGGATGTCCTCGGGAATGAGGCCCGATATAAATCCCCAGCCGAGTATTTAGCCTTATTTACTTTGCATTGCAAGAGTCTGGTATGAAGGTGCAGGAGAGGGCTGCCCCTGGTTGTTTCATGGAAATGATACATGATGTATGTTATTAACTATTTAACTGTTGAAAAAACAACACAAAAATATGAATGAATTATTCATACTTCAATTTCTTTTTGTATCATGATGTAAAAAATACATGGAAATCATCTAAATTCCTTTTCCATTTGAATCAAATCCTCCTAGAAGTTTCCCTAATATTTTGCTAATGAACTTTGCCATGCATGCATAAGAAAGGGGTGCAGACTACCAAATTATACTAAATGTTGACTTTAGATACCCAAATTACATTGCATGATCTGACCTGGCTTCCTATCTTAAGTACACAGTAGAGTTGCTTAGCACTTAGCAGCACAGAACCCTTGGGTTGAAGAGAAAACCAGCTTATGCTGTTATTATCATCAATCACATTTTTGAGTAATACATAAAGACTATGCATCTACAATTTATGATGGGAATATAGTCATGTCAAGTGAATTTTTTCAATTGTTTTGAAAGTCTAACTTGTATTTCTGGACTTTTCTGCAGGCTGTTTGCTCTCAAATACGCAGCAGATGCTGCCTGCACTGTGCTACGTGTAGATCAGGTAATAGAACTTTCAGTCCATTGGTTTCTTGATTTCCACTTTTATCATAACCTTGTTTATTTAGATTGTTTTGACTTCTCACCTCTCTTGCTTGAGTCTAGTTTCAATTTGGTCAACTGTTTCAGTTGGCAGAAGAATTAACCCAATCCCATCATTTTAGAGAAGTTAGATTGAGGTCTTTTTGTCGTCGATTCCACATCTATATAATGTTTTGTAGTTATTACCACGAGATTCACTTGCATTTGATGTACGCATGCTTTAAATATGACACAAATTGCGAATTTTAATCCTTGTTTTTTTTACACCGTGATTCATAAAATATGCTATTTTGTCCGCATTAAATTGGGCAGTTTAATAACTTCAAACAGTGCATCTATGTAAACAAACTGAAGAGTGGATAGAAGTACAGGAAGACTTCTTGGTAGAGAGAATGTTGGGATTGGGAAGCGTATACAAAACAAGCCTACGAAAAACACAACTCATTATCCTGTTGCCAAACCATTATTATTTCACTTTGCTTCCAGAAGACCAAAACTAAGCTTGCGAATGTTTGTTTGGGTATTATGTTGCTTATTATGACTTCTCTTTTCCCAGATTATAATGGCAAAACCAGCAGGAGGCCCAAACCCAAAGAGAGATCAACCTGCAGGGATGGACGAGGACTAAGTTGTTAAAGTGTGCAACTTTTGTCTATTTTGAGATATTTCTTGAAACCTTTACTTAGCGTGTTCCCGACTTGGTTGTGCTTTTGGATACCAAAGATTCATTACAAATTTTGGTTTTTTATCATGAAATATATATCCGTGTTGATTCCACATGCCCACTTGAGTTCATTGCAAATGATCTATGAGATCTTGCACCAGCGAGCTTCAATTCTTTTTGTTTCGATGGCATTGGCCAATTTAGTTTTCTATGTATGTATCTGTTGGGTCGGGGGTGGGGTTTCTCAGTTTCTTGGGGATGAATTTTAGGGATTGCACAACACGAAGCCCCATGTGTGCACATATATTAATCAGTTGAATTTTTGCGCGTGGAATAATGTTTTCTTGAGTCATTCCAACCAAATGTTATATAACCATCAATATTGATATTTGACTTGTTATGAAGATGCAGCGTTATATATATATATATATATATACTAGTGCTAGTGTCTGGTACTTTTTTTCGGCAGTAAGTGTAGAGCCAAAAAAATTGGTTTTTTTTTTAGCACTTTTATTGTAGTAAGTGAAGAGCCAATATATATATATATATATATATATATATATATTACGGCAGTAAGAAAAGAGCCACAAAAAATTGACATTTGCTTACTGTGTTTTTCGTGGTTGCTATTGCCTAAGCAAACATGAAATCAAATATAATTAGTATTGTAAAAAAAATAGATATATATTCTTTTGGTTTTAGGGATTGTTTATGAACATATAAAATAGGTTTTGTGAGAGCAAAGGTTAAGTTGGTTCAACAAAAAAAATTGCTTTTAATTCTTAGACTATATATGTACGAACTTATGTGCAAAAGAATAAGGGTCCGTTTGATAAAACTAAAAATTAAATACTGAAAATTAAGTATTGAATTTTAAGTATTGGAAACTTTAAGCGATATTTGAGTTTGGGCACTTTTTTTCGGCAGTAAGTTTAGAGCCAAAAAAATTGATTTTTTTAGCACTTTTATTGTAGTCAGTGAAGAGCCAAAAAAAAATATATATATATATATATATATATATTTTTTGCGGCCTTAAGAAAAGAGCCACAAAAAATTGACCTTTTCTTACTGTGTTTTTCGTGGTTGCTATTGCCTAAACAAATATGAAATCAAATATAATTAGTATTGTAAAAAGAAATAGATCTATATTCTTTTGGTTTTAGGGATTGTTTAGGAACATATAAAATAGGATTTATGTTCTATCTGGTTTTGTGAGAGCAAAGGTTAAGTTGGTTCAACAAAAAAATCACTTTTAATTCTTTTATATATGTACAAACTTATGTGCAAAAGAATAAGGGTCCGTTTAATAAAACTAAAAATTATATACTGAAAATTAAGTTTTGAATTTTAAGTATTGAAAACTTTAAGCGATATTTGAGTTTGCAATAATGAAACGGTGTTTCAAATATCAAATACTTTGCATTGAGTGATTATTTTTAGTAGAATTTTTTCACTTAACCATGAACTATTTTAGGCTTCCCCAAACAGAGCCTTAGTATTGAAAAGAGAAGGGAATTAATGAACTAGTTGCAGTGTAAATATTTCACACTAATAAATCAGTTGCCGTATAAAAATGAACCATAAGAATTTTTTGTTTGTGAACAGAAGCGAGAAATTTCTCATCAAATTCGTGGTTATTTAGTGAGAATATGTTAATAAATCTAACCGCGAGCGAGCCCGTGAGGCAAGATCTCAGAGAGCGGCCACCTTTTGAATAGATATGATGAGAATTAATCATACTAATTAGTTCCAAAAATAACTCACCAAATTCGTCTTAATATATTCAATTCTAAAGCTGCTGCTGGCGCGAACGCAACTGAGGCAAATGAATTGAATTCAAATTTAATTGTTAGTTGCGTCTGTGCCAGTAGCAGTTTGCCTCAATTGCGTCCAATACATTTGCCTCAATTGCATCCAATACATTAAATCGAATCCAATACAGTTGTCACAGTTACGTCCACGCCAACGACAGTTTCAGAATTTAATACATATTAAGACGAATTTGGTGAGTGATTTAAATCCCACTTGACACCCATGAGAGTTGAACCTAAAATGTAGAAATTTATGACTCGCAAGTCTTACCTTTTACCACTCGGTCACCAGTCACAGTTAAAACTGAGCTCAAATTTATCAAAAATTGAAAAGAGAAGGGAATTATTAAAAAAAAAAAAAAAGGAGGAGGAGGTTGGCGGGGTCAGTCTTTTTCATCCCGTTTTGTTTTGTTTATATATATATATATATATATTAGTTTGAGCCCTGCGCGTTGTGCATGAAATTTAATTGTGTCGTTTCGTGTGGTTAAGTGGTTGTTAAAAGTATATAATAAGATGTTAAAACAGGTAAATAGGAAATTGTAAATGTAACTATTTAATCTAAATCTCTTCTTACGGAAGAAGTTGATAATTCTGACTATCTTATAAATGAGTAGTAAATGTACCTAATAAAGCGCCATTAAAATATATGACACAAGTAGGATATTTCCGCTAAAAAAGGGCATGAATGTGTTTGCATGCCTTAATTGATATTCGAATACAATCTATAAATTATGAATTTGAGGAAAGAAATTGACCAAAATGTAAATATTAGTGATCAATTCATAATAGCTACTAAAATAGCCACTTTATTTGACATTTTAAATATACCAGAACTTAAATTTTAGAGAAGAAGTTGACCAAAATGTGAAATTAGTGACCAATTCCTAAAATAGCCACTAAAATAGCCACTTTTTAAAACCTTTTTAAAGTGAATAATAAATATCCCAAAACTTGTTGACCTAAATTCCATTACACATATTACAATATATGAATCATAAATTTGAGAGAAGAAGTTGAGCAAATTGTAAATATTAGTGACTAATTCCTAAACAACCACTAAAATAGCCATATTTTTTACTTTTTATGAAGTGAATAATAAATATCCCAAAATTTATTGACCCAAATGTAATTAGACAAATTGTTGATTGAAACCTCATTTGAGAGAAGTTGACCAAATTGTAAATATTAGTGACCATTTCCTAATTAGCCACCAAAATAGCCACTTTTGTTGACTTTTTTTGAAGTTAATAATAAATATCCCAAAAATTATTGACCCAAATGTAATTAGAGATAAGATTATTGATTAAAACCTCATTATTATATTAAATAAAATCTCAAAAGCTGACTTGAAGTTGAATGTAATTATTTGTCCAAAATGACAGATTTAGCCTCACAAAAATCACTATATCCTAACAATGTATATATAGATATATGAGTAATTATAATGTAGTGAAGGGCAAAATAGGAAGTTCATAGGAAGTTTTCTAGATTTGTGTAATTTTTCATACCATCTTTTTAATCTCAGGCTATTTTGAAAATATATATATATATATATAATTCAGTCAATATTTATAATCCCACTTGACACCCATGAGAGTTGAACCTAAAATGTAGAAATTTATGACTCGCAAGTCTTACCTTTTACCACTCGGTCATCAGTCACAGTTAAAACTGAGCTCAAATTTATCAAAAATTGAAAAGAGAAGGGAATTATTAAAAAAAAAAATGGAGGAGGAGGTTGGCGGGGTCAGTCTTTTTCATCCCATTTTGTTTTGTTTATATATATATATATATATACTAGTTCGAGCCCTGCGCGTTGTGCAGGAAATTTAATTGTGTCGTTTCGTGTGGTTAAGTGGTTGTTAAAAGTATATAATAAGATGTTATGTCACACCCGTTCCAATAATTTCATGGTTTTAATATGCATATTCAGATTTTTGTGGATTATCAATGTTAGTTGATAATGGTGGATTGAGGTTGACTGTGAGTCAACGGTAAGGTGTCAGTGAGTACACGGGAACATGTCAGTTCCTATTGCATGGGCATGAGTAAATGACATTTATGTGATTTAAATGTTATTTGGATTTATCTTGCATTTCTGTGAATAGTAATTTTATGCTTGTGTTGATAATTTCTGGCAATTGTGATATTGCTAAACATCATTTTGAGAACTGTGGTGAGAACGTGAGTGATACGTTAATTAAAAAGGTAGGTTGTGTAGAGATTCCACATAATTTAGTTTTCGGACGTGATTTTTGGAACCAAACAAGACTTAGTCGAAAACTTTTATAATTTCTAATTTTCACTCGTAAAGGCATAAAATGGACGTGTGCAAAGTTTCATGGGTTAATGAGAAGTTTTGAGAAACTTGCGGGGAGGTAAACGTAATTTTCGAGAAGTTTGCCTATATATAGATGAGAATGAGATTTCATTCTCATCCAAACAAAAAAAATATCTAGAGAGAGGAGAAAGAAGGGAGATTTGGAGCCAACGGGCTTTGCGACGACATACGACGACCGTTCGTCTGTCAGATTTTCTCCAGATTTCAGATTTGAACTCGTGGAGGTAAGACCTACGTTTTGATACTACTTAGGTCGTGTTTGGCAAAGTTTTGTAAAAATATTAATTCTAGACTTTTGGGAAAAATCAGGTAAAACTCGTAGGAATCGCGTATAAATTGAAATCTGACGATTATTTAGTCCCTTAGACGATCCTTCAAAGTTTGAAGAGATTCGCACGAGGTATGAATTCTAGATCTATGAAATATATGGATTTTCATGTTTTGAACATCAATTTTGATATTCTTGGATCCGGGCGAAATTCATGTATTAGTTAGGCCCGTTAATTATGCACATGAAATCATAATAAAAGCACGTATAACTGTTTGTGTGAGCATGTTATGTGTCTACTTGGGTCAAAGGGGAGTTTGGTGCAAATTCATCCGGGGTAAGCTCCTCGAACCTTGAGGATTGTGATCTTGTTGGAATTGGAAATTGTGGTTGTGTCTGGATTGGAGGTGGGCCCAACCAGTACATGGTACCTGGTATGGAGGAAGGCCCAACCAGTGTACGAGATGCGTGGGAGAGGTGGGCCTCCTACGGCATCGACCGGATGAATGCGTACCACTCACCCTAGAGACTATTTCTATGTGTTTTAGATGATTAAACCATGAACTGTCATATAAGCATACATTTAGAATTGTACACTCAGCATATAGCTGAGCAGTGGAGATGTACTACATTGCAGGTAAGAAGAAAGACAAGAAGAAGCGCGATGAGTGAGGCTGATGAACGCCGGGGGAATCACACTTGTATATGTTTTTATTTTAAATCCTAAACTTGACTAAGGATTTGAATATTGTAATATGTTGTAATAAATCCTTGGATTAGTTCTGTAGTATGGAAATCTTGTAATTGAACGCCTATAGTTATGTTTGAAATGTTAAATCAGTTATGGTTGTGATTGTTGTTGGTTTTGAGAAGCATGTGTTGTTAATTTTCATCACAGGGCTGCCAGCAGGGGAGCAGTCGACTGGACCCAGGATCAGTCGACTGGACCTCGCGTATTGGAGACACTGAAAGTGAATAGTAAGGGAAGCAGTCGACTGGATCCTTGATCAGTCGACTGAACCATTGTAGGTTTTGGCTACTGCTTCTAAAAAATGGAAAAGCAGTCGACTGGGTCCCCATGTCAGTCGACTGGACCCCTTTTGAGTAAGTTACATTTTGGGTTCTGCTTAACCCAGTCGACTGGGCAGTCGACTGGATCTCTGTTGAAGAGTTAGGGTTTTGGTTTCTGCCAGGCACAGTCGACTGGACCCTAGCACAGTCGACTGGGCAGTCGACTGAACCTCTGTACTTTGAAATGGATTCTTGTGAACACTTTTGATTGAACAAAATTCTTTCTAACTCTGATTTCAATGGATTTTACAAACTCAGAGGGTAATGTTCCCTAAGTTTTAAATACACAAGGTTGTTGTTTTACATTTCTTTCCGCTGCATATAGTTATATGATGTTTGGATGAGCCTTGGTGGCATGCCACGTGTCCTATTTCCACGCGTAGTGGGATGGGTCGTGACATTTAGTGGTATCAGAGCTATAGGTAACAAAACTTTGGGGACGTTCGACGATGAGAGGAGTGTTGAGTGAATTGTCACATGTTTTAAATTACATTCATACATCTTAGAGATGTTTGATGCATATGGATGTTGTTTTACATACATGACATTGTTATTATTGTCCATGCATAGTGTTTATGCATTGCGAACTACAGGATTGTAATTATGAGTGACGAAGAGCGAGAACTATCGCCACACACTCGACGTATGAATGAAATGGCAGAAATGATGGGGAACATGGGGGAAATGATACGGAATATAGCGGAGCGACTGCCTCCCACACCCCAAATCGAAGTGGAACCCATAACCGTAGTGCATGCACCCGAAAATAGGGGTATGAGATCAATATCTGAACAGTTTACTCGAAAGAAACCGATGGAATTTCATGGAACACCTGATACGACGTTAGTAGAACATTGGATAATGGACATGGAGCGAATTTTCCGATCTATTCCGATGACAGATGGGGAGAAGATTGAAAATGCAAGTGACGTATTGAGGGGTGAAGCTCAGAACTGGTAGGTAAACGTGTTAGATCAAGGGGCACCGATCACTTCGGAAGGGTTTAAGGCGGAATTCAATCGCCGATTCTTTCCGCGAGCCGCCGACAATGCAAAGAAGAGAGAGTTTGATAACTTGAAGTAGGGAGATATGACTGTAACCGAATATACTTCCAAGTACAACGCCTTGTTGAGATTTGGAAAGGGTTCCGTGCCACAAGAGGAAGATAGGGCAAGGAAATTTGAAGAAGGTTTAAGGGATAATATTCGGTTGAGAGTAGAGACCTATGAGCATTCGACTGTTGTAGCAGTACAACAGACGGCGCTTGTAGCCGAAAGTGGAATAGAGAGATCGAGACAAAATCACCAAGGGAAGCGAAGTCATGAGGGTGGTGATCGAAGTCAGGGGGGATCTTTTAAGAAGTCGTTTTCACGAGGCTCTAGTTCTGGTTTTAATGATTCCAGGAGAATACCAAGTAACATACCATTGTGTTCACTTTACAACCGACCACACACCGGTCGATGTTTTCTAACTAACTTTCAGAACAGATCTACAGGGGGAAATAGTGTGAGTTCTGTGACCTATCCGCAACTCAAGTGTTTTGATTGTGGTACCTTGGGACACCGAGCGAAGGATTGCCCAAAGAAGCGTTCTCAACAAGGGACAAGTTCTATGGCTTCTAGTGGTTCGAAGCCTAAGCAGTCTAGTGACGGAGGACAAAGGACAGAGCAGCGTCAGGGAAGATCATTCCAGATGAACCCTGGAGACGTGGCTGCTACTGATACAGTGGTCTCAGGTATGGTGCTTGTATGTTCGCACTTAGCACGCATACTTGTTGATTCGGGATCTACGCATTCGTTTGTATCTCATAACTTTGTTGAACATTTGAATGTTAAGTCCGCGCCACTAGGATATGATTTATCCATTGCCGTGCCACTTAGTAAGTCAGTAGTGACATCTACTATATATAAAGACTGTGAGATCATACTAGGAAAGAAGTTAATGACCGTAGACCTTATACCGATTGTGGTGAACCATTTCGATGTGATACTGGGGATGGATTGGTTAGCCCTTAACCAAGCTACGATAAACTGTGAACGGAAAGAGGTAATTTTTCGATCACCGGTACATGGGAACTTTTGTTTCCAAGGGAATGGGGTTATACCGCCGCCGTACTTGATTTCAGCAATCCGAGCGGGGAAGTTATTGAAAAAGGGATGTCAGGGATTTCTATGTTCAGTGATTGATGACTCAACGACCGAATTAAAAGTAGAAGACATTCTGATAGTGCGAGAATATCCCGATGTATTTCCTGATGACTTACCAGACGTCCTGATTGAGAGGGAAATTGAATTCACCATTGAGGTAAAATCAGACTCAAGACCAATATCCAAAGCACCATATAGAATGGCACCAGTAGAATTGAAGGAACTGAAAGTTCAACTGCAAGAGTTACTTGATAAAGGTTTCACTCGGCCAAGTATTTCGCCGTGGGGAGCTCCAGTGTTGTTTGTAAAGAAGAAAGATGGTTCGATGAGAATGTGTGTTGATTATCGGGAACTGAACAAGTTGACAATCAAGAACAAGTATCCACTACCCAGAATTGATGACTTATTTGATCAACTACGTGGAGCACAAGTATTCTCCAAGATAGACCTGAGATCGGGTTATCATCAGTTGAAAGTGAAGGCCGAAGACGTTGAGAAAACAGCTTTCAGAACGCGTTATGGACACTATGAGTTCTTAGTTATGCCGTTTGGAGTTACCAATGCACCAGCCGCGTTCATGGATCTTATGAATCGAGTATTCAAGGATTATTTGGATGACTTTGTGATAGTATTCATTGACGATATCCTTATCTATTCACTGAGTGAGATAGAACACGAAAACCACTTGAGGTTGATACTTCAGAGATTGCGAGAGAAGCAATTATTTCGTAAATTCAAGAAATGTGAATTTTGGTTGTCTAGTATTATTTTTCTTGGTCATGTAATTGACAAGAATGGAGTATCAGTCGATCCTCACAAAGTAGAAGCTGTATCTAATTGGCAAAGGCCAACATCCGTATCTGAAATTCAAAGTTTCTTGGGATTAGCGGGATACTACCGCCGTTTTATTGAACATTTCTCGAAAATCTCATTGCCAATGACAAAGTTAATGAGAAAGGGAGTTACATTTGAATGGAGTCAGGAATGTGAAGACAGTTTCCAAGAGTTGAAAGCACGACTAACGAGAGCACCTATTCTGACAATACCATCCGGAACCGAGGGATTTGTGATCTATAGTGATGCGTCGTATCAAGGGTTGGGATGCGTGTTGATGCAAGGTGGTAAAGTAATTGCATATGCTTCGAGACAGTTGAAGACACATGAGATTAATTATCTGACTCATGATCTTGAATTAGCCGCAGTAATTTATGCTTTGAAGATTTGGAGACATTACTTGTATGGAGAAAAGTGTGAGATATTCACGGACCACAAGAGTTTGAAATATATTTTTACCCAACGGGATTTGAATATGAGACAGCGGAGATGGTTGGAGTTGATGAAGGATTACGATCTTTCGATAGAGTACCATCCGGGGAAGGCGAATGTAGTAGCCGATGCCTTAAGCCGGAAGACGCCGAGGAATTTAGCCAACGAGCTAACACAACAAAAAGAATTGATAAAAGAGATGGAACGCTTGGAATTGGATGTGATTCCAGGAACCAATGATGGCTTAATGATGGCAATCATGGCACACCCAGATATTATTGATGAGATACAGAAGGAACAATTTAACGATGTCTATTTGTGCAAAATGAGAGATGAGATATCTTTGGGAAAATGACCTGGTTTTGTATTAAAATAAGGAATTCTAAAGTTGGAGAATCGATTATGTGTACCGAATGTGAAAGACTTAAAAGAGAGGATTCTAGAAGAAGCTCATAGTACGAAATATTCCGTGCACCCGGGAAGTAATAAGATGTACAAAAACTTGAGAGAAAACTTCTGGTGGAAGGGTATGAAGCGTGAAGTCGCTAAATTTGTATCTGAATGTTTGGCATGTCAACAGGTCAAAGCAGAGAGACAAGTACCCGCAGGGTTACTACAACCTTTACCTGTGTCAGAATGGAAGTGGGACGAGATCACGATGTACTTTGTTTCAGGATTTCCACGATCAATCAATAAGAATGATAAGATTTGGGTTATAGTTGACCAACTAACCAAGTCAGCTCATTTTCTACCGATCAAGACGACTAAACTGTCCAAATTGGCAGAATTGTATGTGAAAGAGATTGTAAGACTACATGGGGTACCAACAATGATTATATCCGATCGTGATAGTAGTTTTACGTCAAGGTTTTGGAGAAGTTTACAAAAGGCTATGGGTACGAAATTGAGTTTCAGTACTGCATTTCATCCTCAGATCGACGGACAGTCAGAACGTATGATTCAGACGCTAGAGGATATGTTGAGACTTTATGTATTAGATTTTGGAAGTGATTGGGAGAAGCATTTACCGTTGATTGAATTTGCGTATAACAACGGATTTCAGTCAAGTATTGGTATGGCACCATATGAAGCTCTGTATGGCCGTAAGTGTCGATCACCGGTTTGTTGGACCGAGGTAGGAGAAAGGAAGTTGTTAGGACCTGAGTTAATACAGGTGACTACTGAGAAGGTGAAGTTGATTCGGGAGCGACTTAAGGTAGCTCAGAGCCGGTATAAGAGTTATGCAGACTCGAAACGGAGACCGATGACGTTCGAAGTAGGTGACCTTGTTTACTTACGAGTATCGCCTTCGAAAGGCATAGTACGTTTTGGAAAGAGAGGAAAACTCAATCCAAGATTTATAGGACCTTTTGAGATTCTAGAGAGAGTAGGTCTAGTGGCTTACAGATTGGCTTTATCATCGGAGTTGGAACATGTGCATAACGTATTTCACGTGTCGATGTTGAGACGTTGTATGACTGATACAAGTAAGATCATTGTACCTGAACCGCTGCAGATTCAGGGAGACTCTACTTATGTGGAACAACCGGTCGAGATTCTAGATCGAAAAGAGCAAGTCTTAAGAACTAAAATTATCCCAATGGTGAAAGTGCTATGGCGTAGTCATACGATGGAAGAGGCTACATGGGAAAGTGAGGAAGACATGAGGAATGAGTATCCGTACTTATTCGGCGCATGAGGTAAAGTTTGGGGACAAACTTCCTTTTTGGAGGGAAGAGTTGTCACACCCGTTCCAATAATTTCATGGTTTTAATATGCATATTCAGATTTTTGTGGATTATCAATGTTAGTTTATAATGGTGGATTGAGGTTGACTGTGAGTCAACGGTAAGGTGTCAGTGAGGACACGGGAACATGTCAGTTCCTATTGCATGGGCAAGAGTAAATGACATTTATGTGATTTAAATGTTATTTGGATTTATCTGGCATTTCTGTGAATAGTAATTTTATGTCTGTGTTGATAATTTCTGGCAATTGTGATATTGTTAAACATCATTTTGAGAACTGTGGTGAGAACGTGAGTGATACGTTAATTAAAAAGGTAGGTTGTGTAGAGATTCCACAGAATTTAGTTTTCGGACGTGATTTTTGGAACCAAACAAGACTTAGTCGAAAACTTTTATAATTTCTAATTTTCACTCGTAAAGGCATAAAATGGACGTGTGCAAAGTTTCATGGGTTAATGAGAAGTTTTGAGAAACTTGCGGGGAGGTAAACGTAATTTCTGAGAAGTTTGCCTATATATAGATGAGAATGAGATTTCATTCTCATCCAAAAAAAAAATATCTAGAGAGAGGAGAGAGAAGGGAGATTTGGAGCCAACGGGCTTTGCGACGACATACGACGACCGTTCGTCTGTCAGATTTTCTCCAGATTTCAGATTTGAACTCGTGGAGGTAAGACCTACGTTTTGATACTACTTAGGTCGTGTTTGGCAAAGTTTTGTAAAAATATTAATTCTAGACTTTTGGGAAAAATCAGGTAAAACTCGTAGGAATCGCGTATAAATTGAAATCCGACGATGATTTAGTCCCTTAGACGATCCTTCAAAGTTTGAAGAGATTCGCACGAGGTATGAATTCTAGATCTATGAAATATATGGATTTTCATGTTTTGAACATTAATTTTGATATTCTTGGATCCGGGCGAAATTCATGTATTAGTTAGGCCCGTTAATTATGCACATGAAATCATGATAAAAGCACGTATAACTGTTTATGTGAGCATGTTATGTGTCTCCTTGGGTCAAAGGGGAGTTTGGTGCAAATTCATCCGGGGTAAGCTCCTCGAACCTTGAGGATTGTGATCTTGTTGGAATTGGAAATTGTGGTTGTGTCTGGATTGGAGGTGGGCCCAACCAGTACACGGTACCTGGTATGGAGGAAGGCCCAACCAGTGTACGAGATGCGTGGGAGAGGTGGGTCTCCTACGGCATCGACCGGATGAATGCGTACCACTCACCCTAGAGACTATTTCTATGTGTTTTAGATGCTTAAACCATGAACTGTCATATAAGCATACATTTAGAATTGTACGCTCAGCATATAGCTGAGCAGTGGAGATGTACTCCATTGCAGGTAAGAAGAAAGACAAGAAGAAGCGCGATGAGTGAGGCCGATGAACGCCGGGGGAATCACACTTGTATATGTTTTTGTTTTAAATCCTAAACTTGAGTAAGGATTTGAATATTGTAATATGTTGTAATAAATCCTTGGATTAGTTCTGTAGTATGGAAATCTTGTAATTGAACGCCTATAGTTATGTTTTAAATGTTAAATCAGTTATGGTTGTGATTGTTGTTGGTTTTGAGAAGCATGTGTTGTTAATTTTCATCACAGGGCTGCTAGCAGGGGAGCAGTCGACTGGACCCAGGATCAGTCGACTGGACCTCGCGTATTGGAGACACTGAAAGTGAATAGTAAGGGAAGCAGTCGACTGGATCCTTGATCAGTCGACTGAACCACTGTAGGTTTTGGCTACTGCTTCTAAAAAATGGAAAAGCAGTCGACTGGGTCCCCATGTCAGTCGACTGGACCCCTTTTGAGTAAGTTACATTTTGGGTTCTGCTTAACCCAGTCGACTGGGCAGTCGACTGGATCTCTTTTGAAGAGTTAGGGTTTTGGTTTCTGCCAGGCACAGTCGACTGGACCCTAGCACAGTCGACTGGGCAGTCGACTGAGCCTCTGTACTTTGAAATGGATTCTTGTGAACACTTTTGATTGAACAAAATTCTTTCTAACTCTGATTTCAATGGATTTTACAAACTCAGAGGGCAATGTTCCCTAAGTTTTAAATACCCAGGGTTGTTGTTTTACATTTCTTTCCGCTGCATATAGTTATGTGATGTTTGGATGAGCCTTGGTGGCGTGCCACGTGTCCTATTTCCACGCGTAGTGGGATGGGTCGTGACATGTTAAAACAGGTAAATAGGAAATTGTAAATGTAGCTATTTAATCTAAATCTCTTCTTACGGAAGAAGTTGATAATTCTGACTATCTTATAAATGAGTAGTAAATGTACCTAATAAAGCGCCATTAAAATATATGACACAAGTAGGATATTTCCTCTAAAAAAGGGCATGAATGTGTTTGCAGGCCTTAATTGATATTCGAATACAATCTATAAATCATGTATTTGAGGAAAGAAATTGACCAAAATGTAAATATTAGTGATCAATTCATAATAGCTACTAAAATAGCCACTTTATTTGACATTTTAAATATACCAGAACTTAAATTTTAGAGAAGAAGTTGACCAAAATGTGAAATTAGTGACCAATTCCTAAAATAGCCACTAAAATAGCCACTTTTTAAAACCTTTTTAAAGTGAATAATAAATATCCCAAAACTTGTTGACCTAAATTCCATTACACATATTACAATATATGAATCAAAAATTTGAGAGAAGAAGTTGAGCAAATTGTAAATATTAGTGACTAATTCCTAAACAACCACTAAAATAGCCATATTTTTGACTTTTTATGAAGTGAATAATAAATATCCCAAAATTTATTGACCCAAATGTAATTAGACACAAATTGTTGATTGAAACCTCATTTGAGAGAAGAAGTTGACCAAATTGTAAATATTAGTGACCATTTCCTAATTAGCCACCAAAATAGCCACTTTTGTTGACTTTTTTTTTTAAGTTAATAATAAATATCCCAAAAATTTTTGACCCAAATGTAATTAGACACAAGATTGTTGATTAAAACCTCATTATTATATTAAATAAAATTTCAAAAGCTGACTTGAAGTTGAATGTAATTATTTGTCCAAAATGACAGATTTAGCCTCACAAAAATCAATATATCCTAACAATGTATATATAGATATAAGAGTAATTATAATGTAGTGAAGGGCAAAATAGTAAGTTCATATTTTTTGATGTGCTTGTTTCTTCGTTTTTATAGTATAGTAGATATATTATGCATTTTGTAAAAGTTTTTTGCTTCCACTTAAACGATGTCGATGAGAATTTACATTGAAAATTGAGTTTTTATCATTTTTCATACGCTTTCTTCCATTTTCAAATAAAATATCTAGATTGTATTTTCTTTAAAATAATATTAAGAACTCAGGAGGAAGGAATTGACTTGTATGGTAAAGGTTTTAATTCATTTATATATCCTGTCTAGTTTCCTTCATATTTTTTGACAGTTTGCTTAGGCTTTGCTTAACTCATGGACTAAGAGAAGAAAAGCAAAGAAAAACTGGACCCTAGTACAGTCGACTGGGCAGTCGACTGAACCTCTGTTTTCTGAATTGATTCTTTTGGATGTGTTTTCAATTGGCCAAAACTTTTTATAACTCTGATTTTTAATGGATATTTCAACTTAAAGGGTAATGTTTCCTAAAGTTTTAAAATACCCCGGGTTGTTCTAAAGTTCTTTCCGCTGCGTATAGTTATATGACGTTTGGATGAGCCTTGGTGGCGTGCCACGTGTCCTATTTCCACACGTAGTGGGATGGGTCGTGACATTTATTGGTATCAGAGCTATAGGTAACAAAACTTTGGGAACGTTCGACGACGAGTGGAGTGTTGAGTGAATTGTCACATGTTCTAGATTGCATCCATACATATTTGAGATATTTGATGCATATGGTATGTTGTTATACATACATGATGATGTTATTGTCATACATGCATAGTGTTTATGCATTGAGAACTACAGGATTGAAATCATGAGTGACGAAGAGCGAGAACTATCACCACACACTCGACGTATGAATGACATGACAGAAATGATGGGGAATATGGGTGACATGATCCGGAATATATTCGAACGGTTACCTCCAACACCTCCATTGGAACCAGAACCGATAGCGGTGGCGAATGTGCCTGAAAATAGGGGTTTGAGATCAATATCCGAACAGTTTACGAGGAAGAAACCGATGGAATTTCATGGGATACCCGATCCAACGCTCGCAGAACATTGGATTATGGACATGGAGAGGATTTTTCGATCTATTCCGATGAACGACAGGGAGAAAATGGAAAATGCAAGTGATGTGCTGAAGGGTGAAGCCCAGAATTGGTGGGTAAATGTTCTAGATCAAGGGGCACCAATTACTTGGGAGGGGTTCAAGGCGGAATTCAATCGCCGGTTCTTTCCGCGAGCCGCCTACAATGCGAAGAAGCGAGAATTTGATAACCTGAAGCAGGGAGATATGACTGTAACCGAATATACTTCCAAGTACAACGCCTTGTTGAGATTTGGAAAGGGTTCTGTGCCAAAGGAAGAAGATAGGGTAAGGAAATTCGAAGAGGTTTTAAGGGAAAATATCCGTCTAAGGGTGGAAACCTATGAACATTCGACCGTGGCAGCAGTACAACAAACAGCGCTAGTGGCCGAGAGTGGAATGGAAAGGTCGAGGCGGAATCATCACGGTAAACGAAGCAATGAGGACAGGGATAGACACCAAGGCGGATCTTTCAAGAGGCCGTTTCAAAGAGGCTCTGGTTCTAGTTTCAGTGATTTCAGGAGAACGCCAAGTAACATACCGTTGTGTTCACTTTGCAACCGACCGCACTCAGGCCGATGTTTCATGACCAAACCCCAGAACAGGAACCAAGGCGGGGGTAGTACTAATTCAACACCCGACATGAGGGGCAAGTGTTATGATTGTGGAGTGGTTGGGCACCAAGCCAAGGATTGCCCGAGGAAGTATCCTCAGCAAGGAGCTAGTTCTATGGCTTCCAGTGGGTCGAAGCCTAGACAATTCAATGACGGGGGACAAAGGACGGAACAACGTCAAGGAAGAGCATATCAGATGAACCCAGGAGATATGACTGCTTCAGAGACAGTAGTCTCAGGTATGGTGCTTGTATGTTCACACTTAGCACGCATACTTGTTGACTCGAGATCTACGCATTCATTTGTATCGCGTGATTTTGTTGAACATTTGAATGTTAAATCGGCACTGTTAGGATATGAATTGTCTATTGCTGTGCCACTTAGTAAATCGATAATGAAGTCTACTATATATAAGAACTGTGAGATCAAATTAGGCGAGAAGTTAATGACTGTAGACTTTATACCGATTGTGGTGAACCATTTCAATGTGATATTGGGGATGGATTGGTTAGCCCTTAACCAAGCTACCATAGACTGTGAATGGAAAGAGGTTAATTTTTTATCACCGGTATATGGGAACTTTTGCTTTCAAGGGAGTGGGGTTACACCGCCGCCGTACTTGATTTCAGCTATCCGAGCGGGAAAGTTATTGAAAAAGGGATGTCAGGGATTTCTATGTTCAGTGACTGATGTCTCAACGACTGAATCAATAATAGAGGATATTCCAGTAGTACGAGAGTACCCAGATGTATTTCCCGATGACTTACCAGACGTCCTGATTGAGAGGGAAATTGAATTCACTATTGAGGTGATACCAGACTCAAGACCCGTGTCAAAGTCACCGTATAGGATGGCACCCATAGAATTGAAAGAGCTGAAAATTCAACTACAAGAGTTACTTGATAAAGGTTTTATCCGACCAAGTGTATCGCCGTGGGGAGCTCCAATATTGTTTGTAAAGAAAAAAGATGGTTCAATGCGTATGTGTGTTGATTACCGGGAACTGAACAAGTTAACGATTAAGAACAAGTACCCATTACCCAGAATTGATGACTTATTTGATCAACTTCGTAGGACACAAGTGTTCTCCAAGATAGACCTGAGATCGGGTTATCATCAATTGAAAGTGAAGGCCGAAGATGTTGAGAAAACAGCTTTCAAAACGCGTTATGGACACTACGAGTTCTTAGTTATGCCATTTGGGGTTACTAATGCACCAGCTGCGTTCATGGATCTTATGAACCGAGTCTTTAAGGACTATTTGGATGATTTTGTGATAGTGTTCATCGACGATATCCTTGTTTATTCGCCAAGTGAGATAACACACGAGAATCATTTGAGATTGATACTTCAGAGACTGCGGGAAAATCAGCTATTTGGTAAATTCAAGAAATGTGAATTTTGGTTATCTAGTATTACTTTTCTTGGTCATGTGATTGATAAGAATGGAGTATCAGTTGACCCTCACAAAGTGAAAGCTGTATCAAATTGGCAAAGACCGACTTCAGTGTCAGAAATTCGAAGTTTCTTGGGATTGGCAGGATATTACCGTTGTTTTATTGAACATTTCTCGAAGATTTCATTGCCAATGACAAAGTTAATGAGAAAAGGTGTTAGTTTTGAATGGATTCAAGAATGTGAAGACAGTTTTCAAGAGTTGAAGTCACGATTGACGAGAACACCTATTCTGACAATACCATCCGGGACCGAGGGGTTTGTGATCTATAGTGATGCGTCGCATCAAGGGTTGGGATGTGTACTTATGCAAGGTGGTAAAGTAATTGCATATGCTTCTAGACAGTTAAAGACACATGAGGTTAACTATCCGACTCACGATCTCCAATTAGCCGCGGTAATTCATGCTTTGAAAATTTGGAGACATTACTTGTAAGGAGAAAAGTGCGAGATATTCACGGACCACAAGAGTTTGAAGTATATTTTCACCCAACGGGACTTGAATATGAGACAACGAAGATGGTTGGAGTTAATGAAGGATTACGATCTTTCGATTGAGTACCATCCGGAAAAGGCAAATGTAGTAGCCGATGCATTAAGTCGGAAGACGCCGGGGAATTTAGCCGACGAGCTAACACAACAAAAAGAATTGATAAAGGAGATGGAACGATTAGAGTTGGATGTAATTCCAGAGACTAGTGGTGGCTTAATGATGGCGATTATAGCACACCCCGATATTATTGATGAAATCAAGAGGGAACAGTTTCACGATGTTTACTTGTGTAACATGAGAGATGAGATACCTTTGGGAAAGCGACCTGGTTTTGTATTAGAACAAGGAACGTTGAAACTGGGAAATCGATTATGTGTACCGAATGTGAAAGACTTGAAAGAGAGAATTCTAGAATAGTACGAAATATTCAGTGCACCCGGGAAGTAATAAAATGTATAGAAACTTGAGAGAAAACTTCTGGTGGAAGGGTATGAAACGTGAAGTCACTAAGTTTGTATCTGAATGTTCGGCATGTCAACAGGTCAAAGCAGAGAGACAAGTACCCGCAGGGTTACTACAACCTTTACCTGTGTCAGAATGGAAGTGGGACGAGATCACGATGTACTTTGTTTCAGGATTTCCACGATCAATCAATAAGAATGATAAGATTTGGGTTATAGTTGACCGACTAACCAAGTCAGCTCATTTTCTACCAATCAAGACGACTAAACTGTCCAAATTGGCAGAATTGTATGTGAAAGAGATTGTAAGACTACATGGGGTACCAACAGTGATTATATCCGATCGTGATAGTAGTTTTACGTCAAGGTTTTGGGGAAGTTTACAAAAAGCTATGGGTACGAAATTGAGTTTCAGTACTGCATTTCATCCTCAGACCGACGGACAGTCAGAACGTATGATACAGACCTTGGAAGATATGTTGAGATTGTGCGTCTTAGACTTTGGGAATGATTGGGAGCACCACTTGCCGTTAATTGAATTTGTGTATAACAACGGATTTCAGTCAAGTATTGGTATGGCACCATATGAAGCTTTTTATGGCCGTAAGTGTCGATCACCGGTTTGTTGGACCGAGGTTGGAGAACAAAAGTTGTTAGGACCTGAGTTAATACAGGCGACTACTGAGAAGGTGAAGTTGATTCAAGAGCGACTTAAGGTAGCTCAGAGCCGTTATAAGAGCTATGCGGACTCGAAACGGCGACCGATAACGTTCGACGTAGGTGACTTTGTTTACTTACGAGTATCGCCTTCGAAAAGCATTGTACGATTTGGCAAGAGAGGAAAGCTCAATCCAAGATTCATAGGACCTTTTGAGATCCTCGAGAGGGTAGGTCCAGTAGCTTACCGATTGGCATTGTCATCAGAGTTGGAACATGTGCACAACATGTTTCACGTGTCTATGTTGAGACGTTGTATGACTGATACAAGTAAGATCATTGTACCTGAACCGCTGCAGATTCAGGGAGACTTGACTTATGTGGAACAACCGATCGAGATTCTAGATCGAAAGGAACAAGTTTTAAGAACTAAAACGATTTCGATGGTGAAGGTATTATGGCGTAGTCACGCTGTTAAAGAGGCTACGTGGGAAAATAAGGAAGACATGCGGAATGAGTATCCGTACTTGTTCGACATATGAGGTATAAGTTTGGGGACAAACTTCCTTTTTGGAGGGGAGAGTTGTCACCCGTTCTAAGAATTCATAATTTTATCATGCATATTTGTAATTTGAGAGTTTATCAATGTTAATTGATAATGGTGATAGGGTTGACTGTGAGTCAACGGTAAGGTGTCAGTGAGGACACGAGAACATGGCAATTCATATGGCATGAGCATGAGTAAATGGCATTTATATGATTTAAATGTTATTTGACTTTATCTGGTATTCCTGTGAATAGTAATTATACCTGTTTAGTATAATTCTGGTAATTTTGATACTCATTTTGAGAACGTGAGAGACACGTTAATTAAAAGGTAGGTTGTGCAGAGATTCCACAGAATATAGTTTTCGGACGCTATTTTTGGACCCAAATGAAACTTAGTCGGAAACTTTTGAAATTTATAGTTTTCACTCGTAAAGTTATGAAATGGACGTGTGCGAAGTTTCATGGATTAATGAGAAGTTTTGAGAAACTTGCGGGGAGGTAAACGTAATTCCCAGAAAGTTTGCCTATAAATAGTGGTGGATGAGATTCATTCTCATCCAAAACTTTCCAAAATATCTTGAGAGAGGAGAGAGAAGGAGATTTGGTGTTTCAGGCTTTGCGACGCCGATCGACGACCGTTCGTCCGTCAGATTTTCTCCAGATTTTAGATTTGAACTCGTGGAGGTAAGACCTACGTTTTGATACTACTTAGGCCGTGTTTGGCCAAGTTTTGTAAAAATCTTAATTTTAGACTTTTGGGAAAAACAGGTATAAACTTGTAGGAATTTTCTCAAATTCGAAATCCGACGATTATTTAGCCTCCTAGTCGATCCTTCAAAGTTTGAGGGAAATCGCACGAGGTATGAAGTTCTAACTTGTGAAATATAGAGAAATAAATGTTTTATATTTCGACGACGAAATTGAGATCCAGGCAAAATCCATGTGTTAATTGTAGGCCCGTTAATTATGCACGCGCTAAATTGTGAAAAGCATGTCTAAATTTATTCGAGCACGTTGAGTTGTCTATGTGGGTCAAAGGGGAGTCTTATACAAATTCATGCCGGAGTAAAGCTTCTCGATGTTTGAGAATCTGAGTAGCAACGGCTACTGTGCATGGTTGTAGGCTTGGACTTGCCATGGCACTTGTGGGATGTAATGGTTGTAGGCTTGGACTTGCCATTGACATCGCGGTTTAAGGCTTGGACTTGCCGCTACCGGATGAATACGTATTTTTCTCCCTAGAGACTATTGATATGATTTATGAGACTAAAGCATGTTTTGTTATATATTACACATGTTAGACTTGTACGCTCAGCATATAGCTGAGCAGTGGAGAAGTACTCCATTGCAGGTAAGAAGAAAGACAAGAAGAAGCGCGATGAGTGAGGCCGATGAACGCTGGGGGAATCACATTTGTATATGTTTTTGTTTTAATCCTAAAACTTGTATAAGGATTTGAATATTGTAATATGTTGTAATAGATCCTTGGATTAGTTCTGTAGTATGGAAATCTTGTAATTGAACGCCTATAGTTATGTTAAAATGTTAAAATCAGTTGTGGTTGTATTGGTGTTGGAATTAAGAAGCATGAGTTGTTAGTATTTTCAACACAGGGCTGTCAGCAGGGGAGCAGTCGACTGGACCCTGGGTCAGTCGACTGGATCCCGTGTGTTTGAGACACTGAAAGTGAATAGTAAGGGAAGCAGTCGACTGGACCCTTTGTCAGTCGACTGAATACTGTAGACTTTTGGCTACTACTTCTAGTAATGACAAAACCAGTCGACTGGACTCCCTGATCAGTCGACTGGACCCCTTTTTGATAGTGTTGCATTTTGGTTCTGCATAACCCAGTCGACTGGGCAGTCGACTGGACCTCTATTGAGGATTTAGGGTTTTAGTTTCTGCCAGGCACAGTCGACTGGACCCTAGTACAGTCGACTGGGCAGTCGACTGAATCTCTGTTTTCTGAATTGATTCTTTTGGATGTGTTTTCAATTGGCCAAAACTTTTTATAACTCTGATTTTTAATGGATATTTCAACTTAAAGGGCAATGTTTCCTAAAGTTTTAAAATACCCCGGGTTGTTCTAAAGTTCTTTCCGCTGCGTATAGTTATATGACGTTTGGATGAGCCTTGGTGGCGTGCCACGTGTCCTATTTCCACGCGTAGTGGGATGGGTCGTGACAACCGCCTAGGGCCTGGCTAAGCAGTGTCCGTGACAGGTTACCCCTGGGCGATCATCCCGACCTGTTTATTGGGATTGACGGGACCATGCAAAGAGACTGGGCAGGACTACCTTCTACTCTTGTTAATTGAATATTTTTGTACATATCATGTTAAATAGAGAATATTCAGTACATACATTCATTGTGAGCATGAGTTATCCACAGAAACTTTTGTGTTGAGTCATGAATCGATGACTACATAGGTCTGAGATTTGTATTGGTATTGTTATAGAATAATCTTGATTTATCGGCCTTAATAGGTATGATGCTATAGTGGTCAACAAGGGTTGATCATTCAGCCTTAATAGTTATGATAATATATAAATCATGTGGCCTTAGGCATGTATTATTCATTAGAGAATATCTTGATTAATCGGCCTTAATAGGCATGATGCTATAGTGATCAACATAGGCTGATCATTTGGCCTTATTAGGCATGATAGTATATTAATCATTCCGCTATTTAGAAGTAACATTTCTCAGTCAATGGTGGGTTGTGGAGTTGCATTGAGAGTTTGTGTGTGACATTTAATGTCAGTCAACCGATATAAGTTGCATTATTTTATGCACGGTCACATGTTATTAAATGTATTTACATGTATCGCTATGATATTAAATAATGTGTTTAAAATACTTACTCGAGCTTTCATAAGCTGACCGCGTTCATGCCCTGGATATTCCCACGTCCAGCCTTTACAGGAGAAGAATGTCCAGAGTAGTACTATTATGCTAGTTAGAGATATTGTCGAGGATTAAGTCGTTGATCTTCTGTTGTTGTTCTCTTATGTTATTTTTATAGCCTAGCTATGTTGTAATAAACAATGTTGTGTTTGGCTTGTGGCTAGGATAATTATGGTTTGTGATAATTATGATTAGAATTTGAATTTCTGTTTGAGATAAGTTATATCTTTGAGTTTATCGCTTCCGCTATCACCATTACATAACTGTTAAAATGTGCTTGTGGATATCATTACTCACTTGTCGTGACCTATGGATCCAAAAAGGAAGGTTTAAATTTGTAGCACCTGTACTTTTCCTATCTATTTTTCTGAATTTTTGACCATTATCTCTATATTTTCCTATAATGATATATGAGAATATCCAAATCTTGTTTCCTTGATCTTATGAATGGTTGTGTGCATATGTTGGACCCTTGGGCAGCTTTAGAGAAAGTTGAGCCTGAGCGCTCGAGTCAGCCTAAACGCTCGAGTCAGCCTGAACGCTCGAGTCAACCTAAGAGCTCGAGTGGTCACTTAAGAGTCTCGAGCGCTCGCGTGACCTTTTGTATATGAAAGGCTTCAATGCTCATTCATTTTGTAGATTTTGTAAACTTAAACGTAGAGAGGCCTTTGCTCAATTACCAACGACATCATCTTGACTCCAACATGAATTTTGACCAAAAAGTCTGCTAGCTGATTATCTTCCCTAGGTAGGTAGAAGAATGTCACCCTTTCAAACTGCTTCTTGAGTCCCTCGAGATGGTCATGTAGGGCTTCAGCCTCTCCTCCTTTACTTTCCATTATCCTCTGGCTTACGACACGATGAGATTTGAATCCCTGAAGACATCCAACTTTTGGATTTTTAATTATACAGCTGCTTCCATCCTGAGAATACAAGCTTCATACTCGGCGGTGTTGTTGATAGAATTATAATTGAGCTTGATTTCTAACGGGGCGTGGTCTCCATTTGGCAATACCAGAATCATCCCTACTCTGTATCCTTTTATGTTTGTTGCTCCGTCAAAATACAACTTCCACTGCTCTTTCCTAATTTCCATGATACTCTCATCTGGGAAGGGGAAATCTTTATCCCTGTTGGAGTTGATAGTGTGCTTAGCGAGATGCTCGGCTATAGTTAACCCTTTCACTGACTTGTTCGTTACATACTTGATATCGAACTTGGACAGCAGAAGCAACCAACGGGATATGTGATTGGTTAGGGCGGGTTTTTCAAAAAAGTATTTCAGAGGATCCATGCGGGATTTGAGTACAACCAGAAAGGCTACCATGTAGTGCCTCAGTCAGCGGATGCACCAAACTAAGGCCCAACACGTTTACCCGGTCATCCTCTTTCTAAGGTATTATATGGCTTTTTTAGAATGGCTTTCTTCTCCTTCTTGGGCTAACATGTAACCCATGGCATTTTCGGAGACAGACAGGTAAAGAAGCAAGGGCTTATGAGGGGTAGGTGGTGAAAGGACATGTGGGTTTTGAAGGTAGGCTTTTATTTTATCAAAGGCAGTGATGCAGCCGTACTAACACATTTTCTTATCAACACCCAAGTGCTGGTGATCGTTTAAGTAACAAAGTTCTGGTAAAACCAGGTTGAATCCACTGGGAATTCCGAAATGATTAATTATGATATAAAGTAACTATTTTTGTCCTTAAAAAGAAAATAAAAGATGAAGGATTTTTGGGGGCTTCCTAAACTAGAGATTTTTATGCTTTTGTTGTAAATTTTACTAAAAAGGCTATTTTCAGAAAGTTTATAGTAAAGATTGAAAGACAATAAATGAAAAATAAACTAGTAAAACTTGCTAGTAAGAAAATGAAGAAAAAGAGATAAAAACTAAATTTACTAAAACATGAGAACTCCTTAGATTTGATTCTAAAGCGAAAGATGGAAATAAACTAAATATTTAAGCTAAGTTATCTAGAAGTAGCAAATATTAATTAACTTGGGAAAAACAATATAAAGTGATTGGGAATATGCAAACCAAGTCTAAATCACTCAACTCCTATGCTTTTGAAAGGATTTGGCATATTTAAGTAATCAAGTTGTTCTTTGTTGTGAAGATAAAATCATAACAGTTAAATTCATATCAAGTTTGTCATGTTTGATATAAAATGACATCATTTTGTTTAAAGAAAAACAAGGGGCATTGAACATTAGCTAGGTTCAAACTCGAGCCCGCGGATGTGGGTTACTCGACATTCAGTCCCCACCACTCTGCAACCACACGATTGTCTATCCGTTATTGGATAGAAATATATATATATATATATATATATAAATGTATATACACACACATACTTGAATCATAAGCTTCATTAAACAAATTATTTTGTATGCTATGTATTTTCTAGGATAACTAACATAGTTGATAATTCATAGAATTAGGTTTTTGTTTCAAATATGTAATTCTTGAAATCCAACACAACTATAGTCCATAAATACATTAGGATTCATGAACTATAGTTATATTTAATCCAAAAATGGAAGAACAAACCAAATACAGAAATCTACCCGTTTAAGAATTTTTGCACAAAAGTTGAGTTTTCTAGATTTTTATTACATATTCCCAACTAAAGGTTTAGCCTAACATTTTGGAATTGAAATTATCTTCTAAATAAATTTTAAATAAAATAAACATAAAAAGATGTACAAAATCACAAATTAACTAAGATATATGAATATGGGGACAAGAAAGTAGTAATAATTAAATAAATACACTTTTCTTCACTAACTTGTTTTGAGGTTGAATTGTTAGAATCTGCAAAATAACAAAGTATTAGTACAACTAGACTAACAAAACGTATATGAACTGAAATAGGACGTCAAAATGAAATACTAAACCTTCAACATTGTAAATAATTTTTTTTTTTTTGAATTACAGTGGATAAACTCCAAGAACACCGTTAAGAACAAACCAAATCCTAACTTAATTTGGAGATGGAATATGGGCATTTTGGGTATTCTAGAGCACAATAAGTGATTATAACAAACTCCGTAGCAAAGAAATCTAAAATTTAGTTACAAATTGTGTCTTACAGTGAATAAAAATTTGTTACAAAAACTTTGCAATTTGAGATTTCAACTTCAATAGAGAGGTTTTCCTACTACTAATTAATAAAGACAATTCAAGAAAGCTAGGATTTAGAAACTGATTTTTTTTTTATAGAGTAAATAAAATTTGTTACAGAAACTTGGAATTTAAAATCAAAACTTACGATAAAGAGGATTTTTTTTACAAATTTTAGAACAAGAATACAAGTAAAAACTTGAATATCTACTCCTAGGGAACACTCTTGATGGTTGTGGCTCACGTGCTGATTTGGCTATGGAAGTTATTCTTCCTTGGCTCTCTTTGGCTCTTATTGCTTGCAGAATGATTGTATTTATAGGCAAAGATTCCATGGCTCGTCATCCTACGGGTGTAGCTAAAATGTTTGTTGCAGAAGAAGAAGCCTTTGAGATGTCAATTTTCTTCACCAATGCTTGGCAATTATATGAGATAAATGATTCATCTGTTTATAGAGAGAGAGGAAAGGAGAAATGTCCTACGGACTAAAGGGTTATTAAATGTCTATTGGTATTCCGCATCTATATAATCTGATTGAAACCCATTTTGACCAACTACATGCATTGGGACCACATGGGTGGAGTACAAGTTGTCTTGTTTTCAAATGTACCAACTTGTTATTTTAAATTGGAGATGATTTGAATCTAGAATGCTTCTCCCAATGTATACATATTATTAATGAGGTTGATTGGCCCATCATCATCAATTCCTTGACTATATCATCCGCATCCTCATAGGATGGTTGGCCCATGCCTAATCAAGCAAGTCCAACATAGTGGCTAAGTTGATATTGCTTGAAATTGTTTTTTTTTTTTTTTGAATTTCGCTCCTCTTGACAACTCTACTTGCTGATGGGAGAATTGGCATATCTCATCACTTGGACCTACAATTGACTCGTGGTCATTTTTTTCATTTCTTTGCATTATTTTAACTCCATTTTCAACTAGGCATATAAAACCTGTAAAAGCACATAAATACACACATTTGACTAACATCATTATAAAATCACATTATTCTCAAAATGCATGTAAACCTAGGGATTTGGGGACTAAAATATACACAAATGCCCATGTGATTATGCTGTAAATATGTAATATTTACCTCTAAGCAAGCGATTTGGCAATGGTGAACCCATTAAAACTTCTCTCCTTTCTTCAACAGTTGGAATAGGGGATCGCAGGTAATTGTGAGCTTGGAGATGAAGCGGTTGATGAATTGGATCCTTCCGAGGAATCCTCTTACTTCTTTCTTATTCTGCGGTGGTGCCATCTCTAGAATTGCTTTGATCTTGGAAGGGTCTACTTCTATACCTCTCTGTGTGATGAGAACACCCAGGAGCTTCCCAGAAGTCTATCCGAATGTGCACTTGTTAGGATTCAACCTCATTTTGTACTTTTCCTACCTCTCTAAGAATTTCTTCGAGGCTACAAAGTGTCCTTCTCGATCCTTGGATTTTACGATCATGTCATCGACATATACTTCTACCTCCTTATGAATTATGTCAAGCAATAAAGTTGTAGCAGCCCTTTGATAAGTTGCCTCAGCATTCTTAAGTCTAAATGGCATCACCACATAGAAGTATGTCCCCCACAGAGTGATAAAAGTCATTTTTCTTGATCCTCAAGTGCCATCAAGATCTGGTTGTCACTTAAAAACCCATCCATAAATGATAACAACTCATGTCCCGTGGTTTTGTCTACCTGTACATTGATATACGGAAGTGGAAAGTCATCCTTTGGACTGGTGTTGTTTAGATATTGGAAGTTAACACACACGGACACATCCATCCTTCTTAGGAACTGACAATGTTAGCGACGCATTTAGGATATTCTGTGACGATGATGAACTCTACTTTAAATTACTTCTTGACTTCCTCTTTAACTTTGAGTGCCCAGTCTGGTCTCATACGACCCATTCACTTGCCTCTTTATTAGGCGTTGAGCCAATTTGAACATTTTGTAGATTATATTCACTACCTAGATTAATCGATAAAGTATCTTTAATTATTTCATAAGCATGTGTTTTTCAATTAAGTTATTGAGTTCAGTTGGGCGATCCTCGAAAAGATAAGTGCATTCACAGTTATTAGACATAGAGGAGTAAGCGAAACTATCTTTCATTTCATTGATATCGGAAGAAGTGACTACATCAGAAGCTAGGCCTACATCGACTGACTCAAGTACAGACTCGATAATGGAAATAAGAACTCTAAGGGAATTGCGGAACTGTCTACAGTGTCTAAGTGCTTCATCTAATCCTCCTCATGGGCCTTAATGGTTTCTCCTGGGTAACATGGATCCTAATAAGCAAGAATCTCACAATCAGCAAATATCTCAAGGTCGGAATACCTTATACCAGTAGCTTGATGGACCCAGGGCTTGGAAAAGCCACAGTAGGGGAAGTTATCCCTTTCCTTAATGAATTGGCCATTCAAAGTCTTCCAGTATGGTGGGAGGCCTCTCGTCCTCTTCTTCCACAACTTCTTCTACCTTATGCCTCCTTTGGTGGACTCATATCCTAGCCCGAATATGCTATTTTGGCCCTTAATCTGGGAAAACTTGCAAATCCCCTGCTGGTGGCGTCCCAATCCCATTCATGGGAAAAAAAATTCATCTTTCAGATAATGTTGGCGATCACATAATGAATCTTAAAAAACTCATCTCCCTCCTCTATCATACAGATTTCTTCCATTTAGAACTCTGCTACTCTCCTTCTTCTGGTTCAGGCATTTGGATTTTAAAAATGGGAGCATAACTGGTTGATGCTTTATTTCCCCAACTATTTGCAAAGATAATATTCACTTCTTTCTTGTAGACATACTTTATCATCTGGTGTACAGTGAATGATACAACATTGTTGACATGCAACCAAGGCCTCCCAATCAATAAATTGAATGAGGTAGGTATGTCTATGACTTGAAAGAGCTCAGTGCATACTAGAGGCCCTACTTGGATTTGGAGAGTGACTGTTCCTATCACGGTTCTCTTTGTGTTATCACAAGCCGTCACATACTATACAAACAGGGTGATGTCCAGAATACTTAAGCCCAAGGTTATGGCAGTTCTTAGAGCACAAACATTCAAGGCAGAGCCAGTGTTCACCAAACAAAATGGCACTTGTTGCCCCTTGCATTCAATAGTGATGTACAAAGCTTTATTGTGTGCAAATTTTTCCAATGGAAGGTCTTCATCAGAGAAGGTAATAATAGGATCTAGAGTGAGTGCATTGAGAAAGGCTATCATTTCTTCTGGTACAACATCAATGAGGACCTCAATCCCAGCGAAGGCATTTAGAATAGCTTGTATATGCTTGTAAGAAGTCAACATAAGGTCCTACAATATGATGCGTGCCTTAGTTTTCTTCATCTGCTTTATTAGTTTATCATCTTATTCTATGACCTCATCCATCTTCTATTTCCCTTTATCTTGCTAGTTATTTCTCAAAAGTTCTGGTCGATCTCAACAGTGGTTGGACCTTCAACAATCCCATCTTCTTTGAACCAATCACAATCATTGCTCATAAACGATTTTCCTACTCATCCCAGATGGATGCATCAACTTCAACATTCAACTCATACCATTGAACTCCTTCTAAGTCTTGCCCTTTCAAGAAAAATAGGGCATGCTCATGACCGAGTTGTTACTATCATTCGCCATCTTCTCCTTTAATCAGATAGATTTCCCTGGAGCCTAGGAGGTTAACAAGGAACAAGGGTTGCCCTATGGGAGTGATGTAGGTAGAAGGGTTAAATGTTAGGGGTTCGGATTCAATGAAGCTGGCATTTTGGTGTTTGGTAGGGGATTTTGGGTGACATGGGGTTGGGCTAGTGGTGGGTCAATGATCTTTTGGTCGATAAGGTCTTGGATGTCATGGCAGAGGCATATGTAATTGTGAATGTTATGCCCAGGGCCCTGGTGGTAGGCACAATTCTTGGATAGGGCACAGTTAGGCGGTGGAGGGGTAGTTCGAGGTTGGAGATGGCCCTTTTTGAGTAGGTAGTCTAGGGCTGCGGAGAGAGATGTCTATCTTGGCGCAATCATGGGGCTTATTGTTTTGGTAAGGGCGGCTTGGTGGGGTTGTTTGGTTTGATAATTGGTATGGTCAGGGAGGGTAACCATAGGTTGGTTGCTAAGGGTGTTGACATCTAGGGCATTCCGGGAGTAATTGGGCCTTTTAGGCTTACTATGCGGCTCTTCCTTCTTGATTTTTCCTTCTCTGGTCGCATCTTCAACTCTGATCCTAATCTCAAACAGATCTTCAAATGTTGAAATGGACTGGTAGAATAGCTTTTCATGGTACAATGGTTGCAAGTTCCTGATCAACACTCGAACATGCTCCTTTCAACTGGTCAATGGGTCATTTGGGCTACCTTACTCCTCCATTTGCTCAAGAATTTAGTGAAGGATTCATTGAAGTTCTGCCGGGTGGTTTCCAAATCCCTATTAGTGACATCCAACTCTTGGTTATAGGAGTAGTGATTGATAAATACCCAAACAAAATCTTCCCAGGCTCACATTTTGAAACTTCCAAGGTCAGAAACCAAGACAATGCAGCTTTGGCAAGGTCTAGGGGAATAGCATTGCAATGTGCTCATGGGTACAACCCATTGATTGGAAGACACTCATATACAGTTTCACGTGACTCTTCAAATTTTCGATCCCATTAAAGCGATCAATATCCGGCATTTTGAAGTTCTTATGCAGCTTCATTTTGATGGGTTTGAATAGGCCTTCTAGATCCAGCATGTAATCATAAAAACCCCTTACTCTTTCTTAGTACACTCTCCATTTTGTCTCCTTTGTCTAGCTTATCTTGGATTTTCTTATCAAGTGCAGGCAGTGGGACCCCATTAAACCAATCTTCATCTCTCACATTCTCAAGTGCAGCAACGAATGACGACACAAAGCTTGGTAGTGGCGGTGGAAACCCTGGTGGAGACTGCGGTTGCTGTTGCTGTTTCAACTCTTCCATGAAGGTCAAAACTTGGGCCAGGCGGTCCGACTGCTAATTTATTGTGATTCCCAACTTGGTGACCCTAGTTTTAAGGTCATCTCGATCCATGACTCCGTCCTTGGGTGGGCTTATTCGAATTAGATGACTACTAGTACTTCTGATCCAAGATGAGGATCCTGGGTGCTAACTCTTGGAATTTATACTGACCTATAGATGAAAAGGGACTATGTATCAGATTTGGACAGTGATGATTAGGGTCACAATGATAGTGACAAGTAAGGACCAACTCGTGCACAGATTGACGAATGTAATGTACGCAGACTGATGAAACAAGTAAGCGGATGTAAGTTATAGTCTACATGATGCCCCTATTTTGAACATACATCAGTTAATCAAGTAATTAAGGTCATATCCATTCAGAGTATATGAACTTTCCTTTTCCGTATTGATACATACAAAAATGTTCGGCCAATGAAAATCAAGATTTGCCACTACACCATGGAACGCCAAATTGTCCAGAGACCGATCGTGTCATTTATGGGATGATCCCGAGCGGTATACCTAGTGTCATAAGGCCCTGCGTGGGCTTGGCCCGCTACGTGCATGGCACAACCTAGCCTAGGGCGCGATCTAGAATGTTCCAGATAGTCTCCATGGATGCTAGAGTTCTAATGGAATGAATGGATAGTTTCCTAATCCATTTAGAAAACTCTCATAATTTATGTCAATCAAACCGAATCAGATTAAGTTTACCTAATCTGTATTGCCATGTACGAGGAGGTTTCTTAAACTATAAAAGGAACCCCTCACCCCCCATAGAGGGGGATCGCAACTTTACTTTATACGCACATACACATTGCCTGACCACCTCTGGTAGCTCCATTCCTTTGTTGGTTCACCAAAGGCCGTTGGTGATTTCATATCATAGTGCAAGGGCTCCAACACACACGTGGACGCATAGGTCTCTTCGTTAATAGGACCGAACCACATACAAATTTCTCTTGTCTTCTTCGTCTTATCTCTTAACCCAAATTTCAGCATCATCAGTTTGGCACCATCTGTGGGACCTCGACAGTTTTCCATCAACAAATATCTTGACTGATCATCATGCCGCCAAAAAAGAGCAAGAAGACTGCTCAGCCAACAGGTCAGGCGGATCCACCGGTCATGCAACCGACAACTCTTAAGTCTCTAGAGCAGATTATTGCGGCTCTTACACAACTCCTAGAGGGTCAGTGCCAGACCCAACAACAGATCAAAGCCCTGCTGGCCCAACAGAACAAGCCTACTGTGGACACGCGAAATTCCACCTCTTGTTTGCTTGAAATCGTTTTGAAAGGGAAAGAAAAGGTCTGTTGAAAATAGATACAGAGTCGCCACTTGGTCTTTAAGGTACCAAGAAACCTAAATTTAACTCACCCAAACGGATAAAGGGCACCGGCCTTTCATAACCAAAGAACATGGCTCGGAGTTTTGGTACGAGAGAGGAAGGAGCCTTTGTCGCGACTAAAACGCCCTCAACTTGCCCTGTCTCTGGACGGGCCTCAATTAGCATCCAAATAATCATCTTTTACTATGTTTAGTTCGACAATTAATACTATGATAGTATATTACATCACACAAGAATTTTGAAATGGAAGATCAAAAGATAAGATATCATTCATAAGATCTAAGCCAAATATCATACAATGCAAAAGTGAAAGATCACACAAACAAACCTAGGAAAATCGTCTAATCACATATCAAGTAATTAAGTTTTCCTAGTATAAAGGGGACATGGATTGTTCTTGAAACAAATTAATCAAAGAAATTAAAATACGCTTAGCAAGCTAGTATGATGCATGTTAATCTTTGAGAAAAGAAGACCTCTCAATCCTCGGGACGGATGAAAAAGGAAGATTAGATCGAGGGGAAGCATGAATGTATGATCAAGTTCATTCCTTATGATCTTCTTAGATTAAGAGCCACAGAGACCCCAAATCTTGCATGGATGCAATTTATGATCCTAAAATATGCAAAGGTTGTAGTGTGTTTGTGTACATGGGTTTTCTAAAGTGACTTAGAAGTCTAGAAGATGAATGAATACATGGGGGAAATCATCATGGGATATGTAAAAATATGGTATGGACCACTTCCTAGGATATGAACTAATTTGAGGTACATATAAGCATCAAATCAAAGGATGGAAGTAAAAGTATACTTGCTGTGAATAGTGGACAGAACAGTGACTTGATCTTGTGAAAATTGAAACGTAGGGTTAGAAATGTTTTCAATGCATGATTTTTTATGGAGATCATCCTTATTGTGTCTAGAACACATATCAAAAGGCAAATAATCAATAACTATAATAGATTGAGAGAAATCATATAAACAATGGAGGTCACTCAGAACAGAATCCGTACTGTCGACTGAAATGTCAAAAACTCTTAGAAAATGAAAACAAAACATCTAGAGGCTCATATTATACAGAAAGTTCCCTAAGACACTGAAGTTCAAGGAAAAAATAATTTGGGACCATTCTTTGTGGAAAAGTTTTCTGGAAAACAAGTTTAAAGTCAACCTATCTGCTGTGACAGCAAAGGCAGATGTTTGGAAGGAATGTTTGGGTCCAAATGGACCCCTTCCAAGTGTTTCCAAGCCAAACCAAAAATCATGGGTGTTGTCTAATGAGTTAGGAAGACTTTTCAAGTGGTCTTGTAATCATACTTTAAGTATTGAACTCTAGAAAAATCTTTGAAGTCAAATAACTCACTGTTTTGAAGTTTTTTTGTGAAAACTAGGTTTATTTCTTGTAATCCAAATATTGGGGGTTTTAGAGGGGTTTTGAAATAGGAGTTTTGAAAGTGTATTTTTAACACTAAAAGAGGATTAAAACCACTTGCAATATCCACATCTAACTCATTTAGAGAATCTCCAAGATTGTTGGAGAGCATTACTATTATTTTGAAGACAACTTCAAGAATACATAGGAATGTATTGAAGTTGAAATCATCACCTATCAAACATGTTTTTTAGGTCAAAAGCTACTATCCATAAGGATTCACTCACCTCAAACACCATGTCATTATCTAGATGATGAAGAACTAGTAAGTAAACAAAGAAAAATAAAAAAGAAATGAGGTAAGGAGAGATGAACATTTATATAAACAAGCATATAATAACAATCAATAGATGATAATCAATGTGATTTTGGACTTGTAGCTTGATGTTTCACTCATATATGATGACATTGGACATGGAAGTAGCTTCCTCTCTCTTAAATGCTCATTAAAATGATAGTTGGGTGTATTGAATGTGAAGTAAATGGAAGTAATGAAGTTGAAAACAAAGTTTAGAACTCACTTTCAAGTTGAAAATCAAAGAAGAAGCTTCTTTTCTCTCTATTCTAACCTTATCTCTACAACTTTCTCTCTACAACTTCTCTAAGGTTTGTGTCTGCGACCCCCAAATGAGAAGTCAATGAGGGTTTATATAGGCTAATTTGGGGTGGTTTTGGGATTAAAAAAGTGATCCCATTGGCTCCAAATGTCTGTGAACAAGGAACTACGTCGTTTTGGTTTCTAATTAATCAAAATGGACCCCCAAAAGAAATTACAAAAGTGGACTGTTCTGGAGGAGAGTGTCGCGGCGGCACTGGGCCTGTGCCATGGAGGTAGTGGGCTAGTGCCACGGCGGCACTGCTCCTCTGATGTTTAGATAATGTCATTTAGGCCCCCAGAGGTTTCGGTATTCGTAAAAAGGCCATATTTCGTCCGAAATTCACAAAAAAATGCGTATGAACTCCAAATTGAGGTTGTGATATACCGTTGGAAAGGTAATGGAGTCTACTTTACATAAAAAAAAAGTTCGGAGATAGGTTACTTTGAAAAGTTTTGCGATATTCACGATAGAAGCCGATTTGATCGTCATTTTCACCTTTAGAAATTCATAATAAATTCGTTTTAAATCCAGGAATTATGTGCGATACACCATTGGAAAGCTATTGACCTCTAGTATCTATGAAAAATGTTTGAAAAATGATACGGTGCTCCGGTTTAAAAGTCAACTTTTGGTCAAACTGGTCAAACTTGGGATTCCCGGGAAGTTCTGGGAACCTCTGGGAGCTCCCAAGAGCTGACGTTGTCGTTCAATTTCCTTTTAAAACTCGTTTTAGTACTTTCCACCTGATCTAGAATGATCTCAGAACTTTTCGGCAGATTCGGACGATTTCGATCAAACCTTTATCAAACTTTGGTCAAACTGGTCAACGGGGACTTTCCGGGAATTTCTAGGACTTTCGGGGGTCTCTGGGAGCCAACAATTTCTTCTGATTTTGTTTGAAAACTTACTTTTAGTACTTTTTGATGACGTAGCATGTTTCCAAAACTTTTGGTCCAAATCTGGAAGTGTTTGGGCTTTCAGGGGCATTTCGATTATTTACACCACTTTCTGAGCATTTTGAGAGATAGAACTAAGTTCTGGGAGTCCTTTTGAGTCTTTTCGATCATTGTGAACCACCAAGCTATAGGTCTCCTAAATCTGATAGCCAACAAAATGGGGTGTCTACACCTACGTAGACTGAGGTACCATCGAGAGCGCAGAGCATGGTCAGGTACCTGTACGGACCCGACAATGTGCCCGAGCTGTGCCAAGATCCCTACTAGGCTGTAGGACAGCCCAAGAACAATACAGAGCATGGTCAGGATCCAATACAGACTCGACAATGTGCCTGAGATGACCCAAGCCGCATGGTGGATGCCAAGAACATTATTAATGACAGGCGCTTCGCCAGAGGAGAGGGGCAGGAGCGCTTGACCCGAGAATCGGTCCAGGATCACCCGGCCAGGAGCCGAAGTGACCTTAGGCATGCGATCAACCAGAGTCAAAGCTGAGCCTTATCCTTAAGGATAGTGCACTTTGAGGAAGAAGCCTCTTTCTCCGACCCGGCCTACCATACTGATATCGGGCAAGACACCGATCGGGATGACGTGGAAGCCCGCATCAACGACTTAGAGAAACAGATCGAGAAGCTAGGCCAAAAACTAAGTCACGATTATACCAACACACAGACTGAGTCGCCGTTCACCTTTTTGGTCACGGGATTTGCCATTGCATGCAAATTCAAACAGCCTCATCTCGACTCATATGATGGTTCGAGAACTCCGATCGACTACATCCAGATCTATAAAGCTCAGATGGCACTGGCAACCAATGCCGGTGAACTGCACTGCACTACTTAGCCTTTCCTAGTACTCTAAAGGGCTTAGCTGCGTAGTGGTTTCATTCCCTAAGGCTTCGATCGATTGATGATAGGGGTGTACACGAGCCGAGCTTTGCAAGCTCGGGCTCGGCTCGAAGGGCTAGCACCTTGCTCAAGCTCGGCTCGAGCTCGAAAAAATATCAAACGAGCCAACTTGAGCTCGGCTCATTAAAAAATGGTCAAGGTCAATCTCGGCTCGAGCTCGCTCAATTAAGTTTAAAAATCAAGCTCGAGCTCAAGCTTGATTATGAGCTCGGCTCAATTTTGAGCCCGTTTATGAGTACGGCTGAAAATCAAATCAAACTCAACTCTAATTATGATGGCTTGTGTTCAAAGCTCGAGCTAGTTTGACATAAAGCTCAAGCAAAGCAAGTCATGCTTGATTTTTCCAGCCAAGCCACCGAGAAATGGCTATAAGCATATAACATGTGGCGTTTCCTTTTTTGCATTGAAATGATATGCTTTTTATAGGCAACCTTTCTCATGAATTTTCTTTTAGCTTCCGATGTGAGACGGGTAAGCATGTTTTTCTTTTTAGTTTTTGGTCTCTTTTCTACAGTACGTTTTAGGAGGCAATAGCCATGGGAAGAAATTATATGGTACATGTTTCTTAGTCCACAAACAACCCACCACCAAACATATCCTCCTATGAAAGTCTTATTTGTTTTGAACCCCTACAATTTTAATCTATCTTTCAAACAGGGTTTTTATTTACGTATATATAATCAATACTCCAACTCATATTTTTCTTATTTGTTTATGGACCCCCTATAATTTATAACTAATACATCTATACGAGCTTTTTCACGAGCCTACTAATGAGCCTTAATCAAACCAAATCGAGCCTGAGCCCGAGCCCGAGTCGTGCCTACGCGTGCTCAAGCTTGTCTCCTTTATTAAACGAGCTATGTATTCAAGCTCAAGCTTGGCTCGTTTATTATACGAACCGAGCTGAGCCGAGCTGTTATCGAGCCGAGCCACGAGCCCTTGTTGAGCGGCTCATCTGGTGTACACCCCTAGTTGATGATTTCAAGGAACTTAGTAAGCTGTTCGTTAGCCAGTTCGTGGGTATGCTTAGTCAACCGCATCCAGACACCCAACTACTTGCTGTCAAACAGCGAAAGGGAGAATCCTTGAAGGATTATGTCGATCGGTTCAATCAGCAAAAGCTTCAGATTCACGACCTAAACGAGATGGTCGTAATCATAACCTTCTGCTCGGGGGTTCAAAACACCAAGGTTGCCACGTCATTCCACCGATAACGACCGACAACCTTAGTTGAACTCTCAGAGAAGGTCAGGAAGTACATCGACACTGAAGAGTTCTTGAAGTCCAAATGTTCAAACTTCACGGAAGATGAGTTCTCGAGAGCCAAATGGAAATGTGAGGGCTCCGAGAAGGGCTCGGGAAAGAAACAAAAACAGGATCAGCAAAGGGGTGGTTGAGATCAGACCCTGATCACCTTCACACCGCTTTCCCAACCCATCCAAGAAGTCATGGTAGCTGCCGAGGCTCAGAAGCTGCTCAAGAAACCAACCAAGTTAAAGAGCCTGCCCGAGAAAGGAATCGGGACAAGTATTACTCCTACCACAAAGACCACGGCAATGACACCGAGGACTGCTTTAAACTCAAAATTGCTATGGAGAAACTCATTGAGTAGGGTTATCTAGCCGAGTTTGTCACCAAAAACAGACAACAGCGGCAAGATACCCAGGCCCCTAAGCAGCAACAACCCCTCGGGCATATCAACGTGGTCTCTGGAGGAACATCGGGCGGAGGAGACTCACAGTCGATAAGGAAGAGGCATGCTTGGTGGCACGACTAAAAAGTTGTGTGCTATTGTGCAACACCCAAGTGTAGGTGATCGTGCAAGTAATATAGTACTGGAAGTCCAGGTCAATCCCACAGGGAAGGAATAGGAAGAATATCTACTAAGTTACAACCTAAAGAAAGAAAAATATGAATCTAGGGGTGAAAGTTCTAACGAATCCTAATTACTTAAATTAAACTAAATAACAAACTACAGCATAAAAGACGTAACTAATGAAATAAATAAATTAAAGGTGTTGAAAACACGTGAATCCACATTGATCCTAACCATCTACCATGCATACACATTAACGTTCTATGGAGTTCATTCCTCTTCAATATTCCGTATTTTTCTAAAGATAAAGATTCAATAGCCCTTCATGACTGGGTCTAAATCACCACAGTTTATTTAAAATACTTAGAATACGATATAAAACAATGGTTATTACTTGCACTCTAAATGGTGTTAGCATTCAAAGTGGATTTCAAAAGTTATTAAAGAAAATAGCCTTAAGGTTTTAAGTTCTAAAAACTATTGTGACAAACTGAGCTTATAGGCACAATTTGATGATAGATTTTTAAAACAGAAAGTCATGGAATACTTAAAAGAATTATCTCAGGATTCTGCAGGTTCGATCGATCGGACAGCATCATCCTTCAATCGATCGAAATGTCTTCGATCGCTTGACTATGGCTCTGGTTCGATCGATCGAAATATCTTCAATCGATCAAGCCCAGGTTTTCTATATCATACATGGCAGAGGCTAAGAATCAATATTTCATCACATATTTCCAACTTCTAAACTACGGAAACATGGTAAAACTAATGCAGAAATAACAAAACAAATCAATCATTAACATCTAAAGCAATAAACAATCAAATAAAGAAAAAGGAGAAGAAAAACCTGAAAATAATCTGAATATAACTTGTAATCAACATCAATCTTGAGTTTAACAATGGAAAAGGAGGAAGAAACCTTGAATCTAACCTAATCTACACCTAATCTAACCTTAAAACTGCTGTTTTCTAGGTTTTGGAGCGTCCTCCATTTGTCTGCCATCAAAACGACTTATATATAGGGTTCCCGCAGACTGTACTCAACTTTTGGATGAAAATAAAGTTCAATCGATCGATCTTAGTTCGATCGATCGAACTCTCAATCGATTGAACTCGCCTCAATCGATTGAACTCGCCTCAATCGCTTGAACTTCTATGATTTTGACAGCTCTGCGCACCGATGGGAGAATAACCATAACTTTTCACTCAGACCTCAAATTGACCTCCCGTTTGGGGCCATGTGACCGTAACTCAAAGATCTACATTTCATATTTCTAGGTATATCTTCCAAATCTGAAGTCTTCATTGTCAAAAATGGCGTTTTCTCAACGGCTTATGTTATTCTCTCTACTAGAATCTCTTTCTATGCAAGGATTGCTTTCCATGACCTATAAAATAGTGTAAAAACACATGTTTGAGTCTCAACATCATAGAAAACACTTAATCATTGATATGCATCTAAATTTAGGGACTTGGGGATAAAAGTATGTGTTGGCCCAAAGAGGAATCCTTAGAGGGGGGGTGAATAAGGTTTTAAAAACTTAATTTATTAAATGTACAAATTGATTGCCCAATAAGAGTAATCACAAAAGCAAAGTAAAGAGCAAGAGAAGAGATACAATGCAAACCGATTTTTAGGTGGTTCGGGAAACCGCACACCGCGCCCTACTTCCACCCCTCAAGAACACCTCTTGAGGATTTCACTATCACAATCTCCTTCGGGTGAAGATTAAACCCTTACAATCTCTTCAAGGAAGAAAATCCAAAAACCCTTACATCCAAAAACTTTGAAATAGCTTATGTTGGGCTTTCTTCCTTTCCAAAGCTCATATGGGGTCTTATTAAGCTTGTTTCTAATGACCACGCGATTGATAACATAGCAAGAAGTGCTACTGGCCTCAGCCCAAAAATATTTTGGTAAAGAGAATTCATTTAACATGGTTCTTGCCATTTCTTGAAGAGATCTATTTTTCCTCTCAACAACCCCATTTTGTTGAGGAGTTCTAGGTGCTGAAAAATTGTGACCAAAACCATTTTCTTCACAAAAAGAAGTAATCTCATTATTATCAACTTCTCGGCCTCTATCACTTCTTATGTTGTTAATCGCATACCCTTTTTCATTTTGAACACGTTTACAAAAGTTAACAAAGAGTGTAAAAGCTTTGTCCTTATGTGCAAGAAAGAACACCCAAGTGAATCTAGAGAAATCATCAACAATGACAGAGGCATAGATTTTGCCACTCATACTAGCAACTCGATTTGGACCAAATAAATCCATATGAAGTAACTCTAGAGGTCTACAAGTTGATATTTCCTTTTTCTTTTTAAAAGATGTTTTGATTTGCTTTCCAAGTTGACAAGCATCACAAACTTTATCTTTAACAAATTTTGTTTTTGGCAAACCTTTGACCAATTCATTTTTGGATAAATTAGAAAGTAAGTCAATGCTAGCATGACCCAATCTTCTAGGCCAAAGCCAACTTGTTTCATTCAAAGCGGCAAAACACTTGACATCTTGAGAAGATATATCATCAAAATCAATTGTATACACATTGTCTTCTCTATAAGCAATAAACAATATTTTATTGTAACTAGCATATTTAATCATGCAATAATTTGATTCAAATACAACTTGAAAACCTTTATCACACAATTGACTAATGCTAAGCAAGTTATGTTTTAGACCTTCAACCAAAAGTACATTTTCGATAGTTAATGAGGAATTCTTACCGATATTACCTATACCGATGATTCTTCCTTTCGAGTTGTCTCCAAATGTGACATTTCCTCCGTCCTTTGGAGAGAGAGATGAGAACTTGGATTTGTCTCCGGTCATATGTCTTGAGCAACCACTGTCCAAGAACCATCTATCCTTGCTAGAAGATTTGAGACAAACCTACAAGACGAGCTTAAGTGATCCTCTTTGGTACCCAATATTCGTTGGGTCCAACTTTGTTAGCAAAGGGAGGTGTTGTCCCCTTTTTAATCCACACCATTTTAAGTTTTCTAATGTTTGGACATTTGTAGTTTACATGTCCTTTTCTCAAGCAATAATGGCATGTAATATTAGGATTGGACATACTTGAGGAGGCTTCTTTTACAAAGAAATTTTGATGAGAATTTTTTACTTGATTTGTGTTAGAGCTAGTGGAAGTACCTTTTGAAAAGAAGTTATTGAATTTCTTTTCTTTAAAGGTAGGATTGAATCCTAGACCGACTTTTTCAAAAACACACCTTTGTTTTCCCAAAAGCATATTTAGATTTTGTTCCCCAAGAGTGAATTTTGTTAATGTTTTGGTTAAGTCTTCCACTTGCTTCTTCAAATCTTCATTTTCTTTCTTTAAGATACATGAAGAAAAATCGTTTAATGAAAGCTCTTCCTTTTCTTTTCTCAATAAAACGTTTTGAGATTTTAGGTCGATTAGAGCTTCATTTTCCTTTCTCAAAAGATCATTTTGAATTTTCAAATCACTTAGTTCATTTGAAAGTAATGAAAAATTCTTTTTTAAGAGAAACATACTTTGCTCCCAAGTTTTCCAATTCTTGATGTAATTCCTCAAAAGTATTTTGGAGTTCATCATATTTTTTAGAATCAAAACAAGTATCGGGAGTAGAATCATTTACCTCATTCAAGTGAGCCATAAGACAAATATTTGCCACTTCTTCATCACTTGAGTCATCTTTTGATGAATCACTATCGGAATCATCCCAAGTAGCCTTCATTGCCCTTTTCTTGGTTTTCTTGTAGTTTTTCTTCATTAAAGGACAATCGGCCTTGACATGGCCCGACTTCTTGCATTTGAAGCATATAATTGGCTCCTTTTTAGTCTCTATCGCCTTAGGAGTTCTCCTAGTAAAGTTCTTATCCTTTTTCAAGAATCTTTTGAACTTCCTAGTGATCATAGCCATTTCATCATCTTCATTGCTATCACTATCCTCTTCATTGTCATGAGATGTTTTGAGAGCAATGTTCTTCTTCTTGTCTTCCTTATCAAATACCGCCAATTCCATTTCGTGAGTAATGAGAGAGCCCAAGAGTTGCTCCAATGAGAGTGTTGAGAGTTCCTTGGCTTCTCGGATTGCCGTCACTTTAGGTTGCCAATGCTTTGGAAGAGACCTAAGCAATTTCTCAATCATCTCCTCATTAGTATATGTTTTACCAAGACTTTTTAAGCTATTGATAATAATGGTGAAACGAGTGAACATTTCACTAATAGTTTCATTTGAAGACATTTTAAACATCTCATATGATTGAACAAGTAGATTTATTTTTAATTTCTTAACTTGATTAGTACCTTCATGAGCAACCTCAAGTTTATCCCAAATTTCCTTTGCGGATTCGCAAGAAGAAATTCTATTATACTCATTTGGGTCTAATCCACAATATAAAATATTCATAGCATTTGCATTCATTTTGATAAGCCTTTTATCAATGTCATTGTATTCCTCAATAGTTTTCTCAATTTCAACACCGTCAACAATCTTGATGGGAATGTGAGGCCCATTCACAACAAGTTGCCAAAGATCAAAATATTGAGCAATCATGTAGATTCTCATTCGATTTTTCCAATAGGCATAATTTGAACCATTAAAACAAGGAGGTCTATTTGAGGATTGTCCCTCACTATAGATGATAGTAGTAGAGGTGGTTTCCCTTTGATCTTTAACTCAAATACGTTAGAAATTTGAGCCGAGGCTCTGATACCAATTGTTGGCCCAAAGAGGAAACCTTAGAGGGGGGGTGAATAAGGTTTTAAAAACTTAATTTATTAAATGTACAAATTGATTGCCCAATAAGAGTAATCACAAAAGCAAAGTAAAGAGCAAGAGAAGAGATACAATGCAAACCGATTTTTAGGTGGTTCGGGAAACCGCACACTGCACCCTACTTCCACCCCTCAAGAACACCTCTTGAGGATTTCACTATCACAATCTCCTTCGGGTGAAGATTAAACCCTTACAATCTCTTCAAGGAAGAAAATCCTCTTCACTTGAACTAAGGTTACACCAACCCTTTATACACACTACCTTTATAAATAGGATTTGATACAAGAATTGAAGACTCTCTTAATAGAGTGGATGAATACAAGATTTAAGCTCCACAACAAATTGCTCTTAAGATATACAAATGAAGACTAGAGCAATAGAATTTATGATCTCACCAAACTAGGGCTCAAGGAATAAATGTGATGAAGTTTATGGTTGGATTTTTCAAAAAAGTGTCTTAAATGAAGTTCAAATAAATGTATTTATAACTTCCTTTTGATTTCCAACCGTTGGGGGTAGTTGGGAGCAATTAATGCTTCATTAAATGCAGTTAACTAGCCGTTACTGTGTTTATCGCAGTCATTCAGTCGACTGGATTCTCAGGGCAGTCGACTGTCTTTTAAAAGGATATAGAAAAGCACAGGGTTCAGTCGACTGCGTCGGGAGGGCAGTCGACTGGATTGCACACAGATAGCATCTCTGTGTACACAGGTCGACTGTCCAGTCGACTGGATGATCAGTCGACTGAAACGACTTTACAGTCGACTGCTCTTTGCAGAATTTCAAAGGTAGGTTGGGTTAATTATGTGAAACCTTTTTCCAATCAAATTTGAGCCCTTAAGTAAGATGTTCACATAAATAAATTGCTTACATAGAGTCCTAAAACAATGATTAAAACAAGATTCTTCACTTTGTAAAGCTCCGTTTGGCTTGAAACTAATTGAGCACAAAACACCAAGACTTTATGTAATGAGAAGATATACGATCAAGTGAACATATATTGATGTATGATGTTTCCTACGACTTAATCAACCAAAGATCATTAGAAAATACAACTAAGTAGTTTGTTAATCATCAAAATTATCCATTTTAATCTAGTGGAATAACACTTTGGGGTTAACAGTATGTATAAAAGACCATGTAATACGCTATGAATATGCACTTTTCACCTCGAATCACTTGGGTATCCCGAGCAGATGTCGTGCAAGTCCAACCAGCCAACTGCCCTCCAACCGATACCCTAACCTTCTCATCCGGCAATATCCAAGATCTGCACTACCCCCATGACGATCCACTGGTGGTAACGCTTTCTATAGCCAATTACATGGTCAAGAGGGTACTCGTAGACATGGGAAGCTCCTCTGACATACTCTTTGCTTCAGCATTTGATCAATTTGGAATATCAAGGGACCGGGTTTGACCAGTGGCCACTCCATTGGTGGGATTCAACGAATCCAGTACACAACTGCTTGGGATGATCGAGCTACCAGTTTTAATGGGGACCTACCCGCAGTAGGCCATTGTGCTCGCAAACTTCGTTGTAGTAGAGGCCCCAGCCACTTACAACGTCATTCTCGGGAGACCAACACTTAACAAGGCCAGAGCAGTCGTGTCAACTTACACCCTGATCGTCAAGTTCCCGACCTCATAGGGACCGGGGAGCTTGAAAGGAGATCAAGCCACCGTTCAAAGCTGTTATGTCAGTTCTTTGCGAAAGGAAGGGATTGCTGAAGCACTGAACGTTGAAGACATGGACCCAAGGGACGTTAAGGACAGAGTCAGCCTAGTCGAAGAGCTTAGTTAAGTGATCTTGGACCCTCAATTTACCGACTAGTCTGTCAGTATAGGCACTCTCTTGGAACTAGATCTTAAAGAAAAGCTAGTCCAATTCCTGAGACAGAATCAAGATGTCTTCACATAGGGCCACGAAGACATGCCTGGAATGGATCCCAGGGTCATGTCCTACCGACTCAATGTTGATCTGAACTTCTGCCCGATTAAGCAAAAGAGGAGGGGCATGGCCCTTGAAAGATATGAAGCGGTACATGAGGAAGTCAAGAAACTACTCAAACGAAAGTCAGTCCGTGAAGTACAGTATCCCGACTGCTTAGCTAATGTGGTCTTGGTCAAGAAGAGTAACGGAAAGTGGAAGCTATGTGTAAATTTTATTGACCTAAACAAAGCTTGCCCCAAGGATTGCTACCCACTATCCAAAATAGACCTCTTGGTGGATGCAACGACAGGCCACTCACTCCTCTCCTTCATGGATGCCTACTCAGGGTACAATCAGATCTGTATGCACCCCGGCGATGAAGAAAAGACCTCCTTTAACACTGATCAGGGAACATACTACTACAAAGTGATACCCTTCGGCCTCAAGAATGCCAGGGTGACCTACCAGCGCCTAGTGAATCACATGTTCAGAGACTTGATAGGGAAAACCATGGAAGTATACATTGATGACCTCCTGGTCAAGAGTCGGGATGAATTCGACCACTTAGAGCACATGTCCGGAGCATTTAGCATCTTAGAAGATTCCGGATAAAGTTGAATCCGGAAAAATATGCATTTGGGGTCTCGTTCGGGAAGTTCTTGGGGCACCTAGTCAGTAGGCGGGGAATCAAGGCAAATTTGAATAAAATCCAAGCTATCATTAACATACGGTCACCCAGATCAACCAAAGAGGTTCAGAGTATAGCAGAGTAGGTGGCAGCGTTGAACAGGTTCGTGTCCCAAGCAACTGACCGGTACCTGGCATTTTTTAAAATTTTACGCAAGGCCTTCGAGTGGTCGGAAGAGTGTGAGAAGACATTGTAGGAACTCAAGCAGTATCTGGCCTCGCCTCTTCTACTCTCAACGCCCATTCCAAAGGAGGAGTTATTCTTATACTTGGCAGTGTCACCCTCAGTGGTCAGCTCGGCACTGGTCAGAGAGAGCATGGGATACAATATTTGGTATACTACACTAGTCGGGCACGCCACAGAGCAGAAAGTCAGTACTCACGAATAGAGAAGTTAGCCTTTGCTCTCGTCACTTCTGCCCGACAACTTTGCCCATACTTCCAAGCTTATACCATAGTCATCCTCACGGATCAGCCTCTGCGCAAGATTCTGTGCCGGCTTGAAATGTCTAGGAGATTCATGAAGTGGGCCCTAGAGTTAGAAGAGTTTGAGGTAATTTATAGGCCTCGGACAGAAATCAAAGGACATGCAATCGCAGACTTCTTGTTGAATTCACCTATCCAAAATACCCAATCAAGGAATTTATCCCACCCGACTTGCCACCCGACCGGCAGGTCGAGATCCTAACCTGGGTACTCTATGTGGATGGGTCCTCTAACAAGTAGGGCAGCAAGGCAGGAATCATCCTGACCATACCTGACGGGATCCAGCTTGAGTACGCCCTCAAGTTTGGGTTTCAAGCTTCCAACAACGAAGCAGAGTATGAAGCCCTGTTAGCCGGGCTGCAGTTAGCCACCTCAATGGACACACAACAGGTTCAAGTGTATAGTGACTCCCAACTGATTGTGAATCAAGTCCGACAGTAGTATGAAACCAGGGAGGACAATATGGTGACTTACCTAACCCTTGTCAGGAAGGTTACCAGCAAACTTAAAGGGTTATCTATCACACAGATCTCGAGGGAAGAAAAACATGGGCTGATCGGTTAGCACGCCTAGCATCATCTTCTGAGTCGGACCTTCACAGAATAAGGGTGGAATACCTGCCTGAACCCAGTGCGTCTAACTCGAAAGGTATGGAGGTAGACCTAGTCGATTTAGGGCCCAGTTGGATGGATCCTATCATAGTATTCCTCATGACTGGAAGTCTCCTAACCGAGAAGGACGAAGCCCAACGGGTCAGATACTAAGTGGTCAGATACCACTTTGTCGACTGTGTACTTTACAAGAAAGGATTTTCCATCCCCTACCTCCGATGTATCCATCCTACCCACGTCAAGTAAATCTTATATGAGATCCATGAAGGAGTGTGTGGAAGCCACATTGGGAGCCGGGCACTCTCCCGTAGAGCCCTATTGCAAGGTTACTACTTGTCTATAATGGCTCAGGATTCCCAGGACTATGTGAAACGGTGTGATAAATGCCAGAAATATGCAAGCATGATCAACTTCCCAACAGAAGAGCAGACCCCAATCCTCAGTCCATGGCCATTCACTCAATGGGGTATTGACTTGGTCAGACCACTCCTGATGGCCAAGGGACAAGTCAGGTTTGCTGTCATAGTGGTTGACTACTTCACCAAGTGGGCAGAGGCCGAGCCGTTAGCCACCATCACTGAGATAAAAATGGAGAGCATCATGGAAAGGAACATACTCAGCAGGTTTAGAGTTCCCCGAGTCCTAGTCAGTGATAATTGCAGACAAATCGACACGCCGATCTTCAGGCAATTCTGCTCCGGATATGGAATCTCCAATCGTTACTCCTCTCCCGAGCACCCCCAAGCCAACAGACAAGCCGAGGTAACCAATTGTACCATCTTGTAGTCCATTAATAAGAGACTTGAGGTAGCAAAGGGACTTTGGGCAAAGGAGCTCCCGAGCATTCTGTGGGCTTATCAAACTACTCCCCGAGAGGCTATTGGAGAAACACTATTTTTACTTACCTACGGCTACAAGGTAGTGGTCCCTACCGAGCTAGAATTCCCGACCTATCGAGTGACTAACTACGATGACTCAGGGAACGAAGAAGCTCTCAAAGGAGAGCTCGACCTGATAGAAAAAAAAAAGGGATCGGGCATATCTCAGGGCGGTGGCCTATAAGCAGAGAGTCTCACAGTACTTCAATGGAAAAGTAAAGCACTGTAGCTTCCAGGTGGGGGACCTTGTCCTCAATGCAGTAAACCAGTCCACCAAAAATTGGAGCCATGGAAAGCTTGGGCCAAACTGGGAAGGGCCTTATTTACCCGGATTAACTGACCGGGAACCTATTGGTTACAAACACTCAAAGGTCAGGACCTGCCACACCCCTGGAATGTGAAACACCTGCAGGAGTATTACCAGTGACTCCAGATCGAGACCTATGGAGAGGTTGCATATTTTATTTCGAAATTAGTTTCTGTAATTCAAAAATTATTTTCTTTAAGTGAGTTGTAATTTCATAAACAATTTTAGTACGAATAAAGAATTTTCCTTGCAAACAGTGTTCATCACCAGTGTTTCATGACAACAAAGACCTCGGGATCACACCCGAGGCACCCAAAAAAAAAAAGAGACCTCGGTATCATACCCGAGGCACTAAAAGACCTCAGGATCACACCCTAGGCACCAAAAGACCTTGGGATCAGGCCTGAGGCATCAAAAAGACCTCAGAATCGCACTCGAGGCACTGACTCCGCTTAGGTTCATAACCTATGATGGGGCCAAATCCCCTAGGTGGCCAACAATAGATGAGTCAAAAGACCCTGGAACTACTAACGTTTTAGGTTAGCTAACTACAGTCATTACCTCTGCAAACACCCACCTTAGCAAAATCTTGGGGGGGCAGGAAGGAATAATGAACTAGACAGGAAGCCATACCGGGCATTTACAGGACTCGGAATTAACTAAGTGTAAACCCTTAGCGTTCCCAAGCACCTACAATGCTTAGAGCACATACCATATCAAGACTCTAGGCTAGGGTGACCAAGTGTAAACTCTTAGACAATCCCCCTGAGTATTGGACCGAGCGGTTACTTACAGGACTTAAAGCACCTACAGTACCCGACCGGCACCTACAAACTTAGAATCTCCTAGTCACCAATGGCTCGGGAAATTTAGCAGCCTTTATAGGTCCACATATGACCGAGTGCTCCTTCTCAATCACAGTTTCAGAACCTTCTACTAAGGCAGGGTCATAGCGAAGCTAGACAACTGGTCGGGCACAGGCAAACGCAAACAGGCAAAAAATATATAAGTACAAATATTCACAGTATATCAAAAAAGCGACCTCAAGGGGCCTTTTCATTACTAGTTTTGAAAAAGTACATTGCTTGGGGACAATTATAGCAGCCACCCCAAAAAAAATTACATGAATATATGGGACGAAGAGGTTACTGAGGATCATCCACGATGAGTCGATGACCACCTCATCCTCAATATTCCAGACCTCCCAATCAGGAGCCACCTCTCTAGCAAGCGTCCCTCCCTCAACAGCGGCTTCCTCAATAGCGGGTAACATGTGTCCCATAAGTCAAAATTAACCCCCTAGTAGGCTTCAAGATCCCACTCGGGATGGTCCAGGGCCACCCTCCTCTTTAGGTCTACATAGCCCTGAAAGAAGCCGGCATCGAATCCTTCGTCTGCTACCTCTCCGACCTCCGCAGCCTCATCTCGAGCGGCTGTAGCATCCTCCAATGCCTTTTTCTCGGCCTCAACAGTTACCAGGCTTGCTAAGGCAGCCTCAAGCTTTGCCTAAGCTGCCCCCAGGCTCAGGGCCAACCCTTCACCTTTTCTTTCTCCATAGCCAGGTCCCTGGCCTCCCTCACCGCTCTCTCCTTCAAAAGAGCAGCCTTGGCAGCAGTAGCCCTTTTATCCAAATTGGGCAGAGAGGACCCAACCCCGGCCGCCACACAGCAAGCCTAGACAAAGAATAAAAGTCAGTCAATTACCAAAAAAGAAACACGAGAAGAACAAAAGAGGAAAGGGTAAAGCACTTACCAGATTGGAGAGGCTGTAAAGCCATCTGACCAGCTTACGAGGGGCCATCCCCTCATACCTCTCAAGCTGACTTGGAAGGAGGGTGGCTTGTATCCTCCTCTGGGTCTCCTCCTCAAACTCCACTTACGGAACCCCGAGCAGGATATTACCCAGGGAGCTTTCAATGACTGACACAACCTCAGCCCTCGAGGTCGACATCCCAACCAATACCTTCTTTGGCCTGCAGATCAGCTGTCGGAGTTATGGGCTGGAAACCAAGTTAGTCCTGCTCTTTTTCTGACCCACCCAGGCGACTGCGACGACCTGCTTCTCCCTTAGGGTGTCGGTATTTCTCTTGGGATCCATCTCTGCAGAATTAGAAAAGCAAATGGATCAGTAAATTGTTAAAAAGGGACAAGGAGGTAGTAAAAAAGATTCGAGAAATGGTAACTCACTGAGAATGATAGGTAGAAAGAATGGGGTAAGAAAAACCTTGTGGGGTGCGTAAATAACCTTCCGAGCTCCCGTCCAGTTCAATAGGTCAACAATGTTGATAGGCTCCTCAAACAATGCCCTTATTCGATCTTGGCACTCATCCGGGACGCTCGATAAGTCGGTAGATCCAGCTGCAAAATGATACGGGAGTTAGTCAGCATCCAGGCACTAAGAAAACAAAGTGGAAGATAAACAGCAGACTTTAAAGCTTACCCCTCAACACTCCCGCCCAGGCGAATCTCAGTTGAATTCCCAGAGCATCTTCACAGAGCCCGAAGGTGGACACTTGGAAGAATTTCTTCTTCCACCCCTTATTGTTACTCGGACACTTATCTATTATCTTTCTCTCTTGCTGAGAGCTCAGGCAGAAGAAACCGACCTCTCCATGCAACGAGAACGGTCGGTAGGTCTATAGAAACTCCTACAAGTTAAGCTCATACCCAAAAACCTAGGGCCAGAGGTGAATGGCCCCCATCAAGAATCTCCAGCCATTAGGGGTGACCTGTCTGGGAGCAATGCTGGGGTAGATCAGTAGGTCCCGGGCAAGAGAGTGAAGGGGAAGATGGAGGCCCGCGATAAAGGCATCCTCATAAAGGGTGACAAAACCTGATTGGTACATGTGAGTCCTGCCCTATGGCACGACCAGAGAGAACTCTCCAGGAATGTCGTAACTATCCCTAAGTCTGCTCAGATCAGATGCGAGCAAACTGCTAGGAATCCACTCACAGGAAAAAGTAACCTCGGGCCTATCTGAGACCAATGTATCGCTCACTGACCCCCGCAATTCAGACGCTCCGGGTTGCCTTTAGCCCTCGTCCCCATTGGACACTTGCTCAGGGATCCTACCCTCACTATAGCGGTCAGACAGGGCTAGTGACGGTGAGTCCAAGATAACGCTCGGGCTTTTGAATCCCAAATACCCATCCTCTGACTGAGAGGACGACTTAAAGTCGTTGTGGCATATATTTAAAGCCCCTGTCATAGGTCAGGTAAGTAACTGGCAACCTAGGTAGGGGTACTGAACCCCTAATCTAAGGTAAAACTCGCGAAGGCTCAATAGCCTAAACTGTAGGACATGCAAGGTCTAAGCAGCTAAAAAACACTCAAAAAAGGAAGAACTCTAGCTCACCGACCGGTTGTACCACTCCACCAAGGCAAAAGAGCCCCCTGATCTAAGAAAAAAAAAACAAAATCTAATGAAATAGAAGTCCCACTCCCTCATAATGCCTACTGGACTCCTACTTTCTCGGAAACAAAAAAAAAAGGAAGAAGTAAATGAAAAGAATGAATAAGACAGAAGATTGAGCAAATGAAGACTTACAGTAAGCAAAGGAAGAGCTCAGGATGTAGAAGACCGCTTGGTATATTCTCTCTCTAGATAGTAGGAAAATTTCCCAAGTATCCCTTATATAGGCAGCACGAATGGTCCAGATGCCCTTAAATCCAACGGCCCTAAAAGCGTCCTGCCAAGGGACTGACAGCTGGTTCCTCGGGTAAACCAAGTGCTTTTTCGAAGAGCATGCACACTAATTGTGTGACTTGATAGGTCAGTTCGATTATGACGATCTGGTTACATAAGCACCGGTCTAGTTGGATCCTGACAAGACCAACCACTCCTTGACACGTGGTAGGTACCGACCCCAAGCTCCTAAAGTATCCGATCGGTCCATGCCCCAATTTACCAAGATGACTGGTCTGGCTTCTAATAGTTCCCCGATCTACATCCTGGACAGTTCACCTGAGCCATGCAGATTTCCAACCTCATCTAATGAAGCATCACTTAAGCCTTGGAAATAGGGGCCAGCTGATACGTACAAAAATGTTCAGTAAATGAGAATCAAACTCTACCACTACACCAAGGAACGCCAGATCATCCAGAGACCAATTGTGTCATTTGTGGGATGATCCCGAGTGGTATACCCAGTGTCACAAGGCCCGACCAACAGGTCAGGAATGCTACGCAGGCTTGGCCCGCTACAGGCATGGCAGAGCCTAGCCCTAGAGTATGATCCAAAATGTTCAAGACAGCCTCCTAGGGCAGCTAGAGTACTAACGGAATGAATGGATAGTTTCCTAATCCATTTAGGAAACTCGCATAATTCATGTCAATCAAACCTAATCAGATTAGGTTTGCCTAACCTGTATTACTTGCCATGTACGAGGAGGTTTCTTAAACTATAAAAGGACCCCTTACCCCCCATAGAAGGGGATCGCAACTTTTCTTCATACGCATATAGACACTGCCCGACCGGTCTCTAATAGCTCCATTCCTTTGTTTGTTCACCAAAGGCCGCCGGCGATTTCATATCATAGTACAAGTGCTCCGACTCATACGTGGACGTAGGTCTCTTCGTTAATAGGACCGAACCACATACAAATTTCTCTAGTCTTCTTCTTCTTATCTCTTAACCCAAATTTTGGCATCATCAAGTATGATTACTAGTCACAAGGAAGACAAGAAGTTCTTGGGGAAAAAAAAGGAGTTTTTGGAATATCAGGGGGGGAATCAGAGTTTCTAGGAGAAATATGGACGTTTGTGTGGTTTAAACAAAGTTTCTAGTGATAATAGGATTATCTAGATGATTTAGACAGAGTTTCCTAAGGAAGCTGGGATTATCAGAGTGATTTGGATAGAGTTTCTGAAAGAAACTGAGGTCATCAGAGTATCTGGTGAAAATAGGGATATTTCGGCCGAGTTTTGAGAGAAATAGGATTTTTCGGGTGATTTAGATAGAGTTTCTAAGGAAAACAGGATATTTGGGTAATCTGGACAGAGTTTTTGTTGAAAACAGGGATATTTGGGTAAAGTTTCTGAGACAATATGATTATATAGGTAATTTGGATAGAGTTTTTGAGGAAAACCAGAGTTATTTAGACAGAGAATTTCAGGTGGTGATGGTGATCATACTATCTAGTAGGCTTCATACCCCTATGTCAGCGGACAAGCAAGCAAGGTTTACGGTGTATATCCTTGTGGACACATTGGATACATCCTTATCATGGTGCCCAGCAGGTCAACTCAATGTAATCACATATGAGTGATTGCCTTGGGAATCATAAGAAGGAGGTTTTGTCCTATACCACATAAGCGTCTACACTGCACAAGTAATCCCATCAGGGCCATAGCAGTTATATCACATTGTCCTATCCGAAAAGATGATAAATTAGCAGTCTTATGAAAGGTTCTATAGGAGCCTATATACAATAGGCTGAGTGTAGTAAAAAAGGGTCCATTGATGAGAGTTCCGATACACCATCAGGGACAGTACATAGTTTACTATTTTGATATACCTTAGTAGGTACTAGATCAACGGTGACCATATCCTAGCATAACAGACCTTAACAATGTCAGCGTCACATTTCAAACATAATCGGTGGAGGGGGGAAATGCAGGAGGCAATGCAGTGAACCAAACACAGTAAAAAGATGATTTTAAGAATGATTCTTATTAGTCAAACCTCTGTATTATTTTAAAATAAACTTCCCCTGTAGAGTCGCCAGATTGTGGATACGCGGGGCTCCACCCTGGGGTTTTTCCCTTCGAAAGGAGAAGTAAAATGTCTTTGTTTTGAAATCTTTAAGAAATTATTTTTGAAATTCTTGTATTTTTAACTGGTCCATGAAAACAAATACAGAGTCGCCACTTAGACTTTTGGGAACCAAGAAACCCAATTTGACTCACCTAAATAGATAAAGGGCACCACCCCTTCATCACTAAAGAACTCAGTGTTTTAGGGTTTTGGTACGAGAGAGGAAGGAGCCTCTAAGACTAAAGCACCCTCTACTCGCCCCATTTTTTAACAGGCTATAATTAGCATCCAAATAATCATCTCATACTGACATTTGGTTCTACAACTAATATTATGATAGGTATACTTAGGGACGGATCTAGAAAATACATTCAGGGGGCGTGATGTACGGGGGTTCGGTGCCCCTGAAAAAAAAAATATTAGACCTATTTACATATATATTGTGTGTAATTTGAACTTGTTTATACATATTTTTGTATACTTATTTAATAATAAGCACAAAACCATAAGAGAGGGGGTGTTTAGAATAACAATTTTATAATGTCAAGGGGTCAAATGGGGCTTTTATAATTTTCAGGGAGGGGCTTTTATAATTTTTAAGGGGGCTAATTATAATTTTTTTTAGTGCAAGTGTAGTATTTTTTTGAAAACCTAGGGGAGGAGCTTGAGTCCCCCCTTTCCCTTAATTGTATCCGTCCCTGGGTATACTACATTACATAAGAACTTAGAATTAGAAAATCAAAAGATACAGATATCATTCACAAGAGCTAATCCAAATATCACACAATGCAAAGTGAAAATCATGCTAACTAAATCTAGGAAAAGGCCGTCTAATCATATAGCAAGAAATCAAGTTCTCCTAATCTAGAAGGGACATGGATTGTTCTTAAATAAATAATACAAGAAAAGAAAACATGTTTAGAAAACTAGAATGTAATGCATGTGGATTTTGATAAAAGAGGATCTCTCAATCCCCCGGAAGGATGAAAAGGGAAGATTTGATCTAGGGGAAACATGAAATGTTTGACCAATCTCATTCCCCATAGTCCTCTTTGATTGGGAGCCACAAAGACCACTGATCTTGCATGAATGCCATGTTATGATTCTAGAATGTGCAAGGTAGTAGTTAGGCCTGTAAATGGATCGGATCCGGATCGGATTTGTGATATCCGAATCCGATCCGACAAGAAATTTGTAAACTAAATCCGAATCCGATCCAATAAAAAAATCCGTTAACCAAAATCCAAATCCGAATTTGTTAGGATTCGATATCCGTTAAGCACTAAAAAAAAAACCCCCTTAAGCAAATTAAGTTTTTTTTTTGTTATTAATTGGATATCCGTTAAGCACCAAAGGAAATTTTTAATCGGATATCCGTTACGCACCAATTTTTTTTGTTTTTCTAATCGGATATCCGTTAAGCACTAAAAGAATTTTATAGTGTAGGGTCATTATATAATTTTTACAAAACAAGGGAGGCTAAACTGTAAATTAAATTCTATTAGTTTAAGGTTGTCGGGTCAGATATACCAAATCCAAATCCGATCCGTTTGCTAACAAAATATTCAGATTCGGATATTCTTATCGGATATTTTCTGGCGGATTCTGATCAAATCAGATCCAAATCCGATCCGTTATAGTCCTACTTAGTAGTGTACATGTGTACATGGGATTTTCTAAAGTGGTATGGAAGTATGAAACATGAATGAATGGATGATGAATGACATGGTAGGATGTAACCAAATATGGAAAAAAGGCATTCATAAAACATGGACTAATTGGGATGCATGTTTACATCAAATTGAGATTTGGAACTCAAAATATTCTTGTTGTGATAGTGGGCAAAGTGTTTGTATCATCTTGTAAAAATGGAAAAGAAGGGTTAGGGGTATGAGAAATTCATGAAAATCAATAGAGATCATCCTTATTGAGTGTAGAATATAAAGGAAAAAGGAAAACTACAAAGAGAGTTATAGAATGAGAGAAATCAAACAAGAGGTGTTGTTCAGAAATAGAGACCATGCTATCGACTGAAATGTAGAAAAATCTTAGAAAATGTATATGAAATCTCAAAAGCACCAAAATAAACCTAAACTTTGCTAACACACTGAAGTTTGAAGTAAAAATAAGTTTGGACCACACTCAAAGGCAAAAGCTTCAGGAATAAATGCTCAAAGTCAACCAATCTCCTGTGACAGAAAGACAGAATGTTTTGAAAGAATGTTTAAGTCATATAGGAACCCTTTCAAGTATTTTCTTTTCAAACCCAAAAATCATAGACATACTTTGATGAGTTAGGAAGACTTTCTAAGTGGTTTCGTGATCATCCATTGAGTATTGAAATTAGAAAGCCATTTTAAAATTAGCTTGCTCACCGTTTTGAGAGTGTTTTTTGGAGAAAAATGAGCTTCAATCTTTAAAAACCAATAGTTGGGGTTTAAGAGGGTTTTGAAATAGGGGTTTTGGGGGATGATTTTCAGCACTCAAATGGAAGATTTAACTACTTGGGAAGTCACCTCACAACTCACATAAAAAGCTTGTCAAGAACATTTGTAAACAAAATTTTCTTTCGAAAAACCAACTTCAACAATCCATGGAAGAATAGTTGTGTTGAATCATCATCTATAAAGATGTTTTTGCATTGTGAACTACTATCCATAAGGATTTACTCCCTCAAACACCATGCCATCATTCAGATGATGATGGAAATCAAAGTTTTTTTTTTTTTTTAATACTTACCTGGATCTGGACCGGATACACGCACACCCCACACGTACACACACCCTAGCCCCAATCCAACCCCAAAGCCCCAAACTGGCCCACAGCAAAGCCCAGTAAGGGCCACTCATTCGAATTGAAGAATAATTGGGGGCAAGCAACTAGTAACTCCTATGGGGATTCGAACCCTCTCCCTTCCCACTGGAAAGAGAGAGGCTATACCAATTGGGCTATAACCCGCTCAGCGAAAATCAAAGAAATGAGGTAAGAAGAGATTGACAACAATGTATAAAGGAATCAATAACAATAAAGAGATAGCATCAATGTACTGGCCTTATAGCTTTGTATTTCACTCATATATGACTTTGGACATGGAAGTAAACTCTCAACTCATAAATGCTCAAGAAAATGGTAGTTGGAGGTGATAAATAAAAGAAATATATAGTAGTAATGGTAGAAACTTAAGTTTGAAACTCACTTTTGCTTCAAAATAGTAGCTAAACTAACTTTCTCTCTACTATATCTATTTCTACCTCTATCTCTCCCAACAACTTTGTTTTTGCTTTGCATACCCTAAAATGAGGCACCAAGGGAGGTTTATATAAGCCAATTTGGGGGGGGGGGGGGGGGGGGGGGCGGGGAGGGGGAGAGAATTGAGATTTAAAAAGTGTTCACAATGGTTCAAATGCTCTGTGAACAAGAAACTACGTCATTTTGGTTTCCAATTATTCCAAATTGAGCTCCAAACGAAATTATAAAAATGGACTCGTCTAGAGAGAAGTGTCGCTACGTCACTGCTCCTCAAACATTTTTTACTTTGCCTTTCGGCCCACTAGACTTCTGGTAAAAAGGCCCAATTTCGTCTAAAATTCACAGAAAATGCATGCGAACTCCAAACTGAGCTTGTGATATACCGTCGGAAAGGTATTGAAGTCTAATTTCAAAAAATAAAAAATAGTTCAGAGTTGGATTTCATTGGAAAGTTTTGCAATATTTGCAATAAAAACCGATTTGATCGTCTTTTTTATTTCAGAAATTCATAATAAATTCAATTTAACTCCAAAAAATATGTCTGATACACCGTTGGAAAACTATTGAACTCGAGTATTTATGAAAAGGGTAAATATCACTTTCCTCCCCTGAGGTTTGAACTTAATACACATACCTCCCTTCACGTTTCAGGAATCTCACTTACCTCCCTTATTTTTAAATTTCAGTATCAGTTTCCCCCCTCCCTTTAACAAATCGTTAGAAAATTTAAGGGAATCTAACACTAAAATTCATAAATAAGGGAGGTAAGTGAGATTCCTGAAATGTGAGGAGAGGGATGTGTATTAAGGTCAAACATCAGGGGAGGCAGGTGATATTTACCCTTTTGAAAAATATTTGAAAATTGCAACGGTGCTTTGACTTTCGAGTCAAAATCTGGGCAAGATCAGTCGTACTAAGAGTCTCTAGGAAGTTTTGCGAACTTCTGGGAGCTGAATTTTTCATCCGATTTTCTTCTAAAACACTTTTTATTAGGGGTGAAAGAAACCGAACCACTGAACTAAATCGATCGGTTCGGTCGATTTTCTTTGAATGTGTGCAGTGTAAACCGAAATCGAACTAAAAAATTACACACTCCGAACTGAACTGAACCGAACCGTTTACACCCTTAATTTTTAGGTCTTTTCATATGACATAGTACATTTCCAAAGCTTTCGGTCCAAATCTAAGAGTTTTGGATTTTCAGGGGCATTTTAGTCATTTTTGCCAGTTCTTGAGCATTCTGAGAGAAATCATTTCGCATCTTTTCAATCATCGTGAACAACAAAGCTAGTGGTCTCCTAAATCTTATATCCGACAAAATGGGGTGTCTATAGTTTGCCCCTCTTTGGCATGAACTTACAAGGCAATGCATGTCGCAAGTGAGTGCCAAAACCTGGAAGAGACGGGTCTTTTGAAGGCTTAAAGATTTAGGATAAACGTGTTGCAAAAAAAGTGAGGAAAATGCTAATGTTGGTGCTAGTCATGCTCTGCATGAGCTGCCTACGTATCCCCAGGGGATCAGACCAGGATGTAGTTCAGGGCATGAAGAAATAAAATATAGGTAAATGCACAACAAACAGGCAGATGCTATGCTACGATGATGCTATATGATGCATGGATATTGATGTGCACTATTCCTTGTGCCGTGTCCTAAAGTACTAGCGATCCTAGCATGAGCTAGTGCTGTGGGTGTGCCACTCCTAGCGGGTTTGTGTTGTGCTGGTGCTTGACTCGAATGCAGTGATAAATTTCTTGATAAAAACCCAGGGACTCAAAGGTCCTAAGGAACTTCATGGGTCGACTAGGATGGACTATAAAATTATGCAAGTGGACTTTGAGTCCTAAAAAAACTTCTTAAATGGACTCTAAGAAAACACTTCGACTGAACTCTGGGCCCGCAAGAAAACATTCCAGTGTACATCTGGACTATGGGCCCTATAATACCCCAACAATACAGATCTCACCAACATATATGGACTCCGGGCCCTAAAATAACTCAACAACATGGATCTCACCAATATATCTGGACTTTAGGCCCTAAAACACCTAAACAACACATCTAATCAGCACTTTTAGACTCTAGGCCCTAAAACACCTTATCAATTAGGGGTGGGCATTCGGTCGGTTCGGTTCTGTTCATTTTTTGCTAATTCGGTTCGGTTTGGTTTGGGGAACTAGCAACCGTTAACTAACCAAAATTTAATTTAGTTTTTATGGTTCGGTTAATTGAGTTATAACTTCGGTTCGGTTTCAAAATTTGGTTCATTGAAATAGGTTGTCTCTAACCGACTGAAAAAAAAAAATTCAACCATGTGAGCTTTTTGATTTTTGAACCTATGTGTAGTCCCATCACTCTTCTAGAAAAGTGTAAGGCAGTAATAGTAAGCCATGCTCTCTTCTCCCTAGAGAAGTATAAAGCCACTCCTAAATAAAATAAAAGCACTGTACTTTTGACTGGAAAAATCTGACTGCCCATCTTTATCGTTACCCCCACTTAAAGCACCTTTCTATCTCTTCATTTCAAAATTTTTACCCCTCTAACGCTTTGGAAGTCCAAATATCATCGAGGCACTCCTCTTTCCCTCACACAGACACACACATATATATACATATCTATGTATATGTATATATATATAGATGTATATATGAATTTAAGGGTGTGGCTTACCTTTTAAAAGTCTAATACTCTAAGGTGAGGTAGTCATCGCCTCTGCCATTCTCCAGTCTAGAATCGTGAGTTCAGTCACAAAGGGGAGCTCACTACATTCCATCGATGGCAAGGTATGGCATAGGTCACCAGGGCCATGAGGCGCAGTGGCTCCATACAAGAGAGAGAGAGAGAGAGAGAGAGAGAGAGAGAGAGAGAGGGAGGGAGGGAGGGAGGGAGGGAGGGAGGGTTGCGAAGAGATTAGTCATGGAGAGGGAGTAAAGTCGGTAATCGCTGGTCGCATCATCAAAGTTGCTCAGAGAAGAGAAAGTAGGAGTTGCAGCTGACTAAAAGGGAAATGAGCCCTTTAGCCTTTAAACTTGGAACATAATATTGTATTTATACATAATCTAAATAGTTTAATATACTATATTAAGTAATTTGATTTTCGGTTCGGTTTACATTGATTGTACTGAAAACCGAACCAAACTGAAATTTTTGACTGAACTAACTGAACCGAATTAGCAATTTTTGGTCTGGTTCAGTTTAAAATTTGGCGAACCCAACTATTTTCCCAGCCCTATCATCAATCACATCTCATCAATGCATTTGGACTCTGGGCCCTAAAATATTAACTCATCTGGACTCTGGGCCCTAAAACTCCTCAGCAACACATCTCCTCCAGACTCTGTGCCCTAACCAACATTGTCAACTAGACTCTGGGCCACTAAACAACATCATCAACTAGACCCTGGGCCCTAAACAACATCATCAATTGGACTCTGGGCCCTAAAAACATCATTAACGTTACCAATTGGACTCTGAGCGAAACTCCTAACTAGGAATACATAGGCAGAAGGCTAACGAACCGGATATGGAGGATAAAAAAGGACCTCAACACAAGACCTACCTCTAACAGTGCAGATCCAGAACCGTGGGATGCACAGAAAATCCTAATCTGCCCAAACAAACCTTTGAAGTTGAAGAAAAAGCAAAAGCGAAGGAAGAAGAAATCTTACCCCCTCTCAAGCCCTAACAGATTCAACCTCCCTAGATTTTGAAGGAAGAACCAAAAATAAAAATAAAATAAAATAAAAAAGAAGATGATGATGAAGAAAGTAAGGGGTACTGAAAAACTTACTAGGCAAAACAAACAGGCAGATCGGAATGCTAAGACAACCGGACGACTTTTTACTCTCTCTCTAAAAATCTCAATGCCAAGGTAGGAGAGAAAGGCTGGAAGGCTTCTATTTATGGGCGAATGAACAGTCTGTATCCCTCCAGATTGGAAGGTCAGAAGTCACTCTCGCCTAAACCAACCGTACACGCGTCAATAGGGGGACTGGAATCGCCCATTTTATGCATGCATGCTACCTGGGCACGAGTACTAACCTGGTCTCTTTTCGACCATTTTTGCCCATTAGCGGTCACCCAGATCGTTCTCGACTGCCTTGGTTCATTGTGAGCAATCAGGTCCAACCTCAATTGAGTAAAATGTATAAAGGAAGCCCAGCCAAGTAGGCACCACCAGTTACATTGTGAAATCAATCCCAAAAAGAAATAAATTGCCAAACATGCCTCAACACAGTGCCAGATCAAGATTTGAAAATGGGGGGCAACTGATACACCAATAATGCTTCAGATACCCATCACTCCCAACCGACCCACCTATCTGACCACCAGGTCGGTAGGTGGGGCTCGACTTGACTCGCTGTCCAGGAGAATAGTCCTAGTTCGACTCAGCCAGCCTATTAATGAAATGTGCATGACATGTGCATAGTGGTTTTTCAATCAGTCACCAATTAACGGTGACCTAATCCGATCCAGGTGTACGCAAACAAATTTAGAATCTACAAAATAAACAAGAAATATGTAAGCACAAATATTTCAATTTTATTAATCAAGGATAATGAGTACAATCTCTATGAATCTTTTACAAGAAAATAAATAATCCTCTCATTCGATCTCCTTTGATGGTTCTGCTTCAAGGGTTGAGAAGCTTGATCTTGAATGGAACCTGATGATTTTGTGAACTTGATGAACACCGAATGCTGAAGACGAATCCGTCACAAATTTATTATGTAAAGAATAGTTCTTAATATTGGTGAATACTTTAACGAAGAACGGCATGAGTTTGATGTGCTTGTTATTCTTCAATTGAGTATTAGAACTTGATTTTGGTGAGTTTGGAATTTGAGAGAGCTTGAGCTTGGGAGAAAACTTGGGTAGAGTGTTGCCTTGTAAATTTTCTATCCCCTTTCTCTTCCAATGAGCCTCTATTTATAGGCTCCTTGAGGGACTTCTTTGCAATTTCCAAAGAACGGGGATCTTTGACCCATTTAGGCTTAGTTTGGCCCCCACGTGGCTTTTTAAAAGGAGCTTATGAAATTTACTACTAAGTTGTTTGATAATTTTATACAAGTGACACACTACTCTTCAAAAAGAAATCATGAAACCAAAAAGCCACATTGAGCTTTTAAAAGCTCCATTCTACAGCTTTTAAAAGCTCCCTCAAAAAAGCCCTAAGTTCAATTTTTGCAAAGCTCATAAACTAGTTACCAAATGAATTAACATAAAATTGTGCTTTAAAAAAGGAGAAGCACCAAAAGGGGGGCCAAACTAAGCTTTAATGTGATTGATTTAAGAGATAATTTATCTCTTATTTTAAATGGGAAAAAATAAAAATAAAATATTAACTTCAAATTAATATCTTTTCAAGAACATATGGCCCCCAACTTTATTATTTTGACATAGGCCAAAGTGGGCCGAACACTTATGGGTTAAGTCAACTTTTTAGCCCAAATCACATTTGGATTGAACCACTTGTATTTGGTGCGACCCAATGCTTCACAGGTCAAATTATGGAGCCACTAGCAGGTCTATCTTTTGGTGTGAATTTTGATTTTGACTTTGACTTTGACTTTGACAAACCAAGAATAAATTTGGTCATCTTGATTAATTGGACAATATTAGTAAGATAATAAATTTTGATGTCTACAAATGCCCCCACTTCAAGACTTGCATGTATTTTATGGTACTTGTATTTGCCACGTAGGGAATGTAAGACTTCATGTTTTTAATTCACCAAAGGTATCGTTGCTCATGACCTTTTGAACGTGTGCACATTGTCAAACCGCATCCATAACCCACTGACTTTAATCCTTTCCTTATTGAATGATAACTTCATGCTAATAGGTTAGAAATTTAAAGGCTTGAATTTCGTAGGAATTCAAATCACATTTACTTTAATGTGATTGTGCATATGTGATGCACCATAATCAATTATAAGGTCAAATGTCTCAGAACTTTCTAAATACACCCTTTTGTTTCCATATGCTAATGAATCATTTGGACATGTGAAATCGAGGTGTATCGTAACCTTCCCTACATAGCGTGGGCTTGTACCGCCATACAACATGATCAAGCAAGACATGAGTTTTGGACTTGTGGAGAAGGGGGGAGACAATGCTTGGGTGGTTCGCAGTCCAAGACAATGGCACAAATGGTTCGAAGTTCAATGGCGCACTATCAATGCAATGGCATACGTGTGGTATATATGTCCTGCCTTTTGCAATTGTTCAAATTGTATGCACAGAAAATCCATGTGTACGTACATGTGTATGTATAGTGCACAACCACAGGATCTGTATCCTTTACTTTTTTAATTTATTTTTTTTACATGAATTATGACACTTCAACTCTTTGATATGATTAATTCAAGGTTAAACTTTTTGCTATCACATACAAATGACTAAACTTTGCATTCGCACCCCCATTTTTTTTGGAAACAGAGACGTATTTGATTGCAAACAGTCGCAATAATTCAAAGATACCCCTATTGAGTAACCTGGGATCCCGTAGAATTATGTGGATTTTTAGCTTGATTTGTGTGGTAGCTTTACATACTTGAAGTTGATCTCAAATAAGTCTTTCACCTTTGAAACTTAAGCTTTTGACAGGGTAATGTTGTACTAGTCTCTCAAACACGCCTATGCATGAGGGATGTGCCCAACTTGTCCAAGCCATGCCACACTGTAACTTAGACACATCTATGAGCGGGAGATGTGCCTAATTTGTCCAAGTCATGTCGTACTGTAATTCAGACATGTCCATGAGTGGAGGATGCACCTAATTTTTCCAAGTCATGCTGTACTGTAACTCAGACACGTCCATGAGCTGGGGATGCGTCTAATTTGTCTAAGTCACTTTGTGACTAGTCCCTTAGACACTCCCTTCGCAAGTGGAATGCGTTTGACAGATTGGTGCAGTGTGACTGGTCCCTCAGACACTCCCTTTGTAAGTGGAATGCGTTTAACAGATCGGTGCTACGTGACTGGTCCCTTAGACACTCCCTTCGCAAGTGGAATGCGTTTGATAGACCGGTGCTGCGTGATTGGTCCCTTAGACACTCCCTTCGCAAGTGGAATGCGTTTGACAGACCGGTGTTGTGTGACTGGTCCCTTAGACGCTCCCTTCGCAAGTGGAATGCGTTTGACAGGCCAGTGTTGCATGACTAGTCCCTTAAACACTCCCTTTGCAAGTGGAATGCATTTGATCAGCTATGTCACATCGTGAGTTCTTTAAAGATTGCACACTATTTTGGCTTGTGACAAGGAGTTGTGCAACACAGGTTTATTTTATATATATATATATTTTTTTTTTGGTTGACTGGACTTGGGAAGAACTCCAAGTTGCCTACGTACCCAATAATGAGATCAACTCAAGACGTAGTTTAAAAGGAATTTTTTTTAAAAGCTTCATGCAGTTTAGGCTCGTACGGTCAGAAGCATTGATTTGTTTTTTTTTTTTTTTAATTATCATGCAGTTTAAACTCTTGCAATGAGGAGCCTTGAATTTTTTGAAGTATCGTGCAGTTTGAGCTCGTGCGATAAGGAGTCTTGAATTTTTTGAAGTTTCATGCAGTTTAAACTCTTGCGATGAGGAGCCTTGCATTTAGTTTGGAGTTTGGGTATTACACACTTTATACTCACGTTGGCAGGAGTAACGTGCAGTTTAGGCTCGTGCGTCAAGGAGCTTGGACATTTTCTTTGTATTTTCAGGAATGAACAGAAGTCATCCCTATTGTCATGACTTGATCAACACTGAAGTATTTTTTAGGGAAGTACTCTTCTAAGGTGATCACTTTGCGCGGACTTTGTAACATGATGTCTTCCACAAATGAGTCGTCGCTTTTAACCATTTGCTGCTTGTCATTTCTCTTAGGGCACCAACATAAACTCCTCTTATGATGGCTCGTGCTAGGCTGGGTCACTTGACGAGCTAAGACACCTTGCTTTTGTGATTTCCTTCTTTCCACAGGAATCCACCTCTCTTCGTTTTCCTTGAAGTTTTTTTCTTCTTTGATGTGGAAGCCAAGCCCACATCTTTGTTGTACTTGAATTTCCAGCGGTTCAAAAGATCCAAATTGGATAGCCCTGCAACTTGTCCCCTGTGTTAAGATAGGAGATGACGGCATTTTTGAACAATACTGTGCACGAGTACGGTTTGGAGAAAGAGATAATGGTAGTGTGATTTGATGCTACTACATTGTCATTGTCTAAGATAATTTTGCCTTGCTTTGCCAAGTTCAGAATGATCGTTTTGAAAATGAAGCACTTCTCAGTTGGGTGTCTAACAATCCGATGGTACTTGTTGTACTTTGGATCATTGTCTTTTCCTATCTCATTCGGACGCTTGCACTCGGGGAGTTCAATCAGCTTTTTCTCAAGCAAACACTCCAACATCTCTGGTACATCGGAGTCAGGGAAGGGGTACTCTTTTTTCTCCAACTCTTTGAGGGTTGGATGTTGCTTCTGCATTTCATCAGGCTGATATTTCTTGTTTCTTTCGTCCTTCTTGCTCTTCATGGGAATCTTCACAGGAACGGTGGTGACAACCATAGACTGTGTGGTAGTGGTTTTTTCATGCTTGTCACTTTTCTTCCATTCCGTCGTATCTCTTCGTCGTCCCACATTTTAAGGGTCTTGATCGCCATGATTAGCAATGCTAATTTCCATGTCGTGAGCGCATGTGGCAAGTTCTTCAACGGTCGCGAGATTTTATGCCTTGCAAGATATAGAGGAGCCCCCAGTGCATTCCTTGCATGCACTTCTCCACAGCAGAGGTTTCTGACAAATGATCTTTGCAATCTAAGCTAAGCGTCCTCCACCAGTTTATGTAGTCCACCACAGGCTCATCCTTCCATTACCTAGTGTTGGTGAGTTCAGTCATACTCACTGTATGACGAGTGCTATAGAAGCGATTTAAGAAATCTCACTCCATGTATTCCCAGTTATCGATTGATTGAGGCTCCAAGTCAGTCTACCAGTCAAAGACATTTCCTGTAAGAGAGCGCATGAACTGCTTGACAAGGTGGTCGCCATCAGTCCCAACATTGTTGCACGTTTCGATGAAGTGGGCGATATGTTGCTTAGGATTTCCCTTTCCATCGAATTGTTGGAACTTAGGGGGTTGGTATCCAACAAACATCCTCAAGTTATCGATTCTCTTCGTATATGGCTTCGAGTACATGAGGGAACTTTGAGGGGGCCCTCCAAATTGCGCTCTGATGGTATTCGTTATCATGTCATGGAGTTGTTGAACAGATAGTGAGCCAACAGAAGTATTGTAAAGAGTTTAGTCAGCCACATGCTTATACATGTTGATCATCATTCTTTGGTGCAATTGGACGCGTAAAACCAGGAGGGTGCGAATGACCGTGACTTGATTCTCCTATGTTTTGCATCTCCAGCTTGTTCATGAGAGAAGCGATCTGCATATCTTTCTCTTCAACTGTCTTTTTGAGCTCATCCATAGCACGAGCCATTGTCGCCATTTTCTCCTCTATGGTTGCAGCGTCGGTCATCATGACTGGTATAGTTATTGTGTATGAGGAGGCGTTTGAGATTGAAGACTTCAGAGAGCTTGATTTGTTTGGAGTTCCAGGGGAAGAACCGGAGTGTAAGCTTGAACTTGAATTCGCTCCTGAGATGGAGAGGGACGGCGATTAAGACGAATGCGTTTGTGCATTGTCTTCTGAGAAAGAAAGCGACTTTTTGGACTCCACTCGATCTTTGCCTTTTTCCCCCAAGGTAGCCAAGGTACCATGTGCGCGAGCCTTTGAATGTGTCGAATTTGATAGAATTGTATGGTCCATTTGAGGAGCAATAGCCTTAGCCTTTCTACAAGTCACGGGACCTGAGAAAGCACTACTACCACTCTTGGGAATGGTGACGCTCTTCCCATTATTTGTCGAAGTGTTGCTATTGTTCTTGGTCATAACCACGGTCTTGCCAGTGATCTTGGTTACTTGAGAAATCTTCGATGCCATTGGGTTGGATTTCAAGAATTTGATTTAGGAGAACGAGATGAGAGGCAGACATGGTCCCACCGGGCGTGCCAGAAATTTGTATGCAAACAAATTTTGAATCTACAAAATAAACAACAAATATACAAGCACAAATATTTCAATTTTATTAATCAAGGAAAATGAGTACAATCTCTGTGAATCTTTTACAAGAAGATAAATAATCCTCTGATTCGATCTCCTTTGATGGTTCTACTTCAAGGGTTGAGACGCTTGATCTTGAATGGAACCTGATGATCTTGTGAACTTGATGAACACCGAATGCTGAAGAAGAATCCGTCACAAATTTCTTATGTAAAGAATAGTTCTTAAGATTGGTGAATACTTTAACGAAGAACGGCACAAGTTTGATGTGCTTGTTATTCTTCAATTGAGTATTAGAACTTGATTTTGGTGAGTTTGGAATTTGAGAGAGCTTGAGCTTGAGAGAAAACTTGGGCAGAGTGTTGCCTTGTAAATTTTCTGTCCCCTTTCTCTTCCAATGAGCCTCTATTTATAGGCTCTTTGAGGGACTTCTTTGCAATTTCCAAAGAATGGGGATCTTTGACCCATTTAATGTGATTGATTTAAGAGATAATTTATCTCTTATTTTTAATGGGAAAAAATAAAAATAAAATAATAACTTCAAATTATTATCTTTTCAAGAATATATGGCCCCCAACTTTATTATTTTGACATGGGTCAAAGTAGGCCAAACACTTATGGGTTAAGTCAACTTTTTAGCCCAAATCACATTTGGATTGAACCACTTGTATTTGGTGCGACCCAATGCTTCATAGGTCAAATTATGGAGCCACTAACGGGTCCATCTTTTGGTGTGAATTTTGACTTTGACATTGACTTTGACAAACCAAGAATAATTGGCCATCTTGATTAATTGGACAATATTAGTAAGACAATAAGTTTTACTGTCACGCCCCGGAGTAGCAGAAATTAGGAGGAAATTAAAATTTTCCTTTCTGGGTCCGTAAGCTATGACTAGTTACATTAACTAATTGTCCACAACACACTAGATAACAAAAGAATGACTTAAGCGGAAGCATAAACTAAATATATACATTAAAAGGTTACTAACTATTACATCAGAGTTAGTGGTTTTCAAAAGTAAAATAACAAAGGAGATTAAGGCGTTGAACGCCGTTTACATCTTTATATGTAAGGACAAAAGAAAGTGTAAGGTCGTTAAGGGAAGGCGTGTGACGCCAATATACAACTTAGTATAACTGGACAAAAATCTATAAAGGACAACTAAGTTTTCTTCCTTGAAGTCTTCCTTGAAGTCGCGCCTCTAACTGGCGTAGCCGTAACCTTCATCGTTGTAGGCTTCCCCTTCGAAGGCTTCCTCTTCATAGGCTCCTTCCGAATAGTGCTCCTCCGGGTAGTCATATCCTGTGAAGCCTAGACGTGGGAATGTCCAGGGCGTAGTATGCCGTTAGCTTTAATAAAAGCTAAGTGAGCGTCCTAACCGAACACTCCTACTAAAATACGTATCCGAAAGTACATAGTGAATAGTTATGACTGTTGAATGAATTATAATGAGACCGTGCGTGAACTATGCATCATCGATATATTCGACTTCACTCGACTTAACATCCGACTCACTTGACCTTGTTACATTACCAGTGTAACGCCGTTGGCTTAGAGTGACTCGCCCAGTGGGTCGAGCTATGGTTACTTTACTATCGTTATTTGCCTCTCCGTGGCCACAGTAGTAATCTCGCTTTACAAGCTAACCAAGTACTCTAGGTCCCCGGGACCTTGCCTTATGAATATCGTCGCCGATTTGCGAAACGGTTACTTTACTATCGTTGGTCGTCGCGACCGCAGCAGTAATCTCGCCTTGCAGGCTAATCGTGTTTATTCATTTCTCGATTGTTCTTATCAACATGGTTACTTTGCTATCGTGTTTGCCTCTCCGTGGCCATAGTAGCAATTATCGCCGACATGTGATCCTGTAATTCCATTTGGTAGTACCGACTCACTACATTTCGACTTTCAGACCTCCGCGGCCGACTACACATATTTTCAAATGCATACGGACTTGGTCTCCGCGACCGTCCGACTCTATACCCGTACCCGTCAACTTGACGTTACGACACCGACTTCTACGTGAGGTGTTTTATATGACATGCACGAGGCACAAGTTAATTAACAGGTGCTAACCTTGAAATATAATACGAGCCCTAAGCTCGTAGTACAACACGTTAAAGCATGCGGTAAAATCAACTGATAATAATAAACAATAATAATAATAATAATAACGGAAATAATATGTTTGGGGGACAACATATTAATATTAACATAAGGCTAAACTTGGAATAAATGATAATAATAATAATAATATAAATAATTAACAGAGTAATAATAAAGTGGACATTAATAAGTTTGGGGTACAACCTATTAAAGCAGGATGTTCATTTAGAATAAACAATAATACTACTACTAATAATAATAATAATAATAATAATAATAATAATAATAATAGTGGCAATATAATACGGTCATTAATTTAGTATAATGTATTAAGCATGTGTTCTAACCGAAATAATAATAATACTACTACTACCAATAATAATATTATTATTAACGGAACAATAATAAGGACAGTAATCTACGGGGTATATATGTTAAACATGAGATTTACTGTACTGTAATAATAATTAATAATAATAATAATTAATAATAATAATAATAATAATAATAATAATGGAACACATAACACGGGCATTAGTTTGGTACAAAATATTATGCATGAGTTCTAACAGGAATAATAATAATACTAATAATATTACTACTACTTACAATAATAACAATAATAATAAAAATAATAATAATAATTTCTCGGAATAATAATATGGACATATATTAAAAACAGACTGATAATACAGGCCTAGATTAGGGACACCACATATTAAGCACAATATTTTCTCCAAGAATAATAAACAGAAAAATAATCCGAGCATTATAATTAGTATACTGAGTGAGTTAGGAACTCACTTTAGGGTCGAGGTCGCAGTGTAGCTCGGGGGTGAGCTTTCTTTCCTCCTTCTATAACTCTCTCGGCTGACCCTCTCTATCACTCTTTCCTTACACTGTCTTTGGGTAACAAATGAAAATGAGGGGGAGTTTGGTGTCTCTCCTTACATGTATATATAGAGCACACACACACACTATGTACACCAATGCACTTAACACTACCCCTTACCCTTATAACCACTGCCACACACCAACACAAATTACACACGCCACCCACTGCACACATATATTATATATTTATACTACACACTACATGCACTACACAATACACCACTCATCACTTACACACTCACACGGCACACACAAGCACACTCCATACTCCCTCATGATCACACTACTGTCACTCCCTCACTCCTACACTACACACGCAGCACACACTCACATGCATAGAACATACATATAATTTGGGGTTAGGTTGGTAAGGTGATTGATTGAGTGTGGAAGGGGTTGTGTAAGGGGTGGTTGGGTATTTTCCCAAAATCATGGGATTTGACCGATTGACGCGACGTGTTTCGTTAAGCGGGCGTGCATGAAATTTGGTGCAAACACATGTATTTTTACTGGTTCGCATGTTAACTCAGTCCAGGTTCTAAATACAATCCGAGTAAAAATGTGTTGATACTAAAACTATAATATACACTATAACACTGGTAAAGTCATGACACTAAAATTAGAAGCTGTAGTTTATAAATACAGTCCGAAAATTAAAAATTAAAATAAAAGAAAAATACAGGTATTACATTTACTGTCTACACCAGGATAAGAACATAATTATCATAACTGATTCCTAATTGACTAGGTTACCAAAATTGTAAAAGGAGAGTTCTTGCGCTATAAAATGGGTACTCCCTCCTTGAAAATGGGATTCGATTTCCTATAATAATAATAAAAAAATTCCCTAGTTGTCCTCCAGTTTGGCTCCTCTTTCCACGAGGTAGTGAAACCCTAGTCATGCAAAAGCTCCCTCTAGATCGCTATATGCAGTCGTGTAGGGCAGCGCCTTGTTAGTTCCAGTTCTGCTGTTGGATCATCAAGGCTTCCTATACCGAATACTGTAAATAATTTTCTATTTTAGTGGAAGCACTGACACACACATCACGCGTCGACGTAGACTACTTTGTTAACAGCATTGAACCACACTCAAATCCCATCTCATTCTCTTTTGCATTAAATACATCCAAAATATCTAATCCGATTCGAGTGCACGAATCGAGAAACATCACAAACTATATGGATGTATAATGTATTTAGAGTAATACCACGCTTCCGAAATTTTGTATACCAAATGCTCCTCAAATACTTGTGCCACTAGATCTATTTGGATTATGATTGGAATATGTTGAAGTGGTCTTATTATTATTGAAGGTAGTTCTACTGCCACATGTGATTGAGAAGAATTTTGGATGCAAAAGTTGAAAATCTCATGTTTCCTAAACACATACAACAGTGGACTCACTATGCCAAAAATATAGGAAAGCATAACATTACTCATTTAAGCCCAAGTTTTTGGAATATAGTGGATCGTGTATTCTCATTTAATCTGCTATCTGAATTTTTTCACGAGTCTTAATTCCAGTGGGGTAATACTTGGGGCACAACTAAAGCCACAACTTTTTTTGCACAACCTCCATTTTGTGTCTATCTATCTCCTAGTGGGCACTGTGGGGTCACTGGCACTGTGGGACCCATCAAGAGAGAGATAGACACAAAATGAAGGTTATGCAAAAAAGGTTGTGACTTTGGTTGTGCCCCAAGTATTACTCATTCCTGTGATTGCGAGTTTTTTAACAAAAGCGTTTTCAGGAGCCTTTAAAAGTAGGGTAAATTATGACTAAATCCTTAATTAAAGCAAACAAAAGTCTAAATGAGCCGTTTTTTTTAAGAATTTGTCAAAAGTCCCTCTCACAAGCATGTGGCCAAACATTGCCCCAAACATTCCAGCCACTCACACCGTGTGAGTGGCTGTACAATAGCATTCCTCAATTCAAAAAATATTTCAAAACTTTATCCTTCTATAACTTTTGATCTACAACTCCATTTTTTACAAATTTTATACCGCTGTAATCGTGTCGACGAGAGCTACAAAACTAGTACCATTGTTGATATGTTTTGAGCAAAATTTTTTTTTCATTTGAAAAAATTTTGAAAAAAATAGTTTTGTGAAATTTCACAAAAGTAGTTTTGTGAAACTTCACAAAAGTATCACAAAAGCAGTTTTGTGAAATTTTCAGTTACACAAGGCATGTAAGATTTTGATTTTTTTTTTTTGCTCAAAATATATCAATAATGGTACTAGTTTTGTAGCTATCGTCGATACGATTCCAACGGTATAAAATTTGAGAAAAATAGAGTTGTATATCAAAAGTTATGGAGATTTTGTCATTTTGTCAAAGAACATGGACTTTTGATTAAATGCAGATATTGAAGGTACTTTTTGTTAAATTTTTAGCTGACAAGGATATATCTCTAACTGTCCCTTAAAAGTATATAGTTTAAAATAGATATATATATATATATATATATATAGGGAGGCTAGTATACAAATCATTTATTAAGTTTATTTATAAGATTTTTCACTTTCTCTAAAATTATACAATTCTATATTAGATATATATATATATATATCTATAATATATATAAATGTACCAATGCGCATAAGTGTTTTACACTTTTATCAATCGGTGCACTTTTACTTAACTATTTTCCTTAGAATTTAGAGTTTTAAAAGTTTAGTATACCACTTTTTTTATTTGTAGTGTGTCCATGTCATAAGAGTCCTACAACTCAATAACATCTATGTGTTTGGTTGATTTTTTCTTTTTGGACTCTAGAATAAATTAAATCTATTGGTTTCTTTTTTTTTTCGTTTTGTTGAACTCTTTTTTTTTTTAACCTCTTTTTGTATATATATATATATATATATATATATTATATGCGTATGCATATTTGTGTGTTATGTGTATGTTTAATTATGTGCCTCATAGATCAACTTTCTTTTTGTTGGACTCTAGAATAAACTAAATCCATTGATTTTTTTTTCTTTTTCTTGGACTTTTTTTTTTTTTTTTTTAATATATAACCTCTTTTTGTATATATTATATGCGTATGTATATTTGTTTGTTATGTGTATGTTTATGTGCAGAGATAGATCAACAAATATTACAAATCTAGATCGTAGTGGTTATTTTGGTAAATTCATTTGTGGGACGGTTTTAGTATTTTAGATATAAAGCAACTGATAATTACCGATGTCCATAAGTGGTTTACACTTTTATCAATCGGTGCACTTTCACTTAAGTAATTTTCTTAGAATTTTAACAATTTTAGTATACCATTTTTTTTTTTTGGGTCCGTCCATGATAATCCTAACTTTTTATTTTTCTGCTTTGGATATATCATGTTATATATAATCCCTACAGTTTTACAACTCCTTAATATTAATGGTATTCGACATTAATCCTATTGTGTATTACAACTCCTTCCAAACAACTCAAGTTCCCATCGGAATTTACAAATAAAAAATAAAAATAAAAAAAGAAAAGAAAAAAGTCAACCACACTTTAGTTCAAATATGACTCTTTTTTAAATACGCCCCTAAACTGTAAACTTGACAAACTAACTCCCCTCAACTATTGCATTTTTCTCTAAAACTCCTTCCATTAGAATTCTGTCCCAAAAAAGAACGCTTTTTTTTTTCTTTCTTTTTTTTTTTTAAATTTATATTTTATTTTTTTATTATCATGTGAGCAACATATGATACAAACTATTAGCAACATGATATCTATTTGTCCCTCCTTGGAGCCATTGGAAATTTTGTGACAAAAATATCATTTGTTGCATAATAATTGCCCTTTGTTGTACACCAAATTTTTGGCATTTTTGTTCTTAAAATTTCAACGACTCAAATAAGAGACAAAAATGTTATGTTGTTAACACTTTTATATTGGTAACATAATACAAAAGTAATTAATTTTTTAACTACAACCTAACAGAAGGGCTGTTAGTGAAAAGTTAAAATAGTTGATAAGGTCAATTTGTTGAGTTTTATAGTTGAGGGCAATTGAAAATGGTCATAGTTGAAGGGGTGTTAGTGTAATAACCCCTCTTTTCTTTTCTTTTTTTGGACTCCACGGTGGGTTACGTGAATGATGGATTAGTAACATATATATCTCTTAAAGAGTTACAATAAATGTCTAGAAGAATTTTAGGACTCTTAACTAAATTCCTATTACCAATTTCTTAGTAGTATATGATTCTTTTTACACTCGCGAAGTTAAAAAATTTTACCTTCCAATTATAAATCTTGCATTCAGCCTTCAATTAATACAAATGTTTGAGAGCTAATCTATCTAAAAGCTCACATTTAATCAATAGCTAATTAATAGAAGAATTTTAGTAATTGAACACATTTGGGCAAAGTTCCTTAGCTGCACATGGTTTGTTAGATTCCTCTCACAATTGTAAGACCCTAATTAACTAGAAAATAAATAAATAAATAATAAAATAAATTTAAACATTATTTTTTTAATCCCTAGACCCACTGTTGTGAGAGAGAACCTAACAAACTACACCTAAAGAACTTTACACAAGTATGTTCTTTGAGTAATTGTGTAACAATTTTTTGCTTCTTTGATTAAAGTGGACCAGAATGGATTAATTGAGTATTGGATCATTAGATGAAATAAAGTCAAATCTAAATTAGGATAAATAAGGAAATCAAGTATTAGAAATAAATAAAGGAATTGTGTACTAGAAATTAATCGTGTAGAAGAATAACATGAATTCACAAGCCCCTCAGTCCCAGGTTTACTTTTGGCCCTATTTGTTAAGACATTATTTTAGTTCTCTCTCTCTCTCTCTCTCTCTCTCTCTCTCTCTCTCTCTCTCTCACACCTTTCTTTTTTTTTTTTTTTTTGGACTAGAAGACTAATGATAGTATTAAAGAACCTACTGGTATTATCTAATTTCTATTATACGTCTCCACTTCCCAAGTTCTCCATAGCCTTGGACATTTTTTTTTTTTACACTTTAATTAAGATTCACAAAACAGTCTACTCTTCGTGTTCTCTTAATAATGTGCTATGATGAACTAAACATGCACGATTGATCTTTACACAAGTGTGCACTTTCAAGCTTTGCATTGAAGGTAATTATTATTCCTTACTCTTCTATTCATTCATTCAACTTACTTATAAATTTCATTCTCATTACTATTAATGTAATATTTTCAATAACTTAATGGTCAAAATGAAAACAAAAAAACTATTAGTTATAGTAACATCAGTCCCCTTCTCATGACAGGACTTCTATTTACAGTTATTGGATTCAGTTTTCATTAAGGGTACTGAAGTAATTTTACAGACATAAAACTATACCCATCAACTCCTGATATCAATTCTTAGTATTACATAACTCTTTTTAAAGAATCTTGATTTGTTTTCTTCTTCTTCTTCTTTTCTTTTTTGTCTTTTTTGGAGCTCTATGATGAGTCACTCACGATTTTGTTTATTCCATACCAACAATAATATAGGTAACTTCTATCGAACAAATTCTAGGTAAGATATGCATTCAAAAAAATTTAGGATTCAATTTCAACCACTTTAATATTTGTTTACCCATTTAACATAGAGTGCTTTTTCTCACTCTTGCTTATCCAACACTACCATGCTGACATGTGTCCTATTCCATTCCCATTTAATTTACTCATGCGTTTAGCAACACAATTATTAAATGTAAAACTTAATTGAGTATTTTTCTTTATGAAAAGTTACTATTGTTATCTTTATTAGCAATAATTCGTAGAATTGTTATCATTGTTTAAGTTCCACAAGAAAGATAGGAAGTTAGCTAGACAAATTTAGCTTGTGATTATAACCAACTAAGTGGTAAATTAAAATTGTAAGCACATATTTTGTACAATACATTTGATAATGTACCACTTAATTGAAAGAGTCACCACACTTAATTCTGTCATATGGGATATCATATCATTTTGTAAGCATCTCTTTGTGACTCTAGCATTACTCTAATTGAAAATGCAGCCAAAAATCCATTGAATATCTTAATTGAAAAAATTCGACTAGAAATAATCACTAATTGCAGGCTATTTCAATACTTGAAATACTCATGTGTTATGTACAGCAAATTCAACTGCTTAAAATTTCCAGTACTTAAAATTCAACACTTAATTTTCAATTTTATCAAATTAATGGACACCCTTAGACCCTTTTTAGCTCATGAATAAAGGAAAATATTTTCCTTAGTATTTTCGTTTCTTTCCTATCCCTCAATATGTGCACCAAATAGAGCCTAAAAGTCTCTTTCGATATAGATTATCAATACATTTTCAGAATTTTAGGACTTTAAATTAAATTAAAACTACAATCCTATTGGTTTTTTTCTATTTTGGTCTTAGTGGATTCCATTTTTTACCCTTCTTCTGTTATGTTTCAATATCTTTTCTGTTTCTTTAGGTGAACTCCATGGATAAGCAATTACTACCTCCGTCCCATTTTATGTGTCCATCTTGGGGAATTCAACTATTTAAGGGGACAAAAAGAATCTACACCTACTTTCCACAATTGCCCATAATCATTGCACTTCCTTTTTTTATTTTGTTTTGGTGTTGATTGCAAGAAAGGGTAGTTTGGGAAACTAAGTCAAATTTGCATACTAATTTAGGAAAGTGGACAAAAATTTTGGGACATCCCAAAAAAGAAAGATGGACACATAAAATGGGAGGGAGGGAGTACTTTCTAATATCAATTCCCGTTATAAAATTTTTTCTTATGTGATTCTTTCAATTATATTGGCAATTTGGCAATAGAGACTTTATGAAAAATTTCGGTTGAAGATTTTAAGAATTTTCAAGCCATACAGCACAAAAAGTTTGACCATCTTGAACGTAGAGGGCTCCCTAAATCCTTTTTGTAGGAATCAAATTTTAATGTATATAAAAAAATATTTAAGAAAGCTAGATCATGATTGATTTGTAACTTATTCTAATTTGAACATATGAAATAATTTTATAGTTTAATAAATTACTATACAAACACGGTAAATTAATGAAATACTAACATATGTGGTCATATAATAAATAAATATATAGTCATTATTAAGTAATGAGCAAAGAAAATAGTAAATGCAAAATATTAAAGATGTAAGAAAGAATTATAGCTAGGACATGTGGTAACAATTAAATAGCAACATAAAAATATTATTATTGAACAAATAAGCAAATGGTCTAAGAAGAATAATTCAACAGTTTGTTTTTTTTTATTATTTTTACCCTATGAATTGATTGCTGTATGTGCTTTGTGTATCTTTTTTATAGTGGAAGTTGCATGAATTCTTCTTCTTCTTCTTCTTCTTTTTATTTTTTATTTTTTTTTATTTTTTTATACCTAATTTAAGTGTTTTTTTTTTATTTTAATCTTTTTTTTTTTATCTTCTTTTATTTGTTTTATTTTGGCATACTGTTCTTAATTAGTTTTTAGCCAGACACCGTTCACGTGCAACGCACGTGCGTTTAAACTAGTATATATAAAAGTCAATATATAAATTCTTTATCGAACTTATCAATAAATCTTTTCACGAACTTGCAAACAAACATGAATTAATTGTGTTCACGAGTGCACTCGCGCAAACCATGAGAAGATAATCGTCGTGTTAAAAACGTTTACTTTTCTGTACACAAAAACGAACCTTCTAAGTTACTTCATCTCTGTACGTATGTGTGTATATATATATACACGTGGAGTGTGTACCATAGCGTCTTGAAATAAAAGAAATGTTTCATATATTCTCTTCCTCTCTGTAATCCGTGCGTCGATTACTGAAACAAACCTCCGATTTCTCCAACTATGGCTTCTGGATCGTCGGGTCGTAACAATTTTGGTACGAAAGCGTACGATTTCTGCTCCGACGATATTCTTTGCTCGGATGAAGACTACGTTAATCAAGAGAGTTCCAATGGTGCTCACTCTGAACCTCCGATCGAAACCAATTCTACCAAGGTATTTCTCTCATATAGTCTCTGTTGCTATTCGTCAGGGTTGTGATTTGTTTGGGTTTCACTGTTGATTATTTTGCTGTATTTGTTTAATCTGTGCGGTGCTCTGTTATTTATGATTTGTGAAATTGATTTGCGATTGGTTGTTGAAATTTGAGAAGATCTGGTTCAAGTGATGTTTCTCTAAGTTGAGTGAAAAGTAAATGAGGTTTTGTTCTGTATTTGGTATGTTGCTACTCCTTGCTTGGGATGTTTAATTACAAGCTCTAAAAGTTGGGGTTTTCTGATGGTTTTGGGAATTGCGCCGTTTGCCTTTGGTTACAAGTAGTGCTGTATACGAGTCGAGTCGCTCAACAAGCCCCTCGCAAACATGTTTGATAAAGGGTGGCTTGGCTAATTTAATAAATAAGCCAAGCTCAAGCCTAAATTTTAGGCTCGTTTAATAGACGAGCCAAGCTCAAACATGCATTAGCTCGGCTTGAAAGGGCTCGTGAATCGTGAACGCGTTTGTGTAAGGTTCGTGAAAAAGCTCGTTAATAATTGATGTAGTGCTTGTATACTTGCCTTTGTATATATATATATATCTATTACAAAACTAAATAATTTTAGAGGGCTCATGAAAAAGTTCATGAATAGGCTTGTATACTGATCTCTCTATATGTATGGAGTATAAAACTATGTAGTTTTAGAGGCTTCGTAAAAAATCTCGTTAAAAAGCTCGCGATCAAGCTTGAAATTAAGGCTCGTTTAATAAACAAGTCAAGTTCAAGCATACATGAAGCTCGAGCTCGCTCGTTTAATAAATAAGCCAAGCTCAAGTTGGGGATTTCAGGCTCGTTTAATAAATAAGCCAAGCTCAAGCATGCATGAGCTCAGCTCGTTTATAAACAAGGCAAGCTCAAACATGCATGAGCTTGGCTTGGCTCATATACACCCCTAGTTACAAGTTTATAACGATATAAAGCTTTCACACGGTGCAATTTTTAGAGTGTATATGTTGGGTACTGGTGCTGATACTGTGGGGGAACGTAATTCGCGTTTGGTGGTGGTTTTGAATCGTGAAATGGAAATGCTAGAGGCGGGTCGTCGTATTCATATAGAATCATATATCTGGGGCGGGTCATCGTATTCATATAGAATCATATAAAACTATGGTATCAGAGCCATGTGTGGTAATACGCTGATACCACATAACTACAGGATCAAATGCAAATTGATAAGTAAAATCTATACAAATGGAAATCTATGGACCTATCATACAAAATGGAAGATGAAGATGAAGCACTAGTAAGCACTAATTAGTGGATGTATATGGGAAAAAGCACTAAAGAAAGAGAACGAAGACTTACTTAGAATACACCAGTTTATTCCATAAGAGAGAGAGAGAGAGAGAGAGATGAGAATGAGATTGAGATGCCCTTCAACAAGCCTGAGGGTCATCTTAAATAAACTGAAAAAGTTTACAGTCTTTAGACAAGGTACTGTAAATGACTAGTAAAAAGACAAAACACGTGTCCTCTGTTGGTGGAGTCGTTCAAAATGCCTTTAAACTTTTAAAGATTCCCAAAACCACCGAAAGGCAAAAACATGAGCGAAAACTGTAGGTGGCAAAACCATGGGTCAAAACTGTGGGTGGGAAAGACGTCATTGCATGCGTCACCAAAATAAATGCGTCACTGCATGCGTCAATTATTCCAGCTTGTCATTTGGCTTGCTGGACTGTGATGCCGTAGCAATGATGGCATCGAACAGGTCCTCCATAATAGGGACCTGACTGGAAATGGACGTTGTATCCATTTCATCTTCATCTTCATATGGGTCTTGAGCTTCCCCTGCAAGGCAACCAAAGGTATTTGGCTGTGTAGGCTGAGAGGTCTGACCGACTCTATAAGAATTCTCATAGGAATTTATAATAAGAATCATAATATGTGAAATAGTATATACCAAGGTAGCCTCATCTTGGTTATAGTATATACCAAGTTATTTGGTATCCTATAGTTATTTGACATATGAAGATGAAGATGAAATGGATACAGCGTCCATTTCCAGTCAAGTCCCTATTATGGAGGACCTGTTTGATGCCATTATTGCTACGGCATCACAGTCCAGTAAGCCAAATGACAAGCTAGAATAATTGACGCATGCAATGACGCATTTATTTTGGTGACGCATGCAATGACGTCTTTCCCACCCACAGTTTTGGCTCATGTTTTTGCCTTTTGGTGGTTTTGGGAATCTTTAAAAGTTTAAAGGCATTTTGAACGACTCCACCAACAGAGGACACGTGTTTTGTCTTTTTACTAGTCATCTACAGTACCTTGTCTAAAGACTGTAGACTTTTTCAGTTTATTTAAGATGACCCTCAGGCTTGTTGAAGGGCATTTCAATCTCATTCTCATCTCTCTCTCTCTCTCTCTCTCTTGGAATAAACTGGTGTATTCTAAGTAAGTCTTCTTTCTCTTTCTTTAGTGCTTTTGCCCATATACATCCACTAAGTGGTGCTTCATCTTTCATTTTGTATGATAGGTCCATAGATTTCCATTTGTATAGATTTTAATTATCAATTTGCATTTGATCCTGTAGTTATTAGGTATCAGAGCCATGTGTGGCTAATACTCTGAGGCCACCATGGTATATACTGCAAAATTATTATGATAATTTGAAATAAATTAATGTGATAATTCTTTGGGGGTCATACGTTTCCGTTAATCGCAAAAGCTTGGGCCTGTTTGCCAAGGAATGGCTGTTTGGCTATAGCAACTGTTGACTGGAACAGACTCTATAAGAATTCTCATAGGAAATTATAATAAGAATCATAATATGTGAAATAGTATATACCAAGGTAGCCTCGTCTTGGTTATGTTCAAAAGAACAACCAAGTCTGGATCTGAATCATCTTCAAGATCCAAATCCAATATTGTTAATACAGAACTTGTTGCATTTGATCAAACGGAACAATTGAACCAATGGACAATTCGGTCCATCTCTTCTTCACAAATTTATAAAAGTGGTACTTTTGCTTTTATACCTAAAGATCATGTCAAAACTGTAGAACATGACATTGTTCTTGAAAATAATGAACAAACTCTTAAACTTCTATGCTTAAGAGACATTGAAAAAAGTTTAGATAAATATAAATACATTCATATAGGATGTATTCAAGTAGCTTTTAAACCCCTTACTTTCATAGGATTAAATGCTACTATTTTGGCATATTTAAGAGATGCAAGGTGTACTGTCTTTGTACCATCTCTTATGGGTATTATACAGACAAGTTTGATCAAACGTATAGAATCATATATCTGGGGCGGGTCATCGTATTCATATAGAATCATATATTTGGTTTTATTTATTTAACTATAAACTTGGTTTAAAATAAAAATTAGTGAATATGATATTAAATCGGATTTTCCTTGCGATTAGATATCACACCTACTTCAATTAAAGCTAGCTCCTAATCGTTCTCCTTCATTGTCGTTGGTCCTTCGTTCGTGAGCACGGAAAATGAACCTCCCTCAATCATGAATATTGAATATGGGTCGGGCTTTTATTAGTTGTGTTCGAGAATGTGACATCTTCCTTGCCATTTTTTTACTTTGTAGTATGAAGTAATACTAATATAAATTTGTCAGTTAAAGTTTGTGGGGAAGGTGGTGAACTTTGATTGAAATGTTGAAAAAAAGAAAGTGATGAAAATCAAGTTGACATAAAAGAAGATTGAAGAGGATTCAGTAATGTTTTCTACATTGGATACTTTATTCTGAATCTTTTGTTTTAAGATCTCAGGGTCTTTTAGGTGGTGGAGTATAATATTAAGAAAGAGTGCATTCCGCCCCCCCACCCATTACAGGGTGTTAGTATCTTAACTCGGGAGCTTCTATATATCCTGCCTTTGCTTAAACTGATGACCATTTCTCATAGTGTCCATTTGATTGTTTGTACCTGCTGATAAGTATTTTATTAGTCTCTAGAAAAGCATGCATCAGCAACTATTCTGAGTTCTCAGAAATTCGCTAACTTGCTATTGGTGGTGTTCATGGAAACTATGTTGATTCTATCTTATTTGTTTCAGTATGGTGGGGCTTCTGAGTGTATTTTGACCTTCCAAAGCATACATAATCTTTTCCAAGTTTTTATTCGGAAAAAGACTTTAGAGATTCTGTAAGATGGTGATTCTACGAGTTCATGCACATTCTCCTTGTTCTCCTGCAAAATTTTCTTGTTCTCCTTCAAATTCTCCTTGTTCTAAAGTTAAAATGCTCACACTTAATTAGAGAGATTTGGGATTTCTTAGTTTTATGTTAGCATTTTTGGTTGGATATCCACATTGACGTTATGTTCAACTGGAGCTCCACACCTCAAAAGAGAACTTGACGATTAGTAATATTATGTATGTAAATAGTTGAGTCGTGTTCTTGTTGCGTTGATTCCTTCCAGGCGCATGGTTACAGGTCTTGTACTGTTAGAACAATTTACTATAGTTTGCTTCATGTTCAAACTTGAACTTAATTAAGAAAAATTGGACCAAATTTCCAACTAATACACTTAGCCTGTGGGTCCTTAAAAATATCTCGAAGCTAATCCTTTCAAATTGTAAATTACTTGATGGCTCAATTCACCAAACATCAATGCAACATTGAGAACTTCTGAAAAGTAAAAAAATAAAAAATTAATACCTTGACTACTATCGCGGTTCTTCTGACCAATTTTGATAAAATATTTAAGAACGTTTTCTCCATACCATTATATTTCTAGACTCAGTAGTTTTATACGAGGAAATGCTAAATTATTGGAATTTCACGTAACAACTAAGATGCCAGTATCTAGGAAGTACGGACACTTAATGATATCAGACTAGTGCTCAACACTAGGGGTGTAAACGGTTCGGTTCGGTGTGGTTTTTGACAAAATCGATCGGTTTCGGTTCGGTTCGGAGTGTGTAAATTTTCGGTTCGGTTTTACACTGCACAAATTAAATTAAAACTGACCGAACCGTTCGGTTCGGTTCGGTTTGTCGGTTTGGTTCGGTTTTTGAACACCCCTACTCAACACGTGTCGAATACAGACACGCGACACACAACACTGGCACATGTTTGGCACGGCGTTGCCATGTCATTTTTTTCCTTTTGGAATTTCACTGTCGAACATGGTGGAACATTGGGACACGCATGGAATTTTAATTAATTAATCAATTTTTTTTGGTTGCCAAAACCAGTGTTATATCTTCTTCTTCTCCTTCTTATTTTTATTTTTATTTTTTTTATTTATAGAACTAAAACGGAAAAAAATATATTTTAATAGCACATATTCTATCTTGATCCAAAATTTTGCTTTGGATTTTTCATTATTGGAATATGAAACTAAGTTGTGGTTATTTATGTATTGTGTGGAATTTGACTGATTAATTTATGCTTTCTTGTGTTGCATCTTTTTTTAAATGTAAATTCAGTTATGCTGTTTTTGAAATATCTAGGCACAGAATATATTTTGAACATTAAGAATTGCCTATAAAATACATTAGAATTGTAATACATTTTTGAAATTCAGAAGAATTGTACATTTAAAAAAAAATTACAAAAAATTGTCGTATCCTTGTCATGTCCCTCTTTATTTTTATTTTTATTTTTATAGCATTTTTCATGTCAATGACCGTGTTGTAGAACAATGAGCCTCTAAGTGTCAAAAATGTAAAGAATACTGAAAGTCTTGTAAGTAGAGTGGAATGTACTCGTATTTACAGAATTTGATGCACGTTCCACCGTAGGAGCGTGTGTGGCTCAACACATGGGCTCACATAGAAAACAACAATTATTTGTGGTGATGTTACATGGAAGATTCTAGAAGAATTCCCTTTCTCAACTTTAACCAGTAAGTCGCATAACCTTGAGAATTTTATTAAGAAGGTCATGGCACGGCACGAGAGTGGTACCATGACATAACACCAACAATGATATCTATATTAAGCCAAGACGGCAAGACCTATAATAAAGTGCATACATTGAGAATAATGTCTATATTGAGCCAAGACCTATACCATAAAATTAATCTTTTGAAACACTGGTGAGTACACCTGTAGTAGTGTAATTACGGGTACCTGTGTTCACTTAGCGGTGCGGAGATGCCAATGCAGGGAGTTTGACAAGTTTTTCAAATTCATGAGATACTTATATAAAATATTAAAAATATATTTTATACAAAATTTATATAGTACTATCTACAAATTATTCTACCACTATTTTTGTGTAATTGAGACACAAAATACACAAACTAATAATTATTTACTAATAAAAAATGTAATTCAACTATTCAAGAAAACTTAAACAAGGAAGCAAATTAATGTTAAACGTTAACTAAGTCTTGCACAACATCATACTGAATGAAGTCACATGAGTGGAAACCCTATATTTGCTCTTTTATTTATTTTTTTATTTGTGTTCTGAACCTCACAAGTTTTCTTAATATTATGAGTAACCCTCGGAACATTAAAAAAAAAATATATATATATATATATATATTAAAATTGCTATCGCCGCACTCTTGGCGTGTCTTGCTGCACTCATCCGCACTCAAACATCGCCAAGAACTCAAAATGTGTACACAAGCACTCTCGGCGCACTCCCGCACTTCTGCCTCACTAAGTGCGCATACGCCACCAATTTTGAGCACTCGTGCTTCATAGCCTATAACCCATTGCCGTGTGCCATTTTGTGATTGGCACCATAGTTATTGAAGGCTCAAGGCGCACTTAGGCGCAAAAGCCTCTCGGGGCCTAGGAGCAAGGTGCTGAAAAAAGCGTGAGCCTGAGTGAAGTGAGGTGCACTTTAAGAAAACTTATAAGTTAAACATGCTTAAGCAAATATAAGAACTAAACAAATAAATATACATACAAATTGCTAACACTGTAGAATAGCCCAATCTATTAATAATATTTTTCCTTGAATACAACCAAACCAAGTACAACTTTATATAGGAGAGAGATTAGCAAACAATGGAAAATATATAACTATAGAAACACAAATTTTATGGAATTATGACAATCAAATATCATATTCTCTTGATTTGTGTCCATATTTTCTGGATGGATATCATCCATTATCTTCTCTCCTTGAATCTTCTTCACCCTTTGATCTTGTCTTGATTATGTTTCTCTACACCCCCCCTCAAACTTGTGAAGATTTTGAAACAAAATTCTTCATAAGTTTGATGTTGATTACTGATTAGTGATAAAGTCGTGATTAGTGATAAAGTCATCACCATCACTTGATTCTTTGATATCACCAACAACAATACCATATGCCTCAATGGACCAGTCTGTCTTATAGAAAAGTACGGCTTTATTCGGCCAACAGAAGCTCTATGGACCAAATACTGAAATCCATGAGCAATAATTCAAGCCAAGCCGTTTGATTACAAGCTTGAAGCTTTGAATATGAAAAAGCACCTCCATGTACAAAAGTCTAGGTCATGGGGTAAAATTAAGCCAAACCTTCTCGAAGTTTCAAACCTTGGTTGATGTTGTTATTTGACGATACAGAAAAGAGGAATAGCGTTGGTGGTTGTGACTCTTGATAAATCCGGACATGGGGATTACAATAGAAAGAAAGCTGCTTGGACTGGTAGTATTTCTTTAAGGCTAATAAACTGACATGAAAACTATGTAATAGAGGCAAAGGAAAAACGAGGATTTTTTTCATGGTGGTATCCGGCGGTAATGATCGCCACCCGCCGGCGAAGCGGAACCTATGAAAAGGCCAACCACAGATTGATCATTGGCTTTGATACCATGTAGAATAACCCAATCTATTGATAATGTTTTTCCTTGAATACAACCAAACCAAGTACAACTTTATATAGGTGAGAGATTAGCAAACAATGTAAAATATGTAACTATAGAAACACAAATATTCTGGAATTATGACACAATCAAATATCATATTCTCTTGATTTGTGTCCATATTTTCTGGATAGATACCATCCATTATCTTCTCTCCTTGAAATATCTTGATTATGATTCTCTACAAACACATCATAGAAATGTACATTTTGACCTATCAGCTCAATTGACCTAGTAAGTTGTGTCTATGGTGCTTCACAAAGTAGTCAAACCTAAGAATAAATATTGAAGACCTAATCAAGTTTGAAACTATCACAAAATTTCAAATTTAATTCCTATGTGATTATTTGTGAAATTAGGCCTTTCCCTTTCTCTAAATTTGGAACCAACAGGAGAGTTAGTGTTGGTCACATAGAAGAATATTCTTAGATTTCAAAAACATGACCCTTGTGTTTTGGAAGTTGTAATGGTCTAATGGACCTTAATATAGGTCCAAACCTAATAAGAGGTGGCCATGAGTTGGGTCTGAAGTTAGTATTAGTTGGGATGGGCTTTAGTTTCATGGCTAATTACGTTATTGATACATAATTTTATCGAGCCTCGTGCTTTGCCTTGAGCTTTTATGAAAAGGCACAAGAAAAGCACTCCATGCTTAAGGCGTGCCTTTAACAATAGATTACTATCATGATTGCTCAAGAATTATGACTTTTATTAAGACTTTGTTGTGTTGCACAATATTCTACCAAGCTTAGAGAGAGCAATCGTTCCTCTCTATGATTTTATTAAACAATATGAGAAGAGAAAATAAAATATTACAAGGTAGTCCTCCTAATAATACTCTAACACCCAATAATAAAATAAAATACTCAACACTCCCCCTCAAGCTGGTGTGACGATATCTCTCATACCCATCTTGCTAAGGATGAAGTGAAAAAACCTACTAGGAAGACTCTTAGTGAGAATATCAGCTAACTGCTCTCCGGATTTCACAAACGGAGTACAAATATTCGCACTGCTCAATTTTTCCTTGATGAAGTGACTATCAATTTCCACATGTTTAGTCATGTCATGTTGAACAGGATTGTAAGCAATGTTAATAGCAGCTTTATTGTCACAGTACAACTTCATTGAGTCTTCAAGCTTAAAGCCCAGATCAGAAAGAATAATCTGAATCCATAATAACTCACACACTCCCACTCCCTGTGCCATAGTCTAAACTCTACTTCAACACTAGATCGAGCCACTACGGGCTGTTTTTTGCTTCTCCATGTAACTAGATTCCCCCCAACAAAGGAACAATACCCCATGGTATGTCGCTCACTGACCTACTCAATCTGAATCTATATAGGCTTCAACTTGAGTGTGAAAATGCTTACCAAAGAACAAACCTTTCCCTGGTGCTGACTTGAGGTACCTCACAATGCGAAAGACAACATCAAGATGAATCTGTCTTGGAGAATGCATAAACTGACTTACCACACTCACTGCAAAAGTAATGTCTAGTCTGGTGTGAGATAGATAAATCAATTTACCTACCATTCTCTGGTATCTTCCCTTATCCACTGGTTCTCCACTTGAATCATCCCAAAGTTTCATATTAGGATCCATGGGCGTATCAACTGCCTTGCTACCTAACATCGCTATTTCCTTTAGCACATCCAACACATATTGTCTGTGATATAAATATCCATGATTTGATCTTGCTACCTCTATTCCTAAGATATACTTTAAATTTCCCAAATCCTTAATCTCAAATTCCTTAGCCAAGTAATTTTTCAGCTTCCCCATCTCTTCCAGATCATCTCCAGTGAGAACAATATCATCAACATAAACTATCGAAGTAGTGACTTTACCTCCTAAAGAGTGCTTAAAGAAGAGGGTATGATCACCTTGGCTTTGTGATGTAGGACAATTCTAAGAAATTGAATATTGATGGAAAAATGAAAGGAAGAAAGCAATAGGAAAAGAACCCTTGGTATCCCTGTACCTCGGGCACCCTAGGTATCCCTGTACCTAGAGCTTGCAAGAATTTGAAGGCATCCATGTGCAATCAAATATCATAATTTTTATTCATAATCAACTAACTAATACAAGAGTGCATCACCTTATTTATACAGAGAAAAGTCTCCTAACCCAAGAGAACTTCCTAAAGATAAAATCTCCTAAAAGATAAACTTCCTAGTAAAACTTATTCCGTAAATCTAAAACTTCTTAAGATAACCACTTTCTAGAAATAAAGGTTCCTATTTTATGGAAGTAAAAATAAAATAACTAATTACAATTGCCTCCCGGGTCAAATACGAGAATCGCAAAATCACCCTTTGGTTCCCCATCACTTGAGTAAATCCATTCCGTAAGTCTGAGTAAATTTTTTAGTCACTAACCTGGCTTTGTACCTCTCAACCGTCCCATCACCTTTACACAGTGAACACCCACTTGCACCCTACTGTCTTCTTCCCTCGAGATAACTCTGCTAATTCCCAAGTGCCATTTTTAGAGAGTGCTTTCATCTCTTCAACCATGGCAGACTTCCAGTTAGGGTCAGACATAGCTTCCTGGATATGGTTAGGAACAGAAATAGAGGAAAGTTTGGACTCAAAAGCTCTATAGGATGAAGATAAACGAGAGTATGAAACAAAATTAGCAAGGGGACGTTTAGTACATGCCCTAGTGCCCTTCCGATGAGCAAAAGGAATGTGTAAATCATCACTTAGAGTCAGGAATATGAGTCAGAGAATTTGAAATTCCTGGACCATCATCACTAGAAGTGATTGGCTATTATGAAGGGAAAGTAATAGCTTCCATGTCTGGTGCCCCAAACCGTTTCCTCTCCTTGTTCTTCGAGTATGTCAGGAACTCTTTCTCTTTCCCCATTTTTTCAGTTGGTTCTCTTTTTCCTTCACTCTTCTCTTTGTTTTCTTCCGCACACTCTCTTTCTCTTTCACCTTTATTTTTCCTTACTTCTATTACTCTCTCATTTTCAACTCCCTCCTCGTTGCATATAATAGCAACAGGCATCTCTTCATCACTCTCTCTCTCCCCCTGAAGAGGTGACTAGAGACTGAAAGTAGGAGTGTGTCTCATGGAAGGTGACATCCATAGAGATGTACCACTTACGAGTAGGAGGGTGATAACACTTGCCCCTTTTGGGTGGGTGAATAACCAAGAAAGACCCACTTAAGGGCACGAGGATCTAACTTTTTTCGGGATGGAGAGTGGTTGTGGACAAAACAGTCACACCCAAACACTTTGGGAGGAATGGCAAACATGGAAGACGGATTAAGGAGGATTTGAATAGGAGATTTCTTGCCAAGTATGCGAATGGGTAATCTATTGATGAGGTAGGTAGCCATTAAAACTGCCTCCCCCAATAGGACTGGAACCTGCATCGAAAATAGGGGTGGCCATGGATCGGGTGAGTCGGGTTTCATCCCCATCCGACCATCCATCCAAATCCTATCGGGTTACAAGTTTATAATCCATCATCCATCTGTCAAGTCGGGTGGAACCAACCCGTCGGTTTCGGGTTGGTTTCGGGTGAAAAACCGACAGAATGAACATATATAATCAACAACTAGGTATAGGTGTGAAAATCATTATATATACATAGACAGAGAGAGATCTATATATACACACACACACAGATCTATATATATGTATATATACTCAGATCTATATATGTATATATATACACAGATCTATATATGTATATATTGTTGGAATATATGGAAGTTTGACAAATGGGAAGATAATAATTAATTGAGATTTGGGGAGATTTGATAATATTAGGAAGGTGGTGGGATTTTATTATTAATTAGTATTAGGGTTTAAGTCATGGCTTATGTCATTGATTAGGTCATTGCTTATGTAAGCCCTATGGGCACTTTAGTATTTTTTTCACTTCTTAGTTTTGCCTATATAAAGGCTTGTAATGCTTCATTGTTATTATCCCATAATATTCAATACATTCAGTTTTTCTACATGGTATCAGAGCCACCCTAAGTAGGGTTTCCAAAATTCCACCACCTTCCTAATATTATCAAATCTCCCCAAATCTCAATTAATTCTTATCTTCCCATTTGTCAAACTTCCATATATTCCAACACTCCCCCTCAAGTTGGCACACAGATACTTGTTGAAGTGTCCAACTTGCACACGAATATGGAAGACAATCTTATACCTAACTATCCTCAATAATCCTTGTAGACTGTTGTAGCGGCTCCTTTTAGGTAGGCTCTTGTCCAACAAACATCCAAAGGTGAAAGTGTCCACGGAAGTGCATCATGTGACACAGAGAGATAGTTGTCTTGTCTTCAACACTCCCCCTGAAAGTGAAGGGTGGTAGTGATCCCAAATACATCTATGCGTAGCGGGTCTCTCTTCGGTTGGTCTCGTTGACTATGTGATATAGCGGGCCCCCTCCTTGGGATCCCGTCACCTGGTCTCTCTTCGTTTGGTCTCGTTGGCTTTCTTTGGTGTTTGTTTGGTGCAGGAAAATGATAGAGAGAGAGAGAAAAGAGGCTCTTGTTTGTGAGGAAACGAACAGAGCTGTGTTTTAGGGGTTGTTTGAATTGACTTTGTCTTTTTTTTTTTTTTTAAACAGCCCCAAAGTTTTTAAATTTTTCAGAACCCCACCCCCCCCCCCCCCCCCCCCAAAAAAAAAAAATGTTTCTGTTCTTACAAAACAGTCTCATTTTGTTTCAGGAATTACATTTTCTGCCCCATTTTTTTTAAAAATGACCTTTTTGCCCCAAAATTTTCCTGAAATTACACATTAGCCCCAATTTTTTTTCAAAATTTCATTTTTTTAAAAAAAAAGCCATGTTTGGCTTTAGGCTTCAATGCTTTGTTCCCATAATCTTCCAAACTTCGGTGTTCGTGTTTACTCCCACCTTCTGTTTGAGGGGGAGAATATAGGGATAGAGGACCAGGTGACGGGACCCCAAGGAGGGGGCCCGCTATATCACATGGTCAACGAGACCAACTGAAAGAGAAACCCGCTACGCACAGATGTATTTGGGATCACTACCACCCTTCACTTTGAGGGGGAGTGTTGAAGACAAGACAACTATCTCTCTGTGTCACATGATGCACTTCCGTGGACACTTTCACCTTTGGATGCTTGTAGGACGAGAGCCGACCTTAAGAGGAGCCGCACGTGGACCACCCAAGAAGGGGTCGCACGTGGACAAGAGCCTACCTAAAAGGAGCCACTACAACAGTCTACAAGGATTATTGAGGATAGTTAGGTATAAGATTGTCTTCCATATTCGTGTGCAAGTTGGACACTTCAACAAGTATCTGTGTGCCAACTTGAGGGGGAGTGTTGGAATATATGGAAGTTTGATAAATGGGAAGATAAGAATTAATTGAGATTTGGGGAGATTTGATAATATTAGGAAGGTGGTGAGATTTTATTATTAATTAGTATTAGGGCTTATGTCATTGATTAGGTCATTGCTTATGTAAACCCTATGGGCACTTTAGTATTTTTTTCACTTCTTAGTTTTGCCTATATAAAGGCTTGTAATGCTTCATTGTAATTATCCCATAATATTCAATACATTCAGTTTTTCTACATATATACACACACGGAGATCTACATATATACACACATATCTATCTATAAAGGGTGTTTGATATCAGATCTAAAAGATGAGAGAGGGGGCCTACCTCGATCGAATCGGCGGTGGCTTCCGATGGAGGGAGAGATAGAGAAGGGGTGATGGCTTCCGATGGAGTGAGAGAGAGATAGAGAGGGGTTGTTATGACTGGAGGAAGTGAGGGAATTTTTTTAAGGGAATGACTCATTCCAAATGAGGGAGTGAGAGAATGATTCAATACATATATTGTGTTTTCTTGGTTTTCAATAGGTGGTCGGGTCGGGTGATGTCGGGTTTGGGTTATAAAAACCGACATCCGAACCATAAGCAATCGGGTGTGGCTTGGGAAAACCATGACTCATCCGACCATCCACCAAAACCACTCAAATCCCTTCGGGTCGGTTGGGTTGGGTCGGGTTGGTCGAGTCTCGGCTTGGGATGGCCAGCCCTAATTGAAAACATCATAGACCGCAATTTCCAACAAATGGCGATTCTTACGTTCTGCAACTTCGTTCTGTTGAGGAGTATTAGTGCAGGAAGTTTGGTGAATCATGCCATGCTAAGAAAAATAGGCTTGAAGGCCACCATAAATATATTCCAATTTCCCCTCCTTTGTCAGAACGGACAATTTTGATTGTAGTACTAAATTGAGTGCATATCATTTTGTGAAACGTTTTAAAAATAGAGAACACTTCACTTTTGTCTTTCATCAAAAACATCCAAGTAGTACGAGAAAAATCGTCAATAAAAGTGACAAACCACTTGTAACCATTCAAAGAAGAAATATGAGAGGGAACCCACACATCAATATGAACTATCTGAAAATAGTACTTTTATTCAAACTCAAATTAAAGGTGGCACCATGGTGTTTGCCAAGTTCACATGCCTCACAGGAAACATTAGAAACATTGTTATTGTTTATTAAAGAAGGAAACAAATGACTAAGAAGAAAAAATGAAGGATGTCCTAGTCCTGATGTCACAACCAAGCCTCTCTAGGAAGAGCCTCCCTCAATGAATGATGAGTACTTCTGGTCAGACTTCCACTCTCAGCTTCATTGGGCATCAGATAATAGAGTCCATTTGATTCCTCGCTACTGCCAATCATCTTCTTTGTAGAGAGGTCTTGAAAAACACAGTGCGATGGTGGTGGTGGTATGTAGTGGTGTGTCGGTGCAGGTTGGGGATGGGTTGGGTGGTAAGCATAGGTGGTGGTTGATGTGGGGGTGTGTGGGGGTGAGATACCCTAGTTAGGGTGGCTCTAATACCATTTTACACAATATTTCCACCAAGCTTAGAGAGAACAATCGTTCCTCTCTATGAGTTTATTAAATAGTATGAGAAGAGAGAATAAAATATTACAAGGTAGTCCTAATAATACTCAACCATCCTAGACACCCAATAGTAAAATAAAATACTCAACATGTTCATTGATAACATATATTACAAATGCATGCACTTGTCTTCATAAGAGAACTACTAATTAGATAAATGAATGCTTTTATTAAAAAATATATATATATATATATAGATATATATATATATATATAGTAGACAAGGGAAGATATTGAGTCTCTTTTTCGACTGACGGCATGAAGTAAGAAAGAGAAAGTGTTGTGCCGTCATGGTGGAAAGGGCAAGCAAAGGGAGACTAACTCCAATTCATTGTAGAAGGAGAGTGCATCCGTATATATCTATAGAGATAGAGAGAGAGCAAGTGAGAGAGGCATGGATTGTGTAGTGTAAAGTGGTGGTTACAGATCATTAGGGGTAGTTATCTGTCTGACATCACAATATTCTCAGGTAAATGCACTTGGTGAAAATCGATACAATCTAGAGAGAGAAATTGGCAATATAAGGCGACTAGTTTAAAGGAATCCGTACAGAGTTACCTACATGGTAAAATAGGAATATCTTAGTTCAGGCACAAAAAGTCAACTAAATGTTATGATTATGCTTTATCAATGATTTAGGTTTTGTGCTTGGGCACTAATTGATGTATTTTTAGGATGTTCTCCTTGAGAGTATTTTTTTGGTTTTGGTTTAGTGTCATTAGTGTTTTTGTGTCCTACTGCTCTGTTTCTTTCTGTTTTGATAGGTTAGCATTAACTATTTTATTGGATTTTATACTTCTTGTGTACATGGGTGCACCCCCTTTAGTGCCTTTTGAATACAATTAATTAATACTTGCCTATCTAAGAAAGGAAAATAATCATTGAGGGAGGAGACGCCCCTATTTTCAGTAGTTATTGCACGTGAGGTCGCATATAACTCAGAAGACTGTTGGCTAGCTGAGAGACAATTATGGAGGTGACTCCAGGTGTCGTAGAAGACACTAGAAGATTCTCTCTTTCTCTAGAAGCACCAAGAAGGGATTATGCGGTCCGCGGCGCTACAAACCTTCGTGAACACTCAAATTTAGCTATCAAGGCAGTTTCGTATTTTGTAGCACAATTTTACCCAAAACAGAGCATTGTTTGCCAAGCCCTATATTTGTTCAATTGTTCCTCAATTTTTCTCTTGAGTTGAGTAATGATGGCATCAATATATTTTCTCCTTAGCATATCACTGGTTGATGTTACACATGATTACTATTTTCTCTTCTAGTCTCATTTCTCATCATTAGAGTCATCTGATATTGACAGCATTCTAACATGACTTTATTTGCTTTCATATGTAAAATTACTAGCTATTAATAACTTTGTGGTCGTAGAACTATTTTTTTCTTCTCTATATTTGCCTATTTGCCTTTGTTATCTCTTCAAACATGCCCAGCCTAGTCGCCCTTTTCTTGTACTTTTTATTGAAGCCCAAGGTCTATGTAGCACGGAGTCGGACACGCGACACAGATACGATACGACACGGAGACGGCAAAACGCCAAATCCCAAAAATATAGGATACGGAGACGGCTAGGATACTTCGAATAAAAAATTATTTTTTAAAAATATAATTTAATTTTAAGTTAAAACAAAAAAAAAACTTAAAATATAATGAAATATACTTTACAAAAAATACGTGAAAAAATATAATATTGAGATAAAAATAGTGAGTCACTCTTTTAAATTGATGATTTCTTTATGGCTCTTTTAGAAATAATAGAAATTTGGGGTAAAAACTAAAAACATTAGATAAACATAAGTTATGTGGTGTTTTTTTTTTATAAGATAAGTTATGTGGTGGCATTTGCAAAGAAGTAATATAATAGTTGAATTAGTTTTTAATATTGTAAAAATTTATAGGGTGTGTTCGTAATAAATGCTAAGTGTTTTAATATACATATATTTACACATTATACTAGGGTTTCCTTAGGTACGTATCCATTATTACACAGCAGCCATAGAAGAGAGAGAGAGAGAGAGAGAGAGAGAGAGAGAGAGAGAGAGAGAGAGAGAAGCTGAGTCGAAGAAGAAGAAAAATGGAACATACCTCGTCGAAGAAGAAGAAGAAAACCTGTCTTGTCGGAGCCCTCGCCTTCGCCGGAGCCTTCTCAGTCTCTATTGTCTCTCTGTCTCTATCTTTGACCACTGTGGGTTTTTTTTGGTTTAAGAGGCTAGGGTTTTCTATGATTAAGGAGTCATATAGTATCATTTTATTTTCTATATTTCATTTGGACCCCCCAAGAAATACATATCTTAAAAACACCACCGGGTCTCTCTCCAAAAGAAAAAAAAACTGTCACACCGTGTCTTGGAAGTGTCCTGCCGTGTCCGCGGAGTGTCCGAAATTAACATTTAATTTAATTTAATTCGGACACTTGTACAGCCGTGTCCCGTGCGTGTCTCAGCGTGTCCGTGTCCGCGGAGTGTCAGAAACGCAAACTGCACCCAAAATGGAGTGTCCATGCTTCATAGCCCAAGGTGCAAAGCCCATGCCTCAATAAAATTACTTAGCAACAGCTTAATTAGCCTCAGACTTAGGCCCATGTTCAGACCCTTATTAGCTTTGAGTTCTTACTGTGGTTTACAATCCTAAGTTCCAACTTCCAAGTATTTCGTTTCTTTTTTTGGTTCGGCTGTTTTTGTGGGCCATTGAAACTGAATCAAACTGTTTATGGGTTTTTCAAACAGCCATTTAGATTTTGCTAAATGGTTCTACTTCTCTTGGAAAATTGTTGAGTTGTCCAGAACTCAGATGGTATAAAATGCTCTTCCAATCATTCTTCATGTATTAGTGCAAGTAGCCAATAGTTTACTCGTGCATTCATTATCAAATGTCAGGTTTGGTTCTCATTTCAATTGTTGTATGCCTTTCCTTTAAAAGATCAATTTCAATTTAAATGAAAAGTGACTTAAAAATACTATATTTTTGCGTCATGCAGGAGTTCCATAAAAGTAGAATGGCAAGGTCATCAGTATTTCCTTCTTCTGCCTATAGTCCTCCGGAAGAATCTTTGAACCAAGATATGATTGCTACTGTTGAAAAGACTGTGAAGAAATATACTGACAATCTCATGCGATTTCTAGAGGGAATTAGCTCTCGCCTATCACAGTTGGAATTATATTGCTACAATCTCGATAAATCCATCGGAGAAATGCGCTCTGATTTAGTTGGTGATCATGGAGAGGCTGATTCAAAACTTAAGTCTCTTGAGAAACATATCCAAGAGGTGAGTTACAACTTTAACTTCACTTATTGTTATCTATAGATTGTGAAATAGAAAAGATCATCTCTAACTTTCATCGGTATTAGATAAAAGTGGACCACCAATGTGTGTGTTTATGGGACTGCTGTGACACTGCTATCCTTGGGCTCCATTTGGTTGTGATGGGGAAAATCAGGGCTGGGAAAAATGCTTTCTTTGTTTGGTTAACAAGGAAAACAATGAGGAAAGTAGGAAGGGGAATCGAATAGGGTTAAAACTAATAGTAAAATCCTTTAATATTGTTAGTCACTTTTCCTAAGTTCCTACCATTTTTGAAAGTTTGAGTTTCTAATGTTACTTAAGCATGGAGGAAAAACACTATGGAACACACACTAAGGTATTTATTTTTTTATCCTTTTTCTTTTCCTTCTCTAAATCCGCATACATATTTTTTTAGGTAGTGCAAGGGAACAGCCTATGGGTGTGTAGGTCCTGTAGGACTTTTGAGCCTTACCAATCATGCGGTGGAACGTAGTTATATTCGGGTCTATAACTTAGTGTAAATTACACTGACCACCCGTGGACTATGTAATAAACACAGGGACCTCAGTGGTAGTTTCAAAAATTATACTGTCCTCCCTGTCATAATTGGAACCCTAACAGTGTTTATTGTTGATGCAGAAATATCTATCTGCCCTTGAAGTGAATTATTATTTTTTAATCATAAAAGTCTTTTAACAAATTTTGAAAAAATATTTTTTGACAGAACCAAGCAGCATGCACTTCTCTACCACCATGTTTGAGCGGGGGGTTGTTGAGTAGGTCCTTGAATCATGTTTGGGAGGAAATTCTGTTGAATTGTCCCAAATCTCCCGGTAGAGTCCCCGAATGTGCTTCTTATAAGCCTGGGCAATTTCCCCCTCCCCCCCCTACAGTGCATCATTTGAGGGAGAGTCAGACCCCCTATAGGGCTTTATGCATGGTTCATGGATTTAGTGAGAGAAGAGAAAAGAAAACTTATGAGGAAAACATTTTCCTTTGTTTTGCTAATAAGGAAAATAAGTTGAGCGATAAATTAAACATTTTGAATGTTGCTAGTCATTTCCTTTTCTTTCTTCTTTATTAATCTTATTTAAGCATGAAGGAAAATACGAGAGAACTAATTTTCCTTTCCCTTTTCTTTTCCTTCTCTAAATCCACAAACCAAACGGTGTCTTAGGAAATGCTTTTCCCTCTTGTGTTCTTTTCCTTACACGGTTCCCAGTGCCATGTCGTCCATAATTAACAGCAAGATGATGCATCATGTATCCCTTCAGCTCTGCATGGTTCTTGGATTTTGAAAGGATCAAGGAAAACAGTGAGGAAAATAGCAAGGAAAAGATAATGTTGTGAGAAATAAATTATAAATTGTGGTTTTTTTTAGACACTTTCCAGTTTCCTCGCTTATTTCTTAATTTAGAACAAAATGTCTGAAACTTCTGAACTTTTAAAGTTATTTGAGCATGGAGAAAAAAACAAAGGAAAATACAAGGGAAATTGTTTTCCTTCCTGTTTTCCATTTCCTTTTCTTTTCCTTCCACCAACCCACAAACCAAACAGAGCCTTTGTCAATGGTTACTACAATTACGGCGATATTAGAGTCTCAGATCTCTGTTTCTTTTGCACTGCGTATACTGTATTTTGGGTAAAAATTCTGACCAAAAGCTTTTGGCAATTTGGTCGTTAAACTGTAGTATGTTGCAATTAACCTTGCTCATGTCACCATCTGAAGGGAACGTGGTTGCTCCACATTGGTTGGGCATGCATGTTCATCAACTTGATTTTGTTATATGGTTCTCTTTCTATTACAGCCTGGATACTACAGTGGTGTCACATTACTGTGTAGTTTTGAAGCCAGTAACAATTCTACACAAACATTGCCCCATTGCAGGTTCACAGGTCAATGCAGATCCTGAGAGACAAGCAAGAACTTGCTGAAACCCAGAATGAACTAGCCAAACTTCAGCTTGCCCAAAAAGAAACCACTTCTTCAAGTCACTCTCAAAAGAGTGAAGAGAGAGCTTCGCCACAAGCTTCTGATCCCAAAAAGACCGAAAGCACCTCAGACGTGTATAGCCAGCAATTAGCTCTTGCTCTACCCCATCAAATAGCTCCTCAACCTTCGCTCCCCGCCAGACCTTTGGAGAAGCAACAGCAACAGCAACCACCAGTGGGACCTCTTCCTCCTATCCCGCCTCCGAACATGACCCAACCACAGGCCTATTATTTACCTTCGACCCAGATACCAAATCCACCTGGCCCATCCCCACAATCTCACGGTCAATATTTGCCATCCAATTCTCAATATCAAGCTCCCCATCCCCAGATGCAAGACTTATCTAGGGTGGCACCACAGCCAACACAACCCCAAGTCAATCAAGCACCACAAATCCAACCATTGCCTCACTATCAGCAGCAGCAGTGGCCACAGCAGTTGCCTCGAGCAATGCAAATGCCATTCTCAGGAATGTCTCAACCGGGTCCAAGCCGCATGGAACCAATGCCATACGGTTATGGTGGGGCTGGTAAACCAGTTCAGCCACAACCTCCGCCTCAGCAGTTCAAGCCCACTTTTGGAATGCAACCGGAAGATGGGTACACCCCTAGTGGGCCCCACCCTACGCATTCACAAGGAAATACATATATTATGTATGAAAGTGATGGAGGAAGAACACATCATTCACCCCAACCTCCTCACTTCCCACAAGGTGGGTATCCTCCGACAAGTCTCCCTCCTCAGAACCCACAGCCAAACGCTAGCAATACTATGGTTCGCCCATCGCATTTCGTGCGTAACCATCCATATAATGATATGATCGAGAAATTGGTGAGCATGGGTTATAGGGGTGATCATGTCCTTGGTTTGATACAAAGGATGGAGGAGAGTGGTCAGCCTGTTGATTTCAATGCAGTGCTTGATAGGTTGAATGGGCGATTCTCTGGTGATGCTCAGAGAGGATGGTCTGAGTAAGCTTTATTCCATTTCCCTAATCTTACATTTTCGATGAGAACTGTTGCGTGTTTTTAGTTGAATCTTATGGTAATAAAGGCTGCCGAAAATTGCACGGTTTTTTTGGTGCAAACGGTTTATGAGATACAAAATATTGTATATTTGTGAGCTTATTGCTTCGCATCAGTATTTTTTTTTGTTATATGCGCATGTCAAGGAAGCACGGATTCTTCTAAAAGGTTAAAAAAAATCGCACTAGATGCGCGCGTCAGTGCAGGTGCAGCAGTGTGAACACTCGATTGCCAGTGCAACACTTGGGTGCTCTTTGGAGACTGGCATTCTTTTGGAATTGTTGGGGTGCAGCTCAGGTGCAAAAGGGTGCTTTTTGTATGTGTGTGTTTTTTTTCCCCTTTATTTTTTAAGTGAGCCTTTTAACATAATTTTAAAAACTTTGGCGTCAATTTAAGAATAATTGGAGAGTTGATTACACATGAAAAGGCTAGTGTTGTTAGCCTTTATCTAAACGGACTTAATATATGTCATGGGAAAACAACCAGAAATAGAGTATGAAACTACAAATTTCAGATATGTGTTAATTTTGTATATCAAAATATTCAATGCAATGGTCATTTTACTGATGTGATATCAAGTGGGTCTATTGTCACATGTAAAGGGAACCTATTTGAGATACAAAATTTAGGAAGCATAACATTACACTAATTATGAAGTATGATCATTGCATAAATGTCAAAGTTACCAGATTGTATCATCACAAATTTGTGTTGCTAAGGCATACCACTCTCAATATTACTACCGTTAGTGGTGTTCTCTTTTCTCATACAGTCTACGTCATCAAATTGAAATAGTATTAGTAATATTTTTAGGCTATCTCTATTGCCAGAGCAGCAATGGTTAATGTCATCGCATTATATATATATATATATATATATATATATTTTTTTTAACTCTTAAACTTCAAATAATTGATGTTATAAGTTTACATGATATAAAAATAAGGTACATGTTATATGATATAATTATAGAAAAATCTAACAAGCTATTTTATTAGTATTATGATTAATTAAATAAACAAATAATAAATTAATGCAATTAAATAAATAAATAATAAATTAATGCAAATTATGGTACAATAGGGCAATGCTTGAATGGTATTTTGATACTTCAATAATTTGATACAATTTTCTATTATGACTTGATTGAATGTATGCTATGGTTAGATTGAATATATGTTATTTGTTTTACTAATATGTTATTGTTAAGTTTGATAACATCATGTCATCATATTACTTTAAAAATTCTCAGTCTCTTTTATCAATTGATTTTTTTGTGTGGTCTTTAATAATTACTAAAAGTACAAATCAAAAAATCTCAACATTTTTTATTTTACTTATTAACAAATTGAAATTCCCATTCATCTTAAAATAGTAATCCAATTTGAGCGTAATATCTCATGTATTTATATTACTTAAGCATGATATTACAATACTTAGTTTACAAAACGTAAGTGAACAAGAATCTTAAAATATCTGTGTTCATTTTCAAACATTGAGACATATATATTATAATAAAGAAGGGGCAATTAGGACTTAATCCAATTTAAGGAAAGTATAGTGATTTTGGTATAACTAGCAAAATATTTGAGATTAGATCCACTCCTTTGTATTTTGACAAATCTATCCCTAATATTGGTCTACACCAAGTGTTTTACCCTCTACACCTCCGGTGACCTCGCATGACCTCCGGCGACCATCACCTCGCCTGACCTTCAATGACCTTGCCTGACCTCCGGCGACCTCGCCTAAGCTCCGACAACCAATATCACAACCTTCCTTGCCTCCACCGACCACCACCACCACCACCACCACCACTAGTAGCGATCACCACCACAACCTCACCTTACTTCCGACGACCACCATGACCTCACTTGATCGACCTCCTTCACAACCAAACCACTAGATCAACATACAATGATCAGAAACATGTTTTCTCATATCATACAACCGAAAAGTTGTGAAATTTATCAAAAAAATCCATAATCTTAACACGATTTTTCTAGTAGAATTTTTTTTTTTTTTGAAAACTCAGATCAACTTAATAGAGCATTCACAAACTGGAAACAAATCAAATTAAAGCTACATTGATCCCAAATCAAAAAAAAAGTTGTGAAAATTTTTCATACAATGATCACAAAACAAATTTCTCAAACCACCGAAAAGTTGTGAAATTTCACAAAGTTCGTGAAAATTCACAGAAAAGTGAAAATGCTTGCTGTGCACTGGCTTGTGGTGATGTGGTGGTCCTGAATCTGCTCGTGGTGGTCCCGGTGGTGGTAGATCTGGTCGCAGTGGTGGTGGATCTGAAATTGGTTGTGGTCGGAGGAGACATATCTCCAAGCTTTATCCAACACTTCAATCTCTCTCTCCATTGTCTCTACTACTTGTTTCTCAACTGTAACTCTTTTCTGATCAGCCTCATTCTAAACATCACCTCCATTAACCAAATCATCCTCTAATTCGACCATCATCAGGCCGGGTTATGGTGGCGACGACGGTGATAGTGGTCAGTGCTGAGAGAGAGAGAGAGAGAGAGAGAGAGAGAGAGAGGTAGACGATGTGGTGGTGGCGACGGAGGTGATGGTGGTTGGTGGTCCACTGAGAGTGAGAGAGAGAGAGAGAGAGAGAGAGAGAGAGAGAGGGATGGAAGAGAGAGAGAGAGAGAGGTGGTTGGTGGTCCACTGAGATAGAGAGAGAAATGGAAGAGAGAGAGAGAGAGAGGGAGGGAGAGAGGGATGAAAATGAAAAATATTACAAATGAAGGTAAAGTATGTCCAAATAATTCTCCTAATGTGTGATTTAATGCCAAATTTCTAAATAAAGAGTGTCAATTTTTAATTTTAGATGACTATTGCTTTTTCTAAAATATACAACTGTATAAGAACTGCAGTTTAAAAGAAAATATGAGGTGAAAATCTTACAAGGAGGTTATGAAAAATAGATTGGCCATGGCAGTCTTTATGAAAACTGATGCATTTCAAATTATTAACTTCAGAAATATTTTAACATAGATCCATTGTATAACCATGTTTATGTATCTTGACATATCTTAGTAATTATTATACGTGGGTGCAATGGAAGACTGAAGATATTGGATTATCTAAAAAGTACTCTTGCATCTTTTTGTTGTTTAATAAAAAATTTATCTACATTGTTTGTTTCATATAATTTTCTAATCATACACATACGGTAGGACAATTAAGTTCACAGCAACACATTATGCTTTTTCTCAACTTCATTAGAAATATGTTGTATGAACTTCACTGTTCAAAAAGTAAATTACATAAAATAACAAACTAAAGAAATGTCATTTTTCTTGTCAACGAGTCTTAAAATACAATTGGCATTATTTAATAAACTTTTACATGTAAAGCACATGCTTCTAAGTTTACACTATACATAAAAGATTTTTCTTTCTCAACAAAAAAACACAAAAAAAAAAAATGAGATTTATTTTAGGTTGTATTTGTTTGCTATCTTCAACTCGGGTGGTTTTAGTCAAAAATATTGAACGCAAGTAAACTTATAGATTTAGATAGGCGTTAACTATTTTTTCTTTTTCTTTTTTGGACAATGTTGTATTTTAAAACTACTATAATTTTTTGTAGTAGCTTGTCTACTTGTGAATATTGTCCCAATAAAAGTAAAATAGCACTGACAAATTTGATATAATGAGTAAAAGGATAAAAGTAATTTCATGTGAAACTTTGTCACGACCCATCCCACTACGGATAGGAATAGGACACGTGGCACGCCACCAAGGCTCATCAAATTCACTAAAAGTAAACGCAGCGGAAAAAAAAACATAAAAAAAACTCTTTAAACCAAAGTTCATTTAAAAAAATATTAAACTACGAGTCCGTAAAATTCGTATAAATTTGAAAAATTAATTATATTTTAAAACAAGAATATGTTAGTTAATAGGGACACCAAAGATACCCTAAGAACCAATTAGAACCTTTAAATTTCCGAAAAGGGTAGCTAAGAGTAATCCATTAGCGGGTAGTTCGACCGGTCGAACTGTCCCATTCGACCTGGACAGAATCCTTCTTTGCTTTATAGATTTTGCCTAAGTCTCACTCAATCAATTCGAATCAACACTTCTACAACTCATGTAAGACATTGTAAAACATTCTCAGAATACGAATGATAAGTTAAGTATCTAAAACATGAACTCACGAGTTTGGATTCGCTTCAAACCAAATTCCAAAGGTTTTCAAGAAAGTATACATGGCAACTAGTAACATTCCAGAGTTTCCAAGATTCGGTTTCAAGAATCTACACTACCAAATCTCCCTTATTACAACATTAATGGTTTAGGTTACAAAGTCTTACGAATTCTCTTACCAAGAGCATTACATTCTACTACACAAGTGATTACTCGAGATGATCCCCCTGAATGATCCCAATGACCTCATTCCTCACGTTCTTCTTTTATTTCTTCATACCTGCAATGGAATAAAGCTCCATTGCTCAGCTTGTGGACGTTGCAGGTCCCAAGTCCTGTTGGTCTCAATTATGTCCCAGGACATTAACTAAACTTTGTTAACTAAACTACATGGTGGAACACATCACATTCTCTTGGATATGAGTCAAGCATCTTAACACAACGCATAACTATCACAATAACAAGTAAGTGGTAAATTACTACACTATGCAACACCTTTGATTAGAATGACACATCCACCCTACATTAACTAAGCTACATGGTAGACAAGTCAACTTCTCTTAGAATGACTCATGTGCAACAATACACCACTTCTATTAAGCACAACTATGTAAGAAATCACGAAAATCAATTACATATGCCAAAAATTTAAAGAACAACAACCAAAGGAGATACTAGTACCTTCCCCATGCGAGACCAATGTGTCATCAACATCCTAGATGGAGGTTTAGCTCTTCAACAGTAGCTAATCCTTCAAAACAAAGACAAAATAAAAAGATCAAATGCAAAAGCGCATATAATTAGAAACTAAACAACTTAAAGTTGTCGCCAATCCTCGGCAACGACGCCTTTTTGATGTTGTCAAAATCAAGTTCTTATTTAACCCTATTAAAAACGTAGTATGTTGGAAGTAGGGTGTCGAGTCCACATGAATTGATACAAGAACAACGTTTGGGAGGTTTAGAAACTAATTATAATGCTAAAAGAAAGGAATAAAAAAAGATGATAAAGAAAAGGGAAAAATAGACTTTGCGTCTTGCGGCTTTTTGTTTGGTTTTTGGAGAATACAAAATAAATAAATACTAATCTAAAAAGGCAATAGGTTGGGATCATTCCCCCCCATCTTGGGTCACAACAAGATGAAATTAACTAATGTTTTAAGCACACTCAAAGGTAACACTTCATTGTGGCATATTATCAAACACAAGGAGTGCATCTATGTGCTAGATAAAAGGAGCTTTCAGATTTCCATAGAAACGGATTTGAAGCTAACGTTTGACTATCTAGGATGCATGACATACAAGATGAAGCCTCTATGGCTTCTAATCCGAATGACTTGTCCACCCTACACTAACTAATCTACTTGGTGGACAAATCACCTATGAAGCCTTCAAAATGTAGTATTTAAAACCCAAGAGTTTGGACAATCAAAGATGCTTGACATCAAAAGTGAAGACTCCAAGTTTTAAATCCCACACATAACATTTATCAAACACATGGAGTGCAAAACATAAGGTTACATAATATTCCATATGAAATACATAGGGTAGAATTCAAAGTCTAAGTTTTGACAATCAAAAATGCAATACAAATAAGATGAAGCCCTTAGATTTGAATCCTACACAAATGAACCCTAGAAATCCTATAACATTAAATCCAAGAGCTCATGATCCACACCCTAAGTAAATCTAACTAATAATGAAAAACACAGTAATATCATCAAAAGAGAAGAGATAAAAGATATACCTAGCCATTAAAACTTCAATCCAAGCTTCAAGTTTATACAAATGAAAGGGGAACTGAAGACACTCTCAACAAGCTAGTATGAACAGTTTACGTTTAGTTAAACTAATCTCAAAATTAACTCTTTTAAGAGCTTTACGCATGCGGAATAAAGTATTAGGGTGATGATTTGTAATAGCAAAAGGGCTATTTAAAGCTGTATCATAAGATTCTTTTAAATCTTCTAATGTTTTTAATAATAATTTTAAGCTCAGACAATCACACATCTAGAAAGCAAGTCTTCTAAGTCTTTCGTTATAAAATCAATCTCTGCATTTAATTCTAAAATTCTGTTTCTTAATGGCTGCAGATCATTATGATTGATTGCATTTATAGATTCTAATCTATTTATAACATCAATATATTTATCTCTAACATAAATCTTCAAAAAGACAATATGATGTAAATCACTTCTTAAACTCATAAGAAATAAATACAAACATAAAACTTACATTGAAAGCAAAGCTGTACAGTGAACACTGGCCTTAGCTATTGGAGCTTTTTGCTTTCTTCACACTTAAGCACACTCAAACCTCACACTTATCTTACAAGCAAACTGAAACTTAAAACTGAAAATATAAACACTCAGATATATTACAAGGGAGAAGGATAGAGCTAAAGTGAGGATCATAGAGAAATTGAGCCTGTCTTCAACTGGAGAGGACTTCATTGCAGGTTTGCCTGGTCTTTTTGCTGAAAAAATAAGGATAAGACTAAGACAGAAGAATAATAATCTTCTTCCCTATAATTTATATACTTACGGAGAACTAATTAGTGAAATAAATGCTGAAGGTTTAGCTCTTTGTAATGATATAAAATTGAAAAAACAAATGAAAAAAGAGAGAAAGTTTGGTAACCGAACAATTATCTTTTTATTTTCTGCTTTTAAATAATCTTTATTTAAAATATCTCGGTCAATAACTAAATTATTAGATGAGGAAGTCATATTCAGATTCCTACATCAACCAATGGAGACAGAAGTTCATTCTTTAAAAAGAAATATTGTTTTTAAAGAAAAACAAATTTGTCTGATTAAAGAAACTTTGGTTCATCAAAGAATCAAAGAAGATCTTTTAAAAACAAGTTTAAAAATAAAGATTGAAAAATTCCAGAAGATGTTAGAAGACAACGTGTGTTCTGAACATCCAAATGCCTTTTGGCATAGGAAAAAACATATTGTCTCTTTACCATATGAAAAGGATTTTGATGAAAAGAATATTTCAACTAAAGCACGTCCAATTCAAATCAGTAAAGAATTAATGGAATTTTGCAAGAAGGAAATTGAGGAATTATTAAATAAAAACCTCATTAGAAAGAGTAAATCTCCTTGGAGCTGTTCTGCTTTTTATGTTAACAAAAATTCAGAAATAGAAAGAGGAGCTCCTAGATTGGTTATAAATTATAAACCTCTCAATAAGGTTTTAAAATGGATTAGGTATCCCATACCTAATAAAAAAGATTTACTTAACCGACTTTGCCAAGCAACAATTTTTTCAAAATTTGACATGAAGTCAGGTTATTGGCAAATTCAGGTGGCCGAGGAAGATAGGTACAAAACCGCTTTTAATGTTCCTTTTGGACATTTTGAGTGGAATGTTATGCCTTTTGGACTCAAAAATGCCCCTTCAGAATATCAAAATATTATGAATGATATTTTTAATAATTATTCTGAATTCTATATAGTCTATATAGATGATGTTTTAATATATTCTTCATCTATAGAAAAACACTGGAAGCATTTGGATATATTTTATAAAATTATCCAAAAAAATGGTTTAGTGGTTTCTGCTAAAAAGATAAAACTTTTCCAAACAGATATCAGATTTCTTGGACATCAAATAAATCAGGGAACCATTATCCCTATTAACAGGGCAATTATCTTTGGAGAAAAGTTTCCAGATATAATCAAATATAAAACCCAACTTCAGAGATTCCTTGGAAGTTTAAATTATATCTCTGAATACTATAAAAATCTTTATAAAGATTCTGCAGTCTTATATGACAGACTGAAAAAGATTCCTCCTCCATGGTCAAATATTCATACTGAAGCAGTAAAAAGAATCAAGGCAAAAGTTAAAGTTTTACCATGTTTATGTTTGCCTATTCCTAATGCTTTTAAAATCGTAGAAACTGATGCTTCAGACCTTAGATATGGTGGAATACTTAAACAAAGAATTAATGATTCTGAACAATTGGTTCGCTTTACTTCAAGAGCTTGGAAACCAGCACAGAAAAACTATTCTACTATAAAGAAAGAAATTTTGGCAATAGTTTTATGTGTAACCAAATTTGAAGGCGATTTGCTCAATCAAGAATTTTTGATAAGAGTAGATTGTAGAGCAGCCAAAGATGTTTTAACCAAAGATGTTAAAAACATTGCTTCAAAACAAATATTTGCCAGATGGCAAGGAATTCTGTCTACCTTTGATTTCAAAATCGAATTTATAAAAGGAAGTTCAAACTCTCTACCTAACTTCCTTACACGGGAATTTTTGCAGACAAGCCATGAGGCCTAACTTCAGGAGTTATAACCCTGAAGGCAGAGGTGGAGGTAGACACCAAAGAAGCTACCATAACTATGGAAATAAAGGTAAGAATAAAGTTCAGAATAATTCTCCTCCAGAAAGGATCATAAACTATTCTGATCCAATTGACAAAGTTAAACTTTGGTCTATCCTTGTCTTAAATGACAATAGTGAGGCAGTTAAACTACCAAGTGATATTGCTACACATTATTTGGATATTCCCAATCTTTGGTTCTACCCAAAGACAGCTAATGCTAATTCAAGGGAATTCTTTGAAAACATTTTAATTGAAACTGGTTCTGTAGATATCAGACATAAAAATGCTGCAGGAAAACCAACCTTTTCTCAAATGTTTATCCTAAAGATTATATCTCCTTATGAATGGGGAATTAATCTTAATAAGGAAAGGAAGTTATTAAATAACAGTCCTGGAGATTCAAAGTCATATAATTACTATGATTATCAAAGAGCATGGGATAAAGTTCTTCTCATCCAGAATACCTTGTATAAACATACTTGGTATTTCCAGTTTAAAAGGAATTTTAATTTCGATATTCCAAATTGGTTCTATGCTTGGATTTCTAAACATGGCCCTGAGATTGAGATTCTCCCTTTGGAAGTCAATAATTGTTTCCATCTTTATAAGGATAAAAACCTTCCTGGAAGATCTGATAGTCCTCTATTCTATTTCTTCCTAGAATTCTCAATACCGTGGATTCTCAAATGGGAATTTGCTTTGCAAAATTCAGCCTCGCATATTTGGACGTTATGTAGAAAATTCCAAGTTTGGTGGTGGGCTAGGTATAATAACCCAGACCTTTCCATTGAGAGAATGGAGAAAATTCTTGACATTGATCTTCTATCTGTTTCTGATAAGAAGGAAGGATCCTCCTCTTCTCCAGACATCTCAGAGATTAAATCTCAAATCAAAATGGATTTAAAATCCAGATTTCCCAATTTAACTCCACAAGAGTTTAAAACAAGAATAAAGAATGAATTATGTAAAAAATTAAATATTGATTCTGATAGTGACAATGAGACTGCTTCTCCATCCGATGCATCAATGCAAGATGAACAAGGAGACCCTTATTACCCTACAAAAGAATTTCCTGGTGATGATGAAGATTACGGATTTGAAACACAATTCAATCACTGAAAGGAATCTTTTTATGTCACTTCTTCTTTTAAAAAGAAGTCTACAGCTTTAATAAAGCAAGGGCCCAGTTCACGTGATTAAAGTTAAAGATTCGTCTTTAAATATGATGGCCGACAACTTTAAATAAAGTTACTTTATCAGATTAATTCTTATCCGTCCACGTATCCTTAAGGATAAGATCGAATCTGCTTTTGAGTCACAGCTGTCCTTCCAGACTCTTCTGAAGCCTCTATAAATTCAGAAGTCCTCTCCAGTTGAAGACAGGCTCAATTTCTCTATGATCCTCACTTTAGCTCTATCCTTCTCCCTTGTAATATATCTGAGTGTTTATATTTTCAGTTTTAAGTTTCAGTTTGCTTGTAAGATAAGTGTGAGGTTTGAGTGTGCTTATGTGTGAAGAAAGCAAAAAGCTCCTATAGCTAAGGCCAGTGTTCACTGTACGGCTTTGCTTTCAATGTAAGTTTTATGTTTGTATTTATTTCTTATGAGTTTAAGAAGTGATTTACATCATATTGTCTTTTTGAAGATTTATGTTAGAGATAAATATATTGATGTTATAAATAGATTAGAATCTATAAATGCAATCAATCATAATGATCTCCAGCCATTAAGAAATAGAATTTTAGAATTAAATGTAGAGATTGATTTTTATAACGAAAGACTCAGAAGACTTGCTTTCTAGATGTGTGATCGTCTGAGTTTAAAATTATTATTAAAAACATTAGAAGATTTAAAAGAATCTTATGATACAGCTTTAAATTGCCCTTTTGCTATTACAAATCATCACCCTAATACTTTATTCCGCATGCGTAAAGCTCTTAATAGAGTTAATTTTGAGATTAGTTTAACTAAACGTAAACTGTTCATACTAGCTTGTTGAGAGTGTCTTCAGTTCCCCTTTTTGGTATCAGAGCCAAAGGATTTAGTTCCTGTTGAGACATTGTTCTACTGTTAGGACATAGTATTCTCTAAGGTTGCATAGGTCGAATAGGTCCGCTGTTGCCAGGTAGGCGTTTAGGACTGGAACTTGACTGGAACGTAACTAGACTGTAACCAGATTGAATAACTATTCACAGTTATTGCAATGAAGACGTTAGCTAAGTTGTTTGGAACTTATACTATTAATGAACAAGACTTTCTTGAAAAGAAGTTTGATTTCAGTAATATTAAGAATATGGATGAAGTATCAATAGATAACTTAGAATAGGCTTTAAAAAATTGGAAAATGCCCTTTATGCCTTTAAACAAGTTATATCATAGAGCAACTTTTAATTTAAACAAGTCTTATAAAGTAAAGACTGTTGAAAGCTCACATCAAATTCTTAAAGAAAAAGAAAGTTTTCAAATACTTACTTCTCAAGCTATTTCAGAATATTTGGAACAAGGATTCAAATTCTTACATATTGGAATGGTACAAGTAAGTATAAAACCGATGACCCTTACAGGGTTAGATACATCCCTTTTAGCATGCTTAAGAGATGCTAGACATTTAAACTTTTTAGATTCACTTATAGCAATGATTGAATCAAGTTTATGTCATGGTCCTGTTTATTTTAACAGTTTCCCAAATTTCAGTGTTAGCTTAACTGATGCTAACATTCTGGATGTACTTACCTTAAATATTCATACCCAACGATATAATATGAAACCAGGAAGTGAAAACATCCTGATAGGATATAGGGTATATTATAAGGTAATGACCACTATGTGTCCAGAGTTTAAAACTCTAAATATCAAGAATAATCCTGACCAATCCACAGTCTTAATACAAGCCAACATGGATAAATCATCTATAACTGCTCCCAGGATGATTAAATGGTCCGAGATTACTCCTCCCACAGAATGGATATTAGAAAATCCTCATCCCCAACTTTCGATAAAAAACTTTGAGCCACAAGAAGTTTTACAGGATGAGAATGGAAATGTTATTCTAAAATGTCCACCTAGAATATCCATTGATAATTCTTCTATGTCTAGTAGTTCATCTTCCCGTTTAATACGAAGAACTAACAGTCTTAGAAGGAGGCCGGAGAAGGAACCCATGGTACCAATTATACCAAATATTTTGAAATCTAGTTCAGAGATTGATCTAGAAAATAATTACAAGGTACCAAGTGTCCAAGGTATTAAGCTTAAAGCTTCACAAATACCTCTAGTGATTTATAATCAAAAATCTGATGATAACTCGTCTACAGATTTCACTATAAATACTATCTCTAATTTTGTCATTGACAAAGATATTTTAAATAAAGATTATTTAAAACCAGAAAATAAAAAGTATAGATTACTTTTAAAACAATTTTCTGAAGAAGAACAAAATAGTTTTAAAGAACAATTTCTAGCCTATTTAAAAATAGTGGAAAAACATATTCCTTTTTTTTATTGGTTAAAATGGAACCTTTCACAAGGAATATATGCAGGTAATGATACTATTTTAAATCAGTGGGGATTATATCCCTCAGGAGAAATACATGAAAGTATTCATCCCCCAAACACAGTCTTTCTGGTTAAAGTCAGTAACACTACTGAAAGGGTCAAAGCATCTCCAATTAAGAGAGATATCCCAGAAGGTAGTGAAGAGTCAAAATTAATTGCAACTAAAGGTGATATAGGCACAGTTGTAGAACAGCTAAATTTTGCTAATGTCTCTCATCATATGCTAGGAAGACAGGCCAATAGAATTGAGGAATATGCTAGTATTATCAAAAGCCAATTAGCTACTTTTGATAAAGTTGAAACTACGATATTACCCTCAGTCTTCCCTAAACAAACAATTGCAAAAGAGAAGGCAAAAGTTTGGAAAAAACCTTTGGTTAGAAATACTGTTAATACAGAATTTCTACAGGCTTTAAATGAAAAGTGGAAAAATGGTGGTACACCACCCATAAGTACTTATAAAAACAACCAAACCATCATCACCTAAAGATTCATTCAAAGACCCGCCAACTCCTAAGGCAGAAGCAGGAGTATCAGGGACTAAAGATGGTTCAGTTAATACTATTTCTTATAAAGAACAGTCAGATAATGAAGAAGAAATAGATGTAGTTGCTTTGGAGAGTCAATTTATTAATTCTTCGGTAAAAACTTCCACCCAGAATTACTATCCTAGACCGACACCAATCGATCTTCAATTTGAAGAAAGAAATGTCATAAACCCAATGCAATACAATGGCAATTCCATTTATGAATGGAATATTGATGGATTATCTGAACACCAGACTTTAAAAGTCCTCCAACATATGGCAATGGCAGCTAATGCCATTAGAGCCAGAATTGATGACCCCAACTCTGAAAATACTGTTTTAAATTTATTAGTACCTGGATTCACAGGACAACTTAATGGTTGGTGGAATCAGTTCCTCACAGAATTTCAGAGAGGAGAAATTACTAATGCTGTTAAAACAGATGAGGAGGGTAACCCCATCCTTGACAGGAATAGAAATCCTACTCCTGATGTAGTTATAGCATTAATCACTGCTATAACTTTCCATTTTCTAGGAGAAGTTTCTCAGATAATGGAAAGAGGGAAAGATTTATTAATAAATCTTAAATGTCCCACACTTTCTCATTTTAAATGGTATAAAGATGTTTTCTTATCCAGATTATATTTCAGAAATGATGCAAGCCAAGACTTTTGGAAAGAAAGATTCATCGCAGGTTTGCCTGGTCTTTTTGCTGAAAAAATAAGGATAAGACTAAGATAGAAGAATAATAATCTTCTTCCCTATAATTTATATACTTACGGAGAACTAATCAGTGAAATAAATGCTGAAGGTTTAGCTCTTTGTAATGATATAAAATTGAAAAAACAAATGAAAAAAGAGAGAAAGTCTGGTAACCGAGAGTTAGGAGATTTCTGTAAACAATTAGGATATGATATGGGTTCTTCGGAAAGAAAAGCTAGAAAGCCTTTTAAAAGAAAGACTACAGCAAAACCCTATTCAAAAACAACTGGTAAGCCTAGGGAAAAACCTAAAGGAAAACCGAAAGGAAGACCTAAAGGAAAACCTAAGGGTAAACCAAAAGTTCCTATTTGTTTTAAATGTGGAAAGCCTGGCCATTACAAAAGCCAGTGTAAAATAAAACAAAAAATCAATGCTTTAGACATTGAAGAAGATCTTAAAGAAAAATTAATCTCTATAATGCTCCTAAGTGAAGAATAAGAAGAAGCATTAGAACAAGAGTATGGCTTCTCTGAAGAAGAAGAAGAAGAAGAAGAAGAAGAGATTAATGAAATAAATGAAGAATCAGAACAAGAACAAGAAGAAGAGTGTTCTGATCATTGTAAAGATAAAATTGATTATTATGAATCCATTTTAAAAATAAATGGTATGAGTATAAATACTATTTCACGCCAAGAGAGCTTAGTTTTAAAAATTATTGATAAAATTCCTGATCTTGAAGAAAAGAAAAAAGTTATTTTGCAATACATGAAGTCCTTAGAAGGAGAAGAAGGAACTTCACAAGATCAAGAGGTTGAAATGATTAAATCTAAACCTAAGGAAATTTATAATTTTAAAGAAGTAGTTTCCAGAATAAATGCTAGATCTCAAAAATCTAGAGATAACCTCCCTTCTGTAAAAGATTTACAGGAAGAAATAAATGGTTTACAAAATTCAGTTAGAGAATTAAAAACAAGAGTTGATGCTTTAGAAGAAGAAAACTTTATTTCAGAAGAAGTTTTCAATCCTCTGAATAATCCTCAAGTTAAAGGAAAAGGTATAATGGCTGAACAATATCCAGAAGGATTTGTGGAAGAAACAGGAATATTTTCTGTTGAAAGGTTAATTTACCAAAAGTGGTATGCCAAAGTCTCCATTGTTATAGGAGATGATTTTATCCTTAATAACATTGCTCTTATAGACTCTGGTGCTGATATGAATTGCATTAAGGAAGGATTAGTTCCTTTTAAATATTTTGTTAAAACAAACCAAAGTCTTACAGCAGCTAATGGTATTAAGCTTGAAATCAAATATATGATCCCTTTGGCTTATGTTTGTAATCAAGAAATATGTATTCCTACCACTTTTATCTTGGTTAAAACCTTGAATCAACCTATTATATTAGGTACTCCATTTCTGTCTCTAATCAAACCTTTCACAGTTACTAAAGAAGGTTTGATAACTAAATTATTAGACGAGGAAGTCATATTCAGATTCCTACATCGACCTATGGAGACAGAAGTTCATTCTTTAAAAAGAAATATTGTTTTTAAAGAAAAACAAATTTGTCTGATTAAAGAAACTTTGGTTCATCAAAGAATCAAAGAAAATCTTTTAAAAACAAGTTTAAAAATAAAGATTGAAAAATTCCAGAAGATGTTAGAAGACAACGTGTGTTCTGAACATCCAAATGCCTTTTGGCATAGGAAAAAACATATTGTCTCTTTACCATATGAAAAGGATTTTGATGAAAAGAATATTTCAACTAAAGCACGTCCAATTCAAATCAGTAAAGAATTAATGGAATTTTGCAAGAAGGAAATTGAGGAATTATTAAATAAAAACCTCATTAGAAAGAGTAAATCTCCTTGGAGCTGTTCTGCTTTTTATGTTAACAAAAATTCAGAAATAGAAAGAGGAGCTCCTAGATTGGTTATAAATTATAAACCTCTCAATAAGGTTTTAAAATGGATTAGGTATCCCATACCTAATAAAAAAGATTTACTTAACCGACTTTGCCAAGCAACAATTTTTTCAAAATTTGACATGAAGTCAGGTTATTGGCAAATTCAGGTGGCCGAGGAAGATAGGTACAAAACCGCTTTTAATGTTCCTTTTGGACATTTTGAGTGGAATGTTATGCCTTTTGGACTCAAAAATGCCCCTTCAGAATATCAAAATATTATGAATGATATTTTTAATAATTATTCTGAATTCTGTATAGTCTATATAGATGATGTTTTAATATATTCTTCATCTATAGAAAAACACTGGAAGCATTTGGATATATTTTATAAAATTATCCAAAAAAATGGTTTAGTGGTTTCTGCTAAAAAGATAAAACTTTTCCAAACAGATATCAGATTTCTTGGACTTCAAATAAATCAGGGAACCATTATCCCTATTAACAGGGCAATTATCTTTGGAGAAAAGTTTCCAGATATAATCAAAGATAAAACCCAACTTCAGAGATTCCTTGGAAGTTTAAATTATATCTCTGAATACTATAAAAATCTTTATAAAGATTCTGCAGTCTTATATGACAGACTGAAAAAGATTCCTCCTCCATGGTCAAATATTCATACTGAAGCAGTAAAAAGAATCAAGGCAAAAGTTAAAGTTTTACCATGTTTATGTTTGCCTATTCCTAATGCTTTTAAAATCGTAGAAACTGATGCTTCAGACCTTAGATATGGTGGAATACTTAAACAAAGAATTAATGATTCTGAACAATTGGTTCGCTTTACTTCAAGAGCTTGGAAACCAGCACAGAAAAACTATTCTACTATAAAGAAAGAAATTTTGGCAATAGTTTTATGTGTAACCAAATTTGAAGGCGATTTGCTCAATCAAGAATTTTTTATAAGAGTAGATTGTAGAGCAGCCAAAGATGTTTTAACCAAAGATGTTAAAAACATTGCTTCAAAACAAATATTTGCCAGATGGCAAGGAATTCTGTCTACCTTTGATTTCAAAATCGAATTTATAAAAGGAAGTTCAAACTCTCTACCTGACTTCCTTACACGGGAATTTTTGCAGACAAGCCATGAGCCCTAACTTCAGGAGTTATAACCCTGAAGGCAGAGGTGGAGGTAGACACCAAAGAAGCTACCATAACTATGGAAATAAAGGTAAGAATAAAGTTCAGAATAATTCTCCTCCAGAAAGGATCATAAACTATTCTGATCCAATTGACAAAGTTAAACTTTGGCCTATCCTTGTCTTAAATGACAATAGTGAGGCAGTTAAACTACCAAGTGATATTGCTACACATTATTTGGATATTCCCAATCTTTGGTTCTACCCAAAGACAGCTAATGCTAATTCAAGGGAATTCTTTGAAAACATTTTAATTGAAACTGGTTCTGTAGATATCAGACATAAAAATGCTGCAGGAAAACCAACCTTTTCTCAAATGTTTATCCTAAAGATTATATCTCCTTATGAATGGGGAATTAATCTTAATAAGGAAAGGAAGTTATTAAATAACAGTCCTGGAGATTCAAAGTCATATAATTACTATGATTATCAAAGAGCATGGGATAAAGTTCTTCTCATCCAGAATACCTTGTATAAACATACTTGGTATTTCCAGTTTAAAAGGAATTTTAATTTCGATATTCCAAATTGGTTCTATGCTTGGATTTCTAAACATGGCCCTGAGATTGAGATTCTCCCTTTGGAAGTCAATAATTGTTTCCATCTTTATAAGGATAAAAACCTTCCTGGAAGATCTGATAGTCCTCTATTCTATTTCTTCCTAGAATTCTCAATACCGTGGATTCTCAAATGGGAATTTGCTTTGCAAAATTCAGCCTCGCATATTTGGACGTTATGTAGAAAATTCCAAGTTTGGTGGTGGGCTAGGTATAATAACCCAGACCTTTCCATTGAGAGAATGGAGAAAATTCTTGACATTGATCTTCCATCTGTTTCTGATAAGAAGGAAGGATCCTCCTCTTCTCCAGACATCTCAGAGATTAAATCTCAAATCAAAATGGATTTAAAATCCAGATTTCCCAATTTAACTCCACAAGAGTTTAAAACAAGAATAAAGAATGAATTATGTAAAAAATTAAATATTGATTCTGATAGTGACAATGAGACTGCTTCTCCATCCGATGCATCAATGCAAGATGAACAAGGAGACCCTTATTACCCTACAAAAGAATTTCCTGGTGATGATGAAGATTACGGATTTGAAACACAATTCAATCACTGAAAGGAATCTTTTTATGTCACTTCTTCTTTTAAAAAGAAGTCTATAGCTTTAATAAAGCAAGGGCCCAGTTCACGTGATTAAAGTTAAAGATTCGTCTTTAAATATGATGGCTGACAACTTTAAATAAAGTTACTTTATCAGATTAATTCTTATCCGTCCACGTATCCTTAAGGATAAGATCGAATCTGCTTATCCTTAAGGATAAGATCGAATCTGCTTTTGAGTCACAGCTATCCTTCCAGACTCTTCTGAAGCCTCTATAAATTCAGAAGTCCTCTCCAGTTGAAGACAGACTCAATTTCTCTATGATCCTCACTTTAGCTCTATCCTTCTCCCTTGTAATATATCTGAGTGTTTATATTTTCAGTTTTAAGTTTCAGTTTGCTTGTAAGATAAGTGTGAGGTTTGAGTGTGCTTAAGTGTGAAGAAAGCAAAAAGCTCCTATAGCTAAGGCCAGTGTTCACTGTACGGCTTTGCTTTCTATGTAAGTTTTATGTTTGTATTTATTTCTTATGAGTTTAAGAATTGATTTACATCATATTGTCTTTTTGAAGATTTATGTTAGAGATAAATATATTGATGTTATAAATAGATTAGACTCTATAAATGCAATCAATCATAATGATCTGCAGCCATTAAGAAACAGAATTTTAGAATTAAATGCAGAGATTGATTTTTATAATGAAAGACTCAGAAGACTTGCTTTCTAGATGTGTGATCGTCTGAGCTTAAAATTATTATTAAAAACATTAGAAGATTTAAAAGAATCTTATGATACAGCTTTAAATAGCCCTTTTGCTATTACAAATCATCACCCTAATACTTTATTCCGCATGCGTAAAGCTCTTAAAAGAGTTAATTTTGAGATTAGTTTAACTAAACGTAAACTGTTCATACTAGCTTGTTGAGAGTGTCTTCAGTCCCCCTTAAGTTTTGACAATAAAAAATGCAATACAAATAAGATGAAGCCCTTAGATTTGAATCCTACACAAATGAACCCTAGAAATCCTATAACATTAAATCCAAGAGCTCATGATCCACACCCTAAGTAAATCTAACTAATAATGAAAAACATAGCAATATCATCAAAAGAGAAGAGATAGAAGATATACCTAGCCATTAAAACTTCAATCCAAGCTTCAAGTTTATACAAATGAAGAAGAAATAGGAGGGAACCCAAGTGGGTTCCCAAAAAATGAGAGAAGAAGAAGAAGAATGTTGGGAAAAAATACAAGATAATCCCTCTAAAAAAATCCTATCTCTTTCTATTTATACAAAAAACACAAAAATGGAAAACTTGTAAATAATAAAGGGGAAAAACTGCAGCCGCGGATCGATCCCTTCATAACTGGCGGATCGATCCGCCTTTCATCTGGGCTGCTGGAATCTGCTCGGGAAGTCGCGGATCAATCCCTTCATAACTGGCGGATCGATCCATTTACGGATCCTTATCGCAGAATGTCCCTCCAAAATCGCGGATCGATCCGCTCAAAGGGCCGGATCGATCCGCTCTTTTTGATTCTGATGGTGACATCTTTTAAAACACGCGGATCGATCCGCTCAGAAGGCCGGATCGATCCGCCTTTGCTGGGATGGATTTCCTCATTTTCTTACAAGATAAGAACCAACAGGGTTAGTTCCCACTTTGAGTAAGTTGCCAAAACCTACAAGAAAGAGATTTTATTAACAAAAAGTGTACAACAACAAGAACAACAAAAGTACAATTTATCCATTAAATCTCCCAATATAAGTGATAATTTGTGTCCAATAAGGGTAAAATCATGAAGTTAAGAATGCAATATTGGACACGAATCAATACCTCCTAGGCCGTACTGCTTTAATCCACTTAACTAGAGTCTCCACCTGATTTTGTGATATCAGGAACCGTGAACTGACTTGCTCAAAATGAAAGGGTACTCACCTTTCATTGCCAGAAAATGGGCTTGGAGATATTGGTACGAAAGGGGAAGGAGTCATATGCTTGGGCTAAAGCACCCCCTTTTCACCCTACCTTACGGTAGGTCTTGCCAATATCTTTGTTCTTAATTTATTATTGGTGTTCTTTTCTCAATCATACTAGATAATATATACATGGCAAAAAGAGCATTTAGGTAAAATCAATCAAGAGATTAAGTTCAAATAGAAAGTAGATGTGCATGTGATACTAGAGAAGATAGAAATACTCACAGTGGGCCGATCCCGCTTGGGATCAAGATGCAAAGAAAGGAAACGTGCATGAAATGCAAAAGGGAACAAGAGAACTTACATTTGGGTGACTCATCCAGAGTCACAATGACAATCAAAGGTAAACGTGCTATGCAACATGCAACAATCCTAGATAATTTGTCTTTAACAAGTAAGCATATAGCGGAGACTATCCTAAAGGATTTGTGTCATTGATGCAAAATGTTGTAAACCTAGCAAAATCCCTAAAGAGAATGATAGAAGAGTGTACATGTCACATAGACACTACGTCACATGTGGAAGAGGCAAGATCGATCCAAGGAGTTGAATCTAAGTCTTTCTAATCTGCATCAAAATACCACAAAACAACCAAGCATTGCAAAAGAATAAAGGAAAATCCAAGAACACAAGTGAAATGCATGAGAAAGAAGAAAAATAGTCATCAATCAAAATTCCATAATTGGAGACCTTAATAAAATCACTCCAAAAGTAGGCCTAACAATGAATTAATTCAATTCCTTTTCCAGATCATAAGTTCAATGAGTTAGGAAGCTTTTCCAAAAAGTGGGACCTCATTTGCATAAATGGTTTGTGAGTTCTATTTATTTTAAAAGTCTCTGTCCAGACTCGTCGACTGATCTTGCAAATACCATAACTAAATTCAAAAAACACATATGAAGGTCAATTTTATGTCAAACAAAAGATATTTCATTGAAGTTTTTAGGAAAAATACTTCCGTAAGCTCAGATTGATCTTAAGTTTTCTGAAAATGGATTTAAAATGGGCTGCACTGTTCTGGAAGTTCAATATAAATGATTTCTGCCCAGACTCGTCGACTGATCTTGCAAAAATCATAACTTAATTCACAAAACACCTATGAAGGTCTATTTTATGTCAAAAGAAATTTATTTCATTGAAGTTTATAGAAAAATACTTCCATAAGCCCAGATTGATCGTAAGGTCTCTGAAAACTGAATTGAATCAGACTCTGTTATTCTAAAATTTTGATATCATATGAGAAATGAAAAATATGCAAAGTGGTCATGTAAAATCATTCAAACATGCTCTTTCAAGCGATTTCTAAACCGTACTTTAGATTTATTATCGAGAAAACAAAGTATGATCATCTTGTACGCATAATTCATTTATAATAGAGATTTGGAAGATTCTAGGATAGTCTTACTTTCTTCATTCTTTCGAAAGATAAACTTATCTTGATCATCTTGACTTTTGTGCCAGTGTAATCTTATCCAGCTAAGAATTACTTCCAAAAAGAATATCGGTCACATCATCTAGCCATCTTCCAAACTTCAACTATAAATAAGCCATGTCCAAGTATATCAACCGTCTTTCTGTTAATCTTTTGGAAATAAGCAAGGTTCATCAAAGCAAACCAGATGAAGATGATTTCATCTTTATTCATCCATGAATTTTGAAGTCAAGCCTCAAGGGTGATAATGAGTGCAAAGCGGGGGTATTTGTAAAATACAACCGCGCTAAAAGAAAGAATTGCATTAGTTTTGATCACAACTTCCCGTTTTATCTGCAATTTGCATTACAATGCTAGTTTTAGACAATATGATTAATCTATGATAAGTTGTATTGTTTTAGCTACTATTTGTGCAGGTTAATGCTGCTGTATACAAGACTGAAAGATTTGATAAAAAGGAGATGCTTTGTTTCAAAGAAGGAAGATTGAAGAAGAATTGCAGAGTTCGAGCGATCGACATAGTTCGAGCGATCGAGGTTTCGATCGATCGAAGGAAGTTAAAGCGATCGAAATGTCAAGACGTTCAATCGATCGAGAAAGTTTCGATCGATCGAAAGTGCCTTTTATCAGATTATACGCGCATGCAGCAGTTGCGGGTTTTAAACCCTAGCTCTTAGGTTTACTATTTATATTCATATTGGATACGTCCAGAAAAAAACGCCCAACTTTGGTTTATCAGTTTTAGATAGAGAAGAGAGTTTTTCCTTGGTTTTTGTAGGTTTCATTGAGGATTTATCATTGTGAACCGGATTTCTTTAGTTAATACAAGTTTATCTTCATTCCAGGTTTTTGATTTATTGTTTATCTGTTTTCTGCACTTAGTTAATCGTAGTTTACTTGTTAATCTCGTAGTGTTTTATGTTAGTTAGATTACAATCACTAGTTTTATAGTTTAATGCAAAACTTTCAAACAAACATAGTTTTAATGAACCTTTACGTTAAATATCAATCTGTGGTACTCCAGACAATGTCTGAGTAGTCCTAGGGTTGGGAAATCGCGATGAAATCGTGATTTTAGGCCTCTGCCATGCAGTATTTTTTTTCCTGTGTTCGATCGATCGAAATAATGTCGATCGATCGAGACAGTGACTTAGTCGAGCGATCGAGTAAATATCGATCGATCGAGAGATGAAGATATTCGATCGATCGAAAGCGCGTCGATCGATCGAGGATTCTGATTCTTGAGAACACCCAAAACAGTATTCTAAGACTTTCTGTTTTAAGGATTTGTTATCAAATTGTCCCCAAATGCTCAGTTTGTCAAAACAGTCTTTAAACTTAAGGCCTTAAAGCATTTTCTTTCAATATATTTTGCAAACCACCCTCAATGCTAACACCATTGTAGGTGCGAGTCTTAACTATTGGATTAAACCGTTTTCATGTATTTCAAACTTAATTGAGATGATGTAGTCCCGGTCATGAAAGGGCTGTTGATTCTATATCTTTAGAGAAGTACAGAATACTGTAGTAGGTGTACTCCTTTGAGCTTAATTGCAATTGCATGGTAGAAGGTTAGGTCACGGTGGATTCGCGTGATCCCAACACTTTCTTTTATTAAGGAGAACCGTTTTTTTTTAGAATCTTGCTTAATTAGTTAATCGTTAGTTAAGTTAATTTAGTTGTTTTAATTCTAGTAGTTGTTAGCTGTGGAACTTTGTGTTCTACACTTCGTTTTAAATATTGATTTTTGTTTTCTCTTTAGAGTCTAATCTAGGTAGTTTAATTCAACACCTTCCCTGTGGGATCGACCTGGACTTAATCCAGTTACTACTTGCACGTCTGCCTACACTTGGGTATTGCACACAAGCGCACACAGAAAATATTCGTGTCAATGAGTTCTAAACCCATGGACAAAAGTCTAATTTGCTTTAATAAACAATTCTTAGTTCATTTATTTTATCTTGTGGCGAAAACACTTTTAGTGAAATGAAAAGTCCTTTGGAAAGATTAAAATCAAGAAAGAAGACGTTCAAGATGACTTCTAAGCAAATATGCCTTTCTTGGTAAAGAACACCAAACTAGTTGGTTAAAGGACTTACAATTATCATCTTGGTATGCCCAAAAGAGGAAATAGAAGTACATATACATATAGAGTCATAGAAGGAAATATACTTCTTAATCATGGACTCAAAGCAAAAGGCAAAGAATTATGCTTGTTCAAGTGTGTGCACGCGTCTTTACTAAGAGAGGAAATAAAACTCAAGAACACCAATCATCTTCAAAGTGAAGGAAAATATGAAAATAGCACCTCTAATCCATCTTTTATCAATAAAATCAACTAGAACTTGGATCTTTGTGAAAGGTGTGTGAGAAATCAAAGAAAAGGTGTAAAGAAAACAAAAAGAAGAAAGAAAAGATCCAAGTTCTAGAAATACATGTATGCAAAACTAGTAGATTAAAGAGATAGTTTGGAGTTTACCTTTTTGAAGATCTCTCAAAACTGCAAAGATGTTGGAAGAAAGTTCTTCCTCATTCAAGTGTTCTTCAAGCTCCAAGTCAAGAATGCAAAGATGACAATTCATGATTTGATTTCCTAGTTCCAAACTCCTAAACTATTCTTTGTTTCTTAACTTTTTAGGAAACAAGAACTCTTTTATTTGAAATGTATGAAAGATCTATGAAAAGACAAGAGTTTCAAACTCCTAAACTATTATTTGTTTTTAACTTTTTAGGAAACAAGAACTCTTTTTTTTTTGGGTACGGGTATTACAGTATCTCTCTCCCTACAGTAAGAAAAGGGTCTGGAAGTAACTTGTGATATTCTACATATTATTCTTAATGTTGTTTGCTGTGGATAGATAATTTCGGTTGATGGGTTGGAAGGAGTATCAATTTATTTCTTGGTAATTGAGTTGGGATATTCTTGGTTACAAATTGAGCATGATAAGGCAATGAAACACTTCATCTTAAAGAGATCTTCTAGATATCTTTAGGTTATCGCTTGTTGCTTGGGATTACAGTCAGGGATCAATGAGTGATTTTGTTTACATACAATTGATACCCTTAAATGGGCGCTGCATACTTGGGTAAATAGGAGAAAATTTGAAATTGAGGAGTGTTGGATCAGATTTAAGTTTTATCACGACAAAATCAGTTGCTTATTGATTGTAAGTGTTACAAGGAGGGGATAAATGTGTATATTGATTTCTATATATTGGGACTTAGACAAGTAAGTTCTACAGTATGAAAAGTTTGAGAATTGTGAAGCTTCGCCTTATGTTGAACATCTGGTGGATGAGTTGTGTTTCCAGAGTATGTGACTTAAAAAGACAGAGATTTCGTGGATATTATTAGAAATCAATCAATCGGGACTTTTGAACGCGAAATGAATTTGAAGTTACGGGATTGAATGGGTATTATTGAAAATTTGTTAAGAATTTCTCTTCTGTGCAAGAACACGTATGAAACTTATATCGATTACAGTGAAGTTCTCAATAATCAAATGAACATCTATCTATGATGATATTGATATTATTGCTGCAAAGGTCTATGTTGGGATTGGTTATATGTTGACGTAACAGTAATTTATACCGCATATGATTGAAAATTTCATAAAATGAATTATCTGGTACAAGATTTAGAATCCATGGTATTCCTTTTATATTGAGCATTTGGCGGTAATATTTTTACAAGTTGGAAGTTTATATTAATTGTCGTGACTTGGATATTTAGATATACAACGACAATTGAGTCTATGGTATGGAGAATAGTTGGAACTCATGATAGCTACAATTTGAAATTTTATATTAATCAAGTGAAGACAAAAGGGGTTGTTGGTGCTTGAATCAGAGATCAATGAGGGTTTGGTATACGCGTTGACTATTCAAAAAGGATTTGAGTCAAGATTCAGAATTTATTAGAAATTAAATTTGTTCTGAAAATTGGGCAAAGGAGTGATGATAATAAATTGAGGTCAACTAGCAGTACTATAATAGATGAGCGGAAATTGACTTAAAGATCGGTTTGGGTTTTGTTTTAGAAATTTGTGATAAAGCATTGGAAGAAAAGTGATTGAGCCCTACTCGATAGTAAAATATATCAGAATCTCAAAGTCAAGCATGTACTTCAAGTGAAGATAGCTTAAGGGAATGAGTTCAGAAGAAATATTGAGTTATATAATGAGATTTGAGTATATAATACGTTAGTAATTAGATATCGACACTACTAATTGTATTTCACTGATATGATGACTTAGTAATTAGTTATTGGGACACAAGTCTTTTGAAGATTGATTTGGCATTTAGGTACTATTAGGTAAAAGTTTCGACTAAGATATTGAGAAAGCTGTCTTCAGACGGGGAAATGTAAAGCATTCTTTATGATGCATAGTATAAGGGCAGAAATAATAAAGGTTCATGGGGTTATTGTGATTGACATTACTGACAATCTGAGTTAAATGTTTATCGTATTAAATTTCATGACGTGATTGCCAACGTCAACGAGGATTAGCCGTTGTCATATAAATGATTATGGACAAGGTGACCCAATTAGATTGTGGTATTGATTGAAACTGCAGATTTGCTGGGATTAAACAACCCATATGTGAAAAGAATTTGGAAATTATGTGGATACTAGCACTTGTCTTCTTAGAAGGAAGAATTCGATTATAAAGAAGTTTTGGAATCTTGTGAGAAGCAATGGAAATGAGACTGAACTTTTGCGAGATGTTCTAACATCCGTTGACATCTAGTGGGGAAATATAATAAAGGCAAGTGAGTTTTTGAATGATTGGGGGAAATGACTACTGTGGGGGAGAGAAATACTCTACAAGTTTTATCTTCAGAAAAAAAATGGTATAGTTTGACAAACCAAGTGAGATTGAAATTCCAGTACGCCAATTGGAAATATTGAAATGAATGAGGACCAGTCAGTTGCGATTCTGGTCACACCAGTGGGTATAGTGTATTTTATAATCGTGTTGCTTCATATGAACCAGTAAAAGTTTGAGAAGAAATTTTTTTCCTACTTGATTCGAGAAGTGAGAAAAGTTTGGGGACAAACTTCCTAAAAAGGAGGGAGAGATGTAATACCCGTACCCAAAAAATGAAAGTAATATTTATTTTGACATGCATTAATTAGTATAAATAATTGCATGTGATGATTTGGGTAAATTCCAGTTACCCCGATGTGATAAGTGCTTGATAAAGGGCACAGTTGGACAAATGTGAAATGGGACCCACGGGAGGTCCAGATTGGATAAATTGCATTTATGTGATTAAATGGTAGACATGTAAATGTAAATGTGTGTATTATAATACACGTTGATGCCATATGATTATTTAATTGATGAAATGTTAAGTGCTTTTATATTCCATTATTGTTCATGTTTATTTATGGGACCGGTTTAGGTACAATTGTGATAGCGTAATTGGACACGTGGTATAATTGGTAGGCTAATTAGTGCCTTCATATAATATTTGGGATCATACATACGTCACATAAATGTCATTTAATCACACCAATTCCTTATTGATTATCAAATTTCCGTGTACTCAATTGACACCCACCGTTGACCCAGGTCAACCTCATTCACAATTCTTAATCAACATTAATAATTCTCATAGAACAAATATGCATTTTGAAATAAATGGATTTTCCGGGACGGGTATGACAACTCTCCCCTCCAAAAAGGAAGTTTGTCCCCCAAACTTATGCCATCTCTTCAAGTCATACAGACTTCACATAAATACTTCCAACGTGTGTCTCATCACACACCACACATCTCTACTGAGATATCACAATTTTACGAGGAAAATAAATCCTCAAGCTCTGAAGGAAAATAAATCCTCAGAGCCCCTGTCTCAATCTAATTGAAGATTCAAACTGAATCCTAGTAGTACCTCGAAGCACCTCGATAAGTAAGAACATCAGTACCTGAGTAGATCATACTCAATAGTCAAACCTGACATTAAATCACATCATGACGTCACAACGTCAACCTACATATCCTTTCATCTCACTTATCACATATACTTTTAGAACCCAAAGGTTTTATCTCAATCACCAAAACAAAGGGAATAACTCATCTCCCATTCACCTATCTTTCTTTTTGACTAAAAATTGTTGATAACACGTCTCAACTGGTTAACAACCATACACGATTCTTCATCTCGAAGTGAACCAAAATTGAGTACTATCATACATACATACCCCGTCGATAAGCCAATGCTTCAACTAACTATTTCATATACTATAGATTCAATCTCTTATCCTGCTGATCTCAAAATACTTGTAGAATGATAACACGTTTCACACATCTCTCATTCCTTATCAAATTCCAATCCTTCATTCCTAAGAAATCCGTATAACGACAACATCAGTCTGAATGACTATCACATAGTCGGTAGTGCATTGCACTAGTTCTCTTTCTCTAATAATTCTTATCTTTCTGTTTCGGTTTAACCAACCTTGTACTATACTTGTATCATTCCTGCCTCATGAGGTATCAATCAGTTCTCCATTGAAAATTTCACACCATTTGACTCGTTCGAGACTACCTAATGTCCCGAATCACCCTCAGTTTGGTCAAACACACTTGTCACTTATCTCTGAGATTCAGTATTCGAACTATTGTTGATTGACATACAAGATTCTATATTACAATTTCGATTTAAAACTTTCAACAAAGTTATATACATTTCTCATTTATGTTTTAAAACAAGTTATTTTGAAATCTCACACAACACTTCATCTCTTTCTCAACACAATTACCCCAATATTCATCGTAATGAATAACATTGTTAAATCAAAATTGGCATAGTCAAACATACACGAGCCTCAGAATTCATCAAAACGTATTCCCATGCTCAGAACATACCTTGTTCTTGTCACTAACCTTTGACCATTCACAATCCATTCCATTCACATAGTGTATAGATCTCAACTGCAATGTAATTCATTCTTATTTCCTACCCTACTTGTTTACTATCCTTTAGTATATTAGTCCAGGTAGATCCACTACCATTTACATAGTTATACGACTCCATAAGTCTCTGGTGTTTCACTTTCACCTTTACACAGGCCCATACCAACCACACTCATATTTCTCAACTCTTACTGAGTTCCTAACAACCCTTTTCACTAAGCGTATACTCTTCGTATAACATCTCAAGGCATCATACCTTATTCAACAATTTAATATTTCATAACTCGAGTCAACCTGACTTAACTCCAATTCAGACTCTCTAATCCTCTATTTTTGCTATTCGAATCTTAAATCCACTATTTTCGAGAAACCTATTGCTCAAGTATTCATACTATTCTCGTAAACCATCTAAAGATAATCCGAAGATACTCTTCCCTTAAAGTACTATAGTCTCAATGTATTCAATTATAACCTCCTTGTCAACTTAATTCCTATTCACATACCTTTCACGACAATACTCAATGTCACCCTATTCTCACTCCAGTTACTAATATCAACTGATTCATAACTATTATCTTTCAAGTGCTTCACACTTTATGGATCTCATCAAGTTCCTAATCGTTCAAAACTTCAAATCATTCATAACCTCAGGTTATTCCAATACTTAGACCAGAATAAAGTTCCCTTTGTAACACTACTCAACTCAACTCCTTTAATGGCACTATCTCCAACTCACTAAGTCCAGGTGTACAACATTTCACCCACTCCTTACTTTCGAATTTCTAAGTTCACAATCTACTCACATAGAACTTATTCATTCGACAAACACTGTTGCGTCCTAAGCGTTAAGCATACTATATCATTCCACGATACCCGACTTCCAAAGCTTACTTGATACCTTATCACATGTATCTATTACCACTTTTCTTACTCAAACAAAAGTTATATTTTAAAACATTTTAAACAATTTAAAATTTTCTTGGGATGAAATACGACATTCCAAAACCCTCCAACCTCGTTCGAATCCAGGACAACTGAGATAGCATTTAATTGTATCCCCCATTGTCCTCTAACTGCTTTACATTCCTACCATCATATCCGATAATGTACTCAACGTACTACCAAAGCTTAATACCACTCTTACCGTTTCTATTTATTTATCATCAAAGCTTCATCTTCCCAATTTATATTTTCACCTCTCTAAATTGACTTACCCAAAGTCTCTTTACTCTTCTATCTATTTCCATAACCGCTTTTGTTCAATATCGTAATACTTATCGTACTCCAACTTCTCGTTGACAACAACTCGCTTCAAACATTCAACGATGTTTAAAACATTAAAAGATTTTCATATTATTTTGAAATACGTTTAAATTCAGGTTTAAGATTATCCGTACTACTACTCTCTATAATAACAACCTTCTCTACAGGATTCCCTATCAAGATCCTCTTATCTCTATGATATCCAAATATCAACTTGATTCCTCTGAGTCTCTTATCACATTCAATCAATCACACTTATCTTTTACTTCCAGTCTCATATTCTTACTTCCTTTATTCTATTTCCTTTGATAAACCACCTCAAAACATCAAGGAAATCTTATTACTATTTATTTCCATCCATTTATCTTCCATCAAGAAATTCTATAATTTATTTTTCTTCGACCTATGTCATCCTTCAATCATTATCATTACCTTAACGAGTGTATGACCAACCCGTCTAAACACTACTCCAGGGTAACTATGCTTGTACCAACTGTAGCTTCAAGTTATTCAAGCATCCTCTATCATTTCCACTCTTGACCGCTCGTCTTAGGTCAATCTTCTAATCCCAACATTTTCACTCACACAATCGATCAAGTAGAATTCGCTACTAATCCTCATACCACGTCTAAATCCACTATGATACCACGACCACTCGAAGCCAGGTTTAGTTAAGAGATTCCTTAGCAACCATGATACTCACAATCTGTTGAGATATTCCTCAACCCCTAATATATACTGTAAGATAGGTTGAGAGATTCCTCAACCATCCAATCATCCCAATACCATACAATAAGTTGAAAGATTCTTCAACTATCTGACATATACCACAAGAGAAAAATCATAAGATAACCCATACAATCATACCATTAGTTAACACCATAAGATACGGCGAGAGATTCCTCACCTATCCCATACACGAGCAATACATATGCTGCTAAACTATCTTTCTATCATAACACTTAACTGTACATCTCTATTTTCTCACGTTTCGACGTTCAACTCATGCCCGAAACAAAATGCTTACCCAATTTAATCCCAATACTCGACTACGATTTAACACTTTGTCGCCCTCCATGTAAACCCCAATGAAATCTCCTTTACCGTTCATTACTCAAACTTTGTTCTCAGTTAAAACCCTCAAAGAGCACTCATTACTATCGCTTCAAACATTTACTAATTTGATCAAAAATCACTTTGTTTTTGTTTAGAAATTCAACAGTTCATTACTACCAAGATGTCATCTATCCCCCGTGTCACCACATAAGGTTTATGACAACGCATGGTAAACCTCATCTCATCACATAACTCTACATCCATATGATTTCAACGATTCATTAATATAATACATATGACAATGTATATCACGGCATGCTATACAATATGCATGCGAATCATTATGCTATGCCATTCATTTGAAGTATCATGTTGTGATATGTACTCACATGCCATGTCAATTATATATATACATCTCTAAGTGTGATCTCATACCGTATCATCTCATAATGTCATCTCTTGTCCCCCAAAGTTCTATACTTAAACGTACAACGTATTATTATAACTTCTTATACAACCTATTGCTCTGATACCAATAAATGTCACGACCCATCCCGCTACGGGCGACAATAGGACATGTGGCACGTCACCGAGGCTCATCCAATTCACTAAAAGCAAATGCATCAGAAAAGAAACATAAAGAAACTCTTTAAACCAAAGTTTATTTAAAAAAACATTGAACTACAAGTTCGTAAAATCTGTATAAGTTTAAAAAGGTAATTATATTTCAAAACAAGAATACATTAGTTAATAGGGACCCCAAAAGTACCCTAAGAACTAATTAGAACCTTTAAAATTTTTTCGAAAAGGGTAGCTAAAAGTAACCCATCAGTGGGTAGTTCGACTGATCGAATTGTCCCATTCGACCAGTCGAATAGGACCTACGCAGAATCCTTCTTTGCTTGATGGATTTTGCCTAAGTCTCACTCAACTAATTTGAATCAACACTTCTACAACTTATATGAAACATTGTAAAACATTCCCATGATATGAATGTCACGTCCCGGAGAAGCAAAATAGAGAAAACAAGTTCTTTTTTGGTCCCGTAGGTTCGCGACTGGTGAATTACCGCATTGTCATCTACTCAAACCAATAAACACAACGATAGGGAGGATGCTATTCATAGAACATCTTATTAACATAATCAGAGGCTACAACAGAAATATAAGAGGTTTGGAAGAAACATATGCCCAAGTACCAATTATAAAAGTCTACTATATCTATTATAACAGCTGGCTTATAGTCTGAAGCCTACAACAAATATTAACAGAAGACAACAGATATACAAACTAACTACTATAAAGCAACATGTCTTCGTCTTCAAGCTTTAAGCTTCATGTCTGATGGAACATCAGTCTTACATCCTCAAGACCTATAAAGCTCTAGACATTGGAATGTCCAATGCATAAACGCCATCAACTTTGAATACAAAGCCGAGTGAGTACATCAACCACACTCCTCACCGTTATAGTTTAGCATCTTAAAATGCGGCTAATCTCTTATCAGTGACGTCACTCACGGACATAGCAGAGGTCTTATTAAACTATATATTTAATAAATGATAACAAAAAACATGTTAATTAACGACAAAGATAAAGATCATGGTATAACATCTCATCATGCTTCTCAATGTCTAGTATTATCACATCCATGCATGCAACTCATGCATCCCTCCCATGCATCTATCCTTACATTGGGATGCTAAATCCACGACTGAACAATCATCTCACTAACCATTCTCATATTCATAGTCATATCCATTTCCGTATCCATTCGTCGATGCCATAATACCATTCTGTGTTCATACGTTGATACCATAGTACCATTTTGTATCCATACGTCGATACCATAATACCATCTATTCATCGATACAACATAATGTAGCCAGCAGGCCATACCGGTCGCTTAACTGGTGGTGTCCTACGCCACATAATCCAATATATATCCAAGCGTTGATATAATAATACAAATATGTATCTATACATTGATACAATAATACCAATCTGATATCCATACATCGATACCAAATAATATAGCCAGCAGGTCACACCGGTCACTTACCTAGTGGTATCCTACGCCATACGATCCAATCTATATCCAGACGTCAATACAATAATACAAATCTGTATCCATATATCGATACAGTAATATAAATCTACTATCCATACATCGATACCGCATAATATAGCTAGTAGGTCACACCGGTCGCTTACCCGATGGTGTCCTACGCCACATGATCCTCCTTCTTTATCACTCCCTCTTGGATCGCATCTTCGATTCGAGTCCCCACATCAAAAACTTCAGAAAAAGTGTTGATTGACTAAAACCTTATTTTTTCTTGGTAGACAGGTTGGAGATTCTTCATCAGCATCCAGATTTGTTCTTTTTCGGTAGGCCTCTGGACCATTTTAGCTGCCTTTCCTCTCCAACGGCTCAAGTACTCAGCAAAAAACTCCTTATTTCCCTGCCTGGTGGTATCCAAATATCGGACCGTGACATCCAAGTCCTGATTGTACTCATATTGCACCACGAATGCTTTGATCACTTCTTCCCAAACCTGGGTCTTGCTTGGTTCGAGAGTGAGGTACCAGGATAAGGCAGCTCCGGTTAAAGTTTGTTGGAACAAGACGGCCATCATGGTGGTGCTCAGTCCGCTTGGTTGGAAAGCTCAGATACACATCCTTACATGACTGCGAGGATTTCCCGTTTCGTTGAACTTATCAAAAACTGGCATCTTAAAGCTGGCCGGCAGCGTTTTGAGGACCCCATCGTACAGACCTTCCAACTCCATCAGATAAGTATCGACCCCTTGAGCCTTACGCATCACCCTTTCCAGCTTCTCGATCTTCTCGGCCAGTAGCCTCTCTCTTTCAACTTTCTATCTTTCTCTATTGGCCCGCAGCGCGTCAGTCCATTGTGCCTCTTGATCATCAAACCAATCCCTTTCCCCCCCTCCCAGAGGTGGGTCCATAACCAGCGGAATTACAGGTGGTGGTTGGCGATTTAGTGCTTCTATCATTCCCATTATACGGTTCATATTTTTGGCCTGCCGGCTCATTTGTTCTGCTTGTTGTTCTACCAGTGTTCTCAACTCTGCTACCTCCCGATTGTTCCTTTCTTCTGCCATTTTAGTGTCTTCTCTTCTCACTAGCCTTGCTGTGGGTCCCCTAAACTAGGCAGGATCTGAACTTGATACTATTTTTGCCCCTACAAAAAGGTTTAACCTTTTCTTTTTAGAAAAACTTTTTATTTGTTTCCTTTTGTCACATATATATATATTTCTGTTTTGAAAAAATTCTTGGTAAAGCAAAACCCTTTTTTACGGACGGTTTGTATGACACGCGGATGTAATGCATGTGTGCGTGTGTGCCTACTCTATATGCCAAAGAAAAAGAAAATCCTAATCCTAACACATAAACACATAAGCACATAAGATCCTCACCTATATCAAGTGCGCCAACTTCTCCTTTCACTGTGATCTTCACTACCCTCTCAAAGGTTGTATATTCAAAATCTTTCGAAATTCATTCGGAAAGCATGAGATTTTTTGAAAAACAATTTCTCAAGAATTTTGCAAACATTTCTTTGAAAATGAGGATGTGAAAACATTTCTTAATAAAAGATGATTGGGTTTTAACTTGATTAAAAGGTAAACCTTGGGCTTTTTCTTGAAAAGAGTGATTTTTCAAAACATTTTGGATAAAAGATGATGAATAACCAAAATCTGTCATCAACAGTGAACTTTGAGTTCTTGGGTAGGAGTATCACATGATTGGATAATTATCGTGCTTTTCATGAATTCAGATGCATACAAGGTCAATGATGCTTAGCTAAACATGATAAAAGAGATGTAATCGTATAATCAAAATCTGGCACGTTCCCAAATGTCACGGGACATGAAGAGGAATTGCTCGAAAGTGATTAAGAGTTTACATGTCTCGTATTAAGTGAGCATCGTCATCACCTCAAGTAATCGTACAAAGTTCCCTAGCATATAACCCTAAACAAGAATTTATTTCCTAAGACTTGAAAGGTTCTATAGAAGCTACCATGCAAAGGCTGGGTTTTGGTCAAATAAGGGACCCTTGACACACATCCGATAGGATGCTTAATATACCAAATCATGGTACGAGATCAAGGGTGATCACACAGTCCCATGATAACTTGACCGACCGGGTTGCCCCGAGCCTCCAAGGTCATAGTTTCGTGCAATCGACTGGCTGGACATGCAAGTGAAATGCAACAGGCACACAAAGATTAATTAATTCGGTTAAACGGATGCTTTCAAGTCTAATCCTCAAGTGACCCCAAAATCAGAATTCTGGTCTGCGAAACCAGAGATTCTGGGTTCGATCCCCAACAGAGTCGCTAGATTGTAAATATCGCATTTTTTCCTACCCACAGCTTTCAAAATCTTTTCCGAATTCAAAATACAAAACACGAGTTGCCACTTAATTTTCAAAGGAAAATTAAGAAACCATTTTAAAGCAAACTGATCTTTTAGGAAAACCAGAGATTTCTAGGTCCGGGGATTATGGAATGAGAGAGGAAGGAGCCCAACGGATTAAAACACCCCCTCTCATCCTATCTTGCGATAGGCCTCTACTCAACATCCTTTTAATTGAATTATTAATTTAAATGTGCCCTCAACTAATACATATGTATAAATATACATTACAAAAGCATGTCTAAAGGGTGTAAGATTGCAAGTGATAAAATATCATTCAAAAGTCATGTAATTCAAATAGCAAGCAATATGATATGCAAATAGGGAACTAGAGAACTTACCCGGGATCCGGCCGCGAATATTAAATGTGCAATGCATGCAAATAAATAAAACCTAGGAAAAGAGTCTCTAATCCATATATACACATAAGGCAAATCTTAATTCTACGGTGTCGCACATGAGGTTGAAAAATCAATAAAATCGAAGAATAACTAAACTAAAGGAGAGTCGAAAGATCATACCTCATCAGTGCTACAAAACAAGGGTTAATCCACATGATATACAATATATAAAGTTGAATGATGATCCTAGGCCTCTAACCTAAATCTATCAAATGTAATTAACCTAAAGCAAACGAATCCTAATTATAAACATCAAGTCACATGGATGAATGTATACATAAACAAGAATAAATTATGAAATGCTCATTGATTTAGGTCACTTAGACTTTGAATTCAAGCTCAACTAATCATTATTGAAACATGGTTTGAACCCTAGTTCATGAAAATATCATCTAAACCATTATTTATAAGATTGATCAAAGTTGTTACAGAATTAAAAATTACTGAGAGCAGATCAGAACTTCAAAGAAATAAAAAGCATGGTTCCCATGGTTTGATCTTGATGAATTTTAGACACAAGATGCCTCTGTGTGTCTAGTTTTTAACCCAAAAAGAAAATCAAAGTTTCAACGGTTAGATCTCCGGGAATTGGACAAACACCAGACATCACTCAGGATTCTGCAACCCTCTGTCCAGAGTTCTTGCACGATTTTCTAAAAATAGTAATAAATTTAGAAATGCTTTGTTCTTTTTAGGGTGGCTTCCTAACACATTAACCTAACTAGAAACAATTATTTTAGGCCAATAAAGTTTGATTAAGGTTCTAATTTGCTTATTTCAAAAGAGTGTTACTATTCTGAAACTCTGGACAGATTGTAGTAGCCTCACAAAACCCTTGATCAAACCACCTTAAATATGAAATCTTCTTAAAACAATAATTACAGTGGTAGAACTTTGAGTTATAGACACTTTTCCGTTGGTTTCATTCGGTTCCAATGGTCCGATGTTCAACTAAAAATCTACGATCAAAAACAGATTGTGAACTCATTGCATCTTCGGCTAGTTTATCTTTTACTTACTAATCTTAACTACTAAGCCATAAGTTTGGCTTGAATTAATCCACTTCTCCTACCATTTGATGGTCATGGGAGGCTAACTACATTCATATCTTATAAGTATCAAAGAAATATGGAGAAACTCTATGAAACTTAAACATAACAAACCTAAACCATGACAGTAGGTTTAGATTTATTAGCCAAATGCACTAATATCAACTTAAATCTTCTTGTAAATCATGAGCTTACAAGAGAATTAAAGGGTTTCAAGTCTAAGGATTCATGTAAGACATTGAGGGTCTTATAAATCTCAAAGACTAATAGAAAAGGAAGAAAAAAAGATTCCAAGACTTTAAGTAAATTATGATTAGACTATAATTAAACCCAACTAGTTTAGAGTCTACCTCCAAAAATAGCCTCAACTTGTGGTGGTGAGGAACTTCCAAAGACTAATCAAGCTCTTCAACCTTTAATTCACACAACTCCTTATTTAAACTCTTCTAAACTCACTCCTAATTGTATTTTAAGAAGAATTTTGAAAGTTAAGACAAAGAGAACACTAATATAACCTCTAGATTCAAAGAAAATCCAACCTCATGCAAGAGGATATTCATCCTCTATTTATAGACAATTTTAGAGGGGTATTTCAGAGCAGAAAACCCTAATTCATGCATCCTTTTGATAGTACAAAAGGTGTTGTATTACAGCTGTCTATTACAAAAATGCGGCACTCAATGGAGATGGAAGCAGCACTCACTGAATGCCGAAACGACACTCAGTGATTGCCATTGCAGCATTCACTGAATGCCGATGCGGCACTCAATGAATGCCGCAGACAACTCCAGGGACTGCCGTTTTTTTTGTAAAAATTCATTTTTTCCGCGGCACTTGCTGAAATTTGCGGCATTCACAGAATGCCGTCCGGCAGTCCAGAGACTGCTGCAGCGGCAGCCCGTGACTGCCGCAAATTGGCTCAAGTGCCGTTCTGCCTCTTTTTTCCTTTTTCCTTTCCTTTTTTGCTTTTTGTTTAGGTTGGAGAGTCTTTTGAAGAGCTTGAATCATCTTTGGAAGTCCTAGATTAGCCGGACATTGTCATCATCGGATTCGGAGGTAACACTCCCCTTAATCCGACGTTTGGTCAAAATTGGGGTGTCTACAGCGGCATATCGGACGTCTTCTATGAAGTGTATATCCTTAATGGTCGTCCACACGGTGAGTATACATTAGGGCATTAGCCGGACGTAATCGTCAACGGTACACTGGATGTCTTCAACAGTGCATACGCATCATTGGACGTCTTCAACAGTAAGAGGCGCATTAGGAACTCTAAACATCCCACATCCATCCGATTCGTCAGCCGTTGATCCCACGGATCCATAGTACACATATCACACTATTCCACATTGAGGCACAGTTCCCGATTCTCATCATATTATCTTATCTCTTCATAATACTATCCCATATAAGCTGACCACATGTTGTGCTCATGCTCTATATAACCAGACTACCACATGCTCTGTATTCAATATATCTACTCGTTATCCAGTTATTAACATGCTGGCATGTTCTATCTACTATACAATTTAACAGTATCAACATATGGAATTATGGTACAACATTTAACTAACTAAACAGTTCATATTACAATCAACAAGAATTAACCATGTTCTGTGAGGTTCGATCGATTGAACTCTTTTTGATCGATTGAGGAAAAGTAGTTTCGATCGATCGAAGTCCCCTCGATCGATTGAGAAAACAGCAAGTTTGGTCGATTGAGAATCATCCTCCACCCAAAAAACTGGGTAGGGACGAACTGGTGTCTCGAGGTCACAATATATACATTCTAAACATACAGAAATCATCCTAGAATCCTCTCCTCGAGTGAGTTAATGAACTCACCTCTCTCCGGCGGTCCGGTGATGGCGTTCCCATGCTTAACGGCAGCAGCAGCTTTGGTGAAGGCGAGCTTCCTCTCTCTCCTCTCTGTCTTCTCTGTCTCTCGTTATTTCTTTCTTCGTTCTTCTTCTTTCATTCCTCTTCTTGCTCTCCTCTCTCTGCTCCACCTGAAAGGGTGTGTATATATATATATACCACATATACACATACATAGTTATATATAGAGAGAGAACACACACACACACATATACACACACCAACTCTCTATCTCTCTAACCTACATGAACTGCCCAAACACCTCCACATACATATGAGACACACATATATAGGCAAGAGAGAGGGACAGGTGGTAAACACGTAAGATAAGAATAATAACACTTTCGATCGATTGATTGAAAGGAGTTTAATCACTTAAGAAAGGGTACACGCCACAGAATCAAATTGGCAGAGTTTTGATCTATTGAAATGAGTTCAATCGATTGAGAAAGCACAAGTTTGATCACTAAAGAAGACTTCGATCGATTGAGAAAGAAAAAAAGGTCAATTGATTGGGAAGAGTTCGATCGATCGAGAAGGGCTTTACACCAAGGGTTCACACAAGCATACAAGGTCTTATTTTAATAACCATGTATCTGGAAATACAGGATATTACATTATCCACCACTTATCAAAAGATTTCATCCTCGAAATCTGAAGCAGTAGCCCTAAAAACAAAAAGAATTCTATCTTAGAAGACATACTCTAAAATGCTCAAGTTCTCGTTTTACATAAACGATCACATCAACGGCCAACTAGTTATGTTCTAAACACGCGATATAAAGATATCAACAATGTATGAATACTAGGGTGACAGCTACCAATCTCAGAGTTTAACCATACGAAATTCGTATGTCGAACTAATCATCTCACAAACCTGAAATGGCTAGTCTCCAAAATAGAAGGTTCCTTCCCCAGGTCAAACTCTATGGTGTGAGGATTCTACCGACTAAGTGTTCTAATATCATCTAAGTCATTGTGAAACATTGTTGTCTACTCCCATATTCGAAGATGCTCCATACTATGTTGACGATGTCTCTACTGCATCATCAGTTCACTGTCTCCTATGTCTGGACTCCTTGTTATGATCATCAGCGTCCTCAGTCGGTCTCTTGTTGTACACAATGTCCTGCGATATTCTTGCTAACTCCCGTGTTATTATCGTCCTTTAGTATGTTAACTTGAAGCATTGTATCACTGACATCCTAGTTGATGATTTAAACTTCCTCATGTGTCTCCAAATTCCCACGTACTATTGATATAATCGTCCCTCGAGGTCGTACCATCCATTAAATACTCGTTCTGCTTCCATATACTAATTAAACAGGTAAGTAGGGCTATATACAGATTTGATGAGTCGATCTACTGTATAACATCTTGTTTGGATGAAAACAACAAGCAATCGGTGTTGAAAAGTGATCTTCTGTGTTACTCTTTGTAATTCTGGTGTCGTCTCTGAGTCACTCGTATCTTTTCTCGTAAAATTATGATCTTCTAGTTCATCCACTCTGTCAAGGCCATGTCTTAATAAAATTGAGATTCTTCATATGCAGTCTTTATCCAACTTACCAATGGTTGGCGTAGTGTTTCGTGTAGGGAGGCAAGGATGTCATATAGGGATGCAATGATGTCTTATGGGGATGCAAAATAAATTATATAGGGATGCAATTCCTGTTATACATGGATGCAAATGATGTTATATCCATTCTTGGATATCTATTGTTGATCAGTGTCAAACGAATTGTTCAGGTATCTACAATTTATGGTATAGGCTCAAAATTATAGGGTGAGCTGATTAGTCTAATCCTCTTACTATCAAATTAAACAAATGCCAAACTTTTTGCAATATTGGGATCATATGTTATACATAATGTAAGTGCCGAGTGTTGTACCTTCTATCTATCATCGTTGTCTAAGTTGAGATCGATTATTTGTTCGGTGAGTCTACCCTCTTGGTACTTGTTGCGACGAAACAGTGTGTTGCATCTCTAGTTCTGGACAAAACTTACAGACATGACCGACTTTACTATAGTTGAAGCACTGTACTCTCCATCCATTAGATTTTCATGATGCTTTGCATTCTTGGAATGGTGTCCTGGTACTCCACAATCATAGCAAATATCTCGTTCTCTGTGCTGTGTTGGAGTCACCACTAGTTTTGATTCTTTCTCATTTTCCCCAATCTCTTATGCTTCTGGTGGTTTTCCATGTAACTTATCTCTGTGTTTCCTTGTTGCACTTGGTTAGCTGCCAACACAACCTGACTGTCCCTTCCTCTCTGATCTTCTACAAAAAACTGGTCATTTTATGGAAATGTTTTATTAAACTATGGTCCTTTGCTACTCTGAGTACCGTCTTCTAGTTTCGTTACCATTTCTACCAGGGCTTCGAAAGATTGGTTTAAACGTACTATAGTCATATGACGAATATGCAGAACTAATCCCTGATGATATCTTTTGATCTTCCTTCTTGGTGTATTGATCATATGCGGTGCAAATCGTGATAGTCTCTCTAATTGAGTTGTATATTCTGGTACTGTCAAACTATCTTGGCTAGTTGCATGAACTCCATTTCCCTTTTGTTCTTCTCAGATTCTGGGAAGTACTTCTCTAGAAATCGAGTCTTGAATGATTCCCAAGTCATCCATCGTATAGCTTCTTCACATATTGTATCTTTCACCGCGTCCCACTAATCCGCTGCTGAGAATGTTAGTTGAAATACAGTCAAATGTCTTTTCTCAGTGTCAGTACATTTGAGTGTCTCAAATATCAATTCTATCTGGCAGATCCATTGCTCAGCTTGTCATGCTCCTGTCAATCCTGTAAAGGTTCCTAGTTGAAGAGCACGAAATTCTTTTACCAACTTGACTCTTGTTTAACATACTGGTGCTCCATTGTCGATGACACGATCTACACGATTGATAACTTGTTCCATGCGACGGATGAAAACTCCAACCATTCTTGTGGGATCTATCTCAGGAGGTACTACATCAGGTACTCCATTTAGTTGGCCCAGGTTCCCTCGAGTTGTTTTAACCATAACGAGTACTGGTAGTGTTCGGTGTTGCTACCTAAAAATGAAAATCTATTCGGTCAGTCACATTCTATCTTACAGCTTAGACAAGAACAAGTGGTAACAAATATATAGTACCACTATATAATACGATTGCATCAAGCAATACGAATACCTCACATAAATAACATATTAGCCACAGAGGCCAGTCTACCTACTAGGTACTCTCACAGGGAGCTATGATCATAACAAAGGTTACGAAACAATAGGTTCTAAGCGTAACGTCAAATCCAAACATTCTGTTTCTATTCTCAGGCTAGACTACAAGTACTGCTCAACTAACATGTGACTCAAGGTAACAAGATAATCATATCCTTAACCTCTTTCTATTTCTATGTTATACTGATTGTTCCGAGACCGCTCAGGAATTCGTCAGTGTCTAAAATCCAACAGTTCTATATTTATGATCTCCATAACCAAACTAACTCTCAATGCCTTGTTCTCCGTGAACTCTACTACCAACAGTTTTAACAATTTCTTATCGGCTCCAGTAATTACTACCTTTCAACGAAACATCCTCAGAAGGGTTCCTCTAACTTCTCGTCTATGTGATAAGATAAAAGTTCTATCTCATCTCAGCTAATCCTCATGCTATCAATATTAACTTATAACGTGGGTTCTAATCACAAAAGACAAGCGGTTCACAACTAAAACCTAGGCTTTAATACCAAAAAACCTGTCACGCCCCGGAGAAGCAGAAATAAAGAAAACAAGTTCCTTTTTGGTCCCGTAAGTTCGTGACTGGTGAATAACCGCATTGTCATCTACTCAAACCAATAAACACAACGATCGGGAGTACACTATTCATAGAACATATCTTATTAACATAATCAAAATGCTAATTTTTCAAGAAAACTGTTTGAGAAATTTTGTAAGGTGTTTAAAATGCTATGAGTATGAATATGTTTTTCTAGAAAATTGTTTAAGAAATTTCATAAAATATGTTTGAGATTTTCATGAACAAAGTTTTGAGAAAATTAACAAACTATTACCTTGATAAATTTGAAAAATCAACCAAACATGGCCAAACAAAACTCAAAAAAACAATACACACATGTTTACATGTGTGTGGGTGTATAAAACACGTGTCTATATGTGTGTGGTATGCAAATTTTTTGAGAAAAAAAATGTCACACCCCGATTTTTTAGACAACCAAATACCCATTCAATAATATCCCAACCATCATTTAATTGCCCAAAAATCTGAGAGTGAAAACCAATCAACTTGTCACACATTTGAAATAGTAAACTTTGCTGAAAAATGTCCCTCTTTAAAATAATTCACAAACTTTAAGTAACAAAAAAAAATTAATCATTTTCATTGAGATCTCCATGATAAAATTCTAAGTTACAATTTACAACAATAAAGAGAATTCTGTTGCCATAACAAAATAAGAAATCCACATTTTTACAAAACTTGAATTAGAGCTACTACAATCGTCCCATAACCCCAAAATAATAAAATACAACATGGTCCACAAGGCCAAGAAATAAATAAATCAAGATCACGAAGCAAAATAAATAACAATTAAAATCCACTCATAGATCTCTGAATCACAAAATTTACTCCAACCGCTAACACGAACTATTCCTGAAAATAAGAACCCGGCTACGCTCCACGAAGAACGCACCCGGTGATAAAATCACACGGGTCAGTACACACGGTACTGGTGTGAGTTAAATAAATAACATAATAACGAAGTCTTAGGGATAACACACAGTCCCTTAGAATACCACACAACAAAATAAGAACTTATCGGGCAAAAGAGTAGTTCCACTCACACTTCAGGACAAGCGGTAGTTTCCTTCCATGTGGTGGCGATGAGGTCTCACCCGAAAAATTTAAATAAATTCTACTTATTGCCTTACCATTCCAAAATATAGTGAGTCAACCCTGCAAAATATTAGTGGACCCACCATCCTGTAATATATAGTTATCACAAACCAAGCAAATAAGTCAGTAAACAACATTTCCACATTCTAACTTAAACGTCGCATTCATTTTTCCAAACTTATCAGTCTTATGAAACACTCCATTGTCATTATTTATTAGCCTTTAATTTATCTTTGTGTTCCCTAGGTTCACTACTTGGCCACCCTCCATGGTACAGCCCACACATATATCCCATGTGTGCCCGGACATACTACCAACACCCACTCCGGTGCCAGTTTGGTTGGGGTATCAACCAAACCAGGTATACACAACGGACGGCTGGTCAATATATCAAGACGTATGTCTATACAATATAAGCCGAGCATAAGGCTTAGGCCAGCTTGATCATGAAGCCACTGGAAAAAAAGTACACTCAACAAGTCTTAAGCCAGCTTGATCACGAAGCCACTGGCAAAAGAGTGCGAGCTACCAAAAACAATAACACAACAACGGGGAGTAGTGAACACTAAGGTCTTTTCCCAGTTTCTTACCATATATGTTAATTCTCATAAGTACCCATTCATGAGGGTTTAATCACGTCATTAACCACTTCGGGATTTTATCATTTATTCCATCGAATATCATTATCCAATTATTCACGATAAGGCCTTTTTTTTTTTTTTGCCAAAATTCTATTCAAGTCTCTGGCGTAGTATTTTCATAATAATTATTTAATACCACACATAGAATAAGTTGGGGTTTCTTAACACATAGCATATAAAATCGACACTCAACAATGCTATTTAAAACAGTCCCAAACAGACCCTTACATTAAACAGTCTCAAAATCAATATGGACTAAAACTATTCCTCATAATAATTCCGTACAAAGAAACATCTCTAACAATATTCATAAACATAAATTTGAAATTCGGAGTTAACATTCACTGCTACTGTAATATATATTTTCTGCCCAAACGGTGCAGAATTGGGAAAAATATTATTAGACAAAAGTTGTGCAGAATTGCGTTTTACATGGGATAAAGCGGACAGAAATCTAAAATTCCAAACAAACGATTCTGTACCATGTTTTGAAAATTCAGCGATCATAGAAATATCAATAAAAACGAATTTTCCTACTTATTTAATTAATTTATTTTTCTTTCTCCCTAGGTTAATCTTATGAATCTGAACATTAGTTTATCAACGTATAACCATATCTATTTGGGTAGTACTAGGATCCAAATCAACAAATCGCAAACGATACTAAAATTTATATATCAATCCAAACATTTAACTTGCAATGATTGATTCAATTGCGTATACATATATACCCACGTGTGTATATATATACCCAAATATATATATATATATATTTAACTCACCAATTGTGCCAAATCCCACAAAGATATGAATCGACGTTAACCACGACGAATGCACCGCATAAGATTCAACGATCATTCTCATTCTTCCTCTTCGTCTTCTTCCTCTCTATTTCTTTATTCTCTTTTCTCTCCCTCTTTCTCTTTCTCTTCTTCTTATCTTCCCTTGGTGACTATGGTTGAGATAGTAGGGGTGAATGTATTATTGGGAGAACTAATATAAGGTTAACAAGACATAATCCCGTTTTTATTTTTACCCCTTCATAAAAATACATCATATGACCCCAAAATGCATTGCAAAGTACTAAAATGAGTTACCCATTGGGTACCCATGACCCAGGTACTTAATTCTTATGTTAAATACATTGTTTAGAATATTTACGGGCCCTGTAAACACTACTAAATTATAAACACATCAATTCTTTAAAATTTAAACTTACACAATTTATCTCATCACTTAAGTTTATAAAACTATTCACATCGTAATTTGTACTAAAAAATTTAATACTGTCACGACCCATCCCACTATGCGTGGAAATAGGACACGTGGCACGCCACCAAGGCTCATCCAAACATCAATATAATTGTACGCAGCGGAAAGATTCTTAAAAACAACCCTGGTATTTAAAACTTAGGAAACATTCCCCATCTGAGTTGTAGAATCCATTGAAAATTGGAGTTATAAAAAGTTTCGGCCATTGAAAACACATTCAAAAGAAAATAGTTTTGAAAACAAAGGCTCAGTCGACTGCACTAGGGTCCAGTCGACTGATCTGGGGACCCAGTCGACTGCTTTTCAATTAATGGAAGCAGTAGCCAAAATCAACAGTGTTCAGTCGACTGTCCAAGGGGTCAGTCGACTGCTTTTCTTATAATATACTTTCAGTGTCTCCATCCCATGAGGTCCAGTCGACTGACCCTGGGTCCAGTCGACTGCTCCCCTGCTGGGCAGCCTGTGTTAAAAATTAACAAGTCCTGCTACTCAATACCAACAACAATCACAATCCACACCAATTCCAACATGCCAGATATAACTACAGACGTTCAATTACAAGATTACAATACTATGAAACTACTCTATGGTTCTATTACAACATATTACCAATCCTTACACAAGTTTTAGAATTTAAAAACAAAAACATTTATAAAGGTGATTCCCCCGGTGTTCATCGACCTCACTCCACGCACTTCTTCTTGTCTTTCTTTTTACCTGCAATGGAGTTCATCTCCACTGCTCAGCTATATGCTGAGTGCATAATTCTAAATGTATGCTTATATGACAATTCATGGTTTAAGCATCTAAAACACATAGAAATAGTCTCTAGAGTGAGTGGTACGCATTCATCCGGTCAATGCCGTAGGAGGCCCACCTCTCCCACGCATCTCGTACACTGGTTGGGCCTTCCTCCATACCAGGTACCGTGTACTGGTTGGGCCCACCTCTAATCCAGACACAACCAAAATTCCAATTCTATTTCAATCACAATCACAATCCTCAAGGTTCGAGGAGCTTACCCCGGATGAATTTGCACCAAACTCCCCTTTGACCCAAGTAGACACATAACATGCTCACATAAACAGTTATACGTGCTTTTATCATAATTTCACGTGCATAATTAACGGGCCTATCTAACACATGAATTTTGCCCGAATCCAAAGATATCAAATTTGATGTTCAAAACATGAGAATCCATATATTTCATAGATCTAGAATTCATACCTCGTGTGAATCTCTACAAACTTTGAAGGATTGTCTAGGGGACTAAATAATCGTCGGATTTCAAATTTGGGAAAATTCCTACAAGTTTTACCTGATTTTCCCAAAAGTCTAGAATTAATATTTATACAAAACTTAGCCAAACATGACCTAAGTAGTATCAAAACGTAGGTCTTACCTCCACGAGTTCAAATCTTGAATTTAGAGAAAATCTGGCGGACGAATGGTCGTCGATCGGCGTCGCAAAGCCCGAAGAAGCAAATCTCCTTTCTCTCTCCTCTCTCTAGATATTTAGAAGTGAAATCTCATCCTCATCTATATATAGAAAAACTCTTTGGAATTTACGTTTACCTCCCCGCAAGTTTCTCAAACTTCTAATTAGCTCTCGAAACTTCGCACACGTTCATTTTATGCCTTTACGAGTGAAAACTATAAATTTCAAAAGTTTTCGACTAGGTTTCGTTTGGGTCCAAAATAACGTCCGAAAACTATATTCTGTGGAATCTCTATACCACCTACCTTTTTATATCACGATCACTCACGTTCTCACCACAGTTCTCAAAATGATATAACAATATCAAAGATTACTACAATTTACCAAACACGGGTAAAAATTACTATTCACAAAATACCAGATAAAGTCAAATAACATTTAAGTCATATAAATGTCATTTAATCATGCCAATGCAACAGGTGTTACCAAGTCCTCGTGTCTCCACTAGACACCTCACCGTTGACTCACGTCAACTCAACTCAAATCAAATTATTAATAACATTAATAATTCCAAAACTCAATTTATGCATGTTTTAAAACCATGAAATTCTGGAACGGGTGTGACAACTCTCCCCTCCAAAAAGGAAGTTTGTCCCCAAACTTTACCTCATGCGTCGAACAAGTACGGATACTCATTCCTCATGTCTTCCTCACTCTCCCATGTAGCCTCTTCCACCGTATGACTACGCCATAGCACTTTCACCATTGGAATAGTCTTGGTTCTCAAAAATTGCTCTTTTCGATCTAGAATCTCTACCGGTTGTTCCACATAAGTCAAGTCCCCCTGAATTTACAGCGGTTCAGGTAAAATGACCTTACTCGTATCAGTCATACACCTTCTCAACATTGATACGTGAAATACATTGTGTACATGTTCCAACTCTGACGACAATGCCAATCGGTAAGCTACTGGACCGACCCTCTCTAGGATTTCAAAAGGTCCTATAAATCTTGGATTGAGCTTTCCTCTCTTTCCAAATCGTACAATGCCTTTCGAAGGCGATATTCGCAAATATACCAAATCTCCAACTTCAAAATTCATCGGTCGTCATTTAGAGTCCGCATAACTCTTATATCGGCTCTGAGCTACCTTGAGTCGCTCCTGAATCAACTTCACCTTCTCAGTAGTCACCTGTATTAACTCAGGTCCTAACAACTTTCTTTCTCCCACCTCGGTCCAACAAATCGGTGATCGACATTTACGCCCATACAACGCCTCATATGGTGCCATACCAATACTTGACTGAAATCCGTTGTTATACGCAAATTCAATCAACGGCAAATGGTGCTCCCAATCATTCCCAAAGTCTAACACACACAATCTCAACATATCTTCCAAGGTTTGAATCATACGCTCTGACTGTCCGTCGGTCTGAGGATGAAATGCAGTACTGAAACTCAACTTCGTACCCATAGCTTTCTGCAAACTTCCCCAAAACCTTGACGTAAAACTACTATCACGATCGGATACAATCACAGCTGGGACTCCATGTAGTCTTACAATCTCTTTCACATACAACTCTGCCAATTTGGACGGTTTAGTTGTCTTAATCGGTAGAAAATGAGCTGATTTGGTTAGTCGGTCAACTATAACCCAAATCTTATCATTCTTGTTGACCGATCGCGGAAATCCTGAAACAAAATCCATCGTAATCTCATCCCATTTCCATTCAGACACTGGCAATGGTTGTAGTAACCCTGCGGGTACTTGTCTCTCTGCTTTGACTTGTTGACATGCCGAACATTCAGATACAAACTTAGCGACTTCACGCTTCATACCTTTCCACCAGAAGTTTTCTCTCAAGTTTCTGTACATCTTATTACTTCCCGGGTGCACTGAATATTTCGTACTATGAGCTTCATCTAGAATCCTCTCTTTCAAGTCCTTTACATTCAGTACACATAATCGATTCCCCATTTTCAACGTTCCTCGTTCTAATACAAAACCAGGTCTTTTCCCCAAAAATATCTCGTCCCTCATCCTACACAAATAGACATCATTAAATTGTTCTTTCTTGATCTCATCAATAATATATGGGTGTGCAATGATTGCCATCATTAAGCCATGATTGGTTCCTGGAATCACATCTAAGTCCAAACGTTCCAATTCTTTTATCAATTCTTTTCGTTGTGTTAGCTCGTCGGCTAAATTCCTCGGCGTCTTCCGGCTTAATGCATCGGCTACCACATTCGCCTTTCCCGGATGGTACTCAATCGAAAGATCGTAATCCTTCATCAATTCCAACCATCTTCGCTGTCTCATGTTCAAGTCTCGTTGGGTGAAAAAATATTTCAAACTCTTGTGATCTGTGAATATCTCACACTTTTCCCCGTACAAGTAGTGTCTCCAAATCTTCAAAGCATGAATTACCGCGGCCAATTCGAGATCGTGAGTCGGATAGTTAACCTCATGTGTCTTCAACTGTCTAGAAGCATAAGCAATCACTTTACCACCTTGCATTAACACGCATCCCAACCCTTGATGCGAAGCATCACTATATATTACGAATCCTTCGATTCCGGATGGTATTGTTAGAATAGGTGCTCTCGTCAACCTTGACTTCAACTCCTGAAAACTGTCTTCGCATTCCTGACTCCATTCAAAACTAACACCCTTTCTCATTAACTTTGTCATCGGCAATGAAATCTTCGAGAAATGTTCAATAAAACGGCGGTAGTACCCCGCTAATCCCAAGAAACTTTGAATTTCAGATACGGATGTCGGCCTCTGCCAATTTGATACAACTTCTACCTTGTGAGGATCAACTGATACTCCATTCTTGTCAATCACGTGACCAAGAAAAGTAATGCTAGGTAACCAAAATTCACATTTCTTGAATTTCCCGAATAACTGCTTTTCCCGCAGTCTCTGAAGTATCAACCTCAAGTGATTCTCGTGTTCTATCTCACTCGGCGAATACACAAGGATATCGTTGATGAATACAATCACGAAGTCGTCCAAATAATGCTTGAATACTCGATTCATCAGATCCATAAATGCAGCTGGTGCATTGGTAACTCCAAATGGCATAACTAGGAACTCATAGTGTCCATAACGCGTTCTGAAAGCTGTTTTCTCAACATCTTCAGCCTTTACCTTCAACTGATGGTAACCCGATCTCAGGTCTATCTTGGAAAACACTTGTGCACCACGAAGTTGATCAAATAGGTCATCGATTCTGGGTAACGGGTACTTGTTCTTAATCGTTAACTTGTTCAGTTCCCTGTAATCAACGCACATGCGCATCGAGCCATCTTTCTTCTTTACAAATAATACTGGAGCTCCCCACGGCGATACTGTCACAGCCCGGTCCCACAATAGCGGAACCGGAGCCCGTGGCACGCCACTGAGGCTAAACCAATTCATTAATGTTCCCAAAATTAGGTTTGAAGAACACACGCAGCGGAAAATAAAACACATTTTCAAAACCAGAGGTTCAGTCGACTGCTCAGTCGACGGAAGTAGGCAGGGATTTAATATCAATTCCAGTCGACTGAGACTAGGGGTCCAGTCGACTGAGGGCGGGGTCCAGTCGACTGCTGGAGGGGTCCAGTCGACTGCTTTTGTTATATGAGAAGCAGTAGCTAACAGACACAGGGGTTCAGTCGACTGCTCAGTCGACTGCTCCCCTGGCAGCAGCCCAATCTGCAGAAAACAAGTTTTAAAAAGCTTTTTAACTTCAACCAAGGTTCAAACACACACTTCCAAAGTAATCTTAACTGTATTAAAGCATTACCAAACATAATTACAACATGTTATAGTCTATTACAACGCTCTAGATCCGTTCTATTGTACTAAGTTAAACATGGGTTAAAACAACCAAATTCTTATTACAACATTTCTAGGATCCCAAAACTACAAGATTTACATCCAAGTTGCCTCACAAGCGAACTCCCAACCCACGTACTCACTTCTCCAATTCCTCGCCAGCATTTATACCTGCAATGGTTATTTGAATAACCACACATATTTCGATTTGTTTAAGCTAAAGCTTAGTGAATAAAACAACATATGCACATGAATGATAAACATGTCCGCATTCACATCTCTACATTTCATACTAGTCGTCGGAGACTCACGTGCCCGTCGATATTCCCAATCCGCGACTCCTCGCCAATAAGTCCACGCGAAAGGGTAAGACCCACGATTCTTCTCTTCAATCGTGCGACCTTAATGCCTATATCACCTCCACAAAATGGCACGGTGACCACGTGCTCCTTCTGACCCACATAAGCAACTTAACATGCTCAAATACATATCACCATACTCGCGGTAATCAAAACATATCACCGTGCTATTGAGCCTACTTATCAATATAATTGCCCAATATGAACTACACAATATATCTCTAAGAATTAATACATGCTATTCACACAAAACATGAATACATGTCAAGAAATCATTCCAAAAACATAGTTGAATCACTCACCTCCGATTTATGCTCTTAAACTTCGATTCAAAGAAAACCCGTGTACAAAGAACGTGTAAAAGTCCGTCTAGTACAATTCCTATGAATCAAAATTCCATTTATCAACTTTTATGAAAAATTCTAGAAAATAACTTTTCGGAAAACTTAGCCAAACAGGCCCTAACATATATCAAAACGAAGCTCTTACCTCGAGGAGCTCGAATATGAAATCTGGGAGAAAACAAACTGACGGAAGGTCGTCGTTTGGCGTCGCAAAGCTCTAAGCAACTAAATCTCCCTCTAGCCCCCTTTTGGCCTCCTTCTTTGAGCTTTAGGTTAACTTATGAAAATATCTAAGTCCATCTCTATCTATATATAGGCAACACTCTCGGGGAAATGCGTTTACCTCCCCACGAGTTTTCAAAACTCCTAATCAGTCTCTGAAACTTTCTACATAGCTAATTAGTAGCTTTATAAGTGAAACTTCAAAATTATAAAAGTTTTCGACTAAGTTTCGTTTGGTCACTAAAACGCGAATTTCTACATGACGTTTCCGAAGTTGCTAATTAGCCTACCAAATTAATAGCGTGTTCATTCGTTCTCACCAGGATACTAAATCTAACAACAGAAATAAATTCTAAAACAGAAAATAATACAGATATTGAAATACACAGGTAAACATGTATTTTCAGATAAACATTTAAAGTATTCCACAGTGACCGTCTCATACTCGGAGAGACTTCACAAACAACAAATCTTCAATCACCACAGTTTCAATAAGTTCTCTAATACAGACACCCAAATCAACTCGTGAGTCAAAACTCACTCAACCAAGTGTCATAAGACACGCCACATCACATTATCATGCATGACAATGTAATGCAAATGCAATAACACAAATGTGGGTGTTATAGATACACTTGGTCGGATGAAACCTTTGTCAAGTAACTCTTGTAGTTGAACTTTCAGTTCCTTCAATTCCACTGGTGCCATCCTATACGGTGCTTTGGATCCCGGTCTTGCGTTCGGCATAACTTCAATAGTGAACTCGACCTCTCTCTCAATAAGAACATCTGGTAGGTCATCAGGAAATACATCTGGATATCCTCGCACTATCGGAATGTCTTCTACATTTGATTCGGTCGTTGAGACATCGTTCACTGAATATAAAAATCCCTGACATCCCTTTTTCAATAACTTCCCCGCTCGAATGGCAGAAATCAAGTACGGCGGCGGTATAATCCCACTCCCTTGGAAACAAAAGTTCCCATGCACCGGTGATCGAAAATTAACTTCTTTCGGTTCACAGTCTATCGTAGCTTGGTTAAGGGCTAACCAATCCATTCCCAGTATTACATCGAAATGATTCACCACAATCGGTATAAGGTCCACGGTCATCAACTTCTCACCTAGCTTGATCTCACAGTTCTTATATACAGTAGACGTCGTTATCGATTTACTAAGTGGCACAGCAATAGACAATTCATATCCTAATGGTGCCGATTTGACATTCAAATTTTCAACAAAAGCATGCGATACAAATGAATGCGTAGATCCCGAGTCAACAAGTATGCGTGCTAAGTGCGAACATACAAGCACCATACCTGAGACCATTGTATCAGTAGCAGCCACGTCTCCAGGGTTCATCTGGAATGATCTTCCTTGACGTTGCTCTGTCCTTTGTCCCCCGTCACTAAACTGCTTAGGCTTCGAGCCACTAGAAGCCATAGAACTTGCCCCTTGTTGAGAACGCTTCTTTGGGCAATCCTTTGCTCGGTGTCCCAAGGTACCACAATCAAAGCACTTGAGTTGCGGGTAGGTCGCAGAACTCACACTATTTCCCCCTGTAATTCTGTTCTGAAAGTTGGTCAGGAAACATCGACCTGAGTGTGGTCGGTTGCAAAGTGAACACAATGGTATGTTACTTGGTACTCTCCTGGAATCATAAAATCCAGAACTAGAGCCTCGTGAAAATGACTTCTTAAAAGATCCCCCCTGACCTCGGTCACTAATCTCATGACTTTGCTTCCCTTGGTGATTTTGTCTCGATCTCTCTATTCCACTTTCGGCTATAAGCGCTGTCTGCTGTACTGCCGCAACAGTCGAATGCTCATAGGTCTTTACTCTCAACCGAATATTATCCCTTAAACCTTCTTCAAATTTTCTTGCCCTATCTTCCTCTTGTGGCACAGAACCCTTACCAAATCTCAACAAATCTCCCTGCTTCAAGTTATCAAACTCTCTCTTCTTCGCATTGTAGGCGGCTCTCAGAAAGAATCGGCGATTGAATTCTGCCTTAAACCCTTCCCAAGTAATCGGTGCTCCTTGATCTAGGACATTCACCCACCAGTTCTGGGCTTCACCCCTCAGTACGTCACTTGCGTTTTCAATTTTGTCCCTATCCGTCATCGGAATAGATCGGAAAATTCTCTCCATGTCCATGACCCAATGTTCCGCCAATGTTGTATCAGGCGTCCCATGAAATTCCATTGGTTTCTTCCTCACAAATTGTTCAGATATCGATCTCATACCCCTATTCTCAGGCGCATGAACTACTACTATCGGTTCTGGTTCCAATGGAGGTGTTGGAGGTAACCGTTCGGATATATTTCGGATCATGTCACCCATATTCCCCATCATTTCTGCCATGTTATTCATACGTCGAGTGTGCGGTGATAGTTCTCGCTCTTCGTCACTCATGATTACAATCCTGTAGTTCTCAATGCATAAACACTATGCATGTATGACAATTAACATCATCATGTATGTATAATAACATACCATAAACATCAAACATCTCTAATATGTGTGGATGTAATTGAAAACATGTGACAATCCACTCAACACTCCACTCGTCGTCGAACGTTCCCAAAATTTTGTAACCTATAGCTCTGATACCAATAAATGTCACGACCCATCCCATACGCGTGGAAATAGGACACGTGGCACGCCACCAAGGCTCATCCAAACATCAATATAATTGTACGCAGCGGAAAGATTCTTAAAAACAACCCTGGTATTTAAAACTTAGGAAACATTCCCCATCTGAGTTGTAGAATCCATTGAAAATTGGAGTTATAAAAAGTTTCGGCCATTGAAAACACATTCAAAAGAAAATAGTTTTGAAAACAAAGGCTCAGTCGACTGCCCAGTCGACTGCACTAGGGTCCAGTCTACTGATCTGGGGACCCAGTCGACTGCTTTTCAATTAATGGAAGCAGTAGCCAAAATCAACAGTGTTCAGTCGACTGTCCAAGGGGTCAGTCGACTGCTTTTCTTATAATATACTTTCAGTGTCTCCATCCCACGAGGTCCAGTCGACTTACCCCGGGTCCAGTCGACTGCTCCCCTGCTGGGCAGCCTGTGTTAAAAATTAACAAGTCCTGCTACTCAATACCAACAACAATCACAATCCACACCAATTCCAACATGCCAGATATAACTACAGACGTTCAATTACAAGATTACAATACTATGAAACTACTCTATGGTTCTATTACAACATATTACCAATCCTTACACAAGTTTTAGAATTTAAAAACAAAAAACAGTTATAAAGGTGATTCCCCCGGCGTTCATCGGCCTCACTCCACGCACTTCTTCTTGTCTTTCTTTTTACCTGCAATGGAGTACATCTCCACTGCTCAGCTATATGCTGAGTGCATAATTCTAAATGTATGCTTATATGACAATTCATGGTTTAAGCATCTAAAACACATAGAAATAGTCTCTAGAGTGAGTGGTACGCATTCATCCGGTCAATGCCGTAGGAGGCCCACCTCTCCCACGCATCTCGTACACTGGTTGGGCCTTCCTCCATACCAGGTACCGTGTACTGGTTGGGCCCACCTCCAATCCAGACACAACCAAAATTCCAATTCTATTTCAATCACAATCACAATCCTCAAGGTTCGAGGAGCTTACCCCGGATGAATTTGCACCAAACTCCCCTTTGACCCAAGTAGACACATAACATGCTCACATAAACAGTTATACGTGCTTTTATCATAATTTCACGTGCATAATTAACGGGCCTATCTAACACATGAATTTCGCCCGGATCCAAAGATATCAAATTTGATGTTCAAAACATGAGAATCCATATATTTCATAGATCTAGAATTCATACCTCGTGCGAATCTCTTCAAACTTTGAAGGATCGTCTAGGGGACTAAATAATCGTCGGATTTCAAATTTGGGAAAATTCCTACAAGTTTTACCTGATTTTTCCCAAAAGTCTAGAATTAATATTTATACAAAACTTAGCCAAACATGACCTAAGTAGTATCAAAACGTAGGTCTTACCTCCACGAGTTCAAATCTTGAATTTAGAGAAAATCTGGCGGACGAATGGTCGTCGATCGGCGTCGCAAAGCCCGAAGAAACAAATCTCCTTTCTCTCTCCTCTCTCTAGATATTTAGAAGTGAAATCTCATCCTCATCTATATATAGAAAAACTCTTTGGAATTTACGTTTACCTCCCCACAAGTTTCTCAAACTTCTAATTAGCTCTCGAAACTTCGCACACGTTCATTTTATGCCTTTACGAGTGAAAACTATAAATTTCAAAAGTTTTCGACTAGGTTTCGTTTGGGTCCAAAATAACGCCCGGAAACTATATTCTGTGGAATCTCTATACCACCTACCTTTTTATATCACGATCACTCACGTTCTTACCACAGTTCTCAAAATGATATAACAATATCAAAGATTACTACAATTTACCAAACACAGGTAAAAATTACTATTCACAAAATACCAGATAAAGTCAAATAACATTTAAGTCATATAAATGTCATTTAATCATGCCAATGCAACAGATGTTACCAAGTCCTCGTGTCTCCACTAGACACCTCACCGTTGACTCACGTCAACTCAACTCAAATCAAATTATTAATAACATTAATAATTTCAAAACTCAATTTATGCATGTTTTAAAACCATGAAATTCTGGAACGGGTGTGACAAATACACATAGATATGTAACCATAAACATAAATACCCATAGCTAATTTATCACATATAAAAATTCGGGTGGCCACATTAACATATAAAAATAAATATTTATATCTTGAAAATTACGGGGTGTTACAAAAAATAGATGGCTATAATGAAAATAACTATAAATTCGTGATTACAGATTAAAGTTTCAAGTTTTAAGTCCCAATTCTACCTACATCTCTCTCTGTATTATACACACACACATCACACACACACACACACACATACGCGCGAGTGCGTGCGTGTGTGTGATATTGTATAGATAATAGTATTATGAAGAAGAAAGTAGTTATATATGTGCATGTATATATATATATATAAGAGTATTTTAATTGGCAATAAAATCAAATTTGGCTTACCAAATAAAAATAGTGATTTAAGGGATATGACTCTTATTTTTTTGACCAATCAAGGGTATATTAGTCATGAAAAAAATTCTAAAAACCTAAATGAGGGATTTGGAACACATAAAGAATGCAAATGAGGGACCTCTTAATTTTTCTAAAGTATTTTGTAAGGGCTTTTACCATTAAATATGAGAATGAGGGATTTTCTGGTAAAAATATCAATATAGATGTAACCATTCTACCAATGGCGTGGTGTCACTAACCAATAGCGCTCTCTCTCTATATGTCCATCTGGTCCCCTATTTTCAGGGAAACTATCCCTCCATATAATCACAACTTCAAAGTATGTGGAGGGGATAAGTGACTTGGTATCCTCGTTTTATTCAATATTTACTCACTTCACATGACACTTATGGTGAGTCTTGATTGAATATATTCTAAATACAAATTTCTGCAAAAAAAAAAAATAATAATAAAATAAAAATAAAAATAAAAAATTCCCAATTAGAGTTGTATAAAGAGTAATGTTTTTCCAAATTTTTATCCCAAAATGCTTCTCAAATGATGTGGTAGTGGGGCCAGGTCTAATACATTGGGACCAAGTGAATTTTGATTGGAAGTTATTTACTTAGCCCAACTGTCATATTATTTGGGAAGCATTTTTTGGATAGAAATTTGGGATGGGTAATGCACTAATGCTATTGCCAGAGCAACAATGGCTAATGCTAGAGCAAAATATGTAGCTAAGAGTTTTAGTGACACTTTTTAAACTTTTAGCGACACTTTTTGCTCTGGCATTAGCAATCGCTAGTCTGGCAATTATAGAGGTAGCCATTTGGGAAGCATAGATTACTCTTGTATAAAATACGAGTAATGCTATGCTTCCCAAATTCAAATCTCAAATCTCAAATCTCAATCCCAAATGATATGGCACCAATCAAAATCCAGTGGACCCATTGACCACGAGGGGTCTACTTCAACATCTTCTAATCAAAATTCAGTGGACCAACTGCCATATCATTTGAGAAAGGGATTTAGGGTTTGGATTTGGGAAAGCATTACTCATTAAATACAAGGCACGACGATGAAATAATGTGTGTGTATATACACATCAATCTCACTTAAGAATTGTCCCCATGTGACAATCTATGAAGCATGGACACGGATACGCCGACACGACATGACAAATTCTAAAAAATGATGACACGATACAGCGGGGATACGCAGCTTTTTTTTTTTTTAATGAAAAAAATAGTTTAATTTTAAGTTCATTTATTATGTTTTCAGAAATATCATTCAAATATTATCTATAGGATCTTCACTTCACATTTTTCGAACGTTGTTGTTTAATATTAACAAAATGAAGAGAGGGAGACGGTCAAAGAAGATCAAGAGACATGAGATCGGACAAAGAGGGGCCTTAAGAGAGTAATATCGGGAGAGCGTGAGGAGATAAGTGAAGTAATGCAAAATTAACTCCGCTTAGGTTTTGAACATGTAAAAAACTAACAAAATGCAACTTTTTGGGCAAAAAAGAGTTTTCTTCCATGTCCCTTGAAGTATTCTGCCGTGTGTCCAAGGACGGATCTAGAAAATCGAAGAAGGGGGGGGGGGGGGGGGGGGGGCTTGGAATTACAGACTAGGAAAATTTCTTACGTGGGAAAAGCGATAAGAAGTTAATATAAGCCATTGCTCTAACTTATACTAATATTAGGCTTGTAGGGAGGGGATTTCTAATTTTTTTTTTTGGGGGGTGGGGGTGCTTAAGTAGATTTTTTTATTTTTATTTTAAATGGCAACCCTACAATTTTTAAAAAGTTTGAGGGGCTCAAGTCCCACCTTGCCCTTCTATGGGTATACGACACGACACGGGTACAGAGCCATTTATAAAGTATCGGTGCTTCTTAGGTGACAATATATCATGTTATGACTTTTAACTAGACAAGAGACTATTTTGTGTCGGCAACGTGAGGACAAAATGCCCCCTCCAAGTGTCAATTTCTAATGGATAAGATTTGCTAAAACAGAATTAAGAAAACTCCCAATTAAAAGAATAAAATCTTCAAGAAACTACTATTTTGGAAGTGCCAATTACTACTTTAAGAATGGACCCACTTGATAATTACAATAGGTCTGCAAGTGGGAAAATTGCCAGCTAACATATAAAATTTTATACCATTTGTGTACACGTTGTGTTCTTAGCCCAAAAAAGGAAGAAAAAAAAAAGTGTGTACACTTGTTGTGTATGTATTTTCTGAATTTTTTATCCAGCCCGTCAAATAGGCGGACATATTTCCCTTTCAACTTATTTTTTAAATTCATCAATTTTTTGAAATCGCAATTTTAGGCCTCGTATGGTAACGTTGTGGTTTTTGATTTTCAATTTTTGTTTCTATTTTTTGTATTGGGAGTTGACTGTGATCAATTCAAAAAATAAAAACTAAAAACCACAACGTTACCATGCGAGCCTTTAACTTGCGACTTCATCAACATATTTTTGGGTGAAGTCATAATTCCAAAATGCGACTTCTTTAAGTTGCAATTTGAAAATGCGACTTAAGGTTGCAAATCCTTTTTCTTTCCTTCTTCTTCCACCCTGTTCATCTTCCTCTCTCTCTCTCATACGCGCACGTGCACACACACATTATACACATTACAAGAAAACCAAATGTTTTTCTTTTTTAGAATACTAGGTCTCTTATTGGTTTGTAGATCTAATGAGGGAAGAAGAGGGAAACAAAAACTACAGGAAAAACTATTTCTTTAGGCTCTATTTTGTTTGCGGATTTACTGAAAGAAGAAAAAGGAAAATGGTAAGGAAAATTATTTTTCTAGTGTTTATCGTTGTCTTTTCCTCCAATCACTTGAAAAATATTAATTTATTTTTTTGACACATTTTCTTTTCATTCTTAATTTTCTCACCGTTTTCCTCATTAATCAAAAGAAGTGTTTTCCTTTACGTTTTTGATCTTTTTCCTCACTAAATCCATGAACCAAACTAGGCCTTAGTATTTTCCCTAGTGTCTTATCTCATGCTTAAATAACCTTAGAAAGTATAATGTTTAAGAAAATGTAATAGTAAATCAAGGAATGAGCAAGGAAATTGACTCACAAAATTCAAAAAATTACATTTTACTTTCAGTCTATTTTTTTTCTTCCTATTTTCCTGAGCATTTTCCTAACGAACCAACAAAGAAGAGAGTTTTCTTTTATATTTATTTTCTTTTCCCTCATGAAATCCATTAACCAAACATGCCTAGGGAGAGCAAGGAGGAAAATAGGAAGGAAAAGAAGATACTGTGAGAAATAAATTAAACCTGTGAACTTGTGAGCTAGCCACTTCACTCCCTTTTTTCTTAGGCTACAACAATTTTTGAAAAAGGGAAACCAAACAAAGCCCTGGTTAACCAAATTATCCAACGGAAAAGCAACATTTCAAAACCACTGGGAGGATAGTCAACCAAATTGATATTTGCTTTTTGGATTAATTGTAAGAACACTTTAGAGTTCCAAAAACACGTTTTGGATGAAGCGGATCCAAAAGTGCTTTAGTCCAAATATGATGCAGGAAGAAGATTTCTAAAGTACTCTAGTGTTGGTCATGTACTTGATCACATTTGTTGGAATCTAATTTACATATGTATGTGGTTGTACAGACTGCTTACCATGGACGTCCGTCCAGGCCCTGGGGATCTTTCCGTGTTGATCTCATAGAAGACACACCGCTCCTCGAGGATCTGGGAGAGGGACGATATAACTTCCCTTCATTAATTTTGATTGGAGGATATATATTGAGGTGGTGTGACTATCACATAATTTTTTTGGAGGAAAAAGTGGAATGGTATTACTTAACTAGGAGATAACTCCTTAACCACGATGTCTTAACAAAAATTGAGAAAAAAAATCAATCAAAACAGACTTAGCTAAATGAGAATTGACATGCCTATCAAGGCAGTGAGCAGCCATGGCATGCCTATCAAGGCAGTGAGTAGCCATGTTACCATCCCTGCGCACAAAGCAACACTTGAATGAAGAGAAAGAAAACAACTTCGTCCACATCGATAACGTGCTTGTACTGCCCAAAATGAGGCCATTCCGAGTTTAGCTTGTTCACCACTAAAAGCGCATCCAACTCCACCACCACCTGCAACTCCTGTCCAAGACTAGACAACTTCCACTGTTGTGGGTCCTACTATCACATGTAGTTAGAAAGTATTCGTGATGCAAATTTGGGAAGAATAACATTATGAAAGAGAGTAATTTCCTAAATTTTTATCCCAAAAGTGCTTCCTAAAAGATGTGATAGTACGACCAGTTGAATTTTGATTGAAAGTTGTTTACCTGGCCTCACTACCACATCATTTGGGAAGCACTTTTGGGATAGAAATTTGGATTTGGGATAGAAATTTGAGAAATTTCTATTCCAAAAGTGCTTCCCAAATGATTTGGTATTGAGACCAGGTATGCTTATCAAATTTCTACCCCAAAAATGCTTCCTAAATAATGTGGTAATGAGGTCAGGTCTAATATAGTAAGATCAATTAAATTTTGATTAGAAATTATTCACCTGACCCCAATACCATAGCATTTAAGAAGCAATTCTCAGATAGTGCATTACTCAAGAAAAAACCCCATACAACTATACAAGGGAATTTAGGAAAGGCCCACAATTTAGGGAGGGCACATGATTGGCGCTCACAAGGACACATGTCACATGACATGCAATAAATTAATAAATCGTGCCGACATCATTCCGTAATGCATCCGTAATTTAACGGATTATATCACAAACCACTGAAACCAGATCTCGAATCTGAATGTATGCTTATCTTCTCTTTGACGTTGACATTTTCGTAATTACATCACAACTCAAGTGGCATTTTCTTTAACCAACTTAAGAACCCCACCTCCACTCTCTTCGACCTTACGACAGTGGTTTGGATTGATCATACCACGGTACCACCCAAACTTTTGATCTCAATATATTGTGATTTGGTACCACTACTACCATATTGAAAGTTCTAAAAACCACTTTGACTTTAAAATTGAAGTGATTTTTAAAATTGCTATGTTTTGAGATCGTTAAGAGCATCTCCAACCATATTAGTGTAAAAGAGAAATCATGGTAGTTACCGTATGGGTTGCTTGCAATTTTGTAGTTGGTAGAAAAATTAAGATAGTATTTGGTAGGAGAACCTATGTTAGTCAATCGACAATGGCTTTGCCGTTCCCAATCCAAACAATAGAGTGTTTGCCGTCCAAATCCAAACAGTAATGGCTTAGCCGTGCTGGCCAACAATGGCTTTACCGTCCAAGGCGGCTGACAATAGCAATGTTGTCTAGACTCTAGCTTACTATACCGTTTAATTAACTATTCCATTGTGGCCCTTTCCATTTTCTTTTATCAAAATTACACATTGGAGATGGTCTAATGAGTTTAGAGAACTACTTTGACATTAAAATTAAACTGGTTATCAAAAATCCCAATATTTTGAGACCAAATCGGAGCATAATAAGACCATATCACAAAATGTTGGGACCAAAGTTTTGAGCTGCATGATAAAACCCAAACCAGTTCACAACATAATGATACCAAATCATATGTTGTGATCAAATTTTTTTTGATGGTATGATACAGCCCAAACCACTTGGCTGTATCGTAGAATTTTCCTACACAGTGATCGTCTGTTGTTCATAAATGACACGACAAATTATCAGCTGTGCCATCTCTCTCTTCTCTTTCTATTTTTGACTTCTCAACTCGTTTCACATATGTATGTTGTCAGTTCATTCTCTCTCTCTCTCTCTCTCTCTCTCTCTCTGTTCCCATAGACACATAGGCGTGAACAAATAGGAGGTTGAGTTTGTCTCTACTATCTTTTGGTTTTTAGCATTCTTTTTGTCCAAAGATGATGGAGAAGAAACCTCTGCTCGGAGGAGAAAGCAGTGGTGGTGGCGGAAGTCATAGAGATCGGTTTCGAGTGTTCAATCACAGGCGAGATGCCATCGCGAAAGGTTCTACTTATCAGAAAGCAGCAGCACTTGTTGATTTGGTCAGTCTTCTTCTTAATTTTGGCTTCAGATATATAGATTCATAATGTACATATCTATTTGTGTCTCTAATTTTTTGTTGGTCTTTGTTTTTGATTTTGAATTGTTTGTTCTATTTCATTATCGACTGTGTTGATTGTGGTGTGAATTTCTTGAATTGCGTCCGCTTATTTATTTATTTATTTATTTATTTTTTTTGCGGAATTGAATTGAAATTTAGTAATAGTATTTCGTTTACTGTATCTCAACCCTTTTATATCATGATATATCTCCATTGAACTCCTACTAGCTGTATGGCAACTCAATGAGTCCGTCACATCATGTCGTCATTCTTACTTGACGCCCCGAATCATCTGAGACTATGGGTAGATACGAGCCGAGCCGAGCTCATGTTTTCGCGAGCTTGCTCACGAGGTTAAACTAGCCGAGCTTTCAAGTGATGCGAGCTTTTTAACAAGCTTTTTCGCGCCCCCTTTAAAACTATATAGTTTAATGATAAATCAGTCCTTTATCAAGCTTATTTACGAGGTTTGTCATATTTTCTCTAATAATTTACAATTAATACATATATAAAAGTCAGTATACAAGCTCTTTATCAAGTGTATTAAGGAGCATTTTCATGAGCCTGCTCATGAGCCTTAAATCAATCGTGCTCACGAGCTCTGTTGAGCGAGTCGAGCCTAGCCTTTATCGAGCCGAGCTGCGAGCCCTTGTTGAGCGGCTTGGCTCGTGTCCACCCCTATCTGGGACCATGTTCCCCCTAGAAATAGGGGCAGATAACAATTAGTGGGCATAATGTCAACCATTGCTTACATGGCCCCATATTATTGGGGGCATCACACGGTCACACCACGTCAGCATGATGACTTGGTGTGATGGGCTCACTGAATAATTTCTCTTGATATTGGTAACTCATGAACTGTGGCATTTCATTATCGACTGTGTTGATTGGTGTGAATTTCTTGATTTACGTCCTCTTTTTGTGGAATTGAAGTGAAATTTGGTAATAGTATTGCATTTACTATGTCTCAAGTCTCAACCCTTTTATCATGATATATATATCCAATGAAACTCCTACGCTGTATGGCAACTCTATCACACTAATGTGGTGTTACGCCCCAATCTCGCTAAAAATAGGGGATACACGACAAGTAGTGGGGCATGACATAATGTCAGCCATAACTTCTCATGTGTCCCCTAAAAGTAGTGGGCACAAGGCCAAGTATGATTGGGGCATCACACGGGCTCAGCAAATGGCATTCCAAGAATTTACACGTGTCAATTTTGAGAATATGCTTTCTAGTTTCAATTTACATGTTGGCGATTCAAGTCATGGACAACATGCTTTCTAGTGTCATTTTCAAAAATATGACCAGACTGTATAAAAGAAACTATTGATAGCTAGGTTATATAGCATGTCTTTAGAAGCAGAACACCGTAACACTTATTTGATCAAAATTGGAAAGTTGGGCTTGCCAAAATCTTCAAATAACTGGACAAGCTATTTCTCAATAGATATTGGATCAACGAAGTTTCAAAAAGTTTTAAGAACTTTTACCGTATTAATCTGTTTAGGGCTATACAAAATGGATGGAGAATTGTTAGAACTTAGAAGTATGCAGCCTTACCTCTACATGCGGAGAAGTATTGTTTCCGTGCTTCGAACCCGTGAACAACCTCTCTGCGATTCGTCCTTATGTATTTTCCATAATTTAGTTGTACTATTGCAAATATTTGAACGTTTATCTTGTCCTCTACAAAGCAAATTACAGATTTGGCCACACTCACTGCATGAAAAGGATTTACATTGCAGAAGATAGCACAAAAATATAGAACTGTAGATATAAAATTGAAAAGTTTATCGTGTCTATTGAAACATCTGTTAACTAACTTAACTGTATTGATTTATATCTACAGCCTGGAACCATGTTCATTTGTCTTAGGGGTTACTATGTCAATCACCATGTGTAGATTTAGCTGCTCAACACCTGTAATTATGTCTACAAATCATACTAGACAAAGTGTATTTTGAAGGTCAACAAGGATTAATGAGTCAGAAGAGCAGTTGTACTTTGTTGACATGCAACGCCCGTATCAATATATCAAATCATTGCATGATACAGAAGATGTTCTTTTAAGGTCAATATATTGTTCAATGTAGTCCATTGAACACGGTGAAGTTATAAAGTGAGATTTTCAGTGATATAAACTTCATAAGAAGGGGAATCTTGGCTGGCTTTCCATTTGTTCCAAAATATCTTACTCTCCAACCATTGATAATCTGACTTGATTAACCAACCAAAGTTAGTTTCAGTTATCATGCATTAAACTTGAGAAATCAAGAGAAGTATTTATCACTTCGTTTGCAAGATGGAGCTTGGGGGTTTCTAAAGGTCATGGGTTGGTATTAAATATGGAATTAATTCATAATTCCAAGTCTTGAGACATTGATGGCCCATCTGCATTCTATGCTGGTTGATTTCATTAATTCTATTCTCCGACTCTTCTACTTTAAGCAACTTGTGTGGGAAGTATCATTTCTCCAACCATTCTTACTGGAATATGCATTGCTATGTCTAACCAGTTTGACCTTTTTTCTTCTTCTTCTGTCCAAAACAAATTTTACACTTACTGATTGGTTACAAGCAAATTTTGCAGGCTGAAGATGGTGTAGGTATACCTGAGGAAATTCTTGATCAGCAAAACTACGAGAGTGCAGCAAAGTCCTACTTGCTATTTATCCGATTTGATTTCCTTTGGACCCTTAATTTTTTCGCTCTGATAATTCTTAATTTTCTTGAGGTATGTATAGTTTTTCGGCTACTGGCTTCTTTAATTTTTTTTTCCTCGTCTTTCCTTCTCTATGATGATATAGAGCTTTTGGCTATTAGTGTGTGGACTTTTTACTTACATCTGCTCCTTGTTGGCTGTCAGTCTATGAATACATTTTCTTTTTACCAAGATGGCATACTTATCTTAATTTGTCAAATCGATGCAGAAGCCGTTATGGTGTGCTGAATCTGCACATTCTTGCAGTGATAGGAACTACTACTATCTAGGAGAGTTGCCATACTTGACTGGCGTTGAGTCTCTTGTTTATGAGGTACAAGCTCACGTAATTTTTCCTCCCCAATGAATGGGTGAATTTTTTTATTCATTTTTTTATTTATTTTATAATTACAGTGGGTAGTTAATCCTGTATAAGAGAGATACTCGTAAGGGTAATTCTTTGGTGACAACTTTCATACAACTTTCATACAACCTCCTAAAAGATGTGTCTATCTCTCTCCTGTGTCACTGTGGGGTCCAATGACATCACAGGAGAGATAGACACATCTTTTTAGAAAGTTGTATGAAAGTTGTATGAAAGTTGTCACCAAAGAATTACTCTACTCGTAATGCCAATCCAATCGTAGATTGATAATGCAGCCTAAGGATTGGTAAGAGCATTTATGCTTATTGTACTTCTTGGTCACCTTGGTGCTTTTCAACAAATAGGATTTTTTCTTCATGTTTTCTCATGCTCCTGTATACTATAAGGCACGTATTGCGACAGCTTTATTAGTGATAAGCAAGCTTAGAATCTGATGCAGTCATTAATACGGTTTTATCGTACTCAGAGAAAAAGAATTATCCCAGATCAGTTGCAACAGGGAGATCGAGTATAACTGAATGTTAGGGATACATATAAGATGTCGAGTTTACTTCTTTGGTCCTATTTTTTGTTTCATAAACCAAGCCAGATGTTGTTAGGGGAAGCTGGGGCTTTTTTCTTTCTTTGGTGGGTTGGGGTTCGCAATTCGCACAATCGTTGTTTATTAATAAAAATCAAAGAATGCTGAAGGAGAGCGGAATAAAAAAAGCCAAACCTTTTGTAATGCTAGGAGAAGATGGCCCAAGCATGTCATTAACGAATAGAGAACGAGAAGTCAAAAAGAAAACGACGGCTAATGACAATATTTAGGATACCGAAAGTTGTCAAGTCTAACACAATGTTGAACATTTGGCAGAACAACCAAATAGCGTCCATGTGATTAATGCACAACACATTCTCTAAATTGGAGAATTTTTTAGACAAGGTAATAAAGTCTCTTAGACACTCGGCTTCCACATTGGAGGATTAAAATTGATTTTCAGATAGCCAAATTCAATAGTTCAAAAAATAGGTGTAAAATTTGCTGTACAATCTTGTTGAGTTTATATTGTTCAGTGTTGAGAGTTTATTTTGTCTAGTTTTTATTTTGTTTAAAGTCTAAGGACTCATGTAATTATTTTATCTTCTTTCTTCCTTGGTTAATATAAGAAGGGACTAACTTGTTGTTAGCCCAAGCTTTTCACAAACATAAACCTAACATGGTATCAGAGCCAAATATCTAACCCCCCATCTGACCCACCACCACCGGACCACCTTTCAGCACCACCCATCACTGCACCTCCACCCAACAGCCTCCCTTACCTCTCGACGCAGCCCACCAGGGGTTCCCTTGCCTTCGCCGCAGCCCACCAGCCTGCGCAACCTCCATATGCACCAGTAACTGCCTTCCAAAAGCTCCCCACCCTTCCTTCCCCTTGCCAACAGCCTCGTACAATATACCCAAGGCTTCCGATACCTCCTCTATGATCTGGTAGATCATCACCATCAGCAACCTCTTTTTCTTGCTTCTGCTTGTCCTTTTTTTGTTAATCTGTCCATCCATTTTGATTAGCCCTTCATTATTTCAGATTTTTTTGGTCCTCTCATAGACCTTTGATTAGATTCGGTTGAATCCTTTTCCTAATCCCTCGTTTTCCTTCAATTTTTTGTGGGTTTTTCCCTTTGTGTAACAGAACTATGACAGACCTAGACAACCACCGACTGCGAGTTCCACCACTATTTAGACTGTGGTTACACCCCTGGATCCCAATCTAAAAATCACTACCACCCCTTTCAATGGCCAGAATTACTTGACATGGTCACAGGCCTTAGAACTTTATTTGAAGGCACGAGGGAAGATGAAACATCTCGATGGACGTATTACCGCTCCTCTTGCTACTGATCCAGGCTATGATAAGTGGGAAATAGAGAATTCTATTATCATGTCCTGGCTTATCAATTCTATGGTTCCCGAGATTGGTGAGGGCTTCTATCAGATGAAGACCGCTCGGGCTATTTGGGACACCGTTGCCTCCACTTTTTCTAGGAGGGGGAACTATGCCAGGAATTTAAGCTTATTTGCTGTATTGATCATTCAGAACAAGGTGATATGTCAGTCACCAAATACTTTACCTTCCTTTCTACTAGTTGGGATAGAGTTGATCACCTATAGGCATATCAGCCAGTCTGCCCTACCGATGCTGTGGGCTACCGGAAGCTTCTTGAGAAGCAAAGAGTCTTTAAGTTTCTACAGGGATTTCACCCTGATTATGATGCTGTTCGCAGTTGGGTACTTGGGATGGAGAATCTCCCCACACTTCAGGAGGCCTTTGCTTATGTACAGAATGAGGAGAGTCGCCGTTTTGTTATGCTTCAGCTCACATCCATAGAGAGATCTACACTTGTTTCTGTTTCACCTAGAGACGGGCCCAAGCAGTCAGCTCCTTCGGATTGACCTACCGTGGTCTGTGATTATTGTAATAAGGCTCACCATACTAGGGCCACCTGTTGGAGCCTACATGGTCGCCCACCTGGTGGTCGGGGGTGGGGGGGGGGGGGGGGGGGGGGGGTGTCGTGGAGGAGGACTTGGTGGTCAGTCAGGTGGACGTGGGGGAGTTGCTCGTGCTCATCATACTACTGCTACCGAGACTTCTTCTACCAGTGATCCTCCTCCTACTTCTGATGTGAGCCCCTTGTCCTCGATTGAGCTTGAAACTCTCCGAAATCTGATGGTCCATTGTGTGCGTCCTCGACGCCTAATAGTGCCTCATTGTCGTTTGCCCAATCAGGTAACTTAGTCCCATCAACAAGAGTTTTTCTCTCTCATTCTTCATTTCCTTAGATTATTGATGCAGGTGCTTCTGATCATATGTCTCATTCCTCTGATATGTTCTATGATAATCAGCCTTGTTCAAGTCACGATAAAGTTAGAATTGCCGATGGTACCTCCTCCTCTATCTCAGGGAAAGGTCTTATCCGTGTCACTCCTTCTCTACCCTTAACTTCAGTATTACATGTTCCTAGTTTTTCTCATAACCTTTTATCCTTGAGTCGTATCACTCGTGACTTGAATTGTTGTGTAACATTTTATCCCTCTCATTGTGTCTTTCAGGATCTTATCATGAAGAGGACGATTAACAGTGGTAGAGAGGAGCAGGGCCTTTATCTTTTGAATGAAGGGGAGCAGATGGCTAATCATACAGTTGTTTTGAAAAATAGAGCTGAAGACTTAGAACTTTGGCATAGGAGATTAGGACACCCGTCTTTTACTTACTCAAACATATGTTTCCAAATTCTGTTGCAAACAATAATTTTTCTAGTTTTACTTGTGATGCTTGCGAATAATTGGGAAAACATCATAGAGCTTCTTTTGCTCATAGTTATACTGAAAGCTCTACTCCTTTTGCATTAATTCATATAGATGTGTGGGGTCCATCTCGTACAGTTTCTTTGAAAGGTCATTGTTGGTTTGTATCTTTTATTGATGACTACTCACGTACTACTTGGTTATATATGATGAAAGAAAAGAGGGAAGGTTTTTTTTTTTTCAAAATTTCCACAAAATGGTGTGTACACAATTTGGTTCAGTTATAAAGTTTTACGGTCTAATAATGGGGGTGAATATATCGATTCTTGATTGCGCGAGTTTTTTTGCTCACAAGGGATTATTCATCAGACTTCTTGCACTACAAAATGGAGTGGCAGAACGCAAGAATCATCACCTTTTAGACGTTGCCCGGTTCTTACTTTTCCAAGTTCAAGCTCCTCGGTCCTGTTGGGGTGAGGCAGTGTTAACTGCTGCCTATCTTATTAATCGCCTTCCAACTCGTGTCTTGGATAAGAAAACTGTAGAAAAAAAGATAAGGCAACAACATAGGGCTAACAAACTTGTCATGCCACTTTTATATTCCAGTACTAAGAAGAGGGAAAAATAATTACATATGAGTCCTTACATAAAAGGAAAAATAGAAAAGAGACATAAAAGAGAAGTAACTCTCAACAAAATAACTCTCAACACTCTCCCTCAAGCTGATACAAATATATCTTTCATATTCAACTTGTCTAAAATAACATGGAATGGTCCACTTCCAATTCCCTTGGTAAGAATATCGGCAAGTTGATCACCCGACTTCACAAATGGAGTGCAAATAGTCCCACTGGTGAGGTTCTCCTTAATGAAGTGTCTGGCAATCTCTACATGCTTAGTTCGATCGTGTTGAACTGGATTGTGAGCAATATTGACCGCAGACTTATTATCGCAATATAGCCTCATAGAATCCTTCAACTCAATCTTCAAGTCTTTCAACAGAGATTTAATCCACATGAGCTCACAAACTCCTTGGGCCATAGCCCTAAACTCGGCTTCTGCACTAGACCTGGACACAATATTCTGCTTTTTACTTTTCGAAGTAACAAGATTACCTCCCACAAAGGTGCAGTAGCCAGAGGTGGACCTCCTATCAGTAATAGAGCCAGTCCAGTCTGCATCAGTATAGGCTTCCACCCTAACATGATCATGTCTGGAGAAAAACAAGCCCTTTCTCGGAGAGGATTTCAAGTATCTAAGGATTTGAAAAACAGTCTCGAGATGAGACTCCCGAGGAGAGTGCATGAACTGACTGACAACACTAACAACGAAGGCGATATCTGGGTGAGTTTGGGATAAATATATGAGCTTACCCACTAATCGCTGATATCTCCCCGTATCAACAACCTTTCCACTGGTGTCATCACTGAGCTTCTGATTGGGCTCCATTAGAGAATCGCAAGCTTTGCTCCCAAGTATACCGGTTTCCTTCAATAGAACCAGAACGTATTTTCTCTGGAAAATGAATATTCCATGTTTGGATCTAGCAAGTTCAATCCCAAGAAAATATTTCAATACTCCCAAGTCCTTTATCTCAAATTCACTGGCTAAATATCCCTTCAACCGCTCTATTTCTTCCAATTCATCTCCTGTGAGCACAATGTCATCAACGTATACAATAAGAGCAGTAGTCTTACCCTGTGAAGAATGTTTGATGAACAGTGTGTGATAAGTAGGACTTTGCTTGAAGCCATATCGAAGCATCGCTTGGGTAAATCTTTCAAACCAGGCTCGGGGAGACTGCTTAAGGCCATATAGGGATTTCCTCAGTCTACACACTTTCCCTTCTGTTTTGGAGTCCTCAAAACCCGGGGGAACATCCATATGGACTTCCTCCTCAAGTCCCCGTGCAAAAACGCGTTTTTCACATCAAACTGGTGAAGAGGCCATTCCAGATTAGCTGCAAGAGAAAGAAGGATCCGCACTGAGTTCATTTTTGTCACAGGTGCAAAAGTTTCCTTGGTAGTCCACGTTATAGGTCTGTGTAAAACCTTTGGCCACTAAACGAGCCTTAAACCTCTCAACAAAACCATCAGCCCTGTGCTTCACGGTATACACCCACTTGCATCCCACAGTCTTTTTCCCTTTAGGTAAAGTGGTCAACTCCCAAGTACCACTCTTATGAAGAGCTTTCATCTCTTCAACCATGGCATGTTTCCACTTGGGATCAGCAAGAGCATCCTGGACATGGTTAGGAACACAAACAACCGAAATTTTGGAAAGAAAGACTCTATAAGAAGAAGATAAGCGTGAGTAAGACACAAAATTTGATATAGAATGTTGAGTACACGATCTCACACCCTTACGGACAGCAATAGGAACATCCAACTCATCAGCTTGAAGATAGGGTGTATCAGAAGACTTACCTAAATCTTCATCACTTGGGGATACTGGCAGTGGGAGTTGAGGAGTTGTGGCCTCGGGAGTCTCGTTAGTTTTCCGTTTACTCCATGTCCCTTTAGAATAGACCAACATATCCTTCTCCTTCTCGACTCTCTCTGTCTCTGGTATTTCAGACTCCCTCTCTTGCACTTTCTCATTTTCAACTGTCTCCCTCTCTTCACGTGCCCTCACCTCAACTTGATTTTTTTCAACGTTCTCTGTCTCCACCTCAATCATCATAAGTGGAGTAGGCATCTCTTCTATACACCTCTGTTCCCCCTGAAGAGATGTTTGAGGATCAAGAAAGTAGAACTGAGACTCCTGAAAGGTGACATCTATAGAAACAAATCATTTCCGAGATGGAGGATGATAACATTTATAACCCTTCTGAGTAGGAGATTAACCTACAAACACACACTTAAGGGAGCGAGGATCCAATTTTCCACGAGTGGGAGAATGATTATGGACAAAACATACGCAACCAAAGATACGGGGAGGAATGGAAAAGAAATGGAAGGAGAAGAAAGAACCTCAAGTGGTGTTTTCTTATTCAACACACGGGTGGGAAGACGATTAATAAGATAAGCAGCTGTCAACACTGCTTCACCCCAATAAGACCATGGACTTGTTTATAGAATTATGCTAAAGATTGCTTTGTATCTAGTCCACCCTTCTAAGCACTCCGTACAAGCCAGAGCAACATTGGATAATGCTTTCATATGTTAGGATTGTTCAATAGAGCTTCTCCAGTTAGTTTAATGAAATTCGATATAATAGCAAAATTTACGTATCTGTGTGCCTATTTACAAGTTGAATGAGTTTCGACTTTCTTATGCAGGGCATAACTCTTTTGATTGTTGTGGTGCATACCTTCTTTCCAATTTCATATGAAGGATTCTCTATCTACTGGAAAGGTCATGTTAATAAATTAAAGGTACTTGGTTATAATCTTGCTTATGAACATTTTATCGATATTCTCTCTTTGGACTGCTTAATTCATACGCCTTTTCTAATTGGTATGCATTATGTTGGATTTTTTGTTTTGGAATCTCAAGTTATTCTGGAAAAACCTTTCTTGATTTTTTTAATTTGATAAACAGTTAAGTATACCAAGGAAACCTATGTAGATTTTTCTTGTACTTGTTCTTATAGGATAGTATTCGTGCTCTGTCTGATAATAGTTCTTAGATATGGCAGAATGATATTGCCCGACCATTGTTTATTATAGTGAGATAGAAACTATTTCAGCCTTATGTCTAGAGAAAAGTGAGCTATTACATTCGCTGCAAAGGGTGTGCCCGTGTTGCACTTTCATATCATAAAATTAAAATGTATTATCAACTGTGCGGTGGTATTTGGACAAAGTGTCAGTAACTGACTGTTAAAACTTTGCAGATTGTTTCTCTTTCATCAACATCAAAAGAACAACTTACGTAGTTTTCAACTTAAATTTCTGGCAGTCTCCACAAATGTTATTACGGTCACTAATAATCATGCCGTGGTTTACAAGTCTTTATGCAATCTTTCACATCATCGGAAAAAGAATTAGGGAAACTAATAATATAGTAAACTCTTGGGTGGGCAATTGAGAGATAGCCGGTTCGAGTATGAGAGTAACCGCTTTGTGCAAAAATTCCAAATATTAGGTCTGTGTGTCCCTGATGCAGTAATTTGTAGTACCATAAGCTTTAGGATTTGTGCTTTTCTTAAGATTTGTGATTGGGCTGTTATTTTTGTTTGTGATCATTATTTAAGGGTAGCGTAGCTATTAGTTAGTATAAAGAAAGGGTCAAGGGCTCTCCTAATTCAGTGTTGCAGTTATTTTGTTAAAACAGTTTGTCGATACAAACAAAGCCATGGGGCTGTTGTATTTGATAGTCAGAACCAAAGCCCTAATTTTCTTATAGTTCTCTTCGATTTGAGAATCAATAGCATTATTGCATGCATCGTTTGGTATCAGAGTTGTGAATTGAAATTGGAACGAGAGGTACTTGTTAGAGTTTATTTTTTATTCCTATTTCTTTTCTTATTCTACCTAAGGGTATTATTGTAATAAGGTTGTTATTGACATAATAATAGAGAGAAGACTGAATTAGTCTTCTATGTTTTTTGCCCTAAACTATTCTTGACATGGTATCAGAGCCACCCTAAGAGGGTTCTCCACCATTCACCACCACAATCACCACCAACCACCACCGGACCATCCCAAATCCACCACCAACTCTGCACCGTCCCTGCCCTGGTCTTCCTTGACCTTCGCAACAGCCAACAAGGCCAGCAGCATGCACCACAAGCCAATAAGGCTCCCCAGCCCATACGCAGCCACCTATGCCCCACTAAGCCTGCACCGACCACCTCTTCCTCAACCCACACAGTAACCGACACCTATACACCACTAAAAACCCCAGCCGACACATACCCACTCCTTTTTTGGCCTTCTGTATCTCACCCAAAATTATTTAATCCACTGTTTTGATCAAAGTTTAACCTCTGTTTTTTTGGTCCTTTTATGGACCTTTGATCAGTAGTGACTGATCCTGTGGCATCCTTATGGTGATTTCATTCTTCTTGAGTGCTTCGACTCCGTTGGTAGCAGTTCCTATTCACTTAGTGATTGTTGTGGGTAAATAATTTTTTTTTTTTTTTTTTGTCTAGATTCACGATGACGGATCCAACAAAATCCGACGTGAACACACAGCAATCTAGGAGTGACAATTTCATTGTTCCTCCCATTGATAGCCCAAACGTGAAACTCACTCTCTCTTTTCAATAGTCAAAATTATCTTGCTTGGTCTGGGTCTGTGATCATGTCGTTAAAGGGCAGAGGAAAGATGGGGTACATTTAACGGAAAAATTAAAGCACCCAACACCGAGGATGCTTCTTATGACAAGTGGGAGATGGAGAACTCCACTGTCATGACTTGGCTTTGCCACGCTATGATACCGAAGATTAGTGAAGGTCTTTTGGACATGGCTACTGCTCAAGATATCTGGGAGACTATGGCCAACACTTATTCCCGAAAGGGGAATTCGGCACAGATTTTCGAGTTACAGCGATTGATTGGTCGATCTGAACAGGTGAGATGAATGTTCTTCAGTACTACACCTCCCTATCCATCAATTGGAAACGATTGGATCACCTGTTAGAATACAAGCCCGTTTGTCCTGCTGATTATGTGGCCTATACTAAGCTTGTTGCTGAAGAAAGGATTTTTAATTCTGATTTGGATCCAGTTCGCAATCGGGTTCTGGGAATGGAACCACTCCCTTCTCTTCAGGAGGCCTTCGCCTATGTCCAGATCGAGGAAAGTCGTCGTTCTGCTATACTTCAGACTGCTTCTACAGGGCGATCTGCTCTTTTTTCGGCTTCTCAGAGGGATGGGAACCGTGGCCGTGACAATACTAGTGAGTCCGAAGATAATTCCAAACTGTTTTGTGACTATTGTAATACCAAGTTTCACACCAAGGCCACATGCTATAAATTACATGGTTATCCACCAGGCCCGGGGGGGGGGGGGGGGGGGGGGGGGGGGGAGGAGGTCAAGGGGGTCGCTTTGGCCAGTCTAGGGGTCGTGGAGGACGGTTTAGTGGCCGTAATGTTAATGCTCATCACTCTACCACTGTGGATCCTACAGCCTCAGTTTCAGTTGATCAACCGCCACCTACTTCTGGTCCAGCTACGTTCACTGCCTCTGAGGTGGAGGAGGCTCTCCGGAACCTGATGGCTCGCCGCACATCCTCTGCTATTGCCTCTGCATCTAGAGGTGTCTCTACTTCCTTTGCCTTGTCAGGTACATTTGTCACCTCCGCAAGTGCATACTTGTCTCATTCCTCTTCTCCCTGAATTATTGATTCTAGTGCTTCTGAGCACATGTCTAGATGTTCTGATATTTTTCTGATTATACATCGTGTTCAGGAAAAGATAAAGTTCATATTGCAGATGATACATTTTCCTCTCTCTCTGGGAAGGCTACTATTTGTGCGACTCCAACTTTACCTATTTCCTCCGTCTTACATGTCCCAAAATTTTCCCATAATTTGGTATCTATCAGTCGTCTTACACAGAATCTCAACTGCAGTGTAACTTTTTTCTCCGTCTTACATAGAATCTCAACTGCAGTGTAACTCTCATTGTGTCTTTTAGGATCTTTCCATAGGGAGGACGATTGGCAGTGGTAGAGAAGAGAGTGGGCTTTATTTTTGGATGTTGGAGGACCTTTGGCTCATCATACAGTTGTTTCGGGAAATAAAGCTGAAGACATACATCTTTGGCATAGACGTTTTGGACACCCTTCTTTTCATTTACTAAAGTATTTATTTCCTTCATTAGTCTTTGATACGTACAAAAGGATTCATACAGCCGACCCCAATTGATTGGGACACAAGGCTTGGTTTGGTTTGGTTTGGTTTGGTTTGGTTTAGTCTTTGATACGTACAAAAGTATTCTTCCAATAAAGAGCAAGTCTCGGTGGCCACATTGAGTAGCACCCGGTCAGGGGGCATAACCATCTCGACCGGACCAATAACCCGGCCTACGAGTCGGGAACGTCGCTTCGGCTCGGTTCCTCGCAGGTCAACTCAGGCCAGCCCGGAGGCACAATCCAGACTCATCCAGACAGTTTCCTATACAAGTTAGAAGACTAATGGAAAGTGAAGTTTGTTTCCTAATCAAGTTAGGAAATTCGCACGATTTGTGTTCATCACACCCAATCAGATCGGACCACCTCATCAATATACTTAACCATGTACGTGGAGGTCTCTTGCAAGTATAAAAGAGTCCCCTCACCCCCTACAAGGGGAACAATCAATAATTTTCTACAGAGAACTCACTGCAGCTTTGTGTAATCTGCCCGGCCGACCTCTGGTAGTTCCAGTCCTTTGTTGGTTCACCAAAGGTCACTGGCTATTTCATTACATAGTGAAAGTGCTCAGACACACCACGTGGATGTAGGTCTCTTCGTTAACAGGGCCGAAGCGCATACAAATTTCTCTTGTCTTATTTCTCTTACGTTATACCAAATTTTGGCATCATCAGTTTGGCGCCGTTTGTGGGAATTGACAATTTTCCATAAACAAATTTCTTGATTGATCGCCATGGCTCCTCGTAAGACTAAGAAGGCTACTCCGCCAACCGGTCAAGTGGATCCACCAGCCCCGGAGTTGACGGCTCCCATGACCCCAGAGCAAATCACTGCGGCTCTTGCTCAACTTCTGGAGGGTCAGTGTCAAACTCGGCAACAAATCGAACCCCTGCTGGCTCAACAGAACAAGCTTCCGCAAACTGAGGTACAGCTCCGGTGCGCCGAGCGTGTTTGGGCAGCCGTATGGACCCGACGACGTGCTCGAGCTGCGCCAAAATCCCCACAGGCTATAGGACAACCCGGGAACGATGAGCGTGGTCAAGATCCCATACGGATCCGACAACGTGCCCGGGCCGACCCGAGCCGTGTGGTGGATGCCAAGAACATTATTAATGATAGGTGCGGTTCCAGAGGGGAGGGGCAAGAGCGCTACTCGGGAATCGGCCCAGAAGCCGAAGCGACCTTAGGCACACGATCAACTGGAGTCAAAGCTGAGCCTTATCCTTGAAGACAGCGCACTTTGAGGAGGAAGCTTCTTCCTCCGAACCGACCTATCGTATGGATACCGGTTGGGAAGACATGGAAGCCTGCATCAAGGACTTAGAGAAACAGATCGAGAAGCTAGGCCGAAAACCAGGTCATGATCATGCCAACATTGGGATCGAGTCGTTGTTCTCCGATCGAATCGTGGGATTTGTCATCCCACGCAAATTCAAACAACCTCATCTCGATTCTTACGGCGGCTCGGGAAGTCCGGTCGACCATAACCAATGCCGATGAACTGCACTGCCTGGCTTTTCCTAGCACTCAAAAGGGGCCAGCCGCGCAGTGGTTCCACTCCTTGAAACCCGGGTCAGTTGACGATTCCAAGGAGCTTAGCAAGCTGTTCGTTAGCCACTTCGTGGGTATGCTCAGTCAACCTCAACCTGACACCCAGCTACTTACAGTCAAACACTGAAAGGGTGAATCCTTGAAGGATTATGTTGATCGGTTCAACCAGCAATAGCTTCAGGTCTATAACCTGAACGAGACGGCTGCAATCACAGCCTTTTGCTCGGGGGTTCAGAACACCAAGGTTGCCACATCGTTCCACCGACAACCTTGGTTCAACTCTCGGAGAGGGTTGGGAAGTACATCGATACCGATGAGTTATTGAAGTCCAAGTGTTCAAACTTTAAGGAAGATGAGTCCCCGAGAGCCAAACGGAAACGGGAGGGCTCCGAGAAGAGCTCGGGAAAGAAGTAAAAGCAAGATTAGCAAAAGAGTGGTCGAGATCAGTCCCCGATCGCCTTCAAGCCACTTTCCCGGCCTATCTAAGAAGTCATGGTGGCCGCCGAGGCTCAGAAGCTGCTTAAAAAATCAATCAAGTTGAAGAGCTCGCCCGAGAAAAGGAATCGGGATAAGTACTGCCGCTACCACAAAGACCACGGTCATGACACCGAGGATTGTTTTAAACTCAAAATTGCTATAGAAAAACTCATTGAGCAGGGCCATCTCGCCGAGTTTGTCACCAAAGACAGACAGACAGACAGCAGCGGCAAGATACTCGGGCCCCTGAGCAGCAACAACCACTCGGTCATATCAACGTGGTCTTCGGAGGAACATCGGGCGGAGGATACTCGCAGTCAGCAAGGAAGAGGCATGCCCGGGCATCCCTAGCGAATGTCGCGTATGTCCATCCAGTCAACTGCCGTCTGACCGACACCCTCACTTTCTCATCCAGTGATGTCCAAGACCTGCACTACCCTCACGATGACCCACTGGTGGTAACGCTCTTTATATCCAATTACATGGTCAAAAGGGTACTCGTAGACACGGGAAGCTCCTCTGACATACTCTTTGCCTCGGCGTTTAATCAGTTCGGAATCTCAAGAGACCGGCTCCGACCAGTGGCCACTTCACTGGTGGGATTCAACGGGTCCAGCACACAACCGCTCGGGATGATCGAGCTCCCGGTTCTAATGGGGACTTAACCGTAACAGGTCTCCACGCTCGCAAACTTTGCTGTGGTAGGAGCCCCCTCCGCTTACAGTGTCATTCTCGGGAGGCAAATACTTAACAAGGCCAGAGCGGTCGTGTCGACTTACATCCTGGTTGTCAAGTTCCCGATTTCGCAAGGACTGGGGAGTTTGAGAGGAGATCAAGCCACTGCCCGGAGCTATTATGTTAGTTCCTTGCGCAAAGATGCGATTTCTGAAGCATTGAATGTTAAAGAGATGGACCCAAGGGACATCAGGGACGGAGTTAGCCCAGTCGAAGAACTCAGCCAAGTAATACTGAATCCCCAGTTCCCCGACCGGTCCGTCAGTATTGGTACTCTCCTGGACCAGACCTCCGAGAAAAGCTAGTCCAATTCCTAAGACAGAATCAAGACGTCTTTGCGTGGAACCACGAAAACATGCCTGGAATTGATCCCCGGGTCAAGTCCCACCAACTCAATGTCGATCCGAGCTTCCGCCCGGTTAAGCAGAAGAGGAGGGGATGGCCCTTGAAAGACAGGATGCAGTACGCGAGGAGGTCGGGAAGCTCCTCAAAGCGAAGGCAGTTCGTGAAGTGCAGTACCCCGACTGGTTGGCTAATGTCTTACTCAAGAAGAGTAACGGAAAGTGGAGGCTGTGCGTGGATTTTACCGACCTAAACAAGGCTTGCCCTAAAGATTGCTACCCATTACCCATGATAGATCTCCTGGTAGACGCAACGGCAGGCCACTCACTCCTTTCCTTTATGGACGCCTACTCGGGGTACAACCAGATCTGCATGAACCCCGACGATGAAGAGAAGACCTCCTTCATCACTGACCAGCGAACATACTGCTACAAAGCAATGCCTTCGGACTCAAGAACGCGAGAGCGACCTACCAGCGATTGGTCAATCATATGTTCAGGGACTTGATCGGAAAGACTATGGAAGTATACGTTGATGACCTCCTGGTCAAGAGCCGGGACGAGCCCGACCATCTTGAGCACTTGGCCGGGGCATTCAGCATCCTGAGAAGATTCCAGATGAAGTTGAATCGAGCGAAGTGTGCGTTTGGGGTCTCGTCCTGGATATTCTTGGGACACTTAGTCAGCAGACGGGGAATCGAGGCCAATCCGGAGAAAATTCAGGCCATTGTCAACATACGGTCACCCAGATCAACCAAGGAAGTTTAAAGTCTGGCGGGACGGGTGGCAGCATTGAACAGATTTGTGTCCCGAGCAACCGACCGGTGTTTGCCGTTCTTCAAAATCCTTCGTAAGGCCTTTGAGTGATCGGAAGAGTGCTAGGAGGCATTCCCGGAACTCAAAAAGTACAGAGCCTCACCCCCTCTACTGTCAACTCCCGTTCCAAAGGAAGAATTATTTTTGTACCTGGCGGTTTCACCCTCGGTGGTTAGCTCGGATTGGTTAGAGAAGAACATGGGATCCAATACTTGGTGTACTATACTAGCTAAGAACTCCAAGGCGCAGAAAGTAGATATTCACGCATCAAAAAACTGGCATTCGCCCTTGTCACTTCAGCCCGGCGACTTCGCCCGTATTTCTAGGCCCACACAATAGTCGTCGTCACGGATCAGCCCCTACGCAGAATCCTGTGCCGGCCTGAGACGACCAAGAGACTCATGAAGTGGGCACTGGAATTGGAAGAGTTTAAAGTTCTCTACCGACCTCGAATGGCGATCAAAGGATAGGCCATTGCAGATTTTCTTGTCAAGTTCACCTATCCAGAAGAACCGATCGAGGAGTATACCCCGACCGATCTACCGCCCGACCTGCAGCCCGAAATCCCGACCTGGGTATTCAATGTGGATGGGTCCTCTAATAAACAGGGCAGTGGGGCAAGAGTCATCCTGGTCACGCCCGAGGGGATTCAACTCGAGTACGCCCTCAGGTTTGGATCTCAAGCATCCAACTACAAGGCAAAGTATGAAGCTCTGTTGGTCGGACTACAACTGGCTACCTCCATGGGCGCTCGGCAGATTAAGGTGCACAGTGACTCTCAGTTGGTGGTGAACCAAGTCTTACAACAGTACAAGGCTAGGGAGGACAGTATGGTGGCCTACCTGGCCCTGGTCAGAAAGATTACCAGTTAGCTTAAAGGGTTGTCTCTCACTCAGATCCCGTAGGAAGAGAAGGCACAAGCCGATCGGTTAGCTCGCCTCGCATCATCGTTAGAATCGGATCTACAGGGAATAAGGGTGGAATACCTATCCGAGCCCAGTGTGTCCGTTCTAGAAGGTATGGAGTGGAGCCGGTCGACGCATGTCCCAGTTGGATGGACCCAATAGTAACATTCCTCACAAGCGGGAACCTCCCGCCCGAGTAGTCTGAAGCCCGGTGAGTTAGATACTGAGCAGCAAGGTACCACCTAGCTAACGGGGTACTCTACAAAAGGGGATTCATTGTTCCCTACCTCCGATGCGTTCACCCGACTCAGGAGGAGAGCATTCTACAAGAAATTCACGAGGGAGTGTGTGGAAGCCACGTCGGAGGTCGGGCCTTGTCCAGGAGGGCCCTACTGCAAGGGTAATACTGCCCACTATGGCTCAGGATTCAAACGAGTATGTGAGACAGTGTGACAAGTCCCAGAGATTTGCAAGCACGATCCACCGCCTGGAGGAAGAGCAGACCCCAATCCTTTACCCGTGGCCGTTCGCTCAATGGGGTATCGACATAGTCGGACCACTCCCATGGCCAAGTGTCAGGTCAAGTTTGCCGTCATAGCGGTCGACTACTTTACCAAGTGGGTAGAGGCCGACCCGTTGGCCACAATCACCGAGAAGAAAATGGAAAGTTTCATGGAGAGGAGCATACTCAGTAGGTTCGTCATTCCCCGAGTTCTAGTCAGTGATAACGGCAGATAGTTTGACACGCCGATCTTCAGGCAATTCTGCTCTAGCTACAGAATCTCCAACCGCTACTCCTCTCCCGAGCACCCCCAGGTCAACAGAAAAACTGAGGTAACCAATCATATCATCCTGCAGTCCATCAAGAAGAGACTTGAGGCAGCAAAGGAACTCTGGGCGGTAGAGCTTCCGAGCCTTCTATGGGCTTATCGGACTACACCCCGAGAGGCCACTGGAGAAACTCCGTTCTCACTGACATATGGCTTCGAGGCAGTAGTTCCTACCGAGTTGGATTTCCCGACCAACCGAGTAACAAACTACAGGGACTCGGGAAATGAAGAAGCCATCAGAGGGGAGCTCGACTTAGTTAAAGAAAAAAGGAACCAGGCATACCTCAGAATAGCAGCCTACAAACATAGTCTCACAATACTTCAACAAAAGGGTAAAGCACCGCAGTTTCCAGGTGGGAGACCTCGTCCTCAAAGCAGTTAACCAGTTCACTAAGAACCCTAGCCATGGAAAGTTGGGGGCAAATTAGGAAGGGCCCTATGGGGTTACCCGGGTTAACCGACCGAGAACTTATTGGTCACAGACGCTAGAAGGGAAGGACCTACCACGCCCTTGGAACGTGGAGCATCTACGGAAGTATTTTCAATAAAATCAGAATCAGTATTGGTTAGGGATTTTATGTTGTCTTCAATAAAATCAGAATCAATATTGGTTAGGGATTTTACGGTCAGAATCAGGTGCTTCTGACCATATGTCCCGTTCTTCTGATCTTTATAACCCTCTTGTGATTATAAGACCTATTCAGGTCAGGACAAAGTTAGAATTCCCGATGGTACCTTTTCCTTCATCTTGGGGAAAGGTCTTATTTGTGTCATTCCTTCTTTGTCCTTGACTTCTATTTTACTTGTCCCTAGTTTCTCTCATAATCTTTTATCCTTGAGTCGTATTAATCGGGATCTGAATTGTTCTGTAATCTTTTTTCCCTCTCATTGTCTTTCAGGATCTTATCACGAAGAGGGTGTTGGCAGTGGTAGAGAGACATAGGGGCTCTGTATTCTAGAAGAGGGAGAGAAGAATCTGGATGGGGGAGAGAAACTTGCTACTAATACCGTCGTTTTGAAAAATAAAGCGGAAGATTTAGTGCTTTGACATAGGGGATTAGGCCATCCCTCTGTCTTTACTTAAATTTATGTTCCTTCTCTTATTAGTAATACTGGTCGTCCAAACTCTAATACTTTTTGTGATGCTTGTGAACTTGGAAAACATTTTCGAGCTTCTTCTGCTCCCAGTAATATTGAAAGTTCTGTTCCTTTTGCATTAATACATTATGATGTTTGAGGTCCTTCCCGGACTGTGTCCTTGAAAGGTCATAGATAGTTTGTGTCTTTTATAGATGATTATTCTTGTACTACGTGGTTGTACATGATGAAAGAAAAACGGGAAGTTTTCTGAATTTTTCAAAATTTTCACAAAATGGTGAGTACCCAGTTCGGGGCGGTGGTAAAATTCTTAAGGCCTGATAATGGGTTAAGTATATTGATTTGGGTCTAGGTAGGTATTTTGGTTCTCATTGGATTATCCATCAAACTTCTTACACTAACACTCTACAACAAAATGGAGTGGCTAAGCGTAAGAATCGTCACCTTCTAGATGTTGCCTGGTCTTTACTCTTCCAAGTTCACGCTCCTCGCTCCTATTGGGGTGAGGCGGTGTTAACTGAAGCTTACCTTATCAACCGTCACCCTACTCGTGTGTTAGATAAGAGAACACCTCTGCAGGTTCTTTCTTACTCTTCTGTATCCTCATCCATTCCTTCCCGTGTCTTTGGTTGTGTTTGCTTTGTTCATAACCATAGCCCTACCCGTGACAAATAAGACCCTCGTGTCATTAAGTGTGTGTTTGTGGGTTACTCCCCTACTCAAAAGGGTTACTAAGTGTTGGATGTCACATTTTATGAGTCCCAATCTTACACTATTGACTCTCCGATAACTCTTCAGGGGAGACGAGGTGTGAAGAGATACCGGTTTTGCCAACGATGATTGAGGTAGAGAGAGTTGAGACATAAGAGACCGAAGCAGTTAGAACCAGAGAGAGAAAGTGAGAAAAGTGAGAGGGAGCCTGAAGAGGAAGAGGAAATTGAGAGGCAAGGGGAGAATGAGTTGAGAGTTTATTCCAGGGGAGCATGGAGTAAAAGAAATATCAGAGAGACTCCAAAGGTTAGTACTACTCTTGCTCCTCCACTGCCACTGCATGTCTCTCTAAGTGATGAAGATTCATGTAATTCCTCTAATAAACCCTCTCTTGACTTAGGTGATTTAGACATTCCTTTTGCTATTCGAAAGGGTGTTCAAGCCTGTACTCAACATCCTGTATCTAACTTTGTGTCTTATTCTCATCTCTCTCCTTCCTATAAAGTCTTTCTTTCAAAAATTTCCTCTGTTAGTGTTCCTAGCCATGTACAGGGAGCTCTTGCTGATCCCAAGTGGAAACATGCCATGATCGAGGAGATGAAAGTTCTTCGAAAGACTCGTACTTGGGAGTTGACCATGTTACCTAAAGGAAAGAGAACTGTGGGGTGCAAGTGGTTGTACACTGTGAAGCATTGGGCGATGGTTCTATTGAGAGGTATAAAGCTTGGTTGGTGGCAAAAGGGTTCACCCAGACTTACGGGGTGGATTATGAGGAGACCTTTGCTCCTGTTGCGAAGATGAACTCAATAAGAATCCTTCTAAGGATAGCAGCTAACCAGGATTGGCCTCTTCACCAGTTTGATGTGAAGAATGCCTTCTTGCATGGTGATTTAATAGAAGATGTTTGCATGGATATTCCTCCGACTCCAGGATAGATGGAAAGGTTTGTAGGCTTAGAAAATCACTTCATGGCCTCAAACAGTCCCCTAAAGCCTGGTTTGAGATATTCACACTGGCTATGCTTCGGTATGGATACAGACAGAGTCATGCGGATCACACATTGGTCATCAAACACTCATCACAGGGTAAGTCTATTGTTCTCATTGTCTATGTTGATGATATTGTGCTGACAGGAGATGACCTGAAGGAAATGGGGAGGTTGAAGAAGCAGTTAGCCACTGAGTTTGAGATTAAAGACTTGGGTCCCTTGAAGTTCTTTCTTGGGATCGAACTTGCTAGGCCCAAACATGAGATTTTTATTTCTTAAAGGAAGTATGTCCTTGACTTGTTGAAGGAAACTGGGATGCTTGGCAACAAAGTTTGTGATACTCTTATGGAACAAAATCTGAAACTTGGCGATGATCGTAATGGGGAATTAGGGGACAGGGGGAGTTATTAGAGACTCGTTGATAAGCTCATTTATCTGTTTCATACTTGTCCAGATATTGCTTTGGCAGTTAGTGTTGTCAGTCAGTTCATGCATTTCCCACGAGAGTCGCATCAAGAGGTTGTTTCCGGATTCTGTGGTATTTTGAAGTCTGCTCCTGGAAAGGGCTTGCACTTTGCGAGATATGACCACCTAAGGGTGGAAGGGTACACTGATGCAGATTGGGCTGGGTCTATTACAGATAGGAGGTCCACTTCAGGGTACTGCACGTTCGTAGGAGGTAATCTTGTTACCTGGAAGAGTAAGAAGCAGAATGTAGTAGCCAGGTCTAGTGCGGAAGCTGAATTTAGGGCTATGGCCCAAGGAATCTGTGAGTTATTGTGGATCAAGTCTTTGCTGAAGGACTTGAAGATTAATTTTGACAAATCCTATGAAGCTATATTGTGACAATAAAGCGGCCATCAGTATAGCTCATAACATTGTTCAACATGATAGAACAAAGCATGTAGAGATTGATCAACACTTCATCAAAGAAATATCAGTAGTGGTACTATTTGTGTTCCCTTTGTGAAGTTTTGCGATTAGGTTGCTGATGTTCTCACTAAAGTTGTTGGGAGTCGTCCGTTTCATACTATCCTGGACAAGTTGGGAATGAGAGATATTTTTGTACCAGCTTAAGGGGGAGTGTTAAGAGTTATTTTGTTGTTAGGCTTTATTTCTTTATAAGTTCCGAGGACCTATTTGTAGTATTGGTTTTCTTCTTCTTTGTGGTTAATATAAAAAGTTCTAACTAATGTTAGAAACCTAAGCTTTTACCAAATAATAATCTAACACAATACACAATACTATGTTTCCTTCTTCACTTTATACTCCCTCTCAAATTGATGCAGTGAAAACATTAGTTTGTCAACTAGAAAATTATGACGAGACAAGTCATGGATTTTGTAAAGATAGCAATTTGACGAAGAGTATCCACGTGAGGAAGTGATACAATGCTGGCAAGAAATTGGTCTCTAGTAAAATGATAATCCACCTCCTCAATATGTTTAGGTCTTTCATGAAACATTGGATTAGAGGCAATGAGAATAGCACTCATTTATCACCATAAGGTGGTATTGGGGTAGAGAATGATACATCAAGATCTTTTAAAAGACCCTACAACCGTATTATTTCACCCCAAGCTGAGGACATAGCACAAAATTTTGCCTCTGGAATGCTGTGTAATGCGTCCTAGTTGTGAAGCTAGTTTACCCTTAAAAAATGCAATTTGGATTCTTGCAATTTCTCCCCTTTCACGAAGCCTATAAATTCTGTTTTTCCTTTATTCTTCTCTTTGATATTTTTTTTTCTCTGCGGGGTGGCTTACTTGGTTAAAGATTGGTCTCTTCCTTTATATATACTGCTTTGCTGTAAACTGATTTCTTCTATAAACTAATGATCCTTCTTTTGTTTTTTTTTTTATTTATATTTTTTTCCAGGTCATTTTCCTGTTACTTTTGGTCGCTGATCTATTAGTCTATGTTCTCTACTTGTCTCCAGTGGCCTTCTATTCTCTTCCGTTTAGGATTGCACCTTATATCCGGGTTGTTCTTTTCATTTTACACATTAGGTAAGGTGCAATAATGTTTTTCTTTTTTTTTTTTCCTGATTTTTTGATCTATAATTTATTATTATTATTTTTTTGTTGGAGTCATGAATGCACATTTATAGTCGTTTACTTAAATTAATTAAACCATGCAAGTTGTGATGTTGCAGATGTGTTCTCTTTAAATTTCTGGTTATATTAAGTTGGACAGTCATTTCAATATGACAGTTGTCACAAGTTTCCAACATAAATTCTTCACTAGAAAACTTTATCATTCAACTTGTGGAGATATCACACCTACGAAAGGCTTTCATATGAAAGCATATGATACATTGTCTTTCTGAGACGTTATATGAGATCTTTTCGTACCAATCTCTGAAAATAAGCTAAATCTTGGAATCTGATGGAGTTCCAGTATGTTCTCAACTCTGGTATAGAACAGGCTAAGCTGAAGGGCTGCTGATGTGCTATGTAGCATTCCATTTGGCACAGAACATGTCACTACCCAAATCCACGAAGTATGGCACGAGGGTTCTTGACATGCCACCGAGGCCTGACTCTATGTTATTAACGTTCAAAAACCTTATATATATATATATATATATATTATTTTAACTCCCATTTAAACCACATTTGCAAGTGATTAGCCCCAAGGGTAAAATATGAATTTAAAATTTTGAGTTGAATTTTATACCAAAAGATAGCCGTTTGAGTCTAGGTTCCAACGTTGAAAACGATGCACGGTTTCAAATTTCCTAGAAAAAGTTATGTCCGTTTCCGTAATAGTTGTCATTTTGAACCAATTAAAACAGTGTATTTCGATCGATCGAAACAGCTTCTGTCCACAATTTTCGCCATGAACATCTAAGCAATCATACATGCTTGAATAGCAAAAGCACTTGCCAAAACCTTTCATATATGAACATAAGAGTCTTATACATCAAGTTCTACACATGCTCACCTAACAACATAATTTACAAGTCCTTAAGTTCTAAACTATAACAACTACGCCATGTGCAATATGCACATTTAGCACTTGCTCTCCTCTTTCTTCCTCTATTTCTCTTTCTCTTTCTCCTTCTCCTTCTCTTTCCTTTCATCTGAAATGGTTATTCAATAACCACATGAGCTTGAAACTCAGTGAATAACATGCTTTTTGACATAAATTCGTGTATATCATTTAAACATGTGATGTGCAATTCAATGTAACATAATGAATTACAACCAAATAAGTATTTGTCTCCAAAACTTTTTGTTCTTCTCACTACCCCGTGCCCTTAATGGCACCCTTAATCCTTGTTCTGAGTTATCCAATATCCTATACAAGGCGTACTGAACACTCAAATCTTAGGAAGCTTTTCTACCCTCCCTTTTGGAGCCTTCTCTTTGTAGTGATAGAACAATTGCTTCTTCAAAAATAAGTTTTCGGAACGTAATTACGTTGACAAACGGAGCTTAGACGAAAACTTTTATAATTTTTAGTTTTCACTCGTGAAGCGACGAATTAGACGTGTAAGACGTTTCGGGGTATAATTAAAAGTTTTGAATACTCAATATTTATAAGTTTCTTCTCCGCAGCTATAGTCTTTTAATGGATTGGATGAGCCTTGGTGGCGTGCCACGTGTTCTATTTTCGCCCGTAGCGGGATTGGCCGTGACAAGTGGGTAGGGTTACGGCGAGGCAGGTGGTGCTGTGTGGTGGTTCGGCGAAGCAGGTGGTGGGTGTGGATGTCCGGCGAAGCAGGTCGTGGTGTGTAGGTGGCTTGGCCAGGCTGGTGGTGGTGTGTAGGTGGCTCGACGAGGCTGGTGGTGGGTGGATCAGATCCCTTTCTTGGGGTGGCTCTGATACCATGTTAATTTGCTGAAAGCTTAGAGAGGGCTAATTGCCACTCTCTCATTATATTATTCAGATGAAGAACCCTAGCGGGTAAATTACAAGAGTACCCTTATGTACAAAATATAAAATAAAACAAAGGAAAAATAACTCTCAACAGTTTGTGTCTTAAATCACATATATTTAAAGATGTGTTTTTCATGTTTTCCATGTGCTTGTCGTGTTTGTATCTTACTTTTAGAGATTGGCATGTCACAATATCGTGTCTATGCCCCCCATATCTGTATTTCTTAGGTTGCAGTTGTATACTTGGAGTTAGGTGCATGTACTCTTTGGTGTGCTCTAAAGGGAATAGTGTTGATATTTAAGGCAAAAGGAACTGAAGGAGATCATCGAGATCGTTCTCTATATAATTACAATTACCAAAAAAAAGATTTGGTTTACTAAATATTAACAATTACCAAATATTACAATCTTGTCATTAGGTTTACAAAAAAAAAAAGAAAAGATTTGGGAAAATAAAAATCCCGACATGCTTTCAAAAGCACTTCAAATGGAGTTCGCGACACTTCAAACAAAACTCTAGGACTAGTCACATTCAAACACCATTAAGGTCGTTCAAATGCCCAAACATTTTCAACGCTCATGCTCAAGCTGGTGCGAAGATATCTTTCATGCCCAGCTTCTCATAATAAAATGATAAGGTGTGCTTGCAAGCACCTTGGAAAAGATATCTGCCAGTTGCTCTCCTGACTTAACAAATGGAGTACAAATTGCCCCACTTCTCAGTTTTTCTTTGATGAAATACCTATCAATTTCCACATATTTTGGTTCTATCATGTTGCATCGGGTTGTGGGCTATACTGCGGCTTTGCTGTCACAATACTGTTAACAATGTGAATTTGGTAAAAGCTTAGGTTAATCCAAATGATTAACCCATATATATATTTATATGAATATTATTCAAAGAGAAAATTACAATAGTGTCCTTGGCACATATAAAATAAAATACGATCAAAGACTAATTGTTGGAATTAATAGATTATTTCTCGGGATTGATTTAGTTTATTTTAGGTCATGTTGACCACCTTTATTATTGTCATTTATTTTTCCTTTATTTTCTTTCCTTCTTGGAGTATTCTTGTAACTTATATATACATTGGGAGTGTAAATAAGAAATATATCTTTTTCCCAATTCTTCTTGGTATCAAAAGCCAAAAACCCTAGCCCCTAGCTGCAGCCCCTCCACCACTGCGCCACCACCATCAGCCTCTCCTCCCCTAGCCGCAGCCCCTCCACTCTATATATGTAGTTACATTAAAAATATGTAGTTCAAATAGAAAATACATAAGGATTGAGTCGCCAATCTACTGTCAAACACTTCATATAATAAAAAGTTATCGTAAGCTAACAAGCCATCTCCAAAATAAAATGATAGTTCATATGTCAAATACACATCCATATGACTATTTCGATGGAAACAATCATGTTTCGGTGGAAGCAAATGAAACGATGTGGAATCATAGATCTATTTCGATAGAAACAATCATGTTTCGATGGAATCCATGGAATTCGAGATTCCATGGCTATTTCGTTTCCATGACCCACCAGGAAACGGAAACTTTTCGGTCGTTTCGATGGAAATAAAAGGAAATTTTGATTCTTGGTTCCAGCAGCCCTTGGCTGCTTCTTCTACCCCTGTTGGGTAGTTTGTGATGTATTAGAGCCGCCTTCGTGCTCTTTGTTTTTTGTTTGGACTTGCCGAGTGTCCGGCTGCCCGTTTACTTTAGCCGAGTATCCGGCTGTGGTTGTTTGTTCACCGAGTTCTTCCAGCCTTGGCTCTGGTTGCTGCTGTGTTTTACGGGCAGTTCTTTGACTTGTTTTTTGGAGTATCTCTATGGCCTCTTCTGGTACGGGTAAGGATGTTCTTCCGATTGCTCCGACTTCTCGCCCTGATCTCTCGCTTTCACAGACTACACTTGACTGGAAAAAATTTCCATGCCTGGTCTAATTCTCTTCGCCTCTTCCTTGGAGGCAAACGCAAGATTGGGTGGTTACTCGGCAAGGAGACATCACCGGGAGAATTCGATCCTAAATATGAAGAATGGTATACCGACAATTGTATTATTTTAGGGTGGATGTTTAATTCCATGGACGAGCGGGTTTATAATATGTTCATGTACCACCGTACTGTGTTCGAACTGTGGACTGCCCTAAATAAAATGTATGCTCATGCTCACAGTGATTCTCGTATTTTTGAGCTTTATCATGATATTTCGCATGCTTCCCAGACTGCCTTGGGACTCTCTGTCACCGACTTTTTTGGGTATTTGCAAACTCGCTGGGAGGAGCTCGCTCAATATGAGCCTATTACTGATTTTCCCAATGATAGTGCTGTTGAGTCCAAAAGTCTTGACCGCCGTCACACATGGCAGTTCCTTATGGGTCTAAAGCCCGAGTTTGAGGCCCTTCGCACCCAGATCCTCAATACGGTTCTTTTACCCCCTTTATTTGAGGCATTTGCTATTGTGGATGGTGATTAGCGTCGGCGTCGCATTGTATCTACACCTCTTGTGACTGGTCCTCCTACGTCTGTTTCTCATCAGATGGCATTTGCTGCCCCTTCGGGCCCTCGTCCCACTAGCTCTCGTATTTTCTGCCAACACTGTCGAAAGCCTAGCCATACCGTTGATCGCTGTTTTGACCTTCATCCAGAATTGAGACAGCAGTATGCTAGGAGCCGACCTCCCGTTGGTCGTGGGAAGGGTGCCCCTCGTACTGGTGCGGTGGTTGAGGTCACTTCACCATCACCTGATTTTGGGCAGCTTTCGTCATAGATTGCCCAGCTACAGTCTCAGCTTCAGTCACAGACTTTGGGTACTTCTTCTTCCGCTGGACCTACCGCTGCCATTGCCACAGGTACTCCTACGACTCTTCATGGTAAGTCAGCTCATCCCACTTGGATTCTGGATTTTGGTGCAAATAATCATATGACCGGTGAGTCGTCTGTTTTTTCCTCTACGTTTACTCCCATTGTTCAGTCAGTCTGTATTGCTGATGGATCCTCTATTCCTGTTCATAGTCAGGGAGATGTTTGTTTGTCCACTAATCTTACACTTTCATCTGTTTATTATGTTCCTAATTTTGCCTATAATCTTCTTTCGGTTAATCGTCTTGCCAAAAATCATAATTGTGCTGTTGTGTTCTTACCCTCCTGTTGCTACTTGCAGGACCTGACTTCGAAGAAGATTTTTGGCAGGGGGTATGAGCGGGATGGCCTCTACTACTTTGGTACTCTAGTGTCTTCCAGGGTGTCTTCCTCCAGTCTCCAAGCTGCTGTTCTTCCCGCTTCTAATAATTATAGACTCTAATAAACATGTATTTTCTCTTAAAAATTTAGACATGTGGCATCCTCGTCTTGGACATGCAAACTTTTAGTATTTGTGTTGGTTGTTTCCGCTGTTAAATAAAGCTTGCAAGGACTTTCAATTTAAATGTGTGGTTTGTGACTTATCTAAGCATACTCGCACTTCATATATTCCACGCACGCACAGGGCACCTAGTGCCTTTGATCTTATTCATTCTGATGTTTGGGGCGCTTCACCTGTCACGGCCTTGTCTCACCACTGGTATTATGTCACATTTATTGATGATTACACTCGTTTTACGTAGGTCTATCTTATGAAGGAAAATCTGAAGTCTTTTACTCATTTTAGAAATTTTCTACAAATGATTAAAACCCAATATCATACTGTGGTGTGTAATATTCGGTCTGATAATGGTCGTTAGTATATAAATGATGAATTCAGGTTTGCTCTTAATAAAGATGGGATTCTACAACAACTTAGCTGTCCCTATACTCCTGAACAAAATGGTGTGGCGGAACGTAAGAACCGTCACATCATGTCTGTAGTTAGATGTCTCGTGTGGTATGAATGTTCCTAAATATTTTTGGCACATGGCTGTTCTCACTGCCACATATTTAATTAATCGTACTCCCAGTCGTGTCCTTGAAGGAAAGGCACCACTTCATATTCTTAAGCCGAATGCTACTCTCTTTCCCCTCTTGCCACGTATCTTTGGGTGTACTTGTTTTGTGCAAAATAAGAGTCCTACTCGCACTAAACTTGATGATAAAGCTGTTCGTTGTATGTTTTTGGGGTATTCGTCCATGTCAAAGGGGTATCGATGTTATGATCCTGTTACTCGTCACTTATATCACTCTTTGGATGTTACGTTTTTAGAAACTGTTCCTTTTTTTCCAGGTCAATCTTCTTCTGCAGGTCAAGCACCGGTGGAGCCTATTGTGTTTGAGGATTCTATGCTACCCAGGCCTATTCCTATTCTTGACTCCACCGGTGACTCCCTGCCTCCTGTTATCACCAGTGACCCATCGCAGGTTTACACACGCCGTCCACGTCCTCTGATCCCTTGCCAACATCTTCTCCGAATTCAAGTATCTCTCCTCCTCCCTTGTCTTCTGTTGTTTCTCCGGATATTGCTTCTCCCCGTTATCCTACCTGTGTTTAGTCGCCCCCCTGCTCGCTTTCTTCTATCTGATAGTATTAACCATCCTATTTCCAAGTATATTTCTTATCAGGATTTGTTTGCCTCTTACCAATCCTTTCTTAGTCAAGTTGACTCGGTCTCTATTCCTCTCTCTGTTCATGAGGCTCTCCAGGATCCTAAGTGGGTGGCTGCTATGAAAGCGGAAATGGATGCTCTTCAGAGCAATCAGACATGGTAGCTTGTTGATCTTCCAGTAGGTGAGCGCACTGTTGGGTGTAAATGGGTGTTTAGCCTCAAATATTTGGCAGATGGGTCTATTGATCGGTATAAGGCTTGTTTGGTTGCCAAGGGATTTACTTAGGTCCCTGGTACGGATTTTGGTGCCACCTTTGCTCCTGTGGCTAAGTTAACTACTGTTCGTCTTATTATTTCGTTGGCTGCTTCTTTTTCTTGGCCTCTTCATCAGCTCGACGTTGAAAATGCTTTTCTCAATGGTGATTTGACTGAGACAATTTATATGGATCCTCCACCGGGATTTCGGCCTCAGGGGGAGTGTTCTAGGAAAGTTTTGTCGCCTTCGAAAGTCTCTCAATGGCTTGAAGCAGTCTCCCCGTGCATGGTTTAGTCGGTTTAGCGATGTGGTTCTTAGTATGGGTTTTATTCGGTGTCATTTAGATCACACGTGTTTTATTCGTCGTCAGTCTGAAGGGAGGTGTATCATTATCTCAGTTTATGTTGAGGATATTATTATCACTGGGGATGATGCAACTGGTATCCCCCAAGTAAAGCGTGATCTAGGCACGTTGTGTGATGTTAAGGATTTGGGTCCTCTTCGTTATTTTCTTGGTATTGAGGTTGCTAGGTCTCGCCAAGGTATCTCGCTATCCCAGAGAAAGTATTCTCTTGATCTTCTCCAGGACACAGGTATGCTTGGGTGTAGACCTGCATCTTCCCCTATGGACCCAAACCTTAAGTTAACTGCAGAGTTAGGAGAGTTATTGCCGGACCCTTCAGTGTATCAGCGTCTTGTGGGTCATCTAATCTATCTGACGAACACAAGACGAGACCTTACTTTTGCTGTTAGTGTTGTAAGCAATTTATGCATTCACAGCGTACATCTCATCTGGATGCTGTCTACCATACCTTACGGTACCTTAAGACTTGTCCTGGTCTTGGGCTTTTCTTTACAGCTGGAGCATAGTCAGGTCTCTCCTATTTTACAGATGCGGATTATGCAGGCTCTAGGGATGACAGGTGTTCTACCTGTTAAACACCATATTTTGGGTAAAGCTTAGGGTTAGACAAATTGTCTCACCCCTTTTATATTAAACAATATTAAAGAAGGAAATATTACAATATGACCCACAATGTAATAACAAAATAACAAGAAACATAAAAGTACTCTAACAAATAATTCTAACACTCCCCCTCAAGCTGGTACAAAAATATCTCTCATTCCCAGCTTGTCTAAGATAGTGTGAAAAGGTCGACTCCCAATAGCTTTGGTAAGAACATCTGCAACTTGATCGTCAGTCCTTACGAAGGGAACACAGATAGTACCATTACTAATCTTCTCTTTAATGAAATGGCGATCGATCTCCACATGCTTTGTTCTATCATGTTGAACAGGGTTATGAGCTATACTAATGGCAGCTTGGTTGTCACAAAAAAGCTTCATAGACTCTGTCTGATCAACATTCAGATCCTTGAGTAATGACTTAATCCACAAAAATTCACAAATACCTTGGGCCATAGCCCTAAATTCAGCTTCTGCACTTGACCTGGCCACTACATTCTGCTTCTTACTTCTCCAGGTAACGAGATTACCTCCCACAAATGTACAGTACCCTGAAGTAGACCTCCTATCAGTAATAGAGCCAGCCCAATCTGCATCAGTGTACCCTTCCACCCTTAGGTGGTCATGTTTTGCAAAGAACAAACCTTTCCCTGGAGCAGCCTTCAAATATCGAAGGATTCGGAAGACGGCATCTTGGTGTGATTGTCGTGGAGAATGCATAAACTGACTGACGACACTAACAGAAAAGGCAATATCCGGACGAGTATGAGAGAGATATATGAGCTTACCAACAAGTCTCTGATAACTCCCCCTGTCAACTAACTCCCCACTACTGTCCTCACCAAGTTTCTGATTCTGCTCCATGGGCGTATCACACGCTTTACTGCCCAGCATTCCTGTCTCTTTTAACAAATCCAGGACATACTTCCTCTGGGAAATAAAGATCCCATGTTTGGATCGAGCAACTTCGATCCCAAGGAAGAACTTTAGGGCCCCCAAGTCTTTTATCTCGAATTCAGTGGCTAATTGCTTCTTCAATCGATCCATTTCCTCCAGATCATCTCCTGTCAGAACAATATCATCAACATATACAATAAGAGCGGTGGTCTTACCCTGCAAGGAATGTTTGATGAACAAAGTGTGATCTGCATGACTTTGTCTAAACCCAAACCGAAGCATAGCTTGTGTAAATCTCTCAAACCAGGCCCTTGGTGACTGTTTGAGACCATACAGAGATTTTTTTAGTCTACACACCTTCCCATCTGTCTTGGAGTCCTCGAACCCTGGAGGGATATCCATGTAAACTTCTTCTTCTAGGTCACCGTGCAAGAAGGCATTCTTCACATCAAACTGGTGGAGAGGCCAATTCTGATTAGCTGCCAGAGAAAGGAGAACTCTAATGGAATTCATCTTTGCGACTGGGGCAAAGGTCTCCTCATAGTCCACCCCGTAGGTCTGAGTGAACCCTTTTGCTACCAACCGAGCTTTATATCTCTCAATAGAACCATCAGCCCTGTGCTTCACAGTGTATACCCACTTGCACCCCACAGTCCTCTTTCCTGTAGGCAATATGGTCAACTCCCAAGTACCAGTCTTTCGAAGAGCATTCATCTCTTCAATCATGGCATGTTTCCACTTGGGATCAGCAAGAGCTTCCTGAACATGGTTAGGAACACTAACAGAGGAAATTCTGGAAAGAAAGGCTTTATAGGCAGAAGATAGATGAGAATAAGATACAAAGTTAGATATAGGATGTTGAGTACAAGATCTAACACCCTTTCGAACAGCAATAGGAACATCTAAATCATCTGTGTTAAGAGAGGATGTATCAGAGGAATTACCTGAATCTTCATCACTAAGAGAACATGGCAATGGCAGTGAAGAAACAGGAGCAGTAACTTCTGGAGTCTCTCTAATCTTTCTTTTACTCCATGTTCCCCTGGAATATACCCTCATCTCATTCACCTTCGGTTCCTCAATTACTACTTCTTTTTCAGGCACCCTCCTCTCACTTTCCTTTTCTGGCTCCTCACTTTCCTTTTCCTTTTCTGTCTCCATCTCAATCACCATAGGTAAAACTGGTATCTCTTCACACCTCGGCTCCCCCTGAAGAGATACCGGAGAGTCAAGAAAGTAGGACTGTGACTCATGAAATGTGACATCCATAGTAACAAACCATTTCCTAGACGAAGGGTGGTAGCACTTGTAACCTTTTTGAGTGGGTGAGTAACCAACGAACACACACTTAATAGCACGAGGGTCTAATTTCCCACGGGTTGGACTGTGGTTATGAACAAAGCAGACACAACCAAATACACGAGAAGGAATGGATGAAGAAAAAGAAGAGTGGGAAAGAACCTGAAGAGGTGTTTTCTGATCCAACACACGGGTAGGTAGGCGATTGATAAGGTAAGCTGCGGTTAACACTGCCTCACCCCAATAAGAACGAGGGGCTTGAACCTGAAAAAGCAACGACCGGGCTACATCTAAAAGATGACGATTCTTACGCTCGGCTACACCATTTTGTTGTGGGGTGTCAGTGCAAGAAGTCTGATGAATAATGCCATGAGAGTTGAAATATTGACCTAAACCCGAGTCAATGTATTCACCCCCATTGTCAGACCTTAAGACTTTCACAACCGCCCCAAACTGGGTACACACCATTTTATGGAAACTTTGAAATATAGAAAACACTTCCCGCTTTTCCTTCATCATATACAACCATGTAGTACGAGAACAATCATCTATAAAAGATACAAACCATCTATGACCTTTCAAGGACACAGTTCGGGAAGGGTCCCAAACATCAGAATGTATTAAAGCAAAAGGAACAGAACTTTTATTATTGCTGGGAGCATAAGATGCTCGAAAATGTTCACCAAGTTCACATGCATCACAAGAAAACTTGAAATTGGAAATACTATTATTCGTAACAAGAGATGGAAACATATATTTAAGTAGAGACAAGGATGGGTGTCCTAATCTCCTATGCCAAAGCACCAAATCTTCAGCTTTATTCTTCAAAACGATAGAATTATTAGCAATCTTCGCCCCCTCATCCAGATTCTGCTCTCCCTCATCCAGAATATACAACCCCTGTGTCTCTCTACCACTGCCAATCACCCTCTTCGTGAGAAGATCCTGAAAGACACAATGAGTGGGAAAAAAGGTTACTGAACAATTCAAATCCTGAGTAATACGACTCAAAGATAAAAGATTATGAGAGAAACGAGGAACATGTAAAACTGAGCTCAAGGATAGAGAAGGAGTGACACGAATAAGACCTTTCCCCGAGACAGAGGAAAAGGTACCATCAGCAATTCTAACTTTGTCCTGACCTGAACTGGGCTTATAATCACAAAAAAGATCAGAAGAACGAGACATATGATCAGAAGCCCCTGAATCAATAATCCAATGAGATGAAGAAAGAGAGAGGAAAGCTCTTGCAGGTGCGACAGTATTACCTGATTGTGCAAAAGAGGATGAGGCACTAGCAGCTGGAGATGAAGCACACTTGGACATCAAGTTTCTGAGAGTGTCAAGCTCGGCAGGAGATAAAGGGGACATATCAGTAGTGGGAGCAGTCTCAACACTAGCTGGACTCTCAGTATCAGTAGCAGTATGATGGGCACGAGGACCACCTCCTCGGCCCCCACGGCCTCCGCCACGACTACCCCCACGACCTCCTCGTCCACCAGGGGGACGTCCGTGAAGGCTCCAACAATTGGCCCGAGTATGATGGGGCCGATGGCAATAATCACAGATCACGATAGGTCGATCTGAAGGAGTACTCTGCTGGATCCCCTCTCTGGGCGGGACAGAAAGTAGAGCTGAACGTTCAGTGGAGACAGGCGGAAGCATAACGGAGCGGCGACTCTCCTCGTTCTGAACATAAGCAAAGGCCTCCTGAAGGGGAGGGAGAACATCCATCCCAAGAACCCGACTACGAACAGCATCGTAATCGGAATGAAGCCCTTGAAGAAATTTGAAGACCCGTTGTTTCTCAAGTAGTTTTCTGTACTCCTCTGCATCAGTGGTACAAACGGGCTGAAAGGACTGTAGATGATCTACTCTGTCCCAACTAGTGGTAAGGAAGGTATAATATTGGGTGACTGTCATCTCACCCTGCTCAGAACGGTCAATGGAGCGGATAAGCTCAAACTCCTGAGCATAATTCCCCCTCCGAGAGAATGTAGAAGCAACGGTGTCCCAAATAGCCTTAGCTGTCTTCATTCTATAAAAGCTCTCACCAATCTCAGGAACCATGGAATTGATGAGCCAAGACATAATAACAGAATTTTCAATCTCCCACTTGTCATAACTCGGATCGGTAGTGGAAGGGGCCACAATACGCCCATCAAGATGACCCATCTTCCCGCGTGCCTTCAAATAAAGTTCTACCGCCTGTGACCACTTCAAGTAATTTTGGCCATTGAATGGAACGGTAGTGATTTTTAGATTGGGATCCAAGGGGTGAACCACAGTCTGAACTGTGGTGGAACCTGTAGCCGCTGGTTTGTCAAAGTCGGTCATGTTCCAGATAACAAATGGAAAACCCACAACAAGGTGAAGGAAAACGAGGGAAGTTGGGTATTGGAAGACCAACTAGGTCAATTTAAAGGTCCATATAGGGACCTATAGAACTGTTGAAGCTGAAACTTCAATCAAACTGAAACTGTATGGTTGGGAAAAAAAAATTGAAATTGAAACTGAAATTCAGAGGGTAAAAATTGGGTGTTAGATCTCGGTGTGGTGCTGGTGAAGTTTAGAAGTCTCGGTTGGTCTATAGAAGCATGGGAAGGTTGCGGCTGTGTAGGGAGATGCTGGTGGTGGTTCGGCTAGATGGTTAAAGGCATGGAGTGATGCGACAGGGGCTGGGTGGGGTCCTGATGGTGCGGCGCAGGAGCTGGGTGGTGTCCAGGTGGTCCGGCGCAGGTGCTGGTGGTGCCCTGGTGTTGCGGCGTGGCTGGGTGGTGTGGAAAAGAGGCGACGCAGGTGGTGGTGGGGTGGCGCAGGGGTGATTAGGTTTAGGATTGTGGTGGTGGCTTTGATACCATGTTAAACACCATATTTTGGGTAAAGCTTAGGTTTAGACAAATTGTCTCACCCCTTTTATATTAAACAATATTAAAGAAGGAAATATTACAATATGACCCACAATGTAATAACAAAATAACAAGAAACATAAAAGTACTCTAACAAATAATTCTAACACTACCTCTAGTTTTTGTACCTTCCGTGGCAGTCATCTTATATCTTGGAAGAGTGAAAAGCAAATTGTTGTCTCACGTTCCTCTGCGGAAGATGAATACCGTGCTATGGCTCAGGGCACGTGCGAACTTCTTTGGCTTCGATCTCTTCTAAGTGAGTTGGATTTTCCAGTAGCGGGCTCATCTACCTTGTTTTGTGATAATAAGTCCGCTATCATGTTATCCACTGACTGTTCTTCATGAAAGGACTAAGCATGTTGAAGTTGATATTCACTTTATTCGGGAGAAAGTTTGATCTGGTGTTATTATTCCGAGCTTTGTTCCCTCGTCTGACCAAACCGCTGATATGTTCACCAAGTCTATTGGCCCTACACTTCTTCAGTCATCTCTTGGCAAGCTAGGTCTCGTCAATGTCTTCGCCCCAGCTTGAGGGGGAGTGTTGGAATTAATAGATTATTTCTCGAGATTGATTGAGTTTATTTTAGGTCACGTTGACCAACTTTATTATTGTCATTTATTTTTCTTTTATTTTCTTTCCTTCTTGGAGTATTCTTGTTAACTTATATATACATTGGGAGTGTAAATAAGAAATATATCTTTTTCCCAATTCTTCTCCAATATCTAACACTCCTCTTCAAGCTGGTATAAAGATATCCCTTAATCCCAGCTTGCTTAACACATCATGAATCTGTCTAGAACCAACACCCGTAGAAAAAATATCCGCTAGTTGATCATAACTTTTCACAAACAGAGTGCAGATAGTTTTATTATTCAGATTCTCTTTGATGAAATGTCTACCAATATCAACGTGCATCATGTTGTACCGGATTTTGTGCAATACTAATAGCGGTCTTACTGTCACAGTACAACTTCATTGAATCACCAATCTCTTGTTTCAAGTCTTTCAACAACAACTTGACCCATAGGAGCTCACATACACCTTGAGCCATGGCTCTAAATTCAATTTCAGCACTCGATCTAGGTACCACATTTTGTTTCTTACTCCTCCAACTAACAAGGTTGCCTCCCATAAATATGCAGTATCCTGAAGTAGACTGTTTGTCTGTCACAGAACCTATCCAATCGGCATCAGTGCATGCCTCAACTCTGAGATGGTCATGTTCCCGAAGTATAAGCCTTTACCAGGAGCAGACTTAAGATACCTCAAGATCCTGTAAACTGCATCCATATGTGATTCCCGAGGTGCATGCATGAACTGACTTACCACACTTACAGCTAAGGCAATATCAGGACGTGTATGGGAGAGATAAATGAGCTTCCCAACAAATCTATGATATCTCCCCCTGTCAACCATTGCCCCACTGCTCTAATCACTGAGTTTTTGGTTGAACTCAATAGGAGTATCACATACTCTACTTCCAAGCATTCCAGTCTCACTTAGGAGATCAAGAACATACTTCCTTTGAGAGATGAAGATTCCATGTTTAGACCTCGCAACTCAATCCCAAGAATGTATTAAGTTCTCTAGATCCTTTATTTCAAACTCCTTTGCCATATTTCCCTTGAGACGCTGCATTTCCTCTAAGTCATCACCTGTGAGGACAATATCATCCACGTACACAATTAGTGTTGTAGTCTTACCTTGCAAGGAGTGTTTGATGAATAAGGTGTGGTCAGCTTGAGTTTGTCTAAAGCCATATATGCACATAGCCTGTGTGAATCTCTCAAACCATGCCCTTGGAGATTGCTTAAGGCCATACAAGGCCTTTTTTTTAACCTGCACACCTTTCTTTTTGTTTTGTGATTCTCAAATTCAGGGGGAATGTTCATGTACACCTCACCATGCAAAAAAACATTTTTAACGTCAAATTGGTCAAGTGGCCATTCCCGGTTAGCTGCTAGAGACAGAAGGATCCTGACAGAATTTATCTTAGCCACCGGTGCAAATGTCTCCTGATAATCAACCCCATAAGTCTGGGTGAATCCTTTGGCAACAAGGCGAGGTTTAAACCTCTCAACGGAGCCATCTGTATACTTCACTGTATACACCCACTTGCACCCCACAGTTCTTTTGCCCATTGGTAACTTAGTCAACTCCCAAGTACCATTCTTGTGAAGAGCATTCATCTCCTCATCCATGGCATGTTTCCACTTGTGATCATTGAGAGCATCCTGGACAAGATTAGGTACAGCAATAGAGGCAATACATTAAAGAAAGACATGGTAAGCCGGAGATAAATGAAAATAGGACACAAAATTTGAAATAGGGTATTGAGTACAAGATCTAACACCCTTACGGAAAGCAATAGGAACATCAAGATCACTACTCAACAAGTAAGGAGTTATTTAAATTACCTAAATCACAATCAAGGTCAGTTGGAGCCTCACCAGTTGGAGTAGATGGCAGTAGAGGAATAGGAGTATTGGTCTCAACCTCTTTGTTTCTTCTCTTACTCCATGTACCCTTGGAATAAACTAACAATTCTTTTTTCCTTTGGCAACAACTTGTTTAGGAGTACTTGGCTCTACTTTCATCACTTCCTCTACCTCCACATTTCCAGTTTCCTTGTCTTTCTGAGGTGACACCAACGGGGATAACAGGAATTTCCAGTAAAGTACCAAGAATCTCTTCACTCTGCTCCTCCCCCTGAAGAAGTGTCTTGGAATGCCCAAAAAAAGGAACAGACTCATGAAATGTGACATCCATACACATATGACTTCCTATATTTAAGATGATAACATTTATAGCCTTTCTGGGTAAGAGAGTATCCCACGATGACACACTTAAGAGCCTGAGGGTCTAACTTCCCACAATTAGGTGAGTGATTGTGGACAAAACAAACACACCCAAAGACTCGAGGAGGTATAGAAAATAGAGGAGAAGAAGAAGATTCAGATAAGAGTTCAATGGGAGCCCTTTTTTTGGAGAACCTGAGTGGGCAGTCTATTAATGAGGTATGCAGTAAGAGTTCAATGGGAGCCCTTTTTTTGGAGAACCTGAGTGGGCAGTCTATTAATGAGGCATGCAGCTGTAAGGACCGCATCACCCCAATATGATTTGGGAGCATTAGCCCTAAAAAGCATAGAACGAGCAACATTAAGTAAATGACGATTCTTGCGTTCAGCTACCCCATTTTGTTGCGCGTGTCCGTGTAAGGCGTCTGATGAATAATCCCTTTGGAAGAATTTTTTTCATAGACCTGAATCTATGTATTCTCCCCCTTGATCCGAACGGAGTATCTGAATTCCCTTCCAAATTGTGTCAATACCATTTGATAGAAGTTTTGGAAAATGGAAAAAACTTTATTTTTATTTTTCATCAGGTAAATCCATGTGATATGTGAATAATCATCAACAAAGCTGACAAACTAACGATAACCTTTTAAAGACAAAATACAAGAAGGGCCTCCCATACATCAGAATGAACCAAAGCAAAAGGAGCTAAACTTCTATTAATACTCGGTGCAAAAGATGCCCGGTGATGTTCCCAAATTTACATGACTCACATAAATATTCTGAAACATCTTTATTAACAAGTAAAGACGGAAATGCTTAAGTAAATAAAAGGAGGGGTGGCCTAATCTTTTATGCCAATGCCAAATGTTTGCAGACTTATTCTCAGAAACTAAAGTGTGGTGCGTTCCTTTGGTTCCTACATGCAACACGTAAAGACCATGCTCCTCTCTACCACTGCCAATCGTCTTCCGAGTGATAAGGTCCTGAAAAACACAATAGGAAGGAAAAAAGGATACACTAAAATTAAGATCACGAGTGATGCGGCTAATAGATAAAAGGTTAGAAGTGAAACTCGGAACATGTAATACAGAAGACAGAGGTAGAGATGGAGTGGCATGAATGACACCCTTTCCTAAAACAGAAGAAAAGGTGCCATCAGCGATACAAATTTTCTCTTGACCTGAAAAAGGAGTATACACAGAAAACAATCAGATGAACTAGACGAATGATCTGAAGCACCAGAATCAATAATCCAAGGGAGCGATGAGTGAGACAAACATTCTGTGGCAGAGTGTACTAAGTTACCTGTCTGGGCAAATGAAGTGGAATCACCTGTGGAAATAGACGGAGAGCGACGAGTCATCAGGCTACGAAGAGCATCTAAACCCCGCAAAGCATCCTCATACTCCGTGGTAGATAAAGGGGCTGATGGAGATATCCCAGGCTGAGATGTGGACCCTGAATCTGTAACATCAATGACTTCAGTATGGTGAGCACGAGATTGCCCTCCACTGCCGCCACGCCCTCCACGACTGCCAGAGCGACCACCACGTGTCCCAGGTGGACAACCATGGAGACTCCAACAAGTAGCCTTAACATGTCCACGACGATTGGAATAATCACACCATTTTTATGCAACTTCTCAGAAGAGTCAAGTCCCACTTAGAGTAGGTGTCCCACAAGGCTACGGAGGGCCTTCTAGAGGAGGAGCCGAAATAAGGGCAGGTGTTCGGTAGAGGTAACCGGAAGCATAGCAGAGTGACGACTTTTCTCGTTCTGGACAAAAGCAAATGCTTCCCGAAGCGTGGGAAGAGTATCTGATACGCCCCAAATTTTCCAGTAATCCAGTACTCCAGGCCCAACCTCCCGACCTCCATGTCCGACCTCCCGACCTCCAGGTTTGATGTCCAATGTTCCGGATCCGACCTCGACCGACCGACCAACCTCCAGTCCAGGGCCCCGGGTCCGACTCCGACTCTGACTCCGACTTATGGGTCAGAATACACAGTCCAATTACAATACAGTTCAGGTTCAGCTCAGCTAACTCAGTAACGCGTCCTAAACTGCTCGGACACAAGCAGTTTCCTAAATCAGCTAGGGAACCTTCCAGATACGCATAAACAGTTTCCTTATCAGATAGGAAACATTCTGGATATGCAGCTATCATTACAGGCTGTCAATTAGTTACCTAATCGGACTCAAACGCCTTGTAAGGGAGGACTCTTCCTTCTATGAAAGGGTCCTCCCATCCCTTTGAGAAAGGATCCCGAGTTCAATTAAATGAGCCATCTTACATTGTCAAGCCTCTCCCAAGAGATCCTAACATCATCCCTGCATGGCCGACCCTTGGTAGTTCCAGTCACCATTGTTGGATCACCAAGGTCCCTGCAGCAGTTTCTTGTACATAGTGGAAGTGCTCTGACACACACGTGGACGTAGGTTTCTTCATTAACAGGGCCGAACCACACGCAAACACAGTGCCTGTATTTCTCTGTCACTCTCTTCCATGCTTTTAATATGCTCTTAAACCCTAAATCCGACCAATGCCAAAAATTGCATCATCAGCTTGGCGTAGTCCGTGGGAAACAACAATTTTTCCTCCAAAACAAATCCTGTGGCTGATATGCAGTGGCTGAAAACATGGTCGAAAGTCCCGAAACCAGCAGCCTAGTAGTTCGAGCAGTTCTGGGAAACCAGCAGCCCAGCAGTTCGAGCACTCTTGAGAAACCAGTAGCCCAGCAGTTCCAGTAGTTCTGAAAACCAGCAGCTCAGCAGTTCGAGCAGTTCTGGAAAACAAGCAGGCCAATAGTTCTAGTAGTCCTCATGCCAAAGCAGATTTTTGCTGCGCTCACTCAACTCGACGAAGGACAGAGTCATACACAACAAAAAATCGACGATTTGGTGGCCACACAGCGGACAGTCCTGCCTAGTCTGTAGGAAGTTCCATTCACTGTCCAACTAACTATGCAAACACTGAACCAGGCAGGGTACAAACCCTGATCAGAGACCTGGAAAGGAGGTCCGTCAATCCCGACCTGACCTCCAGTCTCCAACGGTCAGGTCCGGCAATCCTGACCCGACCTCCAGTTCATAGCGGTCAGGGCCGACAATCCCGACTCGACCTCCAGTCTCAAGCGGTCAGGGTCCGACAATCTCGACCCGATTTGACTTCCAGTTCATAGCGGTCAGACTCAGAAATCCCGGCCCGGCCTCCAATTCATAGCGGTTAAGTCCAAAAATCCCGACCCGACCTTCGGTTTACAACGGTCAGGTCCGGCAATCCCGACCCGACCTCCAGTTCATAGCGGTCGGGTCCGGCAATCCCGACCTGACCTCCAGTCTTCAACGGTCAGGTCCGGCAATCCCGACCCGACCTCCAGTCTCGAGCGGTCAAGGTCTGGCAATCCCGACACGACCTCCAGTTCATAGCGGTTAGGTCCGGCAATCCCGACCTGACCTTCTCGAGCGGTCAGGGTCTGGCAATCTCGACCCGACCTCCAGTTCATAGCGGTCCGGTTTGGCAATCCTGACCCGACCCCCAGTTTACAACGGTCAAGTCCGGCACTGCCGACCTAACCTCCAGTTTACAGCGGCCAGAGTCCGGCAATCTCGATCCGACCTATAGTTTATAGCGGCCAGGGGCGCGGTGATCCCGACTTGACCTCCTGTCTCCAATTGTCTAGCGAACCCAAGTACAATGGTATTTTTTCGCAGACCATAGCACAAGACTCCACAGGCTATGTCAAAGAGCTCCTACAAAGACTCGGATTGCCTAGCCAATTCCCGGAGCACAACGAAAGTCCTTGGTCACTCCAAGGCACCAAAAAGACCACCACTTGGCGAAAGTCCTCGGTCAATCTGAGGCAGAACTCCACCTAGACCCAAACCGACGATAGAGGTGGCTAAAGCCTCTTAAGTTGGCCTACGATAGAGACGAAAGAAATCCCTAAAATCCATACATTTTGGGTCTCTAATTAGGCCCAAACTGACGATAGAGGTGACTAAAAACTCTTAGGTTGGTTCACGATATAGGAGTAAAAAAGGACCCTAAAGGTACACGCTTTAGGTCAGCTTTACCAACATGGTCAAATTCTTCTACCAGCAACCTTGACGAAGGCTTAATGGGTAGAAGATAACCATCCTGGGAGCTAACATGAAAAAGGACCCTAAAGCAACACGCTTTAGGTCGGCTTATCCAACATGGTCAAATTCTTCTACCAACAACCTTGACGAAGGCTTACTGGACAGAAGACAATCATCCTGGGAGCTAACATACAAAAAGATCCTAAAGCAACACGCTTTAGGTTGGCTTATCCAACATGGTCAAATTCTTATACCAACAACCTCGACGAAGGCTTACTGGGCAGAAGATAACCATCCTGGGAGCTAACTTAAACAAATGACTCCGAATTACGCTAAGTCTCAACTCTTTGCCAATTCCCGAGCACTCAAAAGACTCCGAGTTAGGCTAAGTCTCAACTCTTAGCCAATTCCCGAGCACTCAAAAGACTCCGAAGTTTCAAGGCAACTTCCCCGAGCAATCACAGTGTTATTGGTGTTGACGCGTTACTCATACAAGGGTGACTCACCAAGATCAACAGACTTTAATTCATAAGGTGCATCACTCCCCGAGAAAATCCAACTTTGCAAACATCAGACACTGGTAAGCGGAATCAACAGATTTCCAAATTTGACCCGATATAGCATCAGGCCAACCTTGGAAATGGGGGGCACTGATACTCCCAAAATTATCTTGTAATCCAGTATTCCAGGCCCGACCTCCCGTCCTCTAGGTCTGACCTCCCGATCTCCAGGTCTAACCTCTAATGTTCCGGGTCTGACCCCGACCGACCGACCGACCTCCAGTCCATGTCCAGGGTCCGACCCCGACCTATGGGTCGGAATACGCAGTCCAATTACAATATAGTTCAGGTCTAGCTCAGCTAACTCAATGGCGCGTCCCAAACTGCTCGGACTCCAGCAGTTTCCTAAATGAGCTAGGAAACCTTCCAGATACGCATAAACAGTTTCCTTATCAGATTAGGAAACATTCTGGATATGCAGCTATCATTACAGGCTGTCAATCAGTTACCTAATCAGACTCAAATGCCTTGTATGGTAGGACTCTTCCTTCTATAAAAGGGTCCTCCCATCCCTCTGAGAGGGGATCCTGAGTTTGATTGATCCCCGAGTTCAATTAAACGAGCCATCTTACATTGTCAAGCCTCTCCCAAGTGACCCAAACATCATCCTTGCATGGCCGACCCTTGGTAGTTCCAGTCACCATTGTTGGATCACCAAGGTCCCTGCAGCAGTTTCTTATACTTAGTGGAAGTGCTTTGACACACACGTGGACATAGGTTTCTTCATTAACAGGGCGAACCACATGCAAACACAGTGCCTATATTTCTCTCTCTCTCTCTTCAATGCTTTTAATATGCTCTTTTACCCTAAATCCGACCAGTACCTAAAATTGAGTTATACGACTTATGGACGACAAGAAAGTGGAAAAACTAGGGACAAGTAAAATTGAAGACAAGGATAACGAAGGTGTTGCGTGGACCAAACCTTTGCCTAAAATTGAAGATAAGGTTCCATCATCAATATTAAGTTTTTCCTATGGTTTATAGTGAGAGAAAATAGTATTATATGGTTAGAGGCCCCTGAATCTATGATCCAAGGGAGACGAGAATGAGAATGAATGCACTCAGTGATGTGGCGAAGTTACCTGAGTGAGCAAAGAAGAATGAGGCACTAGTAGGTGTATCCAGTCGGGCCATCAAGCGTTCGATAATCTCCATCTCGGCAGCAGAGAAAGAACCCGACTCCGCTGAGGTAATAGGTGGATCAAGGTGGAGGTTCAACAACCTCGGTATGGTGAGAGCACGAGAATACCCCCTTGTGCCCCTGAACGTCCTCCTCATACCCCTTTGGGTTGACCATGAAGTCTTCAGCAGGTGTCTCTCATGTGTCTGGGCTTCTGACACTAATCACAACTTAGTTTCTATTTTTCCAGGACCATTCTTGTTCGGAGATGGACCTCTAACATCTCTCTGAGGAGTAGAGATCATTGCAGTTCAGATGGAACGGGTTGCAACATAGTAGCACATTTGCTCTCGTTATTCTGAACATAGACAAAAGTCTCTCGCAAGGACGAAAGGGGTTCCATACCCAATGCACAAGTACAATTTAGGCCGGCAAGAAACTTGAGTATCCTCTCTCTCAAAGAATTATTGAAAAATTGCAGCATAGTGGTACATACCGGACGATAATCCAGATAATGATCAAGGTTCTGCCATAAAGATCTGAGCCACAAAGATGCTTGATCAATGGAGGCCACCTCGTGAGGGCAACAGGAAATTGGACATTTCTTTCACATTTATTTCTTAAATGCCATCACATCTTGCTTCTCAATTTGTTTTTTGTTTGGTTGAATGACTAACTTTTATGTTCAAAATTGGAAGTTATAATTGTGGTGCTGAAATGGTTTTCCTTCTGAAATTCTTGTTCCCACCCAATGGAAGAATGCGGGCACCAAAAAAAATGCCGTAGGTTCTGATTTAATGGCTCAGTGGTGGACCATTGTTAGACCATTGGTTGAAAATGAAAATAACTTGCAATGGAATTTGCACAATTGCATCAGACTGTATTGCTGTTAATTATAATGCGGCACATATTTTTACTGCCTTGTTATTTTTATTTTTAGTTTTTGGTGGACAGACTTTGATCTTTGTTTCTTTTTTCTTTGACCCTAGGGAATTACGAGAGAGCATCCTCATCCTGGCTGGAATGCTTGTTACGTACTCTAATGTCTTGGTTAGTTTTTCATATTTATATGTGTGTATTCTTTTTGGCTTCTGCACTCGCCATGTCTATTAAACTTCTATTTGGACAGACATGAATTTGAAATTGCATTTAATGTGGTGGGTATATGAAAGTCTGTAGTTATGTTTGATTTTGGTTTCTGTGGTACTTATTGTTAAGTTGTTACTGAAATAGTGCTCCATTTGTTTCGACGTAAAATGTTTTTGCCAGAGGATATTTTTCATTATAATGTTTTACATGAAAAAGATCATTTTCCTTGTTATTTTCCGGTGTTGCGTTGAAGCTGAAAAATATTTTACAAATCAGTGAACTTTTAAGCATTTTGATAGGACTTGAATATAGTTTTTTAATATTAACATGTGCTTATTTTCGTGTATAAATACACTTGTGCATGTGTATGGGAACGTATATGCAAATGATAACATATGTGTGTATGTATATAACAAATGAATACGAATTAATATGTGTGTGTATATAAGTTAGTATATTTACATGCATATGCATATGCTTATAAAGTATATATAGATATACCAATATATACGCACTTATTAATTGAGTGTTTCACATGTAAGTATTGTTCCGAAAAATGACTTATGGAAATTTTCTCTGCAAAATCAATGTCAGCATTTTAATTTTTAAGCTACTTTCATTTCCTAGAAATCTCCGTAAAACATTTTAAGGACAACCAAACACCGGAAAAATACTGAAAACATTTTCTTTCAAACAAACGGAGTGTAGTTACATGATGTTTTCCTTTTTCCACTTACGCTGCCTGATTTTCTTCAAATGCAGGCTCTGTTTCTTTTATTTCTTCTGTTCTCCAGTTGGTTAGCATATGTCTTTTTCGAAGATACTGAACAGGGGAAGACAATTTTCACTTCATATGGCACCACATTGTATCAGATGTTTGTTTTGTTCACCACATCCAATAATCCAGATGTTTGGATTCCTGCATACAAGTAAGTAAAATTGTTTCGTTAAATGCCTCTTTTTCCTCCAATATAAAACTTCAATCCTGGACTTACTTGAAAGCTTTAAAACTAAACATAGGGTGGAGTTAGTTTTTCCCCTTTTGAGCAGTGGTTTGGTTATTGTCTAGAATGATGCTAAAATGGGGGAATATTCCCCTACTTCAAACTGTTTTGCATCTCTAGTTAAATTTTCAAGTGTTCATTGTATTGTAACTGATTTCTAATAGCTCGATGCTTCTAGGACTCAAGTTTAATGGTGGCCTCATCTTTTCTGCGAGCATCTCCTGGAGACCCTTAAAGATTTTCTTCATCATTGTACTAACCAAACCAAACCAAACCAAACCAAACCAAGCCTTGTGTCCCAATCAATTGGGGTCGGCTGTATGAATCCTTTTTCTCCATTCTGCACGATCAAGAGCTATATGCTCATTGAAATTATATATATTCATATCTTGTTGCACTACATATTCCCAAGTCAGTCTAGGTCTGCCTCTCGCTCTAGCCATTCCAGGCACTATGATCTTATCACACTTTCGCACAGGTACATCTACAGGTCTTCGTTTCACATGGCCGAACCATCTAAGTCTATTCTCCCTCAACTTATCCTCAATATGTGTTACTCCTACAGTCTCTCGGATGTACTCATTTCTAATTCTATCTTTTCTAGTCTTACCACACATCGATCTTAGCATCCTCATCTCCGCTACACTCACTTTGCTAATGTGTTGTTTCTTAGTTGCCCAACACTCTGTCCCGTAGAGCATAGCTGGCCTAATAGCTGTCCTATAAAATTTTCCTTTCAATTTTGCTGGTATTCTCCGGTCACAAAATACTCCAGAAGCACTCCTCCATTTAATCAGTCCACTTTAATTCGATGGGTCACATCATCACCAATCTCTCCGTCTCTACTAATCATTGAACCTAGATAGCGAAAGTGTTCCCTCTTTGGGATCTCCTGATCTTCGATCTTCACTGCTTCATCATTGTACTAAAGTGATTTATACGGCACTGTGAAGACTTACTTTTTGGTAAAAAAAAGTCTTTCCAAGAGACTCTTCAAATATCAACATTCTTGTTAAATGGTAGTTATGTAACTTTGGTATTCATAAGTGTTGTATACGTGTTTTGTCCCACATCGGTTAACTATATAGTAGTTTAGGTTTGACTAAGCCTAAATATAGGCTCTTTGTAATCTCTGTTCAAATCATCCAATATACAAACACTTACATGGAATAAGAGCAGGTCAATCAGACCTCGCTTTTTTTCACTATTCATTCTTTCTTTGCCAACCCAAATATGAGGTTGAGAGTTTCATCAACAAAAAAAAAGAAAAATGAAAAAAAAAGGAGTGAAAACCCAATTGAGAAACCCTAGCCGACCCAAGCTAAAGGGTCAAGTTTTTAAAAAACCAACCATCACCCTCGCCTGGCTCCAACGACCTTCGACGACGCTTGCCTACCTCTGGCGACTCTCCGATGACACTCCATAACCTCCGGCGTCCCTTGCCTACCTCTGGAAACCCTCCAGAATCTCCGGCGACCCCCCACAGCACCTCACGACACCCCTATGACCCTCTGATTGTGTTTTTTCATCCAGATCTGGTCCCTAGTTTGTTTCCGGCTTCGTTTAGTTTTAGGTTTGGTTCTTGGCTTGGTTATGTTTAGGTTTTGTTTGTTCTTTGTTTCAGATATGGTTGTATTTGTTTGTTTTGTTTGGTTCTGATCTGGTTCCCTAGTTTGTTCTAGATTGTGTGCCTGCAGTACTCATGGACCCTTGAGGTATCTTAAGTCTGCTTCTGGTAGAGGCTTATACTTCGGGAAACATGGCCATCTCAGAGTTGAGGCATACACTCCGATTGGGCAGATTCTGTGACGGGCAGATGGTCTACTTCAGGATACTGTACATTTGTGGGAGGCAACCTTGTCAGTTGGAGGAGTAAGAAACAAAATGTGGTAGCTCGATCGAGTGTTGAAGCTGAATTTAGAGCCATGGCTCAAGGTGTATGTGAGCTCCTATGGGTCATGTTGTTATTGAGGGATTTGAAACTAGAGATTAGTATTGCACACAATCCGGTACAACATGACAGGACTAAGCATGTTGAGATTGACAGGCATTTCATCAAAGAGAATCTGAATAACAAAACTATCTGTACTCTGTTTGTGAAAAGATGTGATCAACTGACGGATATCCTTACTAAGGGAGTTGTTTCTAGACAGTTTCATGATGTGTTAAGCAAGCTGGAATTGAGGGATATCTTTGTACTAGCTTGAGGGGGAGTGTTAGATATTAGCTTTTATTTTATTTTATAAGTGTTGAGGACACTATTGTACTCTTATGTTTTTGCTCTCTTAATAATATATATGCATGGGTTAATCTATTGATTAATCTAAGCTTTACCAAATATTGATGTAAACAGCTTTTGCAGTTAGTGTAATACGCTAGTTCATGGATTTCAATCGGACCACACATTGCTATGCAGTAGTATAGATTCTGAGATATCTTAAGGGGGCCCTTGGCGTTGGTTTACTAGTACAAGGATCGTAGTCATATACAAGTTGAGAGTTACACTGATGCAAATTGGGTTGGATCTCTTGGTGGTACGAGATCCAATATAGGCTATTGTGTTCTTGTTCGAGGTAATCTTGTGTCTTGGAAGACCAAGAAGCAAAGAGTTGTTGCCAGATCTAGTGTTGAGTCAGAATACAAGGCAATGGCACACACTACTTGTGAGTTAGTGTGGATGGAACTCTTGCTAGAAGAGCTTGGGTTCACTCACTCCAATCCTATGAATTTGCTTTGTGACAACCAAGCAACTATTTATATTGCTTCCAATCATATGTTCCAACCCTGTACACGTGAAGTCCGCAGACCAGTCAGCAGATTTATTTACAAAGCATTGGGTGGCACTCGAGTGAAATAGATTTGTGACAAGCTTGGTGCCTATGATTTGTATGCTTCAGCTCAAGGAAGGGATGTTAAAGGGTAGTTACGTAACTTTGGTATTCATAGGTGTTGTATATGTGGTTTGTCCCACATCGATTAACTATATAGTAGTGTAGGTTTGCTAAGCCTATATATAGGCTCCTTGTAATCTCTTTTCAACTCATCCAATAAACAAAGTGTTGAGTTTTTCAGAAAGCTTAAGGTTCACATTAGTGAGACCCTCTCTTATATTCATATAGAAGAAAACAATAATTACACAAAGACCCCTGACTAAAGATAAATAATAAAAATAAAATACAATAGAACTAAAGTTAACATAACACTCAACACTCCCCCTCAAGCTGGTGCGAAGATATCTCTCATGCCCAGCTTGCTAAGAATGAACTGAAACGGTCGACTTGCAAGGCCTTTTGTAAGAATATCAGCTAGCTGCTCCCCTGATTTCACAAAAGGTGTACATATGCTCCCATTAGTTAGCTTCTCCTTGATAAAATGCCTATCAATCTCCACATGCTTTGTCCAGTCATGCTGAACCGGATTGTGTGCAATTCTAATGGCCGACTTATTATCACAATACAACTTCATTGAGTCTTTCTGTCTGAAACCAAGATCTGATAACACAATTTGAATCCACAACAGCTCACATACCCCTAGGGCCATGGCCCTAAATTCTGCCTCGGCGCTAGATCTGGCTACTACTGACTGCTTCTTGCTCCTCCAAGTCACCAGATTGCCTCCAACAAAAGAGCAATAACCTGTGGTCGATCTCCTATCAGTAATAGATCCGGCCCAATCTGCATTGGTATAGGCCTCTACTAACATATGACCATGTTTAGCAAAGCATAAACCTTTCCCTGGTGCTGACTTCAGGTACCTCAAGACCCTAAACACAGCATCTAGATGGGGTTGTTTGGGATCATGCATGAACTGACTCACTACGCTGACTGCAAAAGCAATGTCAGGTCCCGTAGGAGCCAAATAAATTAATTTACCTACCAATCTCTGGTACCTCCCCTTATCAACAGGTTCTCCACCAGAATCATCCCCAAGTTTTACGTTGGGATCCATTGGAGTATCCACGGCCTTACTCCCTAGCATGCCCGTCTCCTTGAGTAGGTCCAAAACATACTTCCGTTGAGATATGAAAATTCCACCCTTGGATCGAGCTACCTCGATTCCCAAGAAGTACTTCAAACTTCCCAAATCTTTGATCTCAAATTCCGTAGCCAGATATGATTTTAGTAGCTTCATCTCCTCAAAATCATCACCTGTAAGGACAATATCATCTACATAGACAATCAATGCTGTTACCTTACCCTGTGACGAGTGCTTAACAAAGAGGGTATGATCACCTTGGCTCTGTCTGAAACCATATCTGATCATAGCTTGCGAGAACCTATCAAACCAAGCTCTGGGAGATTGTTTGAGGCCATATAAAGACTTCCTGAGGCGACACACTCTTCCTCTAGTCTTATTATCCTCGAATCCAGGGGGTATGTCCATATAGACCTCTTCTTCTAAATCCCCATGCAGGAATGCATTCTTCACATCAAACTGATGCAAGGGCCATTCCCAATTTGCTGCTAGAGACAACAAGATTCTGATGGAGTTCATCTTTGCAACCGGAGCAAATGTCTCCTGGTAGTCCACCCCATAGGTCTGAGTAAAGCCCTTGGCTACCAACCTGGCTTTGTATCTTTCTATAGTCCCATCTGCGTTGTGTTTCACAGTGAATACCCACTTGCACCCAACTGTCTTTTTCCCACGGGGTAACTCAGTTAACTCCCAAGTGCCATTTTTGCGAAGCGCTTTCATCTCTTCAACCATGGCTGATTTCCACTTAGGATTAGTGAGAGCTTCCTGTACATGATTAGGGATAGAAACAGAGTCGAGTTTGGACACAAAAGCTTTATAAGACGGAGACAATCGAGAGTACGAAACAAACTTAGAAAGAGGATGTTTGGTGCATTCTCTAGTGCCCTTGCGAAGAGCAATAGGAATATCCAACTCATTTTTAGAGGAAGAAACAGAAATAGGACTAGAGGAGTTAGGAGGAGTAGAAATACCTGGACCTTCATCACTCGAAGAAGTCAATTGCAGTGGTATTGGAGAAACGATCCTCTCATCTGTTGCCCCAAAAATCCTTCTGCCTTTATTTTTTGAATAGGTCAACAACTCCTTCCTTTTATCCTCTGCACTTTCATCTCCTCTCCTTTTTTCACTCTCAACTTCTATTTCTTCATCTATTTTTTTACTTTCTTTTTCTTCTATTTTTTCTTCACTCCTATTTTCCTCTCCTTTTCTGCCTTCCTCCTCTCCTCCTACAATAAATGGCACCGTTTCTACAGACTTCTCTTCACCTAGCTGTTTCTCCCCCTGAAGAGAGGGCTGGAAGTAAGACAAATTTTCATCAAAAGTAACATCCATAGACACGAACCACTTACGAGAAGGGGGATGATAACACTTGTACCCTTTTTGTGTAGGAGAATATCCGACAAAGACACATTTAAGAGAACGAGGGTCCAATTTCCGTCTGGAAGGAGAGTGATTGTGAACGAAGCAGACACAACCAAATACTTTAGGAGGAATAGGAAAGAGTGAAGAAGGATTGGTAAGAAGTTCTACAGGAGCTTTCTTACCAAGCACACGAGTAGGTAAACGATTGATGAGGTAGGTAGCAGTCAAGACTGCCTCCCCCCAATAGGACTTAGGGATCTCCATAGAGAACAACATAGACCTAGCAGACTCTAACAAGTGACGGTTCTTTCTTTCAGCAACTCCGTTTTGTTGTGGAGTATTGGTGCATGACGTTTGATGTATCATGCCGTGTTCAGAAAAATAGCGAGTGAGACCACTGTAGATATATTCACCCCCCTTGTCAGACCGAACAATTTTAATAACCGTACTGAATTGGGTACATATCATCTTATGAAAAGATTTAAAAATAGAAAAAAACATCACTCTTTTCTTTCATCAAATATACCCAAGTTGTGCGAGTGTAGTCATCAATAAAAGTTACAAACCATCTATAGCCATTCAAAGTAGTAATATGAGATGGGCCCCAAACATCAGTATGAATAAGTGCAAAAGGAATAGTACTTTTATTGATACTTGAATTAAAAGTTGCACGGTGGTGTTTTCCGAGTTGACAAGCCTCACAAGAAATCTCAGAAACACTATTATTGGAAACTAAGGAAGGAAATAAATAACGAAGCAAATAGAAGGAAGGATGTCCTAATCTTTTATGCCACAACCACAAATCTTGAGGAATATTTTCTCTCTGTGAAGTATGAGCAGTACTCGTCAATCTCTCATTTTCAACTCCATCAGGCAACAACAGATAGAGACCATCCTTCTTTCTACCACTGCCAATCACCTTCTTCGTGGAGAGGTCCTGAAAGACACAGTAAGATGGAAAGAAAGTTACACAACAGTTCAAATCATGAGTTAAACGACTAATTGAAAGAAGATTAGTCGAAAAATTAGGAACATGAAGAACCGAAGTTAAAGCAAGTGAATTAGAAACATTAATGACACCTTTACCAGAAATAAAAGACAAGTTTCCATCTGCAGTTATAACCTTATCTTTCCCTGAACATGGTTTATAAGTGGAAAAAATACTTGGAAGACCGGTCATATGATCGGAAGCTCCAGAGTCAATGATCCATGGTTGCGGAGAATTAGCATGCAAAGCACTTGAAAAATTAGCATAATTACCTTTCTGGGCAAAAGAAGTGGAGGCACTAGTGGAGGTGTCTAACTGTGTTATTATGCGCCGCAATGTCTCAATATCTGTACTACTGATGCTGCCTGGCACAGACGAGGGAGTAGGAGCTGAGAAGTCTTCCTGATAAGTAGACTCTGATCCTGTGGTCAAGTGAGCTCGTGGTCCACCACTACCTCGTCCACCACGACCACCACTACCACGACCACCACAACGGCCACCACCCCGCCCTTTTGACATAGGAGGGCGTCCGTGAAGGCTCCAACAAGTCTCGCGGGTATGTCGAGGACGGTTGCAATGGTCACACCAAAGTTTATCCTTTTCATCACTCACCTCATAGCCAGAATCCTTACGCTGATTTGAAGGCTTACCCCCTCGATGACTAGCAAAAACCAAAGCAGATCTGTCGGTAGATGACTGTGGAAGCATAGCGGAGCGACGACTTTCTTCATTCTGAACATAGGCAAATGCTTCCCGAAGTGATGGCAACGGTTCCATACCAAGTACCCGGCTCCTCACTGGATCGAACTCTGGATTAAGACCAGCAAGAAACTTGAAAATCCTCTCACTTTCAATATATGTTTTGAAGCTAGCCGCATCAACTGGACAAACTGGATGATGAGTTATCAGATGATCAATCCTCTTCCAAAGGGAACCTAAAGCAGTAAAATATTGCAAAGTGGAACGATCTCCTTGGACTTCGGCTTCAACAGTTCGTCTCAACTCATAAACCTGGGCAACATTTCCCTTGCGAGAATAAGTCTCAGCAAGAGTATCCCAGATGTCTTGGGCAGTCTCCATCCCAAAAAATCCATCTGCAATCTCTGGCTCCATAGAGTGAGTCAACCAGCTCATTACCAAAAAATTGTCAACCTCCCACTTTGCATAAGTAGGATCTTCAGGACTAGGCACCTTGATTGTTCCATTCACATAACCAAACTTTGACCTACTTTTAAGCCAAAATGTAGCCGACTGAGACCATGACAAATAATTCTCACCATTAAGTAACACTGTGGTGATCTTGGACCCAGGGTTCTCGGTAATGAGTCTCTCATTACCTGCAGGAGAACTTGTACCAATGGCATCTTTTTGTGTCACACTGTCTTTCGACATGCTAAAGAGGGACACTCAAACAACAAGAAACAATGAATGGAATCAAGGCAGCCTAGAAATTATAAGCACCAATCGGGTGCGATTGCCCAATCTATGGACAAGTCATAGGGTCCGAAGACGGACCGAAGAAGAAGAAGAAAAACGGATTGCGATCAGAATAGCCCAATTATGGTGAGTCCACCCTAGGGTTTAGAAAACTTGAACAGTAACGATGAAGAGTAGCGATGAACAGTAACGTGAACAGTGCTGTGAATAGTAGCGATGAACAGTAACGCGAACAGTGCTGTGAATAGTAGCGATGAACAGTACGTGAACAGTGCTGTGAATAGTGCTGAGGTATGTTTGTGGGTTGTGGCTATGGTGGTGGGAGGATCAAGTCCCCTATTAGGGTAGCTCTGATACCATGTTGAGTTTTTCAGAAAGCTTAAGGTTCACATTAGTGAGACCCTCTCTTATATTCATATAGAAGAAAACAATAATTACACAAAGACCCCTGACTAAAGATAAATAATAAAAATAAAATACAATAGAACTAAAGTTAACATAACACTCAACACAAAGCACTTGACAATTTTGTTGGGTCTGAAGCAATTCATTAAACTAATACGAAATATAGTTTGGCAAGTCAAAAGTTTGACAGAAGGAAGGAGCAAGGAAAGACTTAGTATTTTGCTACTGACATTTGAAATGTCTCTTGGAGTGGTTGGAAGGTTCAATGCTGGCGTCGCTTATCAAATTTGAAGAGTAGGAAGATTTGAAGAGCCTTTTGGAGATGCTCGTACGTTCTGCCTAACTTTATTTTATATTTGTATTCCAGGCATGATGTTGCTAGAACTTCTAAGGGATATCCTGAAATTAAAATAAAACAACTCGCATGCATGGAGTATCTGTACCAGTTGGAAGGCGGGCAAAACGTAGGCATAGCTCACCCACGGAGCCATAGACCTATGTTAATTTTACAATAAACCTCTTAGTTGTCCAAAACAAGAAGAGATATGTAGCCGTAGTTGGCTTTTTATTAATTGTACCAATGATAGTGTGAATATACCTTGCGAGAAGTTTGCCCAACAAATTATTGTATGAACCCTGTTCCTCTTTCTCCCCAGTTTCCAGTACTGCATTGTGTCTGTATCTGGAGGTCAGCATTTGCATTGACATTTTTTCAACCTTGATTCTTATACTCTGAAAATTCTTTGTTTTGTGGCTCTTTTTAGGGCTTCGCGATGGTATTGCCTGTTTTTCGTTCTCTACGTGCTACTGGGCGTTTATTTTGTCACGAACTTGATTCTTGCCGTTGTGTATGATAGCTTCAAAGGCCAGGTATGAACTTTCATCTGTTAGATTGCTCTCTTGTTTGAGACGGTACCACATGGCACACGCTACTGCACTGTATATGTTGAGCGTCTCTGTCTCTGTCTCTGCTTTCTGATGCAGTATTTGGCTATACAGCATGCTTTAAGGGTGCTACTGTTGTAATTCTCTTTTTGATTGGCTGACATTGATTAATAAGCAGCATGTGAGGTTTAGAGTGGCTTGAGAGAGGTGTAAGTAAGTGCTAAAATCTGTTAAGAGTCAGTTTTGGACCCTTTCTATCAGAGTTTTAATTGTTAACCAAACACAATGAAGCACCGACACGACACGACACGACACAGGCACGCGGACACAAAATCTAAAAAAAAAAATTGCATGTCGTTGTTAGTGAAGTGTCGTGTCTACGTCGGACACGACACGACACGCGTTCTTAGAACTGTCGGTGCTTCCTAGACCAAACATAGCGTGATTTTTGGTGTTAAACAGAGCTTCTGCTATCTGTTCATGAAATTCTTTCCTTAACCCCTATTTTCTTCAATTTCTCTGTAATTTCTCTCCTGAATTGAGCAAGGAATGCACCACTTTCTTTTTGTTTTGTGTCTTTGATGTGGATAAATGTTTAATTAATATGGCAGTACCAACCTTTTGTTATGCCCAACCTTGTTTCTCTTCATCTGTTTTCTTTTTTTATAGCTTGCAAAACAAGTGTCTGAGAAGGATCGTCTCAGGAAAAGGATAATGGATAAAGCGTTTAACCTCATTGATAAAGATGTAAGTACAATCCTCACATATATGTTATGTTGTCTTTACTGTCAATTCATGTGCTCTTAGACTTCATAAAGGAGTATTCACTGTAATGATTGGTGTATCCTTCTACCATTTTTCATCTTTCTGCTTTTCCATATTCATGTATAGTATGATATTGGTCTTCCATATTTAGATAATCTCCTCTTCATATTACCCCAAATTATTAGTAGATTTCTTCATTTATTTATTTGTTTAGTATTTTTTTTCCTGTGATAATGAATTACGATCGGAAGAAGAAAGGGCGAATGCAAGATAAGAATTCCTTCCGCTTGAAACAAAAGGAAATAGATATAAAGCAAAAAGTATTCCCTTTGAATATCTCATAGGAGTTTAGCTTCCAAGAGACACTCTCAAAGTATAAGGGAAACAATTCCTTAGTCTTAGTCTTATTTAAAAAAAGAATAAGAAAAAAATTCCGTAAGTCTTACAATGCAAAGATTCTTATTACAGAATCATTTAAAGTTTTAATTTTCAGGAGGCTTAGGACTTTCTAGAACAACAAAATATGCATATAGGACCAATATCATACTCCCTCCGTCCCAAAATAAATGTCACACTTTCCATTTTGGGCCCAAAATACTTGTCATCTTTGAAAAGTCAAAGCTAAATTCTTGCACATTTTCTCTTTCACCCTTTCTTTGAATTAAATTTCAAATGGCAAAATAATAATTGGGGGGCAATTTTGGAAAGTCAAGTTATACACATGTAATGATTGTGTTCCCTTAATTTTGGAAAGTCAAGTTTCTCTTTCACCCTTTCATCGTCCATGTTTCTTTTTGAAAAAAAGAATTTTAATTTTAAATTTATTATTTTTATAAATTCTTTTTTTGTAAGATTTTTTTTTGTTGCTGGTGTCAACTTTTGAAATGTCTCTAAAAATGAATTTTTAGAGACATTTGGAAGTTTTAGAGAGACATTTCTCCCAAAATGTCTCTAAATTCTCCAGATTCAGCGACATTTTCAGAAAAAACATTTTTATAGACTTGTTTCATAGAACGTCTGAACCGAATCAGAGACATTTCTCCCAAAATGTCTCGGAATTTTCCATTTTTAGAGACATTTCAAAAGTAGACGCCAGGAAGAAAAAAAAAATTCTGGTCGCTGACGTCAGTTACAAATGATGACTTCTCTCTATACTATTCTAAAAATAAATGAGAATTATTCATTCTGTGACTGAACGAATCATGACAATATCACTCTCCATCTTATAAACAAACACACACAGATACTAAAAAATTCACACCAATATCAGTGCCAGTAAAAAAGAGTGAGAAATTTTTCACCATTCACACAGACTTCCATAATTAGGTGATAATACTCTGTGAACACTGACTGCTCTAAATGCTTGCGCGATTAGGAAAAGGGTCCAACATTTGTATAACATGTCTTAACACCTTCCTACCCCCTTTTGGATGTGAAGGGACAAAAGGATGAACCAGACATGAGATTATTAAACCAAACGCAAATTTGCACAAAGAAAACAGAACGATGATAGAGAGAGTTGAACTCAAGATATCCTATACCATGATTGGACACTGATGCGCTGAATCTTAAGCTATTAAGGAATGGACTCGGCAATCCATATCAAGATTTCTTACACTACATAGCACGTTTTTTTCTTTTGAAGAGTTAGGGCAGCTGAATATGAGAAAAAAAGAAGTAAGTAAGAGTGGGAATTATAATAATTCTATATCGAATAAGGAAGAAGCTGGAAGATAATTAAGTTGCTTATCCTTTTCAATTGATACATGGTTAAGCTGCGTCTGGAGAAGAAAACGGTATTGCATTTTCTGATACTTGATTGTATAGAAGGCCTAGAAACCTATGCAAATTCCAACGGCTAAAAATTATTAAGTAAAAATGCTGATGCAGGACTTGGGTTCAGTAACTGGAAAAGTATGACATAATAAAAATCGAAAAGGAGATGAAACATGGTTCATTATCTGTTGACTGTGAACAAAGAAATCATTGTTGGCAGTATAAGTAGATGCCTCTGCGATTGTATCGACAAAGTGATATAGTAAGCGAAGCAGCGTCCCCCTCTTGTTTATGTATTTACTTTGACCTGTCAGATATTGCGTGCTTCCATTGATCAGAAAATAACTATTATCTACCTGGCAAGTTCAACTGCAAATATGTTAACGCAGAAGATTTCCTTGTTAATTCATAATTGATAATTTGATAGTGGGGTTTGTTTATTAATTTTTTCATGTAACTGAGGTGGTTTTGTTGGTATAGATGTTTGTTTCTTTTTCTGCATTCACGAATGAACTGTTGTCGTTTGGATTCAACAGAATCTTGGATATCTAGACAAAAAGCAATGTGTCCGTCTATTTGAAGAACTTAACAAGTACAGGTATTGCCCATATGTCACTGTCTTCTGCATGTCTCCAAGCTTTTTTTTTCTTGTTTGGAATGTTGCATGTCTATGAAATGGGACGTGTGAGAGTTGAGTATATTTGAAAATTTAATGGCTACGCCCCCTTAGAGTAGTTATGATTTGTTCATCCTGCTAGTTTACGTATCACATGTTTTCTTCGACTGCTTTTTATTACTAGTATTTTGATAAAAAAAAATTTTCCCTCTCAATTAGTGATTAGAGGTGCCCTGCAATCTGCATGATAAACAGTTTTCCAGAAAGACATTTAGAATATTTTAATGTCCATGCCAAAGTAAAGAGTTCTTTAAATTTTTTAATTTTTTAAATGCATATGAAGCATGGATTAGAACCCGAAAACTGCTTTTCTTCATAATAAAATGTCGGTCGATATTTCAACTCGCAGTTGCATCATTGTTAGTGCCTGACATCAAAAGATGCAGTTTCCCACTGAATTATTTGAGTTCTTTTAAGGTCCTACCATCATTAGGTAAGAATTTTTCGATACTCCATTTCTAATGTGATTTCTACTTTAAGTAAAGTCCCCTAAAAGAAATAACCAACAATCAGTAAATTATGTCTAACATACGTGCAGCTGTTGTGTATGTAGCCATGTATGCACATGAGGTGCACTCACAATGGGTAGGGGCTATAGTAACTGGTACACCATTTAAATTAGGGTCATTTGTGTTCTTTTTTATGCTAGATAAATTAGGGACAATAACGTTAATTAACACCTTTAATTCTTCTAACAAGAGGCAGATTCTCCAAAGCCGGGGAAGTACAGTGGTGAGAGTGTTGTCATGACAACTTTTAAATGGAAGGTGTGCTACCGGTTCAATTTCTAAGGCTTGCAGTTACAGTTAAATATAAATTGAAAACAAAAAAAAGACGAGGTGAAGTTTCAAGTTAGCGCAGTTGAATTCATTTCTTCTCTTCGACATAGTGAAGATGCAAAGAGGTAAAATATTAGGGTTTGTGAGGAGGAAACGAGAATGTAACAGGGAAGAGAATAATAATGTGTTGGAATTACCTTCACACTATTAAGTCCTTCATATAACTACAAACAAAAAAAAAGTCCTTTATATAATATGACAAACTTTAGAGAATTACAATTTGCCCTTACTAATATATCCCAGTCTAAACTGAAGAAGTAGAAAATAAACAAGACACAAAAATAACAACTCAACACTCCCCCTCAAGCTAGAGCAGAGAGATCAAATATGGCTAGCTTGGAGCATAGGTTATTAAAAGCGTAATGAGCCAAGGACTTGTTCAAAGTATCAGCAAGTTGATGTTCAGTCCGAACATAAGTAGTAGTAAGTTGCTTTTTCATGGAAGATCCCAAATGAAATGACAATCAATCTTGATGGGCTTAGTCGGCTGATGGAAGAAAGGATTATTAGCAATGACTTTAGCTACCTGGTTATCACAATACATAGACATATGAGACGTCACATCAACACCCATATAACAAAGTAAAGCCCAAACCCACATCATCTCACACGCAATATGAGCCAACTTCAGCTCTAGAGTGTGCTACTACATTTTGTTTCTTACTGCGCCAAGTAACAAAGTTATCACCAATAGATGTGCAATATCCTGAAGCATACCTCCTATTACTTTAGTTACCCGCGCAGTCGACATCAGAGATCCACTGACAGACAAGGATAATGACGGCTTATACAGTTATACAACAATCCTCTAGCTGGTGCTCCCTTAACGTACCGAAGAATACGACAGATAGCCTCCCAATGAAGCTTACACGGGCATGCATAAACTGACTAACTACACCAACATAAGTAATATATGGGCGAGTTACGGTGAGATAGATCAACTTTCCAACTAACTGCCGATAGTGTCCTGTATCCTCAAAACTTCACCTTTTCAGCATCTAATTTTACTGTAGGATCCATTGTAGTTTCAGCCGATCGAGTACCAAGCATACCAGCCTCAGAGAGTAAATCCAACACATACTTTCACTGACAAACTGATACCTTCCTTGGAAGTTGGACCTAGCAACCTAAATTCCGATAAAGTAGCGAAGAAGACCCAAGTCTTTTGTGTGAAAATGCTTACTTAAATGTACCTTTAATTCGGCAATACCTGCTGAGTTACTACCACTAATAATAATGTCAACCACATAAACTATTTGTGTATGTAAACGAGAGAAATATGACTTGGGGAATATTGAGCACACCCGACATATGGCTGCTTCCTTATATTTATATTAAACATAAACAGAAAACCCTACTAATCCATTGTAGCATAATTACATACATAACTTTTAACACTCCCCCTCAAGCTGAAGCATGCAGATCATTTATACACCAAGCTTGTTACAAATATACTTCACATGAATCCCACCTAATGCCTTAGTAAACAAGTCGGCTAACTGATCTAGTGCAAGAAGCACACAGTAGTTGCCTCAGGGCGATGGCACATACTACTTCAACTTCTGGGTTAGTATGGGTGAAGCACTTACTAGAGGAACTTGGGTTTACTCAGTCTAGTCCTATGAACTTGTTTTGTGACAATCAACTAGCGGTCAAGGATCAAAATTTCGTGTCAGTCTATTGTTTTGGTTTCCCAGAAATGGAAACGTTTCAAAAACATGTTGAAACATCGGAAAAAATTGGAAACATGGGAAACATAACTTGGGAAACATAACTTCAATCTTAACTGTATGCATGTATACAGCTAATAATTTATTAATTGAACCTTTGAGAGGTCTATTTATGTAGTTACATTAAAAATAAGTAGTTCAAATTGAAATACATGAGGATAAAGTTGTCAATCTACTCTCAAACACTCCACATAATACAATCATATTTCGATGGAAACAAAAGAAACAAAGTCATTTTCGAGATTCCATGGCTGTTTTGTTTCCATAACCCAGGAAACGAAAACATTTCGGCCGCGTTGATGGAAACAAAAGGAAATTTTAATCCATGGCAGCGGTCCATATTGCTTCTATTGTTGGAGAATAACATAAAAATTGGCCTTCAAAAATCAACAATGAATAGAATCAATAAAAGGGTGACTGAGATGAGGTGCGGTTTCACTCTCTTGAGATGATACGCGCCCTCTACAGATAATATCCGGTGCAGTAGGAAATTGGCAAGCCGTCCCTAGGATACAATAGCCCGGCCACCCTTGCTGTATGCCTATCAAGTCTGCACAACTTGACAAGGCAAGCAACTTTCTCTGTAGTGCCTTGATGCCTTCCTTTACCCAAATAATCCTTACATGAAATGAATAAAATATATATTATATGTGTATGAAGTTGCTGGAAACAAAAAGGAATCTTCTTGTGTTGCATGAGAAGACGAAGCACATTGAGGTTGACTATCACTTCATTCATGAAAAGCTTCTAGAGAAATTGATTAGTACTGGTCATGTAAAATCTGTAGACCAACTGGCAAATTTATTTACTTAGGCACTGGTGGGACTCGTGTGAAATATATTTGTGACAAGATGGGCATATGATATGTAGCTCCAGTTTGAGGGGGAGTGTTAAAGGGTAAATATGTAAATTTGTTGTATTGTAAAGTGTATATGTGGTTATCCCACATCGATTAGAGTGTTAATAGTCTATGTTAACAGTCTAGTATGGTCTTAGCCTATATTAAGGCTCCTTGAATTCATTTTATGTTACGTTGAATATACAAACATATTCCCATCATATTTATATACACCAAGAATTGAATTCTACAAATACATATGTGTAGGAAATAGGCATAGATGCCAACAATAAAAGGAGCGACCCCTCAAATCCTCAAAATGTAGGATACAAGCACGGCTATAATACGGCAAATAGAATTTTACTTTTCTATATGAATCCAAATATGAATACTCGTGTAAATGCTAGGGCGTTCCCTTTAAGCGACGCATTGCGCCTGCCTTCGGATGTTTTGAAAAATGTGCAAGGGGCGCTGCATCGATGCCCGGGTGCGGTGTTAAATAAGCAAGGGTTCCCGCGCTCATCTGGGCCACCGCGGGTAAAGAAGCTAGCCCTGAACTATAAGCTTAGGTTAGCAACATGGAATATAGGAACCTTAACGGGTAAAGCTATGGAACTAGTAGACACTATGATTAGAAGGAAGGTCAATGTAGTATGTTTACAAGAAACAAAATGGGTTGAAGAGAAAGCTAAGGAGGTAGAAAAGGCCGGGTATAAGATATTCTATACGGGGAAAGGTAGACATAGAAATGGCGTCGGAATCGTGGTTGACAAGAACCTCAAGGACAAAGTGTGACAGTCAGGACGAAAGGAGACAGATTATTGCTTATTAAACTGGTAGTTGGAGTGGATATAATTAATGTGATTAGTGCATATGCGCCCCAAGTAGGATTGGATGATCACACTAAAAGACAATTCTGGGATGAGTTGGACGCTTTAATGCAAGAAATACCGGGAGGAGAGAAGATAATTGTAGGTGGAGATTTTAATAACCACGTAGGCAAAGATAGAACTGGATATGAGAGGGTGCATGGGGGGTATGGTTTTGGAGTTCAGAATGAGGCAGGGGTGAGTATTCTAGATTTGCCGTAGCATATGATCTTGTAGTAGCAAACACATTTTTCAAGAAGAGGGAAAAACACTTGATAACCTTTAAGAGTGGCTCTAATAGAAGCCAGATTGATTTGTTCCTTGTGAGAAAGGTAGACCGCCTAGCATGTAAAGACTGTAAGGTCATCCCAGGGGAGAGTTTAACATCTCAACATTGACTTACTATTTTAGATATCAATATAAAAAGACAACGTCGTACTAGAAAAGACCCTATAAACCCGCGAACTAGGTGGTGGAACCTTAAAGGCGAGAAACTAGCAATGTTTCAAGATAGAATGTATTCAAAAACACCTTGGAATTTGGAAGATGGAAGCAATACTATGTGGGATAGAATGGCAGGGTGCATCACGAGAATATCGAAGGAAGTTCTTGGAGAGTCGAAGGGAAGAGGGTTAGCATCTAAAGATACTTGGTGGTGGAATGAAGAGGTACAAGCTGCAGTAAAAACCAAAAAGGATTGCTATAAGAAGTGGTAAAATGATAGAAGTGAGGAAAACTTTAAGAGCAATAAATGTGCAAATAATGAGGTTAAAAGGACAATTAGAGTTGCTAAAATGAAAGCCTGTGACAACTTCTACACCAAGCTAGACATTAGAGAGGGAAAAAAATGTATTTATAAACTTGCTAAGTCGAGAGAAAGGAAAGCAAGAAACATTAATCAGGTTAAGTGTATAAAAAGCGATGACTCTAGGGTATTAGTGAACGACGAAGAGATTAAGGAAAGGTGGAAGAGCTATTTTGAGAAGTTGCTGTATGAAAAACATATGGATAACACAATTGAAGAAGAAACTAGAAGTTGCGATGAAACTAGAGAATACAAATTCTGTCGGAGAATAAGAAAGTCGTAGGTGGAATTTGCTTTGAAGAAGATGAAAACCAACAAGGCCTTAGGACCAGGTGGGATCCCCATTGAGGTTTGGAAATACCTGGGTGTAGGGGCATCTTGGCTTACCAAAGTTATTAATAGAATTTTAATGACTAGGAAAATGCCTGACGAATGGAGGAAGAGCATTCTAGTGCCTATATATATGAATAAAGGAGATGTACAACAATGCAACAACTATAGAGGTATTAAGTTGATAAGCCATACAATAAAGCTATGGGAGAGAGTGATGGAGCATCGCTTAAGAGGCGCAACATCAGTGTCAGAAAATCAGTTTGGATTTATGCCTGGGAGATCAACTATAGAAGCAATTTATTTACTTAGGAGACTAATGGAAAAGTATAGAGAGAAGAAAAAAGATCTACATATGGTTTTTATTGATTTAGAGAAAGCTTATGATAGGGTGCATAGAGATTTAATTTGGTGGGTGCTAGAGAAGAATGGAGTGACCAAGGGTTATTTTGGCGTGGTGAAGGATATGTATGATGAAACGGTTACCACAAATAGATCACCGACCGGAGAAACAGGCGAATTCCCAATTACCGTTGGCCTGCACCAAAGGTCGGCCTTGAGCCCTTATTTATTTTCCCTAATTATGGATGAATTGACTACACATTCAAGATGAGGTCCCATGGTATATGTTGTTCGCAGATGATATTGTCTTGGTTGATGAGACTAAAGGGAGACTCAACACTAAATTGGAAAATTGGAGAGAAGCACTGGACTCTAGGTGTGCTAAAGAGAAGTAGAACGAAAACAGAATACATGGAATGCAGTTCTAGGACTAGTGGAAGTAGAGACAACGAATTAGTGAAGATCAAAGGCCAGGAGATTCCAAAGAGGGAACACTTTCGCTATCTAGGTTCAATGTTCAGTAGAGATGGAGAGATTGGTGATGACATGACCTATAGAATTAAAGTAGGCTGGCTTAAGTGGAGGAGTGCTTCCGGAGTATTATGTGGAGAATACCAGCAAAATTGAAAGGAAAATTTTATAGGACAACAATTAGGCCAGCTATGCCCTATGAGACAGAATGTTGGGCAACTAAGAAACAACACATTAGTAAAGTGAGCATAGCTGTGATGAGGATGCTAAGGTGGATGTGTGGTAAGACTAGGAAAGATAGAATTACAAATGAGTACATTAGAGAGACTGTAGGAGTGGCACAGATTGAGGATAAGTTGAGGGAGAATAGACTTAAATGGTTCAGCCATGTGCAACGAAGACCTGTCGATGCACCTGTGCGAAAGAGTGCTAAGATCGCTGAACACAACATTAAAAATTTTGTCCAAACTAATTCCATGTTTTTTTTTCCTAAAAAAAAAATTAAATAAATAAATGATTATATGTTTCAAATTAACCCAACAAACCTACTTAAAAAAAAAAACTACTTACTTCAAATTCAGCTAAAAGAATAGTTAAGAAAAACACACAGTGAAACGCACACACATGCACAAATTGTAGATTTAGATTAGGGCAAAACTTAGGAGACTAATGATGTCTGCTGTATTTTATTATATGAAGAGAAGAGCAACAAGATTACAATAGTGCCCTTATGTTTAACACATAAGAGTAACTAAAAGTAAAATAAAATGATAAAACAAGCTAAGTAGTTTCTGACACTCCCCCTCAAGCTGGTACAAAACTATCTCTCATTCCTAGCTTGCTGAGAGCAAAATGAAACGGTTTGCCAACCCCCTTTGTAAGAATATCTACAAGCTGAGACAGGAGTATAATGTTGCATTGGATTGTGAGCAATGTTGATTGCAGACTTCTTATCACAATACAATCTCATAATGTCACTAGGATCAAGACCTAAGTCTTTTAACAGCAACTTACTCTACAGAAGTTCGCATACACCTTGAGCCATGGCTCTGAACTCGGCCACTGCATTAGACCTAGCCACTACATTCTGCTTCTTACTTCGTCATGTAACAAGATTACCTACCACAAAGGTACAATAGCCTGAAGTGGATCTCCTGTCTGTCACAGATTCAGCCCAATCAGCATCTGTGTATGCTTCCACTCGAAGGTGATCATGTTTAGCAAAAAACAACCCTTTCCAGGAGTTGATTTCAAATACCTCAAAATCCTGAAGACAACCTCCATATGAGATTCACGAGGAGCGTGCATGAACTAACAACACTCATAGCAAGGGCAATATCAAGTCGAGTATGAGAAAGGTAAATGAGTCTTCTCACTAACCTCTGATATCTACCTTTATCCACCTCTGCACCACCTGAATCATCACCAAGTTTTGATTTGATTCAATCGGAGTGTCACATGCTCGACTTCCGAGCGTTCCAGTCTCCTCCAATAAGTCAAGTACGTATTTGCTTTGGGAAGTAAAGATTCCATGCTTAAATCTAGCAACCTCAATTCCCAAAAAATACTTACGAGTCCCCAAATCTTTTATTTCAAATTCCTTAGACAAGTACTCCTTCACCCTTTGTATTTCCTCCAAATCATCCCCAGTCAAGACAATGTCATCCGCATACACAATCAATGCAGTAGTCTTACCCTGTTATGAATGTTTAACGAACAAAGTGTGCTTGGCTTGACTCTGTCTAAAACCATACCTGAGCATAGCTTGTGTAAACCTCTCGAACCACGCCCTAGGAGATTGATTCAAGCTATACAATGATTTTCTAAGTCTGCACACCTTGCCGTCTGTCTTAGAATCCTCGAAGCCAGGAGGAACATCCATATACTGTTAACAATAGAATTATGCCAAACTTAGGGTTAACAATTAGTCACACCCCATATATATATTCAATAAAGAAGAAAAATAAATATTACATTAAAGCCCTTATGCAATAATAAAATAAAACTAAACTCATTTAACTAGCACTCCCCCTCAAGCTGGTGAGAAGATATCTCTCAATCCCAGCTTGCTAAGCATATCATGAAAAGGTTTAACTCCAACTCCTTTAGTAAGCACATCGGCAAGTTGATTACTACTCGTCACAAAAGGAGTGCAAATTGTTCCATTATCAAGATTCTCTTTAATGAAGTACCTGTCGATCTCTATATGTTTCGTTCTGTCATGCTGGACCGGATTGTGTGCGATACTAATAGCTGACTTACTATCACAGTACAACTTCATTGAATCACTAGTTTCCACCTTCAAGTCTTTCAATAGCAACTTTAACCACAGGAGTTCACACACACCTTGAGCCATTGCTCCAAATTCGGCCTCTGCACTAGACCGAGCCACAACACTTTGCTTCTTACTTCTCCACGTAACAAGGTTACCTCCCACGAAAGTACAGTACCCTGAAGTACACCTTCTGTCTGTCACAGAACCAGCCCAATCCACATCAGTGTATGCTTTTATTCTGAAATGGTCATGCCTACCAAAAAATAAACCCTTGCCAGGTGCTGACTTAAGGTATCTCAATATCCTGTTAACCGCATCTAAGTGTCTCTCATAAGGTGCGTGCATAAATTGACTAACTACACCTACAACAAATGAAATATCAGGACTGGTATGAGATAGATAGATAAGTTTTCCTACTAGTCGCTGATATCTCCCCCTGTCCACCATCTTCCCACATTTTTCATCACTCAATTTCTGATTTGGTTCAACAGGTGTATCACATGCTCTACTTCTATGCATCCCAGTTTCACTCAAGAGATCCAACACATACTTTCTCTGAGAGACGAATATTCCATGCTTAGACCTGGCAACTTCAATTCCCAGAAAATACTTTAGCTCTCCCAGATCTTTTATTTCAAACTCTTTTGCCATGTACTCTTTTAATTGTTGCATTTCCTCTACGTCATCACCTGTAAGGATAATGTCATCCACATACACAATCAATGTAGTAGTCTTCCCATGCAAGGAGTGTTTGATGAATAACGTATGATCTGCATGACTTTGTTTGAACCCATATCTACACATAGCATGTGTAAATCTCTTAAACCAGGCTCTTGGTGACTGCTTTATGCCATACAACGACTTCTTGAGCCTGCATACTTTACCTTCTGTCTCTGAGTTTGCATGTCCAGGGGGAATATCCATGTACACTTCTTCCTCCAAATTACCATGTAAGAACGCATTCTTCACATCGAATTGATGAAGAGGCCAATCACAGTTGGCTGCAAGGGATAAAAGGACTCTGATTGAGTTCATCTTCGCAACTGGAGCAAAGGTCTCCTGATTAGGGACAGAAACGGAGGCAATATTTGAAAGGAATGAACGAGATGTAGGAGACAAGTGAGAATAAGACACAAAGTTAGATATAGGGTGTTGAGTACAAGATCTAACAGCAATAGGAACATCGAGATCATCAGACTCTATAGAACATGAATTATCAGTGTTACCTGGAGAAAAATCTGAGACGTCACCAGTTGGAGAAGATGGCAGTGAAGGAATAGAAGTAATGGCCTCTACCTCCTTACCCTTGTTCTTACTCCATGTGCCTTTAGAGTACACTAACAATTTTTTTTCCTTCGGAGTAACATGTTCTTCTGCACCTTCATTAACCTCATTCTGTCTGAGGGTTATTGGTTCCTCTTCCTCTTCTTCCACTCCTAACAATATGGGTTCCTCATTAACCTTCTCCTCACTAGAAAGTTCAGGTAAGACAGGAAAGATATGTCCCCGAGTCTCTTCATGTTCCTTCTCTCCCTGAAGAGGTACTCTGGAAGATGTGTAGAAAGGATAGATTCATGGAAAGTGACATCCATAGACACATACCACTTCCTAGTATCCGGATTATAACACTTGTACCCTTTTTGAGTAGGAGAGTACCCCAGAAAAATACATTTAATGGCTCTAGGATCTAGTTTGCCCTTAGAAGGAGAGCTATTATGGACAAAACAAATACAACCAAAGACCCTAGGAGGAATAGAAAAACTGGAAGAAGGATGAATCAGAAGATCGGTGGGTGCTTTTTTATTAAGGACCTGGGTAGGAAGTCTATTAATCAGATAAGCTGCTGTTAAGACAGCCTCACCCCAATATGACTTAGGGGCATTGGTTGTGAACATCAAGGAGCGAGCAACATTAAGTAAATGACGATTCTTGCGTTCCGCTACTCCATTCTGTTGTGGAGTATCGGTGCAAGAAGTTTAATGTAAAATACCCTTGGATGTAAAGAATTCACCTAGACCTGAATCAATATGTTCACCTCCTTGATCAGAACGTAAAATTTTTATACCAGTACCCAAGGATCAAAATTTTGTTTCGGTGTAGTGTTTCGGTGTTCCCGGAAACGGAAACGTTTCGGAAACATGTGGAAACACCGGAAAAAACTGGAAACACAAAGAAACTTGTGGAAACATAACTTCAAACTAAACTGTATGCACATATATAGCTTATAATTGATTAATTAAACCTTTGAGAGGTCTATATATGTAGTTATATCAATAGTATATAGTTTAAATTGAAAATACCTGATAATGTAGGCGTCAATCTACTGTCAAGCAGTTCATAGAATACATAAAACACCATTCATAGAAAAGAAAAGTGACATTTAAGCACATAAGGACCAACCTGGAGACATCTACAAAATATATATAGTTGTTCATCCAACAAATTCACATCCAACCGGCTGCAGAGTGTCGAGCAGGCGCATAAACTGGTCCAGGCTCCGGGTATTCACCAAGAGGAACATTATACGTGTTCTGGATATATCGGCAATACTCAGTCCAACCCATGTAAGCACGAAACCATGCCTCATATTGAGCCCTAAACCTCTCATAATCAACTTGACTACATCCAAATTGAAGCCCATGGCCATGGCCATGGCCATAGCCCTGTGAGGATGATACTTGGGAGTCATATCCAGATGTATAAACTTGACCAGCTGTATGTGAATCGTATCCTGAGCCATAAGCATTTGAAGATGATGATCCTTGCCCATAGAAATCACCCCCACTCATACTCATACTAGACATGCTAGTGTCGATCATATCAATATCCATAGCATCAATTGGTGCGGGATTATTTCTCTGATTGTGTGGATTACAATGTCGACCTTGACCACGTTCATACTGAAGCACACGACGGGAGCCATGATCTTCATCTTGTGTAGCATGAGTGAATCCTTGCTCTTCCGTGAATATAGGCCCTGGAGGACTTTGGCTACCCCTCCCTATTGGTGATGAAAAACCAACATTGCCACCCGGACTCCCACCTTGTGGAGGACTAGTATCATCGTCTTCGTCATCATTGTTTCCATCTCCATTATCACTATCATCGTCATGATCGCTACTAACCATAGGTTGCTTACCACGTGCTTTTGACCCTCTTTCACTGTTATCCTGAGCCATACCACCATTTCTCGGGTGATTTACCCATGTAGCTACGTATGTATTTGGCCTATTCGGATTACCGTTGCCAGCAATCTCATCTAGGAGTGCATCCCCGGGGTCATCTAGCCATTCTGAAAGTCCCATATTTTCTTCATCTTCGTCAAATATAGTACTTAAGTCAATTGGTTGGAATTCTTGATTTCTTTGTTATTTAAACATGTGTTTAACCTTCAACCGCATGTTGTACTATGCGAAAACCAACTTTTCTAACTTGTCATAATGGAGTCGATTGCGCGCTTTAGTATGAATAAGAGCAAACGTGCTCCAATTTCTTTCACAACCACTAGATGAAGCTGTTTGTGATAAAATTCTTATAGCAATCCTCCTTAAGTTAGGAGCGTCCGTGCCATACAAAAGCCACCATTCAGCTGTAATTAATAGATAATTTTTAATTAAAAATGTAAACAGTTTCAAACTAGTAAATATGACACAAAATTCACCTGGATCCGTCCTAGTTCTCCCCCTGATTGCCGCTTGGTCTGAAAACCCATACATTGCCTCACGAAGCATTTTAACCTCTGCAAGTGCTTGAGAAGCACGATTACCATCAGGCTCCAATCGAGATACTACGGCTCTAAGCGCTTTCAGCAAACTTTCTTTCACACCTACATCTTCTTCGTATTGGTATGCGGGATTCAAATAGTAAGCTACAATGAAGCACATGAATATCGTGAATTAATCACTACATATGCAATGACTAAATATAGCATAGTAAATATTCACTACCATACCTGCCATGTGAATTGGCTGAATGATTTGCTTCTTCCATCGAGCATCAACAATGTCAAGATACTTCTTGCAAGATTTAGGGGCAATCTCTGTAATGGCATGTCATGCTCGTATCATTGCATCATATACATATGGCATTGTAGCTCTTCTCTCCCCATCCACCATCTTTAGAACCTTTGCAACAGGTGCATGAATGTCGACAACAATCTTGGCTTTTTCCCAGAATTTAGCATCGAGTATAGTAGCTTGTACTCGCTTCCCTATTGCGTCTTTGCTACCAGCGCTCATACCCCAATCATCTGATGTGAACATCCTTTGCAAACCACTTTTATGCTCTAAAATACTTTGAAGAGCAATGTAATTAGTTCCAAATCGTGTTTGCCCTGGACGAATCAATTTTCCCTTGCAGTATGTTCGATATATTGCCAATATTCTGTTGTGGTTGTAAATAAAGTTTGTGACCCTCTTTGCCTTATCTAAGACATTCTGTACAGCCTCAATGCCAGCAAAATCATGTAAGATTAAGTCAAGGGAATGAGCTGCACAAGGAGTCCAATATAAGTGTGGATTCACTTCCATCAACATTTCACCGGCCTTTTTGTATGCACTCCCATTGTCTGTGATGATCTGAACCACAAGTTTATCTCCAATTTGTTGAATGGTCTGATCCATCAGATCATAAATGAATGTTGCATCCTTATCATTATTTGAAGCATTAAAAGATCGGTGAAAAATAACATTTCCATCACAATAAACCAAGAAGTTGATAATTGCTAATCTGGAAGTTGAAGACCACCCATCACACATGATAGTGACTCCATAAGTGTCAAACTTCTTCTTGAAAAGCTCAATATATTCCCTTAGCTCTTCTATTTCATCATCTAATAATGGCCCCCCAATCTCGTAGGGTGTTGGCCCCACGACACCTGCTCCAGCTAATGCAATTTCATCTATCATCAATTGATAAAAGTTGCCTTGAGCCTTGGATGGTGGGATATTTTCGTATATGAAGAACTTTGCTATTGCATGTTTTGCCGACATTGCCCACTTTTTTGGATTCCACAAATGAGTTAACTTTGCTTGTTGGACTTCCTTATTTCGATGCAATGAAGGAGTCATTTCGTGAATGTCAAGTCCTTTCTTCTTATCTTTTTGTGATTTGGTAGACATTTTATTCCAAGCTTCTTTCACACTACGAGATCTCATTAGTTTATGCATTGCATTTGCACCTCCGTTTTGAGTGGATGGTTCCCCCCTTGCTCTTCTTTACATTTCACCAGCCATATGAATATCGTGAATAGATTGTTGTTTGGCGTACTCTAAATCATCTCTCTCCTCCTTTGTCATACCATCATCATCATCCGAATCATCCGAATTATTGATTTCAATCCCACTTCTCTTTCTAGCAGTTCCGATCAAATTCCTCCTCATTTGAGCTCTTTGTTCTGCCACTTTCTCATTCTCTTTCTTATTACGATTCAAGTAGTCCCTCATTGCTATAGAGACTGCTGAAGGGCACTTATCACCTATGTTACCTGGACTCTCCTACTACCCCCAAGTACCCGATCCCCGTGTCCGACGCCCGTACCCAATTCGGACACTCGGATCCTCCACAAGTGATGTTGAAAAGGCGAGTAGAAGCTTAAAATTGTGGGCAAAGAGGTTTCTAACTATTGATATTAAGAAACATAGTATGTTTATACATTAAGAAGGTGTCCGCATACCCGTATCCGACATTTAGACACATATCCCCGGATCCTAAGATTTGGATTTAGAGGAGGTCCGACACCTAGATACACACCCGCACCCGACACCCATACCCGAGTCTGGGTAACATAGCTTATCACATCCTTCAACATTTGAATTACCTCCAGCCACGTGTTGCTTCAAACGTGACACACCACCACCTTTCATTATTTTGTGACAGTAGTTGCATTGCACATGTTGCCGATTATCTCCAATCTGTGTCCCATGTTTCCAACCAATATCTCGTTGCCATCTCTTTTTTTCAGTTGGCTGGGAACTGTCATCTATATTTTTTTCTGACATTCCTACATATAATACATAATTAATTTCAATTGGAATATAGTCATATAGCATGGTATATTCTATTATACTATAATATATGATATTTATTTATTTTTGTTCTTTTTGGAATTAGTGTGCCACAATTATAGGACTACTAATTAGTATTAATTGTAATTAGTACACTTATAGGACTAAGAAATAAATTTAGTATAACTAATTATATATATAAGAATATTAATTATATAACTCATATAAGTTATATAAGTATTACTAATTTAAAATTTATTATTATTATTTTTTTATATTTATAGAATATTTATAAATTAGAATTAGTATACCACAATTATATGATTAATTACTAATTAGTATTAATTGTAATTAGTTCTTCAGAACCATAAAGTTCTTCTAATGCTTCTTCTTCTTCTTGGCTTAGAAGCATAATTGAAATTAATTGATTTTTAAATCTTCATCAATTTCTAAAGCATTGATTTTTTGCTTGATTAATTACTAATTAGTATTAATTGTAATTAGTATACACTAATTATTAATTTTACAACTTATTTTATATTTCTAAGAATATTAGTTATATAACTATTATAAGTAATAAGTTATAAGTTGTAACTAATTTGTTAAATTTCTAAGAATATTAGTTATATAACTCATATAAGCTATATAAGTATTACAAATTTAAATTTTTTTTTTATATTTATAAATTAGAAATAGTGTACCACAATTATATGACTAATTACTAATTAGTATTAATTGCAATTCGTATACACTACTTATTAATTTTACAACTTATATTATATTTCTAAGAATATTAGTTATATAACTTATATAAGTAATAAGTTATAAGTTGTAACTAATTTATTAAATTTCTAAGAATATTAGTTTCAATGAGTATTATAAGAAATTATAATTTATAAATTGGAATTAGTATACAACAATTATGTGACTAATTATTAATTAGTATTAATTGCAATTAGTATACACGAATTAGTAATTTACAACTAATTTTTATATGAATACAGTTTTGCTCACCCAAAATTGCTCACCCTCCTTTGGTTAATGCAGTGGGGGCACAATATTAAATGAGAATTAATTAATGGTATAAATTACTGGGTCCCACTGTATTAACCAATGAGAGAGGAGGGTGAATAAAGGGTGATCAAAACTATACTCTCTTTATATTTCTAAAAATATTTGTAATAACTTATATAAGTAACATAAGTTATAAACTTATATAAGTAGTAATACTACTTATATACTATACTCTCTTTAGTATTAAGTATTAAACCCAGTAGTTATAAACTATACTGGGTCCCACTGTAGTATTAAGTATTAAACCCAGCAGTTATAAACTATACTCGCTTTATATTCCTTTGGTTAACATAAGTTATAAACTAAATAAAGTATTATATATATAGATATATACACGGAGGAGCTTACCTTAGGATTAGGGCTTCTCTAATGAGAAATCAAACCCAGCAGCTCCAGCGGCTCCAGCGGCAGAAGAAGAAGAAAGAAGAAGAGGAAAGAAGAAAGAAGAAAGAAGAAAGAAGAAAGAAGAAGAAGCGAGAAGAAGAAGAGGAGGACGAAGATGAATCCAGCGACGAAGAAGAAGAAGAAGAAGAAGAGATGAAGATGAGGAAGAACTGACCTGAATGAACTCAAGTAAGTGTTTTATAAGCAGATTTTCCCCCAAATTTCTCTTCTTCAATTATTTCCGCAAGAATTTCTACTCTTAAATCATTTCTCTGCCTCTGCATCGAATCACTTTACTGTTTCGCTCGAAACAAACGTGTTTCGTTCGAAACACATGGAAACGCACGAATCTTGTCGATTCTCTGGAATTTCGAGATTCCCATGATGATTCGTGTCGGTGGGCCACGAAACCGAAAAGTTTCGGTGGTTTCGGCCGACACGACACGATATTTTGTTCCTTGCCAGTACCAAACTGAGTTAAAACCATATGATAGTAGGATTTAAAGATAGAAAACACTTCACACTTCTCCTTCAGAAGATAAAGCCATGTAGTGCGTGAATGATTATCAATAAAACTTACAAACCAACGATGACCTTTTAAAGAATTAATACGGGAAGGACCCCATACATCAGAATGAATTAAAGAAAAAGGAACTAAACTTTTATTAAAAGTCGGAGCAAAAGATGTCCGATGATGTTTCCCAAGTTCACAAGATTCACAATAAAACTGAGAAACAGGTTTATTAACTAAAGAAGGAAACATATGTTTAAGTAAATAGAAGGAAGGATGTCCTAATCTCTTATGTAATAGCCAAATGTCATCCGACTTATTCTCAGAACTAGTAATATGATGAGCTTCTTTGTTTCCTACATCCAAAATGTAATGGCCATTCTCCACTCTACCACTGTCAATCGTCCTCCTTGTGGTAATGTCCTGAAAAACTCAGTAAGAAGGGAAAAAGGTTACACTACAGTTCAAATCATGCGTTATACGACTAATAGATAACAAATTAGAAGTAAAACTAGGAACATGTAGAATCGATGACAGAGGCAATGAGGGAGTGGCATGAATGACACCCTTCCCTGTAATAGAAGAAAAGGAGCCATCTGCAATACGAACTTTGTCTTGACCTGAATGAAGAGTATATATAGAAAATAAATCGGAAGAGCTAGACATGTGGTCCGAGGCTCCTGAGTCAATAATCTAAGGGAGAGACAAATGTGATAAACATGCTCGGGCAGAAGTGACTAAGTTACCTGTCTGTGCAAATGAAGAGGAGGCACCTGTAGATGCAGAAGTAGAAGCAGAGGCAGCCGAAGTAAGACGGGTCATCAGGTTCTGGAGAGTCTCCTCCACCTCAGTGGCAGTAAACATAGGCGGTGAAGCAGCAGGTAGAGACGGATCAATCGAGGCTGGAGCTGTAGGATCAACCGTCGAAGTATGATGAGCATGGGCATTTCGGCCATTAAACTGTCCTCCACGACCCCTAGACGAGCCAGAACGACCTCCGTAATTCAAAAATATGTACTGAATTATCCTTACGTGAATAAGTTTGGACCATGGTCTCCCAAATATCTTGGGCAGTCGCCATGTCCAAGAAGCCCTCGGCAATCTCCAGAATCATAGAGTGGCAAAGCCAAGTCATGACAGTGGAATTTTCGATCTCCCACTTGTCATATGAGGCATCCTTGGTGTTAGGTGCTTTAATTTTCCCATTAATATACCCCATCTTCCCTCTTCCCTTTGGGGACATAATCACAGATCCGGACCATGCTACGTAGTTCTGGCCATTGAAAAGAGAGGTAGCAAGTTTGACGTTCGAGCTATCGGTGGATGCAACAATCACACGTTCATCCTTAAGTAACTGTGTATTCACGTTGGATTTATCTAGATCCACCATCATGAATCAACACACAAAAAGGATACCCGCAAGAAGACTATATGAGGAAGAGGAACTGGGACCAATGAATGATGAGCACACAACTAAAAACAGATCACCATATAGGATGCCAACAGACTAATCATTCAGCAATGGGCCATGAAAGGACCCAAAGAAAGAAAAAAAAACCTTCAATCAAAATATTATAGATGAAGGAAGCACAAGACTGTAGAAAAAGAACTCAAATCAAGGTAGGAGATGACTTGCGGCTGGTTTATAGAGGCATAGGAGGGTGCACAGGGGTCGTGGGGGGGCTAGAGGGTGGTGACATGGGTGGATGTTGGTGGTGGTGGCGTCGACTTAGCAGTGGGTGGCCATGGGAGGTGCGGCGCAGGTGTGGAGGGCTGCGGCGCCGGTGTAGGGGGCTGGGGTGTGTCCGGCGGAGGGTGTGGAGGTCGCAGGTGGCTGAGAAGATGGTGGTGATGGTCGGCGTAGGGTAGGGTTAGGTGGTGGTAGGCGGCGCAGGGTAGGGTTAGGGTTAGGGGTGATTTGGTGGTGGCTCTGATGCCATGTTAACAATAGAATTATGCCAAACTTAGGGTTGACAATTAGTCACCCCCCATATATATATTCTATGTTACCTGGACTCTCCTACTACCCCCATGTACCCGATCCCCGTGTCCGACGCCCGTACCCAATTCGGACACTCGGATCCTCCACAAGTGATGTTGAAAAGGCGAGTAGAAGCTTAAAATTGTGGGCAAAGAGGTTTCTAACTATTGATATTAAGAAACATAGTATGTTTATACGTTAAGAAGGTGTCCGCATACCCGTATCCGACATTTAGACACATATCCCCGGATCCTAAGATTTTGATTTAGAGGAGGTCCGACACCTAGATACACACCCGCACCCGACACCCATACCCGAGTCTGGGTAACGTAGTATATATTCAATAAAGAAGAAAAATAAATATTACATTAAAGCTCTTATGCAATAATAAAATAAAACTAAAATCATTTAACTAACATATATACCTCCTCGTCAAGATCACCATGGAGAAATGCATTCTTCACATCAAACTGGTGAAGAGGCCACCCAAAGTTGGCAGCCAGAGACTGAAGGACCCTAACCGAGTTCATCTTTGCAACAGGGGCAAATGTCTCCTAATAATCAATCCCATAGGTCTGTGTGAAGCCCTTAGCAACAAGCCGAGCGTTGTATCTTTCAATGGAGCCATTAGCCGTATGCTTCACAGTATACACCCACTTATACCCCACAGTTCTTTTGCCCTCAGGTAATCTCGTCAATTCCCAAGTACCATTCTTATGAAGAGCTTTCATCTCTTCGACCATAGCATGCTTCCTATTGGGGTTTGCAAGAGCATCTTGGACATTATTAGGAACAAACATAGAAGCAATTTTTGAAAGAAAAGCTTTATAGGAGAGAGACAAGTGAGAATATGACACAAAATTCGAGATAGGATGTTGGGTACAAGCCCTAACACCCTTACGTACAGCAATAGGAACATCAAGATCAGAGTCAGACTCCATAGGTACAGGTGTATAAGACTTAATAGGAATATCAATATCAGAATCAGAGTTACCTTGGTCCTCAACACTTGAAGGAGATGTCAGTGGAAGAGTGGAAGGAGTGATCTCTTTATTCTTGGACTTACTCCATGTGCCTCTTGAATAAACCATCAACTCCTTTTCTTTCTCCATATCCTTCCCAACCTCATTTTTTCCCTCATTTTTTTCTTTTTCCTTTACTCCCTCAGTGATAATATCCATAATTGCTCCCCCTGAAGACAAAGGCACCTCTTCCTCATACCACTGCTCCACCTGAAGAGGTGACTCAGAAGAAAGCGAAGACTGAAAATACTACTGAGATTCATGGAACGTAACATCCATGGAGGCATACCATTTTCTCAAAGGAGGATGGTAGCACTTGTAACCTTTCTGGGTTGGAGAATAGCCCACAAAAACACACTTAATCGCTCGGGGATCTAACTTCCCACAGGTAGGGGAATGATTGTGAACAAAGCAAACACAACCAAAAACACAAGGTATTATAGAAAATAAAGGAGAAGTGTCTGATAGAACTTCAATGGGTGCTTTTTGTTCAAAACTTGGGTAGGGAGGTGATTAATAAGGCATGCCTCTGTTAACATAGCTTCACCCCAATAGGACTTTGGGGCATTGACCAAAAACATAAGAGATCTAGCGATATCAAGCAGATGACGATTCTTGTGTTCCGCCACCTCATTTTGTTGTGGGGTGTCAGTACAAGAAGTCTGATGAATGATCCCATGGGAACATAAATACTTAGCAAGACCCGAATCAATATACTCACCCCCCTGATCAGATCGTAGAAATTTTTGATTAGTCCCAAACTGAGTGTAAAAACCATCTTATGAAAAGCTTGGAAAATAGAGAAGACTTCTCTTTTTTCTTTCATTATATAAAGCCAAGTGGTACGAAAATAAGCATCAATAAATGTAACAAACCATCTATGACCTTTTAATGAAGTAAAACGAGAAAGACCCCAAACATCATAATGAACTAAAGCAAATGGAACTGAACTTTTATTAAAAGTAGGAGCAAAAGAAGCTCTATGATGTTTACCCAGTTCACAAGTTTCACAAAGTAAATCAGAAACATTTGTATTCAAGACTAATGAAGGAAACAAATGTTTTAGTAAATAAAAGGAAGGATGTCCTAAACGTCTATGCCAACGATGTAGGTCTTCAGCTTTATTCTCATAAACCACTATGTGAAGTGCTAACGGTCCTCCAGCATCCAAGATATAAAGTCCACTCTCCTCTCTACCACTGCCAATCGTCCTCCTCGTGGTAAGGTCTTGAAAAACACAATGACAAAGGAAAAAAGGTTGCACTGCAGTGTAAATCTGGAGTGATACGACTAATGGATAACAAATTATGGGAGAAATTAGGAACATGAAGCACAGATGACAAGGACAAGGATGGAGTGGCATGAATAGTACCCTTCCCGGAAATAGAAGAAAAGGTACCATCAGTAATACGAACCTTTCTTTACCTGAACAAGGCTTATAAACAGAAAAGATATCAGAACACTTAGTCATGTGATCAAAAGCGCCATAATCTATAATTCAAGGAGAAGAGGAATGAGACAAGTTTGCTCTTGCGGAGGTGACTAAATTACTTGAATGAGCAAATGAAGAGGAGGCACTTGTAGATGCAGTAGAAGCAGAAGTACGGTGGGCCATCAAGGAGCGAAGGGCCTCCTCCACCTCTGAGGCAGTAAATAGAGCTGAATCGGAGGAGATGGAGCCTACTCAATTGGAGATGGTGCTGTAGGATCCAAAGTGGTAGTATGATGAACATGAGGATTACCTCCCTACGAATATCCCCTATGACCCCCAGACTGTCCTGAATGACCCCCACGTCCTCCAGGTGGGCGACCGTGTAGTTTCCAGCATGTCTCCCTGGTATGATAGGGCCGATTACAATAATCACTGAACTGCTTGCCTTTCTATGATGACCCAGACTCACCAGAAGAATTACGGCCTCGGGACTGTTTGTTCCCATCTCTCTGGGGAACAAGGACAAGAGTAGATCTCTCGGTAGAAGTGGGTGGAAGCATAGCAGAACGACGACTCTCCTCGTTCTGTATATACGCGAAGGCCTCTAGGAGAGAAGGTAAGGATCCATCCCAAGAACACGGCTGCGAAAAGGATCATATTCAGCATTGAGTCCCTCCATAAACATAAAAATTCTCTCTTCAGCCACAAGTTTATTATATGCAACAGAATCGGTTGGACAAGCATGCTTATAGTCCAAAAGGTGATCAAGTCGTTCCAACCGGTGGTCAAAGATGGGAAATACTGAAGAACACTCATCTCTCCTTGCTCCGAGCGACCAATTGACCACCTCAATTCAAATATCTGCACAGAATTTCCCTTTCAGGCGTAAGTGCTGGCCATGGTCTCCCAAATGTCTTGGGCAGTTGACATGTCCAAAAAACCTTCAGCAATCTTCGGAATCATTGAATGGCAAAGCCATGTCATGACAGTGGAATTTTCCATCTCCCACTTGTCATACGTGGCATCCTTGGTGTTGGGTGCCTTGATTCGTCCGTTGATGTACCCCATCTTTCCTCTACCCTTAAGAGACATGATTACAGGCCTAGACCAAGCCAGGTAGTTCTGACCATTGAAGAGGGAAGTAGAAAGCTTAACGTTTGGGCTACCAGAGGGAGCGACAACAATAGTTTCACTCCTAGGCTGCTGTGTATTCATAGTGGATTTTTCTGGATCCGCCATCTTGAATCAACACGCAACAAAAAACCCGCAACAATTGCAAAGGAGGAATAAGAACTTGTATCAACGGAGGCGTACCACACAGTTGTAACTTAGAGCACCATGCAGGATGCCAAAAAATCAGTCATCACTGATCAAAGGTCCATAGAAGGACCAAAAAACAGAAGGAAAAATTAGATCCCAATCAACCTAGGCTGTTGGAAATAGTGGTGGTGAAGGGTGAAGGCTGAAAGAAGGTTGGAGGTTGGCTGATGTGGATCGCAGGGGCTAGTGGGGCATGGAAAGGGTGCGACGTGGTGTTGGGAGGCTGGTCTGGTGGAGCCCAAGCCCTAGAGGGATGTGCCTAGAAGCTGCGAAGCCTCAGTGGCTGCGGCTTGGGTTGAGGAGCTCTAGGGGGCTGCGGCTTGAGCTGTAGAGCCCTGGGGGCTGCGGCTATTTGGGTGAGGGTCTGGAGGGCTGCGGCTGGTTAGGGTGGTGGTTTGTGGTGGTGTATAGGTGGTGTATATTAATCCCTCTTAGGGTGGCTTTGATACCATATAGATTTAGATTAGGGCAAAACTTAGGAGACTGATGATGTCTCCTGTATTTTATTATATGAAGAGAAGAGCAACATGTCACGACCCATCCCGCTACGGGCGGAAATAGGACACGTGGCACGCCACCGAGGCTCATCCAATTCATTCTATAACTCTAGCAGCGGAAAAGAAGCTTAAAGAAACTCTTTAAAACAAAGTTCATTTTGGAAGAAAAACAAAACATTGAACTATGAGTCCGTAAAATCCGTATCAATTTGAAAAGTTAATTATATTTCAAATTAACTATAAAAGTGTTATTAGGGACCCCAAATGTACCCTAAAAGCAAAAATAGAACAGTTCAATATTTTCCGAAAAAGGTACTTCCTTTGTAAAAACACTATTCACGGGCAGCCCACTTTTGCCTATTTTTATTTTTTTGAAAACGTCGAAATTACGACAAAACTCAACATGCAAATTCCCAATCGTTCTGAAACTTTACCAAAGGTATAAAAATATATTAGACTGCATGTCTAAGCTTTGAAAACATTAACGGAACGAGTCAAAGACTAGTTTGGATCAAAATCTCACAAGTGCTACAACAATTCATAAAACATGAAATTCAACTTGTTATACCCTAAGACTTGAACTCAAGAGTTCCGATTCGCTTCCAACCAACTTAAAAAGGTTTTCAAAAGAATATTACATCAACCCAAAAACGATCCAGAGCTTCTATGATTCGGTTACAAGAATCTATACCCCAATTCCTCCGAATGATCCCAACGGCCTCATTCCTCGCATTCCATCTTTCTTTTCTTCATACCTCCAATGGAGTAAATCTCCATTGCTCAGCTATATGCTGAGTGTACAATTCTAAACAAATGCATATATGATAATTCATGCCTTAATATCATCACAACAACAAATAGTCGCTTGGGAGAGAGATACGCGTTCACCCGGTAATGGAATTGATGCCGTAGCTGGGCCTTCTCCCAAACTACCCATCCAGTGCCCTGGCTGGGCCTTCTCCCAAACCATGCACAGTAGCCGTCGCTACTAAATTCTCAAACATCGAGAAGCTTACCCCCTGCATGAATTTGTATACCCTCCCCTTTGACCCACGTAGACATTTAGCATACTCACATAACCATATAAACATGCTTTCATACGTATTCGCGAGTAAATTAATGGGCCTAACTACCATATGAATTTTGCCCGGATCACAAATCATGTTCGATATTTAAAGCATCCAAAATTGACTATATAACATAAGTCAAGAATTCATACCTCGTGCTATATCTCTAATACTTCAGGGAAAGTACAAGGACACCAATTAAACGTCGAATATCCGATTACAAGCGATTCCTACAAGTATACACATGTTTTCCCCAAATTCTTAAAATTAGCTTTTCGGAAATAATTTGCCAAACGTGGCCTAATAGACATCAAAACGTAGCTAATACCTCAAGGAGTCCGAATATAAAATTTGGAAAAAATTTGACGATCTGAAGTTCGTCGATTTGTGTCTTGAAGCTTGAAGCAATAAATCCACCTTTTGGCCTCCTCTTGATTTAGGTTAGAAAATTATAACTAATGAAAATATCTCATGGTTTTCTATATATAGGCACGACTTTCGGAAATTGTGTTTACCTCCCCACGAGTTCTCAAAACTCCTAATTAACTCACGAAACGTCCATTTTATGACTTCACGAGTGAAAACTATAAATTATAAAAGTTTCCGACTAAGTCTCATTTGGGTCCGTAATTACGTTCTGAAAACTAATTCTGTGAAATCTCTATACCACCTACCTTTTATGCAACGTGTCACTCACGTTCCACCACATGGTTCAAAATGATATTTATCAATATCAAAACTACTAGAAATTTACTCTACACAGGTAAATTTACTATTCACAATTTACCAGATAAGTCAAATAACATTTAAATCGTATAAATGTCATTTAATCACACGAATGCCTCAATGGATATCGAATTACAGTGTCCTCACTTGACACCCTCCGTTGACCACAGTCAACCAATTCCACAATTATCAAATAACATTGATAATTCTCAAAAACTGATTTTGTATTTTAAAACATTTAGATGTTCCGGGACGGGTGTGACACAACAAGATTACAATAGTACCCCTATGTCTAGTACATAAGAGTAAGTAAAAGTAAAATAAAATAATAAAACAAGCCTAGTAGCTTCTGACACAAATCACTCACTCACACACTAAAATTGCTTGAAGGGAACAAAACTTTGCTAGTGTATTGAAAGCCAAAAACGGAAAATATAAAATAAAAATCAATGACATATATTTTGCAAACTTGTGATGTAGAATGTGTGGATTCGTAAAGGGGCACTCGGAGATCTATGGATACACACACGCAGATCTATATCTATATATACACACACACTCACACGCAGATCGATATAAAAAAATGCACAGATCTATATATAAACACACAGAGAGATATATATCTATATATACACACGCGCAGATCTATACATATACACACAAATCTATATATACATGTACACACACGCAGATCTATATACATATAAATACACACATTCTTCAACGAATTTGAACACACGCACAAACAGATGAGAGAATGAGGGCTTCGGCGGCGAGCAATGACCGAGGTCGACGACTTCGACGGCGGCCGGCAATAAAGTGGACGATTGAATTCGACGAATTGGGAGAGGGAGAGCTGCGGCCATAACATTACTCTTGTGATATGAAGTGAAAACCCTAACTTAAGGATTTATATGGCAAGTATTTTAGGTAATACAAATATCTAATGAGGGTATTTTGGTAAAATAGCTACATGATCAGGGCTGGTTCGGGGGATTTTACCTACACCCGACCCAAACCCGACTCGGGTTATAGTCATCGCTCAGAGCCCTAATTATTTTGAACATTTAGTTTGTTTTTTAAAATTTCAACGATAATAGACTCAGTGTCAAAGTATCGGAAATGTGTCTTAACGCGTGTTCGGCCAACAAAATAAATTGAAGAAGTATGACAAAGGTTTTAGTGTGTCCTAGATGTGTCAAGGAAAAACATGACTTTCTAGGAGTGCCTTGCTTCCTACTAAAGGGCTTATGCTTTACACATTGGCACACCTAGGGATATTTTGCCTTGTTAACATGAACCCTTCAGTTTGTGGTGGTTTTGTTCTACTTATGGATGCCTTGATAAATGTTAAGCTTTTCTCATTTATCCTTTTGTTTGTGTCCATGATATTGAATCTTTAACAACAAAGGTTCTTCTTTCAAATCTATCTTTCATGGATAACTAACTACCTCTTGATTTGATCATGTGAAAAACAAAGCTAAAATTATACTTTTTAGGACCTTGCCGAAAATATCAAGTGAAGACTTTGAGTTAATATTTGACGAGCTGGATGATAGTCACGACTTCAAGGTATTTTTAATCTTTCTCAGTTTTTTGATATTAACATATAATTGTCATCCTTCTGGTTTTAAATTGCCGTTGGATCTTCCTCATCAAATTTTTTGATGTAAAAAATTTCGCTTGTTTTCTTTTCTGGTTTACTATTTTGGTTGCCGTTCTATTTTAATTCTACTTGCAGCTTCGTTGTCCATTGTATGGTTTGTGATGTATATTAGGTCATACGTGTTTGTGGTGTTCTATATTTATCTCATGCACATAAATAGTTACTAATGATTGTATTTTTTTGGTGGTATATGTTAAAGTAGGGTAGCTTTTGGTAGAGCTCTTGTGCTTTTGGTTTTTTTTTTTTCCTACATAAAGAGAAGTTTTTATTTGATGACATTTCCGTAAGATAATCTATTTTTCTTCTTAGATATGTGTGAAATCTTATTTGCCTTCTCAGATTTGCTATATTGTGCATTGTGCTCACAACGTTTCGTTTGACATAAGAAGCTTAAGAACATGATTCTCAAGCATATTGTGGCTTAACAAAACACCTACATCATCAACCCATCGAGAATCAATATTGTTACATAATTAAACAATTCGTTATCAATATCCCTTTTCTACGGACAAAAATAGAGGCTCTACTTTCTGTTTGAAGCAGTAAACTTCTGGAAACTTTAATTAGTTCTTATACAGAATGCAACTGTGATGAAGCTTGATAATCGTTGTTGGGCCCATTCTCTAACAGCTTAAGCTTTTGGAGGTGACTTAAAATGGTATCAGAGCGTTTTTGTGGGGTCTCAGGTTCGAGTATCCATCCCTGTTGTGGTTTGCATATTTGCGACTTTTTGTTTGTCTCCATTATGATGGAGTTTCTTTGTTGCCTCTCCACTTGCCAGACGGGGTTGCACGTGGGGGAGGGTGTTGAAGCTTGATATACATTGTTGGGCCCATTCTCTAATAGTTTAAGCTTTTGGAGTAACTGGTGACTTAACAAACTGAAATCATTGGTCGGCAACATGAAGGCCTGCAAGGGCTTCCTTCAGTTTGCTTTATACAGAAGTGAGAGTCCATTCTTCTTTCGGAATGTGCCTGTATGGTAAATGCAGACGTTGATTAGTCATTAGGGTTTGTTAAGCTAAACTTGAACAACCAAAGATATCTTGGAGCATTTATCACATTTTTTGTGTAGTCCAACTTTGCCATGAGGTATCAATAAAAGTATGATATTCGGGCTGCTCGACGGGTCATAAGAATATGCAGGAGTTCAAATAAGTTATGTCCAGATTTTGGTACAGTTCCAGATGGCACCAGAGATGGTTTTGGGGAACTTCGTGGCTATATTCTTTTCGCTGCTCACTTCCCTTGGTTGATTCCGTGGTTCAGGAGCTCGTAGCTGAGGAGGTGCATCTCAAGGCTCTTCTATAAATGGGGATTCCTTAATCTCAGTACTAGTTGTTCCACCTAAGCCACATGCTAGCACACACCATAGATAGCGAGCCTAGTTGGTGTTTATGAGTGTACTTTATGTTGTGAGGAGGGTCATTGGAAGGTAAAGTGCCTTGAATTGGTGAATGAGGTGGTTTGTGGACCAACAACAGTTGCTTGACCATTGGATTGAGTCATCTTGATCTACACCCACTTTGCCTTTGATCGTGTTAGAATTATTTGTGGGCTATTGGGTCACCTACATATAATCATGGACCCGGGATCCAATGGGCTTTGCTTAACCTCCAAGTAATCCCATAGGGATTAGAATTGGAAACCAAGTTAAACCCTAAGCCATAGGGGATATGTATATATATATATGCTATACACATAAGAGATATATAACACAACACAATATCTCTCTCAAACCTGCTGCTCTCTCTCCCCCTCTCCTTTGGTGTTCGTTTCTCTCTCTAGCTTCAATCACACAAGAAGCTTGGGACTTAGCGCGTAGATACAAAGGGGCGTCTCTAGTAGGCATTCTCACGGCCAGTTTGAAGCCTAAGAACGTACACAGTGGTAGTCCAATCGTAGTAGTTCGTGAGGTACTTACCGGGTTCGTAACAACGCCGTCAAATCGATCCGTCGGGCAAATTCTGCTAGTTACGTCCTATACCCGACCCGTATGCATGTGTGTACATTATTTACATAGGTATTAGAGCCATAGGTCGTTGATTCGCTCGTGTATAGTACCAAAACGGATCTGCCATTGATGAGTTTTGAAGGCTTTTAGAAAATTATCAAAACTTGATTTCAAAGTGGGTCTACGTAAAAACTTTAATATTTTTCGAATGTTTTGTGTTGGATATGTTCTAATACATCATAAGTGTCCTCCCATGAAGTATCATACGTTAGTTATCTCCGTGGTGCAAGAAATTGAAAACCCTAATTTTTGGAACTTAAAGATCAAGTTTTTCTGAAACTTTGAGCCTATTTTCGGACAAATCAAGACGTCCAATGATGCTGTTTTATAGCATAATCTTAATCTATGCCGCGAGAGCTTTCCAACGATATAAAATTCGTCAAATTTGGACGAGTAACGAAGCGGATACAAGTCCGTGAAGTAGCCCCCCCGAAGCAGCTATGCTGCGTTTTTTTCTTCTCGAGGAAGAAGTAGACCCAACAGCCCAGTGCCAACCCCACGCGCGCCGGCGGCGCGTGCTGCACGTTCGGCGGCTCCAGTGGTGGAGTAGGCCCCACCACTCCGGCGAGTGGGGGGTCCCCCTCTGCGCCCCAGTCCTCAATATATTTTTTAATATTTTTTTCTGAAATCTTTATTTATTTATTAAATAATTAAAACAGTTTCTGCTATTTAAATAAATAGCTTTTATCGATTTAATTTGTTTTAATTACTTTAAAATCAGGAAAATTTATTTTTTATTTTTCCCGTATTGAGGACACTGTAAGGGACCAGAAATTAAAATTATTTTTCATTAAAATTATTTCATTGTTTTTGATTTTTTAGAGCATTAAAGATATGTTTTGTACGTGTTTTTAATTGCTTAAAATATTCAAAACAAAATATTAATTTTTGGGATTAATATATGGTGTTTATTACACTGTAAGGGGACATGAGAAAAGTTTTTATAATTGTCTCACATATTTATGATGTTTTAGAGCATTAAAATGATGATTTAGGCATTATTTTAATGGCTTAAAATATCTAAATATTATTTTTAATTTTTTGTAATTAATATTATGTGTTTTGTACACTGTTTGGGGCCATATGAAACTCAAGGGAGATTCTGATTCCTTAAAATTTTGTGTGCTGGGGAATTTACATTATTTTGTTTTTAACATAAGCAGTTTATTTGGTTAAATTGATTTGATTTTTTATTTATACCCATTAATTCTAGAAATTCTTTGTTAATAATGAAAAATCAGTTTTTCAGTTATTTAAAATTTTCATGTGGTTTTAAATTATTTTTGTTAATTTATATGCCATTGGTTTAATTGGTTTTAAATGAGTTTAAAACCTTAAAATTGCTTTAATAATTGAAAGAAAAATCTAGAATTTTTTCTTAGCTTATGGGAGGTAATCAGGCTGTTTCTTTTATTATTGCAATTGTATTTAGAGGCTCATTGCATTGTTGGTCACGTTTATATTGTTTTTGTTTGTGGTTGGTTGACCTCGAGACCTCTAATCCTCCTCCTTAAATGGAGCGAAGGATTAGTCCATTCATTTAATTGGACCGTAGGAGTGTCACAGATTGAGGATAAGTTCAGGGCGAATAGACTTAGATGGTTCGACCATGTGCAACGAAGACCTGTAGATGCACCTATATGAAAAAGTGATAGAATCGTAGTGCCTGGAATGGTTAAAGGGAGGGGCAGACCTAGACTGACCTGGGAGTATGTAATGCAACATGATATGAATATATATAATTTAAATGAGCATATAGCTCTTGATCGTGCAGAATGGAGAAAAAGAATTCATTCAGCCGACCCCAATTGATTGGGACATAAGGCTTGGTTTGGTTTGGTTTCGTTTGGTTTGGTTTGGTTTATATCTTTGTATTTCCCCCCTTGGTTGTTGAAGTAATCAGTTGTTCTTCGTTTGGCCAAATTCCTCCCTTGAAGTGAGTTGAATTTTGAATTTTGCAAGTAATATGACTGGTAGAACTTGTTTTATAATGGACATGGTAATTTTTTTTTCTTTTCCCGATTATGTTTTTTGTACGTCCCTTTCTGCTTGTATCTTTGGTTTTGTTATTTTCCTGGTACGTGTCTTACCCGTATAGATTCAATTGGCGATTAAGAAGTTATGTAGTTACTAGCATTTTGTAGCTTGGTGTTTTAATTGCTTCTCTCACTCATTGTTTAATTGGCTCTTATCTCGTTGGTTATAGATTAATTCCGATGAATTTGCTGACCTTTGCAACGCCATCGCACTCCAATTTCAAAAGGAGGATTCAGTAAGTCAAATTCCTCTAGATCTGACCCTAGCAAAGGCTTACACCACTTTTTATGGAAAGAGGGGTGGAAACTTTTTATTCTGCATCTTTGATATTGTGCTTACTACTTGCAGCTACCTTGTTTTGAAAGATTTCCAACATTCTACCATTCACCTTTGTCTGAAAATTTAAAAGCTTTTGTGCGAAGCGACAAGTTTGGATACATAGTTGCCTTGATTCTCATTCTGAATCTAGTTGCTGTTATTATCGAAACAACGGTATGACTCAAATCTCAGGACAATTTTTTTTTGGCAACTCTACTCTGATCAACATTTATTATTTATGCTCTATTTGGTACGGTTTTTATTTTTATTTTTTTTGTACTACATGTATCAATTTCCATATATCTTTTGTGTATAGAGAGAACAAGATTAAAAGAGGGTTAGAGATGGAGGTAAAAAGTTACAAAGTGAGAGTTATTTGCCTTAGAAGTCGAGGAGCACAATCCAAACCACCATCTCCAACTTAAAAGCAGAAGCAAGTAAGACTTGCTATTCTGAATTAAGTAAAAATTCTATGGGAATGCATCTTAAAATAAGTTGAGAGTGATGAGGATCATGTGATTACACTTGGTGAAAATGCATTCCGGAGTTGTCATTCCAAACACACCCTTCCTTGGTGAGAATTAACTTATATCTATGAGTTCAACCTGAGCAATAGTTCCCTTGTTTGACAGCACTGGACTATGTCTGTCGCACACATGCACCTGCATTTGCCCATGATTATGCGACTTTTAGTTTAGATGCTATTCATTATCAAGATAATGACTGCAATAAAAAGTTGATAATGATGCAAGACCCAAGGACAAGGCTTCTCAAGGATATCATCTCATGAGGGATTTGAAAATCGATGATCTAAGGGGGATACGACTTTGTTTCTTGATTGAGCCACGAGCTCTCCAGTTAGACAAACATTGTTATAAAAAGTAGTACATGTTTATGGCCTAGTCAACAGCGCTGGAGATTCAGCGTGGTGGTCCCTTGTCAAACCTGCACCACCCCGGCACAGCTCTTCGGAGCAGAGATCATTGATTTCTGGGCTCACAAACAACTGAATATTTACTCTTTCCCCAACCTTATTCGTTATGGAGTACTATGTGATCCTTTGCAATGCTAGATGTTGACTTGATCAGGAATGATAATTTCTGATTGTTCTTTTATTTGTTTTGGTTTCAGTTGGATATAGAGAACAATTCTGGTCAAAAGGTTTGGCAAAAAGTGGAATTCGTCTTTGGTAAGAACTTGTGTAGATCTCTGTCCTTCTAGCACATCGACTATGCCTCTTAACCTATTTCGTTCGCCTTTGAGTGCATTTTTACATGTCGATGTACCAATTGATGGAGTCTCTTGCTATATTGATAAATCGTGTTTAGCTTTCGTTAAAGTGGGCTATTTGAGCCCCTGAATACCAAGAAGGGATGGTCTTCACTTAGAAACTTTTATTCCATTGCCCTCTTAGAAGAATAAAGCATTAAGTCTATTGATCTCCTAGTTATGTTATTATATGAGTCCATTAGCTTAGAAATGTTGTCCTTCTATTTATGAATTTCCTTGTGGATATATATTTAGCTTTCTATCAAATGAGAATTATTATTCGTGGCTATGTAGCACGGACACTTCACTTTGGGTGCCGTCTCCGTATCGTGTCCGTTTCAGACACCGACACTCGTCGGACACTCGTCACCACGTGTCAGACACGCTATAAAACGTGTCTTAAATATTTTAACATCGGACACACCTTGATCACGTGTCGGACACGCAGCCGACATGGCCGGACACACAAGTGAATGCAGCATGGTGGCCTCTCATTAGAAATGCATTTTAAAACTTTGAGGCAATAATCTTAATATTGTAAAATTGGGGATAAGCAATTGGTTTGTTTGAGAATTATGGAAACATGAGTAGACATGGAACTGCAAATTGTATATTTAATTCAAAGATATAATGATTTAATCGTTGCATCCTACTATCTGTATCCTGTGAAATTGTTATGTTTTGTAATCATTTTATGAGTATATGTCTTAAGTTGCTATTTGCCTAGTTTCTATGGGTGAATATCAGAATATGTAATGTAATGGTGATATTTAATCCTCTCTTCTTCTTCTTTTACTTCAAACTAAAATATATTTTTTAGAAATATTTTTTTATTCGACGTATCCTAGCCGTCTCCGTATCCTACATTTTTGGAATTTTCCGTATCGCCGTCTCCGTGTCATGTCGTCTCCGTGTCATGTATCCGTATCCGTGCTACATAGATTCGTGGAGCACTTGTAGTAGGTGATATTAGTTCCAAATAGCTTAAAAGTATCTGTATATGGTTCTTCATAAAATTCTATCTTCTTTTTGGAGTTTCTGGATTTCATTGGGCACTTATTTTAGCATTGTGGTTCTTTCTGTTATGGTGCATTTGGAAGGGAAGTAACTTTTTTGTCGAAGTACATGTATCAATATTAAGAGGCTTCGATATAGAAAGAGACGAGCCAATGTGAAAAAAGGGGTAGAGATGGAGATCGAAACATGATAGTGAGAAATATTTGTTGTAGAAGTTGAGGAGCATGGGTTATGTCAACCCCCAACTCATATCCTCACATTCTAAAATACCATCTCAACTTAAAAAGCAAAAACAACTAAGACTTGCTTTTTTGAAAAAATAAACATTGCATTAACATGAATCTTTAAGATAAGTTGATAATGAAGAGGATGGTGTAATTACAATTGGTGAGAATGCATTCAAGAAATATCATTCCAAACACAACCCATAGTTACTATGCCTCAACACTAGGCACTCTCTACAAAAGATAATCACCAGGAAAATAACGACAGAGATTCATGAATGAAAAGTTTCCAGCATGAATTCTAGTGCTATGAACTTGCATAGGCATCTCCCAGTCCTTAAAAGATCTCCTGTTACATTCTCACCAAACACTCTAGTGAGGCATAATCGACTTTTGCTGGAACATCTTGCTTACACACCATCCTGCCAACCACAACCCATGGATCCCCCATGAAACAAAGCGTAACCTGATGTATTCCGTACAAGGGGGAAAACTATTGACCAGAAATCATCGCCCCTAATAATAGCTTTATGGTCCAGTCTGTACACTTCTTACCTTTTAAGTACTATTTGTGCATTAAGTAATAGCGTGAATGTTGATACTAAAGTCTGTATCATTTCCTTACTCCTTTCCCCGGGGTTTACAGTTCAATCAGTGGAGTCTTCTCAATAGCGCCTAAATAAATGCTGTGTTTTGTGCCACAAATTTTAGCTCAGATAATCTTTTAATATGAACCCGAGGCATATATGCATGTATGAGCTGCTGTCAGATTGTTACCGTAGACATGTCAGAATACATAGATTCACGAGTTGATTCGAGTTTCATACAGCCTGATTCAATAGGCAATATATTTATGATGCATTACAGCTCACGATTCTTGCTTTTGAACTTTGAAGTTGTAAGTGGAAAACTTTCAACGTTTGAGCCTTTCTATCGCATTAAACTTGTGTTAATTTAGTTTGTTTATTTTAGGCATTATATATTTGCTTCTGTATGTATACACTATTGCATATGTGTTGTTACTTAATTTCCAAACAAAGAAACGAATAAGTGAATCTTACGATTCCTGATTGTGTACGATTCACATTTATGATTTTGGCAAATCAATTCATGATCTGATTCACGATATGACAACAATTGTTGTAGTTATGAATGAAGAGTTAATGGGCTAAATTCTTCCTCAGGGTGGTTATATGTCCTCGAAATGGCACTGAAAGTCTATGCATATGGTTTTGAGAACTACTGGAGGGATGGTCAAAATCGGTTTGACTTCGTTATCACTTTGGTCATAGGTACAATATGTATTGAAATTTATCCAGCCATTAATGTGTCTCCTTTCTCTTCTTTATTTCAGTTTCCAATGTAAATAAGTTACTATACTTTTGCAATTCGTAGAAATATGACATATTTCTAATTGCGATGCAATGTACATATATCTGAAGGTTCATATCATTATTTTTTTGGTCTGCTCTTTCCAACTCTAGATTTGTGGTCTACCCAACACAAGGAAAAAGTGATAGTGTGCAGTTTTACTTGCTTTTGATGGTCAGTCAGTCAACGGAAAAACAGATGGAAGCTCTAATAATGCTCTGTTGAAATTACACATGACAATGACGTTATCAGAAAATTATGGGTCAAATCCACTTTGATACCGTGTACTTTACCCGAAAATTCATTTTAGTCCCTTTAATATATATTGCATCACTTAAGACCTTCATTTTTAACGCGATTACAATTGAAAAAATTGCTAGCAATTTAAATTGAGGACAATTATTAAGGCACTCAATGGTCATGTCTTATCGATTGTCCTCGGAATTGGGGGCCTTGAGTGATTCAATTCTAATAGAGAGCCCAAAATAATATTTTTAGAAGAGTACAAGGACCGAAACGTATTTTACCCAAAACTTAAGAGAACTATGTGATTGAAATATGTGTTGAGATGAGCTTTGTATTTTTCTAATATTAGCTAGTTATTGGGTTTCTATTAGTTGTTAGTTATTTGTTTTATCTTTGGATTGTTGCCTAAGGGTACTATTGTAATTTCATTCTTTGATGTTTAATACAAATAGGGTTGAGACTCTTGTCTCTACCCTAAACTTGAAATAATAAACTTTTACATGGTATCAGAGCCTCCCTAAGAGGGATCTATTATCCCACCACAAAACACCACCACAAACCACCACCATCACCAACCTAACCACCAGCCGCAGTCCCTAGACCTCCAGCTCCTTCGGTGCAGCCCCCCTAGGGCTTCGGCTCATCTTCCTGACCACCAGCCGCAGCCCCTAGGGCCTCCAGCCCCTTCGGCGCAAACCCCTAGGGCTTCGGCTCACCTTTTTCAGCCACCCTGGCCTAGCCGACACCCTCCTCCATCACCCCTGTCTAGCCGCAACTGTCTAGCCGCAACTTCTACACCCAACCCTAGACCTAGTCGATAGCCTATATGGTCTAATACACCTATCCGAAAGCCTTCTTCCCTTCTTAAACTGTTTTTCCAACCCTAACCTCATCTAAATATTCCTGTTTTGATTGACGAGAAATCTTTCCGATTCTTCGGTCCTTCTATGGACCTTTGATCAGCGATGACCGATCTTTCTGCATCCTATATGGTAATTTGATTTTCTCTTATGTGCTACGACCCCGTTGGTACCGGTTCCTATTCCTTTTTCAGTGATTGTTGCATGCAATTTTTTTTGTGGGCTAATTTACAATGTCGGGCGATTATGAAAAATCCACCGTCAATTCGCAGCCGTCTAGAAGTGAGCATTGTTGTCGCTCACCCTGATAACCCGAACTTGAAGATCACTACTTCCCTCTTCAATGGTCAAAATTTTCTAGCTTGGTCCCAATCTGTGACGTTGCTCAAGGGCAGAGAAAAGATGGGGTACATCAACGGTCGAATCAAAGCACCAAGCACCGAGGATGCAGCTTATGACAAATGGGAGATGGAAAATTCCATTGTCATGACATGGCTAGTTCACTATGATCCCTGAAATTAGCGAGGGTTTCTTGGACATGGCGACTGCCCAGGACATTTGGGAGGACATGGCTAACACTTATTCGAGAAAGGGCAGCTCAGGGGGACGTCGAGGGAATTCTCACCATACAGAGGTTGTTGTTGATCCCCCCACTGTTGATGATCCACCTCCGCCTCAATCCAGTGCTTTATCTTCCTCAGAGTTGGAGACTCTTCGCCGCCTGATGACTCGTCTGGATACACCTACTACTGCCTCATCATCTTTTGCTCGTTCAGGTAATTTAGCTACTTCAGTGAGTGCATTCAATTCCCACACTAGTCTTTCTTGGATTATTGATTTCGGGGCATCCGATTATATAACTGGTTCATCTCCTGTTTTTTCCGATTATAAACCATGTTCAGGTCAGGATAAAGTCAAGATTGCCGATGGAACCGTCTCTTCGGTTTCAGGCAAAGGTTTAGTCCATGTCACTCCCTCAATGTCTTTATCTTCTGTTTGCATATTCCTAGCTTTACCACTAACCTCCAATCTATTGGTCGTATTACCCGTGATCGAAATTGTAGCGTCACTTCCTTCTCATTGTGTGTCTCAGGACCTCTTATCACGGGGAGTACGATTGGCAGTGGTAGAGAGGAGAATGGTCTTATCTTCTGGAACCGCAGGACCGACAACAATTGACTCATCATACTACTCTCACTGGCTGTACATCCGGTGATATCATGCTCTGGCACAGACGCCTAGGACATCCTTCTTTTGGTTTACTAAAGCACTTATTCCCATCTTTGTCATTTAATAAAAATGTATCCAACTTTCGACGTGAAGATTGTGAACTTGGAAAGCACCACCGTGCTTCTTTTTATCCCAGTAATAGTAAAAGTACTGTTCCTTTTTCTCTTATACATTCAGATGTTTGGGGTGCTTCTCGTGTTGTTGCACTTAAAGGCTATAGGTGGTTTGTCACATTTATAGATAGTTTTTCTCGTACTACTTAAGTTTATATGATGAAAGAAAAAGGTGAGGTCCATTCAATTTTTAAAATCTTTAACAAAATGATTTGTACCCAGTTTGGGGGGGAGTACTTTAGATTTGGTCTTGAGAAGTATTTTCTAGAGAATGGCACAATTCACCAATCTTTTTGCACCAATACTCCACAGCAAAATGGAGTTGCGGAGCGCAAGAATCGTCACCTCTTAGACACTGCCCGCTTAATGTTATTCTCAGCCCAAGCTCTGAAGCCTTTTTGGGGTGAAGCGGTCTTAACTGCTACTTATTTAATCAATCGGCTTCCTACTCAAGTTCTTAATAAACAATCACCTATTGAGGTTCTTCTAGTCCTTCTGATCTTTTTGCCATTCCTCCTAAGGTCTTTGGTTGTGTCTGTTTCGTTCATAATCATGCTCCCACAAGAGGAAAACTTGATCCTCGAGTTATCAAATGTGTGTTCCTTGGTTACTCTCCCACTCAAAAAGGGTATAAGTGTTACCATCCTCCTACTCGAAAGTGGTATGTTTCCATGGATGTCACTTTTTTTTAGGAACAGTCCTATTTCGCCTCTCAGGCTCCTCTTCAGGGGGAGAATACAAGTACAGAAGAGTTGCCTGAACTACATGTTCCTAATTTACCTGTGTCTAATCCATTTGAGATATTGGGCACTCTTGATGAGGAAGAAGAGGCAGAAAAAATTGATGGAGTGCAAGAGATTGAGAGAGAGACATTTGTGGAACCCATTGCAAATGGAAAAATTCCAGAGAAAGAGGATATAATATCAGAGAAGAACTTGGAGGATGAAAGATAAGACCATTCCTCCTTATCCGCCACTCCCGTCTCCTTCCCTTGATGTGGGACCAGGTAATCCTAATCCTCCTACTACTACTACTGATGATTTAGATATTCCAATTGCTACACGTAAGGGTATTAGGTCATGTACTCAACATCCCATATCTAAATTTGTCTCATATAGTCATATGTCTCCTTCTTACCAAGCCTTTGTATCCAAACTTACTTCTGTGTCTGTCCCTAACCATGTATAGGATGCACTCACTGATCCCAAATGGAAGAATGCTATGATTGAGGAGATGAAAGCTCTCCAAAAAAAAAAAAAAAAGCACCTGGGAATTGGTTGAAATACCTAGAGGGCACAAGACTGTGGGGTGTAATTGGGTGTTTTCAATCAAGCATAAGGCAGACGGATCTATTGAGAGGTATAAAGCTCGATTGGTAGCAAAGGGATATACACAGACTTATGGAGTGGATTATGAGCAAACATTTTCTCCAGTTGCTAAGATGAGTACTGTGAGAATTCTTTTATCCCTTGCTGCAAATTTAGATTAGCCTCTCCATCAGTTCGATGTTGAAAATGCCTTCGTACACAGGGATTTGGCAGAAGAAGTTTATATGGATATTCCTCCTGGGTTTAATGACTCCAAAACTAAGGGAAAGGTTTGCAGACTTAAGAAGTCGCTGTATGGACTTAAACAGTCTCCGAGGGCATGATTTGAAATGTTTACTCAAGCTATGCTCAAATATGGCTTTAACAAAGCCAAGGTGATCATACCTTAGAAGCACGAAGCGGGGGCGGGGGCGGGAGCGGGAGCGGGGAAGCGGAGATACATAGAAGAGTCTGAAGTTCGGGGCGCATCTATGTTAATTAAATATTATAAATTTATTAACCTTGGAAATTATACATGAAACAAAAAATCCTTCATTTATAATAAAAATAAAGACTTTTAAAATAGTGTCATAATTTTAAATTTATATTTGTGACTTCTTTGTGGCACTTTTAGAATTAATATTAGATTTGGGATTAAAACAATAAATATGTATTAGTTATGTGGTGTTATTTGCAAAGAAGTAGTACAAGAATGTAAGTAATGAAGGGTTTTAATATTTGCAAAAACTTAAGAGGTCTATTTATAATAAACATAAGAGTTAAGTGGTTTAATAAATATATATCAATCTACATATTAGGGTTTCATATCTCTTTCCCAGCAGCAACCAAATGAAAAAAAAGGGTAACTGCACAATAGCAGCGATAGAGAGACGCAGAGAGAGAGAGAGAGAGATGCACCTTCAGCCTCGTGAGAGAGAGAGGAAGATGCACCTCAGCCACACGAGGAGGAGGAGGGGGGCTGGTTCGACGGCGAGGGCCTCTGTGCTTGTGCTATTCGTGCATCGACCAGGTAATTCTTTTTCTTTCTTCTTCTTCTCTCTCTACTGTTAGGGTTTAGAATACGACCATGGCAAAGCACGACAGATCTGATGAATATTGAGGTAAGGTTCTATCTTTTCTCTCTTCTTCTTCTTCTTCTTCTTCTTCTTCTTCTTCTTCTTCTTCTTCTCTTTCTCTTTGTGCTTTTGTTCTGTCGAACCTTCACTGAGAGACTCGCGAATCATAGGTGTGAGAGTCGCGTTTCTCAAACGATCCTCTTGGAGAATCGCAGAATCGCGATTCTAAGGGTGATTCGTTGACCAAACTCACGATTCCTGCTTCTAAGGATCATACCCTTTTTATCAGACATTCCTCATAAGGGAAGGCTCTCATAGTACATATGGATGATATTGTTCTTACAGGAGACGATGTGGAAGATATACAGGAGTTGAAAAGATACATGGCCAAGGAATTTGAAATAAAATACTTGGTAAGCCTCAAGTATTTTCTGGGAATTGAGGTAGCAAGAAGCAAATAAGGGATCTTCATCTTCCAGAGAAAATATGTTCTTGATCTCCTGCAAGAAACTGGTATGCTAGGGAGTAAAGTGTGTGATACTCCTATGGAAGTTAATTATAAATTAGGGGATGATACAGATGGAGAAGTGGTTGGCAAGGGTAGTTATCAGAGATTGGTTGGGAAGCTGATTTATCTGTCTCACACTCGCCCTAACATTGCCTTTGCTATGAGTAGAGTCAGCCAGTTTACGGATGCTCCTCGTGAGTCTCACTATGATGTTGTTCTTCGAATCCTCAGGTATTTGAAATCAACCCCTGGAAAGGGTTTATTCTTTGGTATACATAATCACCTTCAAGTGGAAGGATATACAGATGCAGATTGGGCAGGTTCGACTACAGACAGAAGATCTACCTCAGGGTATTGGACCTTTGTTGGAGGAAATCTTGTTACTTGGCGTAGCAAGAAACAACCTGTTGTATCTAGATCTAGTGCCGAGGCAGAATTTCGGGTTATGTCTCAGGGAATCTGTGAGCTACTGTGGATAAAGGCCTATTGAAAGACCTTAATCTTGAGCCTCCAGATTCCATGAGACTATACTGTGACAACAAAACAGCCATCAACATTGCTCACAACCCAGTGCAACATGACCGAACTAAGCATGTGGAGATTGACAGACACTTCATCAAAGAAAAACTGTGTAGTGGAGTGATTTGTACTCCATTTGTGAAACCTAGCAAGCAGTTGGCAAATGTTTTCACTAAAGGGATTGGACTTAGACCTCATCATTATATTCTTAACAAGTTGGATATGAGAGATATCTTCGCACCAGCTTGAGGGGGGGAGTGTTGAGATGAGCTTTGTATTTTTCTAATATTAGCTAGTTATTAGGTTACTATTTGCTGTTAGTTATTTGTATTATCTTTGGATTGTTGCCTAAGGGTACTATTGTAATTTCCTTCTTTGATGTTTTATACAAATAGGGTTGAGACTCTTGTCTCTACCCTAAGCTTGTATTCATAAACTTTCACAATATACATTTGTTTTTTAGTTGATTTGAGTGACATTTTTTAACTTATCATCCTTTGGCCAAGTATCCGGCCATTTTATGTAGGTTCTTAGTATAGTCTAGGTGTGTTGGCGCGTGTGGGTTTGCCTGCCTTGCTCATTGAATAGATTGTCATTTATCTGAAAATGAAAAAGGTGCAGCATGTTTGTCATTTGAATATGAAATTCCTTGTAAGGTGTATTATACATATACGGTATTCCAACTAAGAAGGCTAGTATGTTTCAGGTTTTACATTCTTAATCAAACAAATAATAGCTGTATACGACTCTTTTTCTTTTTTTCTTTCTTTCTTTTTTTTTTTTTTAAAATCTGTGGTGAGCTATTGGCAAAGACTACGTCCTCATTTTGTGGGCATTGGTTGAAGAATCTTTCAGAAAAAGGAATACAAAAAATGCATCCAGTATTTTTTTTATTTTTTTTTTGTAAATTGTTCTTGAAATTCTTTGAGGTAATGCTTGTTGGCTGTTGCTTTGGATGTCATGTAAATTACTTATATCTTAGCATTTCTAAGGAATCATTTAGTTGTCGTTATATTTTGTTGACGTGCTCGATACCTCCTGTGTTTGCAGTTATTGGTGAAACGACAACTTTCGTGTCCCCCCATGGACTAACTTTTCTTTCAAACGGGGAGTGGTAAGGGCCATGGACCTTTAAAATCTTCTGCTTTCTGAACCATGTAATAATAATCATGTCAGCTAATTAACATTTTTCGTACTAATTTTTTGAATGCTTGCATGTGAGTTTCTCATTTTACGAGTCATGTGGTTGATTTATAATGGTCTTTTCGATCTGTATCTAAGTGCACTTTTTCTTTCTATCGGACTTCTTTCTATTGAAATTCTCAAGAAAGTGGAATCACTATAGTCGAAGTCGTATATGTGAAAATTTGGGTTAGAAGAAGGGAGGAGTTGGGACGAGAAAAGAGAGAGATTCTGGAAAAGAATTTAGGCGGCTTAATCATTCTGTACGAACACTTAGCATATATTTGTTAACAAGAGGAAAATCGTACAAGACTACCAGTAAAATAAACTAACAAGAAAATAAACTCTAACACACACCCTCAAGCTGGAGCATACAATCAAACATGGACAGCTTGTAAGACAAATATTCAAAAGAAAGCTGAGCTAAAGGTTTTTGAGAAAATCACCCAGCTGATTATTTGAATGAACAGGAGTCAACAATTTGTTTCTTTGTCAACAAATCCTGGTAAAAATGATAATTAACTTCTATGTATTTGGTACGCTCCTGAAAAAAATAGGATTAGTGACAATAAAGAGAGCACTTGGTCATCACATTACATCGGTAAGATGCAGAGATGTCAACACCAAGATCGCTTAGCAGAGAACGAACCCACAACATTTCTGATACATTATGAACTATAGATCTATACGCAGCTTCGATACTAGAGCGCACAACCATATTCTGCTACTTTTATTTATTTATTGCGCCACGTCTCATAGAACATGAGAATAAAGTTTGATTTTACGGTAATAGATTGAAACAAAAGCTCATTGTATTTCAAGCTTATATTCCACACTGACATATAACAAGGACAGAAAGCCAATGCTTATTTGTGTATTTTGCTTCTGTTATGTGAATATTACCTCCATTCTAGTACTTAACTCCATGTCTTTATATTAGCATGTAAGACATTGTAAGCATACACCTCTGTATGTATATGATTGGTCTGATGCATTTTGCACAGAACTACTTCTCACACAACTTGATGACCTGTCATTAAAAAAATTTCGAGCATGATTATGCAGTTAATATATATATATTTTTAGTTTAAGAGATGTAGTAACAACAGACTCGTTTGATTGAATTGCATGTTTTTCTAATGTTTAGTGTGGTTGTTATTGTGAAAGCAGTGGCCTCTTATCAGTTTTGACATTTATTGTTAACAGGATTCGCTATCTTCTTCTGGCAAGAATGTTACGACTAATAAGGCTCTTGATGCATGTCAAACGTTACCGAGCCTTTGTTGCTACATTCTTAACCCTCATACCAAGTTTGATGCCATACCTGGGGACCATATTTTGTGTACTGTGCATCTATTGTTCTCTTGCTGTACAGGTAAATCAAGTTATCTTTGCCCCTGCTTTCATTCTGTTATCTCAGCTTCTTTAGGAAATCAGGGAAGGTTTATTTCGTTTGTGTTTTCTGTCACTCCAAATTTGTTGTGTTTTCCAGATTTTGCTCTTAAATATTGAGGTCTTATTTAATTGGCTTATATATATTAATGTCTTTTTCATGTTTACTTCGATTTGTTTCACCGGTTGTCTTTGAGCCCGTTTGGGTTAGCTTTCAAGATACTTTTTGGAATAAATAGCATATTGAAAAAGCTACAAATTCGAACATTTTAAGACAGTTGTTTTTTAGCTTTTAAAAAGGAATCAGATTTTTTTAAAAGCTGTGTGAAAGCTAATCCAAACAGTAATGAGTGATTGTTGGCCCCAAAAAGCTATCCCAAATGGGCTCTTTGGCTACAGACTGTAAATAGTTAACTGGACATGTCTTGCAGGCATCAATATGTGGTTTTGATAAAAAATTTCAGTACTACCTTTGTCATAACCACTGATTGTCGCATATTAATCTATTTTCTTTTATAGATCTTTGGTGGGATAGTCAATGCTGGGAACACCAATTTGGAGGGAACAGATCTTGCTGATAGCGAGTATCCTTTGTCATATACTCTTTTGAATCTACTATCAAACCATATTTTTTAATTCCGTAATCATGGTGGCCTTCATATAAAAATGAGTATAATGGTTACCACAAGACGGCTACACCTCCAAGTCATGAGCCAGTGCTTTTCTTTGCTCTCATTTGTTTATTATTTTTTGTAATTGATATGTCATATTGATATGGTTACTGATTCCAGTTCCTTGGGTCAGTTTCCTTAAAAAGTCATTGTACAGAAAACTAATGAAAATCGAATGGTTTTTATTAGACCTACATTTCTAAGTTATGCGGCAGTTTCTTTCTTTCATTCTTTTGGTTTGGTGGTTGCTTAGGTGTCAGATTTATATCTGATTTTTATCAGCGTTCCTTGGGTCATTTTCTTAATGAATTCAGCTATTTACTTTTTAATTTTAATGATTACCCAAATGGGATGGTGACACTTTTTAATTTACTAGTGATGGGAAACTGGCAAGTATGGATGCAGGTAAGAACCTGTCTTTGCTTCATTAAACTGCTTTGCGCATTCTTATTTTAACTGTTCTCTTGTGGTAGAAATTTACCTAGTTAACTAGTGACATATTTGCCTCTCTGCAGGAAGTACACAGTTCCTTCCATAGGCCATATCGGGCTAGTAATCTGTAGTGAATCTAGGAACATAATCTAAAGCTTCTTGGGTTTTCAAATGTTGCAAGTTACGGGAAAATAAGTTACAAAGCAAAAAATTTTACTTGCTTTTGTTACGAATAAAACATAGGCAAGTAAAGAAAAAAGTGAGGGACAAGAAAAGAAGAACTTTACTTTGACATACTCACTATAATATCGTCTATTCCACTGAATTCATGTACCAACAGAGCCCAAAGCATTGGGATTGCTTCGAGTATTTAATTCAGACAACGCTTGGTAGAGCAGAGCTACCAAGTAGAATTTTTCTTGCATACACCTAATAATAAGTATGACAAGGCATTTTTCAAATTATATCGAGGAGTATGTAAATACTGACTAATTTCAATTAGGTAGAATGATATATTTGAGTTTAAATGCAGAGTTGTTGATTTCTTGTTACAAGTTCTTGAAACTTCATGAAAATTCAACATGGGGACCAAATTCATTTTATTAAAGTGAGTTATTATTTGTTTAGCCTTAGATTATGGGAGTCTTACATCAATCCATCTTACATGTCTCTGTTATATGGTCGCTCCGTTTGTTTTGGTGTGAATTGTTTTACATTGGAAAATATTTTTCATGTAAAGTATTTTAAATGAAAAAATTGTTCTCCTTTTCATTTTCCGGTGGTTGACACTTGAAAAGGCTTTACAAGTAACAAAAGAATGCAGTTTTAAGCACTTTGATAAGGACACACATAGTTTAATTATAGTAACTTGTATCAGTATTGGTATATAGTAACATATAAGCAGGAATCTATGCAATTATGTTTACAACAACGTATGTACAAGACAATGTGTATGTGTATCAGTTTGTATATAAAATTATAAATATACATGCATCTGTCTAGTGCACATATATACGCATATAAATATGCACAAACATGTGATATACATATATACGAATGTTAATAGGCAGACATGTAGATCAATTGGGCATTTCACTTTTAAGCATTGTTCAGGAAATGACTGTCAACTGATCGAAAATTTTCTGTTCATCATTTTTAGCGTTTTAAGCTACTTTTATTATGGTGAAAACCTTCGTAAAGCATTTTAAGGACAACCAAACACCAAAAAAATGGTCCGGAAATTGTTTACGTCAAAGCAAATAAATTGCATAATTCTGACCTGTGGGTGCAGCAAAGAAGTATGTCAACTTTGTATTGGAGTTTTATATCAATTCATCTTGCATCAATGTTACATGCTTCATGCACCATATTTCTGACCTTTTAAATTGTTCAACAAGAAGATGTGCCTGGTGGCATTGTCATCAGCTTTTTCCATACTGCTGTGGTTGTAACAGTGATTATCTACATGCTTATATTCATTCTATGTTTGGATCACTGATAAACCATGGTTTGACACTTCAGAGCTACAAGGAATTGACGGGAACGTATTGGACTTATGCCTACTTTATCAGCTTCTATCTAGTAACAGTTTTACTACTACTGAATTTGGTAAGTCTATGCAAATATTTCTAAATATTTAATTTTTTTCGTTGAAGTGTTGCAGAAACATTATTATTTTAAATATGAGAAGTGTGTCAAATTTATCTTCGAAGAATTTATTTTTTAAAAAATTTCAAAGTTCTAGTGTTTACTGGTGGAAATTTGGGCATTGTAGGGATGACGGAAAAGGTGAGAATGAAAGTAGTGATTAACTAAGATAAACCTCAGATTTGAGGAAGAAGATTAGAAGAGTATCATGACCAGACAATTATAACTAACCCCTTCTTTATATTTGAAAATTCATTAGAATGTCCAGGATAGTCGTACATTCCAGTGATCTATATACATTCAGTAGGTATATGTTACTGCAGCGTAAAAAAAAAAAACCTTGCCCGCAGAGGTGATCCTAACATGACCAGCTTGTTATGTAGGTTATGTCATTAATATCACAATCTCGCGCTTGTTACACATTTTAGTAAATAGAAAGACCAATGGGCCTGACTCACCCTCAATAGACACCTTGTGAGGGGAGGATTAACCATGCTTATAAGAATCACATGCGGGGGCTCAACTCGGGCGATGTGGGTTATCCAACACACTCCCTTCACCAGTAGCGACGGGACAAGCCCAACAAGAGGAAGAAGAGCCCAACCTAGCTCTGATACCAAATAGAAAGACCAATGGGCCCAACTCACCCTCAAAAGATGCATTATGAGCGGAGGATTACCCAGGCTTATAAGAAGCGCATGCGGGGGGGCTCTACCTGGGGAATGTGGGATATCCAACATAGTAAAAGGGGCATTCTCACTCAAATCTTAAAAATGATATCCAACCTATATGAGTGTGCGCGCATTGAGAGAAAGATATCGAGCTTCATCTTAGAATCTCTATTGATTGTATTTATCACTTAAAACACCCCCATAATATGTGACTCATCTCACCCTAGCGAGACAACAAACAAAACTCAGAAAATGGGCACGGACACTTGAACCTAGAACGGAGGCAAAACAAAGCGCAACATGCAAACCAGAACAGAGAACAGACACTTGAACCCAAAATCAATTCTCTACCATTAGCTTCAAAAGCTTAAGCTCTTAGTGAATGGGCTCAACAATGTATATCAAGCCCCTACAAAGGAAATGGGACAGTTTTTGTTCATATAAGAGCTGAAGTGATGGTTTACCTACGGTAGAAACTAACTAGTTTAGCAAAAGCTGCAAAACACGTTCAGAACAGAGATGAACTTGAAAACACATGCACAGATACACACAAACACACGTACACATACACATACGTGCATAGTTGCATCCATATGTTGGAAATGTTGTTTAACTTGGATAGATTTTATATTCAGGAGTAACGCTCATATGTAATCCATCTGAGTCAATCTGCGATAAGTAATATGGTTTTTTGTTTCTTGGTGTCTTTTCAGGTTGTAGCGTTTGTCTTGGAGGCATTCTTTGCTGAAATGGAAATGGAAACTTCAGAGCAATGTGAAAACCTGGGCAAGGTACCATTGAGGATCTTCTCCTTTGTGAAAAACTAACAAGAGGGAGGGAGGGAGGGAGGGAGGGAGGGTAAATTTGTCAAATAATGCTGCCAGGTTGTGAAGTCCTCCTTGAACAATTTAAATGGAATGTTTTCAACATCTTTCTAAAAGAGAAAGTTTGGGCATAATCGTTGGACGAGAAGAAGAATTAGAATTGTAAAAAAGGCCTGTTCGGAATTACTTTTCAAGTATACGTTTGGGTCCAACCGTGCTTTTGAGACCCAAAATGCATATATTAGTCGGTTTGGAATAATTTTAAGAAGCACTTTAGACTCCAATAGCACATTTTGGCTGAAACAGGTCCAAAGGTGCTTCAGCCCAAACGTGATGCAGGAAGCAGATTGGGATTTTTAAGATAACTTCTGCCGTGCCCTTGTGATTTGGGCTTCTGCTTCTGCCTATATGCAAAAGCAACAGCCAATCCAAATGGGCCCTTGAAGTCCCGCGTTTTCCAAAGAAATCTGCCTACTATTAGCTGATCTATGTAAATCCCTTAAGCAGAGGTGTAGATTGAATGAGGAAACTTTACAAAGTCCTTCCAAAAGAGCTATGCTTTCTGCTTTAAGAGCGGTACCATTTCTCCACTGGTCTAGAGAATGAAAAAACAACACTGTCATTATGGTCCAAAATTCAACCATACACACAAGGCCCATGAAATTACCTATCTATGGTAGTCAGTGCAGCATATCATATTGTCATTTACTTGCAATGTGTTTTTTGGAGCTGACCCCAACTTTTGACTAGACTGCCCTTCGATTAAATGCTTCCAGCTAATTTTCTCCGAGATCATGATGGATCTTTTTTCCAGCTTAATAACATACAGCATCAAACACATACACACACACACACGCATATATATATATATATATATATTTAGCGTACCCAACATATGGATGTAGTTTTACCAAAACGATTGGAGCTAAGTAGTATCTTTTGCTTTCTCAATCCAGGACATGGATGGGACAGACCGTCGTCGTAATGTTGGGTATGTATTGCTGAGAAGTTATCACTGTGAGAATATCAGGTAAAGTTTTTCAAGCTGCTGAAAGTGACCTGGATTCTAACTCTATTTGCATTGTGCAGATCAAAAACTCGGAGTCAGAGAGTTGATGCCCTTCTGCACCATATGTTGAGTGCTGAACTTGAACAGACGCAGTGCTCTGATCCATAAATTTGCTTGATTTCCCACCCTGGTAACGGATTTATATCTCGCATACTATTTTGCTTTTCAATCCAAGTTATTCAAAGATTTGACAATTACCAAACTTTATGCAAGACTAGTTTACCATCTGTTGGAACCTAATTGTGATCTTCAGGCTAGATCATCATGATCTCTACGTAGTTTGATTATGTGACGACCCATCCCGCTACGGGGGGAAATAGGACACGTGGCACGCCACTGAGGCTCATCCAATTCATTCTATAACTCTAGCAGCGGAAAAGAAACTTAAAAAAACTCTTAAAAACAAAGTTCATTTTGGAAGAAAAAAAACATTGAACTATGAGTCCATAAAATCCGTATCAATTTGAAAAGTTAATTATATTTCAAATTAACCATTAAAGTGTTATTAGGTACTCCAACTGTACCCTAAAAGCAAAATAGAACATTTCAATATTTTCTCAAACGGTACTTCCTTTGTAAAAACACTTTTCACGGGCAGCCCACTTTTGCCTATTTTTATTTTTTTGAAACGTCGCAAATACGACAAAACTTAACATACAAATTCCCAAATATTCTGTAACTTTAACAAAGGTATATAAACATATTAGACAACACGTCTAAGTTTTGAAAACATTAACGGAACGAGTCAAAGACTCGTTTGGATCAAATCTCATAAGTGCTACAACAAATTCATAAAACATGAAATTCAACGTGTTAAATATCAAGACGCGAACTCAAGAGTTCTAAGTCACTTCCAACCAACTTAAAAAGGTTTTCAAAAGAATATTACATCAACTCAATAATAATCCAGAGCTTTTATGATTCGGTTACAAAAATCTATACCCCAATTCCTCCGAATGATCCCAACGGCCTCATCTCTCGCATTCCATCTTTCCTTTCTTCATACCTGCAATGGAGTAAATCTCCATTGCTAAGCTATATGCTGAGTGTACAATTCTAAACATATGCATATGGGCAATTCATGCTTTAAACATCAAAACACCTCAAATTAGTCTCTAGGGTGAGTGGTACGCTTTCATCCGGTAATGAAACCAATGCCGTGGAAGGCACACCTCTTCCACGCACCCCATACACTGGTTGGGCCTTCTTCCATACCAGGTACCGTGTCCTGGTTGGGCCTTCTTCCATACCAGACACCACACAATCAATGTTACAATCCTCAAACTTCGAGGAGTTTACCCCCGGATGAAATTGCACCAAACCTCCCTTTGACCCAAGTAGGCACATACATACTCACATAACCATATTACCATGCTTTTCAATACATACTCGCCTAAAATTAACAAGCCTATTTTAACACATGAATTTTGCCCGGATCACAATTTCATACACAATATCCAAAGCATCTAAAATTGTCTATATAACACAAGTTCGGAATTCATACCTCGAGCAATCGTCCTATAACTTTGAGGAAAGCACTAGTAGCCCGATTAAACGTCGGATCTCCGATTGGGAGTGATTCCTACAAGTTTTTACATGTTTTTCCCAAATTTCCATAAATTAGATTTTTGGAAAAACTTAGCCAAACGAGGCCTAAATGGTATCAAAATGTAGCCCTTACCTCGAGGAGCTCGAATATGAAATTTGATTGAAAGCTGACGGACGAACGGTCACCGTTTGTCGTCGGGAAGATCGTAGGATCAAATCTCCTTTCTCTCTCCTCTCTCTAGATATTTTGTAAGTTTGGATGATAATGAAATCTCATCCACTACTATATATATAGGCACGACTCTCGGGAATTACGTTTACCGCCCCACGAGTTCTCAAAACTTCTAATTAATTCCTGAAACGTCGCAGACGTCCATTTTTATGACTTCACGAGTTAAAACTAAAATTTATAAAAGTTTTCGTCTAGGTTCCGTTTGGGTCCGAAAATCACGTTCCGAAACTAATTTCGTGGAATCTCTAAACCACCTACCTTTTATGCCACGCATCATTCACGTTCTCACCACAGTATTCACAATGATCTAAGATAGGATCAAACTACCAGAAATTATACAAAATAGGTATAATTACTATTCATGAAAATTAGGTAAAGTCAAATAACATTTAAAATCACATAAATGTCATTTACTCATGTCAATCCCTCATTGATTATCAAATCTCTGTGTCCTCGATTGACACTCACCATTGACTCACGTCAACCACATCCACAATTATTAATCAACATTAATAATTCACAATAAATCAATTTTGTATTTTAAAATAAATAGATTTCCAGGGACGGGTGTGACAGATTATTTATGTAAACTTTTAATGTACTTGCAGTTTTATTTGATCGTTTGGATTTCTTCTACTATAGTTAGGCACTGATTTGGTTCCTGGATTTAGTAAGGGAAAAGAAGGAAAACTCGGAAAATTATTTACTTTGTTTGGTTAATGAGGAAAATAGTGATGAAAATAGGAAAGAAAATGAAGTATCGAGAAAAATAAATTAAAAATTTTCAATTTTGTGATTAACTTTCCGTCCTTTTTTCTGAAGTCCTAGATATATCTTGAAAAGTTTTATTTGTTAATGTTATTATCCATGCAGGAAAACACAAGGAAACTAGTTTTCTTTTTTGTTTTCCTTTCCTTTTTCTTTTCCTTCTCTAAATCCGCAAACAAACAGATCATACAGAGTTTTAGAAGCTGCTAACTTGTCCATGCTCCTAGTCTTTGTAATCAACATCATGCGATTCGCTATTTGAATAGTACAATTCGATGCGATTCTCCCTTGCGACAGTACAAATCTATCATGATCATCGAAATGCTTCAGTAATCACACAAATTGTGCGTTTCAAACGACTCTGAAGTCGTTCGAAAATTGTGATTATCAACTCCTTTGAAACCCATTTTCACCTTTTTTGAAAAAAAAAAAAAAAAAAGGTGGTCCCAGCCCATATATTATATGTACTACCGTTTATTGTGTACAAAATCCTATTCTAGCCTTTCATTCTATTTATAAAAAATAAAAATAAATACTAAAAAAAAGCCCTAATGACCTACGACTGTTGCTCAAGGAAAACCAACATTTTGGGCTTTTTGTTTTGGTATATATGTATATTTTTTAACAAAAGGTGGTCCCAGCCCTTATAAGATACATATTAATATTCTAGGGTTTTTTCAAAGAGGTTAAAGACTATCGAGAACATGAGTGTTTGATTGGAGGTTATTTGGTTAAGGTAAGTATATTCTATATTTTTGTATTTACAAATTTGGATTTCTAGTTTGCCTTTTGCTTTGTATAAAAAAAATTGCTCTAAGGAGAAAGGGAAGGAAAAATAGTGACCCAACTTGTGGATGATGGAAAAGGGGGTAGGATGCACCTTAATGTAACTATCGTGCAAAGGACTATTGGGGTGGGGTCATTAGAATGAAACATCACTTAGCGTGTACACGTTGTAATGTAGCGATTTGTTCCCAAGTTACGGAAGAAGGGAGAATTAATGATTAAATGAAGTATGTTTTGTTGCATATGTCTACTTTGATCACGGTGGGATTCGAACCCACATATCTTGCCATGAGCGTAAATGTCTTACCTAATTTTAGACGAAGTGATCATGTAATTGATTTGTTTTATATCATCATTTGATTGATCTTTTCTTCTACTTTTAGTTCTACGTAGTTTTTTTTTTTTAATCTTTTTTATTGGTTATTTTTAATTTGTCACCAAATTTTACGATTCACGATACAAATCCGGGTTTGACAACTATGGTTATGGTAACTGACGTGCTGTATACATGACAGTTGCAGCCAACCACTGAGAAGCAAAACAATTTCTCTTACTGAAAGCCCTTTTTCTTTTACTGTGGAAATGACAGCAGTGTACTTGCCAAAAAAAATGACATTAATGTTCGTGCAAAATGACATGGCACACTGTTCACTACAAATGAGAGAGAGTGATGTCACACACAGAGGGTATAAATGTCGCACAGTAATGAGGAGAGAACAATGAATGTGAGTGGATGCTGTGTGTGAGAGAGAGAGTTGTATATAACTAATTTTTCCCCAATTAACAATTAAGGGAGAATTAGGGTTAAGGTGGAGTTTGAAGTCCAAGTTACGCCTAGGGGTAGAAAAAATATTTACGAAGTAGGGAGAACGTATTTAGCCTAATTTTATCGGACAGCTATTAGGCTAGCTATGCTCTACAGGACAGAGTGTTGGGCAACTAAGAAACAACACATTACCAAAGTGAGCGTAACTGAGATGAGGATGCTAAGATGGATCTGTGGTAAGACTAGGAATGATAAGAGTTAGAAATGAGTACATTCGTGAGACTGTAGGAGTGGCACAGATTGAGGATAAGTTGAGGGAGAATAGACTTAGATGGTTCGGCCATGTGCAACGAAGACCTGTAGATGCACTTATGCGAAAGAGTAGTGCCTGGAATGGTTAGAGGGAGAGGCAAACCTAGACTGACCTGGGAGTATGTAGTGCAACAAGATATGAATATATATAATTTAAATGAGCATATAGCTCTTGATCATGCAGAATGGAGAAAAAGGATTCATACAGCCGACCCCAATTGATTGGGACACAAGGCTTGGCTTGGTTCGGTTATTAAGAAGGGTAAACTTACCTTCAATGTAATTTCATTCTCTTTGCCCCTTTTTCTCCCCATCCGGACTCCTTTTCCGACGACATCCGGCCACCACTCCACTGTCAACTTCATCTCCGACCAACAAACCAGACAAAGGCAGTTGACCCATCTGCACCACAAGCCCTGTGGATGTCAATCTTTCCGGTTTCGATTGTATACTTTACAACCTCAATACTTCCCATAAGTTGACGCAATCATGATGGGTGTCCTCTCTTAGAATTCCATCTTCTTTGACCCAGTTATTCTACCATACCAATTGCTCGTTTCATGGACGTCGAAGCCCTTATCTTTCACGACAAATTTGATTCCCATGTTTCTGCTCTTGAATTTTACCCTCCATGACCAAATTATAGCATCACAGTTTACTCTTTGAACACCTGCAGAAGAAGAGTGTATAAATTAGCACTCCATTCAATTGAAGCCACAGAATCACCTTGATATATGTATGTTACTATGTATTTATAAGTGATTATCTCTCTCTTAATTTATTAATCAGTTATTGGATATCTTTTTCTTCTGCGAATGATTCAAGCCACACATGCACGTGTATATATCCAATATTTAGAAATGGTTATTTGTTTCACCCTTTTAATCATTTTCTGAAAATCTTTTTTCTTTCGGGAATGATTCATAGTTCTAAACTTCTTGGGTGGGTTACTCAGTAGGGTTGTTGCAATGGCCGAGCCAGCTTTTATATTGGTTGGGCGGGGTGATAGGATTGGATGGACATGCATACAATGTCGAACGTACATGGGAGTTTGGGACAGTGGCCCCGAGGCGAAATTTTTTGCTTCTATTTATTCATATATGGGGTAGTATTTTCTATACAGCACTTTCTTTTCTTTTTTTTTCAATAGTAAGGGGTGATCGCTTATTGTAATTTGTAAAACTTGATTGATAGTGAAAACAAATTGGGTTGGGCTAAATTGAAAAGTGATGGGAAAAGATGATAGGACAAATTAAGGTGGACTAAATTATAAATTGACCAATATGCTTACTACTCGTAATTTTTTTTTTTTTTTTTTTTTTAATTTGGGAGGTTTTGGCTACACATATTATGTATAACGTGTTTTTTTGTTCAATATAAAAAAAGAAATAAAATTCCCGAAAAATGTTTTTTTTACTCCCTCCGTCCCATAATAAGTGTCCACTTCCTTTTTGCACAATGTTTAAGAAAGTTGCATTATATTAATTTATTTGGTTCATTAAAGAGTCTCTTTCCAATTTTACCCTTAGATGTGATGGGTGTTTAACTTTTTGCTTATTTTGGGACCACAAATAAATGCTTCTTTGTCTTTATTATAAGGGTAGTTTTGGAAAGTAAGCAAAAGATATATGCCAATTTAGGAAAGTGGACACTTATTGTGGGACATCCAAAAAAGGAATTATGGACACTTATTATGGGACGGAGGGAGTATTTATTTTTGGGTTGGGGGGGGGGGGGGGGGGGTTGGATCTTAAATGTCGAAGAGGTTTCTTCTCGGATGCAGCACAACGTTTTTTTCTTAATTATCTTTTGGGTTAATTACACTTTTCATCCCCCAACTTTGGGACTGATTTCACTTTATTTGGTCCTCCTAAGTTTGATAAGTGTTTCAATTTGGCCCAATAACAAATATTTCGTCCCAAAAAGTGGCCTTTAGAGACAAAATATTTGCTTTTTGGCGACGAAATGTTTATTATTGGACTAAATTGAAACACTTATCAAACTTAGGGGGACCAAGTTGAGAAAATAAAAAATAAAAATATAAGAACTAAAGTGAAATCGACCCCAAAGTTGGGGGGTGAAAAGTGTAATTAACCATTTAAGAATATTTGGAGTTGGATTACACGTGAAAAGGCTAGTTTTGCTTATTTATGCTTGTTACTTGCCTTATTTGTTTAACATAATAAATAAAAATAAAGACAATATACAATCATATGAAAGTAATTTTTTTTAATAACCTATAAAAGCAATTCTGCTCCCGTGTCCTTGGTTTTTGAAAAATTGTCGATTCGCCCGCTTCCGTATCCCTGCACTAGTGCTTCCTAGATGACAACGGAGAGAGGGGAGAGAAATGTGTAAAAACTACTACATTTAAGGTAGGTTTACCCTTCTTCGTAATTAGCAAAATATGTTCGCCCTACTTGGTCACTCTTTTCTTTTTCCACCCTTGCAATTTGGACTCTAAATGCCCCATTTCTGTGCTGTGGAAATGACAGTAGTGAACCTTCCGAAAGGAAATGACTAGTGTCACTTCAAAGTGACATGGCTCACTGTTATTGGTGATCGCTGCAAATATGAGAAACAGAGTGAGTGAGTGAGTGTGATGTCACACACCCAGATGGTAGAAATATCAAATAGTAATGAGGAGACAATAGACAAAGAGAAGGGATGATGAGAGAGGGAGCTGTAAATTACTGATTCTACCAATTAACAACAATGATCGATATGCTTCGATATGCTTCGTATTTAGTGTCAGCCGAATAATTAAGCTGAAAATTAAGATATTAGAATTAATCCCAAGATCATTAATTAATCTGAAAGCCACTCTCTAAAACTGTTCTTACGCCTATGCCTGATGTACTTACAAGGCCGCCTGTGGGTTTCAGTAGGGTTCCATCAAAGAGGATTTGCAGTGCAAATCTTGGCTAGTATGTTGTTTAAAAATTTCATGTGCTTTATACTAATAAATAACAGTCATGCAATGGTGGATATTGTGAGCATTTTATTACTTATCCTCCAACACGTTTCCTTTGAAGTGTTTTATTGTTTAGCTTCTTCTTTTGTATTGTTTTATATATTATACAAGCATTGCAAAATGGGGTTCATCATTTGGCAGAGTTGGATACGAAATCGATATAATTTTTTGGTGTTTGATTATGGTTTTGCAGTTATGCAACTCTCCTTAAGAGGCTTTACTTGATGAGAGGAAGAATGACCAAAATGTTGATCTTGCTTTGGGATCTCTCTAGTTGGAAAATCTGTTTGGAGTCACTGTTTATTCGAAAGCACTATACTGCTTATGCATACATAGCACGGTCTAATGTTTTACCATTCACCACGTTCTTTCTCCCATAAACCTCCCATTTTCAGTTCTCTCTTCACACTCAGTTCGATGTAAACGTTGATATCTTTTCACGACTCGCATCTATTCTTTTTGCTACCATTTGCAATGTTATTATTGTGAGATTGATGTATAATAGTTGTAAAACAAAAGACATTTTATATTTTATTTTTTATTTTTTTTTTGTGTATCAGATTCTTGTTCCAACATCCTTTTTGCGGTAATTTCTTGTGAATTTTAATGGAAACTATTCTTGTGTGGTGTCCATTATGTTGGGCCACATTATGTTTGGCCCATGTGTAATAGAAAAAAAAAGGAGGGAAAACTTTTTTGTTTAAATTTTTAAATATTGCTTTTGTTTGCCTCCCTTTTCAAACCAAAGCAAAGAAAGACCCTTGGTTCTTGTCCCACGTTGGAGAATTTGAATACTTGAGAAGGGCATATATATTGAGTTGTGGATTGTAAGGGTTGGGCTTGGGGTACCCATTTTTGTAGAAGAGTGAGGACTTAGACCAAACCCATAAAACACACACGCCCGCTCCGTTTCGGGCCGAGTGTGGGTTGGGTTGGACTCGGTTGGCAAATATCTGATCTCTTTATTGAAAAAAATATATATTTATACATTCTTTATCTGAAACAAGTTTTAATTCATTTCCTCACATTTTTTTTAACCCCAACATTTTGGAATTATATTGAATGGGCCAACGTTCTGATTTTCATTTAAAGCCCAACGTTCTTATTTTCATTAAAAGCCCAACGTTCAGATTTTCGATTAAAAGCCCAACGTTCTAAAAATGCACTATATAAGCCTACTTGCTTCAGTATTTGATATAACAAAAACAGTGAGTTCTCTGAGAGAGATGCAGTTTCTGTATAAAAATACTTTCACAATTTTTTTATTCCGAGCAACAAGTATCCGAAAGGTGTTAAAAGTATTCCAGTTTACTTTGGTGCAAAAGTAAACTGAGACTGAGGAACCGCTTGCACACTTGGGCAGAGCCGTAAAACGTTTTAAAGAAAGCGAGACTCGAGACTCAACCCAAGAAATTGCTACAGATTCTTTCTACTGGTAACATTGTCCTATTTCTGAAGTCTTTCAACATTTTTACGATTGATTTTGGTTCATCTTCCTCCAAGTCCCCTGACTTTAACAAGCCCATTAAGTTTGAAGGATTACATTTTAAAAGATGGAAACAAAAAATACTTTTCTTTTTAACTACGAAAAGGTCGCTTCTTTTACTACTTCTAAAAAACCTATTGAACCCAAGAACCCCCATTTTGGTTCAAATTCGAGCTGCTGAAACTTGGGTTGAAAATGATTCTTTTTGTAAAAATTATATTTTGAATGGGTTGCCCGATACTCTCTATGATTACTACTCTAGTAGTAAAACCGCCAAAGACCTTTAGGACGCCCTACCAAAGAAATATGACACGGAGGAAGTCGGAGCCAAGAAATTTGCTATAAGCCGCTATTTAAAATTCCAAAGGACGGATGACAAATCCGTTGAAGCACAATCCCACGAGCTTCAACAGATTGCTCATGATATTGTCTCTGAAGGTATGAAACTAGATGATCAATTTCAAGTGGCTGTGATTATTGACAAGCAGACACCTAGTTGGAAAGATTTTAAAAATATGTTTCGTCACAAGACTAAATAATTTTCTTTAGAAAGTTTCATTACTTGCCTTCGAATTGAAGAAGAATCAAGGAAAAATGATTTGAAAGAGGAGGTTCTAGTTGTTAATAATAACAAGGACACTCCAAATTTTAGCAAAAATAAAACTTCTGTTGTTTTGAGACCAAATTGCAAAAATATGAAATTTCAAAACCGGAACACAAACCGAGCGTAGGATCGCAACAACAATGTTCAGAATTAGATTCCTCAGCAATATTAGAATAAGAATTTACCCCCCTCAAGATATGACAGTTCCGGACGGATGATTTGCTTTGACTGTGGGAAACCTGTTCATATGTCCCAGAACCGTCGGAATAGGTGTCGTCCTGCTCCTCAAGAGAACCTAGCCAAAGAACTATTAATTGCTATGATCTCTGAAATCAATTTGATTGGTGGTTCCGAGGGGTGGTGGGTAGACACTAGCGCCTCTCGCCATGTCTGCTATGATCATTCTGTGTTCAAGACTTATTCTGAGGCTGAAGATAAAGGAGTGTTGCTGGGTGACTCCCACTCCACAGTTGTTGCTAGTACTGGAGAGGTAGAGCTGAAGTTTACCTCTGGAAAAACTGTCATCCTTAAGGATGTGTTGCACACTCCAAAGATAAGAAAGAATTTGATTTCTGACTTTCTTCTCAATAAGGCTGGGTTTACCCAAACAATAGGGGCAGACTTGTTTACACTTACTAAAAATGGTTTTTTTGTAGGCAAGGGTTATGCCCCTGATGGATTGTTTAAACTTAATGTTCAGATGAATAAAATTTCTACTTCTGCTTATATGCTTTCTTCTTTTAATATTTGGCATGGTCTTTTCTGTCCTATTAACAAACTTGATTAAAAATATGAGCAGTTTAGGTTTTATTCCTGAATTGTCTACGAGTGACTTTGATAAATGTGAATATTGTAGTCAAGCAAAAATTACTAAAACTCCACATAAGTCTGTCATTAGGGAATCAAAACCTTTAGATTTAATCCATTCCGATATATATGAGTTTGAGGGTACTTTAACCAGAAATGGTAAAAGATATTTTTATCACTTTTAGTGATAATTGTTCAAATTATTCTATTATTTATCATATGAAAAAAAAAGTGAAGCAATTCTTTTTTTCAAAGTCTTCTTAACTGAAGTTGAAAATCAAATTAATCGGAAGATTAATAGGTTCCGTAGTGACAGAGGTAGTGAATATGACACTAATGACTTTATAGCATTATATGCGTCACATGATATTATTCATGAGAAAACAACACCTTATTCTCCCCAAAATGAATGAAAAAGCTGAAAGGAAAAATAGGACTTACACTGAACTTATAGTAGCTGACACGGAAATTATTTGTGTGTTCTTGTGTGCAATACCCAAGTGTAGGTAGACGTGCAAGTAGTACTGGATAAGACCAGGCCGATCCCACAGAGAAGGTTTTAAGTTATTTACCTAGATTAACCTCAAAAAGGAAAATAAAAATTTGATGTTTAAATAAAGTGTAGAACACGAAGTTCCACAATTAACAATTGCTAAATTAAAGCAACTAAATTAACTAGTAATTAACTAACTAACTAACTAAAGTGATATTTAAAACGGTTTTTACTTTATAAAAGGGAAGCGTTGGGATCACACGAATCCACAGACTTGACCATCTACCATGCAATGTCATTAATGCTCTATGGAGTGCATCCATCTACAGTATTCCGTATTTCTCTAAAGAAAATGTTATTGAAGAAAAATACGGAATACTATTGATTCTTTATCTTTGAAGAAAAATGTCTTAAGGCATAAAGTTAAGAAACTGTTTTGACAAACTCAGCATATAGGGACAGTTTGATAACTAATCTTGAAAACAGACAGTCTAGGAACACTACAAAAGATCATCTCAAGAATCTGAGTGTTCGATCGATCGATGCGCTCTCGATCGATCGAACATCATCATCTCTCAATCGATCGAAATTGCTTCGATCGCTTGACTATATCTCTGGTTCGGTCGATCGGACTAACTTCGATCGATGGAACGCAGGTTTTATTCTGGTTCATGGCAGAGGCTAGAGATCATTGTTTCATCGTGATCTCCCAACTCTGAAACTACTCAGACATTGTCTGGAGTATAACAGGTTGGTTTTAATGTAGAAAATCATTAAGGATCCGTTTGGTTGTGTTTTTAACATAAAAACTATTAAAACTAAGGATTTAATCAAGACTAGCATGCAAACCTACAACTACTACTACTTATACTATGCAAGATCACTAGTAGAATGTAAATAAGCTAATACAGAAGAACCTGAACGTGGCACTTAGATTAACTTGCTGAAATACCCGATAAGAACAATATCAAACTTGAAGAAAAACCTATAAAACCAAACAAAATCTCTCATTCTCTCTATAAAAACTGTGAAAATAAAAGGTGGGAGTCCTTAAGGACGAGTTTACAACTTATATATAGAGGAATCCTAGCTAGGGTTAACAACAATCCGCTTCTGCTGCGTGCACGTATTATTCTGATAAAAGGCATGTTCGATCGATCGAACTTTGTTGATCGCTTGAAAGGTGAAATCTTCAATCGCTTGAAAATCCTTCAATCGATCGAAATTTTGATCGCTTGAATATTCTCCAATCGCTCGAACATTATATATCAGTTTGAATTGTATTGCTTGTAATTTAACTTTATTCCTTTTCTGTTATTCATTCATGCACACGGCTGATGGAAAAACCGGTTTAAATTAAAATTTTAAACGCGCAGCGGAAAGTCAAGTTATAAAAACTTATTGGTAGCCCAGGATCTACTACCCGTCAATTCCATAAATGCGTACTAACAAGAGGGAGAGGAAATATACCTCAGGTCTTGAACCCAATTCTGAAAACTTCTTTCTCCTTGATGGTGCAGCAACTTCCATTAGGCTGTCTTCACTCTTATGACTCCTGCGGATGCTTGCCGGAAGGAGTAGGGTTGGTGGGAACCGTAATAGGGAGGATAGGGAAGGTTTAGGGAAACCTAAATAGTTTCTGCAGCTTCTACGTATAAAAACGACGATTAAAAACATTCAGTACGCAGCTGCCCTATTTATAGATTCCCAGAACCGACCTAACTTTCGAGCGATCGAAGTGTATTCGATCGATCGAACAACTCTCGAGCGATCGAACCTGCCTAGACTTCAATCGATCGAGACTCCTTCGATCGATCGAACCTGCCTTGACATAATCCTCATGTGCCCTTCCAAGCTTCCTAGCGGAGCTAAGAGTGGGACCTCCTAGGCTCTTTATTGTTGGCTCAGACCAGTTTGTTAATTACCGTGACCAAACTCTTTGATCAGCAAACTAACTAACTGGTCAGTTAACGTTTACTCCACTATAAAACGAAAACTGAACTCCAACGCAAAAGAACATATCCAAAGCAATAACTAGACTTGTATATTGTACTAATGTCCCTCTACCTTCAGCATTCGTAATCATATTCAGGTAGTCGGATAACTGTTACTGTCAACCTGAATCATGATTACTTCTTGTATTCCTTGAGTCCCATTCACCTCTCATGACTACCAAACATGTTGATAACTCTTATCAACAAGACTGCAGTACTCAGTAATCGACTTGGTGACATTCTTTGGGGAATGCTTACTCTGAAACAGAGGGTAGATTCTGTCTTGACAATATATGTTCACAACCCTATGAATATGACATACCCAAGATACCCAGGTGTTGATCTTCTATAGACCTCACTGATTGGTAAGTCAAAGCAGCCATATCCACAGTCTGTGTTCATAATCGTCGCAAGATTGAGAACACGTACCTTATACAAGTTATGAGTTCATATTGACTGTTTGACAGCATTAAGTGTCAATAGGAAAGCTCAGGTCCGTCAATGCACTATAAGCACTAGCATATTAACTAAGAGTAATACTCTAGTGATTGAGATTAATCACTCCATCCAATGGTAGTTAATTATGCTACAGTGTATACCTGATGAGATGTCCAGTCTTATCATCCACTGTGACAAGCTTTAAGTATCAAAGGATGGTAATTCATATCTCACTTGTATGTATCTCATACACACACAAATTACCTACTATGGTACTTAAGGATTGAAAATCATCTCATGAAAGAAACATACATAATGAAATGTAAAATTGATATCCATATATTAAAATGCTAATGTCATACATAAAGTAATGGTTTGAGGGCATAAACCCAACAACGGCAACACAGCGATCTGCACAAAATAACCGCTAAAACAACCCAACTCATCATAGATTTGTCACATTGTATAAAAGCTTGCATTGTAACACAAATTGCAGATATAATAGGGAATTGTAAACTAAATCAGTATATTTTCTTATTTTAGTGCGGTTATATTTTACAAATACCCCCGCTTGTCACAACCCCCAACTAACTTATTACTAGTCCCTAGCGATAAAGCGATAATAAAACAAGCAAAACAAATACTATAATGACTAAAAGAAAACTACAACAAGCTAACCTAAGTAGAAAGATATAATTCCTAACTCACTTTCGCAGGAATCGTGGTTGCATTTAGCAAATGCAACAAGCCGTTAAACCCCTAGGTTCCCCCTAGTGGAGAGTGTTGTCTCATGAGGGTTTATAGTGAATATACCCACAAAATTCTCAAATTTAAGTTCAAAAAGATAAAGAAAAACTTTAAACACCCCCTCCCATTCAGTCGCTAACTCAGCTCTACAAAGACATATTAATCTCAATCAAACCATGAAAGAAATTCACATGCTCCTCATGCCACCAAAATAGATGTAACATATGTATCACATCCATACATCTGTGTGTGTGTGAAGTTAACAGCTATGCATCAAACCTTTTTTAGAGTTATTTAGACTATCGTACCTATAGAACTCGTAGTTTCAACTCAAATCTCACATTGGTTCACACTCATAAAACAACGTCTCATAGAAACTGGCTTAATAATGATCGCCCATGGTATGAAAGCTTTGATATGAGTGATATTTTGGTTACTAATGCTATCATACTTGACTCTATGAAAAACGAACATTGAGAGTGTATAGTCTCACGAATAGAGTACTACTTACTAGAGGAGCGAAATACCATGGATAACTCAACTCACACGTTCATGTTCAAACTAATTCGTTAATAATCATTAAGACTTCGAATTTTTGGTTTTTATATAGTAGCCGAAGATGATGAGAGAAAGAATGTGCGTCTTATTATGTGATGAAGTCTATCTTCTTATTTTATTCTTTTCACATCTCCAACCAACCTTCATGTTTACATATTCTTCTTTTTCTTCTGCTTTATATATATATACTCCCTTTCACATTCAAGTGTTTCTTTTTATATTTTTTTCTCTCTTTTTTTTTTCAACAACTCCCACAACTACTCTCCTCTAATCACATACTTTGATAGTTTATTCATATTAGATGCGCAATGGGGTCCGTTGGGGTCAAGGTATAAGATTAGGAGTTTATATTCTCGTAATAGAATTGGAAATATTGAATCGGTGAGGGGTTAGAAACGAAACAGCTTCTTTGAATATAGGGAAAGGGATATGCATAGATTAGGGAATGGATAGCGATGGCTTAAATCATTTTCTTAATTTCTTAGTTTTAACACTTCGGTGTTTATCGAGTTTAGTTGGTAAATCCTGAACGTTCTCCTCTAATAAGCAGCCAAAAATAAAAGATTGATTAAGACTATTTCAATGAATTTAATAAGCATAATTAAGAAAAACAATTCGAGTTTATGTGACAATTCTCTCAGAAAAGAAGATTAGGTCAAAAGCTCACTAAGGGTAATTAGTTTCCACCACTCATTCTTTTAGCATGAAAGTCGTATTAACTCATTTTTAGACTTGTTACACAGCTATCGACAAGTGCAGATGGTTGTTGGATACATGAAAGTCAACACATGCAATCATCCTAGTGATACTATAAAAATGGGTGAACGTAATTCATAAAAGGATGAGACAAATATGAATATGTCATTGCATAATAACAACCAACTAGGAGTGGAAGTTCAAAGTTATTCTATCAATTAAGTTCAAAATTTTCAATTTTATTGAGATTGTATGTTAATGAAGTTTCTCAAGGTTTAAAGGTGCTAAGTATGAAATATGCAGGTGAATACCTATCTATCCCCTACCCCCAACTGAAAACAACGATGTCCCCAGAAGTTGGTTTTCAAAATAAATTGGATGGGTATCACCTGATAGAAATAAACCAATAATAGCAAGCAAGCATAGCAACCTGTAAAATAGCACACAATCTCCAAACAACCAGGATCAAAAAGTATATAATTACAAAACAAGATCCATACATAACAATATAACCAATCACTGGGCAAATAAAACAATAACAATACAGAACAGTGATCATAATATCCAAATATCCAAAAGAGTACTAAGAGATGGAAGAGAGAAGACAAAAGAAAATAAATACAACAAATCTCTCACACCACTCAAGTACTTACATAAACTAATCGTCAGCAGCATCGGATGGAATCTCGATAGGTGCAACAGGGCCATCTGTACCTCTACCCTCAACAATCGCTGTAGCAGTCACCAGGTCACTCGCAGTCGTGTCAGATGGTATAGTAGATGAAGGAATCCACACAACTGGAGGTGGTGGAGGTAGTGGAGCAGATGACAAAGGCTCTAAAGCGGGTGGTGCAGTCGGGGGGTGTGAAGGTGTATGTAAAGACTGGGCGACCCCCAACTGCACTAATAATGTGTCAAGCTGTGTGGTCAGATGATCGATCTTGCCCTCGAGTCGCATCCGTGCCTCCCTCTCCCCGCGAAGCAAAGTGTGGAGAGTCTGGAAAGACACAGATGACTACTCTCCCTGGACTGGAGCCTAAGATCTTTGTCTCAGCTCGAACTGCTACGTACAAGTGATAGGATCTTCTTCCTCCTCAATATCCAGCTCCTCAGCCTCAGTAAGCATCCCTAAAGCAGCACCCTCGGTGTCTGTCCCACCTCTCCTCTTCTTATTCGCACCAACCTTTTCGTTTCCTTTTCCTTTTCTTTTCCTCTTCTGTGCGTTGGAGCGTCGAGCAGCCGTCTCACTAAACCGGCTAGAAGAGGTCTGACATGCATCGGCAGGCAATGGGAGCAATCCAGACTGGGCCACGATGCTATAAATGGCCCACATGCCTTTCAGATGTTTCTTTGCAGAAACATAGCATGTGGGCTGCACTAGAAAATCAATGTATAGGCGTAGGAGGCAGACCCTCTTCCCCGTCCCCACAGAATACAACGCCCGGACGTACCACGATGCCATCTTCTCGTAATAGGAGGTCAAGAAGATACAGTTACACAGCACTAAGTGGAGCATGTGGTAGTCATCCGTCAAGTGGCAATCCTCGATAACCGACACACCATTCCAGAACTAGACAGCTGCGCTTGTATTCTCTCGTACTATAGTGGCATAAGGGGTCTCAGGAGTTCCCAGTCTCTGAGGACAATCACACTCGGGCTCCTCTAGGACTCCTAAAGCTGTGGCTAAAGTAGCAGGACTGAATATGATCTCCTGCCCACAGATGAATGAACGATTTATAAATGGTGCGGCGGGATTCTTGATCATGGTCACGCAGCCTCTCGCACCCTTGAGATATTGACCCTTTTGGCTAGGGTCAACATCTGGACCACTGTGGCATGTCCTTAATCCTGGCTAGGAACCATGGAGTTGAAAGCCAGACCATCTCGAGGGGTCTCTCCAGCATAAAATTGCAGTGGCTGAAGAAACGAGTGAACTAAGACTGGTCGAGCGAATTCCGGAAGCCATGTTCAGGTACCAGATCTGGAATGGTCAAATCAAATGGCTTCTCCTTATGGTAGCCGGTCGTAGGATTCATGGCGATGAACCTGAAATAGAAAATGAGAAGACAGGACTAATTAAAGCAATAAAAAAAAGAACAAAATCAGAAATTTGCCTCTGTATTAGTTTGATCGATCGACCATTTTTTGATCGATTGGACAAGGGCTGGGCTCGATCGCTTGAGCCCAGCTCGGTCGATCGAGCACAGAGTTACGTAGAAACAACAAAACAAACACATAATAAAGAAAAAAAAAAGACAAAAATAAAATGGTGTAAAACGAATTGGGGGAGGGGGGGCACCCCCTCTCGGTTTTTAACAAAAATGAACAAAAGGGGTCATGTAGACCTTACCTTGAGTCTACGCGTAGTGGAGAGGAGAGGAGATGATGGTGACGATGAGTACGATTTGGAGATGATCAGGAACCACCAATTGATGTGTGTGTGTAGGGACAATAAGAATCGCCCTGAGCTCTCTCTCTCTCTCTCTCACTCTCACTCTCACTCTTACTCTCACTCTCTCTGATTTGAAGCGATTTAGAGTGTGAGGGAGAGAGAGAAACTGAAGAAGAGTACCCAGGACGCCTCTTTTAAAAACAAGACTCAATCGATCGAGATTGTTCGATTGATCGAACAGTCAATCGCTTGAGAAATGTTCAAGCACTTGAGGATAAAAGATCTCGATTGATCGAGATTTTTAGATCGATCGAACACAAAATTTCTATGAATCCTTTGAATTAGTATACTTGTGTACCTCCAACTAACAAAAACTGTTCTGGACATACAGGAATAGTATAAAAGCAGTGCAAACACAGAACATGTAAGCCAGAATTGATCATCATAGTAATATAAAATTGCAAATTTCATAAATATAACTTTTATAGAGCATTTGTTTGCAAAATTATCCCCCAAAATTGGCGCTTAGACCTTATTACAACGAAAAGCTAAAAGTTAAAACTAAAAATAACAGTGCTTTGTTTAGGAGAATACTTCAATTGCTATAAGATTGACCAAATGAATGAACACAACCGAAGTGGATCACTATTCCTCGAACATGAAAATTCCTTCCTCCACAATTGTTTCATGCTCTGCCGAATCTTCTAAATTGGAGTCCAAACTTGCAAATTCATGTTCCCAGAATAGTCTGAATGCTTCTAGGATATCATCGAGCATGTCTGGAATCTCCAAGGAATTGATTGTACGCATGAGAGGTGATTGTGATAGAGACATAGATATTGGAGTATAGCTCTGCCGTTGTTCTCCCTCTCGTAGTGGAGTGCCAGGGGACCTCACGGGAGGCCCATGAAATAGCAGGTATGGAAAGAACACTAGTTGTAAATTCTGATTCATAGTGATATTCCTATATAAGGACACAAAGACAACAAAAACAAGAACAAAATTTGAAATTAGATAAACAAATAAGGAAATAAAAGAAAGCAATAAATTGAAAGGAACAAATAGAAAAATAATGAAGATAGAATGAGTTGTGACAAGGATTCAACCTCACTATTGGCATGATGGAACTATGTGCACTAGCGGGTAGGGGGCACTGAAGCCTGAACAACAAAAAGCTCATGTGCACAAATATGTATGGAACCAATTCAATGATGATGAAGTCGTCCACAAATGTGAAGACAACATTGTAGGCTTCGGGTACGACATCTTGTAAATCGTTCTCATCCCATGGTTCCCACATCGAGTCATTCTCCCACTGTTACAGGAGTTCGTCATCTACCTCACCGATTAAATACCCTTCCTCCTCTCCTTCCACGTCAGCTGGGAAATCCATATTTTTAAAAGGATTAATGTCGAGAAGGGCAAGTGGGTAGGTAATGTACCCTTGGGATAGGTCAATTACATCGCCCGCCCCTAGCCCTTGGTAGGGTGAAAGGCATAACGTAATCTCATAAGCAGTCCAAGGAGGGTTCTGGTACTCAGAATCAGCCTATGAGCCAATCGAATACACTGACCTTGTATCATCATCATTTCTCATTATTACAAGCCTACGATTGAGAATGGTAATAAAGAATAGTAGATTAATGTCGAAGTCACACTTGAAATGATAAAACAAAAGCAAATGAAAAAATAAACAAAATGCAAGAAATGAAAAGTTCACAACAACAGGTTGAGGACTCTCTTTGGTGTCTTAGGTAGATGAGTAGTTGGGCTCATCCAGTTGGATGTGCTCAGCTTCTGGTTGGAAGTTTTCCAAGAACGACTTTAACCGTTGGCCATTGACCTTGAAGCTCTCATCATTCTTTAGGTTTATTAGCTCAACGGCCCCATATGGAAAGATAAATTTAACGATAAACGGGCCTGTCCACGGGGATCGGAGCTTTTTTGGGAAAAGGTGAAGGCGAGAGTCATACAGCAAGACTTTCTGCCCCGGTTCAAATTTTTTTTTGAAAACTGGTTTGATCATGGCGAGCCTTCAACCTCTCCTTATGCAACTTTGCAGAGTCATATGCATCTCTATGAATTTTCTTAAGCTCTGTAAGTTGAAGTTTTCGCAATTGACCTCCTTCTTTAATATTGAAGTTTAGCGAGCGTGTCTCCCAATATGCTTTCTGTTTTATCTCGATAGGGAGGTGACATGCTTTTCTGTATACTAGCCTGTACTGGGACATTCCTAGATTTGTTTTAAATACAGTACGATATGCCCATAAAGCTTCAGTCAACTTGTATGCCCAATCTTTCCTGCTTGAGCTAACCATTTTTTTGAGAATGTGTTTGATTTCTCGGTTTGCCAATTCTACTTGCCCATTAGTCTGTGGGTGGTAGGCTAAAGCAATTTTGTGATTGACCCCATACTTCTTAAGGAGTGACTCCAAGGGCCTATTGCAGAATTGCTTGCCTTGGTCACTTATTATTGCTCTCGGGGTTCCGAAACGTGATAGAATATTTTCTTTAAGAAATGACATTAGTATTCTGTGGTTGTTTCGTCTTGTTGGTATTGCCTCTACCCATTTTGAGACATACTCCACAGCTAGAAGTATGTACTCACAATTGTTCAATTTTGGGAATGGGCCTATAAAATCTATGCCCCAACAATCAAATATTTCAATTGTGATTATGGGAGTTAAAAGCATAGAATTTCGTTTTGAAGTTGTACCAAGCTTTTGACAACGTTGGCATACTTTACAGAATGCTTAGGCATCTTTAAGCACGGTGGGCCAGTAGAAACCGCTATGTAAGACTTTTTGTGCGGTCTTTTGTGAAGCAAAATGGCCACCGCAGGATTCAGAATGGCATGAGGCCAGGATTACATTAATGTCCTCATTCGGAACGCAACGTCTGATGACCTGATCAGCGCAATACTTGAAAAGGTACGGGTCATCAAAGAAAAAGTGATGCGCGAATGAGAGAAATCTTTTCCTATCTTGATTTGACCATTATCTAGGGGTTTCTCCCGTAACTAGATAGTTTACGATATCTGCATACCATAGTGGAGCAGATACAACCATTAATTGCTCATCTGGGAATTCATCCTTGATAGGTGGTGGTTCAATGTTGTCAACAAAAGTTAACTAAGATAAATGATCTGTGACCACATTCTCTACTCCCTTCTTATCTTTGATTATTAGATCAAACTCTTGGAGTAGGAGTATCCAGCGAATAAGCCTTTGTTTTGCGTCTTTCTTGGATAACAAATATTTGAGGGTCGGATGTTCTGTGAAACAGACAATTGGTAACCCTATCAGATAAGACCTGAATTTGTCCAAGGCAAAAACTATAGCCAGCAGCCCTTTTTCGGTAGTTGTATAATTCATTTGAGCTTCATTCAGCGTTCGACTGGCATAGTAGATAACGTACGAATTATTATCCTTCCTTTGTCCTAGAACTGCGCTAATAGCATAGTCACTAGCATCGCTCACTAGCTCAAAAGGCAAACTCCAATCGGGTACCTGTATTATTGGTGCGGAGATAAGGAGCTCTTTTAGTGCATCAAAAGATTTTTGGAAGCTTTCTGACCACTCGAATGGGGTGTCTTTAACGAGCAGTTAACAAAGTGGTCAAGAGATCGCACTAACATTTTGAATGAATTGACGGTAGAATCCTGCATGCCCCAAGAAAGAATGGATGTCTTTGACTGTACGGGGGACAGGTAGGTTCGAGATAATGTTAATTTTGGCCTTATCCACTTGGATACCTACATCGGAGATTATATGGCTGAGGACTATTCTCTTTGCCACCATGAAGTGACACTTATCCCAGTTTAATACCAAGTGTTTGTCCTCACATCTTGCTAACACCTGTTCAAGGTTTTCAAGACAATTATCAAAGCCATGGCCGAACACAGAGAAATCATCCATGAAGACTTTGAGTATTTGCTCGATCATGTCACTAAAGATACTTAACATGCACCGTTGAAAGGTAGTAAGTGCGTTGTATAAGACGAAAGGCATTTGACGGTAGGCAAAAGTACCAAAGGGACACGTAAAAGTCATTTTCTCCTGATCTTCAATAGCGATTTCAATCTGATTATAACCATTGTATCCATCTAAAAAGCAATAGTACTTGTGACCTACCACTCGTTCTAGCTTTTGATCCATGAACGACAAAGGAAAGTGGTCTTTTCGGGTCACAGTGTTCAATTTTTGGTAGTCGATACACATCTGCCAACTAGTGGGGACACGTGTCGGTAATTACTCGCCATCCTTATTAGGAATAACCATCACGCCCACTTTCTTAGGGACTACTTGGGTCGGACTGACCCATGGACTGTCGGAGATTGGATATATGATCCCAACATCAAGTAATTTTAACACTTCCTTTTAAACTACTTCTTGCATGTTGGGATTCAGACGCCTTTTCATTTGTTGTGACGGCTTAGTGTCTTCCTCCAAATAAATTTTGTGGGTGCAAATAGACGGACTTATGCCTTTAAGGTCAGCAATAGTCCATCCCAATGCTCCCTTATGTTGTTTCAACATTTGGATTAGTTTACCCTCTTGCTCAAGACATAGAGTCGATGATATGATATCAAGGTACGTCTTTTCAGCCCCTATGTAAGCGTATTTTAGTTCCTTAGGAAGCTCTTTTTATTCTAAGTCGAGAAACTGGAAATTCGAGGGCATAACTAATTTTGTTTTTGGAGGCAACGGCTCATACGGTGTTACCCACATGCATTCAGCTCTATCCTCCTCTTTCATGTCCAACATGAGGCAAGTTTGGTTTAAGTCGGCATCTAGTGGAGTAGAATCTTTGGGTTGATAGATAGCATCAAATTGTGACACAACTACCTCCAAAGGATCTTTATAATCGACAAAATCAGCCTCATCCTCTACAACAGTGTCGATGAAGTTTACTTCCTCCTCATCCTTGTATTCTTCATGTCAGGGATTTGAAAAGATTTTCACATTTAACGTCATATTGCTGAAAAGATTGTCACTATACCACTTCTTATTTTTATCATGGCATCGATTGTGTTAAGGAATGGACATCCAAAAATCACCGGGATTTGTACACATGGGTTGGACACCGGTTCAGTGTCTAAGATTACAAAATCAACCAGGAACACAAACGAGTCTATTTGCACAAGGACGTCCTCCAATACCCTTCTAGGGTATTTAACCAATCTATCTGCTAGTTGTAGTGTAACTTAAGTAGGTTTGAGCTCACCTAAACCTAGTTGTTTATAAACTGAGTATGGTAGTAGGTTTACACTTGCCCCTAAGTCGAGGAGTGCGTTATCTATTCGTTGATTCCCAATTTGACATGAGATAGTAGGAGTACCAGTGTCTTTAAGCTTTGGGGTCAGTTCACTTTGAATGATTGCACTTGCTTGGCAAGCGACATAAGCGTGTTTCTTCACACTCTGCCGCCTCTTGATCGTGCATAAATCTTTTAGATATTTAGCGTAGGCCGGTACTTATTTGATTGCATCAAGGAGTGGAAGGTTTATTTTAACTTGTTTAAACAGTTCCAAGAACTCCTAATTCTTTGTCTCATTTTTGGGTTTCTTTAGCCTTTGAGGGTAAGGCGCGGGGAAATGGCATTTTGGTAATTCGTCATTAATGGGCTCCTCTCCAGGCCTTCTCTCAACTTCTTCTACTTCTTTAGGAGCTTCATCATTTAATTCTATTGGTTCGTTATTGGTATATGTCTCCTCTTCTTGAGTAGATGGTTGCTCTCTATTCACCACTTTCTCCTCTTCATACTCTTCAGGTGTAGAAAGAGGCATGTTGTGCCCTATAATCTTGCCGCTTCTCAGAGTACTCATGGCTTTAGCATGTTCTTGATTATTGGTTGGGACTATTGTTGTATCCCTTAGGGTTTGGCAGTGGTTGGGCAGGAAATGTTCCTCTCGTTCCCTCTTGTCTATCATCCATCCTCTCTAATGTCGCAGAAATCTGCTCATCATTTGAATTAATTGCTGCGTTAGGTTTGTGTTAGCAAGTGGATCTTTCTCTTACACCTTTTTGTGTGGTGGCACGTACACATTTGACTATTGGTTAGAGGGTTGAGCTTGATTATAGTTATTAGATTTGTTTTGAATGAACTGTTGGGGCTGCCTATTGTATTGCCCTTGATATTGATTGTTATTGTAGGGTTGTTGTTGATATTGATTTTGGGTCCAGCGTCATTTTTCTAATCAAAATTGGGTGATTCCATCGATTGTTATTATTCAAAAAATTATTATTGTTATTATAGGAATTCCTCGCCCCTCTATATCATTGCATGGTGTTCATCTCCATGGGGGCCTGTTCTTGAAAATACATCACATTGGGACAGTATTGAGTTGTGTGTCCCAATATATTACATGTGCTGCATGGTTCTTCAAGCAAAACCTGCCTAGAACTCTCTTATTTCATCCCCAACTCTCTACCTTCCTTGCTAGTTCTTCATATTTTGTCATTAGATGATCTTTAGTTTTTAATTGATATATGCTTTTCTCCTCTCCACCTACTGGCTGGTTGCGTGAAATGTTTTCAGAGTTAGACCATTCGTGAGCATGTTCGGCCAGCCACTCGAAGTGGGCTTCAGCTTCTTCAGTGTTCTTGCTAAGAAATGCACCTGCGCTCATGGTTTCAACCAACTTTTTCGTTTCACCATTAAGTCCTTCATAAAAGAAGCTGATGGTTCACCACTTCTCAAAGAAGGTATTGGTGTTCTTTTGTTTGTAGTAATTTATTTGACGTTTAAGTTCGGTGGTTATGCGAGGTGAGAAAAATTTCTTTAAGAATGCAGTGTTCATCACATGCCAGGTGAAGATCAAGTTTGGTTTGAGGGTGAGCAACCATGCTTTTGCTTTATCCTTCAAGGTGAAAGGGAAAACCATTAAGTGTGTGACATCCACAGGACAATTTTGGGAAAATATTTTACAAACATCCTCGAAATCCTTAACATGTAGTTATGCATTCGCGCTCTCCATTCCATGAAAGGTTAGAAGGAGTTGAATCATTCAGTTGCGAAATTGGAATTCGCCCGCATGTGGTGGAATGAGAATACAAGAAGGTATAAGTGCATGTGCGAGTTGCATGAGATTGCGTAAGGGACATAACGAATCGTCGATAGGCACAACCCTATTCTCACCATTTTCACTTTGATTGTTAGCCATAGAATCTGTAGGTGTGGCTACGAGGTTGATAGAACTAGAAGAATCAGATGAGTATAGTGGATTTCCAAAAATTCCTTCGATGGAATTATCAGACATGAAAGGGTAGATCTAAGAAATTTTTTTTCTAAAGAACCTAAAAAGAAAAAGAAAACAGAAATAGATAAAGAAAGAGTGAGGTAATCTAAGTATTAACTGGTCGCCTTTCCCGGCAATGTCGCCAAAAACTTGACACGAAAATTATTTGTGTGCTCTTGTGTGCAATACCCAAGTGTAGGTAGACATGCAAGTAGTACTAGATAAGACCAGGTCGATCCCATAGAGAAGGTTTAAGTTATTTACCTAGAATAAACTCAAAAAGGAAAATAAAAATTTGATGTTTAAAGAAAGTGGAGAACACGAAGTTCCACAATTAACAACTACTAAATTAAAGCAACTAAATTAACTAGTAATTAACTAACTAACTAAAGTGATATTTAAAACGGTTTTTACTTTATAAAAGGGAAGCGTTGGGATCACACGAATCCACAGTGACTTAACCATCTGCCATGCAACGTCATTAATGCTCTATGGGGTGCATCCATCTACAATATTCCATATTTCTCTAAAGATAAAGAATCAAAAGTCCTTTCATGCCTGGGACCATATAATCACAATTCATATAAAAATACGTGAAGGCGATTTAAAACAATAGTTAAGACTCGCACTATGAATGGTGTTAGCATTCAAAGTGGTTTGCAAAATTTATTGAAGAAAAATGTCTTAAGGCTTAAATTTAAGAAACTGTTTTGAAAAACTGAGCATATGGGGACGTTTGATAACAAATCTCAAAAACAAAAAGTCTAGGAATACTTCAAAAGATCATCTCAAGAATCTGAGTGTTCGATCGATCGACGCGCTCTCGATTGATCGAACATCAACATCTCTCAATCGATCGAAATGGCTTCGATCGCTTGACTATATCTCTGGTTCGATCGATAGGACTAACTTTGATCGATCGAACGCATGTTTTATTTTTGTGCATGGCAGAGGCTGGAGATCACTGTTTCATCGTGATCTCCCAACTCTGGAACTACTCAGACATTGTCTTGAGTATTACAGGTTGGTTTTTAATGTAGAAAATCATTAAGGATCTATTTGGTTGTGTTTTTAACATAAAAACTATGAAAACTAAGGATTTAATCAAGACTAGCATGCAAACCTACAACTACTACTAGTTATACTATGTAAGATCACTAGTAGAATGTAAATAAGCTGATATAGAAGAACCTGAACGTAGCACTTAGATTAACTTGCTAAAATATCCGATAAGAACAATGTCAAACCTTGAAGAAAAACCTACAAAACCAAACAAAATCTCTCCTTCTTTCTATAAAAACTGTGAAAATAAAAGGTGGGCGTCCCTAAGGACGAGTTTACAACTTATATATATAGAGGAATCCTAGCTAGGGTTAACAACAATCCGCTTCTGCTGCGTGCATGTATTATTATGATAAAAGGCATGTTCGATCGATCGAACTTTGTTTGATCGCTTGAAAGGTGAAATCTTCGATCGCTTGAAAATCCTTTGATTGATCAAAATCTCGATCGCTTGAATGTTCTTCGATCGTTCAAATTTCATATTTCAGCTTTGAATTGTATTGCTTGTAATTTAACTTTATTCCTTTTCTGTTATTTATTCCTGCACACGGCAACACAGCGATGTGCACAAAATAACAGGTAAAACAACCCAACCATCATAGATTTGTCATATTGTATAAAAGTTGGCATTGTAACACAAATTACAGATATAATAGGGAATTGTAAACTAAATCAGTATTATTTCTTATTTTAGCGCGGTTGTATTTTACAAATACCCCCCGCTTGTCAGTAGCCCTATTACTTAGTTCGGGTGCGTCGTCGTACTGGTGGGCGAGAAATTCTCTTAACTGTTTGTTATGTTCTAAATAGATTTCCTAACTCTAAAACTAAAATTTTCCCTTATGAACTTTGGAATAATAAGAAACTGAATGTGTCTTATTTCAGTATTTGGGGGTGTTTAGCTTATGTGTGTACTCCAGACCTTAAAAGATCTAAGTTGGCTAGTAGGGTCTACGAGTGCATCTTTATTGGATATTCAATTGGTAGTAAAGCCTACAGATTTTATGATTTGAAAAATCATGTTATAATAGAGTCAATTGATGTTGATTTTTTCGAGAATAAATTTTCATTTAAATCAAGACACAGTTGGGGTTCGACATCTAGTAATGTACCTAAACCTGTAGAACCTAATGAGTATGAAATAGAGCCTAGAAAGAGTAAAAGGGCCCGAATAGCTAAGGACTATGGGCCTGATTTTTATACTTATGATGTTGAGGAGGATCCGAAGACCCTCCAAGAGGCTTTATCATCTATAGATGCCGATCTTTGGAAAGAAGCTATAAATGATTAGATGGACTCCCTTGAGTCTGATGGTACATTGCACCTAGTTGACTTACCCCCTGGTTGTAAACCAATTGGGTGTAAGTGGATTCTTAAAAAGAAATTGAAACCCGACAGTTCTATTGATAAATATAAAGAACGTCTTGTGGCCAAGGGTTATAGGCAACGAGAGAATATAGATTTCTTTGATACTTATTCACCTGTCACGAGAATAACTTACATTAGAGTGCTAGTTGCTTTAGCTTCTATGCATAATTTAGTAGTACACCAAATAGATGTTAAAACTGCTTTTCTTGAATGGTGATTTAGACGAAGAAATTTACATGGATCAACCCGAAGGGTTTATAGTCCCGGGTCAAGAGAGTAAAGTTTGCAAGTTAGATAAATCTCTTTATGAACTTAAGCAGGCTCCTAAACAATGGCACGAAAAATTTGACGACTTAGTCATTTCTAACGGGTTTAGGATTCATGAAAGTAACAAGTATGTTTATTATAAAATTGATAATAATCATTGCACTATCATATGCTTGTATGTTGATGACTTGCTTATTTTTGGCTCAAATATTCATGTTGTGGATGATGTTAAAACTTTTTTACGTGCAAACTTTGACATGAAAGATTTGGGTGAAGCTAGTGTAATCCTTGAAATAAGAATAGCTAGATCTGAAAAGGGACTTTCTTTAGATCAGTCTCACTATATTGAGAACATCCTTAAGAAATATAATTACTTTTGATTATAAACCTACTTGTACTCCATTTGTAAAGTTGTTCAAGAACACTGGTAACAGTGTTAGACAAATAGAGTATGCGAGCATTATTCGTAGTCTTCGATATGCTACTGATTGCAATAGGCCAGACATAGCTTATGTTGTGGGAGCACTATGTAGGTTTACTAGCAGACCTGGTATTGAGCATTGGCATGTTGTTGAAAGAGTAATGCGTTACCTAAAACAGACCATGGACTATGGATTACATTATAAGAAGTTTTCCGCTGTCCTTGAAGGATATAGCGATGCTGATTGGAATATCCTTTCAGATGATTCCAAGAACCAGTGGATATGTTTTTAGTATTGCTGGGGGAGCAGTTTCATGGAAGTAAAAAAAAAAAAAAAAACAGACTATTTTTTTGGTAAGAGATCCCTCAAAATGAGGTGGTACAAGCAAAAATTAATCCAATATTTTGTCATTTTTAGCTAAGGTCTTTCGCTACTTTTTTTTTTTGGCACCAATTAAGACTTGTTTGGTTCATGAATTTCGTGAAGAAAAATATTGGGGAAAGTCGTCCTTCCTCGCTTTTTACTTACTTTCAGTCATTTTTACCATTGAGAGTTAGTTATGCCGAATCATTAGTTTAAAAAAAAAAAAACTTAAAATTCCATTACTTTCTATTTTCAAATTCGTTTTTCATTAAATAATAATAAGAAGGCTAATAATTCTTGGAATCGTCAAATCGAGATCTTTAAAACAGATCCATACGTGATATGAAATTATGAAGAAAAAAATTGGTTTTATAGTTGGTTATTCACCAATTTTATCTGTTATCTATTACAATTAGATAATAGGGTTAATTACACGGACCTCCCCTGAGGTTTGGAAAAAATACACGAACTCCCCTTTATAAAATTACACAAACCTCCCCTTTAGCATGAATTTACTATTTTACCTTCACTTTGTTTACCATTTTACTAAATTACACACCTCTTTATTGTGAGTGTGTATATATATAGATATAGATATAGATAAACAAGTACATACATCATATATGGACATATATATAGATATATGTGTATATATATACAGTCAGGCTCTAAGGAGGGCGCCCTCTCTTTATTAAAGAAAGGGCTTTTGTTTTGGCCGTCAGATTGTATTTAAAAACTGTGAAATGACAACACTGTCATTAATGAAAACACGATCTGACGGCCGAAATAGAGGCCCTCTCTTTAATAAAGAGAGGGCGCCCTCTTTAGAGAATTTTTGTATATATATATACAGTCAGGCTCTAAAGAGGGCGACCTCTTTTTATTAAAGAGATGACCTCTGTTTTGGCCATCGGATTGTGTTTTCATTAATGGCAGTTTTGTCATTTTACAGTTTTTAAACACAATCTGACGGTCAAAACGGAGGTCCTCTCTTTAATAAAGAGAGTTGGTCCTCTTTAGAGAATCTTTGTATATATATATATATATATGAATATGAATTTGTTCAAACAATAAAAAATTTAAAACCAAAATCAATTTGTTCCAAAAACTAATTTGTTCCCAAGATTTAAACCCAAAATCAATTTATTCCAAACACAAATTTGTTCCTAAGATTTAAATCCCAAAATCAATTTATTCCAAAAGCTAATTTGTTCCTAAGATTTTAACCCAAAATCAATTATTTCCAAAAATCTAAGATCTAAACCCAAAATACCATACTCACCACTGTAGCAACCTGTAATTTCCTAGTGATTTTATTTTTTTAATATACAAATAGTACATGTTTTACTATTTGCAAATTCAATACTTTAATTTTGTAAACCCTAATATTTTTATCTGCAATGTCACGTAAAGGCTGTTGACACGCGAATTTTTCTGTGTGCGCTTGGTGTTATACCCAAGTGTAGGTAATCGTGCAAGTAGTAATCTGGTTAAGTCCAGGTCGATCCCACAGGGAAGGTGTTAAACTAAAAACCTAGATTAATCTCAAAAAGGAAAAATAAAAATCAATATTTTTAAGAAATGTAGAACTCGAAGTTCCACGGGTTATCAACTACTAACGATAAAACAATTAAACTAAATTAAACTAATGGCTAATTAATTAATTAAAACGATGTTTAAAAACGTTTCTCTTAATAAAAGGGAATGTTGGGATCACACGAATCCATCGCGACCTAGCCATCTACCATGCAGTTACGTTGAAGCTCAATGGAGCACACTCTCTACAGTATTCCGTATTTCTCTTAGGATAAAGAACCCATAGTCCTTTCATGACCGGGACTATGTCATCACAATTAAGTTTGAAATACATGAAAGCGGTTTACAATAATAGTTTAGACTCACACCTACAATGGTGTTAGCATTGAGGGTGGTTTGCAAAGTATATTGAAGAAAAATGCCTCAAGGCTTTAAGTTTACAGACTGTTTTGACAAACTGAGCGTTTGGGGACAATTTGATAACAAATCAGTAAAGCAGAAAGTCTAGGAATACTACATAGGATGTTCTCAAGAATCAGAGAGTTCGATCGATCGACGCTCTTTCGATCGATCGGACTTCTTCATCCCTCGATCGATCGAACTAACTTCGATTGATTGACAATGTCTCTGTTCCGATCGATCGAACTTTCTCGATCGATCGAACACAGGAATTATTCTGCTACATGGCAGAGGCTTGAGATCACGATTTCATCGTGATCTCCCAACCTGGGGACTACTCAGACATAGTCTGGAGTGTCACAGATGAGTTTTTAATGTAAAAGTTCATTAAGGATGCGTTTGGTTGTGATTTTAACATGAAAACTATGTAAACTAATGGTGTGAACTTATTTAGCATGCAATACTATGAGTTTAACATATTATACTACTATAAACTACGTGCAGAATGTAAATAAACAATAAAGACGTAACCTGAAAAGAAGAACTTTGATTAAACTAGGAGTAATCAAGTTACACAATACCAAAAATCTTTGAAACCTACAAAAACATCAAGAAAAACTCTCTTCTCTCTCTAAAAAAACTGATGAAAACTAATGTGGGCGTCCTTTTTCCCGTGAATACAACTGATATATATAGAAAAACCTAAAGCTAGGGTTTCAACCCATGTTCCCGCAACGTGCGCATATGATCTGATAAAAGCCATGTTAGATCGATCGAACATCTCTCGATCGATTGAACGTCTGGGATCTTCGATCACTTTAACTTCTCTCGATCGCTCGAATCTTCCTCGATCGCTCGAACTCTGTGCTTCAGCTTTGAAATGTCTTCTTTAAAACCCAGCACTTCCTTTTATCGTTATCTTCCAATTCTCCACACAACAACGGTAATCTACACAAACTACAGCTAAAACAAACAACTTCGAGGAGATAGATCAAAGGGACATCAGGGATGGCGTCAGGCCGGTTGAAGAACTCAGTCAAGTGGTGTTGGACCCTTAGTTTCCCGATCGGTCAGTCAACATCGGTTCTCTCCTGGAAACAGATCTCAGGGAAAATCTGATCCAATTCCTGAGACAGAACCAAGACGTCTTTGCTTGGAGCCATGAGGACATGCATGGAATTGATCCCCGGGTCATGTCCCACCAACTCAACGTTGACCAGAGCTTCCACCCAATTAAATAAAAAAGAAGGGGAATGGCCCCTGAAAGGCAGGAAGCGGTACGAGAAGAGGTCGAAAAACTGCTCAAAGCAAAGTCAATCCGCGAAGTACAGTATCCCGACTTATTGGCCAATGTAGTACTGGTCAAGAAAAGCAACGGAAAGTAGAGATTGTGTGTGGACTTTACTGACCTCCACAAGGCCTGTCCTACTATCTATTGCCAGGATAGACCTTTTTATAAACTCAACGGCCGGTCACTCACTCTTCTCCTTCATGGACGCCTATTTGGGGTACAACCAGATCTGCATGTTCCTCGCTGACAAAGAGAAGACTTCCTTTATCACTGACCAAGGAACGTACTGCTACAAAGTGATGTCGTTCGGCCTCAAGAATGTCGGGGCTACTTATCAATGCTTGGTCAACCATGTGTTCAACGATTTAATAAAAAACATGATGGAGGTGTACGTTGACGACCTCCTGGTCAAAAGACGGGATGAGTCCACCCATCTCGAACACTTGACTGGGGCTTTCAGCATCTTAAGATAGTCATGGATGAGGTTGAACCCGGCTAAGTGCACATTTAGAGTCTCGTCCAAGAAATTCTTATGACACCTAGTTAGCAGACGCAGAATTGAAGCAAATCCCAAGAAAATTTAGGCCATCATCAACATGCGATTGCCCAGATCTATAAAAGAATCAGCGTTTGGCCGGACGGGTAGCTGTATTGAACATATTCGTTTCCTGAGCAACCGATCGGTGCCTGCCATTCTTCAAGATTCTCTGCATAGCCTTTGAATGGTCAGAAGAGTGTGAAGAGTCACTTCAAGAATTGAAGAAATACCTGACATTGCCTCCTTTACTCTCAACACCCGTACCAAAGGAAGAACTGTTTCTTTACTTGGCAGTGTCACCTTCAGTAGTAAGCTCGGCACTCATCCGAGAGGAGCACGAGATACAATACCCAGTCTACTACACAAGTCGGGCACTCCAAGGCGCGGAAAGTCGGTACTCCCGCATAGAGAAGCTCGGTTTTACCCTTATTACCTCAGCTCTGTGGCTCTATCTGTACTTTCAAGCCCATGTCCTAGTGGTCCTTGCGGATCAGCTGCTGCGCAGGATTCTGTGTTGCCCTAAAACATCCGAGAGGCTCATGAAGTGGGCATTGGAGTTAGAAGAATTCGAAGTGGTTTACAGACCCCGAACAACCATCAAGGGGCAGGAAGTGGCAGATTTTCTCGTTGAGTTCACTTATCTAGAAGATCCAGTTGAGGAGTTTAACCCCCCAAGTTACCTCCCGAGCAACAACCTGACACCCCGACCTGGGTAATCTATGTGAATGTGTCCTCCAACAAGCAGAGCAGCGGGGCAGGGATCATCCTAACCACTCCCGATGGAATCCAGCTAGAGTACGCCCTAAGGTTTGGATTCCAAGCTTCCAACAACAAAGCCGAGTACAAGGCCCTATTGGTCAAGATGTAGTTGGCCATCTCAATGGGTGCGCAGTAAGTCCAAGTATACAGTGACTCCGAGCTAGTTATCAATCAAGTCAATCAGGAGTATAAAGCTTGGGAAGACAACATGGTGGCCTACTTGGCCCTTGTCAGAGAGGTTTCCAACAAACTCAAAGGGTTCTCTATCATATAAATCACAAGGGAAGAAAACACTCGGGCCAACTGGTCATCATCTTCAGAATCAAAACTCACCGGGATATGGGTAGAATACCTACCCGAACCCAGTGTGGTCAACATGGAGGGTATGGAGGTCGACCCGGTCGATTCGGGGCCCAGCTGTATGGATCCTATCAAGATGTTCCTCACAACAGGGAGCCTACCAGCTGGAAAGGATGAAGCCCAACGGGTGAAATACTGAGCGGCCAAGTACCATCTCGTCGATGGTGTACTTTACAAGAGGGGATTTTCCATCCCCTACCTTCGATGCATCCACCCTAACCAGGTCCAGGATATCTTGTATAAAATCCATGAAGGGGTATATGGAAGCCATGTTGGAGGCCAGACACTCTCTCGCAGGGCACTGTTGTAGGGGTACTACTGGCCAACAATGGCCCGGGACTCCAGGAGTATGTCAAAAGGTGTGACAAATGTCAAAGGCATGCATGTATGATCAACCGACCGGCAGAGCACCAGACTCCCATCCTCATCCCCTGGCCGTTTGCTCAATGGGGCATCGATATAGTCTGGCCTCTTCCCATGGCAAAGGGTCAGGTTAAATTTGTCGTCATCGCCGTGGACTACTTCACCAAGTGGGCAGAAGCCGAGCCCTTGGCAATAATAACTGAGAAGATGATGGAAAACTTTGTTGAGAAAAACATCCTCAGTAGGTTCGGCATACCCTGGGTACTAATCAGTGACAATGGTAGACAGGTTGATACACCGGTATTTAGGAAGTTCTGCTCGGGCTATGGGGTATTGAGTCGCTATTCTTCTCCCGAGCACCCTCAAGACAATGGACAAGCCGAGGTAACAAACTGAACAATATTACAGTCCATTAAAACCAAACTTGAACAGGCCAAGGGACTCTGGGAAGAGGAACTACCGACCCTCCTGTGGACCTATTGTACCACTCCCCGAGCAGCCACAGGAGACACCCCATTCTTACTCACCTAGGCCTCTGAGGCAGTGGTCCCCACAAAACTGGGACTACCAACTTATCGGGTGGCAAACTACAACAAGCAAGGCAACGAGGAAGTCCTCAGAGGAGAGCTTGACTGGATAGAAGAAAAAAGGGATCGGGCATACCTAAAGGTGGCAGCATACAAGTAGAGGGTCTCGCGGTACTTCAACGCAAGGTAAAGCACCACCGTTTCCAGGTGGGAGATCTTGTCCTCAAGGTAGTAAATCAGTCTACCAAAATCCCGAGTCACAAGAAGGTAGGAACAAAATGGGAAGACCCCTATAGGGTTACCCGGGTCAACCGACTGGGAACCTATTGGTTGCAAACGCTAGATGGACAGGACCTATCACACTCGTGGAACATGGAGCATCTACGGAAGTACTTTCAGTAAAATATGGATCAGCTTTGGTTAGGGACTTATGTTTTCTTTAAACAACTTGTAGCTCTTTTCGAGCAGTTTTCTAAATTGAAAAAATATTTTTCTTGTAATGAATGTTCCTTGCCGATGCTCTGTGGTCCCAAAAGATCTCGGGATCACACTCGACACCCAAAAGACCTCGGGATTACACCCGAGACACACAAAAACCTCGAGGCTATGCCCAAGACATTAACGTCGTTTAGGTCCATAACCTACGATGGGGGAAAACCCCCTAGGTGGCCAGTAATTGAGGAGTCAAATGACCCTGGAACTACCAATGTTCTAGGTCGGTTACTGGGTCATCACCTATACCGACACCCACCTTAGTAAAAGCTTGGAAGGCAGGAGGGAATGATGAATGAAGACAGGAAATCATACCGGGCACTTACAGGACTTGGAATCAACTAAGTACAAACTCTTAAACATTTCTAAGTACCTACAATGCTCAGAGCTTACCATGCAGGTATTCAAAGGATAATTCCTACACTACTCCAAACGTGACCTGCATGCCTAAAATCTCCTAAACGACTCAGGAAATTCTAAGGCCTTACAGATCCCCTAAGACCGAGTGTTGCCTACCAGTTACGGTTCTAAAATCTTTTGCTAAGGCACGGTTTTGTTGGAGCCAACAACTGGTCGGACACGGGCAATCACAAACAAACACAGGAAATTAGAGTATAAATACAAAAACAACAAATGACATAAAAAAGTGAACTCAGAGGGCCTTTGTTATTTAAGTTCAAAAGTACATTGCCTGGGGGGCAATTATAGTCGCCTCCCCATAAAAAAAGTTTAATGTATATGTACAGGTCGGGAGCTAAGGATCATCGACGATGACTACCTCTTCCTCAGTCCCTCCGACCTCTCCACCGGGAGCCACATCCCTAGCCTAGGCCTCTTTAGCAACGACGGGCACTATGTCCTAGTAGTCAGAGTCTGCCCCCGAGTAAGCGGTAAAGGTTCAACTTGGGATGGTCCAGAACTAGCCTTCTCCTTAGGTCCTCGTAGCCTTGAAAGAGACGTCATCAAAGCCGTCCTCAGCCAAGGTCTTCTTTTTAGCCTCAACAGCCGCCAGACTCTCCCGAGCGGCCCCCACCTCCGTCAGGGTGGCCCTCCAACTCCACCTTAGCTGCTCCTAGCCTCAGAGCCAGCCCTTTCACTTTGTCCTTCTCCACGGCTAAGGTAGTTTCGTTAGCCTCCAATGCTGCCCTCTCGTTTGAAAGAGCGGCCTCAGCATCGGCCGCCCTCTCAGCCAAGCTGGGCAAGAAAGATTCAGCCCCAGCAGCCATGCAGCCAACCTGTAAAAAGAAAGGCACCTACCCGGTTGGTCATGCAAAAAGAAAAGAAAAATAAAAAAACAGAAGGAGACGGGGCAAGAGATTTACAAAGTGAGAAAGGTGTAAAGCCATCCCTGGAATGACTGTGGAGACATCCCTAAGCACATCTCTCGTTGTTGCTTGGGCATTTGACAATTATCTTCATCCCCTGCCGGGATCCCAGAGAGAAGAACCCGATATCGTGCAATGGGAATGGTCAGTGGGTCGACAAGAACTCCTGAAGGGTAAGCTTGTACCCAAAAGCTTGGGGCCAGAGGTGTATGGCCCCCATCAAGAATCTCCACCAGTTCGAGGCAAGCTGCTCAAGAGCGATCCCGAGGTAGATCAGAACGTCCCGGGCAAGTGGATGGAGGAAAAGATGAAGACCTGCCATGAACGCATCCTCATAAAGGGTGACGAAACCTGACCGGTGCAAATGAGCCCTACTATTCGGTATGGCCAAGGAATAGTGGCCGGGAATGTCGTATCTCTCCCTAATCCGCCCAAGATCGGAGACAAGCAGACTATTGGGAGTCCACTCGCAAGAAAAAGCAATGTCAGAACTACTAGGCACCGACGCCTCATCGCCCGACCCCCGTGATACAAAGGCTACCTGGTGCCCTTGCTTTGCCACATCATCAGACACCCAGAATGGGAATCCTGCCTTCTCTGTGGTGGTCTGACGGAGTCAGCGAAGGAGGGTCCAAACTTGTGTTTGGGGTCCCCGACCTCAATTGCTTATCTTTCTATCGGGAAGACGAGTTAAACTCAGAATGGCACATCTCTAAGGTCCCTTCAGTGGGACGAGGAAGTAGCTGGCGACCTAATAGGGGTCAGGAACCCCAAACCTAAGGTATAGGGATGGAAGGACCAGGAGCCTGTATGGCAAGGCGTAGACGGTCTTCACAGTCAGGTAACACTCAGGACGGTCCAATGACACGCCGACTGGAATGATCGCTCTATCAAAGAAAGGGAACTACCCGACCTTAGGAAGAAATAGAATCTAAAGAAGAAGAAGTCGCACTCCCTCACAGGTTCTTGTTCTCCAGCCTCGACTGGGAACAGTAACAAATAAGGAGAGAAGGAAAAATACAATAAAGTACAAGGTTAGAAGGACGAAGACTTACAATGATGGAGTGGGGGAAAGAGCTTGGGAAGCTTGACCAGACGCTTTTCTCTAGGAACCGCTCGGTAATCTCTCCCTATGGATAGCAGAGGTGACGAAAATGTTCAAGTGCTCCATAAATAGGTTGAATGAATGGTCCAGATAATCCCAGATCCAATGGTCCAGCCTATTTCCCGCCTAGACGCTTGACAACTGGTGCCTCGGGCAGTCCAAGCGGTACCTCAAAAGGCGTGCGCATTAAATGCGCGACGTGACGGTTCTGTTCAGTTCAGTTCTGACTGTCCAGTAGCATTTGCACCGATCTCGTTGGATCCTAACCAAATCAACCACATCTTGACACGTGGCACTGACCGACCCCAAGCTCCAGTGGTAACTATTTAGTCCAGGTCCGGCTGACCAAGGCGACCGGTCTGACCCCGGGCCATTCCCCGAACTGTCCCAGACGGTTTACCAAGCTATACAAATGTCCAACCCTCATCTGATAAAGCATCACATTAGCCTTGGAAATGGAGGGCAGCTGATATGTACAAAAATATCCAGTGAAGGCAAAGGTCCCGCCCGGCCTAACCCGAGCGGGACGCCTGATATTGTCTGGTCCCGACGAATAGGTCGAGATCACTGTACAGGCTCGGCTCGGCTCGGCTCATCACAGGTGCAGCCCGTCCATGTCCCGTGATGTGATCCAGAATGTTCTAAGCAGTTTCCTATACAGACTAGAAGACTAATGTAAAGCCAAGATTGTTTCCTAATCCAATTAGGAAACACACATGATCTGTGCTAATCAATCCTAATCAGATTGTATTACCTTATCAGTTTACTTCTCATGTACGAGTACGTCTCTTGTATCTATAAAAGAGACCACTCTCCTCCATAGAGGGGGGCCACAATTTTGATATCACACGCACACATTGCTCGGTCGATTTTTGATATCTCCATCCATTATTGGTTCACCAAAGACCTCCGGTGAATTAACAGCATAGTAAACGTGCTCCGACACACACAAGGACATAGGTCTTTGCATTAACAGGGCCAAACCACATACAAACTATCTTGTCTTCTTCTTCTTACTCTCTTACCAAAATTTGGCATCATCACCTTACAAATCATAAGTCTAGAATTCATACCTTATGCTACATCTCTCTAACTTCAGGGGAAGTACTAGGAGTCCGAATAAACGTCGAATCTCCGATTATAAGCAATTCTTACAAGTATTTACATGTTTTCTCCAAATTTCTAGAATTAGGATTTTCGTAAAACTCATTTAAACGAGATCTAAGAGATGTCAAAACGTAGCTCTTGTCTCGAGGGGTTCAAAAATGTAATTTGGTTGAAAATAAATGGGTAGAAGTTCGTCGATTGGCATCGAGAAGCTCTAAGTCGCAAATCCCCTCTCTTGATTTCAATTTAAAAATGTTGTAAAATGAAAATATCTCTTGGCTTCCTATATATAGACACAATTCTCGGAATATGTGTTTAACTCTCAACGAGTTCTCAAAATTCTAATTATTTCCCAAAAAGTCTTACATGTCTAATTTATTACTTCACAGGTGAAAACTATAAATTATAAAAGTTTTCGTCTAATTTTCATTTGTCGCCGTAATTACGTTCCGAAAACTAATTTCTGCAAAATCTCTAGATAATCGACCTTTTATGCAACGTATCACCTACGTTATCACTACAAGGTTCAAATGATCTCTAACATGATCAAACTATCAGAAAAGTAGACAACACATGTACATTCACTATTCACAGATACCAGATAATTCCAATAATATTTAATACACATAAATGTCATTTAATCATGTCAAGTTTCTCATAAATTATTGGGTTACCATGTCCTCACTTGACAGTTTTCGTTAACTACAGTCAACCACTTTCACATTTATCAAATAATATTGATAAATCTCAACAAAGCAATTATGATTTAAAAGAATAAATTTTTTCGGGACGGGCGTGACAAACGGGGATTATATACAATCGATATCATCTCACAAATTAATCACTCTCCCCTCCAGAGCATCATACTATGTTACTCTTGGTAACATAGTAAGAGCCAGCTCCTCATCTCACCATTTAGCAAGCCACATCGGACTCCTCTTAGAGTTATTGGCTATTGGCAGGTGCTCCTTGCCCATGTACCCATCAGTTCCATGGCATTTAGCCAAAATAATAATTTAATAACTTTTTACCAAATATTCGACGATCCCAATAAAAGAACATAATCAAAGAGAGTATAATATGGATGATAAAGAAAATACTCCGAAGATTTAAAGCATATTGTACACAATCCCCACCTGAATGAAGAGATCAAATACATCAATTTAAAGACGATGTTGATAATCCTTCCCAAACACGGCCTTGGCCTTTCTAACCAAGCGCTTCGCCCAAACGTGACCTTAATTGGGCTCCAGTGAACACGGCTCACACTAACTCTCCCATCTTTACATCTCGGTTGGTAGCCCATCACTTCTTGATTCTATTTTTTTTTTATTCTTTCGAATACTCGAGACACGAGACAAGATAATGCCTCTTTTGGTTGCTAGATGTCACCGTATTGCTTTTACTTTCAAGACAAACTCTCACACGTTGCCAAGTGTCCAACGAATCATCAAATATTTTATTATTTATAGTTAAACCCCTCAATAAATCTAATAATTATTATTTAAATCTTGTAAAATTTAATAATAAACTAAAAGAAATTAAATGAGATATACGGTTATTACAATATCTCCACCTTTTAGAAATTTCATTTCTGAAATTAAAATGTAAATCATTTGGTAAATAATTCTAAATATTTGAAACACAAATTTTTTTTTTTCAAATAATAAAACAAATCTAATACTGAATAAATGCCTTCACTGACTCTCTCAAGCGATGCGAAACTATGTATTCTACCTATCTATATCACTATCTTTGTTCATCACACCCTACCCTTAATCCTATACCTCTAATTGGGGACATACTCTGCTACTATTTTGTAACACCCCGAATCCACCCTTAAAAATAACTAAAATCAGATCAAACAGTAACATTTGATTCGCAGATAAAACTCACGGCCCATCTCATTTTTACTCGCTCATTTCTTTCTAACTCCCTTTCACTCCATTCCTCTAGATGGGATATATCCTCTCTCTACCAATTCTAAAACTATAAATAACATCTCACCCATCTTTTATCTTTATCCCTTGCCTTGTACACAAAACAACGCACACCTATACGAATCTAATTAAACCACACGTGTCCTTATGACACATCCATAAAGTGCCCAGGCACATCACTTTTTCCTTCATAAAGAGATATAACATAGATACATATATACAGGGACGGATCCTGCTGCCCCTGAAATTTTTTTTTTTGAGGTTTACTTATACATTTTTGATAATGAGATAACTGTATAAGGTGAGAAAAATACAAATTATTTGAATTAACAAGGTATGAAGTAATTTGTAAACTAAATTCAGAATTTATATTTATCAATACACCATACATTTTAAAAAATTACATATAAACATCAGGTTTTAAAAAAAAAATTAAGGGGGGGGGGGGGGGGGGGGGGGGGGGGGGCAAGCTTAATACTTAAGAAAAAAGTTTAGGGGGGGCGAGTGTATACACTTAACGTGTATTTACTAATAATACTAGTATAATTAAGTGTTTTTTTCCAAATCTAGGGGGGGCGGTCGCCCCCACTCGCCCCCCCTAGATCCATCCTTGCATATATATGACCAATATAATATTCATTAAATACATAAATATACACATATCTAACGCATCATATATTTACACTTGACTTGAGTGTTCAAGAAGAGTAATACTTGGGACACAACCAAAAGACACAATCTTAGGATACAATCTCTATTTTGTGTCTATCTCTCTCTTAGTGGTCTTAGTGGGTACTGTGGAGCCCGTCAGAAGAGAGAGAGACACAAAATGGAGGTTGTATCTCAAGTTTGTGTCTTTTGGTTGTGTCCCAAGTATTACTCGTTCAAGAAAGCTCCACGGAAGACTAAATGTTTCCTTAAAGTTCTAAAGTTAATAGAAATATACATTTTGATCCCTTAAATTTAAATCAACATATAATCAGTCACTTGGACTTTGTAAACACTGAAAATAACCCTTAATCAACGAGATAAGTAAGAATTAGTCCTTCCAATTGATATCTAGCCTTTTTTTTGGATTATTGTACCCTTTTCCTTATTTTACATTTATTGAGTTTATCATTTATTTAGGATATTTCCAATGTAACCGCCACCTTTATTATAGAGGGGAGTTAGGCCCTGATTTACGAAAATCATGGAATTTCCTACAATTCGGGATTGGTGGATTCTTCCACATTCCTTTTTAAAATTTTAAATTATCAAATAATTATGGCATGACCTATTGTATTCTCTGTATGATACAATACAGTTATGAGTGTGATATTCACGAGTTTACAACATATATACGACTGTTGAACCCACTTGCCAGATCTGTTCTTGGTTTCTTCTCTCTCTTCAACATCCGGGTATTCTTGGATGGTACAAGATCAGCAAATGAAGGTTTTTTTTTTCTTTCATGATTTGTGTTCACGATTTGGTTCAATGATCCAATTTTCTCTACTGGGTTTGTTTGGTTTTTGAGTGATCAATCAAAACAAATCAATCTATGGAAGCAAATCAAGAATTGAGGTATGAATGCAAATTTTGCTGCAAGAGATTTCCTTCTGGGAAGTCATTGGGAGGTCACATGAGGTCACATGTGACTCCGAATTTTTCATCTTTGAAAGCTTTATGTGGTCACATGGCTTGTCACTCAGAGAGGGTTTTGAGGGATGATCATTCATGGACCTTTGTGAAGGGGAGTAATTTTTTGTTATTTTTTTTATTATTATTTATTTATTTTGTGTGTGTGTGTGTGTGTGTGAAGGTGAATTTTATTATTTTTTTTAAAAAAAATTTTTTGGTGAGAAATTTCTCACCATTACGATATTGAGTAATGTCTCACTTTTGGTCAATGATGTGTATTAGAGTGATGAATTTTTCATTATGGTGAGAAGTGATAATTTCTCACCATTATGTTATTGAGAACTTTCTCACATTTAGTCAATAATGTCTTTTAAAGTGAGTAATTTCTCACCATTATATACAGAATTGAACATTATGTTATCGAGGATTTGTCATTTATGGTCTGTGATGAATTTTAAAAGTGAGAAATTTCTCACTTTTTTTACCAAATTTGCTCCATAATTTATTTATTTATTTATTTATTTATTTTTTTGTATTATTGAATCAAAATTCATATTAATTTAATATTGTGTTTGGTCTATTTCTAGAATTCTGTAAGATATATATATATATATATATGTATTAAATGGATTTTGCTTTTCAAAATCCTGATTTGGTATATATATATAGTTGTATAGGTTTTAAATTTAAAAACCCTGATTTGTGGGAGTGGGGATATTTTAGTCATCAAAATAGGTGAGAGACTAATTCTAAGTTGACGTGTACAATGGATCTATTTTTAAAAAAAGGCTACAATAAATGATTGAAATCTAAAGAACCCTAATAATTGCCTAAATGCGAGTATCACAAGCTCCGTCTTAATCACATCGATAACGTGCTCGCACTGCCTAAAATGAGGCCCTTCCGAGTTCAGCTCGTTCAACACTGAAAGCATATCCAACTCCACCACCACCCGCAATGCGCACAAGCGAGACAACTTCTAACAAAGCAAAAGATTCCACTGTTGTGGGTCCTACTACCATATATTTAGAAAGCATTGGTGATGCAAATTAATTTGGAAAGAATAACATTAGTCAACTATCAAGAAAGAGAATAATTTCCCAAATTTCTATCCCAAAAGCGCTTCCCAAATGATATGGTAATGGGACCAGGTCTAATACTTATTTACCTGACCCCACTGCCACATCATTTGGAAAGCACTTTTTGGATAAAAATTTGGAAAGCATAACATAGCATAGCTTTACTCCAAGAAAAAAGATCGGAGTCAATGGCGGACCCAGGATTTATGTCGGGGGGCCAAATGAAATGGATATGGGTTCTCTAGTAAACAACTTCTACGCGGAGGTTAGAGGAAATTTTTTGGTTTATTTATACAAATTTTTGGTGCGAGACAGAGTCGAAAGAATAGTTTGGTTGATTATATTTAGGTCATTTTTTTCTCATGAGCTAGGTAGTTGAGTATTATTCTTCCCTTCTCTATTATGGGAGACAGTTAATGACACACCCTAGGAGTAAATAGTCCTCTATATGGGATTATTAAGTTGATATTGATAATCAAGCTTTCACTATTTGGCCTATCAACAAAGAACTATTAAATTCAAAATGATTGTTAGTCCAGCTTCTTGTGTCTTTAGATTAGTTCTGCAAAACAGACTATGGCTTTGGAGCTTTTGATTTCAAATTGACTTTTTTGAATGGTTTATATTATAAATGCTAAAAATTTGGGAGGACCAATTTCTAAATAGGGGGGGGGGGGGGGGGGGGAGAATCGGCATAATGCTATGCTTTCCAAATTTCTATCCCAAAAGTGCATTCCAAATGATGTGGTAGTGAGTAATACTATGCTATGCTTTCTAAATTTCTATTCCAAAAATGCTTCCCAAATAATATGACAGTGGAGTCAAGTTTCATACAATAGGATTAACAAACATTCCTCAAGAAAGAAACACATATAAGGAAAACATGAACATGATTGGCGCGCAGACGTTAGTTTAATTTTTTTTTGCTAATGTCTTTTTTTTTTTTTTTTTTTTTTTTTTTTTTTTTTAACTCCATTGAATTTGAAATAAAGTAAATAAATCGTGCCGACATCATTCCGTAACGCGACAGTAGTTTAACGGATCATCTAGATTCTAGACAGTCATCGTCTCTTGTTCACAAATGACATGACAAATTATCAGCTGCCATCTCTCTATTCTATTCTCCCTCTAGTTTTGACTTCTCAAACTTGTTTCACATATGTATATTGTCAGTTCATTCTCTCTGTTCCCATAGACATATAGGCGTGAACAAATAGGAGGTTGAGAATTTGTCTCTACTATCTTTTGGTTTTTAGCATTCTTTTTCTCCAAAGATGATGGAGAAGAAACCTCTGCTCGGAGGAGAAAGCAGTAGTGGTGGTGGCGGAAGTCATAGAGATCGGTTTCGAGTGTTCAATAACAGGCGAGATGCCATCGCGAAAGGTTCTACTTATCAGAAAGCAGCAGCACTTGTTGATTTGGTCAGTCTTCTTCTTAATTTTGGTGTGATGCCCCTATCATCTGGGCATAAGAGCTGAGCCGAGCCGAGTTCATTTGTTCGCGAGCTTGCTCTCGAAATTAAATGAGCCGATGATCGCGAGCTTTTTATTAAATGAGCCGAGTTTGTAAATGATCGCGAGCTTTTTATTAAATGAGCCGAGCTTTCAAATGATCGCGAGCTTTTTAACGAGTTTTTGCGCTCCCTTTAAAACTATGTAGTTGAACGATAAATCATTCCTTCCTATTTACGAGGTTTGTCATATTTTCTCTATAATTATATAATTTTACAATCAATACATATAAAAGTCAGTATACAAGCTGTGTATTAAAGAGCTTTTTCACGAGACTGCTCACGAGCCTTAATCATGCTGATGTGGTGTGACGCCCAATCTCCCTATTTTTTAGGGGACTCACGAAAAGTAGTGGGACATGACATGTTGCAAAATGTCAGCCATTTGTGTCTCCTGAAAGTAGTGGGCACAAGGCCAAATATGACTGGGGCATCACACCACATCAGCATGATGACGTGGTGTGACGGGCTCAGCGAATGGCATTCAAAAAATTACACGTGTAAATCTTTCTAGTTTCAATTTACCTGTTGGCGATTAAAGTCATGGACAGCATGCTTTCTAATTGTCAATTTCAAAAATATGATCAGACTATATAAAAGAAACTATTGAATTAGCTAGATTATATAGCATGTCTTCAGAATCAGAACACCGTAACACTTATTTGATCAAAATTGGAGAGTTGAGCTTGCCAAAATCTTCAAATAACTGGACAAGCTATTTCTTAAGAGATATTGGATCAGCTAAGTTTCAAAAAGTTTTAAGGTCTTTTACCCTTATTAATCCATTCAGGACTATACAAAATGGATAGAGAATTGTTAGATGTATGCAACCTTACCTCCACATGCGGAGAAGTATTGTTTCCGTGCTTTGAACCCGTGAACAAACCTCTCCGCGATTCATCCGTATATATTTTCCAAAATTTAGTTGTACTATTACAAATATTTGAACGTTTATCGTTTTCCTCTACAAGGCAAATTACAGATTTGGCCACACTCACTACATGAAAAGGATTTACATTGCTGAAGATAGCACAAAAATATAAAGCGTAGATATAAAAAAATTGAAAAGTTTATTGAAACATCTGTTAACTGGTATATATTTATGTATATCTACAGCCTGGAACCATGTTCATTTGTCTTAGGGGTTACTATGTCAATCACCATGTGTAGATTTAGATGGTCAACACCTGTAATTATGTCTACAAATCATACTAGACAAATTGTATTTTGAAGGTCAACAAGAATTAATGAGTCAGAAAAGAAGTAGTACTTTGTTGACATGTAATGCCCGTATCAAAATATCAAATCATTGCATAATACAGAAGATGTTCTTTTAAGGTCAATATATTGTTCAATGTAGTCCATTGAACACGGTGAAGTTATAAAGTGAGATTTTCAGTGATATATAAACACTTCATAAGAAGGGGCACATCTTGGTTGGCTTTCCATTTGTTTCAAAATATATTACTCTCCAACCATTATTGATAATCTGACTTGATTAACCAACCAAAGTTAGCTTCAGTTGTCATGCATTGAACTTGACAAATCAAGAGAAGTATTTATCACTTTTTTTGCAAGATGGAATATTAAGTTAGCTTCTGTTGTCATGCATTGAATTTGGCAAATCAAGAGAAGTATTTATCACTTTTTTTGCAAATTGGAATATTCATTGCTATGTCTGACCAGTTTGTCCTTTTTTCTTCTTCTTCTGTCCAAAACAAATTTTACTCTTACTGATTGGTTTACAAGCAAATTTTGCAGGCTGAAGATGGTGTAGGTATACCTGAGGAAATTTTTGATCAGCCAAACTACGGGATTGCAGCAAAGTCCTACTTGATATTTATCCGATTTGATTTCCTTTGGACCCTTAATTTTTTCGCTATGATAATTCTGAATTTTCTTGAGGTATGTATAGTTTTTCGGCTATTTGCTTCTGTAATTTTTATTTTATTTTATTTTTTGCTCTTTCCTTCTCTATGATGATATAGAGCTTTTGGCTATTAGTGGTATTCCTTGTTGGCCGTCAATCTATGAATACATTTTCTTTTACCAAGATGGCATACTTATTCTTAATTTGTCAAATCGATGCAGAAGCCGTTATGGTGTGCTGAATCTGCGCATTCTTGCAGTGATAGGAAGTATTACTATCTAGGAGAGTTGCCGTACTTGACCGGCGTCGGATCTCTTGTTTATGAGGTACAAGCTCACGTTATTTTTTCTTCTCAATGAATGGGTGAATTTTTTTATTAATTTTTGTTATAATTAGAGTGGGATGAGTACTAAGGCTTAGTTTGGCCCCCATTTTGTTGCTTCTTCTTTTTTAAAGCACAAATCCACGTTAATTCATTTGATAACTAGTTTATGAGCTTTGCAAAAATTGAACTTAGGGCTTTTTTTGGGGGGCTTTTAAAAGCTCTAGAATGGAGCTTTTAAAAGCTCAATGTTGCTTTTTTATTTCATGATGCTTTTTTGAAGAGTAATGTGTCACTTGTACAAAATTATCAAACAACTCAATAATAAATTTCATAAGCCACTTTTAAAAAACCACATGGGGGCCAAACTAAGCCTTAATCCTGTATAAGAGAGATACAGGTAATGCCAATCCAATCGTAGATTGATAATGCAGCTTAAGGATTGGTAAAATAGCATTTATACTTATTATACTACTTGGTCACCTTGGTGCTTTTGAGCAAATAGGATTTTTTCTTCATTTTTTCTCTTGTTCCTGTATTCTGTAAGGCACGTATTGAGACAGCTTTATTAGTGATAAGCAAGCATTAGAATCTGATGCAGTCATTAATACGGATTTATCGTACTCAGAGAAAAAGAATTATCCCAGATCAGTTGCAACAGGGAGATTGAGTATAACTGCATGTAAGGGATACATATCGTATTGAAGATGTCGAGCTTACTTCTTTGGTCGTATTTTTTCTTTCATAAACCAAGCCAGATGTTGTTAGGGGAAGCTGGGGCTTTTTTCTTTCATTAGTGGGTTGGGGTTTGCACTTCGTACAATCCTTGTTTATTAATAAAAATCAAAGAATACTGAAGGAGAGTGGAATCAAAAAAGCCAAACCTTTTGTAATGCTAGGAGAAGATGGCCCAAGCATGTCATTAATGACTAGAGGACGGGAAGTCAAAAAGAAAACGACAGCTAATGGCAATATTTAGGATAACGAAAGTTGTCAAGCCCAACACAACGTTGAACATTTGGCGGAACAGCCAAAGAGCGTCCATGTGATTAATGCACAACTAAGCACATCCTCTAAACTGGAGAATCATTGATTTGAAACAAGGTAATAAAGTCACTTAGACACTCGACTTCCACATTTGAGGATGAAAATTGATTTTCGGATCGCCTAATTCAATAGCTCAAAAATAGGTGTAAAAATTGGTGTACAATCTCACTCAGCTAGCATTTGTAAAGAATCCATGATTGTATGACGTGTCCCACGAATGGCAATCGTGGTTCTATTGTAGACTTAGAAACTGTTTGGATCAGTATATATGGGACCAACAATCACTTATTTGGGATTATCGAGAGATTCGAGACCATTTGGCAATTTTTTTTACAGTTTTATCATAGATCGAATCCACTTTAAAGCTGAAAAACCCGCTTAAATAAGAAGCAACAATTTGCTGCTTTTTCAAAAACCTATTAAAGGAAAGCCTCTTACTCCCACAGCAACATCCAACATGCTCTGAATGCAATATGGAACTGGAGAGGAAACTAAGCCAATCCCAAGAATCTTTTATCAGCTCAAAAAAGCCACCAACGCCTTTCGGAACCACTTGCGTATAAAAGAGTTTCCGGTCTGAAAATCAGGGAGACTTGAGATCTCTCCTTTTCCTTCTTTTTTGCTAGGCAACAGCCAATACGTGAACGTGAGTCTCATGCACTATGTTTGAGAGACCAAACAAATACCACCTGGTCTACTAGATTGGCTCTATCCTGAAGGTTAAGATTAAAGTCTTACATCATAATTAGATACATGTTTAGAGAAATTACGGCTATCCCTCTACTTACAGAGATTAGATTAATCAAGCAGCCATATATATATATATATACCCTTCTTCAGATAAGATAATTGGATTGGATTGCTTGGTTTAATAGCATGGTGGAAATTTTTGTGGTCTGATTGTGCGTCCCATAATTTGAATAAGCTCATTCACAATTTGTAAAGCATTTCTATGTAAAGTTCTGTCATAATGAATGAGTCCATTTGGGGAATTGGTAGATTTATTGGAGTTTATGCTTAGAATTAGCAATGATAGCATTTTAAGGAAACCTAGAAATGATCACATTAAAAGAAACTTGATGAAATTGTCCATTTTTCTGAATCGGCTAATTCAAGATTAGGTGTTTACATGTTTAGGTGATTTATGAATTAGTCATTCAAATTGCCCAATCAGGCCATTACTAAATTAGTCTACTAGTTTTGCACAAGCACAATTAGTTATACTCTATGAAGCACGGACACGGACACGGACACGATACGACACGACACGACACGGACACACTAATACGACACGCCACGGACACACTGATACGACAAAATTCTTTAAAAATTGCACGTTGACACTCCGATAAAAGTGTCCGTGAAGTGTCGTGTCCGTGTGTCGGACACAATACGACACGCGACACATTACCTTCTTAGAAGTGTCGGTGCTTCCTAGGTTATACTTCATGGTCTGGCTTTCTTTTTTGTTAGTTGCAAAAGATTCTGTTGATTTGAGTTTGTAGACGCATGGACTTGTTTATAGAATTATGCTAAAGATTGCTTTGTATCTAATCCACCCTTCTATGCACTCCGTACAAGCGAGACCAACATTGGATAATGCCTTTATATGTTAGGATTATTCACCAGAGCTTCTCAAGTTAGTTTAATGAAATTCGATATAATAGCAAAATTTGCGTATCTTTGTGTCTATTTACAAGTTATATGAGTTTCTACTTTCTTATGCAGGGCATAACTCTTTTAATTGTTGTGGTGCATACCTTCTTTCCAATTTCATATGAAGGATTCTCTATCTACTGGAAAGGTTATGTTAATAAATTAAAGGTACTTGGTTATAATCTTGCTTATGAACATTGATATTCTCTCTCTTTGGACTGCTTAATTCATACGCCTTTTCTAATTTGTATGCATTATGTTGAATTTTTTGTTTTGGAATCTCAAGTTATTCAGGAAAAACCTTTCTTGAATTTGATAAATAGTTAAGTATACCAAGAAAACCTATGTAGATTTTCTTGTACTTGTTCTTATAGGATAGTATTCCTGCTGTGTCTGATATTAGTTCTTAGATATGGCAGAATGACTATTGCCCGAGCATTGTTTATTATAATGAGATAGAAACTATTTCAGCCTTATGTGTAGAGGGAAGTGCGCTATTACATTCACTGCAAAGGGCTGTGCCCGTGTTGCACTTTCTTAAAATTAAAATGTAATATCAACTGAGCGGTGGTATTTGGACGAAGTGTCAGTAACTGACTGTTAAAACTTTGCCGATTGTTTTTCTTTCATCAACATCAAAAGAACAACTTACGTAGTTTTTAACTCAAATTTCTGGCAGTCTCCACAAATTTTATTACGGTCACTAATAATCATGCCGTGGTTTACTAGCCTTCATGCAATCTTTCACATCATCGGAAAAGGAATTAGGTAAATTAATATAGTAAAAGCTTGGGTGGGCAAGCGAGAGAGAGCCGGTTCGAGTATGAGAGCAACCGCTTTGTGCAAAAATTCCAAATATTAGGTTTGTGTGTCCTTGATGCGGTAATTTGTAGTACCATAAGCTTTAGGATTTGTACTTGTCTTAAGTTTTGTGACTGGGCTGTTATTTTTGTTTGTGACCATTATGTAAGGGTAGCGTGGCTATTAGTTAGTATAAAGAAATGGTCAAGGGTTCTCCTTGACACGACTAAAAAGTTGTGCGCTCTTGTGCAACACCCAAGTGTAGGTGATCGTCCAAGTAATACTGGATAAGTCCAGGTCGAATCCACAGGGAAGGAATAGGAAGAATATCTACTAAGTTATGACCTAAAGAAAAGGAAAAAGATGAATATACGGGTGGAGGTTTTAACGAATCCTAATTAATTATATTAAACTAAATAACAAACTAAAGCATAAAGAAACATAACTAATTAAACAGATAAATTAAAGGTGTTGGAAACACGTGAATCCACATTGATCTTAACCATCTACCATGCATACTCATTAATGTTCTATGGAGTTCATTCTTTTTCAGTATTCCGTATTTTTCTAAAGATATAGAATCAATAGCCCTTACATGACCGGGACTATATCATCACAAGTGACTTAAAATACTTAGAAGACGGTTTAAAACAATGGTTATTACTTGCACTCTCTAAATAGTGTTAGCATTCAAAGTGGTTTTCAAAAGTCATTGAAGAAAAGGCCTTAAGGCTTTAAGTTCTAAAAACTGTTGTGACAAACTGAGCTTATAGGGACAATTTGATGACAGATTTCTAAAACAGAAAGTCTTGGAATACTTAAAAGAATCATCTATTAACATGTTCGATCGAGCAACGCGGTCTCGATCGATCGGACAGTATCATCCTTCAATCGATCGAAATGTCTTCGATCGCTTGACTATGGCTCTGGTTCGATCGATCGAAATATCTTCGATCGATCAAGCCCAAGGTTTTCTAAATCATACATGGCAGAGGCTGGGAATCAATGATTCATCACATATTCTCAACGTCTAAACTACAGAAACATGAATAAACTAATACTGAAATAGTAACCTAGAGTAATCATAACATATAAACTAATAAACAATGAAATAAAGAAAAGGAAAAGAAAAACCTGAAATAATCTGAAATAAACTTGTAATAAACTTGAAAGAAACTTGAATCTTCAGTAAAGCTATGAAAAAGATGAAGAATAACATGAATCTAACCTAATCTAACCCTAAAACTACCCTAAAACTGCTATTTTTTGCGTTCTGGAGCGTCCTCTCCTCGTCTGGTGTCAAAACGACTTATTTATAGGGTTCCTGCAGAGTTTACGCAACTTTTGGGAGAAAATAGAGCTCAAGCGATCGAGCTTAGTTCGATTGATCGAACTCTCAAGCGCTTGAACTCTCTTTAAGCCCTTGAACTTCTTTGATTTTCACAGCTCTGCGCATCGATGGGAGAATGGCCATAACTTTTCACTCGGACCTCGGATTGACCTCCTGTTTGCGGCCACGCGTCTGTAACTCAAAGATCTACATTTTGTATTTCTAGGAAAATCTTCCAAATCTGAAGTCTTCATTGTCAAAATTGGCGTTTTCTCAACTGCTTCTGTTATTCTCTTCACCAGAATCACTTTTCTTTAGCTCCACTTCATTGATTTACATCCTAATACCTATAAAACAATGCAAAAACATATTTTTTAGTATTAACACAATAAAAAGAACATTATTATTAGAATGCACCTAAATGTAGGGACTTTGGGGATAAAAGTATGCATAAAAGACCATGTAATACGCTATGAACATGCACTTTTCACCTCGAATCACTCCTAATTCAGTGTTGCAGTTATTTTGTTAAAACAGTTTGTTGATACAAACAAAATCATAAGGCTGTTGTACTTGATATTTAGAACCAAAACCCTAATTTTCTTATAGTTCTCTTCGATTTGAGAATCAATAGTGATACGCCCAAAAATGGTCCAGTGCTTCAAGTCGACCTTCCAGGCCCGACCTCCAGTGCTCTGAACGCGACCTCGCTGACCGGTAGTGCTCCAGTTTCGATGCTGACCGATCTCCATCCAGACCAGGACAAGCACAATTGCTTGGATGATCACTATCTCGAGCGGTCCAGGATACCTAAAGCTTTTGGTCGCGTAGCACGATGTCCTGTTAGAGGAGAAGCCCGACTTACAGGTCGGGATGATATCTCCCGGTCACGAAACAGCTCTGGACCAGCTCGGCTTGCCCAGAGGCGCGTCCCACACATCTCGGAATCCAGTAGTTTCCTAAACCAGCTAGGAAACCTTCCAGCTAAGCAGAAATAGTTTCCTAATCAAATTAGGAAACCATCCGGATATGTAGCAGTCATCACAGGCTGTCAACAGTTTCCTAAAAAGACTAAAATGCCTTGTAAAGGAGGACTCTTCCTCTTATAAAAGGGTCTTCCCACCCCCATTAGAGGGGATCCCGATCTAAATTTCACTACGAGAAATACACTACATTGTCTAGCCTCTCCTAAGAAACCCTAAACGGGCACCCTGTACGGCAGACCCTTGGTAGTTCCAGTCACCATTGTTGGATCACCAAGGTCCCTGCAGTAGTTTTATTTCATAGAGTGTAAGTGCTCAGACACACGTGGACGTAGGTTCCTTCATTAACAGAGTCGAACCACATACAAAATGCTGCCTATATCTCTCTTCTTCTCTTCTATGCTTATATGCTCTTAAACCCTAAATCCGACCTGTACCAAAAATTGCATCATCAGCTTGGCGTCGTCATTGGAAACAACAGATTTCTCAAAAAAACAAATCTCTTAGCTGGTAGCCATGCCTCTAAAGAAGGGTAAGTTGGCTGCTCAGCACGCCAACCAGGACGTTCTAACGGCCCCGGAGCCAGCTGCGGCAGTCCTCACTGTTGAGAATATTGTGTTTTATTCCAGCTTATCTTATGATATTAAATGTTAGTTAGTGGGTCTATGTGTAATATTTTTATTTCTTATTATTGTTAATATATAAGGGGTTAGATGATTCTTCCTACCCCCTCTACTAGTGCACTCACAGATTCAGGTAATGTTGCATGTGTCGCCCGTTCGCCTTCATCCTGGGTCATTGACTCTGGAGCTAGCTCACATATGTCTGGTATACAATCTCTTTTCTCTAATTTACATCCTATTAAACACCATATTCTTTTAGCTGATGGGTCATCTCGCCCAGTTCTTGGGAAAGGTGTTCTTCATCCTACTCCCTCATTGTCTTTATCCTCTAGTCTGTATGTTCCCGGTTTTCCCTTTAATTTGCTTTTGGTCAGTCAATTAACTAAAGCTTTACATTGTTCCATAACCTTTTCTCCCACTTCGTGTATCTTTCAGGACCTCAAGACGAAGAAGACGATTGGTTCGGGACATGAGAAAGATGGTTGTACTACTTGGATCCTAGTGAATCACCGTCTCCCCCTGCTTCAGCCTTCAGTGCTGCTGTTTCTCCTCTTCAGTGGCACTTTCGTTTGGGCCATCCGTCTTTGGTCAAGCTGAAATTAGTTGTTCCTGGTTTGAGTCGTATTTCGAGTCTAGATTGTGAGGCTTGTCAATTAGGCAAGCATCACCGTAGTCTACTAGTAGTTCTGGTCGTCAGTCCGAGTCATTTGCTTTAGTTCATACAGACATATGGGGACCGTCTCGGTTTCCTAGTTTTAATGGTTTTAAATACTTTGTTATCTTTGTGGATGATTTTTCTCGTATGACATGGTTATTTTTTATGAAAGATAGATCCGAGTTACCACATATTTATTTTAAGTTCTATAATGAGATATTTGTTCAATTTGGTAAACGGATTAAAATTCTCCGTTCTGATAATGCATTGGAATATACACAGTCTGTTATGGATTCTTTTTGTGTTGATTATGGCATTTTACATCAGACTAGTTGTGCTCACACATCACCACAAAATGGTGTTGCAGAACAGAAACAGAGACACGTGTTGGATGTTGCTCGTACCTTACTTTTCAAAATTTGTTCCCCGTCACTTTTGGCATGATGCTGTTCTTACTGCTTGTCACCTTATTAATCGTATGCCATCTGTTGTCCTTAATCAACAATCCCCTTTTTCCTTGCTATATTCTCATCTCTCACCTTTTCAACTCACTCCACGAGTTTTTGGTTGTGTTACGTTTGTCCATATTCTTGATGTGGGTCAAGATAAGTTGTCGCCACGTGCTCAAAAGTGTGTCTTTGTTGAGTATTCTCGGACTCAGAAAGGTTACCGCTGCTATAGTCCTGACGCTCGGCGCTACTTTGTCAGTGCCGATGTTACCTTCTTTGAATCCCATTCCTTCTTCTCTCCCTCTGGTCAGACCTTGTCCACGGATATTATTTCCAGCCGTGAGGGGGGGTCTTCTGTTCCCATTCCTACTCTTCCTTTGCCTATGTCTTCGTCTCCGACTCCTACTCCACTGCAAGTGTATCAGCGATCCAAGGATAGGACGGTTGTTTCATAAGGCCCGAGTGTTGCATCTTCACCGTCTGAGGTCCCAGCTTCATCCTCACCCACTCCTACCAATAGCACAGATTTACCGATTGCTTTGCGTCGAGGTAAACGCACTTGTACTCAGCATCCTATTGCACACTTTGTGTCTTATAACCGTGTCTCACCGTGTCTTCAGTCATTTGCTTGTGCCTTGTCCTCTATTTCTGTTCCTACTTCTTATCAGCATGCTTTATTTTCTTCTGGATGGAAACATGCTATGGATGAGGAAATGAGTGCTCTTCATAAGAATCAGACTTGGGATCTCGTGGTTCTTCCTCCTGGTAAGAAAACTGTTGGGTCTACACAGTTAAATATTTACCTGATGGTTCTGTTGAGCGTCTTAAGGCACGCTTGGTTGCTAAGGGATATACACAGACGTATGGTGTTGATTATTTTGAGATATTTTCCCCTGTGGCTCGTCTCAACTCTGTGCGTATTCTTCTTTTTATTGCTGTTAGTCGGTCTTGGCCCTTATATCAACTTGATATCAAGAATGCTTTTTTGCATGGCGATCTTCAGGAAGAGGTTTATATGGATCAACCGCCTGGTTATGTTGATGATAGTAATCCACCTCTTGTATGTCGACTGAGGAAGGCTTTATATGGTCTCAAACAGTCTCCTCATGTTTGGTTTGATAGATTCAGTTCTGTGGTTATTGCATATGGCTTTAAGCGTTCCACTTATGATCACTCACTCTTTGTTCGTCAATCCTCTTTGGGAACGATTGTGTTGATTGTGTATGTGGATGATATTATCCTCTCTGGGAGTGATTCTATCGGAATTGCTGATTTGAAACGGCATCTTGGGCAACATTTTCAGACTAAAGATTTGGGTACTCTTTGTTACTTTCTTGGGATTGAAGTTGCTCGCTCTCGTCAGGGAATTTTTTTATCACAACGGAAGTATGTACTTGATCTCTTATCTGAAACTCTTCTCTTGGGCGAGTTGCTCGCTCTCGTCAGGGAATTTTTTTATCACAACGGAAGTATGTACTTGATCTCTTATCTGAAACTGTTCTCTTGGGCACTCGCCCTGCTAATACTCCTATGGACTCTGTGGTTAAACTTGATGGTGAACAAGGCGATCTTTTTACTGATGTCGATCGGTATCGCCGACTAGTTGGGAAATTAATTTATCTTACTGCTACTCGACCTGATATCACCTATGCTGTTGGCGTGGTTAGTCAGTATATGCATGCTCCGCGCAACCTCATTTTGAAGCCGTTTGTCGCATTTTGCGCTATCTTAAGAGGGATCCTGGGGGAGGGCTCTTGTACAAGCCTTCTACCTCTCTTTCTGTCACTGGCTATGGCGACGCTGATTGGGCCGGTTGTCGTTCTGATAGGCGATCTACCTCTGGCTATTGTACCTTTGTTGGCGGAAACTTAGTTACTTGGCGCAGTAAGAAACAAAATGTTGTTGCGCGGTATAGTGCTGAGGCTGAGTATCTTCTTCAGGATATCGGTGTTGATGTTTCTGCTCCTATGAAAGTGTATTGTGACAATCAGGCCGCTCTATTTATTGCCAATAATCCTGTTTTCCATGAGCGCACTAAACATATTGAGGTGGATTGTCACTTTATTCGTGACCTGTTGCTGAAGAAACAAATTGTTACTGCTTATGTTCAATCAGATAATCAAATGGGTGACATTCTCACCAAGCCGTTGGCTCGTGCTCCTTTTCATTATTTGTCTTCCAAGTTGGGCATGTTTGATCTGTATGCTCAAACTTGAGGGGGCGTGTTAGAGTTTACTTTAGTTGTTTATGTTATTATTTAGATTATTACATTGAGGGTAGGATTGTAATTTGGCTATTTCTAGGTTTCTTTATATATATGAAGATATACATGGGTGCTGATTAAGCAGCCATAATTCTCCTCTTCTTGTCTTTCTTCCCTCTTGCACATTAACCCTAATATTCATCACATAATTCAACTCAAACAATTGTCAACTGATTTTCAGCATTGATTTCTTCTTGTAAGGAATAAGTTCTCCATTCTTAAGGCCGATCATAAATCCTATGACATTGGTTTGTAGGAAGAAGAGCAAGTACAGAACACAATGGAGAAATGCATGGGCTGCCACTATATTAGAATTTTGTCCATGAGAGCTGCTATGTCAGGGCTTGCCCAGGCTATAGGCGGGGTAGGCAGTCCGCGGTCGCCTGGGGCCCCCAAATTTTGTTCACTGTTTGCTCTTCAGAAGGGCCTCGGAAAATACTGAGTTGGACCAAAATAAAATTTTCATATGTAGTATGTTGATCCAATTATAATGGAGTCCACGCAAATATTGAAAAAAATAAATGTATATTCCCCATTGTAATCCAGCCCACCTTAAATGTTTTATCCAATACTTCTCTTCTCACTTTCCTGTGTACGTAGCTCAACCCAAATTATTTGGTAAATATGTGTATGTATAGTATAATACTTAGTGAGCATGTGGCTGTCCCACATCGGTTTACTGTCAATAGTATAGGTTGTTCTAAAGCCTATTAATAGGCTCCTTGTATTCATAGTTTAATATGTTGAATATACAAGAGTTTATATTCCCATCAACTTTACATGGTATCAGAGCCTCCCGAATCTGGGATTGCTCAATTTTCTTCCGCCTTCGTCGTGATCAAGAAGTTCGGGTAGCCAATCTCTTTGTTGAGATTATTATTATTTTTTTTTTCCTCTTCCTTTCTGTCCTGTTCATTCAAAAAAAAAAAAAAAAAAAAAAAAACAAAACAGATCGCAGACTCCCAGGTCACCCCACCAAACCCTAGCCGCAGACCCCCAGGTCACCCCACCACCTCCGGCAGACCCCCAGCCACCGGCGACCCTCCGGCCACCCTCGCCGCCCCCCGGCGAGCCTCCGGCGACCATCGCCGACCACCGGCGACCTCCGGCGACGCTCCGGCGACACTTTTTTCTTCAGATCTGCTGTGTTTCAGCCCGCTGTGACCATTTTCTGGTTCAAATAAGCCTTTTTCCTTCAGGTTTCGTCCATATATTGTTCATCTTGGGTCCATCCTTGATCATGGAGTCTAAATCTATCACCCAACTCACAAATCGTAAGTTGAATGGCAACAACTTTCTTCAATGGACCAACGCTATTACTATGTCTCTTACTGGCTTAGGCCATGATACTCACCTTACTGAGTCATCTCCCACCACTGATGACAAGGCTGTTCGGGAGTGGAAACGGTTGGATGCTCAACTCGTGACCCTTTTATGGAACTCTATGGAGCCTGAGGTTGCCGATCTTTGTAATCACTTGCCCTCTTGTAAGGCGATTTGGGACTATCTTCATCTTCTTTACTCCAGCAACTTAACCAGGATGTATGATTTGTCCTCTCAATATTTCAAGCTCGAGCAGAATGATTTGTCTGTTACGGATTATTTTGCTGCTATGAAGCGGTTGCATGAAGAATTGAATACTGTTATGCCTCCTACCACCAGTGTTCAGGAACAACAGAAACAGAGGGAACAAATGTTGGTCATGAAGTTTCTTGCTGGTCTTAAACCTGAATATGAGGCTATTCGATCTCAAATTCTTGGTAGTGATGCTCTTCCTACTTTTGCCGAGACATATCAGCGTGTTCTTCGGAGCACCCCTCGGGACCCACTTCCCGCACCTTCGCTTATTGATCGCTCTGCTCTTATTACTCAGACACCACCAACTCCTGGTAGGGGTGGTGGCCCTAATCGTGGCAGACGCGCAGGGGGATTTCGAGGTGGTCGTCCTGGCCGTGGTAGAGGCCAGACTCTTCAGTGCACTTATTGTTTTCGGGATGGGCATAGTAGAGACACATGCTGGCAGCTCCATGGTCGTCCTCCCCAAGTTGCGAATGCCGCTATCTCTGATTCTGGGTACTCTCCTGCTACTGCTTCTATGGATACCGTTTCTGTTCCTCGCGAGGAATACTCTCAGTTACTTCAGTATCAGGCAGCCCACCAGGCATCTACCTCATCTGCTTCCTTAGCTCAGCATGGAAATACACATACTGCTTGCATAGCTTCAGGTTCTTCCCCATGGGTAATTGATTCTGGCGCTAGTAATCATTTGACAGGTATATCTAGTCTTTTTACATCTATTCGGCTATCATCGTCCCTTCCACCAGTCACTTTAGCGGATGGGTCCTCGACTTCTGTTGAAGGAATCAGGACGGCTCAACCCTCTTCGTCTTTATCCTTGTCTTCGGTTTTGTTTATACCTCGTTCGTCCTTTAATTTAATGTCTGTTGGTCAGTTGACTAAGGATCTTAACTGTTGTGTATCTTTTTCTCCTGATTCTGTTCTTATTCAGGATTTGAAGACTCGGAAGACGATTGGCGTCGGGCATGAGTCCAATGGTCTCTATTACTTTGATGGTGATCCTGTCCCTGCTTCTTCACCAACAGCCTGTCCTGCTACCATTTCACCTCATCAGATCCACTGCCGCCTTGGTCATCCTTCATTAGCTAATTTAAAGCTTTTAGTTCCGAGTTTAGGGTCTTTACAGTCTTTAGAGTGCGAGTCGTGTCAGTTGGGGAAGCATCACCGTGTTCAATTTGCTCCCCGGGTCAATAAACGAGCGTCTAGTCCTTTTCAATTAGTGCATTCTGATGTATAGGGTCCTCACCGTATAACCTCCACAAAGGGGTATCGGTATTTTGTTACGTTTGTGGATGATTATTCAAGAGTAACTTGGCTTTATTTAATGAAAAATCGTTCAGAGTTGTTTTCTATTTTTTGTGCTTTTTGTGCTGAAATTAAAACTCAATTTGGTGTGCCCATTCGTGTTCTTCGGAGTGATAATGCAAAGGAATATTATTCTGACCCTTTCAGTACTTTTATGACACATTCTGGCATGATTCATCAATCTTCTTGTGTACACACACCACAACAAAATGGTGTTGCCGAGCGGAAAAACAGGCACTTATTAGAAGTCACACGCACCTTGTTATTTGAAATGCGTGTTCCAAAAGTTTTTTGGGGGGATGCTGTTCTCACTGCTTGTTATTTGATTAACCGTATGCCATCTTCTATTCTCACTGGCCGCACACCGCACTCAAGCTTGTTCCCTGTTGAGTCACCATTCTCGGTCGTTCCTCGTGTTTTTGGGTGTGTTTGCTTCGTTCATAAGCTGGCTCCCGGGACTGACAAATTAGACCCACGCGCCATTCGGTGTATTTTCTTGGGATACTCTCGGACTCAGAAAGGGTACCGTTGTTATAGTCCTTCCATTCATCGATACGTTGTCTCTGCTGATGTCACATTCTTCGAGTCTAAACCCTTTTATTCAGAGTCTCACTCGGCTACTGATCCGGACTTTATGCTTCCTGTTCCTCTTCCTGTCTCCCCTATTCCGACTACTACACCGCCTACTCCTGATGCTTCCACCCGATTGTCTCGGCCTGATTTGCAAGTTTATTCTCGTCGTCCACCTCCACAGACTCCAGTGGACTCCGCTGCTCCGCCTCCGCCTACCGTGTCCTCAGATCCGCCAGCTTCTCCAGAACCGACTGATTTAGACCTTCCCATTGCTCTCAGGAAGGGTAAGCGTTCATGTACTACTTCTCATCCTATTTCTAATTTTATTTCCTATGATCATTTGTCTCCTACATTTTCTTCATTTGTTGCTTCCGTGTCTACCATATCTATTCCTAAGAATGTTGCAGAGGCACTTGCCCATTCTGGTTGGAACCAAGCTATGCAGGATGAGATGTGTGCCCTTAAGGAAACTGGTACTTGGGAATTGGTCCCTCTCCCGCCAGGGAAATCTGTGGTTGGTTGCCGTTGGGTATATGCAGTTAAGGTTCGTCCTGATGGCACTCTGGATCGGTTAAAGGCACGCCTTGTTGCCAAAGGCTACACTCAAGTTTATGGACTTGATTATTCAGAGACTTTTTCTCCCGTGGCCAAGATTGCTTCTGTTCGCCTTTTCATCTCGTTGGCCACTACGTATCACTGGCCCCTTCATCAGTTGGATGTTAAGAATGCGTTTCTAAATGGTACCCTTCTTGAGGAGGTTTATATGGAGCAACCACCTGGATTTGTTGCTCAGGGGGAGTCTAGTCTGGTTTGCAAATTAAAAAAGTCTCTGTATGGTTTGAAGCAGTCTCCTCGTGCTTGGTTTGGCAGGTTTAGTGATGTAATTGCTGAGTTTGGTCTTCAGAGATGTGGTGTTGACCATTCTGTTTTTTATAGACACACTGTAGCGGGGAAGATCCTATTAATTGTTTATGTTGATGATATCGTCATTACTGGTGATGACTCTAAGGGCATTCATGAGTTGAAATCTTTCTTACAAATCAAGTTTCAGACCAAAGATTTGGGACAGCTTAGGTATTTCTTAGGCATTGAGGTGGCTCGGTCTAGTGAAGGGATCTGCTTATCTCAAAGAAAATATGTTCTTGATTTGCTGACTGAGACTGGAATGTTGGGATCAAAACCTTTGGATACTCCTATGGATCCCAATTCCAAATTATTGCCAGATCAGGGGGAGCTTCTTGATGATCCAGGACAGTACAGACGCTTAGTTGGAAAACTTAATTACCTAACAGTCACAAGACCCGATGTTGCCTTTGCAGTTAGTGTAATTAGTCAGTTTATGGACTCTCCTCGGACTACACATTGGGATGCAGTGATACGAATCTTGAGGTACCTCAAAGGGGCTCCAGGCCGTGGTTTGTTGTATAAGGATCATGGTCACATTCGAGTTGAGAGTTACACAGATGCAGATTGGGCTGGATCTCCTAGTGATAGAAGGTCTACTACAGGGTACTGTGTACTTGTTGGAGGAAATCTTGTGTCATGGAAAAGCAAGAAACAAACAGTTGTTGCAAGGTCTAGTGCTGAGTCAGAATATAGGGCTATGGCGCATACTACTTGTGAGTTAGTATGGATGAAGCATTTGTTGGAGGAACTGGGGTTCACTCAATCCAAACCTATGAACCTATTTTGTGATAACCAGGCAGCGGTTCATATTGCTTCTAATCCGGTGTTTCATGAGAGGACGAAACACATTGAAGTTGATTGTCACTTTGTTCGTGAAAAGCTCCTACAGAAAGTGATTAATACAGTTCATGTTAAATCTGCAGACCAGTTAGCTGATTTGTTTACTAAAGCATTGGGTGGGACACGTGTGAAATATATTTGTAACAAACTGGGTGCATATGATATGTATGCTCCAGTTTGAGGGGGAGTGTTAAAGGGTAAATATGTGTATGTATAGTATAATACTTAGTGAGCATGTGGCTGTCCCACATCGGTTTACTGTCAATAGTATAGGTTGTTCTAAAGCCTATTAATAGGCTCCTTGTATTCATAGTTTAATATGTTGAATATACAAGAGTTTATATTCCCATCAACTTTACACACCTTAGTCCAAAACTCCCAACTATATAAATTATAATCAGCGATAAGCTCTTATTATCAACAAAAAGTGATAATATGAACACGTGGAAGCTAGCGAGGGGAGAAGAAGTTAAAAATTCACTACATGCAATATGGATTACAATCACTAAACCTCTAAATTCTCAAAAATGGCCAAAGAAAACTCACAAATCCACACTATAATATGTCTAATATAGAAATTAGACCCAAAAAGTTTTGCTTCGGGGGGGCTGCCTCCGAACCCCCGTTGTTCAAAGTACCCCATCTTTCAATGCTTGCCTATGGCCCCCGATTTGTCAGGACCGGCCTGTGCTATGTCTCATTTTTTCATCACATCAAGAATGATTTTAGCCAAATTTAGATAAACAAACGGATGGTTTGTGTGCCACCTGTAAGGTGATAAAAGAACCAACAAGAAATCCATTTTTTCCACGGGTGGTTGGGATTCTCATATTTAGCCCAGTTTGGATAGTGTGGAAGCTGGACCACTTGAATTGTTACTAATACCTGTTGTCAACCTCTATTAAAGAACAAATCTTAATCTCTTGGAAAGATGGAAGGGGAGACAGATGGAGTGACAGTGAAAAAACATGTCTCAATCCACACCGTGAAGGATCAATTTTTTTGTCTACTTGTCGTCATGTATATTTGCAACATTGCTCATATTTACGATAGTAATTATGAAGTAGCAATACACAGTACTATGTTTCCTTCTTCGCTTTATACTCCCTCTCAAATTGATGCGGTGAAAACATCAGTTTGTCAACTAGAAAATTATGACGAGACAAGTCATGGATTTTGTAAAGATAGCGATTTGACGAAGTGTCCACGTGAGGAAGTGATACAATGCTGGCTAGAAATTGCTCTCTAGTAAAATGATAATCCACCTCTTTGACGAAGTGTCCACGTGAGGAAGTGATACAATGCTGGCTAGAAATTGCTCTCTAGTAAAATGATAATCCACCTCCTCAATATGTTTAGGTCTTTCATGAAACATTGGATTAGAGGCAATGAGAATAGCACTCATTTATCACCATGAGGTGGTGTTGGGGTAGAGAATGATACATCAAGATCTTTAAAAAGACCCTGCAACCGTATTATTTCACCCCAAGCTGAGGACATAGCACAAAATTTTGCCTCTGGAATGCTGGGTAATGCTTCCTAGTTGTGAAGCTAGTTTACCCTTAAAAAATGCAATTTGGATTCTTGCAATTTCTCCCCTTTCAAGAAGCCTATAAATTCTGTTTTTCCTTTTTTCTTCTCTTTGATATTTTTTTTTCTCAATGGGGTGGCTTACTTGGTTAAAGGTTGGTCTCTTCCTTTATATATACTGCTTTGCTGTAAACTAATTTGTTCTATAAACTAATGGTCCTTTTTTTTTTTCCAGGTCATTTTCCTGTTACTTTTGGTTGCTGATCTATTAGTCTATGTTCTCTACTTGTCTCCAGTGGCCTTCTATTCTCTTCCGTTTAGGATTGCACCTTATATCCGGGTTGTTCTTTTCATTTTACACATTAGGTATGGTGCAATAATGTTTTTTTTTTTGTTTTTTTTTTTCCCGATTTTTGATCTATAATATTTTTTTTTGTTGGAGTCATGAATACACATTTATAGTCGTTTACTTAAATTAATTAAACCATGCAGGTTGTGATGTTGCAGATGTGTTCACTTTATATTTCTGATTATGTTAAGTTGGACAGTCATTTCAATATGACAGTAGTCACAACTTTCCAACATAATTTCTTCACTAGAAAACTTTATCATTCAACCTGTGGAGGTATTATTATACCTACGAAAGTCTTTCATATGAAAGCATATGATACATTGTCTTTCCGAGACGTTATATGAGATCTTTTCATACCAATCTGTGAAAATAAGCTAAATCGTTGAATCTGATGGACTTCCAGTGTTGTTCTCAACTCTATTATATAACAGGCTAAGCTGAAGGGTTGCTGATGTGCTATGTAGCATTCCTTTTGGCACTGAACATCACAACTTTATGTGGCATGAGATAGAAAGTAATTGGGCATCTCTTGAGATTTCAAAAATTGCTTCATCTTAAAACCTTGGTACGGATCCAGATAAGCGAGTGTTACTGGTGCAAAAATTGTAGAAAAAGGACTTCAGTGGGAATTGGGTGCATGACCTTGGCCTGATAACGCAATTCTGGGAGTGCATTTGGGTGCACGACCTTGGCCTGATAACGCAATTCTGGGAGTGCATTTTTTATAGGAACAAAATACAATGGAAAATTGTATGGAATGTTATGTATACAGATGTAATAGAAATTCAATTGGGCTGGATCCACATTGTACGGTCGCATAGGAGTGCAAAACTACATTTATTCTCATGTCTCTGCTGTTGATCTGGGTCCTATTTTTCATGACTTATCATATTTTTTCAATAAACTAATGATCCTTCTTCATGACTAAATTCTTTGCCGTATACAATGCTAGAATCTGTTTTGGTCCAAATACTCAATTAAACTATTTCCTTTGCAATGGCCCCATGATTGGTAAAATGCAAGAGATTTGAACCAAACCATTCCTTTTAGGTAGTTCAGATACCTATCCTAAGATACAAGAACACATTGCTGCCAACATCCCTGTAAATGATGAGTTAGCTAATATTGATCGTCAAGAGATATCTAAAGGCCAGAAATAGTTACCTACGTTTTTATCTAAGCATAGTAAATAAGACTGTTAGAAGCATGGACACTTGTAGAAGGGTCCCGTACATGTGTCAGACAATACGCTGGACTCTCCATGGCATGTGTCAAACACACCAAAATCTATCTCCTTTCTTCTTTTAATTATTTTTTGGACTCGAAAAGACATGTGATGTACAACCCTAAATTCTTTGACACCAAGTGTCACATTGTTGATATTTGTAGAACAAAGAATCTCAAAGTGGTTGGAGAGTCTTACTGATTAGAATAATTGGGATTCTTTGCACTCGTAATTTGGGTGTTTAGAAAAAGGAATAAATAGGATCTATGGAAGCGTATTAGGCATTTACAACAAGGTAAAAATTAAAAATAACTAGGATCTTTAGAAATTGAAGATAATTAGCAATCTAAATTTTAATGTGGCCAATATGATTTCCTTATAACATGTGATCACAAATTTTTAAAGTTATGTTTTTCATTTTCTCCACGTGCTTGTCATGTTTGTGTCTTAAATCATATATATTTAAAGATATGTTTTTCATGTTTTCCATGTGCTTGTCGTGTTTGTGTCTTAATTTTAGAGTGTGGCATGTCACAATATCATGTTTATGCCCCCGTTGTTGAGAGTCGTTTATTTTTTTTATTATTATTATTATCATTATTGTCGCTTATTTTATATTTTAAGGTTAAGTAGGGTTCTCTGTGTAATTATTTTATGAGACATTGAATGAATAAAAGAAAGGGAAGACATGTTGTCTCCGTAAGTTTTACCCTAATTTCTTTCTACATGGTATCAGAGCCTCTCTAAGAGGGATTTTCTTGCCACCACCACAAACCACCACTAGCAACCACCGGCCGCAGCCCACCAGCAACCACCACCCATCTCGCCGCAGCCCACCAGGGCCTCCAGCCCTTCGCCGCAGCCCACCAGGGCCTCCAGCCCTTCGGCGGGGCACCCAGTCACTTGGCTCCGCCTCCAAAGGCTTTCGGCTCATCCTAGCAGCCACACTGGCTTAGCCAGCACCAACCCTAGCTTCATTCCCTTAGCCGACAACCCAGTCTGCCGTTTTGATTGAAGATAAGTTTTTTAGTCTTTTTTTCCCTTTTTTTTTGGGTCCCGTATGGACCAGTACTCAGTTTAATACTGAACTATTTGCACCCGAATGGTGCTGTAATTTGAGATTGTATGTGCCTTGATCTCGTTGGTGAGTCCCCATCTTCTCCATTCATTTGTGATTGTTGAGGGTTTCTTGTTTGCGTTATGGAATTATGGATAATGCTACTAGTCAATCCATAGTAAGGTTACAGGCGCCTAAGGTTGAGAGCCCCTTTGTTGCTCTACCAAAAAACCCTAACCTAATGTTCAGAACTACCTTGCATGGTCCAAGTCGGTGTCCATTTTGTTGAGAAGTAAAGGTAGGATGGGCTACGCGAATGGGAGAATCAAAGCACCTAGTTCTGTTGTGCAGAATGAGAAGAGTCGTCATTATGTTATTTCTGCTTCTTTCGGGCAGCCATCATTTATCTCATCAGCGGTAGAAACAGCACTTCCAGCCCAGGGTGATCACTTTGCTTCTAATTCCAGCATAGAGTTTGAGGATGCTACTCCGAACCTAATGGCCTGTAGAGCTCTGTCTACATCTACAGTTGCCTCTTCTTCGTTTGCCCATTCAGGTAACTTAGCCACCTCAGCGAGAGCTTTCCTCACTCACTCTTCCTTACCTTGGATTATTGATTCAGGAGCTTCTGATCATATGTCTAGGTCTCATATATTTTTTCTACTTATACACCCTATTCAGGTCGGGACAAAGTTCGTATTGCTGATGGAACTTTTTCCTCTGTCTCGGGAAAAGGTTTAATTCATGCTACTCCTTCATTATCATTGTCCTCAGTTTTACATGTTCCCAGTTTCTCCACAATCTTTTTATCTATCAGTCGCATTACTCATGACATAAATTGTCGTCACTTTTTTCCCTGACCATTGTATCTGGTGGAATATATTGGTTATGGTCAAACCCAATCACGGGTTTTTAGGGTAGATTGATTATGATTTTATTTTGGTTGATTGTAATCTCTTTATTTCCTTCTTTTTCCTTTCCTTTTTTGGTTTTACTAGTTTGTATATAAACCTATACTCACGGGATGAATAACATATCAGAAATTATTCATCCTATCTCTTTCTTCTTGATATCAGAGCCTAAACACTAAACCTAACTCACCCTCATCACCAGCCGCAACCCCCATCACCAGCCGCACACCAGCTGCACCACCCCCACCTCCCCAGCCACCTTCGGCGAGCCCACCCCCACCCTTCCACCTCTCAGCGACCCCCTCCAGCCCTCCTCCAGCCCTCGCCGAAGGTCCCTCAGCCACTCACAGCCCTCGCCGACTCTTTAGGTCCCTCGTCGACACTTGTCGGCCCTCCTCCCATCAGCGACAGCTTGTCCTGCTGCCGCCTGCCCCTCCGTGGGCCTCCTTCGCATCTGTGTGATGCATTAGACCCTTAGTGCTCTTTATCTTCCATTTGCTTCGGATTCTCTATGATTCTGTGGGCTTTTATCCGGATTCAGGCATCCTAGTATAGTTAATGATAAGGAAACTGCCCCTGCTGCTCCTGCTACATCACCTGTATGTCCATATCTATCTCTCTCTCTCAACACACCCCTGCTCATAGGGTTACAAGTGTGTTGTTGAATGGGAAGAACTTCGCTACTCGGTCACGTTCTTTTCATCTTTACCTTGGAGGACGTGGCAAGTCTAGGTGGATTTTGGGTACTGAACCGAAGCCGGCAATCTCTGATCCCACATTTGCACAGTGGGGTATTGACAACTGTACAATATTGGGTTGGTTGTTTAACTCTATGGAGGATCAGATCTACCATATGTTCATGTTTCATGACACTGTTCACAATCTGTGGACCTCTTTGACTCAGATGTACGCCCATGAGTGCAATGACTCTCGTATCTTTGAGCTCTATCAGGAGGTTGCCCACGCCTCTCAACTTGCATAGGGTCTCTCCGTTGTCGATTATTTTGGCTACCTTCAATCACATTGGGAGGAATTGGCTCAATATGAGCCCCTTAGTGAATTTCCTACCGAGGCAGCCACCATTGCTCTTCGACGCCTCAATCGCCAGCACACATACCAGTTCCTGATGGGTTTAAAACCTGAGTTCGAATCTCTTCGTATCTAGATTTTATATACCTCACCTTTGCCATCTTTATTTTAGGAAAGCCACTCTTGATGGTGATGAGCGTCGTCGGTGCTTGATATCCCCTGCTTTACCTAAGCCGTCTCCAGTGTCGAACTAGATGGCTTTAGCTGCCCCGTCTAGGCCTTTCACTCGTCCTCCTGGTTCTGGTAATCGACCATTCTGCACTCATTGTGGTATTCTTGGTCATGTTAAGGACCGTTGCTTCAAGCTTCATCCTGAACATCGGGATAAGCTTCCTCGCAATAAAGGAAAGGCCCCAGCTCGCACTGCTGCTATTGTTGAAACAGCACCTACTCCGGATCTTCTCCAACTGCAGACTCAGATAGGTCAACTTCAGTCTTAATTGGGCTCATTACTTCAGCAAGGTTCCCAGTCTGGCACTACTCCCACTGCTTCCCTGGCCTCAGGTACATCTTCTACTGCACTCCATGTTGGGTCTAGCAACCCCTCTTGGATTCTGGATTCCGGTGCCAGTGATCATATGACTGATGAGTTGTCTTTATTTTCATCTTCTCTGGTCCCATCTCCCAATCTATTCGCATTGTCGATGGGTCTACTATCTTTGTCAAAAGTAAAGGCGATGTTTGTCTCTCTCCTAGTATCTCTTTATCTTTTGTTCTTCATGTCCCTACTTTTCCTTACAATCTTCTCTCAGTTAATCGTCTTGCAAAATCTCTCAATTGTGCTGTTGTGTTCTTACTTGATTGTTCTCTTGCAAGACCGGATTTCGAAGAAGATTTTTGGCAAGGGATATGAGCGGGATGGCCTCTACTATTTTGGTGATCCACCTGGCGGGAAGTTTAAGCTTGTCGTTTTCGAGTCTTCAGGCATCAGTTTTGCCTGATTCAGAGTCGTCTAAGTCTTCTAGTTTTTCTTTTGAGTCAATAAAATTGTGGCACGCCCACTTGGGCCATGCTAACTTCAATTATCTTTGTCAACTTTTCCCATTATTAAATAAAGCCTGCCAGAGATTTAAATTCAGGGGTGTGGTGTGTGAATTATCTAAACATACTCGTTCTCATTATATACCTCGCATGCATCGTGCACCCTCTATGTTTGATATTATTCATACGGATGTATGGGGCCCTTCCCCAATTACTGCTATTTCTTGGCACCGTTATTATGTTACATTCATTGATGACTATACTAGGTGCACATGAGTTTATTTGCTTAAAAAGAAATTTGAAGTTTTTTCCTTGTTCTCTAATTTTTTGCAAATGATTTAAACTCAATTTAGCACAGTTGTCCGTCATTTGCGTTCTGATAATGGTTGGGAATATATTACTAATGAGTTTCGGGCTGAACTTAATAAACATGGTATTCTTCAGGAATTCACATGTCCTTATACTCCAGAGCAGAATGGTGTGGCGGAACGAAAGAATCGCTCCATCATGTCTGTTGTTCGGTGTCTTCTTTGCGGGATGAATGTACCCAAATGCTTCTGGCATTTAGCTGTTCTTACAGCCACCTTTCTCCTCAATCGAACTCCCAGTCGTGTCCTACAAGGCACAACACCAATGCAACTTCTTTAGACCGACAAAACGCTCTTCCCTATTCTACCCCGTGTATTTGGTTGTACATGTTTTGTCCAGAATCGCAGTCCCACTCGGACCAAATTAGACAATAAAGTTGTCCGTTGCATCTTCCTAGGCTACTCACCTATGTCAAAAGGTTACTGGTGGTATGACCTGATCACTCGTCATATGTATCATTCTATGGATGTTACGTTTCTGGAGGATACTCCATTTTTTGCAGGTCCTCAGTCTGTTCCTGCTCCTTCTCCTGCTACTTCATCTGAAGATATTGAGTTGCTTCCGTGTCCTGTTCCTCTGTTTGAACCATCTTCGGAGACTTCCTCACCTCTTCCACTGGTCATTACCACCACTCCTACTCAGGTGTATTCTCGCCGGCCTCCTGCTCAGACTCCCCTTCCAAGGTCTTCCTGGGAATCTGGTAATGCTTCTACTCCTTTACCTACTACATATTCCACACGGCTTCACCGTCCTCCTAACCGTTATGGTTTCTCTGCTTGTACTAATCATCCTATTGCTCAGTATGTGTCTTACCAGGGACTTTCAGATTCCTATTGCTCTTTTCTTAGTCAGGTTGATTCCACATCCATCCCTCGGTCTGTGTCTGAGGCTCTTCAGGATCCACAGTGGGTGGCTGCCATGACCTTGGAAATGGATGCACTTCAGCGTAACCAGACTTGGGAGCTTGTGTCTTTACCCCCAGGTGAGAAAACTGTTGGGTGCAAGTGGGTCTTTTCCCCCTGTACATATGGCTGTGAAGACTGGAAAGATTGGAAGTAGGATTGGGATTCAAAGAGTGTTACATTCATACCAATGAACCATTTTCTGGATGGTGGGTTTGACAACTTTTGCATCCCTTTTGAGTGGAGAATAACCTACGAACACACATTTGATAGCATGAGGTTTCGAGTTACCCTCGGGAAGGAGCATGATTATGATTTATTGGACACAACCAAAGACTTTAGGTGGAATGGAGAATGGTGTGGATGAACTAAAGAACAGCTCAATTGGTGCTTTTAATTAAGAACATGAGTGGGAAGCTTATTAATGAGGTAGGAGACTATTAGGACTGAGCCTGCATTAAGAAAAAGTGAATAACATAGGTTGGACAAAAGATGGATGTATCAGACTTTGGTGCCATAACATTGTATTGTCCGAAGTAGAGTCCAAAATGGTAGATGATGAACTAACACTTCCTGCCCTTGCTTGTCCGAGGGAGGGTCCAGAAGGTATAGATCACTCTCCTCTCCACCACTGCCAATTTGCTTCCTTGTGATAAGGTCCTAGAAAACACAATGAGAAGGAGAAAATATAGCTCTGCAGTTTAAATCTTGAGTTATACGACTTGTGGACAACAAGGAAGTGGAAAAACTAGGGACATGTAAAATAGAAGACAAGGTTAACGAAGGTGTTGCGTGGACCAAAACTTTTCCTGAAATTGAAGGAAAGGTTCCATCATCAGTATAATGTTTTTCCTGACCTGAATATGGTTTATAGTGAGAGAAAATAGTAATAAACCAGTGATATGGTTAGAGGCCCCTGAATCTATGATCCAAGGGAGATGAGAATGAGAATGAATGCACTCACTGATGTGGCGAAGTTACTTGAGTGAGCAAAGAAGAATGAGGCACTAGTAGGTGTATCCAGTCGGGGCCATCAAGCATCCGATAATCTCCATCTTGGCAGCAGAGATAGAGCCTGACTCCACTGAGGTAATAGGTGGATCAACGTGGAGGTTCAATCACCTTGGTATGATAAGCACGAGAATACCCCCTTGTGCCCCTGAACGTCCTCCTCATACCCCTTTGGGACGACCATGAAGTCTTCAGCAGGTCTCTCTCATGTGTCTGGGCTTCTGACACTAATCACAACTTAGTTTCTATTTTTCCAGGACCATTCTTGTTCAGAGATGGACCTCTAACATCTCTCTGTGGAGTAGAGATCATTGCAGATCCTTCAGATGGAACGGGTTGCAACATAGTTGCACATTTGCTTTCCTTATTTTGAACATAGGCAAAAGCCTCTCACAAGGACGAAAGGGGTTCCATACCCAATGCACGACAAGTGCGCATTTGATTGTATTTACAATTTAGGCCGGCAAGAAACTTGAGTATCCTTTCTCTCAAAGAATTATTGAAAAATTGCAGCATAGTGGTACATACCAGACGATAATCCAGATAGTGATCCAGGTTCTGCCATAAAGATCTGAGCCACAAAGATGCTTGATCAATGGAGGCCACCTCGTGAGGGCAACAGGAAATTCGACATTTCTTTCAATGTTTTTTGTTTGGTTGAATGACTAGCTTTTATGTTCAAAATTGGAAGTTATAATCATGGTGCTGAAATAGTTTTCCTTCTGAAATTCTCGTTCTCACCCAATGGGAGAATGCGGGCACCAAAACAAATGCCTTAGGTTCTGATTTAATGGCTCAGTGGTGGACCATTGGTTGAAATTGAAAATAACTTGCAATAGAATTTGCACAATTGCATCAGGCTGTATTGCTGTTAATTATAATGCGGCACATGTTTTTACTGCCTTGTTATTTTTATTTTAGTTTTTGGTGGACAGACTTTGATCTTTGTTTCTTTTTTCCTTGACCCTAGGGAATTACGAGAGACCACCCTCATCCTGGCTGGAATGCTTGTTACGTACTCTAATGTCTTGGTTAGTTTTCCATATTTATATTTGTACGTATTCTTTTTGGCTTCTGCACTCACCATGTCTATTAAACTTCTATTTGGGCAGACATGAATTTGAAATTTTTTTGAACAGACTTGAATTTGAAATTGCATTTAATGTGGTGGGTTTATGAAAGTACATAGTTCTGTTGATTTTGGTTTCTGTGATACTTAATTGTTAAATTGTTACTGAACTAGTGCTCCATTTGTTTCGAAGTAAAATGTTTTTGCCAGAGAATGTTTTTCATTAAAATGTTTTACATGAAAAAGATCATTTTTCCTTGTTATTTTCCGTTGTTGGGTTGAAGCTGAAAGATATTTTACAAATCAATGAGCTTTTAAGCATTTTGATACGAGTTGAATATAGTTTTTTTAATATTAACATGTATTTATTTTCATATATAAATACACACGTGCATGTGTATGGGAACGTATATGCAAATGATAACATATGTGTGTATGTATATAACAAATGTATACAAAGTAATATGTGCGTGTATATAAGTTAGTATATTTACATGCATATGCATATGCTTATAAAGAATATATAGATATACCAATATATATGCACTTATTAATTGAGCGTTTCACTTGTAAGTATTGTTCCGAAAAATGACTTCTGGAAATTTTCTCTGCAAAATCAATGTCAGCATTATAATTTTTGTAGATAATATGCACGCAAGCATACGAGTCGGGTTTAGGTCACTTACCTAGCGGAATAGCCCGACGGATCGCCGAACGGTGTTGTTACGAGCCCGACGTCTTCACCCACGAACCGCTGCTCCATGTTGCCTCCGTGTGCTCTCTTATGCATCGCCTAGGTCGTAGAGGATGCTTCTTGAGCCATCCCCATGATAGTCACCTTCTAAATCCCAAGCCTCAAGGTGATTTGCTAGAGAGAGAATTCGTGAGTTAGAGAGAGAGAGAGACGAACGTGAGGGAGAAAAAGGGCTGCTGAGATTGTATTCTCATCTCATGTAGGTTTTTTGTGTAATGCATATAACTATATATAGGCATATCAAAAACCTAATGGGCTTGGACCCCCAAAAGCCCGTTACTTTGGTGTCCAAGCCGAGCCTCGTTTAGACCCAGTCCAATCTCATGTGGGTGCCCGTATGGCCCGACCACATTATGTGTTACATCTCCCACTCACCCACATAGGGTTGATCTTAAAACTAATCTCTCAACACAACGGAACTTCTCATCTCTTCATACAGGGAAATAGAACGTGCGACCTTACGAAAAGAAAGTACAGCGACAGGAGTGTAATGCCAAATCATCACCATAACCAGCAAGACACATCACTCGGAAGCTTCTCGTGTATGCCTTAGACGATTCAACCACACCGGACACAGCATTCTCAATCCCTCGGTGAAAGTGAAAAGAATTGCTGTACCACCTCAATGTAATGTACTCATGACATATCAGTAACAAATTACGATTGTCGCAGGCCTGCTAATGAGTCACAAAAACATGGTGTGTTATTGAATGGTCTTCCCTGAGCCCACATGTCAATCCGACTAACTCGACCGCTTGCCCAGACACACCCCATAGAACGGAATAATCTCATCGTCCTAGGATAGCATGCTAAAGTAACTGTCATCAAGCGTCCTCTTCATGACATAGTCTCAAGTCGTGAAGGCAACCAGTTTGTAGGATAACCAATGTCTTGGATATGCTACATGGCTCACACAGCAATGAAGAGGAATCCATTCACTGCTCCACAGTCGATCGCAAAAGCACATACAGTATGATATGTATGCTATGGCGTTCTTCCATAAAAATGGGCATATCACTATGTGTTTAGAAAAACAAGTAACGCCATACGAATCTTAGTCTAGACGTTACACAAAACGTCTAACCTGAGTCTCCCAGCACAGTCGCTCCTCTTAGTGCTCGTCTGAAAACTCACATTCGGCTATAAACAGGCTACATAGAGTCGTGGGAACTCTCTATGTTCGACCAAATGAAAAGGTCTCATCTTAGATCCAACTAAGGCGACATATATAAATAAGAGGGTTTATATCTAGCTCGCTGTTCTTACACTGCGTAGATATAAGTGTTCAAGCTCGCTTTCTAAGCGCTATGGACACACATGTCCTAGCTAGCTATCTAAGCGCCATGAACACAAATGTCTCATCTTGCTCGCCATCTAAGCGCCATGGACACGCATGTCCTAGTTCGCTATCTCGGCGCCAAGGTGAATCACCCGTGTGAGCAGGTCGATTCAAGCCCGGTGACATATAAGAAATGTGCATCCGTTCCACTTATAACAAATATATATGGAAAACAACTAGTTTATAAAAACTTGAATAATAATGTCAAAACCACAATAAAATGTCTAAGCACATCAAATCCCCCAATGGAGATGTGCCTTAAGACAACTTCCCTTTGCGCAAACCACATCTCAAATGTGACACGTGCTAGAATGGTTTTTGAAATCTTTTGCATATGCTCAGGCTTACGTGCTATCACCATAGATAAGTACAACCTCATCACTATGAGATAAAGAGCCTAGTCACTACAAAAACTCTTAAACCAAAGCAGCTTCTCTAACAGCTGCAGAGCACACCACATATTATGCTTCCATCGCGGACAGCATAAGGCAAGGTCCACAGTCCTCTTGTGAACATATCGCAAGATACTCTTCACTACTCTCTAGTGACAGGACCATGGTTACTACGGCAACGACTAATTAAACCAACCGCATAGCAAACATCTGACCGAGTATGCACATTAGCATACTTCAGATTCCCTATTGCGGACGGATATGGCAAACTGGACATTTGTTTTCTCTTCTCATTATTCTTAAGACATTGATCTAAGGTCAAGGTAAGTCCCCCAAAAAAATGGGATGTCTATGGGTTTTCAGTTTTTCATGTGAAAACGTTCAAGAACCTACATCTTGTAAGTCCCTAAAGACAAACAGAGGAGCTTCTGAGAACAATATCTCACAGTCTAAACTTCCAACACATAGTTGGAATCACCCATGTCCTCAATCTCAAATTGAGAGGACAACCACTCTCAAGTGGCGACAATGGAACTCATCTCATTCCCAGCTAAAAGGACGTCATCAACATATAAAGAATTAAAACACTTTCCTTGGACCATTTAATGTACACACATTGTACCACTGCCTAGACGATTTGAGATAATAAATAGATCGTTTGAGACAGCACACTTTTGCGCTCATTCCCTTTGGTCACAACACCAATGGGATGATCCATATTTATCTCGTCGTCTTGTTCTCCATTGAGAAAAGAACAGTTTAAACATCCAACTAAAAAGGTTCAAAAACTAAATATGCGACAATTGGTAGGATAAGGCGAATGGAGTCAGATCTCACCCTTTGGGAGAACATGTTTCCATGGTCTATACCCTCTTTGGGTACAAACTATCGCCACAAGGCGCGCCTAATACTTGTTAATTGAACCATCTGCCTTGCGTTAGATTTTGAAAACACACTTGTCTCCAATAGTCTTACGCACAGGCAGAATGTCAACTAACTCCCAGACCTTATTTGCGTCCATAGAGCTCATCTCATCTCACATAGCAACTATTCACTCAGCTTTAGCAGACGAAGAAAAATGCTTCAACAAAAGAAGCAGGCTCATCCTCATCTACTTGTGCACACATTTGTACACATATGAAAATGTCTTCCTCAATTTCAAAACAGCGATAGGGAACTTTTTCCTCATCACCATATAGTGTACTACCTGAGAATCTTGAGTGCCTAGTGGTGCACTCCCACTATCTGGTACACTCCCACTAGCGTCTAGCGGTGTACTCCCACTCGGCTGGAGACTAGTACCATTTTACAGCGATTACAGGATGTGGAATCTCAATCTCCCCACCCTCGCTTAAAGATGGTATGTTGTCTTCAACATCCTCCAACTCATAGAGGTCAAGATATCTCTTAGTAATACAAATCTGGGGAAGTCATTTTCAATATCATGTGGCACCATTTCTGTTATTCCTATACCCGTTTGTTCTTTATACGTAACATAGGCTGTCGAGCTATTAGAATTCCTTATATAGGTATGCTTTCTAGCTCTCGAGCGTAGTTTCTCGCACTTATGCGAGGTATAGTGAACATAGCCTCCTGAGCTCCACGGGTGCAAATGCTCCGAAATGAGCTTTCCGCCTTTCCACAGCTCATAAAGGGGTAGAAGCAATTGATTGAGGAGAGGCACTCTAGTATGTAGGCAGCAATCAAGAGTACATCCTCCCAAAACAACTTTGGGAGGTTGACTTGCGCCATCACAGTCCTAGCCATATCTAGGAATGTCCTATTCCTTCTTTCTGCAACACTGTATTGTTGCGGAGTTTTCGGAACAGAAAGTTGTCTGCGTATCCCCTTTTTTTCTCACACAATTCCCAGAACTGATTAGATAAGCACTCGCGATCCTCACATCGCGCGAAATCATCTATAAAAGTGAGAAAATAAGAGGCGCCATGACGTGCCTTTACAATCATAGGTCCACAGATATCTGAGTGAACTAGTTCTAATGCTTGAGTAGCTCTAATAGTCTCTCTAAAAGGCTTTCGGCATGCTTTGCCAACTAAGCAAGACTCACACATAGGTAGGTCAACCTTAGCGAGTGGGCCCAAAAGGGCTTCTCGAGCTAATCAAGTTATCATATCACATCCAATGCGTTCAAGTCTAGCATGCTATGTCTCAGAATAAATTAACAGAGAAAACTAGAATTTATGAAAACAATTCTTAAGCAGTTATCCTTAGATAACCATGTCCTAGTAACACTATCACCCAAAAATGTCCATCCTATTACCACCGAACTGAAAAACGCCCTCGATTGCGCTCTTCCACCTTATTAGCCTTGGGCGCAAACTTGCTAACCCCACCCTGCCTCTAGGCGGGTTTACCCTTACCATTGCGTTTAGGCCCACTAGCCTTGCGCTTACTTCCACTTATGGAAGTAGTGGTCAAGAGTATAGCTATACGGTTCGCCTCACCTTTTTGGCGCTCCGTATTCAGCTCAACTTGTCAGAAATGTCAAAATCAAAAATTTAACATTTCCGTTGTGGATCATGATTTGTTTTCTATGGACCCGCGAATCAGGCAAAGAACTAATCATGGCCTGAAACTGCAGTTCGCCAGTAAAGATGTTCCGAGTATTCTGAAATCACGAATCATACCTGTCATCGACCTTAGATGTCCAGTCATCGTGTACTTGGAACGTTTCCTTTACTTTCCGGAACTTCATAACTAGATGCTCAATCTAGTAGTGAATGTGCCATCGAAAACAAATTTGAGCTGATCTCATAATACTTTGGCTATTGGGTAGTACATATACTTCCCAACAAGATCATGGTGCATGCTGCTTATCACAAAGCGCGTGCTATGATCCTTCTCAAGCCAAGTATTATAGGCTATTAAGGTTATAATGATATTGGGCCGGAGGCCCATTATTCGGTTTAATGGATTGGACTATAGAATAAGCCTAAAGCCCATAAGCTCTTACTCATTCTATCGGTGTGTTACTTTGCAGTGCCATATTACAAAAATTAGTCCCTTTTAAACTTGTTACTTTTATAAAGTTCGACAAAGTGTGGTTTGGAAAACATTTGTTTTTGTAAATCCAAAAAAAATTTGAAGAATAATATTTGAGAACATGCGCAAGGGATTGACATTATTATTTGCACATTTCATAAGGTTTGTTTTAAAATCCAATTACAAATGATTTTTCCCTTTCTACAATTTAAGACCAAAAAATTCGCTATTGCTCATTAATCAAATCTTAATTTTGTAAATCAAGAAAAACTTTTTATAATTGATTTTTCTAAACAAACATCAATTAGATGGTACAATTACCTATCTAAGATCATCCACAGTAATATTAAGTGCGTCATACAACAAAAATGCGCATGGACCCCCACGTGGGTCCGAATTGACAACTTAGAGCTCATGTTAAGGTAATTCAAGTGTATGATGTATGAACAAAGAAAACCATCCCTTTACAAGTAGGCTTTTCCAATACAAGAAATGTAAACACTCGTCCTCACATTACATTTATAGCCCATAAAAAATAGGGATGCTTTGTTCATATACATACACAGAAACAACCTTAAACATACATCGTGAGGACACAAGCTCCATAAATTGTCAATTAATTGTCCATTCATTTAAGCCAGATTAAAATCTATATTAATCACATACTCCAAGCACTCATGCGGTCTTATTATAAAATGAATGGACTCATCTGTCACTCCACTTAAGGAGGAGGAATTAGAGGTCATAGGGTCAACCAATCACAAACAACAGTAATTAAACGTGACCAATGATGCAATGAGCCTCTAAAAAAATAAAATGTGCAATAAAATGATTATTGCACAGCCCGAATAGCTCCCATAAGCTAGGTAAAATCAATGAAAAAATCCTAAATTTTTCATTAATTTTAACCCAATATTAGGTCTTAAAACATAATTTAAAACCAATTTATTAAGGGCCCTTTAAATTAACGATTAATTTAAAACCTTATGGAAAGTTTAATTAATTGAAAAACAAATTTTTCATTATAAATAAAAATTTCCGGAATTTCACCAAGGCCCAAAAAAAATATTTTGAATCAATTTAACGAAAAAAATTGATTTAGTTAAACAAAATTAACTACGAGCAACTAAATTCCCAAAAATTCAAAAAATTTCAAGAATTTGCGCTCCAAAGATTTTTAGTGGTCTAATATGGTGTTCCAAACACCCCATATTAATTTAAAAAATTAATAACCTATTTTGGCTATTTTCAGCAATTAAATAAATGCCCATATGCATAAATTTTATGCTCTAAAATACCAAAACAAAAATGAGATAATTCATAAAATTTTCTCAAGTCTCCAATTAGTGTACAAAACACACTAGACATTAAATTCAAGAATTAACAACTTTGATTGGTTATATTTTAAGCAATTAATATTGCGTATTCAACACAATGTATATGCTCTAAAATATGTCCCAAAGAGCGAGAAAATCCACTAAAATAATTTTCTCAAGCTACCACTAGTGTTCTAAACACATTGTGTTAATTCCTTGAATTAATAATCAATATAAATATTTTAAGCAATTTAATGTGTACCAAAACACACAATTGTATGCTCTAAAATATTAATATGATTGAGATAATTTACCAAACATTATCTATGGGTCCCACAAAATTTTACATGGTCTTAAAACAGTGTCCCTTATGTCCCACATTAATTACAAAAATTAATAATGTATTATGGCTATTTTAAGCAATTAAATAAACGTCCACAAACATTAATTACATGCTCTAAAAATACCATAAATACATGATAATTTACACAAAAATTATCTTAGAGTCCCTTACAGTGTACTAGACACTATACATTAATTTCAAAAATTAATATACATTTTTGGATATTTTAAGCAATTAAAAACATATTTAAAACATATCTTTTATGCTCTAAAATACCAAAAACAATGAAACAATTTACCACAAAATTATTTCTGGTCCCACACAATGTCCATAATATAGGAAAAATTAAAAAATAAATTTTCCATATTTTTCCAGAATTTTAAAGCATTTAAAACAATTTAAACTATTAAAAAAACAATTTTTAATAACCAGAAACTGTTTTAATTAGAAAATAATTATTTTTTATTCTGGAATATTTTAATAAAAAATATATTAAGTACCGGGACCCCGAGGGGGACCCACACTCGCCGGAATCATGGTCGGCGGACCACCGGAGGCCGGCGAGTGGAGCCCACTCTCTCCACCGCGAGTGGGCGAGGCCCTGCTGGGTCTTCTTCTTCACCAAGAAGCCCTAAAAAACGCAGCAACTTGCTGCGCGAACCCCCAACTTTGATGGCTTATATCTCCTTCGATATAGATCCAAATCACGCGTATTATATATGGTTGGAAAGGTCTCACGGAGTAGAACACGATCAAGCCAAAAAATAGCCTAATTGGACGAGTAAATCATCCAGAAAAGAGGCTGAAAGTTGCTGAAAAAATCTCGTTTTAAAATACCCAGAAATTAGGTTTTCAGATTTCTTCTCCGTATGAGATAATCAAGTCATGGGACTTATAGGGGGGACTCTAGGGACCATATGGGACACAACCATGCCAAAAAATTGGACCCCTATTGGAGTTTTGTACTAGACCCACTTGAAAATTGAATTTTTCAAAGTTTTGATAAAAGCTTGAAAAACCAACAATGGCAGATTCGGTTTGGGCAGATTTACGGGCGAATCAACACCTACAGGCTCTGATACCAATGTAGATAATATGCACGCAAGCATACGAGTCGGGTTTAGGTCACTTACCTAGCGGAATAGCCCGACGGATCGCCGAACGGTGTTGTTACGAGCCCGACGTCTTCACCCACGAACCGCTGCTCCATGTTGCCTCCGTGTGCTCTCTTATGCATCGCCTAGGTCGTAGAGGATGCTTCTTGAGCCATCCCCATGATAGTCACCTTCTAAATCCCAAGCCTCAAGGTGATTTGCTAGAGAGAGAATTCGTGAGTTAGAGAGAGAGAGAGACGAACGTGAGGGAGAAAAAGGGCTGCTGAGATTGTATTCTCATCTCATGTAGGTTTTTTGTGTAATGCATATAACTATATATAGGCATATCAAAAACCTAATGGGCTTGGACCCCCAAAAGCCCGTTACTTTGGTGTCCAAGCCGAGCCTCGTTTAGACCCAGTCCAATCTCATGTGAGTGCCCGTATGGCCCGACCACATTATGTGTTACAATTTTTAAGCTACTTTCATTTCCTAGCATTCTCCATAAAACATTTTAAGGACAACCACAAACCGGAAAAATACTGAAAACATTTTCGTTGAAACAAACGGAGCGTAGTTATATGATGTTTTCCTTTTTCCACTTACGCTGCCTGATTTTCTTCAAATGCAGGCTCTGTTTCTCTTATTTCTTCTGTTCTCCAGTTGGTTAGCATATGTCTTTTTCGAAGATACTGAACAGGGGAAGACAATATTCACTTCATATGGCACCACATTGAATCAGATGTTTGTTTTGTTCACCACATCCAATAATCCAGATGCTTGGATTCCTGCACACAAGTAAGTAAAATTGTTTCGTTAAAAGCCTCTTTTTTCTCCAATATAAAACATCCATTGTTACTGTCACTGGAGCATAGGATGATCCTTTTTGCAAGAGCTCTTTGTAGCACAATCCTGGACTTACTTGAAAGCTTTAAAACTAAACGCTCTGGGTGGAGTTAGTTTTTTCCCTTTTGAGCACTGGTTTAGTTTGGTTATTGTCTAGAATGATGCTAAAATGGGGGAATATTCCCCTACTTCGAACTGTTTTGCATCTTTAGTTAAATTTTCAAGTGTTCATTGTATTGTAACTGATTTCTAATAGCTCGATGCTACTAGGACTCAGGTTTAATGGTGGCCTCATCTTTCCTGCGAGCATCTCCTAGAGACCTTTAAAAATTTTCTTCAGGATTGTACTAAAGTGACCTATACGGCACTTTGAAGACTTACTTTTTGGTAAAAAAAAATCTCTCCAAGAGACTCTTCAAATATCAGTATTCTTGTTAAATGGTAGTTATGTAACTTTGGTATTCATAGGTGTTGTATACGTGTTTTGTCCCTGTTAGAGAGTAAATATGTGTTATGTATTGTAAAGTAATATATTCATATATATGTACAGGTCATCCCACATCGGTTAGATAGGGAGTAACATAGGTTGGCCTTGAATGCAAGATATTCCCATCACTCTTTATCTTTACATGGTATTAGAGCCTCCCAAATCTGGGATTGCTCATTTTTCTTCCACCTTCTTCGTGATCGAGAAGTTCGGTAATTAATCTCTCTTGAGATTCTTTTTTTCTATTTTCCTCTTTTCCCTATTCATTAAAAAAAAAAAAAGGGCCAAAACAGCCGCAGCTACCCCCCCCCCCCCCCCAAAAAAAAAAAAAAAAAAACCCTAGCCGCAGCCCCTCTTACCACCCAACCACCTCCGGTAGCCCCCCCACCACCGGCGACCCTCTGGTGACCTCCGGTGACTCTCTGGTGACCTTTTTTCTTCAGATCTGCTTTGTTTAAGTGCAGATTGACTATTTTTTTGTTCCAATCTGCCTTTTTTCCTTCCGATTGAGTTCATATATTGTTCATCTTGGGTCCTTCTTTGATCATGGAGTCTAAATCTATCACCCAACTCACCAACCGTAAGTTGAATGGCAACAACTTTCTTTGATCATGTGTGTTTCGTTCGAAACACACCGAAACCGACGAATCTTGTCGAGACCTAAGATTTTCGAGATTCCTCTACTGTTTCGTGTCGGTGGCCCACGAAACCGAAAAGTTTCGGCTGTTTCGACCGAAACGAAACGAATTTTTGATCCTTGGAATCACCCTTCTCGGTCGTTCCTCGTGTTTTTGGGTGTGTGTGATTCGTTCATCAGCTGGCTCCTGGTACTGACAAATTAGACCCACGAGCCATTCGGTGTAATTTCTTGGGATACTCTAGGACTCAGAAAGGGTACCGTTGTTACAGTCCTTCCCTTCATCGGTACTTGTCTCTGCCGATGTCACATTCTTCGGATCTACACCCTTTTATTCAGAGTCCCACTCGGCTACTGATCTGGATTTTATGCTTCTTGTCCCTCTTCCTGTCTCTCCTGCCCCGACTACTACTCATGATGCTTCCACCCGCTTGTCTCGGCCTGATTTGCAATTTTATACTTGTTGTCCACCTCCAGAGACTGTACTGGACTCCGCTGCTCCGCCTCCGCCTACCGTGTCCTCAGATCCGCTATCTTCTCCAGACACCACTGATTTAGACCTTCCCATTGCTCTCAGGAACGGTAAGCGTTCTTGTACTACTTCTCATCCTATTTCTAACTTTGTGTCTTATGATCATCTCTCTCCTACATTTTCTTCATTTGTTGTTTCCGTGTCTACCATATCTATTCCTAAGAATGTTACAGAGGCACTTGCCCATTCTGGCTGGAACCAAGCTATGCAGGATGAGATGTGTGCCCTTAAGGAAACTGGTAATTGGGACTTGGTTCCTCTCCCGCCAGGGAAATCTGTGGTTGGTTGTCGTTGGGTGTATGCAGTTAAGGTTCATCCAGTTGGCACTCTGGATCGGTTGAAGGCACGCCTGGTTGCCAAAGGCTACACTCAAGTTTATGGACCTGATTATTCAGACTTTTTCTCCCATGGCCAAGATTGCCTCTGTTCGCCTTTTCATCTCACTGGCTACTACTTATCACTGGCCCCTACATCAGTTATACGTTAAGAATGCATTTCTGAATGGTACTCTTCTTGAGGAGGTTTACATGGAGCAACCTCCTGGGTTTGTTGCTCAGGGGGAGTTTAGTCTGGTTTGTAAATTAAAAAAGTCTCTCTATGGGTTAAAGCAGTCGCCTCGTGCTTGGTTTGGCAAGTTTAGTGATGTGGTTGCTGAATTTGGTCTTAAGAGATGTGGTGTTGATCATTCCGTTTCTATACACACACTACAGCGGATAAGATTTTGTTGATTGTCTATGTTGATGATATTGTTATAATTGGTGATGACTCAAGAGGCATTCACAAGTTGAAGTCTTTCTTGCAAATAAAATTTTGAACCAAAGATTTGGGACATCTTAGATACTTCTTGGGTATTGAAGTAGCCAGATCCAGTGAACGAATATGCTTATCTCAGTGGAAATCTGTTCTTGACTTACTAAATGAGGTTGGGGACCAAACCCTTGGATACCACTATGGATCCTAATTCCAAATTGTTACCGGATCAAGGGGAAGTTCTTGATGATCCAGGACAATATAGGCGTTTAGTTGGGAAGCTTAATTATCTAATTGTCACTAGACCGGATATTTCCTTTGCAGTCAGTGTGATTAGTCAGTTTCTGGAGTCTCCTCGGACTACACATTCGGTGCTATTGTCCAATATAGGGTCCGAAGACGGACTGAAGAAGAGGAAAAACGGATTACGATCATAATAGCTCAATTGTGGTGGAGTCCACCCTAGGGTTTAGAAAACTTGAATAAGATAGGAATATACGATGACAAGGATCAGTCCAGTGTACCAGCTGGGGGAAAAAAAATCAAACCAGTTGAGAAAAAAAATACTCTCGACTCTCGAGTGAACAATACCGATGAACAGTGCGATGAAGTAGCGATGAACAGTGACGATGAGCAGTGCCATGAACAGTATGATGAATAGTGAAGTGAACAGTGTCGATGAATAGTGCTCAGGTCATGTTTGTGGGTTGCGGCTATGGTGGTGGGAGGATCGAGTCCCCTATTAGGGTAGCTCTGATACCATGTTGAGTTTTTCAGAAAGCTTAGAGAGAACTGACGTTGCTCTCTCTCATTTTATTAATCAATAATAAAATAACATAATTATAAGAGTACCCTTAGAGAAGGGAATAGCATGGACTAATAGTAAGACCAAAAATATTAAAACATCTCTCAACAGTATGCAGATTGAGGAAGTCCCTATTTGGCCTGAAACAATCCCCTCGTGCCTGGTTTGGTAGATTCAGTGAAGTAGGTGCTGAATTTGGACTCCAGAGAAGTGGTGTTGATCACTTTGTCTTTTATAGACAGGCACACCTCAATTGGTAAAATCTTGTTGATTGTTACCTTGATGATGCTGTCATAACTAGTGATGACTCCCAAGGGCATTTTGGAGTTACAGTCATTTCTTCAAAATAACTTTCAAACCAAAGATCTCGGGCAACTTAGATACTTCTTGGGTGTTGAAGTAGCTAGATCAAGTGAAGGGATTTGGCTATCTCAGGAAAATATATCCTTGATCTGCTGACTGAGACAGGAATGTTGGGATCCAAACCGGTGAATTCCCCAATGATTCCCAACACCAAGCTGCTGCCAAGTTAAGGAGAGTTACTCGATGATCCAAGACAGTATAGGCATCTGGTTGGCAAGCTTAATTACCTTACTGTAACTAGACTTAGATGTTACTTTTGCAGTTAGTGTAATTAGCTAGTTCATGGATTCTGATCGGACCGCACATTGCGATGCAGTAGTACAGATTTTGAGATATCTTAAGGGGACCCTGGTTTACTAGTACAAGGTTCGTGGTCATATACAGGTTGAGAGTTACACCGATGCAAATTAGGCTGGATCTCTTGGTCGTATGAGATCCACTACAGGCTATTGTGTTCTTGTTGGAGGTAATCTTGTGTCTTGGAAGACCAAGAAGCAGAGAGGTGTTGCCAGATCTAGTGTTGAGTCAGAATACAGGGCAATGGCACACACTACTTGTGAGTTAGTGTGGTTGAAACACTTGCCAGAAGAGGTTGGCTTCACTCACTCCAATCCTATGAATTTTCTTTGTGACAACCAAGCAACTGGTCATATTGCTTCCAATCCTATGTTCCAACCTTGTGTTTGTGAGGAGCTTCTGCAGAAAGTGATCCATTGATACTGTACATGTGAAGTCCGCAGACCAGTTAGCAGATTTATTTACAAAGCATTGGGTGGCACTCGAGTGAAATAGATTTGTGACAAGCTTGGTGCCTATGATTTGTATGCTCCAGCTCGAGGAAGGAATGTTGAAGGGTAGTTACGTAACTTTGGTATACATAGGTGTTGTATATGTGGTTTGTCCCACATCGGTTAACTATATAGTAGTGTAGGTTTGCTAAGCCTATATGTAGGCTCCTTGTAATCTCTTTTCAAATCATCCAATAAACAAAGCACTTACAATTTTGTTGGGTCTGAAGAAATTCATTAAACTAATACGAAATATAGAGTTTGGCAAGTCAAAAAGTTTGACAGAAGGAAGGAGCAAGGAAAGACTCGGTATTTTTCTACTGACATTTGAAATGTCTCTTGGAGTGGATGGAAGGTTCAATGCTGGCGTCGCTTATCAAATTTGAAGAGTAGGAAGATTTGAAGAGCCTTTTGGAGATGCTCTTATGTTTTGCCCAACTTTATTTTATATTTGTATTCTAGGCATGATGTTGCTAGAAATTCTAAGGGATATCTTGGACAGTTGGACCTATATTAATTTTACAAGAAACCTCTTAGTTGTCCAAAAGAAGAAGAGATATGTAGCCGTTGTTGACTTTTTATTGATTAGACCAATGATAGCTTTATTATACCCTGCGAGAAGTTTGCTCGACAAATTATTGTATGAACTCTGTTCCTCTTTCTCCCCAGTTTCCAGTACTGCATTGTGCCTGTATCTGGAGGTCAGGATTTGCATTGACATTTTTTTCAACCTTGATTCTGATACTCTAATAATTCTTTGTTTTGGGGCTCTTTTTAGGGCTTCGCGATGGTATTGCCTGTTTTTCGTTCTCTACGTGCTACTGGGCGTTTATTTTGTCACGAACTTGATTCTTGCCGTTGTGTATGATAGCTTCAAAGGCCAGGTATGAACTTTCATATGTTAGATTGCTCTCTTTTTTGAGACAGTACCACATGGCACATGCCACTGCACTGTGTATGTTGAGCGTCTCTGTCTGTCTGTCTGTCTCTGCTTTCTGATGCAGTATTTGGCTATACAGCATGCTTTAAGGGTGGTACTGTTGTAATTCTCTCTTTGATTGGCTATGACTTTGATTAATAAGCAGAATGTGAGGTTTAGAGTTGTTTGACAGAGGTGTAAGTAAGTGCTAAAATCTGTGAGTAAGTTTTGGACCCTTCCTCAGAATTTTGGTTGTTAACCAATCACAATGAAGCACGGACACGACACGACACGACATAGGCATGCCGACACGACAAAATCTTAAAAAAAAATTGCACGTCAACACTCCAGGAAAAGTGTCAGTGAAGTGTCGTGTCTGCGTCGGACACGACACAACACGCGTTCGTAGAAGTGTCGGTGCTTCCTAGCCAAACATAGCGTGATTTTGGGTAAACAGAGCTTATGCTCTCTGTTCATGAAATTCTTTCCTTGACCCCCAGTTTATTCTATTTCTCTGTAATTTCTCTCCTGAATTGAGCAAGGAATGCACCACTTTCTTTTTGTTCTCTTTGTGGATAAATGTTTAATTAATATGCCACTACCAACCTTTTGTTATGCCCAACCTTGTTTCTCTTCGTCTGCTTTCTTTTTTTATAGCTTGCAAAACAAGTGTCTGAGAAGGATCGTTTCCGGAAAAGGATAATGGATAAAGCATTTAACCTCATTGATAAAGATGTAAGTACAATCCTCACATATATGTTATGTTGTCTTTACTGTCAATTCATGTGCTCTTAGACTTCATAAAGGAGTATTCACTGTAATGATTGGTGTATCCTTCTTCCATTTTTCATCTTTCTGCTTTTCCATATTCATGTATAGTATGATATTGGTCTTCCATATTTAGATAATCTCCTCTTCATATTAGCCCAAATTATTAGTAGATTTCTTCATTTATTTTTTCGTTTAGTATTTTGTTCCGTGATAATGAATTACGATCCGAAGAAAGGACGAATGAAAGATAAAAATTCCTTCCACATGAAACAAAAGGAAAATAGATAAAAAGTAAAAAGTATTCCCTTTGAATATCTTGTAGGAGTTTAGCTTCCAAGAGATACACTCTCTAAGTATAAGGGAAACAATTCCTTAGTCTTACAATGCAAAACTTTGTGGACCTAGTTAGTTGAATATTACTGGCAGGGATCTTAGACGAAGTGCCCCTATAACATATTGATTATTATCTCACTAGTTTACCTGGAAGTCAGATATAGTGGACTTTGGAACATAAGATTAGTTTTCTAAATAGTTCTTTGGTTGAAGAACTTGGCTATGGATGATTTTTGGAAGAGTTGAACGTAACTACTTCCATAAATTAAGTGATAAAACTCTGTGAACACTGACTGCCCTAAATGCTTGCGCTGTTAGGAAAAGGGTCCAACATTGTATATCATGTCTTAACACCTTCCTACCCCCTTTTGCATGTGAAGGGACATAAAGATGAACCAGACATGAGATTATTAAACCAAACGCAAATTTGCACAAAGAAAACGGAACGAGGATAGAGAGAGTTGAACTCAAGATATCCTATACCATGATTGGACACTGATGCGCAGAATCTTAAGCTATTAAGGAATGGACTCGGCAATCCATATCAAGATTTCTTACACCACACAGCACATTTTTTTTTTGGAGAATTAGGTAGCTGTATTTGAGAAAAAGAAGAAATAAGTAAGAGTGGAATTATAATAATTCTATATTGAATAAGGAAGAAGTTGGATGATAATTAAGTTGCTTATCCTTTTCAATTGATACATGGTAAAGCTGCGTCTGGAGAAGAAAACGGTATTGCATTTTCTGATACTTGATTGTATATTCTAAGAAGGGCTAGAAAACTATGCAAATTCCAACAGAAACAAATTATTAAGTAAAAATACTGATGTTCAGTAACCGGAAAAGTATGACATAATAAAAACCGAAAAGGAGATGAAACATGGTTCATTATCTGTTGACTGTGAAACAAATTACCTGAACATAGAAATCATTGTTGACAGTATAAGTAGATGCCTCTGCGATTGTATCGACTAATTGATATAGTAAGCGAAGCAGCGTCCCCCTTTTGTTTATTTATTTACTTTGACATGTCAGATATTGCTTGCTTCCATTGATCAGAAAATAACTATTATCTACTTGGCATGTTCAACTGCAAATATGTAAACGTGGAAAATTTCCATGTTAATTTATAATTGATAATTTGATAGTGGGATTTGTTTATTAATATTTTCATGTAACTGAGATGGTTTTGTTGGTATAGATGATTGTTTCTTTTTCTGCATTCACAAATGAGCTGTTGTCGTTTGGATTGAACAGAATCTTGGATATCTAAGCAAAAAGCAATGTGTCCATCTATTTGAAGAACTTAACAAGTACAGGTATTGTCCATATGTCACTGTCTTCTGCATGTCTCCAGGGTTTTTTTTTTCCCTTCGTTTTTTTGTTTGAAATGTTGCAGTCTATGGAATGGGATGTGTGAGAGTTTAAGTATATTTGAAAATTTAATGGCAATGCCCACAAGAGTAGTTATGATTTGTGCATCCTGCTAGTTTACGTATCAGATGTTTTTCTTCGACGGCTTTTTATTACTAGTATTTTGATTAAATTTGTTTATTGGTTTTGTTTTGTTTTGTTCGTTTTGTTTTGTTTTGTTTTTTTTTTCCAATTAGTGCTTAGAGGTGCCCTGCAATCTGCATGATAAACAGTTTTCCGGAAAGATTGGAATGGGTGCTTGAAGTTACACGACCAACTTCATTTAGAATATTTTAATGTGCATGCCAAAGTAAAGAGTTCTTTAAATTTTTAATATATTTTTTAATGCATATGAAGCATGGAAAAATTAGAACCCGAAACTGCTTTTCTTCATAATAAAATGTCGGTTGATATTTCAACTCGCAGTTGCATCATTGTTTAGTGCCTCTGACATCAAAAGATGCAGTTTCCCACTGAATTATTTGAGTTCTTTTAAGGTCCTCCCATCATTAGGTAAGAATTTTTCTCGACTCCATTTAATGTGATTTCTACATTAAGTAAAGTCCCCTAAAAGAAATAACCAACAATAAGTAAATTATGTCTAACATATGTGCATCTGTTGTGTATGTAGCCATGTATGCACATGAGGTGCACTCACAATGGGTAGGGGCTGTAGTAACTGCTACAACATTTAAAGTAGGGTCATTTATTTTCTTTTTTATGATAGATAAATTAGGGACAATAATGTTAATTAACACCTTAACAAGAGGCAGTTTCACCAAAGCCGTGAAAGTACAGTGGTGAGAGTATTGTCATGACATCTTTTAAAGGGAAGGTGTCTTACCGGTTCAATTTCTAAGGCTTACAGTTACAGTTAAATATAAATTGAAAACAAAAAAAGAGGAGGTGAAGTTTCAAGTTTGCGCAGTTGAATTCATTTCTTCTCTTCGACATAGTGAAGATGCAAAGAGTTAAAATATTAGGGTTTGTGAGAAGGAGGAAACAAGAATGTAACAGGGAAGAGAATAATAATGTGTTGGAATTACCTTCACACTATTAAGTCCTTTATATAACTACAAAAAAAAAGCCCTTTATGTAATATAACAATCTTTAGAGAATTACAATTTGCCCTTACTAATATATCCAGTCTAAACTGAAGAAGTAGAAAATAAACAAGACACAAAAATAACAACTCTATCACTCCCCCTCAAGCTGGAGCATAGAGATCAAATATGCCTAGCTTGGAGCATAGGTTATTAAAAGCGTAATGAGCCAAGGACTTGGTAAAAGAGCTAGTTGATCTTCAGACCGAACATAAGTAGTAGTAAAATGCTTTTGCATGACAAGATCCCAAATGAAATGACAATCAATCTTGATGTGTTTAGTCGGCTGATGGAAGAAAGGATTATTAGCAATGACGTTAGCTACCTGGTTATCACAATACATAGACATATGAGACGGCACATCTACACCCGTACAACAAAGTAAAGCCCGAACCCACAACATCTCACAGGCAATATGAGCCATGGCACGATACTCAACTTCAGCACTAGAGAGTGCTACTACATTTTTTTTCTTACTGCGCCAAGTAACCAAGTTATCACCAATAGATGTGCAATATCCTGAAGAAGAATCCTATCACTTTAGTTACCCGCCCAGTCCACATCAGAGAATCCACTGACAGGCAAGGATAATGATGGTTTATAAAACAATCTTCTAGCTGGTGCTCTCTTAAGGCACCTACGAATATGACAGATAGCCTCCCAATGAGGCTTACACTGGCATGCATAAACTGACTAACTACACCAACAACATAAGTAATATCTGGGCGAGTTACGGTGAGATAGATCAACTTTCCAACCAACCTCCGATAGTGTCCTGTATCCTCAAAAACTTCACCTTTTCAGCATTTAATGTCACAGTAGGATCCGTTGGACTTTCAGCCGAGTACCAAGCATACCAGTCTCAGAGAGTAAGTTCAACACATACTTTCACTGACAAACTGATACCTTCCTTGGACCTAGCAACCTCAATTCCGATAAAGTAGCGAAGATGACCCGAGTCTTTTGTATGAAAATGCTTACTTAAATTAAATGTACCTTCGTCAGCAATACCTGCTGAGTTACTGCCACTAATAATAATGTCATCCACATAAACTATTTGTATATGTAAATGAGAGAAAATATGACTTAAGGAATATTGAGCACACCTGACATAGGGCTGCTCACTTATATTTATTTTAAACATAAACAGATAACCCTACTCAAGCTGGAGCATACATATCATATACACCAAGCTTGTTACAAATATACTTCACATGAATCCCACCTAATGCCTTAGTAAACAAGTTGGCTAACTGATCTAGTGCAGGAAGCAAACATTAGTTGCCAGATCTAGTGTTGTGTCAGAATACAGGGCGATGGCACATACTGCTAGTGAGTTAGTAAGGGTGAAGCACGTACTAGAGGAACTTGGGTTTACTCAGCCTAGTCCTATGAACTTGTTTTGTGACAATCAACTTGCGGTCAAGGTTCAAAATTTCGTTTCGGTCTATTGTTTTGGTTTGCCCAGAAATGGAAATGTTTTGGAAACATTTCGGAAACATGTGAAAACACTGAAAAAAATTGGAAACATGGGAAACATAACTTCAATCTTAACTGTATGCATGTGTAAAGCTAATAATTGATCAATTGAACCTTTGAGAGGTCTATTTATGTAGTTGCATTAAAAATAAGTAGTTCAAATTGAAAATGCATAAGGAAGAAGTTGCCAATCTACCCTCAAACACTCTCATAAAACAATCATATTTCGATGGAAACAAAAGAAACAAAGTCGTTTTTGAATATGCAAATATTTTCCCGTCATATTCCCATGCATCAAGAATTGAATTCTACAAATACATATGTCTAGGAAAGGCATAGATGCCCTCAAAATGTAGGATACAGACACGACTATAATACGGCAAATAGAATTTTACTTTTCTAGAATTAATTATTCAATATCTTGTGCCGTCTCCCTTCCCATTTCCTAGATTTTCAAATAACCCCATTACTTATTTCCCATTTTATTATATTAAGATTTTAGTGTTGAAGTCTTGAAAACATTTTCAAAGTAACTGCCTTGCCTTGTCCACTCTTGTGTCTGGCCATGTCGGTTGTGTGTCTGACACGTGTCAAGTAGGGATGGCAACAGGGCAGGTATGGGACAGGGCCCCCATACCCCGCCCCGCCCCGCCCCGCCCTACTTGAATGGACCTCTCCCCCGACCCCATCATGCCCCGAGGAGGGGTTTGTCCCAACCCCGACCCCGACCTCGACAATTGCTCGGGAATCTGTCCCCGCCCCGTGTTGAAATTAAAAGTTAAATTAGGAGTTATATTTAACGTATTTTCTGTCCATAATTTTAGAGGTCATGTTGACCAGTTATGATTTGTTTTTATTCCACTTTATTTCTTTCCTTTTTGGTTCTCATCCATTGTAACTATATAATTCCATAGGATGTAAATAAAATATATCCTTTCTTCTTCTCTTTTTGGTATCAGAGCCAAAATCAAACCCTAACTCACCACCTCCATTCTCTCAGCCGCACAACCCAGCCCCTCCTTGCCTTCCACCACCAGCCGAGACCTCCTCTCTCCCTCCCACCACCAGCCGCAGCCCACCAGGGCCAGCACCAGCCAGCCGCAGCCCACCAGGGCAAGCCGCAGCCCCACCAGGGCCAGCCGCAGCCCACAGGCCCCTCGGCCTGTTCTTCGCAGCCCCTCCGGCTGCTTTTTTGCCCTCTTTGGGCACCCTAGCTATGTATTAGAGCCCCTGTGTGCTCTTTGTCTCTGTTTTGGGTGAAGCCGAGTGTCCGGCTGCCCTGTTGGTATGCACTAGAGCCTCCTTTGTGCTCTCCGTCTCTTGTTGGGTGAAGCCGAGTGTCCGGCTGCCCCTTTTTTTACCGAGTATCCGGTTGGGGAAGTTTGTCGATTGTTACTTCCGGCGTTGATTCTCTTCTGTATTTGTTTGTGTGAGCTTTCATGGCTACTTCTGGTAAAGATATTGCCATAACACCACCGGCTCAGCGGGTTACTAGTGTTCTGTTAAATGGTAAGAACTTTCATGCCTGGGCTAATTCACTTCGTTTGTTTCTTGGCGGAAAACGTAAGATTGGATGGTTACTTGGTAAGGTGACGTCCCCGGGGGAATCTGATGAGAAGTATGAGGAATGGTATACTGATAACTGTATTATTCTAGGCTGGATGTTTAATTCCATGGATGAACGGGTCTACAACATGTTCATGTATCATCGGAATGTGTGTGATCTTTGGACTGCGCTTAATAAAATGTATGCGCATGCTCATAGCGATTCTCGAATTTTTGAACTCTATCAGGATATCTCCCATGCCTCTCAGTCCGCTTTGGGTCTGTCTGTTGGTGATTACTTTGGGTATCTACAGACTCGCTGGGAGGAGCTCTCTCAGTATGAACCTCTAAGTGATTTTCCGAACGATGGTGCTATTGAGTCTAAGCGTTTGGATCGCCGTCATACCTACCAGTTTTTAATGGGTTTGAAACCCGAGTTTGAGGCCCTTCGTACCCAGATTCTTAATACGATTCCTCTGCCCTCTTTATTTGAGGCTTTTGCTACGGTGGATGGAGATGAGCGTCGTCGTCGTCTTCTTTCCGTCGCTTCTGTGCCAAGTTCTTCTCCGTCTATTCCGGATCAGATGGCTTTTGCTGCCCCCCCAGGCTCTCGTCCGACAGGTTCAAAATTTTTCTGTCAGCATTGCAGGAAGCCGGGCCATACTATGGATCGATGTTTTGACCTGCATCCAGAACTACGCCAACAATTTGCTAGGAACAAGCCCCCCGCTGGTCGCGGGAAAAGTGCTCCTCGCATAGGTGCCGTTGTTGAGGTTGCTTCACCTTCTCCTGATTTTAGTCAACTTCAATCCCAGATTGCCCAGCTTCAGTCCCATTTGGGTTTAGGGGCTTCTTCCTCTGCTTCGGGCTCTACCGTTTCAGGCCCTACGGCTGCTGTTGCCACTGGTACATCTACTGCTCTTCTTGGTAAGTCGGCCCATCCTACATGGATTCTGGATTCTGGTGCCTCCAATCATATGACGGGTGAGTGTTCCGTTTTTAGTTCTTCGTGCACTCCTAGTGATCAGTCTGTCTGTATTGCTGATGGAAGTACCATCCCTGTTCATAGTCAGGGTGATATTATCTTGACTCCCGATATTACTCTCTCATCTGTTTATTACGTTCCCAACTTTGCATATAATCTTTTGTCTGTTAACCGGCTTGCTAAAGATCACAATTGTGTTGTTGTCTTCTTACCTCATGGTTGTTACTTGCAGGACCTGACTTCGAAGAAGATTTTTGGCAGGGGGTATGAGCGGGGTGGTCTATACTTCTTTGGGGATCCACCAGCATCTGAGATGACCTCCAACTTGCAAGCTACTGTCTCCTCTTTTCCGAATAACTCTGTTTTGCCGGATTCTAATAAATATGTTTTTTCTCTTAAGACTTTGGATTTGTGGCATGCCCGTCTTGGTCATGTCAATTTTAAGTACTTGTGTTGGCTATTTCCTCCATTAAATAAAGCTTGCAAAGATTTTCAGTTTAATTGTGTGGTTTGTGAATTGTCTAAGCATACTCGCACTTCGTATATTCCACGTATGCACCGTGCACCTAGTGCCTTTGATGTTATTCACTCTGATGTCTGGGGTCCTTCCCCTGTCACTGCATTGTCACAGCACCGTTATTATGTTACTTTTATTGATGATTACACTCGTTGTACTTGGGTGTTTCTAATGAAGAAAAAATCTGAAGTTTTTAGTCACTTTAGGAATTTTCTTCAAATGATTAAAACTCAATATAATACTGTTGTTCGTAATATTCGGTCTGATAATGGTGGGGAGTATCTTACTGATGAGTTTCGGGCTGCCCTTAATAAAGATGGGATACTCCAACAACTTACATGTCCATACACTCCAGAACAGAATGGGGTGGCCGAACGCAAGAACCGCCACCTCATGGCTGTTGTTAGATGTCTTTTGTGTGGGATGAATGTTCCCAAATATTTTTGGCATATGGCTGTTCTTACTGCTACTTATCTTATTAATCGTACTCCTAGCCGTGTCCTCCAAGGGAAGGCCCCTCTTCAGGTTCTTAAGCCTGATTGCAGTCTTTTTCCCATTATACCCCGTGTTTTTGGGTGTACATGTTTTGTCCAGGATAGGAGTCCTACCCGGACCAAGCTTGATAATAAAGCCATTCGTTGTGTATTCTTGGGCTATTCTTCTATGTCTAAAGGGTATAGGTGTTATAACCCTGTCACTCGTCATTTCTATAACTCTTTGGATGTTACTTTTTTGGAAACTGTTCCTTTTTTCCCAGGTTCTTCCTCGTCAGGGCCCACTCCTGTGGAGCCTGTCATGCCCGATGACTCTATTCTACCTCGTCCGGTTCCTATTCTTGACTCTACAGATACTTCATTGCCTCCGGTTATCTCTGGTGATCCAATGCAGGTGTACACTCGCCGTCAGCGCTCCTCTGCTACCCTGCCTCAGTCTTCTCCGGATTCAGGTATCTCTCCTCCTCCTTTAGCTCCTGTCTCTCCTCGTTATCCTACTCGTATTCGTCATCCCCCTGCACGTTATCTTCTTTCTGCTAGTACTAACCATCCCATTTCCAAGTATATCTCTTACCAGGGCTTGTCAGCTTCTTTTCACTCTTTTATTAGTCAGGTTGATTCAGTCTCTGTTCCTCGTTCTGTTCACGAGGCTCTCCAGAATCCTAAGTGGGTGGCTGCTATGAAGGTGGAAATGGATGCTCTTCAGGGCAATCGGACGTGGGAGCTTGTTGCCCTTCCCATGGGGGAGCGCACTGTTGGCTGTAAATGGGTCTTTAGTTTGAAATATTTAGCCGACGGGACTATTGATCGTTATAAGGCTCGTTTGGTTGCTAAGGGCTTTACTCAGGTGCCTGGTAAGGATTTTGGTGCTACCTTTGCTCCTGTAGCTAAGTTAACGACGGTTCGACTGCTTGTTTCGTTGGCTGCCTCTTACTCCTGGCCGCTCCATCAACTAGATGTTAAAAATGCTTTCCTTAATGGTGATTTGTCTGAAACTATTTACATGGATCCCCCACCTGGTTTTCGGGCTCAGGGGGAGTATTCGGGGAAAGTTTGTCTCCTTCGCAAATCTCTTTACGGCCTGAAACAGTCTCCTCGTGCATGGTTTAGCCGTTTTAGTGAGGTGGTTCTTCGCATGGGATTTGTCCGCTGCCACTCTGATCACACTTGTTTCATTCGCCGTCAGTCTCAGGGAAAGTGTATCATTATTTCTGTTTATGTTGATGATATTATTATTACCGGGGATGATGTGCCGGGTATTACTCAAGTGAAGCGGTCTCTTGGAGTGTCGTTTGATATTAAGGATTTGGGTCCACTTCGGTATTTTCTAGGTATTGAGGTTGCTCGGTCATGCAAAGGTATTTCTTTGTCTCAGAGAAAATATTCACTTGATCTTCTTCAGGATACAGGCATGCTTGGGTGTCGGCCTGCCTCTTCCCCTATGGATCCGAACCTTAAGTTAACTCCAGAGATGGGAGAACTCCTACCAGACCCTTCAGTATATCAACGTCTGGTGGGTCGTCTTATTTATCTAACGAACACAAGACCAGACCTCACATTTGCCGTTAGTGTTGTGAGCCAGTTCATGCATTCACCGCGTACCTCTCATTTGGATGCTGTATATCATATTCTTCGGTACCTCAAGACTTGTCCTGGTCTTGGGCTTTTCTTTACAGCAGGAGTTCAGACTGGTCTCTCCTGTTTTACAGATGCCGACTATGCAGGTTCTAAAAGTGATAGGCGTTCTACGTCTGGTTTCTGTTCTTTTCGCGGAAGTCATCTTATATCTTGGAAGAGTAAGAAACAAGCAGTTGTTTCTCGGTCTTCAACTGAAGCGGAATATCGTGCCATGGCCCAGGGCACTTGTGAGCTTCTCTGGCTTCGATCTCTTCTACAGGAGTTGGGTTTCCCTGTTACAGGCGCATCTACACTGTTTTGTGACAACAAGTCAGCCATTATGTTGTCCTCTGATTCAGTTCTTCATGAAAGGACTAAGCATATTGAGGTTGATGTTCACTTCATTCGGGAAAAAGTTCGGACCGGAGTTATTTCTCCAAGTTTTGTTCCTTCTGCTGATCAAACAGCTGATATGTTTACTAAGTCCGTTGGCCCTACGCTTTTGCAGTCTTTTCTTGGCAAGCTGGGACTCGTTGATGTCTTCGCTCCCAGCTTGAGGGGGAGTGTTGAAATTAAAAGTTAAATTAGGAGTTATATTTAACGTATTTTCTGTCCATAATTTTAGAGGTCATGTTGACCAGTTATGATTTGTTTTTATTCCACTTTATTTCTTTCCTTTTTGGTTCTCATCCATTGTAACTATATAATTCCATAGGATGTAAATAAAATATATCCTTTCTTCTTCTCTTTTCCCCGCACCGCTGAACACAACATTAACATTTTTGTCCAAACTGATTCCATTATTATTATTATTATTATTTTTTTTTTTCGCAAAAAAAAAAAAAAAAAAATTGATTTCATGTTTCAAATTATTAACCCAACAAACCCACTTCATCCCATCCAAAAAAAAAAAACCCACTTACTTAAATTCAGCTAAAAGAATAGTTGAGAAAAACACACAGTGAAACACACACGCATGCACAAATCACTCGGTCACACACTAAAATTGAAGGGAACAAAACTTTGCTAATGTATTGAGAGCCAAAAATGAAAAAAAATAAAAATAAAAATCAATAACATATATTTTGCAAATTTGTGATGTAGAATGTGCGGATTCGTAAAGGGGCACTCGGAGATCTATGGATATACACACAGAGATCTATATCTATATATACACACACACTCACACGCAGATCTGTATAAAAATATATACACAGATCTATATATATACACACACAGAGAGATATATATCTATGTATTCACACACGCAGATCTATATATACATATAAATGCACACATTCTTCAACGAAGTTGAACACACGTACAAGCAGATGAGAGAATGAGGGCTTCTACGGCGGCCGGTAATAAAGTGGACAATTGAATTCGACGAATTGGGAGAGGGAGAGTTGTAGCCATAACGTTGCACTTGTGATATGAAGTGAAAACCCTAACTTAAGGATTTATATGGAAAGTATTTTAGGTAATACAAATAACTAATGAGGGTATTTTGGTAAAATAGCTACATAATCAGGGCGAGTTCAGGGGATTTTACCCGCACCCCGACTCGAACCCGACTCAGGTTATAGTCATCACTCAGAGGCCCTAATTATTTTGAACATTTAGTTTGTTTTTCAAAGTTTCAACGATAAGAGACTCAGTGTCAAAGCATCGGAAATGTGTGTAAGGCGTGTTCGGCCAACAAAATAAATTGAAGAAGTATGACAAAGGTTTTAGTGTGCCCTAGATGTGTCAAGGAAAAACATGACCTTCTAGGAGTGCCTTGATTCCTAGTAAAGGGCTTATGGTTTACACATTGGCACACCTAGGGATATTTTGCCTTGTTTGAGTCCTTTAGCTTCTGAAAACATGAACCCTTCAGTTTGTGGTGGTTTTGTTCTACTTATGGATGCCTTGATAAATGTTAAGCTTTTCTCATTTATCCTTTTGTTTTTGTCCATGGGATTGAATCTTTAACCACAAAGGTTCCTCTTGGTAGGAGTTATTTTATTGTTATGTTGTATTTTGTTGCAAGTCCAAGGACCTAGTTTTAATATTTGTTTTTACTTCTTCTTTATGTTTAATATAAAATGTTCTAGCTTATTGTTAGAACCTAAGCTTTTACCAAATAACATTTTGACATGGTATCAGAGCCAAACCTCAAACCTTAACCCTAACCCTAACCCTAACCCTAACCCTAATGCCAGCAGCAGCCACCAGCCACCACCACTCCCTGCACCACCCCTCCATCAACCACCCTGGCCTTCGCCAGCCACCTCCCTTGCCCCTAGGGCTGTGCTGCAACCAGTAGGACCCTCCCAGCCTGCGCCGCATACAGCAGCTCCACCCCAGCCTGCGCCGCACATACCCAGACCACCCCAGCTCCTGCGCCAACATCCAGCCCCCTCCTGGCCTAAACTGAAGCCTCATCCACTTTCCCAGCTTCCCTCGAGTCCAATAGGGACACCACTCAGCACCATTACAAATATTGGTTTGATTGGCGTATGACTGTTTGGAGTTCTTTTTTGGTCCCCTAATGGACTGTTAAACATATAGTGTTGATCGTTTTTTCTCGATCCCATCTCCTCCGTCTTCTTGCAGTTTTTGTGGGTTTTCCATTCGTGCACTGAACTATTGTCGACCCCGAAAAACCAGTGGCGACTGTTCAGACTATGGTTACAACGTTGGATCCCAATATCAAAATCACTACCATTCCCTTCAACGGCCAAAATTACTTGAAGTGGTCATAGGCAGTAGAGCCTTACCTGAAGGCATGTGGGAAGATGTTATATCTCGATGGGCGTGTCACTGCCCCTCCTAATTCTGATCCCGGGTATGATAAATGGGAGATTGAGAATTCTACAATTATGTCTTGGCTTATCAACTCCAGGGTTCTCGAAATTGGTGAAAGTTTCTATCGTATGAAGACAGCTAGAGCTATTTGGGATACCGTTGCCTCCACGTTCTCTCGACGGGGGAACTATGCTTAGGAGTTTGAGCTGCTCTGTTCCACCGTTCCATTGACCGTTCTGAGCAGGATGATATGACCGTCACCCAATACTACACCTCACTTGCTGCTAGTTGGGATCGTCTTGACCACCTGCACTCTTTTCAGCCAGCCTGTACTACTGACGCAGAGTAGTACCGGAAATTTCTGGAAAGGCAACAGGTCTTTAAGTTTCTTCAGGGGCTTCATTCCGATTATGATGCTGTTCGTAATCGGGTTCTTGGGATGGATACTCTCCCTCCCCTTTAGGAAGCCTTTGCTTATGTTCAAAATGAGGAGAGTCGTCGTTCTGTTATGCTGTCACCTGCCTGCACTGAGCATTCTGCTCTAGTTTTTGCCCCGTCTAGAGAAGGGACCCAGCAGTCTACTCCTTCAGACCGACCTGTCGTGATGTGTGATTATTGTCATCAGCCCCATCATACTCGGGCCAATTGTTGGATCCTTCATGGACGTCCCCTTGGTGCTCGGAGAGGTCGTGGAGGTGGTGGTGGTGGTGGGGGCGGTCGTGGAAGTCGTTTGGGAGGCCGAGAAGGTGGTACTCGTGCTCATAATGGTACTACTAATATTGAGACTCCACCTAGTGTTGATACTGCCCCTACTTCTGATCAGGGCCCGTAATCTCCTGCCGAGCTCGACACTCTCAGGAATTTGATGACCCGGTGTACTTCATCGTCAGCTGCTAGTACCTCATCCTCACAATCAGGTAACATTGTCGTGCCGGCAAGAGCTTTCCTTTCTCTCTCGTCACTCATTGGATTATAGATTCAGGTGCTTCTGGCCATATGTCTCGTTCCTCCGACTTGCTTTGTGATTATAAGTCCTGCCCAGGTCAGGATAGAGTGCGCATTATTGATGGTACCTTTTCCTCTGTCTCGGGGAAAGGTCTTATTCGTGTCACTCCTTTACCACTGACTTCAGTTTTACATGTCCCTAGTTTATCTCATAATCTTTTATCCTCAAGTCATATCACTCGTGATTTGAATTGTTGTGTGACATTTTTCCTTTCTCATTGTGTCTTTCAAGATCTTATCACGAAGAGGGTGATTGGCAGTGGTAGAAAGACACAGGGACTTTATTTACTGGAAGAGGGAGAGAAAATTCTGGATGAGGGAGAAAAGATTGCTGATCATACTGTCGTTTTGAAGAATAAAGTAGAGATTTAGTGCTTTGGCATAGGAGACTAGGCCATCTATCTTTTTCTTTACTTAAATGTATGTTTCCTTCTCTTGTTGAAAAAACTAGTAGTTCAAACTCCAATTTTTTTGGTGATGCTTGTGAACTTGGGAAACATTTTCGAGCTTCTTACGCTCCCCGTAATATTAAAAGTTCTGTTCCATTTGCTTTAATACATTCTGATGTTTGGGGTCCTTCCCGGACTGTGTCCTTGAAAGGTCATAGATGGTTTGTGTCTTTTTTGGATGATTATTCCCGTACTACGTGGTTGTATATGATGAAAGAAAAAGGGAAAGTTTTCTCTATATTTCAAAATTTCCACAAAATGGTAAAGTACCCAATTTGGGGCGGTAGTGAAAGTTTTAAGGTCCGATGAGAGTACATTGTTTCGGGTTTAGGTAAGTATTTTTGTTCCATGGGATTAGCTATCAGACTTCTTGCACTGACACTCCACAACAAAATGGAGTGGCAGAGCGTAAGAATCGACACCTTTTAGATGTTGCCCGGTTTTTACTCTTCCAAGTTCAAGCCCCCCGCTCTTATTGGGATGAGGCCGTGTTAACCGCAGCTTATCTTATCAACCGTCTCCCTACTTGTGTGTTGGACAAGAAAACTCCTCTACAAGTCCTTTCTCACTCTTCTCTATCCTCATCCATTCTGTCTCGTGTTTTTGGTTGTGTTTGCTTTGTTCAAACCATAGTCCGACTTGTGGAAAATTAGATCCTCGTGCTATTAAGTGTGTGTTTGTCGGTTACTCCCCCACTCAAAAGCTACCATCCTCAGTCTAGAAATGGTTTGTCACTATGGATGTCACATTTCATGAGTCACAATCCTACTTTTGTGACACTACGGTACCTCTTTAGGAGGAGCCGAGGTGTGAAGAGATATCGGTTTCTGCCTATGATGATTGAGGTAGAGAGAGTTAAACCAGAGAGAAAATGAGAGGGAGTCTGAGGAGAGAGAAAGTGAGAGGGAGCCTGAAGAAGAAGAGTTTAGTGATAGACAGAGGGAGAATAGGGAGAATGAGTTGAGGGTTTATTCTAGGGGGACATGGAGTAAAAGGAAAACTAGAGAGACTCCATAAATTTATACTGCTTCTGTTTCTCCACTACTGCTGCCATTCTCTTTAAGTGATGAAGATTCAAGTAATTCCTCCGATACACCCTCTCTTGACTTAGATGAATTAGATGTCCCTATTACTGTTCGAAAGGGTGTTAGATCATGTACTCAACATCCTATATCTAACGTTGTTTCTTATTCTCGTCTCTCTCCTTCCTAAAAAGCCTTCCTTTCAAAACTTTCCTCTGTTAGTATTCTCAACCATGTACAGGAAGCTCTTGCTGATTCTAAGTGGAAATATGCCATGATTGAGGAGATGAAATCTCTTCGAAAGACTCGTACGTGGGAGTTAACCATGTTACCTAAAGGAAAGAGGACTGTGGGATGCAAGTGGGTGTATACTATAAAGCATCGGGCTGATGGTTCTATTGAGAGGCATAAAGCTCGGTTGGTGGCAAAAGGGTTCACTCAGACCTATGGAGTGGACTATGAGGAGACTTTTGGCCCAGTCGCGAAGATGAATTCAATTAGAATCCTCCTTTCACTGGCAGTCAACCAGGATTGGCCACTTCACCAGTTTGATGTGAAGAATGCCTTCTTGCAAGACGACTTAGAAGAAGAGGTTTATATGGATATTCCTCCAGGATTCGAGGACTCCAAGACAGATGGGAAGGTGTGTAGGCTTAAAAAATAACTGTATGGCCTCAAGCAGTCTCCTAAGGCCTGATTTGAGAGATTCACACAGGCTATGCTTCGGTTTGGGTACGGACAGAGTCATGCAGATCACACATTGTTCATCAAACACTCATCTCAGGGTAAGACTACTGCCCTTATTGTCTATGTTGATGATATATTGCTTATAGGAGATGACTTGGAGGAGATGGAAAGATTGAAGAAGCTGTTGGCCACTGAGTTTGAGATCAAGGACTTGGGGGTTTCGAAGTTCTTTCTTGAGATCGAACTTGCTCGATCCAAACATGGGGTCTTTATTTCCCAAAGGAAGTATGTCCTTGACTTGTTGAAGGAGACAGGGATGCTTGGCAGCAAAGCTTGTGGTACACCTATGGAGCAAAATCAGAAACTTGGTGATGACAGCAGTGGGGAATTAGTGGATAGGGCGAGTTATCAGAGACTCATTGGTAAGCTGATTTACGTGTCTCATACCCGTCCAGACATTGCTTTTGCTGTTAGTGTTAGTCAGTTTATGCATTCACCACAAGAGTCACATCAAGAGGCCGTTTTTCGAATCCTTTGGTATTTAAAGTCAGCTCCTGGAAAGGGCTTGCACTTTGCGAGACATGACCACCTAAAGGTGGAAGCATATACTGATGCTGATTTGGCTGGTTCTATTATAGATAGGAGGTCCACTTCAAGGCACTGCACGCTCGTTGGACGTAATCTCGTTACCTGGAGGAGTAAGAAGCAGAATGTGGTTGCCAGGTCTAGTGCAGAAGTTGAGTTTAGGGCCATGGCCCAAGGTACTTGTGAGATATTGTGGATCATAAAGGACTTGATGGTTGAACTGACAGACTCTATGAAGCTATATTGTGACAACAAAGCGGCTATCAGTATAGCTCAAAACCCTGTTCAACATGATAGAACAAAGCACGTGGAGATTGATCGACACTTCATCAAAGAAAATATTACTAGTGGTACTATTTGTGTTCCCTTTGTGAAGACTTGCGATCAAGTTGCTGTTGTCCTTACTAAAGCCGTTAGGAGTCGACCGTTTCATACTATCCTGGACAAGCTGGGAATGAGATATATTTTTGTACCGGCTTGAGGGGGAGTGTTACAGTTATTTTATTGTTATGTTGTAGTTTGTTATTAGTCCAAGAACCTAGTTGTAATATTTGTTTTTACTTCTTCTTTATGTTTAATATAAAAGGTTCTAGCTTATTGTTAGAACCTAAGCTTTTACCAAGCAACATTTTGACACTTCTTTCAAATCTATCTTTCATGGATAACTACCTCTTGATTTGATCATGTGAAAAACGAAGCTAAAATTATACTTTTTAGGACCTTGCCAAAAATATCAAGTGAAGACTTTGAGCTAATATTTGACGAGCTGGATGATAGTCACGACTTCAAGGTATTTTTAATCTTTTTCAGCTTTTGATATTTACAAATATTGTCATCCTTCTGGTTTTAAATTGCAGTTGGATCTTCCTCGTCAAATTTTTTGATGTAAAAATTTCTCTTTTTTTCTTTTCTGGTTTATTATTTTGGTTGCCGTTCTATTTTAATCTACTTGCAGCTTCGTTGTCCATTGTATAGTTTGTGATGTATATTATGTCATACATGTTTGTGGTGTTCTATATTTATCTCATGCGCATAAATAGCTACTAATGATTTTATTTTTTTGGTGGTACATGTTAAAGTAGGGTAGCTATTGGTTGAGCTCTTGTGCTTAATGTTTTTTTTTTCATTATTTTTTTTCTACATGAAGTGAAGTTTTAATCTGATGACATTTCGATAAGATAACCTAGTTTTCTTCTTATATATGTGTGAAATCTTATTTGCCTTCTCAGATTTGCTATATCGTGCATTGTGTTCACAAAGTTTCCTTTGACCTCAGAAGTCTTAAGAACATGATTCTCCAGCATATTGTGGCTTAGCAAAACACCTACATTGTCACCCATCGAGAATCAATATTGTTACATAATTAAACAATTCGTTATCAATATCCCTTTTGTACGGACAAAAATAGAGGCTCTACCTTCTGTTTGAAGCAGTAAGCTTCTGGAAACTTTAATTTGTTCTTTTACATAATGCAACTGTGTTGAAGCTTGATAATCGTTGTTGGGCCCATTCTCTAACAGCTTAAGCTTTTGGAGGTGACTTAAAATGGTCTCAGAGCGTTTTTGGGAGGTCTCAGGTTGGAATCTCTGTCCCCGTTGTGGTTTGCATATTTGCGATTTTTTGTTTTCTCCATTATGATGGAGTTTCTTTGTTGCCTCTTCACTTGCAAGACGGGGTTGCACGTGGGGGAGGTTGTTGAAGCTTGATATATATTGTTGGCCCATTCTCTAAAAGCTTTAACTTTTGGAGTAACTGGTGACTTAACAAACTGAAATCATTGGTCGGCAACATGAAGGCATGCAAGGGCTTACTTCAGTTTGCATTATACAGAAATGAGAGTCCATTCTTCTTTTGGAAGGTGACGGTCTGGTAAATGCAGACGTTGATTAGGCATTAGGGTTTGTTAAGCTAAACTTGACACAACCAAAAATATCTTGGAGCATTTATCGCATTTTTTGTGCAGTCCAACTTCGCCATGAGGTATCAATAAAAGTACGTGTTTTTCTTTTCATGTTATTCTTATATGAAGGTAGTTTAGTACTTTGGTTATGTTATTATATATATATATGCAAGTTCTTGGATTTGCTAGATTGAGGAGCCCTAATCTCTATGTTTCTCTCCCTCTCTCATCTTCTTTCTTCATCTTCTCCAAACCATAAACCTAAACAATAAACTTAACTTGGTATCAGAGCAGCGTAGATCTGGCTTAGTTCCTCTCGTAATAGCCTGTAACAACAGTGGGAGAAAGAAATAAAGGAAGACCACATGCTGACGTCACCTTTCCGGCCTAGCGTCATGCTGATGTCAATTTCCGGCAATGACGTCAGCAGGTTCTGTTGACGCCGGCCAATTCGCCTGATCATCCTGGATTTAATGGTTATTTTTCCAAAAATTTCTGAAGCCATTTACTTGGAGTTTCGATTTTTTGAAGAATTTTCGACATTATGGGCTATTTTTCTTGCTATCTGATTCTCTGCCCCAGTTCAGCCAGTGTCATGCCTCAAACCACACCCATGACCTTCGGTTTTTCTCTTTTCATAATAGGTGATTCGTGCAAGATCTACACTTTTTTGGTGCGCCGACTGTGAGATTTCTTCATCTGCGACTTGTGCTGGTACTGTTCACATACTGTTTCTTGTTGGATTTGTTATCTGCTGATCCTTAGGGATATTACTGCCTCCTTTGAGGCCTTGTTTGGACCTTTTATTGGCGTTGGGTAGCACTTGCTCGTTGATTTTCGACATTAAGGGCTATTTTTCTTGCTATCTGATTCTCTGCCCCAGTTCAGCCAGTGTCATGCCTCAAACCACACCCATGACCTTCGGTTTTTCTCTTTTCATAATAGGTGATTCGTGCAAGATCTACACTTTTTTGGTGCGCCGACTGTGAGATTTCTTCATCTGCGACTTGTGCTGGTACTGTTCACATACTGTTTCTTGTTGGATTTGTTATCTGCTGATCCTTAGGGATATTACTGCCTCCTTTGAGGCCTTGTTTGGACCTTTTATTGGCGTTGGGTAGCACTTGCTCGTTGTCTAAGGTCGTGTTTGGTCCTATTCTTTGGTTCCATCTGCTCTTTGGAAAGTACATTGCTTGAATTGACTTATGGCTGCAAACCCACCTGATTACAAGCCCTCAGTGGTGCGCGATGATGATGTGCCCAAATGTATTACCTCTCAAAAGTTGAATGGTCTCAATTATTTACCTTTTGACGCATGTTGTGAAGGTGTTTTTGCATGGTAAACGAAAATTGAAATACCTGACAGATGCTCCACATCCTTGATGGATTTAGGTTTCGAAAAACTTTAAATCTTAGGCGCAGTGGAAAAATATGTTTAAAACATTTATTGGTAGCCCGATCTACTACTCATCAACTCCATAGATGTGTACACAAGAGGGACAAAAATTATACCTTGTGGTCTTGAACCCAGTTATGATTTCTTCGACTTCCAACTGCCTCCACTAGATGGTCTTCACTCTTATGACTCCTATGGATGCTCCCGGAGAGACTAGGGTTGGTGGGAACCCTAATGGAGAGGTTATAGAAGGTTGGGAAAACCCTAAAATAGTTTCTGTAGCTCTGGGACAGTAAAAACCACGATTAAACAATCCTGTACGCAGCTGCCTTATTTTTAGATTTCCAAACCGACTTTAAGCTTTCGATCGATCGAACCCCTTTCGATCGATCGAACCTTCAATTGATCGAACTGAACAGAGTTCAATCGACCGAAACAAGTTCGATCGATCGAACCTTCAATCAATTGAAACTCTTTCAATCAATTGGTTCATCATCCTCATATGCCTCTCCAAGCATTCTGGCAGAGCTAAGAGTGGGACCTCCTAGGTTCTTTATTGTTGGCTCAGATCAGTTGTTAATTCCCATGATCAAACTCTTTGATCAGCGAACTGACTGATCAGTTAATGTTTACTCCACTATAAAACGATAATTGCACTCCAACGCAAAAGAACAAATCCGAAGCGATAACTAGACTTGTATGGTGTACTGATGTCCTTCTACCGTCAGCATTCATAATCATATTCAGGTAGTCAGATAACTGTTATTGTCAACTTGAATGATGATTACTTTTATCATTCCTTGAGTCCCATTCACCTCTTATGATTACCAAATATGTTGATAGCTACTTATCAACAAGACTGCAGTTTTTAGTAATCAACATGGTGACATTCTCAAGAGAATACTTACACTTTATCAGAGGGTAGATTCTATCTTCACAATATATATTCACAACCCTATGAATATGACATACCCAAGATACCCTAATGTTGATCTTGCAAGACTTCACTTATTGGTAAGTCAAAGCAGTCACATCCATAGTGTGTGTCCATAATCATCTCAAGATTGAGAACACGTACCTTATACAAGTTATGAGTTCCTATGAACAGTTGACAGTTTTGTAGTCAATCGGAATCTCATGGTCCGTCAATGCACTATAAGCACTAGCATATTAACTAAGAGTCATACTCTAGTGATTGTGATTCATCACTCCATCCAATGGTAGTTAATAATGCTACAATGTATGCCTGATGAGATATCCAGTCTCATCATCCACTGTGACATGTTCTAACTATCAAAGAATAATAATTTCTCTCTCTCTTGTATGTATCTCATACATACACGAATTACCTACCATGATGCTTAAGGATTACAAACAATCATCTCATGATAACATACATAATGAAATGTAAATATGATGTCCGTATATAAAATGCCAATGTCTCATACCATGGTTCAAAGTATCGGCCGATACCGAGTCGTATCGGCCGAGTTGACTCGGTATCGAGAGGGTCCGATACGATATATGAGCCGATTCATATTGAGTTAAAAAAAAATTTTGTCTCGCGAAACATATCGGCCGAAACGACCGAAACCACCGAGTTTCGTACATAACGGCAACCGTTTCGCGAGTTGTTTCACGATACACCCGATACGGAAAATCAAAAAGGGGAGAGAAGGTCAAAAAGCTCCTCGAAACGTACCAGATCTCACATGCATATGTCGGATTGAGTCTCTCTCTTGAACCTCCTCTCTCAGATCTACTTTTTTTTTTGGAAAACTCTCTTGAAGCTTCATCTGCGAAGCACAGATCTGATCGCAACATCTCGATCTGACCTCCAAGCTGCGTCTTCGACTTCTCTCCCAGGCTGCGTCTTCGATTTCCCTCCAAGCCTGAGTCGTCATCTCGATCGCAATTCGCAGGTAACGAGCAGATTTTTTTTTTGGGCTATGAATCTGTGATGTGTTAGTGTCGTGGAAGAAAGGGGTTTTGTTTTTATAAAGTTGCGAACTTATTGTGTGTAGCATGCATGTGTTTGTGTGTTATATTTTTGAAATTTTGACCATCTGATTTTTGTATGCTGTCCAATTTCTTTAGTATTTCAGTCATAACATATTGAACCAAAAAAAAAAAAGTATTTCAGTACAGGGTTGGGTTTAACATTTATGTGCATTATTTAATTTGTATGTGCATATAAACAAAATGTTTATATTTGTTCAAAATGTGTGTATTAATTTTAGTTTATTTATAACTATAAAAAAATATTTATTTATTTGTTCAAAATGTTTATGTGTATTATTTAATTTGTATGTGCATTAATTTTTTTATAAACAAAATGTTTATATTTGTTCAAAATGTGTATATTTTAGTTTATTTATAATTATAAAAAAATATTTATTTATTTGTTCAAAATGTGTATGTGTATTATTTAATTTGTATGTGCATCAATTTTTCTTTATTTATAAAAAAAATGTTTATATTTCTTCAAAATATGTATGTGTATTAATTTTAGTTTAGTTATTTAAAAAATGTTTGTTTAAATAATAATATATAATTTGTATGTGCATCAATTATATTTACAAAGTTGTATTTTTATTATCATGTTATTATAATGTGTGTATTATGTAGTACTATTGAACAACTTGTATCCAGTTATGTGTGTAAAGCTATCAAACACTAGATCGGCAGCGTGTCAATTGAAAAATTCGTGATTATATAATTGGTACATTGCGTATTGTGATAATCTATGAGACCATTTTTGCTATTCTGATGATTTTAGAAGTTTTGGTTATTTTTTCATATTTTTTTGAGCCTTAAATCTAGCATATCGTTGCATATCGCCCGATACCAGGCCGCGACGCGGCGCCTGCGTCGTCACACCGGTCGCCGATACAGCGACCGATACCATGTCTCATACATAAAGGATGGGTTTGAGGGCACAATCCCAACAAACTCCCACTTGCACTGATAACCCATTACATCTAAGACCTAGACTATTTAGATGACGGTCAAAGACTTTCTGTGGCAAAGCCTTTGTAAACGGATCTGCAAGATTGTCAGTGGTAGCAATCTTGGTGACACTCACATCTCCACGCTAGATTATATCTCATATGAGATGATACTTTCTTTCTACGTGCTTTCCCTTTCTGTGGTTCCATGGCTCCTTAGACTGAGCCACTGCCCCATTATTATCGCAGTATAATGACAGTGACGCTGGTACCACCCCGAGTTCCATGAGGACTTCTTGAGCCAAACAGCTTCCTTTGCGGCTTCACAAGAAGCCACATACTCAGCTTCTGTAGTTGAATCTGCAATGCATTTTTGCATAATGCTCCTCCAACTAACAGCACCACCTCTGAGGGTTAAGAGATGTCCGGATGTCGACTTCCTCGAATCTTTATCTGACATAAAGTCCGAGGCAGTGTATCCTAGTAGAATCAACTCATCGCTACCATACATAAGCATGTAATCTTTAGTCCTTCTCAAGTACTTAAGAATGTGCTTAACGGCTGTCCAGTGCTCTGGACCTGGATTCGACTGATATCTGCTAACCATGCCAACGGCAAAGCAGATATCTGGTCTAGTGCACAACATCGCATACATGAGACTTCCCACAGCTGAAGCATAGGGAACTCCTGCCATGTGATTCCTCTCCTCTTGTGTCTTAGGATACTGGTCCTTAGGAGAACGCTAAACCATGCTTGAAAGGTAACAAACCTATCTTCGAATTATCCGTGGAAAACCTAGTTAGTACCTTTTCGATATAAACCAGCTTGAGATAATCCCATTATCTTTTGCTTGCGATCTCGAAAGAGCTTTATCCCAAGGATATAGCTCGCCTCTCCTAGATCCTTCATATCGAAAGTACTAGCTAGCCAAACCTTGATTGATGACAATGCCCATACATCATTTCCAATGAGTAGAATGTCATCAACATAAAGCACAAGAAAAGCTATCACCTTACCTTCACATTTCTTATATACACAAGGTTCATCCAGATTCTGTATGAAACCAAACGACTTAACCGCTTGGTTAACCGAATGTTCCAACTCCTGGATGCCTGCTTAAGCCCATAAATGGACTTGTGCAACTTGCAAACCAAGTTACCTTTTCCGCCAGCTATGAACCCTTCTGGTTGCAGCATATTGATGTCCTCCTCAAGATTGCCATTCAAGAATGCAGTCTTGACGTCCATTTGCCAGATCTCATAATCTAGGCATGCTGCAATGGATAAGAGTATCCTAATGGATTTGAGCATGGCTACCGACGAGAAGGTTTCCTCATAGTCAATGCCCTCCTTTTGAGCATAACCTTTCGCTACAAGCCTTGCCTTAAAGGTCTCAACCTTTCCATCAAATCCTCTTGTCCTCTTATAGACCCACTTATAGTTAATGAGTTTAATATTGGCTGGAAGTTTTACAAGATACCAGACCTGATTGGAATCCATAGATTCCAATTCAGCCTTCATAGCTTTAACCCAATGAGCGGAATCAACATCAGCCATTGCTTCATCGTATGTAGCAGGATTAGATTCAGATTCTATGGAGACAGCTTCAAAAACTTCTCCTAAGAACATGTATCTATTAGGCTGGTTGATAATCCTCCCACTACGACGAGGTACCAGGGTGGGAATGGGTGAAGATGTGGTGTTTTCTTGTCTTACATCGTTTTCAACTGGTGGAGGAATAGAGGGCCTCCATCTATTTCTCTCAGATCAATCATTTTTTTTAGGTTTATGGTTCATGATATACTCATCCTCCAAGAAAACAACATTTGTACTAATAAACACTTTCTGTTCTCTTGGATCATAAAAATGCCATCCATAAGTAACCTTTGGATACCCTATGAAGTAACATACTTCCGATCGTGATTCCAATTTGCTCATCTTTCCTTTCAGCATATGTGCTGGACACCCCCATATCCGGAGATGTTGCAAAGAGGGCTTGCGTTCAATCCACATCTCTCCGCTACACCGTTCTGCTGAGGCGTACCAGGTGCAATCAACAGTGATAGAATCCCATTCTGTACGAGGTGATCAATAAACTCGTTAGAGAGGTACTTGCCACCTTGATCAGATCGAATGGGCTTGATATGTGTGCGCAATTGCTTCTCCACTTCAGCCCTAAACTCTTTGAACTTTTCAAAGGCTTCAGACTTGTGCTGCATTAGGTACACATATCCATACCTAGAATGGTTATCAGTAAATGTAATAAAATTTTTATAACCACCCCTAGCTCTAATATTTATTGGTCCACACACATTAGTATGAACTAATTCTAATAATGCATTGGTCCGTTGCCCTTTCCAGGAAAGGGCCTTTTGGTCATTTTACTCTCTAAACATGATTCACAGACTTCCATTGGTTCGAGAATCAAATCGCCTAAGACCCCTTCTTTGACTACTCTACCAATCCTGTTTAGATTGATATGACCTAGCCTCGTATGCCAAAGCCTTGTTAAATTAGTAGAAGGTTCCTTTCTTTTAGATGGTAAAGTTACTACTGAGTTATTAAGCTACATATTAGAATCTTTTGAAATAATTGGAGTGATCACATACAAACTATTTGACTTAATATCAGAACGCACAAAAGAACCATTTCTTTTGATCACAACTTCAGTCCCAAAAAAGAAAGAACAATACGTCTCATTAAAGGGACCTAAAGCACATCTAATAAAACCAAAGTCTTATTGTTCGGAAATTCTAGAACTACTACTCCTATTGCAACCGCAGAAATAGTTGCGCTAGAACATAGAGTAAGCACGATCTCCCCATCACTGCGCCTCCTGGTTTATCTGAACCCCTGCAACAAAATACAGATATGGTTAGTCGCACCAGAATCAATGCACTAAGTGTTTGAAGTATCTGTTATAAAACTTACTTCAAACAAGTGATTCGATCATACCTTGAACTCTTGTAGCTAAGAACTCCGGACAGTTCCTCTTCCAGTGGCCTTTGTCACCGCATTGAAAACACTTTCATTTGCCTTGACCACCTCCCTTTCCCTTGCCTTTGCCCTTCCCTTAGATTTTGCAATCTTCGGGACTGGTTCAACACTTGGACCACTAGTGCCAGCTCTCTTCTTTCCTTTCTTGCCTTTCGGCGCAGATCGGGAAGATGAAGAGCTTTTCTTAACGTTCATAACGTTGCCCCCAGGCTTGATCACCCCTTTCACTGCCTAAAGAGAACTTATCAATTCGCTCATAGAAAAATTCATTTGATTCATATTATAGTTTAGTTTGAATTGAGCGAATGATGGCGACAGGGAGTTGAGGATCATATCAACTTGGGTCTGTGTGTCGATGTTGGCACCTAGAGTCTCCAGTTCATTTAAATCCAATCATTTTTAAAACATGTTCTCTGACTGGAGTTCCTTCCAACATCTTAGCACTCATTATCTTTTGCATGGCAATCTGCTTAGCAAGTCTGCCATGTTCCCCAAATATTTCTTTTAGGGAAGTGATAATGGCACTGGCGGAATCGTTCGATTGGTACTAGTGTTGCAACACACCAGCCATAGAGGCTAGTATGTAGCAACGAGCCATCACATTCGATTTCGTCCACTTATCGAACTCGCGTTTGGCATTTGCAGAAGCATTTGCCGTGGGTTCGGCAGGGCATGGGGTAGTGAGGACATATATGTGATCCTCTGCAGTTAAAACAATGTCCAAGTTACGTTTCTATTCGATGTAATTGTTTCCAGTTAGCTTGTTTTGTGTGAGTATGACGGCAAGTGTACTAAATTCAGATCCATACATGATTAATTCTGAAAAAGAATGAAAACAGACATTTTAATATAGATATCAAAATTAGACTGTATAAAATAAAAGAATCCTTAAAACTCTTATTTCATAACCATGGTTCGAGGTCGCGGTATCGGTCGCGGTATCGGCGAGCGGTGTGACGACGCGGACGCCGCGTCGCGGCCTGGTTTCGGGCGATACGCAACAATACGCTAGATTTAAGGCTAAAAAAAATATGAAAAAATAACCAAAAATTCTAAAATCATCAGAATAGCAAAATTGGCCTCATAGATTATCACAATACACAATGTACCAATTATATAATCAGAAATTGTTCAATTGACACATTGTCGATCTAGTGTTTGATAGCTTTACACACATAACTGGATAAAAGTTGTTCAATAGTACTACATAATACACTTATAATGACATGATAATAAAAATACAACTTTGTAACCTACAATAGAAAAATTAGTGCCAGAAGGAGTGTTGTGGGGGCTCGAAATCATCATCATTATTCCTTTGATTGTTGAAGGCATTATATGGATATGGAAACCGAAGGCCTCCAAATAAAATTGAACCATACTCTGAAGGTGCAGGTTGAGACGACTGGCTTGATGATCCATAATCTGGTTTTGGGATTGAGAAGGATTGACAGGATTTGTATCATGATAAAATCCAAATCCTCGATACTCAACGCTACTACTGGATGATCTATCATAATTACGACCCAAATCATAGCCACTATAACCTCCTCCATCACCTGTGGCAGTGGTAGCTGATGTATCCCGATACCTCCTAGGAGCACGATCATAATACCCACCACTACTGGTACTAGTAGATCTCTCAAGTTGTCGTACTGGTGGTAGGTGTCCCCTACTCCCCGTGCTACTGCTTGAATATCCAGGATCGCCATGAGGACCATATCCATGTCCTATCGTATACGGCTGACCATATCGCCCATGTCCTCCATATCCTCCATAATCCTGATATCCTATCCCCTTAGTACGCAATTGATCATCAATACCTAAACCACCAGCATTATGCCCACTAGAATAATCATCACCACTAGAAATCTTAGTCAACCTAGCCAAATGTTGACGTTGTGCATCTATTCCTGGCCTATATCCATGGTCTGTGTCTTGTGTGGCATAATATTGACTATTTCCCTCCGCCCATGATATGCCAGAGGGTAAGCTAGAATGACCACCACCACCACTGTCGTTGCCATAATCACCACCACCTCTTCTTTCTATGACATTATCATCATTACCACCACCATCGTTGTTGTCATCATCGTCGTCATCATAATCATCATCATCATCATCACTACTAGAACTAGAACTAGAACTAGGAAAAATTGATTGACTTCTCTATGCAATGCCCTTCCCTTTTTTGATGACTGTAGATTGCTTCGACCTTGAAGGAATAGGAGTATTATCTTCCTCTTCTTCTGCAGCTCCTCCTCTTTGACCTTTATCACTATTTTGATTACCTTCATTCAACCATGTCAAATCATCTCCAAGCAGGTGCCTCTTTCTTCCTAATCCATTCACCTAAAATATCATCATATTCAAAAATGTTATTCAGATCAATTGGATTATAATAATCCTCATCGTCTTTCATGTACATGATGTTTCTAACTCGCAACTGCAAATTATAGTGCACAAAAACTTGTTTATGCAATTTATTCATTGCCAAGCGATTACGGAGTTTGGTGTGAATTAGTGACCAGGTGCTCCAATTTCTTTCATACAGCCGACCCCAAATGATTGGGACACAAGGCTTGGTTTGGTTTGGTTTGGTTTGGATTGGTTTGGTTTATATCTCTGTATTTCACTTGGTTGTTGAAGTAATCAGTTGTTCTTCATTTGGCCACCAATATTCCTCCCTTGAAGTGAGTTGAATTTTGAATTATGCAAGTAATCTGACTAGTAGAACTTGTTTTATAATAGACATGGTATTATTTTTTTTTTCTTTTTCCTGTTTAAGTTTTTTGTACGTCCCTTTCTGCTTCTATCTTATACAGCCGACCCCAATTGACTGGGACACAAGGCTTGGTTTGGCTTGGTTTGCTTTATGTCTCTGTATTTCACTTGGTTGTTGAAGTAATCAGTTGTTCTTCGTTTGGCCACCAATATTCCTCCCTTGAAGTGAGTTGAATTTTGAATTATGCAAGTAATATGACTAGTAGAACTTGTTTTATAATAGATATGGTATTTTTTTTTTCTTTTTCCCGATTATGTTTTTTGTACGTCCCTTTCTACTTGTATCTTTGGTTTTGTAATTTTCCTGGTGCGTGTCTTACCCGTATAGATTCAATTGGCGATTAGGAAGTTATGTAGTTACTATCATTTTGTAGCTTGGTGTTTTAATTGCTTCTCTCACTCGTTTAATTGGCTCTTATCTCGTTGGTTATAGATTAATTCCGATGAATTTGCTGACCTTTGCAACGCCATCGCTCTCCAATTTCAGAAGGAGGATTCAGTAAGTCCAATTCCTCTAGATCTGACCCTAACAAAGGTGTACTCCACTTTTCATGGAAAGAAAAGTGGAAACTTTTTATTCTGCATCTTTGATATTGTGCTTACTATTTGCAGGTACCTTGTTTCGAAAGATTTCCAACATTCTACCATTCACCTTTATCTGAAAATTTAAAAGCTTTTGTGCGAAGCGACAAGTTTGGATACATTGTTGCCTTGATTCTCGTTATGAATCTAGTTGCTGTTATTATCGAAACAACGGTATGACTCAAATCTCAGGACTAGTTTTTTTTTTATTTTTTGCAACTCTACTCTGGTCAACATTTATGATTTATGCTCCGTTTGGTATGATGTATATATATATATATATTTTTTTTTGTAGTACATGTATCAATTTCCATATATCTTTTGTGTATTGAGAGAACAAGACTGAAAGAGGGTTAGTGATGGAGATAAAAACATTACAAAGTGAGTTATTCGCTTTATAAGTCGAGGAGCACAATCCAAACCACCATCTCCAACTTAAAAGCAGAAGCAAGCAAGACTTGGTATTCTGAATTAAGTAAAAATTCTATGGGAATGCATCTTAAAATAAGTTGAGAGTATGTAATGACACTTGGTGAAAATGCATTCCGGAGTTGTCATTCCTAACACTCCCTTCCTTGGTTAGAATTAGATTATATCTATGAGTTCAACCCGAGCAATAGTTCCCTTGTTTGACAGCACTAGACTATGTCTGTTGCACGCATGCCTGCATATGCCAATGATTATGTGACTTTTAGTTTAGATGCTATTCATTATCAAGATAATGACTGCAAATAAAAAGTTGATAATGATGACAAGACCTAAGGACAAGGATTCTCATGAGGAATTTGAAAATCGATGATCTAAGGGGGATGAAGACTTTGTTTCTTGATTGAGCGGCGAGCTATCCAGTTAGACAAACATTGTTATAAAAAGTTGTCCATGTTTAGCGCCAAGTCAACAGTGCTGGAATTCAGTGTAGTGGTCCCTTGTCAAACCTTGCACCACCCCGGCACAGCACTTCGGAGCATAGAACATTGATTTCTGGGCACACAAACAGCTGTGAATATTTACTCTTTCCCCAACCTTATTCGTTATGGAGTACTATGTGATCCTTTGGAATGCTAGATGTTGACTTGATCAGGATGATAATTTCTGATTGTTGTTCTTTTATTTGTTTTGGTTTCAGCTGGATATAGAGAACAATTCTGGTCAAAAGGTTTGGCAAAAAGTGGAAATCATCTTTGGTAAGAACTTGCATAGATCTGTCCTTCTAACACATCGACTATGCCTTAACCTATTTCGTTCATCTATAAGTGCTTTTTTACATGTCGATGTACCAATTGACGGGGTCTCTTCCTATATTGACACATCGTGTTTAGCTTTCGTTAAAGTGGTCTATTTGATACCCTTAATACCAAGAAGGGATGGTCTTCACTTAGAAACTTTTATTCCATTTCCCCCTTAGAAGAATAAAGCATCAAGTCTATTGATCTCCAAGTTATGTTATTATATGAGTCCAGTAACTTAGAAATGTTGTCCTTTTATTTATGTTACCTTGTGGATATCTATTTAGCTTATCTATCAAACGAGAAATATTATTCGTGGAGCACTTATAGTAGGTGATCTTAGTTCCAAATAGCTTAAAAGTATCAATCTATGGTTCTTCATAAAATTCTATCTTCTTTTTGGACTTTCTGGATTTCATTGGGCACTTATTTTAGCATTGTGGTTCTTACTGTTATGGTGCATTTGGAAGGGAAGTAACTTTTTTTCCGAAGTACATGTATCAATATTAAGAAGCTTAGATATAGAAAGAGAGGAGCCAATGTGAAAGAGGGGTAGAGATGGAGATAGAAACATGATAGTGAGAAATATTTGTTGTAGAAGTTGAGGAGCATGGGTTATGTCAACCCCCAACTCATATCCTCACATTCTAAAATACCATCTCCAACTTAAAAAGCAGAAACAACTAAGACTTACTTTTTTGCAAAAAGTAAACATTGCATTAACATGAATCTTTAAGATAAGGTTATAATGAAGAGGATGATGTAATTACAATTGGTGAGAATGCATTCAAGAAATATCATTCCAAACACAACCCATATATACTATGCCTCAACACTAGGCACTCTCTACAAAAGATAATCACCAGGAAAATAACGACAGAGATTCATGTAGGAAAAGTCTCCAGCGTGAATTCTAGTGCTATGAACAGGCATATCTCCCAGTCCTTAAAAGATCTCCTGTTGCATTCTCTCCAAACACTCTAGTGAGGCATAATCGACTTTTGCCAAAACATCTTGCTTACACACCATCCTGCCGACCACAACCCATGGATCCCACATGAAACAAAGCATAACCTGATGAATTCCGTACAAGGGAAAACTATTGACCAGAAATCATCGCCCCTAATAGCTTTATGGTCCAGTCTGTACACTTCTTGCCTTTTAAGACTATTTGTGCCTTAAGTAATAGCGTGAATATTGATACTAAAGTCTGTATCATTTCCTTACTCCTTTCCCCGGGGTTTACAGTTCACTCAGTGGAGTCTTCTCAATAGCGCCTAAATAAATGCTGTGTTTTCTGCCACAAATTTCATCTCAGATAATCTTTTAATATGAACCTGAGGCGTATATGCATGTATGAGCTGCTGTCAAATTATTACCGTAGTCACGTTGTCAGAATCCGTAGATTCACGAGTCGATTCGAGTTTCTTACAGCCTGATTCAATAGGCGATTTATTTATGATGCATTACAACTCACGATTCTTGCTTTTGAACTTTGAAGTTGTAAGTGGAAAACGTTGAATCGACTTTCTTACAGCCTGATTCAATAGGCGATTTATTTATGATGCATTACAACTCACGATTCTTGCTTTTGAACTTTGAAGTTGTAAGTGGAAAACTTTCAACGTTTTGAGCCTTTATATCGCATGAAACTTGTGTTAAATTTATTTTGTTTATTTTAGGCATTATACATTTGCTTCTGTATGTATACACTATTGGATATGTGTTACTTAATTTCCAAAAAAGGAAAGAATGGAAAAGTGAATCATACGATTCCCGATTGAGTACAATTCACGTTTATGATTTTGGCAATCAATTTATGATCTGATTCAAGATGTGACAACAGTCGTTGTAGTTATGAATGAAGAGTTAATGCGCTTAATTCTTCCTCAGGGTGGTTATATGTCCTCGAAATGGCACTGAAAGTCTATGCATATGGTTTTGAGAACTACTGGAGGGATGGTCAAAATCGGTTTGACTTCATTATCACTTTGGTCATAGGTACAATATGTACTGAAATTTATCCAACCATTAATGTGTCTCCTCTCTTCTTTATTTCAGTTTCCAATGTAAATAAGTTACTATACTTGTCAATTCGTGGAAATATGACATAGATATTTCTAATTGCGATGCAATGATACATATATCTGAAGGTTCATATCATTATCTTTTTGGTCTGCTCTTTCCAACTCTAGATTCGTGGTCTACCCAACACATGGAAGAAGTGATAGTTTGCAGTTTAACTTGCTTTTGATAGTCGGTCAGTCACCGGAAAAACAGATGGAAGCTCTAATAATGCTCTGTTGAAATTACACATGACAATGACGTTATCCAAAAATTATGGGTCAAATACACTTCGATACTGTGTACTTGACCCGAAAATTCATTTTAGTCCCTTCAATACATATTGTATCGCTAAAGACCATCATTTTTAACTCGATTACAATTGAAAAAAATTGCTAGCAATTTAAATTGAGGACAATTAAGGCACTCAATGGTCATGTCTGTTATCGATTGTCCTCGAATCGTGGGCCTTGAGTGATTCAATTCTAATAGAGAGCCCAAAATAATATTTTGAGAAAATTACAAGGACCGAAATGTATTTTACCCAAAACTTAAAGGAGAACTATGTGATTGAAATATGACATTTGTTTTTTAGTTGATTGATGACTTTTTGTAACTTATCATCCTTTGGTTAAATATCCCCCCATTTTATGTAGGTTCTTAGTATAGTGTGAGTGTGTTGGCGCGTGTGGGTTTGCCTGCCTTGCTCTCTCATTTAATAAAATGTCATTTATCTGCAAAATGAAAAAGGTGCAGCATGTTTGTCATTAGAATATGAAATTCCTAGTAAGGTGTATTCTAACTAAGAAGGCTAATATTTTTCAGGTTTTACATTCTTAAATCAAACAAATGATAGCTGCATAGGACTCTTTTCTTTTTCTTTTTCTTCTTCTTTTCCTTTTTTTTTTTTAAACTGTGGTGAGCTATTGGCAAAGACTGCGTCCTCATTTTGTGGGCATTGGTTGAAGAATCTTTCAGAAAAAGGAATAAAAAAAAAATGCATCCAGTAATTTATTTTTGTAAATTGTTCTTGAAATTCTTTGTGAGGTAAATGCTTGTTGGCTGTTGCTTTGGATGTCATGTAAATTACTTATATCTTAGCATTTCTAAGTAATCATTTAGTTGTCGTTATATTTTGTTGACGTGCTGGATAACTCCTGTGTGTGCAGTTATTGGTGAAACAACAACTTTCGTGTCCCCCAACGGACTAACTTTTCTTTCAAATGGGGAGTGGTATGGAACTTTAGAATCTTGTGCTTTCTGAACCGTGTATTAATAATCAAGTCAGCTAATTAGCTTTTTTTGCACTAAATTTTTGAATGCTTGCAGTTTCTCATTTTACGAGTCATCTAGTTGATTTATAATGGTCTTTTCTATCTGTACCTAAGTGCATTTTTTCTTTTTATCAGACTTCTTTCTATTGAAATTCTCAAGAAAGTGGAATCACTATAGTCAAGTCGTATATGTGAAAATTAGGGTTAGAAGAAGGAAGGAGTTGGGACGAGAAAAGAGAGAAATACTGGAAAACAATTTAGGCGGCTTAATCATTCTGTCCGAACACGTTGCATATATTTGTTAACAAGAGGAAAAACGTACAGGATTACCAGTAAAATAAATTAACAAGAAAATAAAGGATGGAGCATACAATCATACATGGCGAGCTTGTAAGACAAATATCGGAAAGAAAGCCAAGCTAAAGGTTTTTGAGAAAATCACCCAGCTGATTATTCGAACGAACAGGAGTAACAATTGTTTCTTTTTCAACAAATCCTGGTTAAAATGATAATTAACTTCTATGTATTTGGAACGCTCCTGAAAAATTAGGATTAGTGATGATAAAGAGAGCAACTTGGTCATCACAATACATCGATAAGATGTCAACACCAAGATCGTAAAGCAGAGAACGAACCTGATGTAGTACTTTATGCTTTATTAATGGTATTTTTTATGTTATTTGTCTAAGTTGTTATTTTGGTTTAGTCACAAGCATGTGATATTAGCATGACTTATATTTAGTATAAATAGTAGGCTAGGGCTAGGGTAAAAGTAGCTATTGATTATTTTGATATTTGTAATTGGTTTTATACCAAATTGAGCCCAGAGCTCTTATTTTAGGGTTTTGGTCTCCAAGCCCTAGTTTGTTCTTAAACTCATCTCTTCCAACTCTTAAATTGAGCATTCATATGCATTTTATTGCATCAGCCGCAACATTTCTGACGCATTATGAACTATAGATCTATATGCAGCTTCAATGCTAAAGTGCACAACCATATTCTGCTTTTTTATTACGCCAAGTCTCATAGAAGTAGAACATGAGAATAATGTTCGATTTTACGGTAATAGATTGAAACTCGTGAGAATTACTGAGCAGATAAGGTAAAAGTTCATTGTATTTCAAGCTTATATTCCACACTGACATATAACAAGGACAGAAACCAATGCTTATTTGTGTAGAGTGAATCTTTGTGTATTTTGCTTCTGTAATGTGAATTTTGCTTCATAAGACGTTCTAAGCATACACCTCTGTATGTATATGATTGATCTTATGCATTTTGCACAGAACTACTTCTCACACAACTTGACGAGCTGTCATTAAAAAAATTTCGAGCATGATTGTTCGATTATTTTTTATTTTTAAATTTAAGAGATGTAAAAACACTCGTTTGATTGAATTGTATGTTTTTCTAATGTTTGGAGTAGTTGTTATTGTGAAAGCAGTGGCCTCTTATCAGTTTTGACATTTACTGTTAACAGGATTCGCTATCTTCTTCTGGCAAGAATGTTTAGACTAATAAGGCTCTTGATGCGTGTCAAACGTTACCGAGCCTTTGTTGCTACATTCATAACCCTCATACCAAGTTTGATACCATACCTGGGGACCATATTTTGTGTACTGTGCATCTATTGTTCTCTTGCTGTACAGGTAAATCAAGTTATCTTTGACCCTGCTTTCATTCTGTTATCTCAGCTTCTTTGTGAAATCAGAGAAGGTTTATTTCATTGGTGTACTGTGCATTAGTATGTGGGTTTGATAAAAATTTCAGTACTACCTTTGTCATAGCTAATGATTGTCTCATATTAATATATTTACTTTTGTAGATCTTTGGTGGGATAGTCAATGCTGGGAACACCAATTTGGAGGGAACGGATCTTGCTGATAGCGAGTATCCTTTGTCATACTTTTTTGAATCTACTATCAAACCATATTGTTTAATTCTGTAATTATGGTGGCCTTTATATAAAAATGAGTAGAATGGTTACCACAAGACGGCTACACCTCCAAGTCATGGGCCAGTTCTTTTCTTTGCTCTCATTTGTTTATTATTTTTTGTAATTGCTATGTCATATTTATATGGTTACTGATTGCAGTTCCTTGGGTCAGTTTCTTTAAAAAGTCATTATACGGAAAACTAATGAAAATCGAATGGTTTTTATAAGACCTAACATTTCTAAGTTATGCGGCAGTTTCTTTTCTTTCATTCTTTTGGTTTGGTAGTTGCTTAGGTGTCATATTTATATCTGATTTTTATCAGCATTCCTTGGATCATTTTCTTAACAAATTCAGCTATTTACTTTTCAATTTTAATGACTACCCGAATGGGATGGTGACACTTTTTAATTTGCTAGTGACGGGAAACTGGCACATATGGATGCAGGTAAGAACCCGTCATTGCTTCATTAAACTGCTTTGCGCATTCTTATTTTAACTGTTCTCTTGTAGAAATTTACCTAGTTAACTAGTGACATATTCGTCAAATATGAGAGAATAGGATAGTGAAAGCTTAGGTTTCTAACATTAGTTAGAACCTTTTATATTAACCATGAAAAGAAAAGAACAAATATTACAAGAAGGTCCTTGGGCAAATAACAAAATACAAAATATAACAAAATAACTCTTAAACACTCCCCCTCAAGCTGGTACAAAAATATCTCTCATTCCCAGCTTGTCTAGAATAGTATGAAACAGACGACTTCCAACGGCTTTAATATGAGCATCAACAACTTGATCGCAAGACTTTACAAAGGGAACACAAATAGTACCACTACTGATATTTACTTTGATGAAGAGTCGATCAATCTTCACATGCTTTGTTCTATCACGTTGAATGGGATTATGAGCTATACTGATGGCCGCTTTGTTGTCACAATATAGCTTCATAGAATCTGTCAATTCAATCTTCAAGTCTTCAAAGACTTGATCCACAACAACTCACAAATACCTTGGGCCATAGCCTTGAACTCAGCTTCCGTACTAGACTTGGCTACTACATTATGCTTCTTACTCCTCCAAGTAACAAGATTACCTCCTACGAACGTGCAGTACCCAGAAGTGGACCTCCTATGTGTAATAGAACCAGCCCAATCTGCATCAGTGTAAGCTTCTACCCTTGGGCCTTTTTCCAGGAGCAGACTTCAAATACCGCAGAATCCAGAGAACAGCATCTTGATGTGACTCTCGTGGGGAATACATGAACTGATTGACGACACTAACCGCAAAAGCAATATCTGGACGAGTATGAGACAGATAAATGAGCTTACCAACGAGTCTCTAATAACTTCCCTTATCCACTAGTTCCCCACTACTATCATCACCAAGTTTCTAATTTTGTTCCATAGGAGTATCATAAGCTTTGCTGCCAAGCATCCCTGTTTCCTTCAACAAGTCAAGGACATACTTCCTTTGGAAAATAAAAATCCCATGTTTATACCGAGCAAGTTCGATCCCAAGAAAGAACTTCAAGGCACCCAAGTCAACCTCAGCAGCTAACTGCTTCTTCAATCTCTCCATTTCCTCCGGGTCATCTTCTGTCAACACAATATCATCAACATAGACAATAAGAGCAGTGGTCTTACCCTGTGGTGAGTGTTTGATGAACAAAGTGTGATCCGCATGACTTTGTCTGTATCCAAACCGAAGCATAGCCTGTGTGAATCTCTCAAACCAGGCTCTAGGGGACTGTTTGAGGCCATAGAGTGATTTTCTAAGCCTACATACCTTCCCATCTATCTTAGAGTCCTCGAAACCTGGAGGAATATCCATGTAAACCTCTTCTTCTAAATCACCATGCAAGAAGGCATTCTTCACATCAAACTGGTGAAGTGGCCAATTCTGATTAGCTGCTAAGGAAAGAAGGATTCTAATTGAGTTCATCTTCGCGACAGGAGCAAAGGTCTCCTTATAATCACCCCGTAGGTTTGAGTGAACCCTTTTGCCACTAACCGAGCTTTATACCTCTCAATAGAACATTCAGCCCGATGCTTCACAGTGTACACCTACTTGCACCCCACAGTCCTCTTTCCTTTATGTAACAGGTACCAGTCTTTCAAAGAGCTTTCATCTCCTCGATCATGGCATGTTTCCATTTGGGATGAACAAGAGCTTCCAGTACATGGTTAGGAATACTAATAGAGGAAATATTTGAAGGAAGGCTTTATAGGAATAAGAAAGATGAGAATAAGACACAAAGTTAGATATAGGATGTTGAGTACATGATCGAACACCTTTTCGAGCAGTAATGGGAACATCTAAATCATCTAAGTCAAGAGAGGGTGTATCAGAGAGATTACCTGAATCTTCATCACTTAGAAAGACAGGCAGTGGCAGTGGCAGTGGTGGAGCAGGAGTAGTATTAACTTCTGGAGTCTCTCTGGTTTTTCTTTTACTTGATGTTCCCCTAGAATAAACTCTCAACTCATTCTCCCCTTGCCTCTTGATTTCCTCTTCTGCTTCAGGCTCCCTCTCACTTTCCTTACTTTCTCTCCCTACTTCGGGTTCTTTTGTCTCAACTCTCTCTACCTCAATCATCGTAGCCAGAAACGGTATCTCTTCACACCTCATCTCCCCCTGAAGAGGTACCGAAGAGTCAAGAAATTAAGAATGAGACTCATGAAATGTGACATCCATAGTGACAAACCATTTCCTAGACGGGGGATGGTAGCACTTGTAGCCATTTTGAGTGGGGGAGTAACCCACAAACACACTACTTAATGGCACGAGGGTCTAATTTGTCACGGGTAGGGCTGTGGTTATGAACAAAGCAAATACATCCAAAGACATGAGAAGGAATGAATGAGGATAGAGGAGAGTGGATAGCACTTGCAGAGGTGTTCTCTTATCTAACAAACGAGTAGGGTGACCGTTGATAAGGTAAGTTGCAGTTAACACCGCCTCACCCCAATACAATCGAGGAACTTGAACTTGGAAAAGTAAAGACCGAGCAACATCAAGAAGGTGACGATTCTTACGCTTAGTTACTCCATTTTGTTGTGGAGTGTTAGTGCAAGAAGTTTGATGGATAATCCCATGGGAACCGAAATACTTACCTAGACCCAAATCAATATACTCATCCCCATTATCAGACCTTAAGACCTTTACCACCGCCCTGAACTGGGTACTTACCATTTTGTGAAAATTTTGAAAAATGGAGAAAACTTCCCTTTTTTCTTTCATCATATACAACCACGTGGTACGAGAATAATCATCAATAAAAGACACAAACCATCTATATGACCTTTCAAGGACACAGTCCGAGAAGGACCCCAAACATCAGAATGTATTAATGTAAAAGGAACATAACCTTTAATATTACTGGGAGCATAAGAAGCTCGAAAATGTTTCCCAAGTTCACAAGCATCACAAAAAGTATTTAGAGTTTGGACTACCAGTATTACCAACAAGAGAAGGAAACAGACAAAGAGGGATGGCCTAATCTCTTATGCCAAAGCACTAAATCTTATGCATTATTTTTCAAAACGACGGTATTAGGCTTCTCTCCCTCATCCAGATTCTTGTCTCCCTCTTCCAAAATGTAAAGCCCCTGTGTCTCTCTACCACTGCCAATCCACCTCTTCGTGATAAGATCTTGAAAGACACAATGAGAGGGAAAAAAGGTCACAGAACAATTCAAATCCCGAGTAGTACGACTCAAGGATAAGAGGTAATGAGAGAAACTAGGGATATATAAAACAAAAGTCAGGGATAAAGGAGTGACACGAATAAGACCTTTGCCCGAGACGGAGGAAAAGGTACCATTGACAATTCTAACTTTGTCCTGACCTGAACAAGGCTTATAATCACAAAAGAATCAGAAGAACGAGACATATGGTCAGAGGCACCTGAATATATAATCCAATGGACTGATGAAAGAGAAAGAAAAGCTCTTGTAGGTGTGACAATGTTACCTGATTGTGCAAAAGAGGATGAGGTACTAGCAGCTGTCGATGAAGTACACTGGGTCATAAAATTCTTAAGAGTGTCAAGCATCCCTGATCAGAAGTAGGAGCGGTCCCACCACTCAGTGGAGTCTCAAGATCAGCAGTAGTATGATGAGCACGAGTACCACCTCCTTGGCCACCCGAACGACTTCCACGACCGCCCCCACGACCACCTCCACGACCTCCCCGAGCACTAGGGGGACGACCATGAAGGCTCCAACAATTGGCCCGAGTATGATGGGGTTGATGACAATAATCGCAAATCACGACATGCCAGTCTGAAGGAGTAGGCCGCTGGGTCCCCTCTCTAGGCGGGAAAGAAATAAGTGCAGAGCGCTCAGTGGAAGCATCACAGAACGATGTCTCTCTTCGTTCTATACATAAGCAAAGGCCTCCTGAAGCGGGGGAAGAGTGTCCATCCCAAGAACCCGACTACGATCGGTATCATAATCGGAATGAAGCCCTTGAATGAACATAAAGACCCTTTGCTTCTCTAGAAATTTCCGGTACTCCTCTACATCAGTAGTACAAGCTAGCTGGGAGGAGTGTAGGTGATCAAGACGATCCCAACTAGTAGCAAGTGAGGTGTAGTATTAGGTGATAGTCATATCACCCTGCTCAGAACGGTCAATGGAGCGGAGCAGCTCAAACTCCTGAGCATAGTTCCCCCATCGAGAGAATGTGGAGGCAACGGTGTCCCAAATAGCCCGAGCTGTTTGCATATGATGAAAACTCTTACCAATCTCAGAAACCATGGATTTGATGAGCTATGACATGATAATGGAGTTCTCAATCTCCCATTTGTCATATCCCGGGAGTGTAGGTGATCAAGACGATCCCAACTAGTAGCAAGTAAGGTGTAGTATTAGGTGATAGTCATATCACCCTGCTCAGAACGGTCAATGGAGCGGAGCAGCTCAAGCTCCTGAGCATAGTTCCCCCATCGAGAGAATGTGGAGGCAGCGGTGTCCCAAATAGCCCGAGTTGTTTGCATACGATGAAAACTCTTACCAATCTCAGAAACCATGGAGTTGATGAGCTATGACATGATAATGGAATTCTCAATCTCCCATTTGTCATATCCCGGATCAGTAGTAGAAGGAGCGATCACTCGCCCATCAAGATGCCCCATCTTCCCGCGTGCCTTCAGATAAAGTTGTACCCCCTGTGACTATTTCAAGTAATTTTGGCCGTTGAATGGAACCGTAGTATAATTTTGAGGTTGGGATCCAAGGGGGTAACCATAGTCTGTACATGAGCGATAGCCATTGGTTCAGTAGCAGTTGGTTTGTCAAGGTCAGTCATGATTCCGTGGCCCGAATGGAAAACCCACACAAAATGGAGGAAGACGAAGGAGATGGGTACGAAAGAATCAACAAAAATGATTCAAGGGTCCATTAAGGGACCAACAATACACCAAACAAGTATCACCAATCAAAATATCCTCCTTGGAATGGTGCTTGAAGAAGTCAGTCCCTGTGGGACTTGATTAGGTTAGGGGAAAGAGGGATTAGGGCTAGGTTTCGGCCAGAGTGACCTGGGTTGGGGCTGGGGGGTTTCGGCTCAGGCTAAGGAGGGGCTGGGGATGCAGCGCAGCAGTGAGGAGGTCACCTAGGCTTTGGCGCAGGCCAGGATGGTGGTTGGTGGCTGGGCGCAGCCTGTGGTGGTGGTTCTGGGCTGCGGCACAGCCTGAGGAGGATGGAGCTGCTGCGGCGAAGCAGGTGGTGGCTAGATATGCTGCGGCGCAGCAAGTGGTGGCTGGTTTGGTGGTTGGTTTGATTAGGGTTAGAGTTTTGAGCTCTGATACCATGTCAAATATAAGAGAATAGGATAGTGAAAGCTTAGTTTTCTAACATTACCTTTTATATTAGCCATGAAAAGAAAAGAACAAATATTACAAGAAGGTCCTTGGACATATAACAAAATACAAAACATAACAAAATAACTCTTTAACAATATTTACCTCTCTTCAAGTAGTACACAGTTCCTTCCATAGGCCATATCGGGCTAGTAATCGGTAGTGAGTCTAGAAAGTAGAAACATGATCTAAAGCTATATTGGGTTTTCAAATGTTGCAAGTTACGGGAAATTAAGTTACAAAGGGGAAAAATTTACTTTCTTTTGTTACAAATAAAACATAGGCAAGTAAAGAAAAAAAGTGAGGGAAAAGAAAAAAACGAACTTTACTTTGACTCTCTCTCTCTCTCTCTCTCTCTCTCTCTCTCTATTATATCATCTATCCCACTGAATCCATGAACCAACAGACCCAAAGTGGGGAAGAAGAGATTGGAAATAAATTGTGGTGGCAGAAATGTATTAGAACTATTTGCGTTGAGTATTTAATTCAGACAAGGCTTGGTAGAGCAGAGCTATCAAGCAGGATTTTTCTTGCATACACCTAATAATAAGAATGACAAGGCATTTTTCAATTATATTGAGTAGCATGTAAATACTTAGGTAGAATGATATATAAATGCCAGAGTTATTAATTTCTTGTTACAAGTTCTTGAAGCTTCATGAAAATTCAACATGGGGACCAAATTCATTTTGTTAAGTGAGTTATTATTAGTTTAGCCTTCGATGGCGATGTTTATGGGAGTCTTACATCAATCCATCTTACGTCTCTGTTATATGGTTGCTCCGTTGTTTTGGTGTGAATTGTTTTGCATTGGAAAATATTTTTCATGTAAAGTAATTTAAATGAAAAAATTGTTCTCCTTTTCATTTTCCGGTGGTTGACACTTGAAAGACTTTACTAGTAACAAAAGAATGCAGTTTTAAGCACTTTGATAAGGACAAGCATAGTTTTATTATAGTAACTTGTACCAGTATTGGTATATAGTAGCACATAAGCAGGAATCTATGCAATTATGTTTATAACAACACATGTACAAGACAATGTGTGTGTGTGTATCAGTTTGTATATAAAATTATAAATATACATACATCTGTCTAGTGCACATATATACGCATATAAACACGTATATAGATCAATTGGGCATTTCACTTTTAATCATTGTTCGGGAAATGACTGATGGAAAGTTTTATGTTCATCAATTTGAGCCTTTTAAGCTACTTTTATTATTGTGAAAGCCTTCGTAAAGAATTTCACGGACAACGAAACACCGAAAAAATGTTCCGGAAATTGTTTACTTCAAAGCAAATAAATTGCAGAATTCTGACCTTTGGGTGCAGCAAAGAAGTATGGCAACTTTATATTGGAGTCTTAAATTTCATCTTGCATCAATGTTACGTGCTTCATGCACCATATTTCTGACCTTTAGATTGTTCAACAAGAAGATGTGCCTGGTGGCATTGTCATCATCTTTTTCCATATTGCTGTGGTTGTAACAGTGATTATCTATATTCTTATATTCATTCTATGTTTGGCATCACTGATAAACCATGGTTTGACACTTCAGAGCTACACGGAATTGACGGGAACGTATTGGTCTTGTGCCTACTTTATCAGCTTTTATCTAGTAACAGTTTTACTACTACTGAATTTGGTAAGTCTGCAAATATTTCTAAAATATTTAATTTTTTCGTTGGCGTGTTGCAGAAACGATATTATTTTAAATATGAGATGTGTGTCAAATTTGTCTTTTGAATAATTTATATTTTTGAAATTTTCAAAGTTCTAGTGTTTACTGGTGGAAATTTGGGCATTGTAGGGATGACGGAAAAGGTGAGAATGAAAGTAGTGATTAACTAAGATAAACCTCAGATTTGAGAAAGAAGATTAGAAGAGTATGAGACCAGATAATTTTAAGTCAACCCTTCTTTATATTTGAAGATTCATAAGAATGTCCACAATAGTCATACATTTCAGTGATCTATATCCACATTCAGTAGATATATGTTACTACAGCGTAAAAATAAATAAACTTGCCCGCAGAGATGATCCTAACATGGCCAGCTTGTTATGTAGGTTATGTCATTAATATCACAAGCTTGTGCTTGTTACAAATTTTAGTAAATAGAAAGACCAATGGGCCTGACTCACCCTCAAAAGACACCTTGTGAGGGGAGGATTAACCAGGCTTATAAGAATCACATGCAGGGGGGCTCTACCTGGGCGATGTGGGTTATCCAAACCCCCCCCCCTCCCCCCTTCACCAGTACCGACAGGACAAGCCCAACAAGGGGAAGAGCCCAATCTAGCTCTGATACCAAATAGAAAGACCAAAAGGTGGCCCACCTCACCCTCAAAAGATGCCTTATGAGCGGAGGATTACCTAGGCTTATAAGAAGCGCATGCGGGGGCTCTACCTGGGGAATGTGGGATATCCAACATAGTAAAAGGGGCTTTTTCACCCAAATCTTAAAAATGATATCCAACCTATATGAGTGCGCGCATTGAGAGAAAGATGTCGAGCTTCATGTTAGAGTCTCTATTGTTTGTATTTATCACTTCACTCACCCCTGTAATATGCGGCTCATCTGAAACCTAGCGAGACAATAAACAAAACTCAGAAGATGGGCACGGATACTTGAACCTGGAACGGAGACAAAACAAAGCGCAACATGCAAACCAGAACTGGGAACAGACACTTCGAACCCAAAATCAATTCTCTACCATTTACTTCAAAAGCTTAAGCTCTTAGTGAATGAGCTCAACAAAGTATATCAAGCCCCTACTAAGGAAATGGGACGTTTTTGTTCATAGAAGAGCCAAAGTGATGGTTTACATACGGTAGAAATAAACTAGTTTAGCAAAACACGTTAAGAGCAGAGATGAACTTGAAAGCACATGCACAGATACACACGAAGACATGTACACATACCCATACGTGCATAGTTGCATCCATATGTTGGAAATGTTGTTTAACTTGGGTAGATTTTATATTCTGGAGTCATGCTCATATAAATCCATCTGTGTCAATCTGCGATAAGTAGTATGGTTTTTTGTTTCTTTGTGTCATTTCAGGTTGCAGCGTTTGTCTTGGAGGCATTCTTTGCTGAAATGGAAATGGAAACTTCAGAGAAATGTGAAGGCCAGGGCAAGGTTGGTATACTTGAGGATCTTCTCCTTTGTGAAAAACTAACAAGAGGGAGGGAGGGAGGGAGGGTAAATTTGTCAAATAATGCTGCCAGGTTGTGAAGTCCTCCTTGAACAATTTAAATGCAATGTTTTCAAGATCTTTCTAAAAGAGAAAGTTTGGGCATAATCGTTGGACGAAGTAGAAGAATTAGAATTGTAAAAAAGGCCTGTTCAGAATCACTTTTTAAGTATACGTTTGGGCCCAACCGTGCTTTTGAGACCCAAAATGCATATATTAGTCGGTTTGGAATAATTTTAAGAAGCACTTTAGACTCCAATAGCACATTTTGGCTGAAGAAGGTCCAAAGGTGCTTCAGCCCAAACATGATGCAGGAAGCAGATTGGGATTTTTATGATAACTTCTGCCATGCCCTTGTGATTAGGGCTTCTGCTTCTGCCCATATACGAAAGCAACAGCCAATCCAAATGGGCCCTTGAAGTCCCACATTTTCCAAAGAAATATGCCTATTAATTAGCCGATCTATGTAAATCTCTCAAGCAGAGGTGTAGATCCAATGAGGAAGGTTTACGAAGTCCTTCCAAAAGAGCTTTGCTTTCTGCTTTAAGAGCAGTACCATTTCTCCACTGGTTTAGAGAATGAAAAAACTATCTATATGGTCCAAAATTCAACCGAAATAGCCACAGAACCACACACAAGGCCCATGAAATTACCTACCTATGTAGTCAGTGAAGCAGATCATATTGTCATTACTTGCAAAGTGTTTTTTGGAGCTGACCCCAACTTTTGACTAGACTGCCCTTTGATTAAATGCTTCCAGCAAATTTTCTCCGCGCTCATGATGGATCTTTCTTCCAGCTTAATAAAATACAGTATCAAAGACACACACACACGCACACGCACACACGTGTATATATATGTATATATTTAGCATACCCAACATATGTATGTAGTTCTACCAAAATGATTGGAGCTAAGTAGTATCTTCTGCTTTCTCAATCCAGGACATGGATGGGACAGACCGTCGTCGTAATGTTGGGTATGTATTGCTGAGAAGTTATCACTGTGAGAATATCACAGGTAAAGTTTTTCAAGCTGCTGAAAGTGACCTGGATGCTAACTCTATTGCATTGTGTAGATCAAAAACTCGGAGTCAGAGAATGGATGCCCTTCTCCACCATATGTTGAGTGCTGAACTTGAACAGACGCAGTGCTCTGATCCATAAATTTGCTTGATTTCCCACCCTGGTAACGGATTTATATCTCGCATACTATTTTTCTTTTCAATCTGAGTTATTCAAAGATTTGACAATTACCAAACTTTATGCAAGACTAGTTTACCATCCGTTGGAACTTAATTGTGATCTTCAGGCTAGATCATCATGATCTCTACATTGTGTGATTATTTATGTAAAATTTTCATGTACTTGCAGTTTTATTTGATCGTTTGGGTTTCTTCTACTATAGTTAGGCAATGATTTGGTTCCTGGATTTAGCAAGGGAAAGGAAGGAAAACACTACGGAAAATTATTTACTTTGTTTGGTTAATGAGGAAAATAGTGATGAAAGTAGGAAAGAAAAGGAAGTATCGTGAAAAATTAATTAAAAATTTCCAATTTTTGTGATTAACTTTCCGTTCTTTTTTTTTTTTTTCTCAAAGTTCCAAATATGTCTTGAAAAGTTTTGTTTGTTAATGTTATTATACACGCAGAAAAACACAAGGAAACTAGTTTTCTTTCTTTTTTCCCTTTCCTTTTTCTTTTCCTTCTCTAAGGCTTAGTTTGGCCCCATGTGGCTTTGTGAAAGTGTCTTATGAAATTTATTATTGAGTTGTTTGATCATTTTGTCTTAAAAAGAACATCATGAAATAAAAAAACAGCATTGAACTTTTAAAAGCTCTAAAAGCCTCTCCCCCTATAAAAAAAAAAAAAGTCTTAAGTTCAATTTTTGCAAAGTTTATAAACTAGTTACCAAATGAATTAACATGGATTTGTGCTTTAAAAAATGAGAAGCAACAAAATGTGGGTCAAACTAAGCCTAAATCCGCAAATAAACAGATCATACAGTGCTTTAGAAGCTGCTAACTTGTCCTTGTTCCTAGTCTCTGTAGTCAGCATCATGCGATTCGCGATTTGAATAGTACGATTCGATGTGATTCTCCCTTGCGATGGTATGAATCTATCATGCTAATCGAAATGCTGCAGAAATCACACAAATCGTGAATGAATTGCAGTTACCACACAAATCGTGCGTTTCATCCTTTGAAACCCACTTTCACCTTTTTTGAAAAAAAAAAAAAAAAAAGTGGTCACCCAGCCCTTATAATATATGTACTACCGTTTATTGTGTACAAAATCCTTTTCTTCTAGCCTTTCATCCAAAAAAAAAACCACACTATTCTAGCCCTAATTACCTGCGACTGCTGCTCAAGGAAAACCAACATTTTGGCCTTTTTGTTTTGGTATATATATATATATATATTATTAATAAAAGGTGGTCCCAGCCCATATGAGATACATATTAATATTCTAGGGTTTTTTCAAAGAGGTTAAAGACTATCGAGAACATTAGTGTCTGATTGGAGGTTATTGGGTTAAGGTAAGTATATTCTATATTTTTGTATTTGCAAATTTGGATTTCTACTTTGCTTTTTTCTTTGTATTAAAAAAATGGCTCTGAGGAGAAAGGAAAGGAAAAATAGTGACCCAACTTGGGATGATTATAAGAGAGTGGATGATGGAAAAGGGGGTAGGATGCACCTTAATATAACTATCGTAGAAAGAACTATTGGAGTGAGTTCATTAGAATGAAACATCACTTGGCGTGTACACGTCGTAATGTAGCGATTTGTCCCCAAGTTACGGAAGAAGTGAGAATTAATGATTAAATGAAGTATATTTTGTTGCATTTATCTTCTTTGATCACGGTGGGATTCGAACCCACATCTCTTGCCATGAGCCGAAATGTCTTACCAAATCTTAGACAAAGTGATCATGTAATTGATGTGTTTATATCATTATTTACTTGATCTTTTCTTCTACTTTTAGTTCTACATAGTTTTTTTTTGGGTAAATATCACCTACTTCCCTTGAGGTTTGACCTAATAACACTTACCTCCCTCCACGTTTCAGAAGTAACACTGACCTCCCTTGTCAGAGTTTGTTGGCTAACGGTGTTAGTCGAGTCAGTTAAATTACTTTTTTACCCTTGCCTATTCATAACACTTCTTGACTATTAAAAACAAATCAATAAATCAGGCCAGTCAAATAGGTTATAAAAGACAAAATTACCCTCCCCACTCCATAACCCAGCTTCCGTAACCACCACTGGCACAAAGTTCATGCCACATCATCACTTATCATATTCACCACCACCACAATCCCACCGTTGCCATCCTCGTCGGAATAATTTTTCGATGATGGCCAAAGCTTCAAACCCCAAACAACCACACCACCTATTGAGGACCCCCCCCCCCCCCCCCACTCCTCTCGCTCTCTCTCTTCAAAGGACCCCCCCCCCCCCCCCCCCCCCCCCCCACTCCTCTCGCTCTCTCTCTTCAAAGGAGCTGGTTATGTATTTGTGTATCAAATTTGAAGTTGATTGTGTATTTGATTTGAAATCCGATAGCAAATGAATTCAAATCTTAATTGGGGGATAAATATTGTATACTCATATCTAGGTGATGTTTTCAAGTTATCGTTCTCCAATCGACACTTACTGGTAGTGTGAACAAAAAACTTGCAGAAATAAAGAAGAAATTAGATGCCCCAAACAAACTTATGGCAGTGTGAACAAAAAATTGGTAGAAACGAAGAAGAAATTAGATCACCCAAATGGCACTTTACTGGTAGTTGAGAAATTAGAGTAAATTTAGAGAAGATTTGTAGAGAGAGAATGAAATTTTAACCAATGGGGCCTAGTTTTAGAGAGAGAAGAAAAGAAGGATGAAAGGAATTTTAGAGGGAGAGTGGGTGGGTGGGGCTGTAGGACTAGAATTTTGTACATATAATCCATATACATAGTATGTATATGCGTGTTACATAGATATACGTATATAAATAGATGTTATGTACGACCTGTTTGGACATTCTTACTTTTTAGCATAATCAAAGGGTAGTTTAGGTATTTCAGAATTCTTTTAGTGATGTCATCACTTTTCTGTTAGTTTTTTGAACGCTCACATAACGGAGGGGGAAGTCTGTTCCAGAATCTCTAAAATAAGGGAGGTAAGTGTTACCCTTGAAACGTGGAGGGAGGCAAGTGTTATTAGGCCTTACCTGAAGGGAGGTAAGTGATCTTTACCCTTTTTTTCATATATTTTTTATTGGTTATTTTTAATTTGTCACTGAATCTTACGATTCATGATTCGATTCACTTGTATAATTTCGATTCACGATACAAATCCCGGTTTGACAACTATGGTTATAGTAGCTGACGTGCTGCTGTATACATGACACTTGCAGCCAACCACCGAGAAGCAAAACAATTCCTCTTACTGAGAGCCCTTTTTCTTTTGCTGTGAAAATGACAGCAGTGTACTTACCGAAAAGAAATGACATTAATGTTCGTGCAAAGTGACATGGCACACTGTTGTTGGTGATCGCTACAAATGAGAGATAGTGATGTCATACACACAAAGGGTAGAAATGTCGCATAGTAATGAAGAGATAACAATGAATGTGAGCGGATGGTGAGAGAGAGAGAGAGAGCTGTATATTACTAATTCTTCCCCAATTAACATTTAACAATAAGGGAGAATTAGGGTTAAGGTGGAGTTTGGAGTCCAAGTTACCCCTAGGGGTAGAAAAAATATTTACCAAAGTAGGGTGAGCGTATTTAGCCTAATTATTAAGAAGGGTAAACTTACCTTCAATGTAATTCATTCTCTTTGCGGCTTTCTCCCCATCCGGACTCCTTTTCCAACGACATCCGGACACCACCCCACCCATACTTTCATCTCCGACCAACAAATCAGACAAAGGCAGTTGACCCATCTGCACCACAAGCCCCGTGGATGTCAATCTTTCCGGTTTCAATTGTACACTTTCCAACCTCGATACTTCCCATAAGTTGACGCAATCATGATGGGTGTCCTCTCTTTGAATCCCATCTTCTTCTTCGACCCAGATATTCTACCATAGCTCGCTTCATTGACATCGAAGCCTTTATCTGTCATGACAAATTTGATTCCCATGTTTCTGCTCTTGAATTTTACTCTCCTTGACCAAATTATAGCATCAAAGTTTACTCTTTGAACACCTGCAGAAGAAGAGCAGAAAAATTAGCACTCCCATTCAATTGAAGCCACAGAATCTCCTAGATATATGTAACTATGTATATCCAAGTAGTTCTCTCTCTCTTAACTTATTAATCAGTTATTGGATATCTTTTCTTCTGCGAATGATTCAAGCCACACATGCACGTGTATATATCCAATGTTTAGAATAGTTATATGTTTCACCCTTTTAATCATTTTCTTAAAATCTTTTTCTTTCGAGAAGGATTGATCATATCATTGTTCAAAACTTCTTGGGTGGGTTACTCAGTAGGGTTGTTGCAATGGCGTAGCCAGCTTTTTATATTTGGTTGGGTGTGGTGCTAGGATTGGATGGACTTGCATACAGTGTGGAACGTACATGGGAGTTCGGGGCATTGGCTCCGAGGCGAAATTTTCTGCTTCTATTTATTCTTATTTGGGGTAGTATTTTCTATGAGTAATGCTATGCTTCTCAAATTTTTTTCTCAAAAATTGTTTCCCAACACATGTGGCAATGTGACCCTCATTAATGGTAGGACCACTTCAACATCAACCAATCAAAATCAACTGTACCCATTGCCACATGTGTTGTGAAACACTTTTGGGAAAAAAATTTGGGAAGCATAACATTACTCAATTTCTATATAACACTCTCTTTTTTTTCAATAGTAAGGGGTGATCGCTTATCGTAATTTGTAACACACTTGATTGGCTATTATATAAGTGTTGACCTAAGCCCTTGTGCTGGGGCTCGGCTCCCGAACCGTACGTGAGCTGCCTCGTATGACTCTTCCTAAGAACTTGAAGCCCCCTCCCTCTAAATAGAAATTAAAAAAATGCATTTACAAGACAAAAAAGACCTTTTCAAAAAGCCTTTGCCCTCCTATTCAACGGGGCTATTCGAGAAGCAGCTTAATTCGTTCCTTGACTTCTTTGCTCAGTCAAGCTTCCTTGTTCCTTAGTGTAGTCTCGGTCCATAGTTTAAGACTCCGTTCCTATAGCCTAGTCTATATTCACAGCTGACATGACTCCGTACCGACGCCTTTCCCTTTGTAGACGGCTAAGTGACTTCGCAACCTTAACGTACTTTCTTTCTTTCTGTAGCATAGGCCTTTCCCTTCGCCTATAGGCGGCGGCTTGGCATGGCTATCGTTCATGACTTGGTATAGAGCCGTGTAGTAGTCGGCCTTCCCACCAGGTACGTAGTGAAAACAATTTGGGTTGGGCTAAATTGAAAAGTGATGGGAAAAGATGATAGGACAGATTAAGGTGGGCTAAATTATAAATTGACCAATATACTTACTACACGTAATTTGTTGTTTTTTTTAATTTGGAAGGTGCTGGTTACACATATTATGTATAACATGTTTTTTTGTTCATTATTAAAAAAGAAATAAAATTCCCAAAAAATGTTTTTTTTTTTGGGGGAGTGGGGGGAGTGGGGGTCCAAGAATCTGCACTCGATGCACACCCACACATGCACTGGCATGGTTTCTTCTCGGATGCGGCACAACGTTTTTTCTTAATTATCTTTTGGGTTAATTACACTTTTCATCCCCCAACTTTGGGATTGATTTCACTTTAGTCCTTATATTTGGTCCTCCTAAGTTTGACAAGTGTTTCAAGTTGAACCATTAACAAATATTTCGTCCCAAAAAGTGGCCTTTAGAGATGAAATATTTGCTTTTTGGCAACGAAGTGTTTATTATTGGATTGAATTGAAACACTTATCAAACTTAGGGGGACAAAATTGGGAAAATATAAATATACATATATATATATATATATAAGAACTAAAGTGAAATCGACCCCAAAGTTGGGGGGTGAAAAGTGTAATTAACCCTTTAAAAAAGAAAAAGAAAAAGAAATACTTAAAATACTTTGGAGTCAATTTAAGAATATTTGGAGTTGGATTACACGTCAGAAGTCTAGTATTGCTTGTGTTATTTGTCTTGTTTGTTAACATAATAAATAAAAAGATAAAGACAATATACAATCATATAAAAGTAATTTTTTTTTAATAACCTATAAAAGTAATTATGCACCCGCACCCTTGGCTTTTGAACCGCATCCTTATCCCTGCACTAGTGTTTCCTATCTGACAACGGAGAGGGGGGAGCGAAATGAGTAAAAACTACTACATTTATGGTAGGTTTACCCTTTTCTAGCCAAAAAAAGAAAAAAAGAAAGGTAGGTTTACCCTTCGTAATTAGCTAAATACGTTCGCCCTACTTGGTCACCCCTTTGTTTTTCCACCCTGTAATTTGGACTCTAAATGCCCCATTTCTGTGCTGTGGAAATGACAGTAGTGAACCTACCGAAAGGAAATGACTCTAGTGTCAGTTCAAAGTGACATGGCTCACTGTTTTTTGTGATCTCTGCAAATATGAGAGAGTAAGTGGGTGAGTGCGATGTCACACACCCAGATGGTAGAAATATCAGATAGTAATGAGGAGACAATAGACAAAGAGAAGGGATGATGATGAGAGAGGGAGCTGTAAATTACTGATTCTACCAATTAACAACAATGATCGATATGCTTCGTATTTAGTGTCAGCCGAATAATTAAGCTGAAAATTAAGAAATTAGAATTAATCCCAAACTGTTCTTATGCCTATGCCAGATGTACTTACAAGGCCGCCTGTGGGTCTCAGTAGGGTTCCATCAAAGAGGATTTGCACAGTGTCAATCTTGGCTTGTATGTTGTTTAAAAATTTCATATGCTTTATATACTAATAAATAACAGTCTTGCAATGGCGGATATTGTGAGCATTTTATTAATTATCCTCCAACTCGTTTCCTTTGAAGTGTTTTATTCTTTACCTTTCTTTTATATTGTTTTATTAGTATTATATACAAGCATTGCAAAATGGGGTTCATCATTTGGCAGAGTCGGATACGAAATCAATATATAATTTTTTTGGTGTTCGATTATGGTTTTGCAGTTTTTGCAACTCTCCTTAAGAGGCTTTGCTTGATGAGGGGAAGAATGACCAAAACATTGATCTTGCTTTGGGATCTCTCTCTAGTTGGAAAATCTGTTTGAAGTCACTGTTTATTCGAAAAGCTCTTTACTGCTTTATGCATACAGAGCACGGCCTAATGTTTTACCATTCACCACGTTCTTTTTCCCATAAACCGCCCTTTCTTTTTCAGTTCTCTTTTAGCACTCAGTTCGATGTAAACGACTAAACGTTGATATCTTTTCATGACTCGCGTCTACTCTTTTTGCTACCATTTTGCAATGCTATAATTGTGAGATTGATGTATATATAATAGTTGTAAAACAAAAGACATTATTTTGTGCATCAGATTCTTGTTCCAACATCCTTTTTGCGGTAATTTCTTATGAATTTTAATGGAAACTATTCTTGTGGGTTTTATTGGTGTCCATTATGTGGGTAAAAGCTTTGCTATGTGATGACAAAAGCCTGAGACACTGGCATCAACTATTCTCTCTCTCCCTCCCTCTCTCTCTCTCTCTATGTATATTTATACAAAATGTTGGGTACCATGTGTACTGACCAATGGAGGGTGAGGAAACCTCATCCATGGAGGGTGAGGTCAGCGGCGACTAAAGGAGGGTGAGGAGCAATATTAATTGCTTGTTTGTTTACCAAAATCAAGAGGTATTTTGAAGAAAGCTTTTATCTTTTATCTTGTATTCCTTTGCGTATTATGAACTCTAAGAGGTAAACCTTATATTCACTCTCTAGCTGGTTTAGATACCTCAAGTTTAGGGCAAAAACTTGAGAGAATATTTGTATTCCTTATTTTGATATAGTGGAATCTTTCGGAGTTGCCATGTGGTTTTTCCCTCTCCATTGGAGGGTTTCTTTCACATAAATTTGGTGTCATTTATTTCTTGCTTGGGTGCCTTATTATTATATTGTTTGTGGTTGATTGTGGTGAAAGGAATTTATTCATTGTGGCTTGTATATTGTTTGCGCCTATTTAATTTACACTTGACAAGGGTAAGGAAGTGTTGCTCCTAATATTGGGGATTCCGATTTTTTCCCAACCTGAATTTGGGTATTTCTTGAGCTTATGAGATTTTTAATTGTTGTATTTCTTCTTGATTGAACTGTGTGTGTGTGTTATCTGACTCTTTGTGTGTGTGTGTGTGTGTGTGTGTGTGTGTGTGTGTGTGTGTGTGTGTCCTAAACAGCCCCCAATTAGCTGCAAAACAGTCCCCAAACAGGATGTCTGAGAGATAAAACTAGGATTATCTCTACTCAGATGGAAGCTCAAAAATAAGTAGTTGGAATCACGTACGTAAGTTGATTTTTCCCATTTTACTTCTTGAATTAATTGATTCCAGACTCTGATTTACTTCTTATCAAATTAATATAGCTTATTGAGTACTCAATTTAACTCAACCATTTGGGGTTGGTTACAACATAGCTTATTGAGTACTTTCTGATTTCGGAAACAGATAAACATATTGTTTTTTAGACATAAAATTTCAGTGTCCAATGCGGCGGTATATTAGAAAATTAGTTAAATTCTACAATTTCTTTTTTTTTGCTATGGGTGTGATTGAAAATAAAAAAATGCTACTCTCTTTCCACCCATGCTTGAAGCCTTAATTATTGCTACAAACTATAAAACAAGTGCTCAACCCTTGAAATGGAGACAGGGAAAAGAATGTTGGGTCTTACTGTCATGCTTATGGTATCATTATGTGAATTTATAAGTAGGCCAAATCCCAGGAGTTGTTTGGTTTGGTTTTAAATTGGTCAAAAATGTCAATTTGAATTTCGATTTTTCCTTTCTTTTTTTTTTTTTTTTTTCCAAAATAGAAAGAACAACAGGCAAATCATGGAATGAGATTGGTTTGTTTGGGTGAGTTTTCATAATTTGCCTTTTTAAAAATGCATTTTGTCTAGGCTTTGTTTGGGTTGTGGATTTATTGAAGGAAAAGCGAAGGGAAAGAAGTATGCATGTTAGTAGAGTTAGTTGAGCTGATAAGTTCTTGGAATTACATTGTGGGTGTGTGTTTTCTTTTTCCACTTTTCATTTATTTTTCTTTCAAATTCTCAGCAAACAAGGAAAGCATACTCGAAACTCTGTTGGAGGTTTTGTAAGGTCTTCGGCAGTGAAGGTTTTGCTTCAAAATTAGTTGCTTGAATTATATGCAAAATGATATTTGACTTAGATCGCATTCGTGCACATGCATACCCTCGATTTTATCATTTCTTTGATTTTGGCTTATCATTGGAAGTATGAGGAGGAAAAAAGAAACAACTAATTTGTCATTTTCTATCTTTTTTTTTTTTTCTTTTTTCTTTGTCAATACTGTACTATTATTTTGTTGTAAAGACTTTGGAGTTGTAATATTTCCATGACTCTTGATTATTATGCTTTGCATATGCAAGCATTTTTATTCTGTTTGACATGTGAGCTTTTATACTGCATTTTTTAGTTGTGGTCTTTTGTAATTGTCTCAATTGACGAAGGCACTTGAATTAGTTATTGGCCGAACACAGTAGATTCTATCAATTTTATTTAGGGTTAATTTCAAAAACACCCCCTCAACTATGACCCGTTTTCGACTCGCCCCCCTAAACTATTTTACCCGACGGGTTGACCCCCTTAAGTATTTGTACTTGACACATTGCCCCCTTCCGTTAGCCTGCCGTCTAAAATACTAACAGATTTCAAAAATTTTAGTCCATTGTGACGATAATAACCCTCCAAAAACACCCCCTCAACTAATTTTTCTGACAAATTGACCCCCTCTGTTTGTCTTACTTGACAAGTTGACCCCCTCCGTTTGTCTGCAATAGAAAATGGGCATGTGCCCATCACGTGAGAGTAAAAGTGGACACATTTACCCTTTGTGCCCAAAATGAGTCTGATCTCTCTCTCTCTCTACCCTATTTCTCACTCTCCTCTTTCCCACTCTCTCTCATTCCCTTGCCCCACACCACCACGACAACCACCAGCCACCATCGGACACCACCAATCACCACTACACCATCCAATCACTACCACCCATACCCAAAATCATCACTAAATCACCATCGGACACCACCAATCACCACTGCACCATCCAATGACCACCACACGATCAAATCACTACCATTGCCCCACCCATTGACCACGCAATCACCACTACCCACACCTAAAATCATCACCAAATCACCACTACACCATCCAATCACTACCACCCATACCCAAAATCATCACCAAATCACCATCGGACACCACCAATCACCACTGCACCATCCAATGATCACCCAATGACCACCACACCATCCAGTCACTACCATTGCCCCACCCGCTGACCACCCAATCACCACCACCCCACACCCAAAATCATCACCAAATCACCACCGCACCATCCAATCATTACCAACCATACCAAAATCATCACCCAATCACCACCACCCATACCCAAAATCACTGTTGAATTGGAGCATCCAACCCAAAACCAATTGGCAATGGGTGGAGTAGCCCCTTGAACTTATATATTAAGTAGCTAGGCTATAAGTCCCCGATGTGGGACAGACAATCTCAACACGCCCCCGCACGTGTGGCATGACTAACAGCCAAACACGTGGATTACTGAGATAGGGTGTCGTGGAGCACACATTGAAAAATTGGGCCCAACGATAACCTGCTTTGATACCATGTTGAATTGGAGCATCCAACCCAAAACCAATTGACAATGGGTGGAGTAGCTCCTTGAACTTATATATTGAGTAGCTAGGTTATAAGTCCCCGATGTGGGACAGACAATCTCAACAATCACCACCACCGAACACCGAATTTTGTGATTCTTTATCTCTTCTCTGAATTTTCTCTCAAATGATAGTCATAAACCCCACTTCTAGAGCACTTTAGACCAAGGGTAATAAACCCCACTTCTATCTCTTCTCTGAATTTTCTCTCAAATGATAGTGGTGAGCGGTGATGGGTGTGTGTGTGTGAGTGTGTGTGTGTGTGTGTGTGTATGTGTGTGTGTGTGAGAGAGAGAGAGAGAGAGAGAGAGAGAGAGAGAGAGAGAGAAAATGGGGTGAAGTTGTTCACTTTTTTAGATCAGGGGGTGTACTCGAAAACGGGTAATAGTTGAGGGGGTGTTTTTGCAATTCAGACCAAGGGTATATGCGACATTTTATATCATCCGTCAATAGCGTTTGAGAGTAAATAAATTTTGATAGTTTAGGGGGTGAAGTTGTTCACTTTTTTAAATCAGGGGGTGTACTCAAAAACGGGTCATAGTTGAGGGGGTGTTTTTGCAATTAACCTTTTTATTTATTCATTTATTTTTTACAATAGAGTTAAAAAACCAATTTTTAGTAATCATTTCAAACCTATAAACCCTCAATGTTTTTTTTTTCCAATAGAGTCTGTCGATTTTATTTATTTATTTATTATAATAGTTTTTGGACATATTTTGCAGTTTTAGAGTTAAAACCAGATTTTTTTTTTCAAGTAGTGCCCTCGGCCACGGGTAATACCTAGTATATATATTGTAGATCAAACATGACTAGGACACAATTTTGTATGACTAGGATTAATTGAATTGACTAAAAACGATGAGTAGGATGATTATTGGGATGGTTGAGAGTAGAATTTGGGTTTAATACAAGAGAGAGGAATACTTACAATGGCTAGTCCCGCCCGGGACTGATGCAAATAAAATAAACATGTCATGATATGCAAAAGGGAACAAGAAGACTTACGTAAGTTGTATAACTTTTGAAATTAGGACTTTGAGTTAGGGAGCGATGGAGGATAAAGATGTAGGAACGGATTATGTGTACCCAATTGTGGAAATTTGAGACATGCTATCCTGGAAGAAGCACATAAGTCAAGGATAGTTGTCAGCATAATACTCCTTTCCAGTATAACCGGCATCAGTAGGGTCATCCTCAGCATAATCCAACTCCGGGTTGTAACCATCACCGAGGAAATCACTACCTGTCTGCCCTTCACCGGAAGATACCATAGAATTCTGTCTCGGCCGTTTGGCCAGTGGAGGGATCTCTTCTGTTAGGAAACCATTTAATAGGTTTTAATTCCCACAATTCACTAATCCCCTCTCTCTCTCTCTCTCTCTCTCTCTCTCTCTCTCTTAGCAATTTTATTCTCTTCTAACTCCCATTCTATTTTAATATGAACTCTCAATACAGGTTAATATATATATATATATATGTATTTTGTCAGAGAAATATTCAATTCAATCATTAAAAAATAATTAAACCATTGTGTGTGCGCCACTGTTTGTGTGTGCAACAAGAGGTAATCTGTGTATGTGCGTGTGTGTGTGTATGTATGAAACTGTGTGTACGAGATAGTGTGTGTATGAGAGAAAACGTGTGTGGGTGTTGTTTATGATAAATTTGTCCAGCCAATAAGGAAGCGCCACGAAGGATTCGACGTGGCAAGGCAGTTAACTGAGTGGATTTAACGTGGAGACAGTTACTAGCAGTTTGGCCATTTCGTTATGTTTGAAAGAGTAACTGTTGAGGGACACGCGTTGATCATTGAAGATTAACTTAAAAACAGGTATCAACTCAAGACGATGCCACTTGAATTGGCAGTTATCAGTTTGAAAAGAAGAGGGAACATTCAAACAAGACTACTGTGAAGCCTCGATGATTATAAATAAAAGAAGTCTGTGATCAAGGAGGGGACACTCAATAAACATCAATCAACACATTTTTATCCCTTTACAAATATTGTATTTTTATCATTACTTTTAGAGCTCGAATTAGGACACCTTCAAAATTATCTTCAAGGTTAGATTGTAGTCCATTTTTACTTAATAAAATAGTGTGTTACTTTACAATTTTCCTTTACTTTACTGTTCTTTCATAGGAGTAGTTATACTTTAATTAGTTCGAAGTTCTTTTAGTCATATCTTTACACATTTAAAGTCCTTGTTAAGGCATCGAGCGTCACCACAATCTCCCTGGTGAGGCGCACTTTGGATATTTGTTACATCACACACATTGGCAATTTGCTTGCCTGGCACGCTCGCACATATAAAATTGTCCAACCAACTATTTTTGGCACGCCCGTGGGACACTAGTGTCAAAAGATGACAAACAGAAACCTTCGAAGCAATAGGTCTGTTGATAACACCAATGTTGGTGTTAATAATCCCGAAATTGGTGGTTCTCCACACCAAAATCTGCAAAGCAGCAACACTGGGAATCATATGAGTAATGAAAACCCAAAAATAGGAATTGAAAATATAAATCCAATTGTAAACAATGGAAATATTGGTTCTGAAGTTCAACATGATTTGATGAATCAGTTGACACCAGTGTTTGATCATTTGGGAAACATGATTCAGAATGGTAATACTCTGATCACTTCCCTTAATAATAATATACCACACTTTACACCAGTAATGGTGCCAAGTGGAAATCCTTCTGTTATTCGACAGAATGGAAGAGAGCATACTCATGGCTTATTTAAGCCAAATTCTTTGATTTATGCAAATGGCCCTCCTTTTAGGCTTAATTCGCAAGAAAGCTTCTATATGACTGTCTTTAATCCTACTACTTTAATGTTCAAAGGGACTCAAGGATATCATATAGGACATGGTCATGATCAGATCTATAGACCAATGAATATCGAAGAACCTAGGCCTAGGAAAAACATAATAGGTCAAAATAGGAGAGTGAATAACAATCCTATATTTGAACCAGACCCTACTGGAAAAGGAGTGGGTCAAAGGAATGAAATTCCTAGGAGGGTGGATAATGTTCTCCAACCACCTCCAATACCACCAATGAATCCTCCTTTGGTTCAACCAGGTCATCAACGACCACCTAATATGGTTGATAGAAATGACATAATCAATTTAATCCATAAAGTTTGTGGACCCATGGCTCGGGGGGTACAAACTCCAGTATATAAGAAACCTTATCCTGACTGGATTGATAGGATTGAATTCCCTAGGGGATTCAAATTCCCTACCTTTACTATGTTTGCTGGAGATAGGAGTCAATCTACAGTTGAATATATAGCAAAATTTATCAGTCAGTGTGCTAATCCAGGAAACAATGAATACCTTAGACTTCATTTATTTCCTAGTTCATTGACAGATACAACATTCACATGGTTTATCAATTTGGCTCCTAATTCGATCCATAATTGGACACAGATGGAAGAATCCTTTCATACTCAGTTGTTCAGACAGAACCAGAAGTGTCTATGGCTGATTTAGCCAGACTCTATCAAAAACCTGATGAAAAGACTACTTTGTTCAAAAATAGGTTCAAAAGGGCTAGAACAAAGTGAAAAATCATCTTACCAGAGCATGAATTTGTTAAATTGGCTCAAAATGGTCTCGAATTTAAACTTCGAAAGAAGTTTGATGCATTAGAATTTAGAGATCTTGTTGAATTAACTGCTCGAGTCTCTAGATATGAAGCCCTGTTGGAAGAAGAAAATGAAAGGAATGCTTCTTCACTAAAAACATATTACAAAGATCCTAATTATGAGATAGATGCTGCAGAAATAATAGGAAAAAAGCCTTTCACATGTAAGTCTTGTGAAGAAAAATGTTTCTGCTGAAGTTTACAAATCAAAAGGATTGTTTAACAAATATTCCTTCGATGCATATAAACTTGATGAAATTTTTTATTATTTGTTAGAAGGAAAGATAATTAAGTTGTCTAATGAGACAAACTACCTTCTAGTGATGAGTTAAAAGGTAGAAAATATTGTAAATGCTATAATTCCTGGACTCATTCAACTAATAACTGTACTATTTTTCGATACAGGATTCAAGACCTGATCAAGAAAGGGAAGTTGAAGTTCCCTGAAAAGCAAATGGGGGTTGATGAAGATCCATTCCCAGCAGTGCAAGAGGTCTCCATTAATGTCCACAACATTTCCCTCGAAACTCTTGTCAAAGAAAGGGAAAATGCAAAGGAAGAAGATCAAAAGAAAAGGCTCAAAGAGGTAGCAAAGAAGAGTCCCCTGAATTTTCCATTTTCAACTAGGAGTATGCAAAAAATTTATGCATTGGTTGTAGGAAAAGATATGCTGAGATCTATGATAAAAGGGTCAGGGCTAAAACAGGCAGAAAAAAATAAACCACCTTCGTTCGAACAGAAAATGGTGAATACTTCGTATGAACCACCATTTCAGCCAATCATGAATGTTGGGAAAGGACAAATTATTGGTCCAATCTACCAAGGTTCGATGCACACTGAACCAATGACAGCAAGATATTTTCCAAAACTAATGGCTCATTTCAGAGCCAATTATTCGAGGAATTTTTATGCTGGTAATTTTGTTCGACCATCAAGGAACATGCAATATGTGAGGCCAGGTATATCTTAAGCACCAAAGAAGTATTACATGGTGCAAAAAGAAAGACAAGCCCAATTTATACCATTAAAATTAGTACCAGCCAATGTGGTACAAGCTGAGATGAGTATGGCTACTTCGAATGCATTACCAAGAGTTGGTGAAACATCACAATCAGATGTGCCTACATTGGTACCAGGAGTAACAAATTGGTTTGTTATGCAAGATGATAGAGTAAAAAATATGGTGGATCAACAATGGTCTCAAAACAAAAACAGGATGATCAAACCTCCACAGGTTGTAAAGAATACATGGCGTGTGCTTCAGCATCCTAAATAGAAGAACCAAAAGGTGGCCCCCTTGATAAATAGGACCCAACAAAGAAGACTTCAGAGGAAGTACACCATGTGGAAAGAATTTTCCAACATGAATACTCAAGACCAAGACGTGGAAAATGAGAATGAGAAAGATTCTAGTAGTACTTCGAAGCCAAATCCTAGATATGATCGTAACATTAAGGCAAACAATGATACTATGTCTGAGGAAAGTATCATTAAAGCCAAGGTTATAGAATTGGAAAAGTCTATGAGTATTGATGAAGTAGATGAAGAATGGCAGCGATCGAATCCCAGAATATGGGAAATACTAAGATGAAGCTCAATGATGAGATTGTCAAGAATGAGAATATACATATCCAGTTTGGCACATTTCCAGAACAAATGGAAGTTAACACTACCACATTTACATTACCAAAGATCATTGAAGCAACAAAAGATCAACAAATGGCTGAAGAAATGGAAATGGAAGCATCTACTGAAGGATGTCTCTAAGGTAAATCTTCCTAAATTCATTTTTAGTGATTGTAATTTTGTATATTCATTCGAAGAACCGTCGTCAGAAATGACTAAGCACCTTAAACCATTATATATAAAGGCTTGTTTAAATGGAGTTCTTTTAAACAAAGTATTGGTTGATAATGGTGCTGCTGTCAATATTATTCCTCAAAGCACTTTGAAGAAAATTAATAAACAAGACTCAAAGTTGATACAGACTCACATATGATATCAGGCTTCACTGGTGATAAGAAAAATACCAAAGGAGTAATACCTATTGAAACTATAGTAGGTTCGAATAAATCCAAAACTACTTTCTTTGTGGTAGACACTAGTCATAGTTATCATGCTTTACTAGGAAGGGATTTGATTCATGCTAATCGAAGTGTTCCTTCTTTAATGCATCATAAATTGTTGCTTATGAAGGAAGATTGTGAGATTGAAACAGTGAAGGCTGATACTCAGCCTTTTCATGCTAGCTCCAATTGTGTCGAAGCTCAATTATATCAAGAGAATATTAAACCAATTGACCTTAAAGAGTCAGAAGATGAATCCCTAGAGGAGAATTGAGATATTTTGGCTGATATGTCATTTGGTTCTTTGGAACCATTGGATGATGACAAGGTGGTTTAATGACTCACACATCTATAGAAATAGAAAATGTAGAAGAGACCATTCGACTGGTCTTGCAAAAGTTAATGATTGCAAATTTAGAATTAAGGATTGAAAAAGATTCGACCATAAATTGGTCAGATTATGTCTTTGAAGAAGATTCACAAGAGTTAAGGGATGCTGGCAGGGAAGAATTATCTGTGATGCCAGAAAATTCTATACAAGAAGTGTCACAGAATCCTTTATTGGAAATTAATTTTGTCATGACCCATCCCACTACGCGTGGAAATAGGACACGTGGCACGCCACCAAGGCTCATCCAAACAATCATATAAATATACGCAGCGGAAAGAACTTTAAAACAATCCTGGGTATTTAAAACTTAGGGAACATTACCCTCTGAGTTTGTAAAATCCATTTAAATCAGAGTTATAAAAAGTTTTGTTCAAACAAAAGGGTTCACAAGAATCCATTTCAAAAATACAGAGGTTCAGTCGACTGTCCAGTCGACTGTGCTAGGGTCCAGTCGACTGTGCCTGGCAGAAACTAAAACCCTAAATCCTCAACAAAGGTCCAGTCGACTGCCCAGTCGACTGCTTTCTGAAACTAGTCGACTGCTTTTATATTCTGAGAAGCAGTGGCCAAAATTAACAGTGTTCAGTCGACTGTCCAAGGGGTCAGTCGACTGCTTCTCTTAAAATATACTTTCAGTGCCTCAATCCCACGAGGTCCAGTCGACTGACCCTGGGTCCAGTCGACTGCTCCCCTGCTGGGCAGCCTGTGTTGGAAATTAACAAGTCCTGCTACTCAATACCAACAACAAACACAACCACAACTGATTTTAACGTATTAAAACATAATTACAGACGTTCAATTACAAGGTTACAATACTATAGAACTAATCTATGGTTCTATTACAACATATTACAACATTCAAATCCTTACACAAGTTTAGGATTTAAAACAAAAACATATACAAGATGATCCCCCGACGTTCATCGGCCTCACTCCACACACTTCTTCTTGTCTTTCTTCTTACCTGCAATGGAGTACATCTCCACTGCTCAGCTATATGCTGAGCGTACAATTCTAAATGTATGCATATATGACAGTTCATGGTTTAAGCATCTAAAACACATAGAAATAGTCTCTGGGGTGAGTGGTACGCATTCATCCGGTCGATGCCGTAGGAGGCCCACCTCTCCCACGCATCTCGTACACTGGTTGGGCCTTCCTCCATACCAGGTACCGTGTACTGGTTGGGCCCACCTCCAATCCATACACAACCACAAATTCCAATTCCAACAAGATCACAATCCTCAAGGTTCGAGAAGCTTACTCCGAATGAATTTGCACCCAACTCCCCTTTGACCCAAGTAGACACATAACATGCTCACATAAATAGTTATACGTGCTTTTATCATAATTTCACGTGCATAATTAACGGGCCTAACTAACACATGAATTTCGCCCGAATCCAAGAATATCAAAAGTGATGTCCAAAACATGAAAATCCATATATTTCATAGATCTAGAATTCATACCTCGTGCGAATCTCTTCAAACTTTGAAGGATCGTCTAGGGGGCTAAATAATCGTCGGATTTCGAATTTGGTACGATTCCTATAAGTTTTACCTGATTTTTCCCAAAAGTCCAAAATTAAGATTTTTACAAAACTTAGCCAAACATGACCTAAGTAGTATCAAAACGTAGGTCTTACCTCCACGAGTTCAAATCTTGAATTTGGAGAAAATCTGACAGACGAACGGTCGTCGATCGGCGTCGCAAAGCCCGTGGCCACCAAATCTCCTTTCTCTCTCCTCTCTCTAGATATTTGTGAGTTTGGATGAGATTTGAAATCTCATACTCATCTATATATAGGCAAGTTTTCGGGGAATTACGTTTACCTCCTCGCAAGTTTCTCAAACTTCTAATTAACCCATGAAACTTCGCACACGTTCATTTTATAACTTTACGAGTGAAAATTATAAATTTCAAAAGTTTTCAACTAAGTTTTGTTTGGGTCTAAAATAACGTCCGAAAACTATATTCTGTGGAATCTCTACACAACCTACCTTTTTCAATTAACGTATCACTCACGTTCTCACACAGTTCTCAAATCGATATATAACAATATCAAAGATTACCACAATTTACCAATACAGATAAAATTACTATTCACAAAATACCAGATAAAGTCATATAACATTTAAGTCATATAAATGTCATTTAATCATGCCAATGCAACTGGCGTTACCAAGTCTTCGTGTCTCCACTAGACACCTCACCGTTGACTCACGTCAACTCTACTCAATCAAATTATTAATAACATTAATAATTCCACAAATCTCAATTTATGCATGTTTTAAAACCATGAAATTCTGGAACGGGTGTGACAAATTTAGGATCAGATCAGCAAAAAAAAATTACTTATTTAAGTTCTAAACTTGGAAAGTGTGACCAAAATAAATTGGTCGAATTATTAAAAGAATTTCGAGACTGTTTTGTTTGGGATTATGATGAATTATCAGGACTCGAAAGAAGCTTAGTGGAGCATAAATTGCCTATCAAAGCTGGATATAAAGCAGTAAAGCAGCAACCTCGAAGGATGACACCAGAAGTCACCATGAAGATTAAAGAAGAAATTGAAAGGTTGCTCAAGCCAGGTTTCATAAGAACCGCCAGGTATGTTGAATGGCTTTCAAATGTTGTTCCAGTTATGAAGAAAAATGGTAAATTAAGAGCCCGTATTGATTATAGAAATCTTAATTTGGCCACACCTAAGGATGAATATCCTATGCCAATAGTTGATTTATTAATTGATAGATCTGCTGGAAATACTATAATATCTATGATGGATGGTCACTTAGGATATAAACAAATATGTATTGCTGAGGAAGACATTCATAAAATTGCATTTAGATGCCCAGGGAATATAGGTACCTTCGAATGGATACAAATGACTTTTGGTTTGAAAAATGCAGGAGCTACCTATCAGAGGGCTATGAATGTTATCTTTCATGATATGATTGGAACATTTTTAGAATGTTATATAGATGACCTAATTGTCAAATCTAGATCATTTGATGATCATCTAATACACATGAGATTAGCATTCGAAAGAATGAGGTTTTTCAAACTTAAATTGAATCCTTTAAATGTGTTTTTGGGGTTAGTACTTGAAATTTCTTGGGATATTTGGTACATGAAAAAGGAATTCAGGTGGATAAGATAAAGCTCAAGCAATTATCCAAAGTAAACCCCCTCAACCAAAAAGGAATTGCAAAGATTCCTAGGACATATTAATTTCATTTGAAGGTTCATTTCCAATACTGTTGGAAGAACTCTAATATTCTCTCCTTTGTTGAAATTGAAGGTGTTAGGAAACTGCATTCCCAGAATCCGTTGACAGCGCGTATAAGTTGGTACTGCAAAAATTACGTGAAAACTACAATAACCCTATAAGGGAGGAACTAGGGTTACCTTAAACTGCTAAAACGGATTGCTGTAGTAGACGAATCGAGAACACGGGGCTTGATAACAGCTCACGATCTTCTACCGTATTCCTTTGCTGCCAGGATATCAAACTGAGTGTGGGCTCCTTCGAAATCCTTTATGTTTCTGCTCTCTCATTTTACGCTCTCTTTTCTATTCCGAGTTATAATGCTCTTGATGGAAAAACGCAAACTGAGAAGAGAGCCAAAGCAGCATATATATAGGCTACGATAGGGACCATAAGATGTCAATAAGGAATAGGCTTCCTTATGGAATTAGGAAACCCTAATTCGAACTGAATCAGATTCCTATTTCAATAAATTATAATTCATACCACTACAGAATTATAATTGCACTCCTACCCTTATCTCAAAAATATATTTCGAGCTCCATGTTATTAAATGCTTATTATCTCCCCATGTTAAGATTACAGATATCCATTAATTAAATAGAATTACTGACAATCATATTGAATTAATCTCTTAAAATTCCTTGAGATCCTCTGGGTAACTTATCTGATATGTCGGATACAAAATCCACCTGCAGGGTTTGACATAATCAAAACTTAGAAGCTTTCTCAAGGGGATATCATCAATCCCAAAATTGAGACATGGATTCCATAATTAATTAATATCCACCACACAATTAATATTGTCACCCCATTCAATGAGATATTGACCCATTTAAGGATCCCACTCTTTTAGGGATCAAAGTGTAAATATCAAATGACGTGTCTATAAATTAACTTAGGATTTTGAGCATAAGCACTCATAATAGTCATGAGGTATTAATTATCTTATAAGTCAGTATAAAGATAATTACCCCAAGTCGGTCCCGTTTAATACACAAAGTGTACCAGCATGGTGAGTTGAAACTATACCATTTCTCGTAGTCAAGATAAACCTACTATACAACACCATGCTGCAGTCCTACCGATGGTGTGTCCAATCCATCTAAGACTGTAAACCAAATCTTACATTCTACAAGATCCGATGGACTGATCTTCCATGCGTAAACCGAACTCTACACACCAAACCACCTACTATGTAGAATGAAAGACACACATGCATAATATTAAATAAACAATATAATACAAATATTGCCCACACAGATTCTCATAAAAATGGATTAATTGATTTTATTAAATGAATAATAAATCAACTACATAAAGAATGGCTTTTAGTATATATCCCTAACAATCTCCCACTTAGACTCAAAGCCATGATGCGACACACCTCACTCATATCCCTTCTACATGACTATCAAAAGTCTTGGCCGGTAAGCTCTTGGTAAAAGGATCTTCCAGGTTATTTGCTAATGCTATCTTGGTCACTTCAACATCACCTCTTTGCACGATCTCTCGTATCAGGTGATACTTACGCTTAATGTTGTTGGCCCAAAAGTGGAAACCTTAGAGGGGGGGGGGGGGGGGGGGGTGAAAAAGGTTTTAGCGTAAATTAACCTTTTAAAAGAAATTGCAAATTAAAACACAATCACAAGTAATTAAGTAAAGAGAGAAGGGAAGAGAAACTTGCAAACCGATTTTTCAAGTGGTTCGTCAATCGCACCCCGCGGCCTACGTCCACCCCTCAAGAACACCTCTTGAGGATTCCTTAATCCGATCTACTTACGGGTGTAGACCAAACCGTTTCCCGGAGCACTTACGGGTGTGCACCAAACCGTTACAAGAGCCTATGATCTCTTCCAAAGAAGAACACCTCTTCTTTGCATACAAGGGTTACTAACCCTCAACCTTTACAATTGATTTGATACAAATTGAACTCTCTCTCTCTAGAGTGGATAAGACAATTTGAAGCTCACACAATAACTCCTTAGTGAGTAGATAATACAAATAAAAGCTCACTACAATTTGCTCTCTCAAGAATTACAATTGAAATCTAGAGCAAATTGATTTTTCACTCAAACTAGGGCTCAAATAATAATGTTTAAAGATCAAAGAGATGAGTGATTAATACTATGTTTTCCAATCAAAATATCAACCTTAAATAGCTTGGGAAAACATGTATTTATAGGCCTTGGAAGATTATAGCCGTTGGTGGCAAGTTTGGTAATTAAAAGCCCCTCTAAAAACTAGCCGTTATGTGTTTTCAGGTCGATTCAGTCGACTGAAACATGAAGCAGTCGACTGCCCCTTAAAGCAGTCGACTGAGATGTGTTTACAGAGGGTTCTGTTTGCATTCTGCTCACTTCGGTCGACTGCCCAGTCGACTGCCCTTCCCAGTTTGACAGCTTGACACATCTCCACTAAAATGGCAATAACTTCCTCTACAAAACTCGGATTTTTGATCCGTTTGATGTTTTGGAAACTATATTCAAATACCTTTCCAACCATATAAGATTCAACAATTAATTATTTTCCAATTGGTTGGGGAATTGCTTTAAAGACGACCCATTTAAAATTTATTTCCAAAACTTTGACTTTTAGCATTTGTATGAGCCCCTATGAGTGTGAGATCAAGATGCCTTACATTGATGGTCCTAGACTTCAACCAAGGATGAAATATCATCAAGTCTTCAAGCTTGATCCTTGTTGAGCTCCTTGCAATCTTGATCTACATCAATTAAATCTCTTGCACACAAAGATGTTAAAACATTGATACAATATTAATACATGAGATTATATGTGAGCATGAAAATGACTATAATAATAACAAATAATGAATCAATATGAATCATGTAATTATCATAGCATATTTGACATCATCAAAACATAATTAAATATGCCTTAATATGCCTTAAGGCTAACAATCTCCCCCTTTTTGATGATGGCAAACAACCAATGAAAGATATGCCAATATAAGCACAATTTGGTCATTTTCAAATTATCATTCATAATGGATATCAAATGTTTAAGAACATGAATGATAACTACCCAAATACTTCTCCCTAATACTTCTCATATTTCTCCCCCTTTGACATTATCAATAAGATTTGGGGATAAAACATAAAGCTCCCCCTCACAATAGGCATACAAATTAAAAGGCCAAAATGATACCAAAAATAAACAAATATAACCACATGTGAGCAAATGAAACATGAAAGTGCTCCCCCTAAGCATGTGCAATGATAAAAGATACCAAAAGATATGAATAGAGAGCATATTCTCCCAAAAGATACCAATAATAAAGAATTGGAGAACTCAAAAACCAAGAGAACAAAAATTTAGTCGGATCAGTCGACGCCTCAGTCGACGCCATAGTCGACGAAAGTGGGCAGGGATTAAGGTGTGCAAAAATAGTCGACGCCTCAGTCGACTTAACAATGCAGAATCAAAAAATTCAAAGCCTCACAGCTAAATCAGTCGACTGTGTCGGGGTACCAGTCGACTGCTTTGTTCAGCAGTACATAAAAATGACAGTTTTAGCAGTAAAAGCATATCATCATTTTTCAAATAAGCAATAAGTATGCAAATCTAAACAAATAAATCTATCCTACTCCTACTAGGCTTAAGGTAAGAGATTTAACCATTGTCCAAGTGCCTCTTGGATGCAACATTTTCCAAGGAGGTAGGAGAGGATCCCTTCACAACCCAAACCATGTTAATTTTATTTCGAAATGAACATTTAAAATTAGGGTAATACTTGGGGCACAACCAAAGCCACAACCTTTTTTGCACAACCTTCATTTTGTGTCTATCTCTCTCTTGATGGGTCCCACAGTGCCAGTGACCCCACAGTGCCCACTAGGAGAGAGATAGACACAAAATGGAGGTTGTGTAAAAAAAGTTGTGGCTTTGGTTGTGCCCCAAGTATTACTCTTAAAATTAACATGCCCCTTTTTCATACAATAATGACAAGTTACATGGGGAAGGGTCTCATTTGAGATTGATGCTTTAGCAAAGAAATTCTTATGAGAATTATGAGAATTTGAAGTAGAGAATGTGGACTTTATAAAGAAGTTTTTGTACTTATTTTCCTTGAATGTGGGATTAAATCCCAAACCGGCCTTATCAAAAACACATTTTTGTTTTCCCAAAAGCATATTCAAATTTTGTTCACCTTGGGTAAACTTGGCCAATGTTTTTGTCAAAACATCCACTTCCTTTTTCAATTCAACCTTTTCTTTTTCAATATATTCATTTGAATTTGAAGGTTGATTGGTTGAAACAAGCTTTTCTTTTCTCAAAATTTCATTTTGAGATTTTAAATCATCCAATTGCTTTTTCAACTCCAAATTTTCTTTTTCAAGCTCATTTGAAGATTGTGCTCTTAAAACATGTTTTTCATTTTCAATCTTCAAAGATTCATTTTGGGATTTCAAAATATTTAACTTATTTGAAAGTTTGGAAAAATTCTTTTTAAGAGTTATATATTTAGATCCCATATTCTCCAACTCCTCATGTAACTCCTCAAATGCACATTGAAGTTCATCATAATTAGCGGATGAGTTGGAGTTTACCTCTTTTACCTTATTTTCATGGGCGGCTTCTTGGTCGCTTGACTCATCCTCGGAAGCATCATTATCCGAATCGCTCCAAGTGCCCCCTTTTGGCATTTTCTCATTCTCCTCTTCTTTTTCATTGGCAAATAGGCATATATAACTTTCTTCTTTCTCTTGTACAAAATCCTCTTTTTGTACTTCTTGTTGATGGGTTAGGTTTTCAACATTTCCTACAACATCATCAACTCCTATTTGCAACTCAAGGATTTGGTTAGTAGTATTATGAATATTTTCTAAACATAACCAAATTTCATTAGCATTAGAGCATGAACGAATTCTATTATATTTGGTATTATCTAAAGCTTCATATAGAATTTTCATAGCTCTAAGATTCAATAGAAAATTATTTTGATCACTTTCATTCCACTCAATCTTTGGTTTAGGAGAAAAACCATTTTTGACAATACTCCAAAGATTGTAGTCAAGTGAAAGAAAATAAATTTCTATTCTCCTCTTCCAATGATCATACTTATGATCACTCAATGATGGAGGAGTATAAATACAATATCCATTATCAAAGAATGTAGTTTCCATGGATCTTAACTCAAATTTTTCAAAAACCTTTTGAAAAAGACAAGCCGAGGCTCTGATACCAATTGTTGGCCCAAAAGTGGAAACCTTAGAGGGGGGGGGGGGGGGGGGGTGAATAAGGTTTTAGCGGAAATTAACCTTTTAAAAGAAATTGCAAATTAAAACACAATCACAAGTAATTAAGTAAAGAGAGAAGGGAAGAGAAACTTGCAAACCGATTTTTCAAGTGGTTCGGCAATCGCACCCCGCGGCCTACGTCCACCCCTCAAGAACACCTCTTGAGGATTCCTTAATCCGATCTACTTACGGGTGTAGACCAAACCGTTTCCCAGAGCACTTACGGGTGTGCACTAAACCGTTACAAGAGCCTATGATCTCTTCCAAAGAAGAACACCTCTTCTTTGCATACAAGGGTTACTAACCCTCAACCTTTACAATTGATTTGATACAAATTGAACTCTCTCTCTCTAGAGTGGATAAGACAATTTGAAGCTCACACAATAACTCCTTAGTGAGTAGATAATACAAATAAAAGCTCACTACAATTTGCTCTCTCAAGAATTACAATTGAAATCTAGAGCAAATTGATTTTTCACTCAAACTAGGGCTCAAATAATAATGTTTAAAGATCAAAGAGATGAGTGATTAATACTATGTTTTCCAATCAAAATCTCAACCTTAAATAGCTTGGGAAAACATGTATTTATAGGCCTTGGAAGATTATAGCCGTTGGTGGCAAGTTTGGTAATTAAAAGCCCCTTTAAAAACTAGCCGTTATGTGTTTTCAGGTCGATTCAGTCGACTGAAACATGAAGCAGTCGACTGCCCCTTAAAGCAGTCGACTGAGATGTGTTTACAGAGGGTTCTGTTTGCATTCTGCTCACTTCGGTCGACTGCCCAGTCGACTGCCCTTCCCAGTTTGACAGCTTGACACATCTCCACTAAAATGGCCATAACTTCCTCTACAAAACTCGGATTTTCGATCCGTTTGATGTTTTGGAAACTAGATTCAAATACCTTTCCAACCATATAAGATTCAACAATTAATTATTTTCCAATTGGTTGGGGAATTGCTTTAAAGATGACCCATTTAAAATTTATTTCCAAAACTTTGACTTTTAGCATTTGTTTGAGCCCCTATGAGTGTGAGATCAAGATGCCTTACATTGATGGTCCTAGACTTCAACCAAGGATGAAATATCATCAAGTCTTCAAGCTTGATCCTTGTTGAGCTCCTTGTAATCTTGATCTACATCAATTAAATCTCTTGCACACAAAGATGTTAAAACATTGATACAATATTAATACATGAGATTATATGTGAGCATGAAAATGACTATGATAATAACAAATAGTGAATCAATATGAATCATGTAATTATCATAGCATATTTGACATCATCAAAACATAATTAAATATGCCTTAATATACCTTAAGGCTAACAAATGTGTTTTCCCTTCTTATGTGCCCTAGGTTCCTTTGAGTTAGCAATCGCTCTGCTATTATCGCAATAAAGGGCAATAGCCGATTGTACCGCAGGTACTACTCTTAGTGTGGGAAAAACAAGTTTAAATGGAAAGTTTAAACGCGCAGCGGAAAAAACAAGTTATGAAACTTTATTGGCATGCCTGGATCTACTACTCGTCAATTCTACAGATACGCACAAGAGGGGACACGAGTTATACCTTAGTGTCTTGAACCCAATTCTGATCTTCAACTTCCAGCAGCCTCCACTAGATGATCTTCACCCTTATGACTCCTGCGGATGCCTGCCAGAAAGACTAGGGTTGGTGGGAACCCTAATGAAGAGGATAGAGAAGGTTTTGGGACTCCAAAACAGTTTCTGCAGCCTCTGACGTTCAAAACGACGAACAACCTTTTCCAGAATGCAGCTGCCCTATTTATAGATTCCCAGAACCGACCTAGACTTCGAGCGATCGAAGTGCCTTCGATCGATCGAACATTCGATCGATCGAACCATCTTCGATCGATCGAACCTTCAGACTTCAATCGATCGAGACATCTTCGATCGATCGAACCTGTCTGGACATCATCCTCAAGCATCTTTCCAAGCATCCTGGCGGAGCTAAGAGTGGGACCTCCTAGGCTCTTTATTGTTGGCTCAGACCAGTTTGTTAATTACCATGACCAAACTCTTTGATCAGCAAACTGACTAACTGGTCAGTTAAAGTTTACTCCACTATAAAACGATAACTGAACTCCAACGCAAAAGAACATATCCGAAGCGATAACTAGACTTGTATGGTGTACTAATGACCCTCTACCGTCAGCATTCATAATCATATTCAGGTAATCGGATAACTGTTACTGTCAACCTGAATCATGATTACTTCTTGTATTCCTTGAGTCCCATTCACCTCTCATGATTACCAAACATGTTGATAACTCTTATCAACAAGACTGCAGTACTCAGTAATCGACTTGGTGACATTCTCAAGGGAATGCTTACTCTGAAACAGAGGGTAGATTCTATCTTGACAATGCATGTTCACAACCCTATGAACATGACATACCCAAGATACCCAGGTGTTGATCTTTTATAGACCTCACTGATTGGTAAATCAAAGCAGTCATATCCACAGTCTGTGTTCATAATCGTCTCAAGATTGAGAACACGTACCTTATACAAGTTATGAGTTCCTATTGACTGTTTGACAGTCTTAAGCGTCAATAGGAAACTCAGGTCCGTCAATGCACTATAAGCACTAGCATATCAACTAAGAGCTACACTCTAGTGATTGAGATTAATCACTCCATCCAATGGTAGTTAATTATGCTACAGTGTAGACTTGATGAGGTATCCAGTCTCATCATCCACTGTGACACATTCTAAGTATTAAAGAATAGTAATTCGTATCTCACTTGTGTGCATCTCATACACACACGAATTACTTACTATAATACTTAAGGATTAACAATCATCTCATGAAAAGAACATACACAATGAAATGTAAAGCTGATATCCATATATTAAAATGTCAATGTCTCATACATAAAGTAATGGTTTGAGGGCACAAACCCAACAAACTCCCACTTGCACTCATAACCATTCAGAACTACATCTAAGACCTAGACTATCTAGATGACGATCAAAGACCTTCTGTGGCAAGGCCTTTGTAAACGGATCAGCAAGATTGTCAGCTGTGGCAATCTTGGTGACAGTCACATCTCCACGTTGAACAATATCTCGGATAAGATGATATTTCCGCTCTACGTGCTTTCCCTTTCCGTGGTTCCTTGGCTCCTTGGACTGAGCCACTGCCCCACTATTATCACAATAAAGCATAATAGGCGACAGCGACGCTGGTACCACCTCGAGTTCCATAAGGAACTTCTTGAGCCAAACAGCTTCCTTTGCGGCTTCACAAGCAGCCACATACTCAGCTTCTGTAGTTGAGTCTGCAATGCATTTCTGCTTAATGCTCCTCCAACTGACAGCACCACCTCCCAAGGTAAAGAGATGACCGGACGTCGACTTCCTCGAATCTTTATCTGACATAAAGTCCGAGTCAGTGTACCCCACTGGAATTAACTCACTACCACCGTACATAAGCATGTAATCTTTAGTTCTTCTCAAGTACTTAAGAATGTGCTTAACGGCTGTCCAGTGCTCTGGACCCGGATTCGATTGATATCTGCTAACCATGCCAACGGCAAAGCAGATATCTGGTCTAGTGCATAACATCGCATACATGAGACTTCCCACTGCAGAAGCATAGGGAACTCCTGTCATGCGATTCCTCTCCTCCTGTGTCTTTGGACACTGGTCCTTGGAGAACGCTAAACCATGCCTGAAAGGTAACAAACCTTTCTTCGAATTATCCATTGAAAACCTAGTTAGCACCTTATCGATATAACCAGCTTGAGATAATCCCATTATCTTTCGCTTGCGATCCCGAAAGAGCTTTATCCCAAGAATATAGCTCGCCTCTCCTAGATCCTTCATATCGAAAGTACTAGCTAGCCAAACCTTGACCGTTGACAGCGCCGCTACATCATTCCCAATGAGTAGAATATCGTCAACGTAAAGCACAAGAAAAGCCACTACTTTCCCTTCACATTTCTTGTATACACAAGGCTCATCCAGATTCTGTATGAAACCAAACGACTTGACCGCTTGGTCAAATCGGATGTTCCAACTTCTGGATGCCTGCTTAAGCCCATAAATGGACTTTTGCAACTTGCATACCAAGTTACCTTTCCGACCAGCTATGAACCCTTCCGGTTGTTGCATATAGATGTCCTCCTCAAGATTGCCATTCAAGAATGCAGTCTTGACGTCCATCTGCCAGATTTCATAATCTAGGCATGCAGCAATGGATAAGAGTATTCTGATGGACTTGAGCATGGCTACCGGCGAGAAGGTTTCCTCATAGTCAATGCCCTCCCTCTGAGTATAACCTTTCGCAACAAGCCTTGCCTTAAAGGTCTCAACCTTTCCATCAGATCCTCTTTTCCTCTTGTAGACCCACTTACAGCCAATGGGTTTAATATTGGCTGGAAGTTCTACAAGATCCCAGACCTGATTAGAATCCATAGATTCCAATTCAGCCTTCATAGCTTTAACCCAATGAGCTGAATCAACATCAGCCATTGCCTCTTCGTATGTGGTAGGATCAGATTCAGATTCTATGGAGACAGCTTCAAAAACTTCTCCTAAGAACATGTATCTATCAGGCTGGCTGATAATCCTCCCACTACGACGAGGTACTGGTGCGGAAATAGGTGAAGAAGTGGTGTTTTCCTGATTTACATCGTTATTAACTACGGGTTGGACTGAGGGCTCTCCTTCTATCTCTCTAAGATCTATCCTTCCCTTAGGTTTATGGTTCATGATATAATCATCCTCCAAGAAAATAGCATTCGTACTGACGAACACCTTCTGTTCTCTTGGATCATAAAAATACCATCCATAAGTACCCTTTGGATACCCCACGAAGTAACATACTTCCGATCTAGAATCCAACTTGCTCATCTTTCCTTTTAGCACATGTGCCGGACATCCCCATATCCGGAGATGTTGCAAAGAAGGCTTGCGCCCAATCCACATCTCTCGTGGTGTCCTGGGAACAGATTTGCTTGGTACTAGATTTAGTATGTAAGCAGCGGTTTCCAAAGCATAACCCCAAAGAAATAATGGTAACTCAGAATAACTCATCATTGACCTAGTCATGTCTAAAAGAGTCCGATTCCTTCTCTCCGCTACACCATATTGCTGAGGCGTGCCAGGTGCAGTCAACTGTGACAGAATCCCATTCTGTACGAGGTGATCAATAAATTCATTAGAGAGGTACTCGCCACCTCGATCAGATCGAATGGCCTTGATATGTGTGCCCAATTGCTTCTCCACTTCAGCCCTAAACTCTTTGAACTTTTCAAAGGCTTCAGACTTGTGCTGCATTAGGTACACATATCCATACCTAGAGTGGTCATCAGTAAATGTTATGAAATACTCATAACCACCCCTTGCTCTAATATTTATTGGTCCACACACATCAGTATGAACTAATTCCAACAATGCATTGGTTCTATTGCCCTTTGCAGGAAAGGGCCTTTTGGTCATCTTACCCTCTAAAGAAGACTCGCAGACTTCTATTGGTTCGAGAACCAAATCGCCTAAGACCCCTTCTTTGACTAGTCTGCCAATCCTATTTAGATTGATATGACCAAGCCTCATATGCCAAAGCTTTGTTGGATTAGTGGAAGGTCTCTTTCTTTTAGATGGTACAGTTACCACTGAGTTATTAAGTTCCATACAAGAATCTTTAGAAATATTGGGAGTAATCACATATAAACCATTTGTTTTAACACCAGAACATATAAAAGAACTATTTCTTTTAATCACAACTTCAGTTCCGAAATGAAAAGAATAACCATTATTCGATAAATTAGAAACTGAAATTAAATTACGTCTCATTGAAGGGACGTAAAGTACATCTGATAAAATCAAAACTTTATTGTCTAGAAATTCTAAAACTACGACTCCTATAGCAACCGCAGAAACGGTTGCGCTAGAACCTAGAGTAAGTACGATTTCCCCATCACTGCACTTCCTGGTTGATCTGAACCCCTGCAATGAATTACAGATATGGTTAGTCGCACCAGAATCAATGCACCAAGTGTTTGAAGTATCCGTTATAAAACTTACTTCAATCACATGTGATTCAATTATACCTTGAACTCTTGTAGCTAAGAATTCTGGACAGTTCCTCTTCCAGTGGCCCTTCTCACCGCATTGGAAACACTTTCCTTTGCCTTGGCCACCCACCTTCCCTTTGCCCTTACCTTTTCCCTTAGATTTTGCAATCTTAGGGACTGGTCCAACACTTGAACCACCAGTGCTAGCCTTCTTCTTCCCTTTCTTTCCTTTCGGCATAGATCGGGAAGAGGAAGCGCTTTTCTCAACGTTTAAAACGCTGCCCCCAGGTTTGATCACCCCTTCCGCTGCCAATAAAGAACTCATCAATTCGCTCATTGAAAAATCCATTTTATTCATATTATAATTCAGTTTAAATTGAGCGAATGATGGCGACAGCGTATTGAGGATCATATCAACTTGGGTCTGTGCATCGATGTTGGCACCTAGGGTCTCCAGCTCGTTTAAATAACCAATCATTTTCAAAACATGTTCTTTGACTGGAGTCCCTTCCGACATCTTAGCACTCATTATCTTCTGCATAGCTACCTGTCTGGCAGGCCTGCCATGCTCCCCAAACATCTTTTTCAGGGATTCGATAATGTCACTGGCGGAATTGTTCGACTGGTATTGGTGTTGTAACACATTAGCCATAGAAGCCAATATGTAACAACGAGCCATCCCATTCGACTTTTTCCATTTATCGAACTCGCGTCTAGCAGCAGCCGAAGCATTTGCAGCGGGTTCTTCGGGGCATGGGGTGGTGAGGACATATATGTGATCCTCCGCAGTTAACACGATGTCAAGATTACGTTTCCATTCAGTGTAGTTGTTTCCAGTTAACTTGTTTTGAGTGAGTATGGTGGCAAGTGGACTAAATGCAGATCCAGACATTATGATTTACTGAAAAAATCAAAACAAAATAAATATGGATATCAGAATTTGACAGTTTGAAATAAAAGAATCCTTTTAAAACTCTTATTTTTAAAACAAAGTCGCCGGAATATCGAAACGAGAGAATAAAGCCTCCGTGTGGTGGTCAATGTTCGATCTTTCGATTTATCATAACTTATCCGCTATGCAACTCTTGCAAAACAAGTTATGACTTCCGAACCTATTTGATCTCTAAGTTTCTGAATAATGCCCCGTGTGGGATCCCTTATCCATAGCTTAGCTAGTGTGTACCATTAACTAGGATCCAATCATAACCGTCTCAAGTAGCGCCTCCGTATGGTGGTCACCCTCTAACACGTCTGATTGATCCTATCAAAAGAAGTTCACATCTAGTAACCAATGAGTAATGCATCCTCCGTATGGAATGATCACCCCTGGCGAGGTGACACAGAATGCATCACTCATCTTACAGTGAACCGTTAATGGAAGATCGTGGGTGTAATTAATAAGACCCTCTCCCACTAGATTTAGTAAAAAAGGATTTTGCTTTTTGAGAAAATCTGTTTCTACACACTTCCCATAAACATCTAATGTTTACTAATGTGTTGAAAACGGTTTTTGAATTTTATTTTAGAAAACTTGTTTTGCGTGCATGCAACAATGTATTGTACGCCAATCACAAACAAAGCACATAAAACAAAAAACTAAAATGAAATAAAAGACATCCAAACGATGCCTCTATCTCCCATGGCTCTATCTCCATAGAACCTGCTTTTGGTTTGATCGCCTCCAGCTCCATCTTCATGGACAACGGCTCCTTGCTCCATCTTCATGGATATTCTAATTCTATTACATTGAACCTATGCCTCTTTTGAAGCTTACAATTTATCTAAAAATAGAAATAGCAACAACAAAATAAAAGGCTAGGGAAACCGGTGCGACTTTCCTTTTCGTAGGATTGAAGTCGCAGCGCCCTTTACATATGCCTTAAAACCAAACCAAACTTAAAACAACACACCAATCTAAAAAACATTCAAACACAAAATTAAATGCTCTTGGCGCCATGGGAGATAGCGACTAACTTTTGCTGCAAAAGGTTAGTTGAACACATATCCACGCATATATATAACAAAATATAACTATTGGAACCCTTAATTGATTCACACAGTATATAAACTCTTTACATACTGAATTAGAACTCAAAACAGCATCTAACTTCTCTGTCATAGTTTGATCGATCGAAGACCGTTCGATCGCTCGAACCTTCGATCGATTGAACACTGTTCAATCGCTTGAACATTCTATTTCACAGAATGATTAAAAATTTTGCATAATACGTTAAAATTAAACTTTTAATTTCAAAATACTTTTAAAACTATGAAACAGAAAACCTGACAAAGAGTCTGTCTCGATCGATCGAACTTTATTCGATCGCTCGAACAACAGAAGGTTTCGATCGATCGAAACCTGTTCGATCGCTCGAGTACAGAGCGTTCGATCGATCGAACATTCTTCGATCGATCGAACCCATCTTGCATCCAATGCAATCACAGATTTGTATACTGCTGCGATAACACTACAGAAACAGATCTGTGACGATGCAGTTTCAAAAACAGTTCTAAAATCAACATGCAAATCAAAATAGTGTTCCAAAAAATGCATCTATAGATCCAAACGAGCGTGGCTCTGATACCAATTGTGGGAAAAACAAGTTTAAATGGAAAGTTTAAACGCGCAGCGGAAAAAACAAGTTATGAAACTTTATTGGCATGCCTGGATCTACTACTCGTCAATTCTACAGATACGCACAAGAGGGGACACGAGTTATACCTTAGTGTCTTGAACCCAATTCTGATCTTCAACTTCCAGCAGCCTCCACTAGATGATCTTCACCCTTATGACTCCTGCGGATGCCTGCCAGAAAGACTAGGGTTGGTGGGAACCCTAATGAAGAGGATACAGAAGGTTTTGGGACTCCAAAACAGTTTCTGCAGCCTCTGACGTTCAAAACGACGAACAACCTTTTCCAGAACGCAGCTGCCCTATTTATAGATTCCCAGAACCGACCTAGACTTCGAGCGATCGAAGTGCCTTCGATCGATCGAACATTCGATCGATCGAACCATCTTCGATCGATCGAACCTTCAGACTTCAATCGATCGAGACATCTTCGATCGATCGAACCTGTCTGGACATCATCCTCAAGCATCTTTCCAAGCATCCTGGCGGAGCTAAGAGTGGGACCTCCTAGGCTCTTTATTGTTGGCTCAGACCAGTTTGTTAATTACCATGACCAAACTCTTTGATCAGCAAACTGACTAACTGGTCAGTTAAAGTTTACTCCACTATAAAACGATAACTGAACTCCAACGCAAAAGAACATATCCGAAGCGATAACTAGACTTGTATGGTGTACTAATGACCCTCTACCGTCAGCATTCATAATCATATTCAGGTAATCGGATAACTGTTACTGTCAACCTGAATCATGATTACTTCTTGTATTCCTTGAGTCCCATTCACCTCTCATGATTACCAAACATGTTGATAACTCTTATCAACAAGACTGCAGTACTCAGTAATCGACTTGGTGACATTCTCAAGGGAATGCTTACTCTGAAACAGAGGGTAGATTCTATCTTGACAATGCATGTTCACAACCCTATGAACATGACATACCCAAGATACCCAGGTGTTGATCTTTTATAGACCTCACTGATTGGTAAATCAAAGCAGTCATATCCACAGTCTGTGTTCATAATCGTCTCAAGATTGAGAACACGTACCTTATACAAGTTATGAGTTCCTATTGACTGTTTGACAGTCTTAAGCGTCAATAGGAAACTCAGGTCCGTCAATGCACTATAAGCACTAGCATATCAACTAAGAGCTACACTCTAGTGATTGAGATTAATCACTCCATCCAATGGTAGTTAATTATGCTACAGTGTAGACTTGATGAGGTATCCAGTCTCATCATCCACTGTGACACATTCTAAGTATTAAAGAATAGTAATTCGTATCTCACTTGTGTGCATCTCATACACACACGAATTACTTACTATAATACTTAAGGATTAACAATCATCTCATGAAAAGAACATACACAATGAAATGTAAAGCTGATATCCATATATTAAAATGTCAATGTCTCATACATAAAGTAATGGTTTGAGGGCACAAACCCAACACTTAGATCCATAAGGAAGTTTTTGAGCCAAATGGCCTCCTTAGCAGCTTCCGAAGCAGCCACATACTCGGCTTCCATGGTGGAATCAGCAATACACGACTGCTTGATACTCCTCCAACTAATGGCTCCACCTCCTAGGGTAAACACATATCCTGAGGTAGATTTTCTGGAATCCCTATCTGACATGAAATCAGAATCCGTGTACCCAATGGGTACAAGACTGTCTGTTTGGTAAACTAACATATAGTCTCGAGTCCTTTTCAGGTACTTAAGAATATTTTTCACCGTAGTCCAATGTTTTTGCCCTGGATTAGACTAATATCTACTAACCATGCCAACAACAAAGCAGATGTCAGGTCTAGTACATAGCATAGCATACATTAGGCTTCCTACTGTCGAGGCATAAGGAACTGCCTTCATCTTCTCTATCTCATCAGGTGTCTTAGGACACTGATCCTTAGATAGAGTAATTCCATGTCTGAAGGGAAAGAATCCCTTCTTGAAATCTTGCATGCTAAACCTTGCAAGAATATTGTCGATATAAGTGCCTTGTGACAAGCCTAACATCCTATTCTTGTGATCTCGCATAAGCTTGATCCCTAGGATGTGACCGGCTTCTCCCAAGTCCTTCATATCGAACTGACTGGACAACCATACCCTGATAGAAGATAATACTCCCACATCATTTTCGATTAGCAAGATATCATCCACATATAGTACTAAGAACACCACCACGCTTCCATCATGTTTCTTGTACACACAAGATTCATCCGCACATTGATCAAAAGCAAAAGACTTGATTGCTTGATCAAAGCGGATATTCCAAGACCTAGATGCCTGCTTAAGTCCATAAATAGACTTCTTAAGCTTGCACAACATGTGTTCTTGGCCCTTTGCAATGAACCAGTCTGGTTGCATCATATAGATGCACTCGTCAAGATTCCCATTAAGAAATGTTATCTTGACATCCATTTGCCAAATTTCATAATCGAAATGTGCAGCAATGGATAAGAGAATCCGGATAGAATTTAGCATGGCCATCGGCGAAAAGGTTTCCTCATAATCGATTCCCTCTTTTTGAGTGAACCATTTCGCAACAAGCCTTGCTTATTGGTTTCCACCTTTCCGTCTGCTCCTCTCTTCTTCTTATAGATCCACTTACATCCAATGGGTTTTATTTCATTGGGTAGTTCTACAAGATCCCAAACTTGATTGGAGTATATGGACTCCATTTTAGACTTCATAGCCTTTTGCCAAATATTTGCATCTTTATCTTGGAGTGCTTCATTGTAGTTACAAGGATCGGTACCTTGTTCATCAGGGACCCGGTCATAAGACTCTCCCAAAATTTTGCCCATTTTTGGCACTTTTGTCCCCAAAAATTTGTTTTGGAGTCATTTGGTCCTTGATTTTGGAAATTGAAATGAATTTGGGTCTTATTGACCCCTGATTTTGAAAATTGAAATGAATTTGGGTCTGATTGACCCCTGATTTTGAAAATTGAAATGAATTTGGGACTGTTTGAATCTAGATTTTGATTATTCTGAGCAAACATATCCGACGGGGCTGAAGGGCTGTGGATTATTCTGAGCAAACATATCCGACAGGGCCGAAGGGTTGCAGATTATTCTGAGCAAACATGTTCGACGGGGCCAAAGGGTTACGGATTATTCTGAGCAAACATGTCCAACGGGGCCGAAGGACTGGAGATAATTATGAGAAAACATGTCCGACGGGGCCGAAGGGCTGCGGATTATTCTGAGCAAACATATCCGACGGGGCCGAAGGGCTACGGATTATTCTGAGCAAACATGCATTGACACCGAGGCCTAAGTCGCGAAGCGCCACCCAGTCAATTACATTCGTCTACCTGGTCAGGGTAGTCACAGATCTGGAGAAGATCAACCTGTTGATCATAAACTATGAACCTTAAAAAAATATAATAATAACTCGTCTTTTAGTCGGAGTGGCCAAGAATGTTGAATAGCATGGGGTTGGATTGCATTTGGATACGTCGCGATAGGATAATTTTTGAATCATATCATTTATAGAGCATAAAGATGCATCAACAGTCATCATTCCATGAGCACATGCATCACGACAGGATAGGTGCGTTCATCCGTATGACTACTTGGGTTTGTGTATGTCTGACCCCCACCCAAACTACGTCTTGATCTGATTCCTGAGCGGATACATAGGCAACTCACCATTGAGCACAACCGATTTGAACCTTGCTGCACGCCTGTCTTCTTTTGCAACGCATTTTGTTTTTACCTAAATCTGACAATTTGGTCAAAGGCTTGTCTTCACACAGGCTTTGACATTCACTTGTGACACGCGTTGCTTCACAAGCTCTGCCGAATAGGGGCAAACTGTAGACACCTCGATTTGACAAAATGCCAAATTTAGGGGAGTATTACCTCTAAGATCCAATGATGACAAATGCCCGACTAATCTAGGACTTCCAAAAGTGATTCAAGCTCTCCCAAATGCTTTTCCAATTCAAGACAAAAGGGAAAAGAGAAAAAAAAATGAAAGTAGAGGAAAATGACACATGGTGATGGTTGCGGCAGTCACGGGTTGCCATACGAAAATCTATGGAGTGTCGTACGGCATTCTGTGAATGCTGCAAATTTTACCAAATATCGTGAAAATTGAAATTTCACAAAAATACGACAGTCCGTGGAGTGTTCTGCGGCAGTCATTAAATGCCGTTCCGACACTCAGAGAATGCCGCACGACAGACATTGAGTACCGCAACGGCAGTTATCGAGTGCCGCATTTTTGGTAACTGCCAGTTGTGAAATAGCACATTCTATACCTTCAAAAAGGACGCCTGGAATTAGGGTTTTGCCCCTGAAATGGCTAGAATACCCCTCCAAAATCTGCCTATATAAGGAAGGTGTATATCCCATTACAAAAGGACTTGAAATTGGAGAATTTTAGGATCCCAATATTGATTCTCCTTCAAAAACTTTCTAAATTAAGAGAGAAGTAGAATTAGAAGAAGGAGATAGAAGAAGAGCTTGATCATCATTTGGAAGGTCCCAAAGCAACAAAAGAGTTGAAGATAATTAGAGGTAAACTCTAGAGTAATTAGTTTATTTAGTAGTTCAATCACAATATTTAGATTCTCTTAGGCTCTTTACACATTTTCAAAAACTCTCTTCCCACCTCATTTCATCACACACCACCAATATTATGATTGAACTTTCATTTCATGAGTTTGGATCAAAATAGCTTAGGTTTTAAAGCTTAAATAAATCTTGAAGTAGAACTTTGGTCTCCTTCCTTTTGATTATGTTTATTTCTTAAGATCCATCGGACTTTCAATATCTTACTTGAATCTTTTAAAAACCCCTAGTACTCTGATAAACTCATGATTTATGAGGGTAATAAGGTTGATATTAGTGTATTGAGTTAATGAGTTTGAACTTTTACCATAGTTTGAATTCATTACTTTGGGGATTTTATGAAGTTTCTTCATACTTCATTAAAATCCACAAGCTTAAGTGTCCTTAGCCTCCAATGACCATCAAATGGTAGGAGGAATAATTTGAGTCTAAACTTATATCCACGGTTTAGATTCATTGTGTTGAGGCTTTATGAAGTTTCTTCATACTTCATTAAAATTCACAAGTTTAAGTATCCTTAGCCTCTAATGACCATCAAATGGTAGGAGGAATAATTTGAATCTAAACTTATACCCATGGTTTAGATTCATTGTGTTGAGGCTTTATGAAGTCTCTTCATACTTCATTAAAATCTACAAGTATAAGTGTCCTTAGTCTCCAATGACCATCAAATGGTAGGAGAAGTAGTTTGGTTTAAGCCCAACTTCATGGTTTAATAGTTGGGGTTAACAAACAAAGTTGAACTTGACGAATGGTGCAGTGAATTCAATGACCACCTTTGATCAAGGATTTTAAGCTAAACATCAAACCGTTGAAACTGAATGAAACCAACGGGAAGGTGTCTATAACTCAAAGTTCTACCACTGAATTTTTTGTTTTAACAAGATTCCATGGTTAAAATGGTTTGGTCATGAGTTTTTGGCGACAACAATCTGTCCAGAGTTTCAGAATAGCAACACCCTTTTGAAATGAGTAAATCAGAACCCCAATCAAGTATTAATAACCCCAAATAATTTTTTCTATGAACTTTAATGTGTTAATAAGACCCCTAGAAAGATTAGGATCTTTTAGATCTTTTTACAATTTTTAGAAAATCATACAAGAACTCTGGACAGAGAGTTATGAAGTTTTGAGTAATGTCTAGTGTTTGTTTAAATCCCAGAGATCCCGTTGAAACTTTGATTTTCTTTTTGGATAAAAAAAATAGACTCATAGAGGCAATTGGGGTCTAAAAATCATCAAGATCAAACCATGGGATCCATGCCTTTTATTTCTTTGAAGTTCTGATCTGCTCTTAGCAATTTTCAGAATCCCATCACAGTTATAATCAATCTTGTAAATAATGGCTTAAATGATATTTTCATGAGCTAGGGTTCAAACCATGCTTTGACAGTGATTGTTTTGGTTTGAAATCAAAGGTTAAATGGTCCAAATTAGTGAGCACCTCATAATTTACTCTTGTTCATGTATATATTTATCTATGTGGCTTGATGTTCATAAATTAGGACTCGCTTGTTTTAGATTTGATCACATTTGATAGACTTAAGCTAGAATCCTAGGATCATCATGTAACTTTATATCTTGTGTATCATGTGGACTAACTTTTGTTTTGTAGCGCCGAGGAGGTATGATCTCTCGACTCTCCCTTAGTTTAATTATTCCTTAATTTTATTGATTTTTTTTCGATCTTATGTGCGACACATTGTGGACACGCGGAATCGGACCACTTCTCTTGTTTGAGATTGTTTTGAAATTGATTTGAATCAAAGAAAGAAAATAGGTCTGTTGAAAACAGATACAGAGTCGCCACTTGGTCTTTAAGGAACCAAGAAACCTAATTTTGACTCACCCAAATGGATAAAGGGCACCGGCCCTTCATAACCAAAGAACTTGGTTTGGGGTTTTGGTACGAGAGAGGAAGGAGCCTTTGTCGCGACTAAAACACCCTCAACTCGCCCCATCTTTCGACGGGCCTCAATTAGCATCCAAATAATCATCTTATACTATGTATGGTTCGGCAATTAATACTATGATAGTATATTACATTACATAAGAAACTTGAAAATGGAAGATCTAAAGATAAAATATCATTCATAAGATCTAAATCAAATATCATGCAATGTAAAGTGAAAGATCACACAAATAAACCTAGGAAAATCGTCTAATCACGCTTCAAGTAATTAAGTTTCCTTAATCTAAAGGGGACATGAATCGTTATTGAAACAAATAAGCAAAGAAATCAAAATATGCTTAGCAAGCTAGTATGATGCGTGTTAATCTTTGATAAAAGAAGACCTCTCAATCCCCGGGACGGATGAGAAAGGATGATTAGATCAAGGGGAAGCATGAACGGGTGATCGAGTTCATTCCTTATAATCTCCTTAGATTAAGAGTTACAAAAACCCCAAATCTTGCATGAATGCAATGTATGTATCTAGAATGTGCCAAGGTTATAGTGTGCTTTGTGTTTATGGATTCCTAGAATGACTTAGAAGTCGAAAATGTGTATGAATGGATGGATGAAATCAATATGGGATATGTACAAATGTAGTATGAACTACTTCCTAAGATATGAACTAATTTGGAATGCATATGAGCATCAAATCAAAGAATGAAAGTTGAAATGTACTTGCTGTGAATAGTGGACAGAACAATAGCATGATCTTTTGGAATTTGAAAAGAGGGGATAGGAATGTTTTCAATGCATGATTTTTTATGGAGATGTTCCTTATTGTGCCTAGAACACAACCCAAAAGGCCAATCTTGAATAGCTATCACAGATTGAGATAAATTATATAAACAATAGAGGTCACTCAGAAACAGAGTTCGTACTGTCGACTGAAATGTTAGAAATTCTTAGAAAATGAAACAGAATGATCTAGAGGCCCATTTTATACAGACAGTTTCCTAAGACATTTAATTTTAAGGGAAAAATAATTTAGGACCACCCCTTTTGGAAAAGTTTTCTGGAAAAGAGGTCGTAAGTTGACCTAGCTGCTGTGACAGCAAAAACAGAATGTTTGGAAGGAATGTTGGGACCCAAATGGACCATTTCTTAGTACTTCCAAGTCAAACCAAAAATCATGGGTGTTCTCCAATGAGTTAGGAAGACTTTCCAAGTGGCCTTGTATCCATATGTTGAGTATTGAGTTCTAGAAAAATCTTTGAACTCAACTCACTCACTGTTTTGACTCATTGTTTTGAAGATTTTGGAGAAAACAAAGTTTTGTTTCTTGAAACCAAATGAGAGGGATTGAGAGGGGTTTTGAAATAGATGTTTTGAAAACATGTTTTCAACACTCAATAAGGATCATAGCCACTAGAATACCTACATCAAACTCATCATTTAAGAACCTCCAAGATTGTTGGAGAGATTTATTTTGTTTTTGGACATAACTTCAATACATTCCAAGAATACCTTGGAAGTATTGAGGTTATGGTCATCATCTATCAAACATGTTTTTGAGGTCAAGAGCTACTATCCATGAGGATTCACTCACCCCAAACTTCATGTCATCACTTAGATGATGATGAACTAGTAAGTAAATAAAGAAAACAAAAAAGAAATGGGATGAGAAGAGATGAACAATAAATAAACAAGCAAGTAGATGATAATCAATAGATGATATTCATGAAGCATGAGACTTGTAGATTGGTGTATCACTCATATGTAATGACACTAGACATGGAAGAAGCTTCCACACTCTTGAATGCTCACTAAAATGGTGGTTGGGAGTATTGAATGTTTGAAGTAAATGGAAGTAATGAAGTAAAAACAAAGTTAGAACTCACTTTTGTTTTGAAAAATCAAAGAAGAAAGCTTCTTTTCTCTCCACTCTAACCTTATCTCTACACTTTCTCTCCCAAAATTTCTCTAAACTTGTATTTGACTCCCCCAAAATGAGGAGTAATGGGGTGTTTATATAGGCCAACTTGGGGTGTTTTTGAGATTTAGAAAGTACTCCCATTGGTCCCAAACATCTGAAATCATGAAACTACGTCGTTTTGGATTTTAATTAATCAAAATGGGACAACAAAAGTATTTACAAAAACTTACTGTTCTGGAGGGGAGTGCCGCGGCGGCACTGCTCCTCCCTTCGTCTGGATAATGCTGTTTAGGCCCCCCGAAGTTCCGGTATTCGCGAAAAGGCCCTATTTTGTCCGAAATTCACAGAAAATGCGTACGAACTCCAAATCGAGGTTGTGATATACCGTTGGAAAGGTAATGGAGTCCACTTTACATAAAAAATAGTTCGGGGATAGGTCACTTTGAAAAGTTTTGCGGTATTCGCGATAAAAGCCGATTTGATCGCCTTTTTCGCCTTTGGAAATTCATAATAAATTCGTTTTAAATCCAGAAATTATGTGCGATATACCGTTGGAAAGCTATTGACCTCTAGTATCCATGAAAAATATTTGAAAATTGTTTTTGATGCCCTGGTTCCAAAGTCAAATTCTGGTCAAACTGGTCAAACTTGGGATTCCCGGGAAGTTCTGGAAACCTCCGGGAGTTCCCGGGAGCTGATGTTTTCGCTCGATTTTCTTTTGGAACTTGTTTTAACACTTTTCTCATGGTTTAAAATGATTCCGGTGAATTCGGACGATTTCGGTCAAACCTTGGTCAAACCTTGGTCAAACCGGTCAACGGGGACTTTCCGGGAACTTCTGGGACTTCTGGGGGTCTCTGGGAGCTGACGATTTCATCCAGTTTTACTTAAAAACTCATTTTATCACTTTTCTTACGACGTAGCATGTTTTCAGAACTTTGGGACCAAATCTGGGAGTTTTCGGGCTCTCAGGGGCATTTTGGTCATTCTGAGCATTCTGAGAGATAGAGCTGACTTCCGAGAGTCCTTTTGAGTCTTTTACGATCATTGCGAACCACCAAGCTATGGGTCTCCTAAATTTGATAGCCGACAAAATGGGGTGTCTACAGTTTGCCCCTCTTTGGCATGAACTTGCGAGGCAACGCATGTCGCAAGCGAGTGCCAAAGTTTTGAAGAGACAGGACTTTTTGGAGGCTATAGATTTAGGACAAACAGCATTGCAAAAGATGGAAGGATGATGCTGGTCGTGCTCCGCGTGAGCTGCCTACGTATCCCAAGGGGAATCAGACCAGGACGTAGTTCAGGACACAAAGGGATAAATCACATATGCACATACACAACAATCAGGCGGATGCTATGCTATATGAGGATGATATGCAATGTGTGGATGTGATATGATCTCATACATGAGTCCTATCATGCCTAGTTTTCTGATCCTAGAATGAGCAGGTGCCATGGGGTGTGCCACTCCGAGTGGGCTAGTATTGTGATTGTGACGTGGTGGGTGACTCAGATAAGGGCATTGAAGTCTAGAAGACTCCGGGTTTAGGGGCAAACTTCTGGAAGTGTGCTTTGCGAGCGAATGTAATTGGGTGTGGGGTCTCAGAGGACTATGATCGAAGATGTCTTTTGGCAAATAACCGACGGACACAGGGGCTCCGGAAATTAAGAGAATGACATAAAAGTCACGGGACGAACGTGAAATCCTGGGACGTCCTATGATGAACATGGAGGCCCCAATGGTGTGATGAGAGCGATGGACCGACGATGACGAGTCGACAATGGACTACTGACGGTGTATAAATCTGCTGAGGATTAATCTGAATCTGCTGGGGATGAAGTGATACTTTCTAGGATCTCTCTTCAACTGCTCCTTTTGATCGAAACTTTCGGGCCTGCCGGGGTCTCCGGGGACTGGTATCTGTCTGCTTTTGTCCTCGGGGGATGATGCAGGGTTCTCGGGGAATCTCTTTCGGTGCTCAATCCAAGAGAGCCTGTCAGGGCCTCCGGGAGCTGGTATCTGTCTGCTTTCGTCCTCGGGGGATGATGCGGGGTTCTCGGGGAATCTCTTTCGGTGCTCAATCCAAGAGAGCCTGTCAGGGCCTCTGGGAGCTGGTATCTGTCTGCTTTTGTCCTCGGGGGATGATGCAGGGTTCTCGGGGAATCTCTTTCGGTGCTCAATCCAAGAGAGCCTGTCAGGGCCTCTGGGAGCTGGTATCTGTCTGCTTTTGTCCTCGGGGGATGATGCAGGGTTCTCGGGGAATCTCTTTTCTTGATCGGGAACCAGGATTCATTACCAGAATTCTCGTGTTTGATCGAAATTCGCGACGATTGTCCTGAAACGATCGATACGGGTCTTCGGGAGCCGATTTTTCCCAGTTTTTGCCTGCTGGAGGTAGTTTTGACAACTTTTAGTCTGCTTGGGGTAAAACCTCATAAATCTTGACTGAAATGGGCCATCGGGGCTGATCGGGGCCAAAACGGGCTGAAAAAGGCCAAAACGGGCCAAAACGGGGCGAAACGGAGCAAAACGGAGCGACGCGGGGCCCACGGGGAGCAGTGCCGCGGCGGCAGTTGGCCAGTGCCGCGGCGGCACTGGGTGGCCGGACTTCATCTTCTTATATTTCGGGTTTTTGAGCTCCTGAAGCTCATTCTTGGCCACTTTGAGGTGTTTTTGAAGCCAAAATTCATCAAAACGCAGCTTGTGCGCGCTCAGGTGAGTAATCTTTCCTTGTAGTTGGATTTTTGATTGGTGTTTTGGTTTGCCCAAATTTTCAAGAAGAAAGTTTAAATGTGACTTCCATTTTTCTTGTAGATCCATGGCTTCGAGCTCAAGGAGACCGTCTAAGAAGGCCAAAGGACGGATGAAGGCCGAGATGCACACCCCGGACGTGATTTTGCGGGACCCCCAACACCATCTTTCGGCCGCGGCTCTAGCGAGCTTGGTATGTGAAACTTTAGACATTTTAGGACCACTTTTATGTACTATGCTAGTTTTGTGAGCCGTAGCGTACACTTAGAGACTGTTAGAAGTACAACTTGTGCTCAAATGTTGATTTTGTGAATTTTGCTCTCGGGTCGTGAATAGTGATTTTGTGCATCTTTTGTCGCCTTTGTTGTGTGTAGGTGCCGGAAGTGGCCTTAAAAGGCCATGGTAGCCTTGCCCATGCTTTCTTATGGTATACCCAGCTTTCGCCCACCGTTAAGAGGATGGTTGATGATGCCGGGTTCGGAGGCTTCGTCCGCTTGGTTTCGAAAAGTAGCAATGATCTGGCTCACTTCTATGCACTGGCCGAGAGGTGGTGGGACACTACCAATACTTTCCACCTGCCGTTCGGAGAGATGACTATGACGCCTTTTGATTTCTCCATGATCACGGGCTTGAGGGTCGGCGGGAAGCGCCTGGTTCTGGACTATTTTTATGAGATTGACCCGGAGGCGGTGGAGATGTTGATTGGGGCTGTTCCCCCTAACCTGGAGAGGCATTGGTTCCCCTGCGGCTGGCTTTACCGGGCCTATGGTAGAGGTAATCACAATCTGAATAATTCCCAGCTTTTGAGGGTTTACCTTCTGTATGTCCTCGGGTGCTCCATCTTTGCGACAAGGAACGACCGGGTGAGCTTGAGGCTCCTTTCTTACCTGGCGACCATTGATGAGATCCCCTCCTATAACTGGGGCGGTGCTGCCCTGGCCCATCTCTACAAGCATATGGGGGAGGTCTCTCGGGGCGATGTTAAATCTACTGGGGGATTCTGGCGAGCTTGGGAGGTATGCACTGCTTCTTCTTTTATTTTCCATCTTTTGATTTTCACACTTGTTCTGATTTCTCCTCTGTCTGTGCAGCTTTGGAGTTTTGAATACTTGAAGATGTTGGCTCCCTCCCCAGCAGACGAGTCAGGCGAGGATGAGGATGGTATGGCTCCTGTGCCTCTATTTCCACGAGGCTTGAGATGGCGGAGGGACGTTATTGGGGTGAAGAGCGGGGCCCATCGGATTGTTTTGCTTCGGAACTTCTTAACTGGGTTGACAGCCTCTAGTGTTGATTGGACGCCTTGGGAGGGCGTCGCTTATGCCGCCACTGAGGAGATACAAGCGGTTAAATCTCTTACCTCTTGCCGCCTTCTGCTGGAGAGTACTGAGTGCAGGCAGTGGTTCCTTGGTGAGTGGGTGTCTCGGCAGGTGGTTGGTGGTTCCCAGTATCGCGTCCCTCATGATCCTCCTGTGATGGATGCTAGTGACCTTTCTGGAGATGCTCTGCTGGCGGCTTTAGCTGGCACCGATGTTTGGGACCATTTCCTTTCTGAGACCGGTTATGAGGCTTACCGTGGCCGTTTCCTGATGCCTAACTTCCCACTCCTGGAGGTGAGTTCTTTTTGTATTTTTTGTTTATATTCATTGCCCATGTTTTTGATCTATTTTATTCTGTGCCTGCAGGTTCGCGAGATGTACAGGAGACAGGCTCCTCAGGCTCCCAACCCTATCCCTCCTTGGGATTGGACTGTCAATGTTCTAGGCGCTGATGGCACTCCCCAAATGATGGAGGTGCCGCGAGTCACATGTGGGTACCCTACTCAGCCAGCGGGCGTCCTCAACGTTCCTTGGAGTTACGCTGAGGAGGGTCACGCCTTGGCGGCTAGCCTACGGTCCCTGGTCCTTACACGAGACCACCGGGTATGTCTCTAATTTTGCACTTTCTTAAGGTTACAAGGTTCTAACCCTGGATTTTTTTATTTTGACAGATGGATGGTATGCGGCAATTTGCCGCCAATCAGATGGCGTCCTTGGTAAGTCTCTGACTCGACTCTGTTTTTGTACTTTTTGTTGTTCCCTTACTGATTGCCCTCATTTTTATTTGTGTGTGCAGTATCGTGGAGGCGGGGCTGGCTCATCGAGGACTGGTCCAAGATGTAGAGGCGGTAGGAGGAGGTCGTCGCCGACGTACACTCCGGGTGGTCCGACGGAGGACGAAGAAGAGGAGGACTGAGGCTTCCCAAGCGGGAATTATTATTTTATTTTCTTTTCCTGTTTTCGATTGGGTTGTACTGAGGATATGATTATTAGGACGGTGTAGGACGGTGTGTAGCACAATTTGTGACCTTTTGACAGAGTATTATGATGTTTTGCCTCCTAGGCCGGATATCTTCCGGTTTAGAGGCGCAGTTGTGTGCTTGTTGATATATGTGCATTGTGATTGCTGGATGTTACTGCGGTGGGCAGTTTTGTGATAGTGAGTGCTTTTGCCTTGCAGGTGGGATAGTCCGTGAAACCGGGAGGTGCTGCCGAAATTTTGAATTTTGCTAGAGCCGCGACAGAAAAAATGGCTTCGTATGATCCCGCTCAACTCACAGCTTGGCTGAACATTACGGATGGCGTGGAGCGGATCAACCTCTTTAGCTACGGCTTGACCGAGCTGTTTTCTCTTCGCCAGATGACCCTGAATACAGAGTTCTTGCGTGCTGCCATTGCTCACTGGGACCCAGTGAACCATGTCTTCAACTTCAACGGCCTGGAAATATGCCCCATGCTTGAGGAGTTCTGCGCTATTCTCGGCTATGATTCTGACTCCGACTTGATTCTCCCTTCTGCTGATACCCTCAGCCCTACGCGAGCCTTGGCTGAATACCTGAATTGCTCTGTCACTATTTCCCGCCGGCTGATTCAAGGTGAGGTTCTCAACATTGCTTCTATTATTGCCCGGTATGCCAGTCCTGGGAATCCCAGCATGTATGAGGCTTCCCTTGGGGCCGCTTTGATATTGTGCATGACCTCGCACTTCCTGTTCTCGAGCACTTCCGTTGACTTGGTGCATGTGTGCCTCGGGCTGAAACTTAGCAGGAATCCCATGGCCATGGTTCTAGCTGAAACTCTGAACGGTTTGGATAATGCCTTCAACCAAGGGACTCCTCTTCTTTCTGGGGCGCCTTTGGTGTTACAGGCTTGGCTTTACGAGCGCCTTCAGCTGTGGACAGGCCGTATACCACCAGTTTACTTTCGTCGAATCGTGCTTCATTCTCACTATACCTTTGCCGATTGGGTGGGCATGATGAGCACCTTATCTGAGGCTGACATTTGCTGGATCGTGAGGCGTTGGGGCCTCTATGCTATTACCACGAGCCTTAGGGGTCACCAGAGAGTGTGGTTGATGGGTCTGAGAGAGACTTCTTTCTATCATCCTCGCCGTTTGGCTCGACAGTATGGACAGGTTCAGGAGGTTCCCCGGGGGTTTACTGAGAGGGTCTTTGCTTCCAGGATCAGAGCTACCACTATTGCTGCTTTTATTGATGGTTGGACTGACCGAGTAAAGGCCTACTTCTAAAGACCTTTGAAGAAATAAAAGACACTAAGACGAAACTAGTCCTGACTGATTTTGCTCATTCCTCCAAGTGTCTTTGAACATGTGGTTGCTTTTTGAAAGACTTTTATTTTTTTGATTATTCCTGCTTATGTAATATTCAAAGTTTGTTTATCGGTGAACCTTGGTTATTTTGGGAATCTCATTTTATGCATTTTAGCTTTCTGAAAACATGTTATAACTTGAGATTTCAATTTAGTTGTTGCTTTTGGTACTTGCTTGAGCATGCTGGGGTTGTTAGAGGCAAACGAGGCGGGTAGCCGAAGTTTGCCCCTAGTTTGGGATATATATGGTTGTGAGGCAAACGAGGTAGATGACCGACGTTTGCCCCTAGTTTAGAAGAGGTTCAGGCAAACGAGGCGAGTGGCCGAAGTTTGCCCCTAGTGTGGAGGGTGGTTTTTGGGTTATGGTAAGGACCGCGACTTTATTTCTCTCACGTGCTCATAATTTTTGTCTAGGCACCAAGGAGGTGACCTAGCGAGCTATTTTCTCTCTTTTGTTATTGCTCACCTTGGATTTAGCTCTAATTTTTGCCTAGGCGTCCTTTCGGATTTTCAACCTAGCGAGCCATCCTTCTTTTTTCTTTTTGAAAGTCTGCCTACGTACCCCCGAGCGGGGATCAGGTCCAACGTAGTTCGGGCCAAGGTTTTGAAAGGAAAGGTTATTTTTGTTGGTGGAGCGACCGAACCGATGTGGTTGCCTACGTATCCCCGAGCGGGAATCAGGTCGAGCGTAGTTCAAAGCAAGGCTTGAAAGGAAAGGTTATTTTTGTTGGTGGAGCGACCGAACCGATGTGGTTGCCTACGTATCCCCGAGCGGGAATCAGGTCGAGCGTAGTTCAAGGCAAGGCTTGAAAGGAAAGGTTATTTTTGTTGGTGGAGCGACCGAACCGATGTGGTTGCCTACGTATCCCCGAGCGGGAATCAGGTCGAGCGTAGTTCAAGGCAAGGCTTGAAAGGAAAGGTTATTTTTGTTGGTGGAGCGACCGAACCGATGTGGTTGCCTACGTATCCCCGAGCGGGAATCAGGTCGAGCGTAGTTCAAGGCAAGGCTTGAAAGGAAAGGTAATTTTTGTTGGTGGAGCGACCGAACCGATGTGGTTGCCTACGTATCCCCGAGCGGGAATCAGGTCGAGCGTAGTTCAAGGCAAGGCTTGAAAGGAATGGTTATTGGATAGTCAAGCATAGTACTTTTTGAGGCGATCCATGTTGATCGGTTATTTGAATTCGACACCATCGAGGTCCATGAGATAAGTTGCTCCTCCGGAAAGAACAGTCTTGACGATATAAGGGCCGACCCATTTAGGTTTAAACTTCCCACGGGGATCAAAGATCGGAGCTCGCAACTCCTTAAGGACAAGGTCGCCCTTGACAATCTTCCTTGGGCGAACCCTTTTGTTGAAGGCACGGGCTATCCTCTTCTGATAGGTTCGGACATGGTCGACCGCCGCTAGACGCTTTTCATCTATGAGGGCCAATTCTTCATACCTTTCTCTCAACCAATCTGATTCTGAAATTTCACACTCTGCCATCACGCGTAGGGATGGTAATTCTATCTCTACCGGAAGTACTGCTTCCATCCCATACACTAGTGAGTAAGGAGTCGCTCATGTGGACGTCCTTATCGATGTTCTGTATCCCCAAAGTGCAAATGGTAGCTTTTCATGCCAGTCTTTGTAGGTATCAGCTGATTTTTGCAGTATGGCCTTGACATTCTTATTCGCGGCTTCGACTGCCCCATTGGTCTGTGGTCGGTATGCCGACGACTTGTGATAGGTGATTTTGTATTCCTCGAACAGATCCCTAACTTCTGCCTTGAAATGACTTCCGTTGTCTGAAATAATCTCATGGGGAACTCCATAACGGCAAATGAGATTTCTCTTGATGAATTTGGCCACTTCCTTGGCCCCCAACTTGGTGTAAGATGCAGCTTCTACCCATTTCGTGAAGTAATCTATGGCTACCAGGATGTACCGATTTCCATTTGAGGCTTTCGGAATGATTTCTCCAATGATGTCGATTCCCCAGGTTGAGAATGGCCAAGGTGAAGTCATGCTGTACAGAAGGGATGGTGGTACATGCATCATATTTGCATGAATCTGGCACTTGTGACACTTTCTCACGTATTCGCAACAATCTTTTTCCAATGTTGTCCAGTAGTATCCTTGTCTCACGATTTTCTTGGCCAGCATGTGGCCGTTCATGTGTGGGCCGCATACCCCTTCGTGTATTTCTTCCATCATTCTTCTGGAGTTCTTCCCAAACAAGCAAGTCAGGTTGTGACCGTTGTATCCTTTCTTCAGCAGTTTCCCGCTGCAAATGATGAATTGCGCTGCGAATCTTCGAATTGCCCTTTTGTCTCTCTCGGTGGATTCTTGGGGGAACGTCCCCTTTTCTATGAAATCCCAGACATCCTGATACCATGGTCTTTCATTCTCTTCTTCTTCGACTGTGGCGATTATGTTGAACGAAGGCTCGTACCTTTGCTCAATTACCAAGGGCATCATCCTGACTCCCACAGGAATTTTGATCATCGAAGCTAGAGTGGCCAAGGAATCTGCCAGCTGGTTCTCTTACCTGGGCAAGTAGAGGAATGTGATACTTTTGAACTGCCTCTTGAGTTGGTCGAGACGATCATGATAGGGCTTCAACCTTTCTTCTTTTACTTTCCATTCTCCTCTGGCTTGTGATATGATGAGGTTTGAATCCCCGAAGACATCCAACCTCCGAACTTTCAGCTCTAAGGCTGCTTCCATTCCCAGAATGCATGCTTCATACTCAGCGGTGTTGTTGGTGGAGTTATAATTGAGCTTGACTGCCAACGGAGTGTGGTCCCCGCTTGGTGATACGAGAATCATCCCTACTCCGTATCCCTTCATGTTGGCTGCTCCATCGAAGTACAACTTCCACTGTTCTTCCTTGATTTCCATGATGCTCTCGTCTGGAAACGGAAAGTCCCCACTTTCTTCGGAGTCAATGGCATGTTCTGCGAGATGCTCAGCTACGGTTCTCCCTTTTACTGACTTGCTCGTAACATACTTGATATCGAATTCGGATAATAGAAGTAACCAACGGGATATACGACCGGTCAGGGCGGGTTTTTCGAGAAGGTATTTTAGAGGATCCATGCGGGATATGAGCACAACTGGAAAGGCCAGCATGTAGTGCCTTAGTCGGCGAGTGCACCAAACCAAGGCCCAACATGTTTTTTCGAGGGTAGAATAGTTGAGCTCATACCCAGTCATCCTCTTGCTGAGGTAATATATGGCTTTTTCGGAGTGGCTTTCTTCTCCTTCTTGGGCTAGCATGCAACCCATGGCATTTTCGGAGACAGACAGGTAAAGGAATAAGGGCTTATGAGGAGCGGGTGGTGAAAGGACAGGTGGATTTTGAAGGTAGGCTTTTATTTTGTCGAAAGCGGCTTGGCATTGGTCATCCCACTGGAACTTCTCCCCTTTTCTCAACAATCGGAACAGAGGATCGCATGTAGCTGTGAGCTTAGAAATGAAGCGGCTGATGAACTGGATTCTTCCGAGGAACCCCCTTACTTCTTTTTCATTCCGTGGTGGCGTCATTTCGAGGATTGCCTTGATCTTAGAGGGGTCCACCTCTATTCCCCTTTGTGTGATGAGAAAACCCAGGAGTTTACCGGAGGTTACGCCGAAAGTGCATTTCTTTGGATTCAGCCTCATCTTGTATTTGCGCAACCTTTCGAAGAACTTTTCCAGCGCTACCAGGTGCCCTTCTCTATCCTTGGATTTTACAATCATGTCGTCTACATATACTTCTACCTCTTTGTGAATCATATCATGCAGCAGAGTGGTGGCAGCTCTTTGGTACGTTGCCCCCGCATTCTTGAGCCCAAAGGGCATTACTCTATAACAGTAGGTTCCCCAAGGGGTGGTGAATGTCGTCTTTTCCCGATCTTCTGGCGCCATTAGAATCTGATTATACCCTGAGAAGCCATCCATGAAAGACAGTAGCTCATGTCCTGCGGTGTTATCTACCAAAACGTCAATGTGGGGAAGCGGGAAGTCATCCTTGGGACTGGCTTTGTTCAGATCACGAAAGTCGACGCACACACGAACTTTTCCATCCTTCTTCGGGACTGGCACGATATTGGCAACCCATTCCGGGTATTCGATGACAATGATGAACCCTGCCTTGAACTGCTTCTCCACCTCTTCTTTAACCTTGAGTGCCCATTCCGGTCTCATGCGCCTCAGTTTCTGCTTGACAGGTTTAGAATTAGGGAGGAGAGGAATATGATGTTGGACGATGTCGGGATCGACCCCAGGCATGTCTTCGTAAGACCAAGCAAAAACATCTTTGAACTCTTTTAGCAAGAGGGTTAATTTTTCTTTTTCTTCTTTATTAAGGGTTGAGCCAATTTGCACAATCTGTGGATTATCTATTTCACCTAAGTTAACTGATAAAGTATCTTCGATTATTTCATAAGCAGGTGGTTTTTCAATTAGTTGCTTTAGTTCGATTGGGAGATCCTCGGAGGGATCTGTGCATTCACAAGTGTTAGACACAGAGGAGTAAGCAGTATCGTCTTTCATTTCATTCATGACAGGTGAAGTGATTACATTGGATAGTGGTGGGCTTATAGCAGCCGACTCCAGTACAGACTCGATAACCGGTAGTACAGGCTTTGGGGGAATAGGGGATTGGGAGACACAGACAGATGACTCTACAGCCTGGTTGCTCAAACCCTCCTCAGTTGGCTTGATCTGATCATCTTGGCTCTTGGCCCTCTTTTCTTCCTCCTCCTCAGTGGATTCCTCCCACATCTTCTTGATCGCCTCAGTGTCAAGATATTTTAACCAGTCTTCCTCTGGGGTCTTTTCAACTTCTTCGGGGTAGAACGGGTCTTGATATGGGGGCCTCTCGCAGTCAGCGAAGATTTCAAGCCCGGGGTGCCTTCTCCCAGTGGTTTGATGGACCCAGGGTTCGGGGAACCCGAAGTAAGGGAAATCATCCCCTTCCTTGATGAATTGTCCATTTAAAGTCTTGCGGTATGGCGGGAGACCCTTCACCCTCTTCTTCCATGGCCTTTGTAGCTCGACGTCCTCATCAGTGGGCTTGTACCCCAACCCGAAAGTGCCTTGTTGCCCTTTGATCTGCGGGAATTCCCGAATTCCTTGCTGGCGTCGACCCAACCCCATTCCGGGGAAGTAGTTCATCTTGCGGACAATGTTGACGACTGCGGAGTGGACCTCAGGGAATCGGTCTTCGTCTTTGATCATATGAACTTCTTCCATGAAGAATCCTCCGATTTCTCCTTCTTCCAGCTCAGGTATTTGGACTTCAAAAATGGGAGCGTAATTTGGGAAAGCCTCATTACCCCAACTATTACCGAGGATGATCTTTACCTCCCTCTCATGAATGTACTTGATCATTTGATGCACAGTGGATGATACAGCTTTGTTGGCGTGAAGCCAGGGTCTTCCAATTAGCAGATTGAACGAGGCAGGTATGTCCATGACTTGAAAAATCTCGGTGCTCACCAAAGATCCTACCCGGATTTGGAGAGAAACAGTTCCCATCACATTTCTTCTAGTGTTGTCATAGGCTCTCACGGATTGCACAGATGGCGTAATGTCGAGGATATTGACCCCCAAAGCAGTGGTAGTTCTTAAGGCACAAACATTCAAAGCAGAACCTGTATCGACTAGACAAAACGGCACCTGTTGTTCCTTACATCCCACAGTAATGTATAATGCCTTGTTATGCGCGGATCCCTCTGGCGGCAGGTCCTCATCGGAGAATGTAATGATGGGGTCGGGGGTAAGTGCACCCAAGAAAGCTACCATGTCCTCTGGCGTAGCGTCGATGGGGACTTCAATCCCAGCCAAGGCATTTAACACGGCTTGCCTGTGCTTATAGGATGTCACCATAATATCCCACATCGAGAGATGCGCTTGGGTTTTCTTTAGCTGCTTGATCAGCTCATTGTCTTCTTCGATGACCTCATCCATCTTGCCCTTCCCCTTGTCTTTAACTGGACCTTTTTCGATGGCTTCGGTGGCAGGCTGTGGAGGCTGATAATGACGGCCTGACCTGGTTAGGTGATCAATCTCGGCAGGAGTAGGCCCTTCTACAGTCCCATCCTTCTTAAACCAATCACAATCCGTTTCCACAAATGGCTTTTCTGGCTCGTTCCAGATGGAAGCATCACTCTCGTCGTTAGGGTCATACCATTTGAGGTCTACCGCCCCTAGGTCATGCTCTTCCAGGAAGAACAAGTCCTGCTCGTCGTCAAGCTGCTGCTGCCACTCGTCATTCTCCCCTCCGATCAGATGAATCCCCTCAGAATCCGGGATGTCAATGCAAAGCAAGGGTTGTCCTAGGGGGGTGATATAAGTAGCAGGGTTGAAGGGTACGGGACTGGACTCAATGAGGTTGACATTTTGGTGGTTTGGTAGGGGATTTTGGGTGATATGAGGCTGCTTTGGTGGTGGCTCGATGATATTCTGGTCGATGAGGTCTTGGATGTCATGGCGGAGGCGCATGCAATCATCAGTGTTATGGCCGGGGGCTTGGTGGTAAGTACATCGCTTGGACATATCGCAGTTAGGCGGGAGCGGGGTATTTCGAGGCTGGAGTAATTGGAGATGGCCTTTTTTGAGGAGGCGATCTAGGGCTGAGGAGAGAGAGATTTCTAGCTTGGCAAAACTGCGAGGGGGCTTTTTCTGGAAAGGGCGGTTGGAGGAATTTGCCTGGTTGGAGGGTTGGTATGGCCTTGGAGGATATGCCATGGGTTGGCCGCTAAGGGCATTGACATCCGGGGGATTCCGGGAGTAGTTGGGCCTTCTGGGCTGACTCGGAGGGTCTTCCTTTTTGATCTTCCCCTCCCTGATAGCATCTTCGATTCGGGTTCCGACTTCAAACAACTCCTCAAAGGTGGAGATGGACTGGTAGAATAATTTCTCATGATAGAGCGGCTGCAGATTCCGGATGAGCATCCTTACCTGTTCTTTCTCGATTGGCCGGTGGGTCATTTGGGCTACCTTGTTCCTCCATCTGCTCAGAAATGCAGCGAAGGATTCATTGTTGCTTTGCCGGGTTGTTTCCAAATCCCTGACGGTGACGTCCAGCTCTTGATTGTAAGAGTAATGATCGACGAAGACTCGAACAATGTCCTCCCAGGCCCGGGTTTTGGAGGTTTCCAAGGTTAGGAACCACGATAGTGCAAATTTTGCCAGAGTTTGCGGGAATAGCATCGCAATGTGCTCGTGGGTGCAACCCATGGACTGGAAGATACTCATACATAGCTTCACGTGGCTTTTCGGGTTTCCCGTTCCATCAAAGCGATCGATGGCAGGCATTTTGAAATTCTCTGGCAGTTTCAGCTTGACAGGCTCGAAGAGGCCTTCCAGATCTAACATGTAATCGTCGATACCCTTGCTTTTCCTGAGTACGCTTTCCAGTTTATCGACCTTGTCCAATTTTTCTTGGAGCTTCTTCTCATACGTAAGCGGTGGGACCCCTTGAAACCAGTTTTCCTCCCCATTATTCTCATGTAGAGGAGGTTCAAACCCTGGTGGCGAAAACTCGGGCGGAGGTCGCGGCTGTTGCTGCTTCAGTTCTTCCATGAATTTTAGGACTTGGGCTAGACTGTCTGATTGTTGGCTTATAGTCGCTCCCAATTCAGTAACCTTGTTTTCCAACTCTTCCCTATTCATGCTGACGTAAGCTCTCGGACTGATTCTGATTAACCGATTATCCGAACTCCTGACCCACGAATAAGACCCTGACTGCTGCCCTTGGGAATCTATACTGACGTGACAGATTTTGAAAGGACTAGATTAGATCTTTGACGGTGGCGACTCTAGGCAGACAAAGATAGTGATGTGGACCGACTCGAAATAGTGCGTGCAAATTGATGGGGAATGGTGCATGCAAATGGGACAAACATGCGGATGTAAGCCCTAATCTATATGATGCTCCTATTTCTAACAGATAGCAGCTAAACAAATAAGGTCCTAGCCATACAGAGTGTGCTAACCTTACTTTCTAGTATGATCACCAAGGGATAACATGGATTTCCAAGATACTTCGGAAGTTTTGGACAGAGTTTCTGGGGAAACTGATCAATATGGTCATATCTGGGATATTTGGACAGAGTTTCTGGGGGAAACTGGTTAATGTGGTCATATCTGGGATATTCGGACAGAGTTTCTGGGGAAACTGGTTAATGTGGTTATATCTGGGATATCTGGACAGAGTTTCTGGGGAAACTGGTAAGTACGGTTATAGTGATCATACTTTCTAGCAGGTTTTCATACTCCTATGTCTCAAGACCGACAAACAAGGCTTGCGGTGTATATCTTTGCGAGCATGGAGCAGACATCCTTGTCATGATGCTTAGGCAGGTCAACTCAATGTGACCACATGTGAGTGATTGCCTTGGGAATCATAAGAAAGAGGTTCTGTTCTATGTCACATAAGCGTCTACATCGCTCAGGTAATCCCATCAGGGCATACAGCAGTTATATCACGTTGTCGTATCTGAAAAGATAAATGAACAGTCCTATGAAAGGTTCTACAGGAATCTATATGCAAAGGCTAGGTTTAGTCAAAGAGGGTCCGTTGACGAGAGTTCCAATATACCGTCAGGGAGACAGTACGGAGGTTTTTACTCTTTTTGATATACCTTGGAAGGTACAGTATCAACGGTGACTTGTGCCCTGGCACAGCAAGACCTGAACAATGTCAGCGCCGCGTTTCAGACACAGTCGGAGGGGGGAAATGCAAGAGTGCAATGTGGTGAACCAAACACAGTAAAAAGATGATTTTAAGGATGCTTCTTATGAGTCAAACCTTTGTATTATTTTGTTTTAAAATAAAAATCCCCAGCAGAGTCGCCAGATTGTGGACACGCGGAATCGGACCACTTCTCTTGTTTGAGATTGTTTTGAAATTGATTTGAATCAAAGAAAGAAAATAGGTCTGTTGAAAACAGATACAGAGTCGCCACTTGGTCTTTAAGGAACCAAGAAACCTAATTTTGACTCACCCAAATGGATAAAGGGCACCGGCCCTTCATAACCAAAGAACTTGGTTTGGGGTTTTGGTACGAGAGAGGAAGGAGCCTTTGTCGCGACTAAAACACCCTCAACTCGCCCCATCTTTCGACGGGCCTCAATTAGCATCCAAATAATCATCTTATACTATGTATGGTTCGGCAATTAATACTATGATAGTATATTACATTACATAAGAAACTTGAAAATGGAAGATCTAAAGATAAAATATCATTCATAAGATCTAAATCAAATATCATGCAATGTAAAGTGAAAGATCACACAAATAAACCTAGGAAAATCGTCTAATCACGCTTCAAGTAATTAAGTTTCCTTAATCTAAAGGGGACATGAATCGTTATTGAAACAAATAAGCAAAGAAATCAAAATATGCTTAGCAAGCTAGTATGATGCGTGTTAATCTTTGATAAAAGAAGACCTCTCAATCCCCGGGACGGATGAGAAAGGATGATTAGATCAAGGGGAAGCATGAACGGGTGATCGAGTTCATTCCTTATAATCTCCTTAGATTAAGAGTTACAAAAACCCCAAATCTTGCATGAATGCAATGTATGTATCTAGAATGTGCCAAGGTTATAGTGTGCTTTGTGTTTATGGATTCCTAGAATGACTTAGAAGTCGAAAATGTGTATGAATGGATGGATAAAATCAATATGGGATATGTACAAATGTAGTATGAACTACTTCCTAAGATATGAACTAATTTGGAATGCATATGAGCATCAAATCAAAGAATGAAAGTTGAAATGTACTTGCTGTGAATAGTGGACAGAACAGTAGCATGATCTTTTGGAATTTGAAAAGAGGGTTTAGGAATGTTTTCAATGCATGATTTTTTATGGAGATGTTCCTTATTGTGCCTAGAACACAACCCAAAAGGCCAATCTTGAATAGCTATCACAGATTGAGAGAAATTATATAAACAATAGAGGTCACTCAGAAACAGAGTTTGTACTGTCGACTGAAATGTTAGAAATTCTTAGAAAATGAAAAAGAATGATCTAGAGGCCCATTTTATACAGACAGTTTCCTACGACATTGAATTTTAAGGGAAAAATAAGTTAGGACCACCCCTTTTGGAAAAGTTTTCTGGAAAAGAGGTCGTAAGTTGACCTAGCTGCTGTGACAGAAAAAACAGAATGTTTGGAAGGAATGTTGGGACCCAAATGGACCATTTCCTAGTACTTCCAAGTCAAACCAAAAATCATGGGTGTTCTCCAATGAGTTAGGAAGACTTTCCAAGTGGCCTTGTATCCATATGTTGAGTATTGAGTTCTAGAAAAATCTTTGAACTCAACTCACTCACTGTTTTGACTCATTGTTTTGAAGATTTTGGAGAAAACAAAGTTTTGTTTCTTGAAACCAAATGAGAGGGATTGAGAGGGGTTTTGAAATAGATGTTTTGAAAACATGTTTTCAACACTCAATAAGGATCATAGCCACTAGAATACCTACATCAAACTCATCATTTAAGAACCTCCAAGATTGTTGGAGAGATTTATTTTGTTTTTGGACATAACTTCAATACATCCAAGAATACCTTGGAAGTATTGAGGTTATTGTCATCATCTATCAAACATGTTTTTGAGGTCAAGAGCTACTATCCATGAGGATTCACTCACCCCAAACTTCATGTCATCACTTAGATGATGATGAACTAGTAAGTAAATAAAGAAAACAAAAAAGAAATTGGATGAGAAGAGATGAACAATAAATAAACAAGCAAGTAGATGATAATCAATAGATGATATTCATGAAGCATGAGACTTGTAGATTGGTGTATCACTCATATGTAATGACACTAGACATGGAAGAAGCTTCCACACTCTTGAATGCTCACTAAAATGGTGGTTGGGAGTATTGAATGTTTGAAGTAAATGGAAGTAATGAAGTAAAAACAAAGTTAGAACTCACTTTTGTTTTGAAAAATCAAAGAAGAAAGCTTCTTTTCTCTCCACTCTAATCTTATCTCTACACTTTCTCTCCCAAACTTTCTCTAAACTTGTATTTGACTCCCCCAAAATGAGGAGTAATGGGGTGTTTATATAGGCCAACTTGGGGTGTTTTTGAGATTTAGAAAGTACTCCCATTGGTCCCAAACATCTGAAATCATGAAACTACGTCGTTTTGGATTTTAATTAATCAAAATGGGACCACAAAAGTATTTACAAAAACTTACTGTTCTGGAGGGGAGTGCCGCGGCGGCACTGCTCCTCCCTTCGTCTGGATAATGCTGTTTAGGCCCCCCGAAGTTCCGATATTCGCGAAAAGGCCCTATTTTGTCCGAAATTCACAGAAAATGCGTACGAACTCCAAATCGAGGTTGTGATATACCGTTGGAAAGGTAATGGAGTCCACTTTACATAAAAAATAGTTCGGGGATAGGTCACTTTGAAAAGTTTTGCGGTATTCGCGATAAAAGCCGATTTGATCACCTTTTTCGCCTTTGGAAATTCATAATAAATTCGTTTTAAATCCAGAAATTATGTGCGATATACCGTTGGAAAGCTATTGACCTCTAGTATCCATGAAAAATGTTTGAAAATTGTTTTTGGTGCCCTGGTTCCAAAGTCAAATTCTGGTCAAACTGGTCAAACCTGGGATTCCCGGGAAGTTCTGGAAACCTCCGGGAGTTCCCGGGAGCTGATGTTTTCGCTCGATTTTCTTTTGGAACTTGTTTTAACACTTTTCTCATGGTTTAAAATGATTTCGGTGAATTCGGACGATTTCGGTCAAACTTGGTCAAACCTGGTCAAACCTTGGTCAAACCGGTCAACGGGGACTTTCCGGGAACTTCTGGGACTTCTGGGGGTCTCTGGGAGCTGACGATTTCATCCAGTTTTACTTAAAAACTTATTTTATCACTTTTCTTATGACGTAGCATGTTTTCAGAACTTTGGGACCAAATCTGGGAGTTTTCGGGCTCTCAGGGGCATTTTGGTCATTCTGAGCATTCTGAGAGATAGAGCTGACTTCCGAGAGTCCTTTTGAGTCTTTTACGATCATTGCGAACCACCAAGCTATGGGTCTCCTAAATCTGATAGCCGACAAAATGGGGTGTCTACACACATTAGAATTAAAACTTACCTTATGTGCATATATGTGATTAGAGACTCTTTTAGGATTTCAACTATTGTATGCATTGCACGTTTAAATATTCGCGGCTGGACCCCAGGTAAGTTCTCTAGTTCTCTATTTTGTATATCATATCGCTTGCTAATTGAACTACTTGGTTTTGAATGATATTTTGTTATTAGCAATTTTACACCATTTTGACATGCTTGTGTAATGTATATTTACATCTATATATTAGTTGAGGACATGCTCAGATTAATAGTTTGATTAAAAGGATGTTGAGTGGAGGCCTATCGCAAGATAGGGTGAGAGAGGGTGTTTTAGTCCGTCGGACTCCTTCCTCTCTCATTCCATAATCCCCGGACCTAGTTAATCTTTGGTTTCGCAAAAGATCAGTTAGTCTTAAATTGGTTTCTTAATTTTTCTTTTAAAAAAAAAATAGCAACTCGTTTTGAATTTGAATTTGGAAAAGGTTTTAAACAAAAGCTGTGGATAAGAGAAAATTGTGATATCCACACCCATTCGAATTAATGGAGTTAAGCATGAGTTGTTGGTTTATACACTATTGGGCCCTGATAGGTGACGATAGCAAAATATCCATCCAGGTCTTGATTACAATGGTTACCACTTATAATGCTATGGGGCCCTGTTAGGCAACCATAGCGCTATAACAATTCTATTCTCCAAGCAAGGTCATGAGGACCTAAGAGTAAAGTGATTACAATCTTTTAAACCAAAACTGCTATGGGGCCCTGGTAGGCGATGATAGCAAAGTGATCATTCTGCTCTAAGCTTACACTGGTAATGTAACAAGTCACATGAGTCAGTGTCTGTGATTGAGTAAAGTTGACTATATCGATGATGCATCGTGTCGTATCTCATTTATACTGCCATATCATAAATCATACATATTGAGATAATGCATATCAAATGTTTTCGTTCGAGAAATTTGTTGTACTTGTGTACTATTGTTCGTATTAATAGTGATCGGTTAGGCTAACTCACTTAGCTTCAAAAGCTAACGGCTGTTCCTACCCTGGACATATTACGTCTAGATTTCACAAGAGACGACTATCAAGATAAAGTCTATCTGTAGGGACACATCAGATGTACAAGTTGAAGCGAAGGACTCTGGCGTAGTTGTATTAGAATTACTTAATTTGCTTTATTGTCTTTATCTGAGGTAATGTTTTAGATATGTATTGTGATCAGCATAGATCTCCCTAGACTATCTTTATAGTTCTCTTACTTGGAACTTATGATGTAATAGCTGGATCCCAGACATTTGAGTTCTATTGAGGAATATCAATAGATGTCTTTATGCTTCCGCTTACTCTTTTAACCAGTGTAGAATGTAGAAAGGACAATCAGTTAATGTAACTAGTCATGGCTTATGGATTCGGAAAGGAAAATTTTATTTCCCTATAATTTCTGCTACTCTGGGGCGTGACATAGGGGTTCCATGGGGTGTGTGCCTATACATATGTATATTGCACACACAACTATAGAGACTCTCTCTACACACCCTAGCAGTCGGTCTCTCTCTCTCTCACACAATTTTTTCCCTCTATGGTGATCACATAACTATAGAGCCTTGGGATTTAGCATGTGAATACAATGGAGATTTCTCTAGTAGTGCCTTCTACGATCAACACAAAGCATAAGAGAGTACACAGAAGCTTTATAGGGGCAACTGTTCATGGGTTTTATCGTCGGGCTTGTAACAACACCATACATTGATCCGTCGGGCTTTATTCTGCTAGGTAAGACCTAAAACTGACTTGTATGCTTGTGTGCACGTATTTATTTACATTGGTATTAGAGCTAGAAGGTTGTTGATTCACCCATATATCACCCTAATCGAATCTTCCATTAAAGCTAGAAGGAGAAAGTCAAAAGCCAAATTTCTGGGTCTTTAAAAACTGAGCTTTTTTTTTTTCAAACTTTGCCCTCATATTGTGGATTATATACACGTCCAAAGATGTTATTTTGTTTTGTATAATCTCCATCTACTCCACGTGGGCTTTCGAACCGTGTATTATAAATGTGTATTGGATCAAAAATGAAGCCGTAACGGCCACTGAAAGTGGGTGTCGCGCAGCCACGGGCTGCTGCATCTTTCTTCTTCAAGGAAGAAGATGAACAGTGCCCTTGGACTATGCCCAATCCCACCTGTTGGCTCGTGGGGACCACCCCCTCTTTTGGCCCATAATCGTTCAACATGGGTAGGCCAAATGGGTTCCTAAGGCTGAGACGATCATTTTCATGGTGGCCCCGCCACTAGAAAAGTCCCATAGGGTGGCACGTGGCTTGCATGCTCAACCACAGTCGTGTGACACAACGGCTGCGATTCCCACGCGTGAAGCCACTGCCGGTGGCTGCGCGGTCTGGTGAGGCCATCTCCGGCGAGTGTGGGTCATATTTTCGATTTCCTATTTTAATTAATTTTTTATTTTGGGAAAATATACTCCGAAATATTTTTATATTAATTAAAACAGATTATTTTGATTAAAAATTGATTTTAATTACTTTAAAATTTCAGAAAATAATATTTTTGTAATATTATATATATATTTTATAGTATTGTGTATATTTTATGGGTCCTTTGGGAAAATTTTGGAAAAATATTTTAACTTTTTTATATTTGAGAGCATAAAAAGATATGTTGTGTGCATATTTTAAATTGCTTAAAATATCCAAAACTAAATCTTAATTTTGGAAATTAACATGTAGTGTTTAGTACATTGTAAGGGACTCTAAGATAATTTTTGGGATGATTATCATGTATTTATGGTATAATAAAGCATACAAATAGTGCTTTTGGGCATTTATTTAATTGCTTAAAATAGCCAAAATATATTATTAATTTTTGTAATTAATATGGGACATTTAAGACACTGTCTTGGACCATGTAAAGTTTTGTGGGACCCATAGATAATCTTTGGTAAATTATCTAAACCATATTAAGCATATAATTATGTGTTTTTATACACATTAAATTTCTTTTAAAAAAAATTTGATTGTTAGTTCATAGAATTAGCACAATGTGTTTATCATACTAGTGATAGTTTGAGAAATTTTTTTAGTGAATTTTATCGCTCATTGGGATATATTTTAGAGCATATATTGTGTTATGTATGCGATATTAAATGCTTAAAATATAACAAAAGAAGTTGTTAATTTTTAAAATTAATAAACAGTCTTTTTGTGCATTGTTTGGGAACTTGGGAAATTTTTATTTATTTTTTTTTTTTTTTGTGAATTATCTCATGTTTTTTGGCACTTTAGAACATAAAAAATTTATGCTTATGGGCATTTTTTTTAATTGCTTAAAATATCAAAAATAGACTTAATTTTTGAAATTAACATGGGGTGTTTAGAACGCCATATTAGACCAATGAAAATCCTTGAAGATTAAGTTTCTCAAAAAGTTCTGTATTTGGGAATTTAGTTACTCATAGTTAATTTGTTTAACTAGAATAATTTATTTTGTTAAGTTGATTTTAAAAAATTTTGGCCTTTGAAAAAATTCAGAAAAATTCTATTTTGGTGAAAAATCAGTTTTCAGTTATTTGATTTTTTTCATGAGGTTTTAAATTAATTAGTTAATTTAAAAGTCCTTAATTAATTGGTTTTAAAATAAGTAAGAACTTTTCATTGAATTTTCCCCTTAGTATATGGGTGCTATCCGGGCTATGTAATGAATTAATTTATTGCATTTTATTATTTTAGAGGCTCGTTGGATTGTTGTTCATATTTAAATTAATGTTATTTGTTATTGAATGACCCGAGACCTCTAATCCTCCTCCTTAAATGAAGTAATAGATTAGTCCATTCATTTTTAAATAGACCGCATGAGTGCTTGGTGTATATGATTAATGCACTAATCTAGATCAAATGAATGGATGATTAATTAACAATTTATGGTTGTGTTCTCATGATGTATGTTTAAGGTTGTTTGTGTGTATGTATATAAAGAAAGCATTCCTATTTTTTTTTTTTATGGTTATAAATGTAATGTGAGGATGAGCGTTTACATTTCTTGTAATGGAAAAGCCTATTTGTAAAGGGAAGGCTTTCTTTGTTCATATATCATACACTTGAATTACCTTAGCATGAGCTCTAAGTTGTCAATTCAGACCCACGTGAGGGGTCCATGCGCACTTTTATTGTATGGCACACTTTATATCTTGTGGATGAACCTAGATAGGTATTTGTAGCATCTAATTGATGTTTGTTTAGAAAAACCATTGTAAAAGGTTTTTTCTTGATTTACAAAATTAAGATTCGATAAATGAGCAATTGCAAATGTTGTGGTCTTAAATTGTAAAAAAAGAAAAATTCATTTGTAATTGGAATTTAAAACAAACCTTATAAAATGTGCAAATAATAATGTCAATCCCTTGCACATGTTCTCAAATATTTTTTCAAACCACACTTTGTTAATCTTTACAAAGATAACAAGTTTAAAGGGACTAATTTTCTGTGATATGGTACTGCAAAGTAACACACCCAAATAATGAGTAAGAGTTTATGGGCTTTAGACTTATGCTATGGTCCAACCTATTGAACTGAATAACGGGCCTCTGGCCCAATATCGTTATAACCTTGAAAACCTATAACACTTGGCTCGAGAAGGATCATAGCACGCGCTTTGTGATAAGCAGCATGTATCATGATCTTATTGGAAAGTGTGAGTACTACCCAGTAGCCAAGGATTAGTATGACCAGTTCAGATATGCTTTCGGTGCTACACTCACTACTAGGTTGAGTATCTAGTAATGAAGTTCGAGAAAGTAAAGGAAACGTTCCAAGTACACGATAATTGAACATCAAAGGTCGATATCAGGTATGATTTGCGATATCTTATTATTGGGAACATCTTTACTGGTGAACTATAGTTTAGGCTATGATTAGTTCTTCGCCTAATTCGCTGGCCCACAGGAAACAAATCATGGTCCAAAATGGATTGAATTTTTTTTTTGACATTTCCTGACATGTTAAGCTAAATACGGAGCGCCAAAAGGTAATGTGAACCGTATTGCTACACTCTTCACCACAACTTCCGTAAGTGGAAGTGAGCGCAACGCTAGTGGGCCTAAATGAAATGATAAGAGTACGTAAACCCGCCAAGAGGCAGGGTGGAGCTAGCAAGTTTGTGCCCAAGGCTAACAAGGTGGAAAAGCGCAGTCAAAGGCCGTTTTTTTTTTTTCAATTCGGTGGTAATAGGTTGTATATTTTTTTAGTGGAAGTGTTACTGGTACATGGTTATCTAGGGATAACTACTTAAGAATTATTTTAACAAATTCTAGTTTCCTTTGATACATGTATTGTTATTCATTCTGAGACATGACATGCTAGACTTGAACACATAAGGTGTGATAGGATAACTCGATTAGCTCGAGAAGCCCTTTTAGGCCCACTCGCTAAGGTTGATCTACCTATGTGTGAGTCTTGCTTAGTTGGCAAAACATGTCAAAAGCCTTTAGAGAGGCTGCTAGAGCTACTCAAGCATTAGAGCTAGTTCACTCAGACATCGGTGGACCTATGGATGTAAAGGCATGTCATGGAGCATCTTATTTTTTCTCTTTTATAGATGATTTCACGTGATATGAGGATCATGAGTACTTATCCAATCAGTTCAGCGAGCTGTGTGAGGAAAAGGTGATACGCGGGCAACTTCCTATTTCTGAAACTCTGCAACAATATGGTGTTGTAGAAGAAAGGAATATGACACTCCTAGATATGACTAGGACTATGATGGTGCAAATCAACCACTCAATGTTATTTTGGGGGGATGTACTCTTGATTGCTGCCTCCAAACTAGAGTGTTTTTCTCAGTCAGTCCCTTCTACCCTCTTATGAGCTATGGAAAGACGAAAATCTCATTTAGGAGCATTTGTGCCCGTAGGGCTCGGGATGTTATATATGTTCACTATACCTCGCATAAGTGTGAGAAACTATGCTCGAAAGCGAGAAAACATATCTTTATAAGGTATTCTAATAGCTTAAAAGGCAATGTTACGTATAACGAACAGCTGGGTATAGGAATGACAGAAATGGTGTCACATGATATTGGGAATGACTTCTTCAGGATTGGTATTACTAAGAGATATCTTGACCTCTATGAGTTGGAGGATGTTGAATACAGCATACCATCTTTAAGAGAGGGTGGGAAGATTGAGATTTCACATTCAGTAGTCGCTGAAAATGGTACTAGTCTTCAGCTGAGTGGGAGTACAAGTGGGAGTTCACCATTAGGCACTCAAGATTCTCAAGTAGTACACCTTAGGTGATGAGGAAAAGGGCCCCTATCAAAAGGTCCCTATCACTGTTTTGAAATTGAGAGAGACATTTAGATGTGTGCAAATGTATGCCCTAGTGGATGAGGATGAGCCTGCTTCTTTTATTGAAGCATTTTTCTTCGCCTGCTGAAGCTGAATGGATAGTTTCTATACAAGATGAGATGAGCTCTATGGATGCGTATAAAGTTTGGGAGTTAGTTGATATTCTGCATGTGCGTAAGACAACTGGAGACAAGTGTGTTTTCAACATCTTAAGTAAGGCAGATGGTTCAATTGACAAGAATAAGGCGCGCCTTGTGGAGATAATTTATACCCAGAAAGGGTGTAGACCATGGAAACATGTTCTCCCAAAGGGTGAGATCTATCTCCATAAGCCTTATCCTAGCAATTATCGCACACTTAGTTTTAGAACTTTTTCAGTTGGATGTTTAAACTATTTTTTTCAATGGATAACAAGACGACGAGATCAATATGGATCATCCCATTTGGTTTTTTGACAAAGGGAATTAGCACAAAAGTATGCCGTCTCAAAAGTTCCATTTATTATCTTAAGCTAGCAATCGTCTAGGCAAGGGTACTGTGTGTACATTAAACGATCCAAGAAAAGTGTTCTAATTATTTGTATGTTGATGACATTCTTCTAGTTGGGAATGAGATGAGTTCCATTGTCGCCACTTAAGAGTGGTTGTCCTCTTAGTTTGAGATTGAGGACATGGGTGATGCTAACTATGTGTTGGGAGTTTAGATTGTCAGAGGTCGTTCTCAGAAGGTTCTCTATTTGTCTCGAGGGACTTACAAGATGAAAGTTCTTGAACATTTTCACATAAAAATCTGAAAACCCATTGACATCCCAATTTTTAAAAGGGCCCCTTGACCTTAGTTCAATGTCTTAAGAATAATGAAAAAATGAAACAAATGTCCAGTCTACCATATGTGTTCGCAATAAGGAATTTGATGTATGCTATGGTGTGTACTTGGTCAGATGTCTACTATGCAGTTGGTCTAATTAGTCGTCATTATAGCAACCCTGGTCCTATCACTAGAGAGTAGTGAAGAGGATCTTATAATATATTCACAGGACTTTGGACCTTGCCTTATGCTGTCGACGATGGAAGCATAATATATGGTGTGCTTACCAACTGTTCGAGAAGTTGTTTTGGTTGAAGAGATTTTACAGCAGCTGGTTTCTTCACCTCATAAGCGATGAGATTGTACTCATCTACGGTGATAGCACATAGGCCTAAGTATATTCAAAAGATCTCAAAATCATTCTAGAATGTAGACATTCATTTTTGTCACATTGAGATGTAGTTTGCTCGAAAAGAAGATGTCTCAAGGCACACCTCCACCTGGGGATTTGATGTGCTTAGACATTTTATTATGTTATTTGTGGGTTTGTGCCCTCAAACCATTACTTTATGTAAGAGATATTGATATTTTAATATATGGATATCAGCTTTACATTTCATTGTGTATGTTTCTTTCATGAGATGATAGTTAATCCTCAAGTATCATAGTAAGTAATTCGTGTGCGTATGAGATACATAGAAGCGAGATATGAATTACTATTCTTTGATACATATAATTTATCACAGTGGATAATGAGACTGGATATCTCATTAGGTTTACACTATAGAATGATTAACTACCATTGAATGGAGTGATTAATCTCGATCACTAGAGTATAACTCTTAGTTAATATGCTAGTACTTATAGTGCATTGACGGACATAAGCTTTCCTATTGACACTTAAGGATGTCAACAGTCGATAGGAACTCATAACTTGTATAAGGTACGTGTTCTCAATCTTGGGACAATTATGAACACATACTATGGATATGGCTGCTTTGACTTACCAACTAGTGAGGTCTATAAAAGATCAACACCTGGGTATCTTGGGTATGTCATGTTCATAGGGTTGTGAACATATATTGTCAAGATAGAATCTACCCTCTAATAAAGAGTAAGCATTCCCTTGAGAATGTCACCAAGTTGATTACTGAGAACTGCAGTCTTGTTGATAAGTAGTTATCAATATTCTTGGTAATCATGATTGGTGAATGGGACTCAAGGAGTACAAGAAGTAATCATGATTTAAGTTGACAGTAACCGTTTATCCGACTACCTGAATATGATTACGAATGCTGATGGTAGAGGGACATTAGTATACCTTACAAGTCTAGTTATCACTTTGGATATGTTCTTTTGCGTTAGAGTTTAGTTATCGTTTTATAGTGGAGTAAACGTTAACTGACCAGTTGTTAATTTGCTAATCAAAGAGTTTGGTCATGGGAATTAACAACTGGTCTGAGCCAATAATAAAGAGCCTAGGAGGTCCCACTCTTAGCTCATCCACGATGCTTGGAAAGGCACATGAGGATCTTGTCAAGGTAGGTTCGATCGATCAAAAGAGTTTCGATCGATTGAAGTCATGACAAGTTTGATCGATCAAAAGTTGTTCAATCGATCTAAGGTTCGATCGATCAAAGCCACTTCGATCAGTCGAAGTCTTAAAATCGGTTTTGGAAATCTATAAATAGGGCAACTGTGTATAGAGTTTTCTAATCGTCGTTTTATTGCCCAGAAGTTGCAAAAACTGTTTAGGGTTCCCAAACCCTCTCTATCCTCTATATTAGAGATCCCACCATCTCTAGCCTCTCCGGGAAGCATGCGTAGGAGTCATAAGGGTGAAGCAACCTAGTGGAGGCTACTGCACCATCAAGGAAGAAGAAAATCAGAATTGGGTTCAAGACCTAAGATATTGACTCTTCTTCCTCTTGTGTATATGCATATATAGAGTTAATGAGTAGTAGATCCAGGTTACCAATAAGTTTTTGTAACTTACTCTATCTGTTGCGCGTTTAAAATAATTTTAATCTTGTTTTTCCTTCAATTGCTATCAGAGCCACGCTTGTTTGGATCTATATATGCATTTTGGAACACTAGTTTTGATTTACATGTTGATTTTAGAACTGTTTTTGAAACTGCATCGTCACATATCAGTTTCTATAGTGTTTTCACAGCAGAATACAAATCTATGATTGCATTGGATGCATGATGGATTCAATCGATCGAAACGATCGATCGAACATAGTTCGATCGAGATCGAAGTATGTTCGATCGATTGAACCCCTCTTATCTCAAACGATCGAACAGGTTTCGATCTATCGAACTTTTGATCGATTGAATGTGGCTCGATCGATCGAGATTGATTTTTTATCCAAGTGTTCTGTTCACAGTTTTTAAAAGGTTTTAAATTTTTTTGCTTTAATTTTAAATTATTCGGTAAAATTTTCAAATCCTTCTGTGAAACTAAAACTTTAATCGATTGAACTATGTTCAATCGATCAAAGGATCGATCGAAGTGTGACAGAGAACTGAGATGTTGTTTTAAGTTCTAATTTAGTACATAAAGAGTTTATGTATTGTGTGAATCAATTAGGGGTTCCAATAGTTACATATATTTGTTATATATGCATGGATGTGCGTACGACTAACCCTTTTGTAGCAAGTTTAGTCCACTATCTCCCATGGCACCAAGACCTTTTAAATTTTGTATTTAATTGTTTGAGATTAGGGTATATTGTGTTTTAATTACTGGTTTGGTTTTAAGGCACTGATCTTGTCAAAATCAAGATATAAAAGTATACTTTACTTTTCTAAAGATTTGCAGTGTGGAAGTAAAGGTTGAACCCATAGAGATTGAAATACTACAGTGCTTTAATTTAAAAACTTAAATCTAATTAATTAAGAAAACGGAATTGGATTTGAATTGTAATTAAACTAATAACAATGAAAATAAATCTAAATTACGAAAGCGATTAAAAATTGTTTTTATGAATATGTTTAAGGAACCTAGGGTTGCAAATCCACCACTAGCTTCATAATAGGAATATTTATGCATTCAATTAGCTTATTAAGTTGGATGATAATGGAAAATTGTAGCTACAAGCCCAATTCCTCCGTCAAAAAAATAACTATGGTTCAAGCACCAACATAATCCATCTTCGATTAGCACGAATTATCCCACACTAAACTAGGGTTGTGGTATAATCCGTCTAATCTAGGCATGGACTATTCGGATACTTGATAGCACAATTCAGTTAAGCACCATTACATGTAAACAATCTATACAAGCACAGCAAGCATAGATCATTGAGCACATCACAGTCAAAATAGATCTAAGACAAGAATAAACTTTGAAAGTAATGATTTAATCAATAGAAGTACGATTTATTTATAAAAATCCTCGGAACATGTAACTGTCATTCATACATAATAAAACTAAAATAAAAACATAAAATACTCCCTATTACTCGACTAGGGTTTCATTGAAACCCTAGATCTAGAGTCTAGTTGTCCATGGAAGCGGTAGATGGCAAGAGGTTGATGGAGGAGGCCATGGGAATCCTTGGTCTTCTTCTTCTTCTCCTTGCTTCCCTCCCTTCAATAGCTGAAAGTGTGGTTGTATATTGTGTGTATAACAATTGGCAACCCCTAAATTGAGGTAAAATAGGGTATAAATAGATTTACAACAAGTTTTTGGAAGCTTTCCTAACCCGAAACGCACTAAAACTGCTGTATTTAGCTTTCCAGACTTGATTAGGCAATTTCGTTCACGTAGGAATCATCAGTAGAGTGAAATACTCAAGTTCCATTTTTGCATAGGTCGCGCGAGCGGGCCGCGCGAGCGCGATATTGGGACCTCGCGCGAGCGATTTCTGGGATCTTCGCGCGAGTGGGCCACGCGCGTGATGTGGATTTTCTTGCTTCTTTTGCTCTGCTTTTTCACCCCATTTAGACTGGTATACTTGATTTCTTCCAAAACCTGTCAGAAAATAGAAAACGAAGTAAAAATATATAAAAACAGGATAAAAATGTACTAATAAACGTAAGTTAAGGCGTATAAATAGGATTTGTTCTCTCCCGATCAGGCACGTGTAAAGGGTGTTGCGACTTCAATCCTATTTATACGCCTTAACTTACGTTTGTTAGAGGCATGGGAGATAGAGGCACATGAATGCTTTTGTTTCAATTTTAGTTTTTTGTTTTATGTGCTTGGTTTGTGATTGGCATTTAATTATATTGTTACTACTTGCATGCACATAAAACAAGTTTCTAAAATAAAATTCAAAAACTGTTTCAACGCATTAGTAAACATTGGATGTTTATGGGTAATGTGTGGAAATTATTTTCCAAAAGCAAAATCCTTGACTATCAAATCTAGTGGGAGAGGGTTTTATTTATAACACCAACGATCTTCCATTAACGGTTCACTATAAGATGAGTAGTGCATTTTGTGTCACCTCGCCAGGGGTGATCATTCCATACGGAGGTACACTACTCATTGGTTACTAGATGTGAACTTCCTATGGATGGGATCAATCAGACGTGTTAGCGGGTGACCACCACACGGAGGCACTACTTGAGGTGGTTGTGATTGGATCCTAGTTAATGGTATACACTAGCGAAGCTATGGATAAGGGATCCCACACAGGACATTATTCAGAAACTTAGAGATCCAATAGGTTCGGGAGTCATAACTTGTTTTGCAAGAGTTGCACAGTGGACAAGTCATGATTAATAAAAAGATCGAGTATTGACCGCCACACGGAGGCTTTACTCTTTCGTTTTGATATTCCGGCGACTTTGTTTTTAAATAAGAATTTTAAGGATTCTTTTATTTCAAACTGTCAAATTCTGATATCCATATTTATTTTGTCTTTTGATTTTTTTTCTCAATAAGTCATAATGTCTGGATCAGCATTTAGCCCACTTGCCACTATACTCACTCAGAACAAGTTAACTGGAAATTATTACACCGAATGGAAACGAAACCTTGACATTGTATTAACTACGGAGGATCAAATATATGTCCTCACCACCCCATGCCCTGAAGAACCCGCGGAAAATGCTTTGGCAGCTGCCAGACGTGAGTTCGACAAGTGGAAGAAGTCAAATGGAATGGCATGTTGCTACATTCTGGCCTCAATGGCTGGTGTATTGCAACATCAATTCCAGTCAAATAATTCTGCCTGACATTATCGAATCCCTGAAAAAGATTTTTGGAAAGCATGGCAGGCCTGCCAGACAGGTAGCTATGTAGAAGATAATGAGTGCCAAGATGTCGGAAGGGACTCTAGTCAAAGAACATGCTTTAAAGATGATTGGTTATTTGAATGAGTTGGAGACCTTAGGAGCCAACATCGATGTACAAACCCAAGTTGATATGATTCTCAATTCGCTGTCGCCATCATTCACTCAATTCAAACTTAATTATAATATGAATCAAATGAATTTCTCAATGAGTGAATTGATGAGTTCTTTACTGACAGCAGAAGGGGTGATCAAACCTGGGGGCAACGTTCTGAAAGTTGAGAAAGGCTCTTCCTCCTCCCAATCTACACCGAAAGGAAAGAAAGGGAACAAGAAGGCTGGCACTGGTGGTCCAAGTGTTGGACCAGTCCCGAAGATTGCAATTCTAAGAGAAAAGGTGAGGGCAAAGGGATGGTGGGTGGCCAAGGAAGAGGAAAGTGTTTCCAATGCGGCAACAAGGGCCACTGGAAGAGGAACTATCCAGAATTCTTAGCTACAAGAGTTCAAGGTATGATTGAATCACATGTGATTGAAGTAAGTTTTATTACAGATACTTCAAACACTTGGTGCATTGATTCTGGTGTGACAAACCATATCTGTAATTCATTACAGCGGTTCAGATCAACCAGGAGGTACAGTGATGGGGAGATTGTACTTAGTCTAGGTTCTAGCGCAACCGTATCTGCGGTTGCTATAGGAGTGGTAGTTTTAGAATTTGAAGACAATCAGACTTTAGTTTTATCATATGTACTTTACGTCCCTTTGATGAGACGTAATTTAATTTCTGTTTTAGATTTATCGAATAAAAATTATTCTTTTCATTTTGGAACAGAAGTTGTCATTAAAAGATTTGGTTCTTTTATATGTTCTGGTGTTAAATCTAATGGCTTATATGTGACTACTCCTAAAATTTCTAAAGACTCTTGTATGGAACTTAATAACTCAGTGGTCACTGTATCATCTAAAAGAAAGGAACCTTCCACTAATCCAACAAGGCTTTGGCATATGAGGCTTGGCCATATCAATCTAAATAGGATTAGCACACTAGTCAAAGAAGGGGTCTTAGGTGATTTGGTTCTCGAACCAACGGAAGTCTGCGAGTCTTGTTTAGAGGGTAAGATGACCAAAAGGCCCTTTCCCGCAAAGGGCAATAGGACCAATGCATTGTTGAAATTAGTTCATACTAATGTGTGTGGACCAATAAATATTAGAGCACGGGGTGGTTATGAGTATTTCATTACATTTACTGATGACCACTCTAGGTATGGATATGTGTACCTAATGCAGCACAAGTCTGAAGCCTTTGAAAAGTGCAAAGAGTTTAGGGCTGAAGTGGAGAAGCAAAGAGTTTAAGGATGAAGTGGAGAAGCAATTTATCACATACATCAAGGCCATTCGATCTGATCGAGGTGGCGAGTACCTCTCTAATGAGTTTATTGATCACCTCGTACATAATGAGATTCTATCACAGTTGACTGCACCAGGTACGGCTCAGCAGAACGGTGTAGCGGAGAGAAGGAATATGATTCTTTTAGACATGACAAGGTCGATGATGAGTTATTCCGAGTTGCCATTATTCCTTTAGGGTTATGCTTTGGAAACCGTTGCATACATACTAAATCTAGTACCAAGCAAATTTGTTCCCAGGATACCACTGGAGATGTGGATTGGGCGCAAGCCTTCTTTGCAACATCTCCGGATATGGGGGTGTCCGGCACATGTGCTGAAAGGAAAGATGAGCAAATTGGATTCTAGATCAGAAGTATGTTATTTTATGGGGTATCTCAAGGGTACTTATGGATGGCATTTTTATGATCCAAGAGAACAAAAAGTGTTTGCTAGTACAAATATTGTTTTCTTAGAGGATGATTATATCATGAACCATAAACCTAAAGGAATGATAGATCTTAGAGAGACAGAAGGAGAGCCCTCAGTCCTACTCGCAGTTGATAACGATGTAAGACAAGAAAATACCTCTTCTTCACCCACATCGTTGTAGTGGGAGGATTATCAGCCAGCCTGATAGACACATGTTCTTAGGAGAAGTTTTTAAAGTTGTTTCCATAGAATCTGAGTCTGCTCCTACCACATATGAAGAGACAATGGCTGATGTTGACTAAGCTCATTGGGTTAAAGCTATGTAGGCTGAATTGGAATCTATGGATTCCAATCAAGTCTGGGATCTTGTAGAACTTCCAACCAATATTAAACCCATTGGTTGTAAGTGGGTCTATAAGAGGAAAAGACGATCTGATGGAAAGGTTGATACCTTTATGGCAAGGCTTATAGCGAAAGGTTATACTTAGAGGAAGGCATTGAATATGAAGAAACCTTCTCGCAGGTAGCCATGCTCAAGTTCATCATAATACTCTTATCCATTGTTGCATGCCTAGATTATGAGATCTGGAAAATGAACGCCAAGACTGCATTCTTGAATGGCAATCTTGAGGAGGACATCTATATACAACAACTAGAAGGGTTCATAGCTGGTGGGAAAGGTAACTTGGTATGCAAGTTGCAAAGTCCATTTATGGGCTTAAGCAGCCATCCAGGAGTTGGAACATATGTTTTCACCAAGCGGTCAAGTCGTTTGGTTTCATATAGAATCTGGATGAGCCTTGTGTATACAAGAAGTGTGAAGGAAAAGTGGTGGCTTTTCTTGTTCTCTATGTTGACGACATTCTACTCATTGGGAATGATATAGCGGCGTTGTCAACGGTTAAGGTTTGGCTAGCTAGTACATTCGATATGAAGGATCTAGGAGAGCCGAGCTATATCCTTGGGATAAAGCTCTTTTGGGATCGCAAGCAAAAGATAATGGGATTATCTCAAGGTAGGGGTGGCAATTCGGGTTCTCGTGTCATAATCGTGTCATTAATCGGGCTGTGTGCTTTGGGTTTGATTTTTAGTTTTGAGTGCTATTCATCTATTATATAAACTATTTTAAATTAATCATGTCATGTCGTGTCGTATTTGGGTTGTCTCAGTAAAACGGGTTGTCGTGTCAAAAATTGCCACCCCTGTCTCAAGCTGGTTATATCGATAAGGTGCTGACTAGATTTTCAATGGATAATTCGAAGAAAGGTTTGTTACCTTTCAGGCATGGTTTAGTGTTTTCCAAGGACCAGTGTCCTAAGACACAGGAGGAGAGGAATCGCATGGCATGAGTCCCATATGCCTCGGTAGTGGGAAGTCTCATGTATGCGATGTTATGCACTAGACCAGATATCTGCTTTGCCATAGGCATGGTCAGCAGGTATCAATCGAATCCAGGTCCATAGCATTGGACAACCATTAAGCACATTCTTAAGTACTTGAGAAGAATTAAAGATTACATGCTTATATATGGCGGTAGTGAGTTAATTCCAGTAGGATACACTGACTTGGACTTTATGTCAGATAAAGATTCGAGAAAGTCGACATCCGGGCATCTCTTTACCTTGTAAGGTGGTGCTGTTAGTTGGAGGACCATTAAGAGGAAATACATTGCAAACTCAACTACAGAAGCTGAGTATGTGGTTGCATGTGAAGCCGCAAAGGAAGCTGTTTGGCTCAAGAAATTCCTTATGGAGCTCGAGGTGGTACCAGCATCACTGTCACCTATTACGCTATACTGTGATAATAGTGGGGCAGTGGCTCAGTCCAAGGAGCTAAGGAACCACGGAAAGGGAAAGCACGTAGAATAGAAATATCATCTAATCCAAGATATTGTTCAACATGGAGAAGTGATTGTCACCAAGATTGCCACTGCTGATAATCCTGCGGATTCGTTTACAAAGGTGTTGCCACAGAAGGTCTTTGATTGTCATCTAGATAGTCTAGGTCTCAGATGTAGTCCTAAATGGTTATAAGTGTAAGTGGGAGTTTATTGGGTTTGTGCCCTTAAACCATTACTTTATGTATGAGACATTGATATTTTAATATATGGATATCAGCTTTACATTTCATTGTGTATGTTTCTTTCATGAGATGATTGTTAATCCTCAAGTATCATAGTAAGTAATTCGTGTGCGTATGAGATACATAGAAGCGAGATATGAATTACTATTCTTTGATACATATAATTTATCACAGTGGATAATGAGACTGGATATCTCATTAGGTTTACACTATAGCATGATTAACTACCATTGAATGGAGTGATTAATCTCGATCACTAGAGTATAACTCTTAGTTAATATGCTAGTACTTATAGTGCATTGACGGACATAAGCTTTCCTATTGACACTTAAGGATGTCAACAGTCGATAGGAACTCATAACTTGTATAAGGTACGTGTTCTCAATCTTGGGACAATTATGAACACATACTATGGATATGGCTGCTTTGACTTACCAACTAGTGAGGTCTATAAAAGATCAACACCTGGGTATCTTGGGTATGTCATGTTCATAGGGTTGTGAACATATATTGTCAAGATAGAATCTACCCTCTAATAAAGAGTAAGCATTCCCTTGAGAATGTCACCAAGTTGATTACTGAGAAATGCAGTCTTGTTGATAAGTAGTTATCAACATGTTAGGTAATCATGAGTGGTGAATGGGACTCAAAGAATAGAAGAAGTAATCATGATTCAGGTTGACAGTAACCGTTTATCTGACTACCTGAATATGATTACGAATGCTAATGGTAGAGGGACATTAATACACTATGCAAGTCTAGTTATCACTTCGGATATGTTCTTTTGCGTTGGAGTTCAGTTATCGTTTTATAGTGGAGTAAACGTTAACTGACCAGTTGGTTAATTTGCTGATAAAAGAGTTTGGTCATGGGAATTAACAACTGGTCTGAGCCAACAATAAAGAGCCTAGGAGGTCCCACTTTAGCTCCGCCAGGATGCTTGGAAAGGCACATGAGGATCTTGTCAAGGCAGGTTCGATCGATCGAAAGAGTTTCGATCGATTGAAGTCATGGCAAGTTCGATGGATCGAAAGTTGTTAAATCGATCAAAGGTTCGATCAATCGAAGCCACTTCGACCGGTCGAAGTCTTAAAGTCGGTTTTGGAAATGTATAAATAGGGCAGCTGGGTACAGAGTTTTCTAATCGTCTTTTTATCGCCCAGAAGATGCAGAAACTATTTAGGGTTCCCAAACCCTCTCTATCCTCCATATTAGAGATCCCACCATCTCTAGCCTCTCCGGGAAGCATCCGAAGGAGTCATAAGGGTGAAGAAAACCTAGTGGAGGCTACTGCACCATCAAGGAAGAAGATAATCAGAATTGGGTTCAAGACCTAAGGTATAGACACTTCTTCCTCTTGTGTATATGGATCTATAGAGTTAAGGAGTAGTAGATCCGAGTTACCAGTAAGTTTTTGTAACTTACTCTTTACGCTGTGCGTTTAAAATAATTTTAAACCTGTTTTTTCTTCATTATTGACATTATTATTCGAGTTTTTCTTTTTTATTATTATTAGTTAATAATAAACATGTTGATTTCCATATATGTATTTGTTATATGAATGGTATGAATTCACATTTCTAATATGTCACTGGGCTTGAACCGACCTGCTTACGCGAGTGAATCACCTTGGCATCAACATAATGAACTAGGACATGTGTGTCCATGGTGTTTAGATAACGAGCAAGATGAGATATTGTGTTCATGGCGCTTAGATAGCTAGCTAGGACATGTGTGTCCATAGCACTTAGAAAGCGAGCTTGAACACTTATATCCATGCAATGTAAGAACAGCGAGCAAGATATAAGCTTTTATTATCTTTATATGTCACCTTAGATGGAACTAAGATGAGACCTTTATATTTGGTCAAACATAGAGAGATTCGACGACTTTATGTAGCTTATTTACAGCCAAATGTGAGTTTTCATACGCGCGCCAAGAGGAGCGACTGTGTTGGGAAACTCAGGTTAGACGTTTTGTGTTTAATGACCCACCTCCCCATCTAGCAACAATATTGTACGCTTTGAGCCTATACACAAAGAACTTCCCAGGGGGTCACCCATCCCTGGTATTGTTCTGGCAACAGCACGCTTAACTGTGGAGTTCTTTCATATTTAGCTCCTTCATGGCTTTAAAAGGTCTTGTTGCATATAGATGGGCAATTAATCCTTATAACGTAGTTCAGGAACTTTACCCCATGCGATGTGGGACAAGCCCCTACACCTAATCTCACCTCATCTATCTTGGCCTTCCTGCCTCAAGAGTGTTGGCTCTTGGTGGTCGCAATCCACTTTCCTTAAGGGCAACACCTCCTTGTGTGGAACCCGCCCTATACTTCCGGTTGGTTTTCCACTCTAATACCATTTGTAACGACCCACCTCCCCATCTAGCAACAATGTTGTCTGCTTTGGGCCTAAACACAAACTTCCCAGGGTGGTCACTCATCCTTGGAACTACTCTGACAATAACATGCTTAACTGTAGAGTTCTTTCGTGTTTAGCTCCCACATGATTTTAAAAGGCCTTGTTTCATATAGAGGGGCGATTAATCCTTATAAACTAGTCTAAGAACTTCACCCAGGCGATGTGCGACAAAGACCCACGCATGACCTCACCTCATCCGCCTTGGCCTTCCTACCTCAGGAGTATTGACTCTTGGTTGTCACATTGTGTAACGTCTAGACTAAGATTCGTATGACGTAACTTGTTTTTTCAAACACATAGTGACATGCCCATTTTTTTGGGAAGATCATCATAGTATACATATCATATTGTATGTACTTTTGCAATCAATTGTGGAGTAGTGAAAGTATTCCTCTTCATTGCTGTGTGAGCCACGTAGCATATGTAAATTTAGTTATCCTACAAACTGATTGCCTTCGCGACTTGAGATTATGTCATGATGAGGATACTTGATGACAGCTATTTTAGCATGATATCCTAGGACGAAGAGAAGATTCTGTTGCAGGGCCGTGTCTAGGAAGCAGTCAAGTTAGTCGGATTGATATGTGGGCTCAGGGAAGACTAATCAATAACACACCATGTTTTGTGTCTCGTTAGTAGGTCTGTGACAATTGTACTTATTACTGATATGTCATGAGTACATTACATTAAGGAGGTGCATCACTTCTTTTCACCGAGGGTTGAGAATGCTGTGTTCGGTGTAGTTGAACCATCTAAGGCATACACAAGAAGCTTCTGAGTGATTTGTCTTGTTGGTTATGGTGATGACTTGGCATTACACTCCTGTTGCTGTACTCTCTTTTCGTAAGGTCGCACGTTTTATTTCCCTGTATGAAGAGTTGAGAAGTTCTGTTTCGAGAGATTGTTTTTATTAACAATCCCTACGTGGGTGAGTGGGAGATGTGAGAAATATTGTGGGATAGTTGGTGCACCTAGATATATTGGACCGGGTCCAATATGCCTTGGCCTTGGAAACCTAGGGCTTCCATGGGTGTGTGCCTATATATATGTTTATTGCACACACAACTATAGAGACTCTCTCTACACACCCTAGCAACCAGTCTCCCTCTTTCCCCTCTCTCTCACGATTTTCTCTCTCTATAGTCATCACCAAGAGCCTTGGGATTTAGTGCGTAAATACAACGGCGATTGCTCTAGCAGTGTATTCTACGATCAACTCGAAGCATAAAACAGTATATGAAAGCTTTGTAGGGGCAGCCGTTTGTGGGTTTCATCGTCGGGCTCGTAACAACATCGATCATCAATTTGTCGGGTTTTATTCCGCTTGGTAAGACCTAATTTATTTACAAAAACCAACCAGAACAATATCCAAAATTCAACCAACCTAAGAACAAGAGAAAACCCAAATGGAGAAATGCTGCCAAAGCCCAGCCTAAATCGAAGCAAAAGCCGGAAAGATCACAAAAGCAGAAGCAAGGCAACAAACAACAGACAAGCTCCCAAAACAACCACAAAACTCCAAAAGCAATCCAACCAAAGAGCAACAGAAACCCACACAAGTCGGTGAAACAGAACACTCAAGGCGACCAAACAAACCACAGACTTAACCGAGCAACACAAGCAACATGCAGCCAACTAAGCCACAGACCCACACTCAAGGAACACATGGGAACCAACAAAAAAAATCTATAGAGAGATATACGGAATATACTTCTACAGAGAGAGAGAGAGAGAGAGAGAGAGAGAGAGAAAGATAAGCATACAATACATATATAGCGCAAAAACTTAACACAATCAATTTATTCTCTGTCTTTACAAACACGTATATATACACACACATATATTTGCAATTGGGCAATTGGTGATGGTGGTAAAAGTATCGGTGGATTAGCTAGCTGGGAGGGAATAAGAGAGAGAGAGAACTGGGTATTAGCTTCGTTTAAGTTTGTTAAACAAGAAGTGTGGTAAGTGTGATATGTGAGACGTGGGGACAAACCTTAGGAGGCCTAGGTGATATTTATTTTTATTTTTTTTGGTAAACGTTTTACATATTCCACAAACACTCCTAAAATAGGTTTTTGTCAAATCTATATGTTGTTGGCTTTCGAAAAAAAAAAAGAGGTAAAGAAATGAGAGTTAGACTAAACTTGGATCCTATTTTATTTAATTTCAAATTACGCCAATGAACCTAATGGTCAAAGTTTTTAACTGTTTAATTCTATTAATTGAAGCTATCATGTTTGCAAGATATGAGTTAAAATAGTCGCAACTCAATACTATAGTTTATACCACTTATGGACATGGGTTCATATAAATTATTGGGAAATCGGTGAAAATGACATTAGCACAAGTGCTTTAGGTATTAAGGACAATTTAAATCAAATATTGAGGATAAGTTCTCCCAATAGTCATAGACTAAAATACCCTTATCTTCATCATCTAACTCTAACCAAACCCTAGATAGCAAAATACCATTATCCCTGCCACCTCCAACCACTACCCCCGTCATCTCTGACGGCCTCCCCCGTTACGTTTGACCTCCGACGACCACCACCCCTGCCACCTCACCATCACCTCTGCTACATTCACCGCCCACCACCCCCCAACGTGCGACATTCAGCCACCACCCCCGCCACTCTTGACCTCCGGCGACCACCACCTACCACCTTAGCTTACCTTTAATGACCACCCCACACCATCTCCTGAAACCGTACAACTTCGCCACTTAAGTGAAATTTCACTTGTATATAAATCAAAGTCAAGTGAAATTTCAGTTCTTCACATCCTACCAAGCTCTAGGGCTTACAGGGCCGGTCACCCGAAAATGAAAAAAACACTAACTTGGAAGGAGGTGGTGGCAGCTCACGGTGGTGCACGATGTGGTGGTGCTGTGCTAGCTCGCGATGGTGTGCGATGATGATGGGGGTGGCTCAGAATGGCGCGCTATGGTGGTGGTGGTAGTTCGCAGTGGCGCGTGAAGGTGGTGGGCAGTCACCATTACAAGGAGAGAGAGAGAGAGAGAGAGAGAGAGAGAGAGAGGGTGGTGGGCTTGCTAGGTTGCATGGACAATTTTATCTCTTAAAATGAAATTCAAAATCTTAGAACCTTTGGGAGATAAATTTTTTTAGATTGTCCTAGTGAGATTTTTTGTTTATGTATGTCCTTTAGAGGCCTTATTGACTCAATCTGAAGGACCTTAGACCAAGCCTCCCACTCAACTAAATTTTTTTATTTTTTATTTTTTTATTATTATTGAACTCCCAAATCATAATTCAAACTGTTATTGAAAAATCAATCTCTCTGTCATAGCTATTTCTTCTATTATAAACTTATAGGCCTCGTTTTTTGGCCAGTTGTATCAAGTGTAGTTAGTTATCCTAGGATAACTTAACTACATAATAAAATAGTGCAGCATCATTTTTATACTAAGTATGGTGTGTGGCACAGGCATAACTTATTGACAGTGTGAAACCAAACCACATCCTTGGCTACAAACAAAGCTTCAAAGCAAGGCGCCTGAAAACTAGTTAATTACTTGATCCAATCAACCAAATATCCAGTGAGTAATATTTGGGGCACTAACAAAATCCACTAACACTTACTAACACACTCTATCTCTCTCCTAGTGGCACCGTGGGGTCCGCAGTGGACCCCGCAGTACCACTAGGAGAGAGATAGAGTGTGTTAGTAAGTGTTAGTGGATTTTGTTAGTGCCCCTAGCATTGTCCATATCCAGTAGAACTTCTGTTTCTCAAAACCCAAAAATATCCCAACTTATTTACACCTATTAATTGTCCAACCATAATCCTCTATAAACTGGTACCAACGATCTGTCTTATATACTTGCATTATATTTTATATATAGGCACTTAAAATGCCTTAACCGTTAGTCTTCAACATTAGCCCACTGTGATCGTTAAGATTAGATCTTTGTGCTTCAGCTATCAACCTTGACGACGAAACTGCTCACAAAGACGAAACTGATCACAGTCCGTGGACCCATTTTTGGTGAAGCTAGTAACAAGACCGTTCATCATTCTAGCTACGGCTTCCTTAAATTCATCCGAGCCACCCTTTTTAACCTCACTACCATTCCCAGTTCTTCCTCCAACCACAGACCCTACCAGGGCACCCTCTGTATAAGCATTACACGCTGATAGAATATCGCGCGCCCGGATCCGAAAATGACCAGCAACAAAGTCCTCAAAATACTGCAAGTAAATTCAGATCGAAGAGATATTAGTGAGCACCACCACCACATGATCACACGATTATTAGTATTGTTCTCTTTTCTCCTTTTCCATTACTTTCTTCGTGCCAAGCAGTAATGGATGCATGAATATTGAAGATTCTAGATGTCAGTTATCCAACCATTATCCTGTATATAGACAATTTGATACTTATTTGCAAATTTAGATAAACTAGATATAGAACATTGCACATCAAGTAACTAAATGGAATATAGGATTAAGTGGGGTGGTGTGGTTAGGAATAACAATATGAAGGCAGGGTGCGTTTGCATTGGGTTTTGCATCTTTCCAAATGAACATTTTAGTAATCCCAAAATAATGGACACTTGGGACCTATGAAGCACGGACGCGGGTGCGGCGATTCGGGTGCCCACGCAGGTGCGGGGAGTTCGGCAATTTTCTCAAAATTAAGAGTGCGGGTGCGGCGGAGTACTTAAATAAAATATTAAAAATATATTTATATATATTACTCCATGAACCATTCTAGTAGTATAAACACTTGTTTTCAATTTTTTAATTTTTGATTAAGCCCTAATAACAAACAATAAAATTAAGAAATACATTAGTTATGTATATTTAATACATTTTATATATATGACCTTTCAAAACAAGGGTAAAAAAAAAAAAGAGTACATAAACTTGCCTAAACACACCGAAACACAAACACAGCACCACCCACACACACACACCGAAACACACATACAATGATTCAAACATCTACACACCACAGATTCGACCCACACGTCCACAGATTCGACACATAGTCACACACATGACACACCGACACACATCGACACTCACACACACACGACACACAGTCACACACATGACACACATCGACACTCACACACACACGACACACAGTCACACACACCGACACTCACACACACACACACACACAACACAAATCGGGGCTTTTACTTGCGCCTGAGCTTGAAGGCTGCAACCAATCTACTATTTTAGAGCTTCGATTCTTCAGATCGACGAAGTCGAGGCTTGAAAGATAGAGAAAGCAGTATGTATTTGTATTTTGCCAAGCGTGTTTGCTCCAATTCTTCTTCTTCTTCTTTGTTTTTTGGACCCCCAGTTCTTCAGATCTACTATTGCATTTTCTATTATTTGTTTTTTGTACCCCCAATTTGATCAAACTTTGTTTTATAACTTTTTTTATTACAAAAAGTGCCCTGCCGCACCCCCAAAAGTGTCTCTCTTGCAGCACCCCTAACGCACCCAGCCGCACCCAAAACCCACAAAGAACTCAAAGCACTTTGAAGAACTACGCGCCGCACCCGAACTGGGTGCGCACTAAGGCTTAGGCTTAGTTTGGCCCCCATTGTGGTGCTTCTCCTTTTTTAAAGGACAATTTCATGTTAATTCATTTAGTAACTAGTTTATGAGCTTTGCAAAAATTGAACTTAGGACCGTTTTCGGGGGAGTTTTTAAAAGCTCCATTCTAGAGCTTTTAAAAGCTCTAGAATGGAGCTTTTAAAAACTCAAGGTTGCTTTTTGGTTTCATGATATTTTTTTGAAGAGTAGTGTGTCACTTGTATAAAATGATCAAGCAACTTAGTAATAAATTTCATAAGCTCTTTTTAAAAAGCCACGTGGGGGCCAAACTAAGCCTTAGTGTGGCCCCCATTTTGGTGCTCCTTTTTTAAAGGACAATTTCATGTTAATGCATTTGGTAACTAGTTTATGAGCTTTGCAAAAATTGAACTTAAGGCTTTTTGGGGGGAGCTTTTAAAAGCTCTAGAATGGAGCTTTTAAAAGCTCAAGATTGCTTTTTGGTTTCATGATGTCTTTTTGAAGAGTAGTATGTCACTTATATAAAATTATCAAACAACTTAATAATAACTTTCATAAGCTCCTTTTAAAAAGCCACGTGGGGGCCAAACTAAGCCTAAGTGCTCCTGCGGCTTCATTTTTGGAGTGTCCGTGCATCTTGGCTTGGGACATAGCCAGGGCAGGGGCAGGTTTGCATCGGGTACATCATCTTTCCAATTGAGTGTTTTAATACCCTCCAAAAAGACACGGTACGCAGAAAGGACGAGGCAAAATGGCGTATTTAAATATTTATGATAACGTATGAATAAGAAAATCATACTGTAATTCAAAGTAAAACCTAGATGCCTAATTATCTTTAGTTTCAAAAAGATTCTAATTATTTTTAATTTCGGAAGCCCTATTTGAATTTCATAACTCTTGGTGCTTAAATTTGTAGAAGCACTATTTTGCTTTCATTAAGAAGTATGTCATGATTATTGTGCAAGTCGTGGGGTAAATGTGTCCGAATAAAAAGACTAGCAAAATAAAAAGTATGACACGGATTTTGGCGTCCGATACTTGTCAAGACACTGGTGTATTAGGACATAGATAGGGCTGGTTTGAATTGGGTTTAACATGTTTCCAAATAAACTATTTAATCGTCCCAAAATAATGGACACTTGGAACAGCCTTTTTTTTTTTTATGGGGACACTTGGAACAACTATAAAGTGGCAGTATGTGAAGACTAAGAATTTTGTGTGGAATAAAAATCGACCTATCCCTTCTCAGACCAGTGAGTAGCCTCAACTTTCCCACTTCGTCTGATGTAGGCAGAAGCTGTTTTTCCACCTTCCCACAACTTTTGCTTCACATTCAATGTGTGACTACTCGTTAGAAGGGGTGAGGTTAGCACCTAGCAGTTATAGTAGGGGTGAGGATGGTTGATTCTATTTAATCACATTGTTGAGCCCAATTGGGCTTAATTCCAATTTACCAAACTCGCTCGGACTCTGGTTAATGGCTTACCAACCCATCACAATTGGTGTAGGGAGGGGCAGAGCGAGTCAAACTGCCATTTGGATTTGGTGCATGTGTGTGTCAGTTGGGGGGAGTGGTACCACGATATTCCAGTCAAATACATATCAAGCACCAACTCATAATCATATTCCGGAAATAAGATACTGCAGGATCTGGAGTGTTCAAAAGACCGAGTGATGAAAAAAATATTATCTTTATACCATTTGCCTGGCAGATAATTAAAGACACAAAACAATTTAGGGGGGAAAAAAAAAGAGGGAGAAAAGAGGAGTTGCTCGCAGGAGTATTCACTACTTTTCACTATATTATACAATCCATCTGCTTATGAACATCACATGCCTAAGTTATATAGTTAACCAGATTGAGTAACTGAGCATAAACTAAGCGATAGCTGGCTTGACTAAAATTAGGTAGAACAATTGAACTTTTTAATTTTCATCAACCAACATAAATGACCTATCTTTGGAAATCATGTTTAAAAGGCACTTAGGCAGAAGTAGCAGTTTTATGACTTGTTTTTTAAGAAGAAAGTTCAATTTATTCAAAACAGAAAAAGATTTACAAGAGGTTTCCAGCTACATAGTCATGCTGATGTATACAATTAACCGGGATTTTAAGTGAGCGATGCACAAGGTACTTTATGTTAGCTTCAGAAATGCGGATATCTAGGGATTGGCTAGCAAGACAAACCTCTAGTCTATGCTAGGGATTGGCTAATCCTTCTATCCCAGGTTCCGTTCATGTCAAACCAAGACAGTTCTGCTCATTGGCAGTCAAAAAAACAGGTCTTACTACAAAAAACTATTTTGAGAGGAAAAGAAGATTCAAAGAAATGCTAAAGTCATACCTTCGGAGGTCTCCTAAGTGTGTAAACCATCGTCTTCAATGATAAAATAAACACATCTTCGTTGTATGCATTGGACCGCTTCTCTCCCTCACGGCCAACATATGAAGTTTCATACCCCGGTTCGTTGAAGAACGGCTTGGCATTCAAAATCAAAGCTTGTATAGAAACCAAAACCTGTAGCATGGTTGATGTCTTTGGCATCCACATCTCATTTTTTTTCCCACTCCAAGTGTTCAGAAGGCTGAGGCAAACTTTCCCACAATCATACAAGTTTGGGTTGAGTCGTAGCCCACCAGAATAATAGTAAACCATCTGCCACGCAAAATCAAGAAAATCAATTACAATGAGTAAATGCTAAATAATTGACGGGTAAAATGAACATTCCAACAAATAACGCACCGGTGGGATGTCAGGATAGGTTGGAGGAAAGAGAACATCGAAGACAAAAAGACCATCATGGTAGGGAGTGCCTGCAGGTCCTACAATAATGGCCCTCAAAAGATCCATCCGTGTTTCAGAAACTCTTACTTTGATCGTCTCTGTGGAAGCAAAAATATTGACGAAGAGAGAAGTGAAGTCGTATATAATGCCTTAACACGGCCAAAGAAAAATGTAATTTCCAACAAAGCTAGGAACAAAACGAAACCTTACGGGCATTTTATTTTCTTTCTTCTTATATTTTTCCTCAAAAGAAACAAAGTTTTTGATTTTTTTTGGCTAGAAAAGAAACATAGATTTTGATGACCTAGGAATGGATATGGTATATAGTGATAAGAAACGTTCAGATTTCAGGCAAACTAAACCACTTGAGCATTCATAATAATGCCCTTACGTAATCAAAGTGCACTTGTACATTAGAGCTTTTACTTGGTAAAACATACTTATTTGCAGCTGTATTGAATATCTAGAATAAAGAATCCAAGTAATAACTTTCCCGGATAGTGAAAAAAAACTTCACCATCTACCAGACAAAGTTAGTATATCCTCAATACTTGAATTACTAGAATAGGGTCTTCTGGCCAATTCAAGTAATTCTTTTTTTTTTTTTTGTTGGCCTATTCAAGTAATTCTTTTTTTTTTTTTTTTTTCCTTAGCAAAGAAAAAGAATTACTTGAATAGGCCAGAATACCCAAAACCAATTTATCTAATCTAAAAACTAAAAGCATTGCCGGAAAAGCTCACCACCGCCCACCTCTTGCTTAACTTCATCACAAGTACCCTCCACCAACCATAACCAACCTTTTTTTTTTTTTTTTTTTTTTTTTGCATTCTTCTCTCTACTTTCTCTCCCTATATTTCTTGCTTCTGAAGTGTACCGATTTGACTTTTTGCATATCCTAACTCGTGGGTATTCTCTCATTTTACCAGAATATGTTTCCTCTTTCCACCCAAAAAATGCCTGCCTTTTAAAACCCAGAGACACACACAGTGTGAGTGAGTGCATGTGTGCATGATGCAGTGTGTTGTCCCACATCGGTTGTGTACTGGGTTGTCCTTGGGCTTATATAGTGAGTAACCCCTTCCTCCAATCAGCTTAGGCCGTTGGGAGTGAATGTTAATACTACATTATTTGGTATTAGAGCTAGCTCGGGGGGTACTAGTGTGTGGGGCAGCGGCGGCCGCCTGTGATGACAGTTCGTTGTCTCACATCGGCTGTGTACTGAGTAGTCCTTGGACTTATATAGTAGCCCCTTCCTCCTATCAGCTTAGGCTTTTGGGAGTGAATGTTACCACATTACTGCATGTGTGCATTTCAGTGGCAATTTGCAAGAATAAAACAATATACATCCACAGGTCAATGTTTTACTACTTTGAGAAAATTATTTCGAGGTATTAATCCACCACTCAATGTTTTGTTCAACATACACTAAAACACTGTAATACTTATGCAGTTATACTAATTGCATTTTCAGTCAAATTCACACAGAGTACTTTGTCAGCAAGGATTGGTGCAACACCATACAACTAAAATCAGTTAGTAACTTAGTATCGTAGTGGAACAAAATAAAACTGAATATAAAATCAGAACTCACCAGGTAAGTCCTTCTCAAGAATTTTCCACTCATCCTGAATTTTCTTTGCCCAAGCCTTGGGTGGCTACGAAGGAAAAGTCCACAGAAAATTAAGAATATAAACTAAAGTTTTCTGAACAAGCACCAAAGTAAAACATTAACAAATTGAGGTAACAGTCACCTGCTGCCCTGAAAATCCCGTGCCATGAAAGTGATGGTCTGAAAAATCATCAACAGTATCAAACTGCTTGAAATGTTCAAACTTTCTCAACACTTCATCTTCACTGTTGTCTTTCTCTTTCCCATCATGACTTAACTCTGTAAGGGCAGTTGAACTGCTCGAAGCAACATCCTTATTTTTGCTATTGGACATATCTGCTGCAGTTGAGGGGCCAACAGCATGTCCCTGGTCTGGATTGGTTGTAGCAACTGGGACATTTACAACAGGGGCAGGGTCCTTTAACCATGAAACTGATGCCTCAACCCCAGAAGGCAAATCCACATTATCAAATGTGGCTTGCATACGCGAATAGTCATCGTCGTCGTCGTCATCGTCATCATCAATGTCGTACATATATTCATCATTGTCATCATAATTGGAAACCTCATCGCCATCAACTAAATCATCACCATTATTATCATCATGATATGACAGATCTGAATTGGAACTGTTTAAATTGTCTGAATTAAGGGACATGGATATTGATCCTGCAACACTGGTAGAGTTCTCAGGAGCTTTGGCCATAGCCTCCTGCAGAGAGGATATACGAAAGACTATTAATTTGTTGGTACCAATAATTATAACAAGGGTCAGCAGTTAAATACTTTTAGTGTAATGAACAATCTTCAATATTTTTTCAATTTCTCTTAATTTTACTATTTGCGGTGAATTTATCTTTTCAAATTTTTATGTGATTCATAGTCGATATGAATGGGAAAGTGTATGACTGACCCCAATGAAGAACTTTTTTTGGCTTTGCCCTTGTTTGCTAGCCAACCTTTCCCATTGACCTAATGTAGTAAATAGTTTTCACAAATAGATTGTCACATATTACACCTCCTGACTGCTATACTTCAAAATATTGAGGGCACATACAATGTACATTTCTCAGGTTTGACACTCACCAGAAGCATAGACATATTCTCATGCTATTTGGAATAAATTTTCTTTACGTACTCAAATGGAGGAAAATACCCAAATGAGAAAGACACGTGATCATGCTTGCAATGGGAGAAGTACATTGGAGACAAGCCTAACAAGGTAGTTTTGCTCAAAGTGGCTAGTTTCACACACGAACTTGACATCCACAGTTTTAAGGAGGGAGAAAGAAGATAATAAGAAAAAGAGATGTTCCATTTCTCGAAGTAACACTTCATTAAAAATACATTCCTACCTCCATTCATGCAATGCAACAGACAATTCCTACAAATTCATCATCAAATTTCTTTGTCAATACTCACTCTCCTCCAATTATTTTTGTTGTTTTCAATAGTCTTGCAATGTAAATGCACCAAAGGGAGTGCACCCATTTATGCAAAGAAGTATACATCTCAAGAGAAGCACACGCTACTACCTAAAAAAGAGTAAAAAGGAAGGAAAACCGAGGAGTAAGCTCCAAGAGGAATACATAACAAAAACCTTTGGTGAAAATTAAAAAATAAAAAAAAATAAAAAAATAAATAACAGAAAATAAAAGAATAAGAACACTGCAAACTAAATTCTGACCATGCAAAGCAGATCCAACACCCCTTGATCCAGAACAAAACATTTCCACTTTTATATTGGCAAAGAGTATCACTTAAGATTATCAGGATATTAACTCGGTATGGTACTGTTTCATTAGTTGTTGCTGCTTCTTTTTAAAGGCTCTTTCTACTCCATGGCTCATGAATAGAGTTGAGAGCCGTGAAGTTGAACTATCCTTCAATTATAACAATGTATTTGCATCCCTAAATTCTAATCATCAACATTATAAATAGGAAGTAGAAAAATGATATTACAACTTCTCTTACAAACACAAGAGAGAAAGCACACCCCAAGAAGAGAACTTTTAGAGATGATAAGTTTCATTGTACGATATAATTGGCAAATTCTTTCAAAACTGCTGCACAATATGCAAGGAATGTAACTTATACTATAAAACTTTGCATCATTTTCAACATAAAACCCTATATTTTTCGGGGCCATGGCTAGATATAATGGTTAAAGCTTGACACAAACGTGAGAACACATTGGAGTACGAGAATAGTTCGTAATTTTTTGTATGCGCCAAAGATAACGTACATATCCAGTTTTACAGATTTTAACACCCAATGGCCGAGCGAAGTGTTGGACAGTGCCTTTAATTGAAACACTGAAATTTACAGAATTGTTTTACATATACAAAAAAAAAATTACATTTTTCATTGACCCCAATAAATGAAGGATAAAATGAGAGTGTGTCAAATTTATAGTCTGATGAGCCTTAGACAGTTTCATTTGATGAACGGATGAATAATTGTTTGACTATGAACATTGAAAAAGATGCAAATGACAATTTAAGTAATCGGCCTATCATGACACATTTTCAAATTATAAAAAATCAGGCCGAACACAATTGTGAATAAGTGTCCATTAGTTAGAGGAGCACCTTTTTTTTAAACAAGTCATTATGTTAAAGTGCTCAAGTTTCATTTCTATTATTTGTAATTTTAAGATTTAAGATTCTTTCTTTTCTTTTTTTGTTAATAATTTTCTAGATAATTTAATTTGTAAAAAGTTTTTAAAGCAGTATCAAGTTATTGAATGACACCATCTAGAAAAAAAAATTCACTGGTACCACCCTGAGCGCAAACAAAACAAATAGTTAGGTGCATAATGAACTTGCGATTAAATTGTTTAAAAAAAATGAAATTGAGAATAATAATCATGTTTTAAAAATATATATATATCAATTTTGAAATCCAGTATCATTCATTACTATGGTTTACTAAAATTAGAATTATCTTTTCCTAGTTGTCAATTGTCAGATCATATTTGTATGTTTTACAAAATAAATTCTAGGTTAAAATCATCACTTTCGATAGGTTAGGATAATCCTTATTATGAGGATACGGCTTTCAGTGTATAAATTAGTACTTGATTTTTTCGTCATACTTCTCAAATAATCTTGATTATATAATCTTTTCTTTTCAGTGGGTGTCTTTTCAAATTTTTATGTGATTTACAATTTATAGTACAGGAATGTGTGTGGCTAGCCCCGCTGAAGAAAAAATGTTGCAATAACTTGCTCCAATATTAATAATGTTAACCTCCTCCGCTTTGATTTTGGAGACCTCATGTTGTTTGATGCATATGTTCTCTTCCCACCAGTTTATTTCATATATGCTTAACAATCTCAGGGAACCCACTAGAGCAGCTTACAGGTATACACACTCATACATGCCTAAAACAAGTATAAAACCAACATCATAAACATCTACAGAAATTTATTCCCTCCTCTGCAGCCATTTTCCACTGCCAGAACGGTCCATACAATACGATGCCACTCCCACCAAGGGCAATGCCTGTTCACTACACACACACACACACAACCTGAGGCCACCCCAACCAAGGGAATCACCCCTCCACCACCGAACACACACACACACACACACACACACACACACACAAAAACACATGAGTCCACCCCAGCCAAGGGAACCACCTCTCCACCAGTGAACTCTCTCTCTCTCTCTCTCTCTCTCTCTCTCTCTCTCTCTCTCTCTCTCTCTCTCTCTCTCTCTCTCTCTCACACACACACACACACACACATATATGTACTAAGCCTAATACTCAAAACCCCTTAAACCCACGGCGATTCCCACCTTGCCACTAACTAATGATGGACTAAATTTATGTATATACACATTTTTTTAGAAAACTCAGAAACGTATAGAAATATGTGTGTGTGTGTGTGTGTGTGTGTGTGTACTAAGCCTAATACTCAAACCCCTTAAACCCACGGCGATTCCCACCTTGCCACTAACTAATGATGGACTAAATTTATGTATATGCACATTTTTTTAGAAAACTCAGAAACGTATAGAAATATCTGTGTGTGTGTGTGTGTACTAAGCCTAATACTCAAACCCCTTAAACCCACGGCGATTCCCACCTTGCCACTAACTAATGATGGACTAAATTTATGTATATACACGTTTTTTTAGAAAACTCAGAAACGTATAGAAATATGTGTGTGTGTGTGTGTGTGTGTGAGAGAGAGAGAGAGAGAGAGAGAGAGAGAGAGAGAGAGAGAGGGAATTGTATGTGGGTTTATTCCAATAATCTGAGAAGAAAAAGTTCCACAGTGGGGTCCAAACAGAATGATCAGACCCAAAAATAGGAAAACTTTAAAGATCAAATTGAACAATCATTAGGGCATCACAAACATTAAAATTAAATCTTTCTTCCTCGAAATCAAATGAATATTAGTAAAATTAATTGTTTTAGGGCATCAAAATAGGCAATTGTTAATGCGATTGAAGTAAAAATTACCTGATTATGTTTAAGCTTCTTCGTGATCGACGACTCTGACTCGGAGTCTTGCGTAACGAACTCGTCGATTTCTATATCCATCGCCGCCAATCTTCGAAATCAGATGATCCAAAACCTTCAAATTCTCCAGAGTGTGTTTTGAGTGGATGAATTTCCAAAAAGAGGGAATTGAGATACTTGCCAATAGGAGAGAGATCGAGAGAGAGAGAGAGAGAGAGGCGGTGACATTGAGGGGAGCTCTATTGGCGCTTCTTATAGCTAAACATTTCTCTCTCCTACATAAGCAAGGGAAAGTTGAGTAATGTTACAGTGTGGAACAGTCTACCGTAAGAATGTTAAGTGTTGAATAGAACGAAAGAGAGAGACTAAATCAATCTTTACAAAGTCTTGTTGGGACGACCAGTCAGACTCTGGAAAATTTTATCCTACACTTGACTCTTGAGACTCGAGAGGCTTTGTGAGATGCCTATTACGGCCCGTTTGATTCATGAATTTTTAGGATGGATTTTGATTCCATTCGAATATTATCAGTAATCTTAAAATATATTTTTGTTTAGTTTATAGAATATTTAATGAATTGTGAGTCTCATTGGATTTAGAATCCTCCCAAAGGTAAAAAATATGGTGGATTCTAAATCCTAGCTTGGAGGTGGTATTCCTAAGAGTTACTGGGATTTTGATTTACTATTTTCATAATACCCAAACTAGCCTTTATTAGACTATTAAATAAACAATTAATGTGATCAAAAGAAATTTATGATTATAATTATTACTCCAGTATTATTTTCTAAAAGAGAGTATTTTTGTTCACCCAAAAAATGGTACACTAATGCTCACACAAGCATCCCATTGGCCAATGCAATGGGACCCATGATTAAACAAGTGTTTAATGGGATGTTTGGGTGAGCATTGGTGTACCATTTTTTGGGTGAGCAAAAGTATATTCTTTCTAATATGGAGAGATTGGTAGATGAGATTGTTTATGATGATTTCGTGTGCTTGAAACATTATATTTGATGTTAGTTTAATGATTGAATTCAAATTTTGGTTGCTAAATGTTAATGATTGAAAAATCATTATGATATTACAATAACTACATATTTGGCATATTGTGATTTGTACGTTAGATCTATACATGTTTTATGCTTAAAAATATAATTTATCTTTTGTTATTATTCAAATATATTTGAACTACATGTAATAGTTTAGATTCATGTTCATGTCTTAATTACTCTATTTATCTCTTTTTTTTTTTTTTTTGTCATTGATTTTTAGATTTATACCATTATTTTTTTCATTACCCTCCATTTTTAGAGAGTTGACAATTTGATTTTAACTCTTACATTCTTTTAGCCTTCAAGGGTAGCTTATGTATTTAACAATATTTCCGTTTCATTTTCCTTGACCCAACCAAATACTGGATTCTAAATCCAGCTAGAATTCTATTGGTTAACCAAACATTCTGCAGGGATTCAGATTCCTGGTAAATTGATTATTGGTATTATGATTCCTAGTAATCATAATCCACCTAAAATAATCCGTGAACCAAACAGGCCGTTATAGATTATGGTTAAAATAGACTTGACTCTTGAGACTCGAGAGGCTTTGTGAGATGTCTATTACGGCCCGTTTGATTCATGAATTTTTAGGGTGGATTTTGATTCCATTCGAATATTATCAGTAATCTTAAAATATATTTTTGTTTAGTTTATGGAATATTTAATGAATTGTGAGTCTCATTGGATTTAGAATCCACCCAAAGGTGAAAAATATGGTGGATTCTAAATCCTAGCTTGGAGGTGGTATTCCTAAGAGTTACTGGGGTTTTGATTTACTATTTTCATAATACTCAAACTAGCCTTTATTAGACTATTAAACAAACAATTAATGTGATCAAAAGAAATTTATTATTATTTTCTAAAAGAGAGTATTTTTGTTCACCCAAAAAATGGTACACTAATGCTCACCCAAGCATCTCATTGGCCAATGCAATGGGACCCAGGATTAAACAAATGTTTAATGGGATGTTTGGGTGAGCATTGGTGTACCATTTTTTGGGTGAGCAAAAGTATTTTCTTTCTAATATGGAGAGATTGGTAGATGAGATTGTTTATGATGATTTCGTGTGCTTGAAACATTATATTTGATGTTAATTTAATGATTGAATTCAAATTTTGGTTGCTAAATGTTAATGATTGAAAAGTCTATATGATATTACAATAACTACATATTTGGTATATTGTGATTTGTACGTTAGATCTATACATGCTTTATGCTTAAAAATATAATATATCTTTTGTTATTATTCAAATGTATTTGAACTACATGTAATAGTTTAGATTCATGTTCATGTCTTAATTACTCTATTTGTAGTGACCCGGAAAATTTTAAAGCGTATAATTTCATTTTCGTCTGAGAAAATACCAGTTTTGATATCTGTACAGTATAATTTCTACCTGTGCACGTGTAATGGGGTGCGAGCTCACCACACCGGACAGTTGTTAGGTAACTTGGGGCCCAAATTAAAATTGTGCAGTGTGTGCGTGTGGGTGCTGCGTGTGTGTTTGTAGTGTTTGCTACAAGCCTCTTGGAGGCCAAGCAAACATGTATATAAATATATATACACACCTAATCTCTTAACAACTCTCATCTCTCAAGAGACTCTACTGTCTCTCCACTGTCTCTCTCTCTCGTTATATATATATATATATACATATACTCAACACACATATGTTTAGATATATAGACAGATTCATATTTAAATTCAAGGAGTTTGAGTTCCAAGGCTTGGATCCTCAATTCACTATTGGAATTTACTTTGGGGTAAAATTTCTACATTTTTTTTTTGGATTTCAGTTCATATTTACACACACACACACACATATATATATATATATATTCAGTGAATATTTAAAATCAAAGCTTGATTTTCTTATTTGGGAATTCTCTACTATTATCAGTCAATTGAAAATGGGTAAGCTCTTGTTGAATTCAGTTTATTATAAGCTGTTAGTATAGATAGATATACTGAAATTCTATGTATGTATCGTTAAGGGTCCAAAAATTAGCGGACAGAAAAACAGTCACAGAAATTTGATTTCTTTATATCAATTGAAAGGTCTCGATCCCACGAGACTCCATTTCGAATTTTAGAAGCTAATTCGCAACGGTTGCGACGAACGGGTGAATTAAAGTTTTGTCGCCTTTTGAATTTTTGATAAAATCGAGAGCTATGTTTTAATTCATGAAAATCTGATTTCATATTTGAAATCTACGCGGAAAAACAAAGAGTTTCATATATTGAAAATCCTGTTTGGATTAAGTTTTCAAAATGGGTAAAAACCAACCTTTGATTTCAAAACAGGGGAAAAGTAAGGAAGAAGACGACTCTGTAACATCTCGCGCGCGCGACCTGCGTGAGCTAGGGGTCGCGCGAGCGGCCCGCGCGCGCGACCAAGCTATTTGTGAAAAACTGTTTTAAATGGCCACGTGACCCTTCTGAACATATTCCGCGCGAGCGAGGCCTCGCGCGAGCGGCCCGCGCGAGCGAGGTCCCGCGTGAGCGGCCCGCGCGCGCGACCTCAGGCAGTTTGATGAAATCTTCTTTACTTTAATAATAATTATACATATGCTTAGAGGTGTTGTACCTCACTGATATACGCGCATTATTGTATATTGAGATTTGTAACAGATTGAGCAGTTCCGGTTTCTGTTCTGATTAATTATTCAGTCTATCTTCGGTGAACGGTAGTATGACCCTCAATAAAGTTGTATAACATGTTAATAGTGTACTTACATGTTTACTTGAGCTGCTATGCCTTAAGTGGTTACTTGAGTTGCTATGCCTTATGTGTTTACCTGGATAACTTCAGCAGGTCTATTGTGTTGCTTTGAATTGATAGCATGCCTTAATAACTTGTCTTATGAAATATTGAATATGTCTGGATGCTTAGAGCTCGCATATGTCATATCATTTCATAAGCATGAGCATGAACACGAAAATCACGAAAATGATTTTGGGATGAAAGACCTTAGAGGCTTTCAATTTTTGAAAAGGGAAGACCTTAAAGGCTTCTTGGTTTTAAAAAGGGAAGACCTTAGAGGCTTCCATGCATAAAACCCTCTAGGAGGGATTTTGTTTTGAAAAGTTAGAAATCCCGGATTTGTGGGTAGGCATGTGAGATGGGTACCACTAGGAACTCGAATTGCGGGATGTGCTGCAAGAAACCCCCGTAACGGTAAAGGCTAGGCCTCTGTGTAATTCGTAAGGCCCAAAGTCCCGCACGTTTGAGGCTAGGCCTACGTGGACGGGAAGCCCATGGTCTGGGTAATGATAATGACGATTGAGGGTGAGTGTTTGAAAAGGGCATGAAAATGGTTTTCATGCATTGACATTGGCATTCATTGCACTCATGCATGTTATATAATAGATGTTATTGTGCGGTTATATGACTATACGAGCCTTTTGGCTTATGGACTATTAAACCTTTCTTTCAGGTGATATAGATAAGGGTAAGGCCCCCGAGAATTGATGAACTTCCGCTTTGTTTGAAGGTCGAGTTTATGGGAATTTAATTTAAATGATGGTTCAAAGAGCATGTTATGATTTAATTGGACAAGTGTTAGTCCACCTGCTTTTAAATAGCATGATAGCTTAACTCTGTTTTTTTCGTTGCTTATCTTGAAAATGATTTGTTTCAAGAAAGGATAGTTTTCAAATGAAAACCCGATTTCTGTGTTATTAATGTTTTCCAAATGATGAATAAAATTTTCAAGCCCGGAGTAGAGTTTACTCGTGAAGATCCCGTTTAGGGAAGAAATTGTGAGATCGTGATACTTTGTATTCTTAAAAACCTTGGGTTTTTATTATAAGAGTTTCTAACGTTTGAGAAAAAGACAGTAAGTCATTGTATTACTTTTCGATATGTGAAACCAAGCTTCAGTTTCTATTTAAAAGTTGTTTTATAAAGCTGGTGAAGAAGTCTGATAAATGTTTACCAGATCTGTATGTTTTCCGTTGCACTGTTTGTTCATTTGATGAACTGATAAAGATTTTCTGTTAATGTCTTTTAAATCGACAATCAAAGCTTTTCAAAAGACTAGTGTAATGCTTCCGCTATAGTTTTACTCAGATCCGTGAATCTTTAAAGATTTTGTTTTCCCACCAAAGATTTTGAAAGGCTATTCTATGCGTCCACAGTAACTCTCAGAGTTTAGGACTCAAGGCGTTGTAAAATGGTATTAAAGTTTTGAGGTTTCAAAGTTTAAATGTTTCAGAGCTTTGGACTTTAAATGATTTTAAAGTTTAAACGTTTGTTTTTCTAAAGAGAAAGTTTTTCAGATAAGCTTCGGGTCTAGGACTCGGAGCATTACAAGTATGTTTAGTTCTTCCGCTCTTGGTTATTATTATTTTATTTTACATTAGCACCCCCTCGCCTGCGGGACCCGTGTCAGGGCGGGGCGGGGCGCTACAGATGGTATCAGAGCATACCGGGTCGAATACTTAGGAACGCCGGGTTATGTGCTCATGTTGATTTAGAGATTTTTTTGTTGACATGTTAATCGATGACTTGAGAAACGTATTATCATGTATTAACCTGTTACTTGATAACTTGTGGTGTGCTGTTTAAAGTTTTAACTGCACGTATCTTTGAGAAGATGAATTAAGCATGTTTACTTGCCTGCGGGACTATGTGATATAACATGCTACGTTGTTTAAGTTGCTTATATGCTTACATGATTAGTTAAATGACAAACATGCTAGAAATGCTTCTTTCTACGAATATGTTTATGACGTTATGCATACCCGTGAGACGTGTACACGATTGTGTTATACCCATGAGTGCGACTTGAATTAAATTCTTGTGTAAAATGGGTAGTGAGAGACTGTGTGTAGTTCCTATGCCCCTCCTGTTTCGAGAGTTAGGCTGTAGGTAACTTCTTGACTTTTGGGGTAGTCTCTCCTTTGGGTTACACTTCGGTACTCCCTATTCCTTGGGAATTCTTTTGAACGGTTGAATTCACTCCTTTATGAGTTGGGTATGTTTGCCTTTACGGATTCTTGGCATTTGATTTTGATGACTGGTTATGTCAGTGGAGCTTCTTGGTGTGACTATCTTTCTGTGTAAGTTCACACGATTTTCTGATAGAGAGTATCATTTTGTGATCGTGTCTTTCTATGGGATCTTTGAGATTATTGTATCAACCCTTAATTGTTTGAGAAATGTCATCAGAAGAAATGTATAGGGAACATCGTAATAAGCAGTTATATGTTCAATGAGTACAGGAATTTGAGACAGTACGTGAGGTGGAATATAAATTGCATTTGCTATTTTGCCTGGACTTGGTCCTGATAAGTATTTTGTGGTTCACAAAAGTAGGACATTAACCTCTACTTCGAACTTGAGTTATATGTTGTGACGTGAGTACATGGGGATATGAATTGAGTATATCGGGGACCGACGATAGCATCGTTGGAGATATTAATCATGTGAGATTAGTAAATTTATGTGGATATTGGACGGTTGAGGAATCTCTCAACCTATCTTACGGTATTATCGTACGACATGATATTGCGGTATTTCTTTATGACTTCCTTTACGATTTATGGTATATAGATGAGGAATCTCTCATCTTGTATCACGGTGTATTCTAATACGGTATTATTCTGACATATTCTAATACGGTATATATGGATGGTTGAGGAATCTCTCAACCTATTGACGGTATTATCTCAAGACGCATTCTATTACGGTGTATATGGGACGGTTGAGGAATCTCTCAACCTATTTACGGTATTATCATATTATAACATATATAAAGCGGTTGAAGAATATCTCAACCTGTATTACGGTAGATGTTGGACTATGAGAATTGAATCTCGTTTGGAATTTCGAGGAAAACGATTTGACAATAGGATACTAGGCTTCTGAGTAAATTTCTTCAGGGGAGATGAAGTGTTATGACCTACTATGTATAAATTTCTTACGATCCGACATTTCAAAAAGCTAGTAAGTGATTATCTGTGTTGTAAGACAGAGTGTGAGACATCCCTTGGACTGCGTTGCGATTACTCGGTTATCAGATTGACCTTACTTGAATTTCGCGGACGAAATTCTTTTAAGGGGGGTAGAGTGTAGTGACCTGGAAAATTTTAAAGCGTATAATTTCATTTTCGTCTGAGAAAATACCAGTTTTGATATCTGTACAGTATAATTTCTACCTGTGCACGTGTAATGGGGTGCGAGCTCACCACACCGGACAGTTGTTAGGTAACTTGGGGCCCAAATTAAAATTGTGCAGTGTGTGCGTGTGGGTGCTGCGTGTGTGTTTGTAGTGTTTGCTACAAGCCTCTTGGAGGCCAAGCAAACATGTATATAAATATATATACACACCTAATCTCTTAACAACTCTCATCTCTCAAGAGACTCTACTGTCTCTCCACTGTCTCTCTCTCTCGTTATATATATATATATATATACATATACACAACACACATATGTATAGATATATAGACAGATTCATATTTAAATGCAAGGAGTTTGAGTTCCAAGGCTTGGATATTCCTCAATTCACTATTGGAATTTACTTTGGGGTAAAATTTCTACATTTTTTTTTTTGGATTTCAGTTCATATTTACACACACACACACATATATATATATATATATTCAGTGAATATTTAAAATCAAAGCTTGATTTTCTTATTTGGGAATTCTCTACTATTATCAGTCAATTGAAATTGGGTAAGCTCTTGTTGAATTCAGTTTATTATAAGCTGTTAGTATAGATAGATATACTGATATTCTATGTATGTATCGTTAAGGGTCCAAAAATTAGTGGACAGAAAAACAGTCACAGAAATTTGATTTCTTTATATCAATTGAAAGGTCTCGATCCCACGAGACTCCATTTCGAATTTTAGAAGCTAATTCACAACGGTTGCGACGAACGGGTGAATTAAAGTTTTGTCGCCTTTCGGATTTTTGATAAAATCGAGAGCCATGTTTTAATTCATGAAAATCTGATTTCATATTTGAAATCTACGCGGAAAAACGAAGAGTTTCATATATTGAAAATCCTGTTTGGATTAAGTTTTCAAAATGGGTAAAAACCAACCTTTGATTTCAAAACAGGGGAAAAATAAGGAAGAAGACGACTCTGTGACATCTCGCGCGCGCGACCCGCGCGAGCTAGGGGTTGCGCGAGCGGCCCGCGCGCGCGACCAAGCTATTTGTGAAAAACTGTTTTAAATGGCCACGTGACCCTTCTGAACATATTCCGCGCGAGCGAACCGCGCGAGCGAGGCCTCGCGCGAGCGGCCCGCGCAAGCGAGGTCCCGCGCGAGCGGCCCGCGCGCGCGACCTCAGGCAGTTTGATGAAATCTTCTGTTTTGTTGTACTTAAATCTGTTATGAGCTAAGGGGACTTGAACCCTATGCTTTAAGAGTTGTACTTTACTTTAATAATAATTGTACATATGCTTAGAGGTGTTGTGTACCTCACTGATATACGCGCATTATTGTATATTGAGATTTGTAACAGATTGAGCAGTTCCGGTTTCTGTTCTGATTAATTATTCAGTCTATCTTCGGTGAACGGTAGTTCCGTATGACCCTCAATAAAGTTGTATAACATGTTAATAGTGTACTTACATGTTTACTTGAGCTGCTATGCCTTAAGTGGTTACTTGAGTTGCTATGCCTTATGTGTTTACCTGGATAACTTCAGCAGGTCTATTGTGTTGCTTTGAATTGATAGCATGCCTTAATAACTTGTCTTATGAAATATTGAATATGTCTGGATGCTTAGAGCTCGCATATGTCATATCATTTCATAAGCATGAGCATGAACACGAAAATCACGAAAATGATTTTGGGATGAAAGACCTTAGAGGCTTTCAATTTTTGAAAAGGGAAGACCTTAGAGGCTTCTAGGTTTTAAAAAGGGAAGACCTTAGAGGCTTCCATGCATAAAACCCTCTAGGAGGGATTTTGTTTTGAAAAGTTAGAAATCCTGGATTTGTGGGTAGGCATGTGAGATGGGTACCACTAGGAACTCGAATTGCGGGATGTGCTGCAAGAAACCCCCATAAACGGTAAAGGCTAGGCCTCCGTGTAATTCGTAAGGCCCAAAGTCCCGCACGTTTGAGGCTAGGCCTACGTGGACGGGAAGCCCATGGTCCGGGTAATGATAATGACGATTGAGGGTGAGTGTTTGAAAAGGGCATGAAAATGGTTTTCATGCATTGACATTGGCATTCATTGCACTCATGCATGTTATATAACAGATGTTATTGTGCAGTTATATGACTATACGAGCCTTTTGGCTTATGGACTATTAAACCTTTCTTTCAGGTGATATAGATAAGAGTAAGGCCCCCGAGAATTGATGAACTTCCGCTTTGATTGAAGGTCGAGTTTATGGGAATTTAATTTAAATGATGGTTCAAAGAGCATGTTATGATTTAATTGGACAAGTGGTAGTCCACCTGCTTTTAAATAGCATGATAGCTTAACTCTATTTTTTTCGTTACTTATCTTGAAAATGATTTGTTTCAAGAAAGGATAGTTTTCAAATGAAAACCCGATTTCTATGTTATTAATGTTTTCCAAATGACGAATAAAATTTTCAAGCCCGGAGTAGAGTTTACTCGTGAAGATCCCGTTTAGGGAAGAAATTGTGAGATCGTGATACTTTGTATTCTTAAAAACCTTGGGTTTTTATTATAAGAGTTTCTAACGTTTGAGAAAAAGACAGTAAGTCATTGTATTACTTTTCGATATGTGAAATCAAGCTTGAGTTTCTATTTAAAAGTTGTTTTATAAAGATGGTGAAGAAGTCTGATAAATGTTTACCAGATCTGTATGTTTTCCGTTGCACTGTTGTTCATTTGATGAACTGATAAAGATTTTCTGTTAATGTCTTTTAAATCGACAATCAAAGCTTTTCAAAAGACTAGTGTAATGCTTCCGCTATAGTTTTACTCAAATCCGTGAATCTTTAAAGATTTTGTTTTCCCACCAAAGATTTTGAAAGGCTATTCTATGCGTCCACAGTAACTCTCGGAGTTTAGGACTCGAGGCGTTGTAAAATGGTATTAAAGTTTTGAGGTTTCAAAGTTTAAATGTTTCAGAGCTTTGGACTTTAAATGATTTTAAAGTTTAAACGTTTGTTTTTCTAAAGAGAAAGTTTTTCAGATAAGCTTCGGGTCTAGGACTCGGAGCATTACAAGTATGTTTAGTTCTTCCGCTCTTGGTTATTATTATTTTATTTTACATTAGTACCCCCTCGCCTGCGGGACCCGTGTCGGGGCGGGGCGGGGCGGGGCGCTAAACTATTTATCTCTTCTTCTTTTTTGTGTCATTGATTTTTAGATTTATACCATTATTTTTTTCATTACCCTCCATTTTTAGAGGGTTGACAATTTGATTTTAACTCATACATTCTTTTAGCCTTCAAGGGTAGCTTAGGTATTTAACAATATTTCCGTTTCATTTTCCTTAACCCAACCAAATACTGGATTCTAAATCCAGCTAGAATTCTATTGGTTAACCAAACATTCTGCAGGGATTCAGATTCCTGGTAAATTGATTATTGGTATTATGATTCCTAGTAATCAGAATCCACCTAAAATAATCCGTGAACCAAACGGGCCGTTATAGATTATGGTTAAAATAGAATTATTATGGCGATGGTGATTGGTGATTGGGTAATGCATTGTAAATTAGTTTAAGGTCGGCTTTGAGGCATTTTGGTGAAGTAATCGTATGGGGCCTCAATTTTAGGCCTCATTTTAAGGCCTATTTTTTTTTCCTAATTTCTTCTTAATTTTTATGAAACTTATCATTTTTAAGTCTATTTTCTTTTAATTTTTTCTTAATTTCTATGAAACTTATCATTTTTAGGTATATTTTCTTCCTAATTTTTATGAAACTTATCATTTTTAGGCCTATTTTCTTCGACTTTCTTCTTAATTTCAATGAAACTTAATATAGAGGCCATATTTTTTCGGCCCCTTTGAAAATTCGCTTAAGGCCTCGAATAATTTTTGTCATCTCAGGGCCGACCCTGAATTAGTCGATAATCCGTGCATGGGGGGTGTATTGTAGTTAGCTAAGAAAATAAAATGTTAAAAAAAAATCTCATTTGAGCTTAATTGGGGATATCCTCTGGATATATATCCCATTAATTTATTGAATAAATTTAAACTTATCATTTATATTAATAATAAAAACAATCAATAAAAATCAATAAAGTATTAAATTAAAAATGACAAGGATTAGAGGTACAAAAATAGATGCACACAAACAAATTTGTAATAAAATAAATTATAGAAAATAGGGGTAAAAAAGAAGAAGAAAAATGAGAAAATGCCACGCGGTGAATTGTGAAAGAATTTTTTACTTGAACCACTCCATAAAGCTTTTGGTTTTCTCAACTTTTAGGCTTTCATGGCCATGTTCTTTCTTTTTTTTTTTTTTGAAGAAAAAACAATGGAGAAGAACTTTAAATTTGTAATAAAATAAATTATAGAAAATAGGGGTAAAAAAGAAGAAGAAAAGCGAGAAAATGCCACACGGTAAACTATGAAAGAATTTTTTACTTGAACCACTGCATAAAGCTTTTGGTTTTCTCAACTTTTAGGCTTTTATGGCCATGTTCTTTCTTTCTTTCTTTTTTTTTTTGAAGAAAAAACAATGGAGAAGTACTTTTGGTTTCTCCACTTTTAGGGTTTTATGGCTATTTATTGATTTCTTAAACATTTTCCACAACCTCATCATGTGGTGCATTGTGGAATGAGTTTAAGTTTTCTATTTAGATAAATCTCACAGATTGTTCAATGAGCTTTAATTGCTCTTTAGTTTATGTTCAAAGATTATTGGTTGCTTTCCTAAACCAAAAAAATAAAAATAAAAATCTTCTGATTCTCCGGAGTGTGTTTAGAGAGGATTAATTTCAGAAAAGAGGGAATTGAGATAGTTGCCAATAGGAGAGAGAGAGAGAGAGAGAGAGAGAGAGAGAGATAGAGAGAGAGAGAGGAGCTCTATTGGCGCTTCTTATAGCTAAACTTTTCTCTCTCCTACATAAGTAAGGGAAAGTTGTGCAATTTTACAACGTGGTACAGTCCACTGTAAGAATGCTAAGTGTTGAATAGAACGAAAGAGAGACTAAGGGTGTGTTTGATAACCCAATTAAGTGCTAAAAATTAAAGTTTTCATCACTTATCTATTTTTAGTGCATTTGGTAATGAACCACTTAATTGAAAATCCAGCCAAAATTTCACTAAAAACTTTAAGTGAAAAATTTAGATGAAAATAATCACTAAAAGCAGTTTATTTGAGTACTTGAAACGCTTTTCAGTATTACAAATTCAATCGCTTAAAATTTTCAGTACTTAAAATTCAACACTTAATCTTCAGTACTTAATTTTCAGTTTTATCAAACGAAGCCTAAAGCAATCTTTACAAAGCCTTGTTGGGACGGACCACGCAACCAGTCAGACTCTGGAACATTTTATCCTATTAGAGCAACTCCAACTACATCACCTATAGTCACTTTCTAGCTATTTTGGGGAACCAAATTGCATTTTTGGAGCTTCAACGAGTTTCCCAAATGGTTCTCTATTTTGGAGGACCCCTTTTTGGTTCTGCACATTTGAGGAGACAGAGTGTGAACATGAGTAATTACCCATAAGTAAAATAAAACATATTATATTCATTTAAGGAGAAAGAATGCATTAAAATTTGAGCAATGCTAGGTACACAACACAAACCACAACACCAACCACAAAGTACCACATTTAAAGCACAAGGCCCCACATTCAAGGCACTATATTTAAGGACAAGGCACCTTAAGAATGTGGGATCTTGTACTTTAAATGTGGTACTTTGTGGTTTGTGTTGTGTGATTAGCATTATTAATTGTTAAAAATTTTAATTTTTGTATATAAAAAATTAATATAATAATGCAAGCTTCCCTATAATGGAGCACATGGTTGGAGTTTGGGGTTTAAAAGTGATTAGCTAAAATAGTTTTTTTTTATAGCTATTTTGGCTAAAAATTAGAGAAATTTTAGGTAAACAGGATTGGAGATGTTCTTATAGACTTGAGACTCAAGAGGGTATGTGGGATCGCCTATTATAGATTATGGTTAAAATTGAATTTTTATGGCTGTAGTGCTTGGATAATATATTTTAAATGTGGTTATAGTGGTAGAATAAATTATGTAAGTGTTTAGTAACCTAATTAAAGAAGAAATTCTAAGTGTCCAAAAATATAATTGTACCCTTCTATTATATATATTATAAAGCCAAAGCCAAAACTCTTCTCACATGCTTCCACATGGCTTTCCCTCTATTTTTCTTTCTTCCACCTGGATCTTACGTGGTATATAAAAGCTGAAGTAAACCCTTCCTCAACAGCTTCCCACATCAGCAGCTCAAAAAATCCTATGTGGCAAAGCTTCTGCCTTCCTCTACCGTTAAACATCTCTTCTCTATGAACTCAATGAATCTTCTCCTTCGTCATCTCCTACTCAACGACTCCACTCTCCACTGCCTCCTCCTCTCCCATCTATTATATATATTATAAAGCCAAAGCCAAAACTCTTCTCACATGCTTCCACATGGCTTTCCCTCTATTTTTCTTTCTTCCACCTGGATCCTACGTGGTATATAAAAGCTGAAGTAAACCCTTCCTCAACAGCTTCCCACATCAGCAGCTCAAAAAATCCTATGTGGCAAAGCTTCTGCCTTCCTCTACCGTTAAACATCTCTTCTCTATGAACTCAATGAATCTTCTCCTTCGTCATCTCCTACTCAACGACTCCACTCTCCACTGCCTCCTCCTCTCCCATATTCATTGAATCTTCATCCTCTGTCAGATTCATTAAATTATGTTCATTAACACTCATTAATTTATCTTCCTCTTTCTTAACACCCATCAATGTTCCTCTCTATATTTTCTATGTTTTAACCTTGGTTGGCCCAGCAACTTCCAAAGAAATACTACTCAACATGAACCGATCACCAAAGCTGGTGTTGTCTGCAGGAATTCTGAGAAGGAACAACATCCTATTTCAGGTTAGCATTAGATTTAGGGCTTTTGTTCAATTTCCCCAATTTCTAAATCCATCTAATTGCATAGATTTAGGGCTCCTTCCCAATTTGTTCAATCAACAAATAACTCTCCAACAACAACCTCCACAGTTAACATGATTCTTTGGGATGAATCTATGCATCATCCTTTTGAAGTCGTAAACGATATATAGATAATTATATATGTATATATAAATTGTTATGGAATAAAATATAGAATTATACATTCTGTATATTATAATTATACATCCTGTTATGGCATTAATTATTTAATTATAATGGATGTTTGTTTTATGTTGGTCTGCACAAACATTACTCTCCATCAAGATATCTATTACGAATAATAATGGTTGCTCACCAAAGCTTTTAGGGTCCTGGACTTCGGATACCCTACACTACACCATAACAGAAATATCTTTGTGTGTGTGTATATATATATTTATTTATATCCATCTTGATTGACTTGAGAGTAAAACAAAAAGGTTCAACCTTGGAAGATAAATTAATACCAGTTATGCCCTATTATCACAACCAAAAGGCACAAACACTCTTTTTCAAAAAGATGCTTGCGTGCTCTTCTTATCTACTGTCACAGCTTTTAGCTTTTCTTCAAAAAAAAAAATTCAAAAAATTCCTTATATTGGGTAGTTCTTTTTTGGGTCCTATATTGGGTAGTTCTTTTTTGGGTCCTCGAATTTTCTGAAATCATTGCTATTTCTTGGCATCCAAGATCAGGAACTTCCTTAGTCGGATTCTGTCGATTCCAGAATTTCCATTCTAATTTATTCCACTAGCAAGATTACATACCCTAATTAATCTAGAAAGGACCTTCAGTTCATAGCATCTTTCTTAGAAAGCATTTATGGTCGCAAAACCTTGATCCTTAAAAATTGTTAATTTATGTTTTATCTGATTTGCAGAAATACAGGATCTCAAAGTTTGTTCTAAATCATCCCGTTCGTGAGTGCAGAGCTCTTTTACTTCAGACACAGTAGCTAATCAACTTTAATCCATAACCAAAATTCTGACTCTTTTTCCTGGGTTTTGCAATACTAATTCTATTTTACATATCTATTTTATGTAGGAGGCAAGTTTGAGAGGATAAGCATTTTAGAAATGTTGCTCAACTTCAGCACTACCAGGTGAGTTTTTTCCTCTTTCGTTGACATGTTTTCTAATAGGTCTATGGAGACCCAACTTTTTCTCTCTAGACTCTAAAGGGACTCAAAAGATATATAAAAAAGAAAAAGAAAAAGAAAAAAAAAAGCTTATGCTATTTTTTTAGGGCCAAAACATATTTATGTTATTAATAATGGTTATTCTGTCCTTTCTTACTCTTTTTCTGGCTGCAATGGTATTCAATTATGTCTTTTTATATCTATTGAAAAAGTTTACCTCCACATTGTACCAAATTTACCTGGGCAAGAAGGCAAGCAAATTATGTGGCAGATTGTGTGGCCAGACAAGGCCAAAAGAGATCTTCAGGGAGACTCTTGGGTTTCGAATCTGTGAGTTCTCAAATTTGGTTCCCAAATAGCCCACTTGATTTTCATCAAAAAATGTTGAAGTGGTCCGACCATTTGTTGAAGGTGGTTCCATGGCACATGTGTTGGGAACCACAATTGAGATCATATTATTATTTTAAAGACAACTGATAAAATGCTAATCTACTTACTGCTGTGTTATGTCTCGGTTTTTAAGAAAGTAAATGTTTCAGAATTGTTTAAAACAAAACTCCACAAAACGTTAGGCAAACAATTTTATGATACACACTGTTGGATCATGTCATGTTATATGGACTTTTGAAGATGAATCTATATTATATAACTCCCCCAAAAAAGTGACAGTCGCTACGTGCCCTGTATTTGCATGAAAATCCTATCCAACTTTAGTTTTTTTGAGTGCTATGCTTTCCAAACTTGAATTGAAAAGTTGTTTCCCAAGTACTTTGTCAGTTGTACTTAATGCATTGGTATGCGGTACTACCGACTACTGCAACAACATATTAGACATATATATATATATATATTGTGGCTTTTAGATACATCCTGCTACTAAAGTCTATCATGGATCAGTATGAATGTAAATTATGCCTTACTACTATTACCCTTATTTGTGATTTTAGAGCAACGAGGACCATTGTACTATACTGGGAAGCACTCCTATATTGTGAAAACAATATCCTTATTTGAAAGTTAGCACTTAAATCAGTGCTTCCTTAAGGTATTTTCTAATTTCCATTTATGTAGTCATAGCACAACTCATTGTCAAGTGTTTCGAACAATCAATTACAACCTTCCTCTTTTTTTTTTTTATTGGATGCATGATTTTTTATGGTCTAAATATGATATGAGCATTACATATGCGCTCAATCCTAAAACCTATTTTTGATTGTAGATGAACTCTACCGGAGCTTGGCAGTCAACTACATTTTTTTTACCATCTAATCATTGACAATCTGGTTTGGAAATCAATGAAATTGGTTAAGGCTTTAATTCCTCGATGTGGGAGCTTTTGATAATAGTGAAAATTGTTAATTTTATCTTTATTTTGATGTTATGCTCTCATTATTCTGATCCCTGTTTGGTTGGCCAAGATATGGGGAAGCTGTTTACCATCAATTAAGAAGACAAATGTGTATGTATAAGTATATTTATACTAAGAGACGTTATTGACTAATTGTGTTTTTTTTTTAAACTGAAACTTTTGAAAAAATACTTTTAATTTAGGTTGTTTTGTATTATGACCAATTCAATGGTTTACCGGTATTTTCTTTCTTTTTTCTTTTTTATTGATAACACAGCCTGTGCGTAGCACAGGTTATCGACTAGTTATTATAATATTATTAGAGCACTCGGTATGCCAAATCCCACTTGGCATGCCAAATGCTTATATTTGAAGTCAAACACTACTCCAACTGAGATTGTCTCATTCTTATGTGGCATTTGGCATGGGGGCTCTTATATCATATTTGAAATTCCAAAATATAGTATGCATTTAAGTTTTTTTTACACTATTTAATTGTTATGGTCTCACAATTTAGCTACCATTGAACTTATGTAATAAATAAAGACAAAATCATAACTCCAAATATAATAATATAACAAAAATGAAGTATTGAGTGGAGATCTTATTTGTAGAGGTGTCAAATTACCACACAGGCCTTTAAAAAAATTTGGCATCTCAAAATTAGACTGTAATACCCTGAATTTTTGGAGAGCATAAATAAATAAACTTCATTTCCATATACTTATATAAACTTTTCTTTTCATTTGTGAGATTTAGATACCAATCGATTGGCACTTGTTCCCAATCGATTAACACTTTTTGATACCAATCGATTGACATATTCCCAATCGCTTGCCATTATACCGACTAAAAGTAATAACGTGGCAACATCCCAATTGATTGCCATCTTTTCCAATCGATTGCCTTCAAATATCTGTTACCAATCGATTGCCATCTATACCAATCGATTAGCATAAGTTGAGACAACTTTTCTTCTTTTCTTGAGAATTAAACATGTGGCACTCTCAACCTCTATATATATGAGGGTATTCTTGGCCTTGGGCCTATTTTACACAACTTAAGGAGAGAGACACACATATCTTGTGTTATATCTATATCTATATCTATATCTATATCTATATCTCCACACACACACTCATTGCCCTTGGCAGCTAGAGGAAGAGAAGAAAGAAAAGAAGAAGAGAAGGAAAGGCAGAGGAGGTAGACAGAGGAGAAGAGAAAGAGAAGAAGAGGGAGGAAGCTTGAGTTTCAAGCTCACACACCAACCAAACACACCCTTGGTGAGTCCTAACTCACTTGGTCCCTTTGTATGAAGTCTTTACAAGTTTTTATGAAGCTTAGAGCTGTTTAATGCATGGTTTTTACGTTTATGTATACTATTTTTACAATCTGCTGGTGAAACCAATCGATTGCCATCAGTCTGGACCCAATCGATTGGATAGAATTCCAATCAATTAGCATCCCAATCCATTGCCAATGTTAGCAATCGATTGACATTGTTTCAGACCCAATTGATTGCCATAATTCTCAATCGATTATTATAGTTTTATCCCAAGCGATTGGACCTTATACCAATCTATTGGTATGGGCAGAACATGAATTCTTTTGCCTGTTTATTATATAAGAGGTTCCATTGTTCATTTTTTGATTCGTACTTCCGTTATGCGATTTTGGGCGGATCTGAAAAAATGTGACAATACAGATAAGTATGATTAAGAATAATGGGTTAATGAAATGACGTGAGATATTATGCGGTTCATGTATGAGTTCGATATCCGTTTCTTTTAATCAGAGTAGTCAGGCCACATTTGGGGATAATCATTTGTCGATATTAGAACATAACTCAGGTAGGTTTGGTAAGTTCTGGGGATGGTACGTGGACGGACGTTTGGTCATGATATGCTCTTAAAAGTGGTGAGCTATGCCTATGCTCTTAAAAGCGGTGAGTTGGACCAAGTAGTCCTAAGATAGACCGGATAATCTATGATATGCTCTTAAAAGTGGTGAGCTGTGTAATATGCTCTTAAAAATGGTGAGCTGGGATGTCTGGTAGATAACCCTGAGTCGTGGCAATAGATGATATGCCTTGTTCGAAATGTTGTGTCCCTGAAATGCGGTGAACAAGATACATTGTTCTTAAAAAGCTGGGGACGGACTGACGTGGAGTCCATGACAAGTGGTAAGCTGTGTAATATGCTCTTAAAAGCGGTGGACGGAATGAGGGTGTATCCCCAGAGTTAAACGATTGAGTCTGTTCCATTCAGTCAGGGTATGTTGAATTTTGGTCTTTGATTAATAAGACGATAAGGGTTGGTTTACGATGTTGAATAAAGGAACAAGATATTATTATTATAATAAGATGTTAACTCGTGTTTTCATAAGCTTGTGTTTACTTCAGATAACTGGTACTTTGTTAGTTTATACTCACTCAGCTCTCAATAAGCTTACAGCCTTTATTGCCTGGACTTTTCCCCGTCCAAACTATCTTGTACCTCATTTTTCAGGTCACGAAGTCTACAATGATAGTTCCTATCTAGGAGGAGAATACATCGAGGGTGGCCCCCACTGATGAGGGCTATGCCAGGGAGGACTATAACGCTGAAGTTTACGCCAACTGAAGACCTGGAGATAGTTTATGTTATTTCTGTTTAGTTGTTTTGTTATATTTGGTACTTGGGCATATGTTGCTTTCAAACCTTATATATCTTCCGCTGTAGCTTTATTTTTGTAATAACTTTGATATTGGTAATATAATACGTTTCCTTTATATTACTGTGGGTTGTTCTTTCTTATTGTGGACTAGAACTACGTGGTGTGGAAGGTTAGTGACTTTCACTAGTCATTCCCTATGGACCCATAAAGGAAATTTATTTTTCTCTATTTATGCTGTTCCGGGGCGTGACATAGACATATTGGTTGGAGCTCGAGACTTGAACGAGGCGAGGAAGATGTCTCAAAATTAGACATATTTGGAGAAGTGTCAGATTGGAAGATGTCAAATTCCTCAACACTTGAACCCACTTCAACCTATACTTTCGTTTAGTTTCAAAACACCGGTTAAGCTCTCGAAGTGTCGACAGAGCTTCACATCTAGGCGGAAGGAGAAATAGTAGATAAACGAGGCAGGGAAGCCATAGTCGTGGTTAGCGAAAACTTCGGCGTGACTCTCCACACAAACGAGAGTATATCCATAACTGTAATTATCCTAACACCTTTTATGATGTTCATAGATAAGTTTTAGGGTCCCAATGGGTCTGCCATTGTCAGAATTGTTAATTTTCAGAAGTTGTCTAGAGGGTGAAGACAATATACCCAATAATCGATTAGTACCTAGTAACCGATTACTGGCACCTGTATCCAGTAACCAATTATTCCTAGTAATAAATGACTTGTACCTGTACCCAATAATCAATTGTTCCCAATAACTGATTACTTATACTCGTATCCATTAACCTAAGGACCAATTACTTGTACTCGTATCCAATAATCAATTGTTCTCAGTTACTTATTACTTGTACCCGTACCTAGTAATATATTTTTTCCAGTAACCTATTACTTGTACCTGCACCTAGTAATCAATATTTTCTAGTAACCTATTACTTGTATTCATACCCAATAGTAAATTATTCCCAGTAACCATGGGCGTATCCACAAATCTCATCAAGTGGGTACCAATCAGGGACTTAGGCTATGCGGGGGTTCAGGGGCAGTGGCCTCGAGGCAAATTTTTTTTTTTTTTTTTTGTTTACTTAACCATAATTATGTGTAGAATTGATTTTATGTCCAAAACGTTCTAATACCATACAATTTTTAATACAACCTTTTTATTTAAATTTTTAGTAGTTTCTGGGTATATTTTCAGTGAAGTTGTACATTATCAAACGAACTGACAAAAAAAATGCAACGCTAAAACTTTTCGTTGATAGAACTTAATTGGGTTATCAAACAAACCCTTAGGTACGTTTGATAAATCTGAAAATTAAGTACTAGAAATCAAGGGATGTATTTTAAGTACTGAAAATTTTAAGTGATTAAATTTGCAAAACTAAAAATAGTATTTCAAGTATTGAAATAGACCACATTCATCAGTGAGCATTTTCAGCAGATAGATAGATAGTGGGGTTTTCTAAGTAATATTTATAAACAAGGGACTGAAAACAAATCAATTTTTCACAAAAAGAAAAAAAGAAATAAATAGAGAAATAGATAGTGGGGTTTCCTAAGCAATATTTATAAAACAAGGGGCTAAAAACCAAATCAGTTTTCCAAAAAAAGAAAGGAAAATAAACAAAACAAAAAAGGGAGGCCGAGAGTTGAACCCCATTTGGGTTAAAAGCAAAGATACAAACCACTAGAGCAGCTATGTCTACCATAACATGAGTGTAGAAAAATTTCTAATATACAAATTCAGTGGGTACCATGGTACCCACTGGTTCTAATGTAGCTACGCCCCTGCCAGTAACCTATTACATGGACTCGTACCCAGTAATCTATTACTTGTACCCCCAGTAATCCACTGTTCCCAGTAACCTATTACTTGAACCCATACCCAATAATTAATTGTTCCAAGTAACCTATTACATGTACCCGTACCCAATAATCAATTGTTTATAGTAACCTATCACTTGCACCCGTACCCAGTAATTAGTTGTTCCCAGTATACTATTACTTGTACCTAGGAGTGTATACGAGTTGAGTCGCTCAACAAGGGCTCGAGGCTCAGCTCATTAATTAAAAGCTCAGCTCGGCTCATTTATTAAACGAGCCAAGCTCGAGCTCGAATACCAAGCTCGTTTAATAAACGAACCATGCTTGAGCACACATGGAAGCTCATGAACAAGCTCATGAACACGTTTGATTAAAGCTCGTGAAAAAGCTTGTATATATGTATATGTATTATTATTAATTATGTATATATATTATACAATACTACTCAACTTTTGAATCCCAAATATTCTCATAAAAAAATTCTTCCCAAATACATATTAAAGTGTGAGGTATTATCACGCTCGCTCGTTTTACAATGGGACAAGGTGGTCTCAATGTTAAAGGTATTTGGAAAAGAAGCATTTGGGATGCAAAGTAGCTAGTTAACAAATGTTATTAATTAAAGCGTAATGTTATGTTTCCCAATTTTTGCATCCCAAATATTTTTCAAATACATGTGGCAAAATAGCTAGTTAACAAATGTTAATAATATGAGTAATGTTATGCTTCCCAAATTTTTATCCCAAAAGTACTTTCTAAATGATGTGGCACTGGCCAGTTAAACAACTTCCAAATAAAATTCAACTTGTCCTCCAATATTAGATCTGGCCCCACTATCAGAATATTTGGGAAGCATTTTTGGGATAAAAATTTGGGAAGCTTAGCATTACCCAATAATATATACAAAGTATTTCACAACTTGGTCAAATATTGGAAAATTAAGTGTGTTACCCGTGTTGTATATATGATTGAATTAGGTTGGGTGATCGATGGAGAAGCAAGCTACAAAATTGAGTAATGCTTTTTGATCCCACATCGGATGTGCATGAATTGAGTGAGAATTGCTCGAGCTATAAAGCAGAACCTGCTGCTCCTTCGTCAAGTAGCTATTGAGCTTCAGCTTTCACTTGGGCCAACTTGGGCTTATGCTTTGTTTGGGCCAAATGAGATTGAACTTGGGCTTATTTTTTTTTTTTGGAACAATTGAGCTAGATCATAGCTTGGGCTTGAGCTTTTTGCTTGGGCCGATTGAGCATGGGCTTGAGATTTTGCCAGCCAAGTTTCAAGTTTGTTTGAATGAAAAATTTAATTGAGCCGAGCTCAAGCTAGCTCATTTAAAGGTTTGGCGAGCTTAAGCCGAGCTTGAGCAAGGTGTTAATTGTCCGAGCCGAGCCTTAAAAGCTCAGCTCATATGCACCCTTACTTGTACCCGTACCCAGTAATCCATTTTTCCTAGTAACCTATTACTTGTACATGTACCCAGTAATTTATTGTTACACAGTTATTTGAGGCAGTTATTCACGGATGGTATTATAACTGCGGATTATGTGAGGTCCTGCCAAAATCTGGCAGATATTTTCACAAAAAGACTTCTAAGGAATTTGGTGTCCAAGATATTGGTGGAGATGGGACTAAAGCGCAACAAACATAGTCACTCTTGATGGAAACTCAACTTGACACTTGACATTTCAAGTTCTCAAGTCAATGAGTAAAGTACATCATATGTCATGATTATAAGCACTTTAAACAAAATATGTATATATATATATATTAATATCATCCCAATGATAAGTGCTTGGTACCTATAATGTGTTAAGGAGGTGGGTGAGCTATAATTCTTTTAATAGACTTCTAACAATTGTGTTTGAGTGTTTTAGTTATAGGGATACTTCTAATATGTCTACCTATGAGTGTGGAAGTGGTGCCGCTTTCTATGCATTCAGGGCTTGACATCTAAAGTATTCATGAAATTAAGGTATAGACACAAGGCCTAATTCATGTGTCAGCTTATATGAATATCCACTAAGATTAAATGTTTATGTGTGGGGATAAGTCCGGTTAGTCAATATGGATTGCCAGTTCAAAGATAATGTCTGCTAAGCTCTCTTGATTAAGAAACAACTATCCAATGGCATTGATTGAGACTCATAGAAAAGCCAATGACTAAGAGGAAAGCAACTACTTAGCAAAAAGAAAAGAAGAAAGCAACTAAAAATCGAATTGGGATTAAATATCTTTGAAACTCCGACCCGACGTAGAAGGCAAGAAGCCTGAAGGAATGAGACCATGAGTTTCAATATATATATATATATATTTAATCAACAAAGGGAAATTCAATTTCATTAACATGTGAAGAAACAAAGTACATTTGAGTTAAGCAATCCTCAAATCTAGCCGACCTCAACAATACCCAAAGAAAGACATAAAACAACAACTCCCCAAACAAATATATTACTACCATATGATTTAAAGTTCAGAAATAAAATAAATAAATAACAGAAAAATAAAATATGAAAGTCTGTAATTTACAATAAATTTCACATGTTCGACAGAAAATAGAAGCAAACCCAATTTTTTTTTTAATCTTGCAAACACTTTTTGACATCGTTTAATATATTTTTTACTCCAAAGAGATAGATTTAAATGACTAGAGGTAAATGGAAGCTTTTTTTTTGTGTGGACAACACACACGATGTATAAGGATGTGAGCATGAAGTGAAAGTGGTATGTGCATGAGGTACAAAATAGACAATTAGCCATAGGAGCCAAGGTTCACAATCGGGGCAAACACTATGAAAGTATAGACTAAGATATGCATGGAAAAGTGATCTAGATCATGAGGGTGAAGCCAATGTAAGGCACAACTAGTGCAATAGGCAAAAGTAAAGGGAACATGGTTATTCACAAGCCAATGTGAGCCAATGTGATCGTGGGGATCAAAATGGTATGATTGGAAGTGTGAACTTGCTGTGATATTGAAGCACAAAATGAATTCCTAAACAACTCAACACAGGGCCATGACCACAACTATCAAGGCATGGGAAATCTAGAGCATGGAGGCTAGGTCAAAAAGGTGCATATGGTGGTGTCATTGGGGACACATAATGGGAATTTGCTCATTAACAGTGTGCCAAGAAAACTCAAATACACCATGGAGTATAGGCATGAGAGAGAAGACCTAGAACAGGGGTGTGAAGTGCCTTGTGATGCCAAAGTGAGGCACATATGGAACATATGAAAGTGGGCCTTAAGCAATAGAAACATGGGCATTAACACAAGAAGGATTACATTGGGGCTTTGTGACAAACACTTGATAGGTATGTTAAACTCTAAGCATTGATCAAAACCCTGGGACATGGATTCCTACCCAAATGTGCCTGTAGACACCCCAATTTTGACCGATCGTCGAATTCAGGGGATGGTTACCTCGAGATCGATGATGACAGCGTTCGACGAAATTTGAAGGTTTTTTTTAAGTGACTTAAGTTCTTTGGAGAATTCTTCAGCCCCAATAAAAGTTTTCAAAAAAGAGAAGGAGAGAAAAAGGAGGAGAGAGACCAGGTATTTGGGAAACCCGGATATGAAGTACGTATGAGAAAGACAGTTTGAAAGTTAATTTCAAAATAAGAACATAGGAATGGTTTTGAAAAAAAAAAGAAAGACAAAGAAAATGAAAAATAGATAATAGAAAAGAATTTTGAAAAGAAAAAAAAGAGAGAGAGAGGAGAGAATTTTGAAAAGCAAAGGAAAAGAAAAGAAAAGAAAACAAAAATAAAAATATATATGTAAGTAATATCTAGTAAGTATATTAGTATTTAAGTATATATTAAGTATATATTTGAAAAAATAAATAAGAAAGGTGATAATTCTGTTAGCTGCGGCACGTGGCATAGCCGGTGGCACTCACTGAGTGCTGCACCGACATTCAATGAGTGCCGAAACGGCATTCACTGAGTGCCGCAGACAACTCAGTGAGTGTCACTCGCTGTAACAGACTGTTTTTCTCAAATACGTATGGAATATTCTTGCACATGGATTTTTTACTCGAATTTACCTATTTGACCTTGTGAGAGTGGTCTATATAAAGAGGTCTTCACCTCCATTATAGGGATCTTTTTCTCCATCTTCTTCTTCCATCCTCTTTTAGGCAAGTAAAATATATAGAAAACTAGAGAGAATTGAGAGAGGTTGAAAGATATTTTGAAGAACCAAAGATTTAATTTTGAAGGGGAATTTGAAGAATTAGAAGAACTTGGAAGATTTTCACCAAGATTCAAGTAAACCTTGAGGTTGTTAGAGGTAACCTTCTAATCCTATCTAAACTTAGGCTATAATTCAATCACAAATTCATAGATCTAGGACTTTTACACATTTTCAAAAATGCTCTTTTTACCTCATGTGACGCCCCGCCCCACCACGAGTCCCGACGACGGGGTGTCATCCGGCGGAAGAACAACAATAACCAATAATAGGAGGCTTTGACATCAATCGGTAACTCCCCCAGTCCTAGACTCCGAGGGTTACCTGAAATAAATGTTCATCATTTGGAAAGCATTTATAAAACACAAATCTGGTTTTCATTTAAAACATTCTTTCTTGAAACAAAACGTTTTCAATATAAGCAGCGAAAAATCAGAGTTAAGCTATCCTTTTATTTAAAAGCAGGTGGACTAACCTTGTCCAATTGAAACATAAAATGTTCTTTGAAACCAAATTTTATTACATTAATTAAAAGATAATCCCCACACACGGGGTCTTCAAACTATAGTAGAAGCATTGTCAAGTCTCGGGGCCTTGCCCTTATCTACATCACTTGAAAGAAAGGTTTAACATCCCATAAGCCAAAAGGCTCGTATAGTCATATAACCACACAATAACATCTGTTATATAACATGCGTGAGTGCAATGAATGCCAATGTCATGTATGAAAAGCATTTTCATGCCTTTTCAAACACTCACCCTCGATTAGGGGTGGCAATTGGGTCGTGTCGGGTCATTATTGTGTCGAGTCATAATCGTGTCATTCTTAACGTGTCATAATTGTGTCGGGTCATAATCGTGCCGGGTCATACACGGGTCACCCGTTTAACCCGTCTAACCTGTGTAGGGTGTCATCGGTTTGGTTCGAATTTTAATTTTTTTTAATTTTTTTTCTATGTTTTGAAAACCTGCCGAAGTGGTCGGTTCAGTCGATTTTTCGACTTTTGGTCGATTAACGATTTTGTCAATTTAGGTGGTCGGATCGGTTTTTTGGTTGTAGGTAAATTTAAGAAAACCGATTGGTTAGCTCGGTTCTGTTATTCAAAAACAACTTATAGCCTTATTGAAAACACACACAAGTCTTCCCATCAAATGTATCAATTATTAACACGTATTACATATCACTTTAAATTCCAAAATACTACAGATATGACAATATCCAACTATTATAAATTATTATAAACTTATTCATTATTAATTATTATTTTTTTTATTACATTAGTTATTAATTATTATATATAGATTTACTTGTTTGGTAAGTTGGTAATTACTCTTTTTTTTTTACTTTAGGTGCAAAAAAAAAAAAAAAAACAATTTTAGCTTTTTTTTAAAAATATATTTTTTAATTCTTATTTATATTATTTGTATTTTAGATATCCAGATTATGAAAAATTATTTCTAGAACTAAAAGAAATGCCTCAATTGCACTTAAATACTTAATCGGGTCAAACAAGTTAGACATGTTGACTCGCTTAAACCCGTTTATGAATCATGTCAAGCGAGTCGACTCGTTTATGACCCGTGCCCTTATACGGGTCACCTAAACCCGTTTATTTTCGTGTCGGGTCGTGTTGGCTTGCCATATCGGGTCGAAAATTGCCACCCCTACTCTCGATCGTCAATATCATTACCCGAACCATGGGCTTCCCATCCACGGAGGCCTTGCCTTCACGTGCTGGACTTTGGGCCTTACAAATTACACGGAGGCCTAGCCTTCACGTTATGGGGGTTTTTTGCAGAACATCCCGCAATTCGAGTTCCTAGTAGTACCCATCTCACATGCCAATCCACAAATCCGGGATTTCTATCTTTTCAAAACAAAATTCCTTCTAGAGAGTTTTATGCACGGAAGCCTCGAAGATCTTCCCTTTTTAAAACCTGGAAGCCTATAAGGTCTTCCCTTTTCAAAAGTCGAAAGCCTCTAAGGTCTTTCATCCCAAAATCATTTTCTTGATTTTCGTGTTCATGCTCACGCTTATGAAATGCTATGACATATGCGAGCTCTAAGCATAAAAACATATTCAACATTTCATAAATCACATATCAAAACATGCTATTGATTTAAAGAAACAACAATAAACATGCCGAAATCATCCGAGTAAACACATAAAACATATCAATTCATTTAAACATGTAAGTACACTGTTAACATGTTATACAACTTTATTGAGGGTTATACGGAACTACCGTTCACCGAGGGCAAACTTAATCACACAGAATAGAATCTCGAAAAGCCCAGTCTGTTACAATCTATCATGTATAGTGATATAAGCACATTAGTAAGGTACAATACTTCTAAGCACAAGTACAACTACTATTTAAAGTGAAGTTCAACTCTTAAAGCTTAGGGTATAAGGTCCCTTAGCACAGTTCTGATTCAAGTACAAGAAAACAGGAGATTTTACCAAACTGCCTCAGGTCGCTCGCGTGAGCCGATCGCACGGAGCCTCGCTTGCGCGGGCCGCTCGGGCGAGTTATACTAAGTAAGGCCACGTGGTTACTTAAAAACAATTTTAGAAAAATAGCCTGGTCACCCGCGCGAACCCTCGCTCGAGCGGGTCGCGCGCGCGAGGTATTTCAAAGTCGTCTTCTTCCTTTTTCTTCCCCTGTTTTGAAATCAAAGACTAGTTTTTACCCATTTTGAAAACTTAACCAAAATAGGACTTTCAATACATGAATCTTTTCCTTTTTTTGCGTAGATTTCAAATACAAAATCAGTTTTTCATGAATCGAATCATAGCTCTTGATTTTATCAAAAATTCGAAGGCGACAAAACTTGAAATCGGCCGTTCGTCGCGACCGTAATGATTTGCTTTTGAAATTCGAAATGGAGCCTCGTGGGATCGAGACCTTTCATTTAATATAAAGAAATCGAGTTTTCATTACAGTTTTTGTGCTCACTATTTTCAGATCCTTAACGATATATATATATGAAATCTATATATACCTATATCTACACAGTCTAATAAAAACTGAAATTGAAATAGAATTTATAGATGGTATAAGAATCATACCCAAAAAGAATTCCAACAGCAAATTGATGATCCAAGCCTTTGAATTCAAACTCCTTAAATATGTATCTATCTATATTTGAATACATATGTATATGTAACCATCTATATATCTATCTCTGCACAGACACACATACATATATATATATATATATGAGCCGAGAGAAAGAGAACAAAGAGAGAAAAAAGAGAGACAGAGAGTTGATGTTGGGAGTTTGTTTAGAGATTGAGAGATTTAGGTGGTATATATATAGCTTTGTAATGCTTAGTCCCCAAGCACAAACACACGTATAGCACACACTGCACAACTTTTATTTCGGCTCCAAGTTTATCATTAGAGATCATCGTGTGTGTTGAGCTCACGCGATGATACACGAACGCAGGTAAAAATTATACTGCTCAAAATCCAAAACTTGTATTATTTCGATTAAAAAGCGAAAATAAAATACGGGGTATTACACCTCATTTCATCACATACCACCTAGAATTTGTGATTGAAGTTTCATGTGTTATTTTCATTGATTTAGATCTAAATGAGCTAAGGATATAAGGTAAAAGAATTTTCTAAAAGAATTTTTAACTTGGATCATCAATCAATTTTTGATTTCACCTCTTCTTTGTTTATATTTTACCTATGGGGTTTGAGAGATCTTCAATATCTCCTTTAACTCCCATGAGTTTGATCCTTTGATTCTCTATGACCTTGTGATTTGTATGAGAATTAAGGTGGATCATGGACATATCTATACATAACTATTGGATCTAATTCTTAACTTATGCTTTGGGTCTTCTAGTTTGAAACTTCGTGGAATCCTCCTCATATTCCATTGAAGTTCATGTGGATTTGATCATATCTAGTCTCCAAGGACCATTAATTTAGGAGGAGAACTTAGTAAAATGAACATATATTCCTCAAGGATAAGGTATTTGGGAGAGGAATTAGGAATAGTTTAAGTCTAATTAAATTATGAATGCTAAGTCAATATTAATTGGTGTAGTGAATTCATGAACCCACTGTGATCAAAGGTTTTTAATTAAATTGTGGACCATGGGAATTGAATGAGACCAATTGGAGAGTGCTCACAACTCATGTATGTATCACTAGATTTTTTGTTTGATGAGATTTTACAATTAGGATGGTTTGGTCTTATGATTTGTGACCTAGTCACTCTCTGTCCAAAATTGCAGAACAGTAAGTCCATTTAAAACTTAGTATATCAGAACCTTAAAGCTTTCTTGACTTCAAATACATTTTTCTAGGAAGTTTAATATGTTAATAGGATCCTTTTTGAAAGATCGAAGTCATTCTGATTTATTTGCTATTTTTAAAAAATCATACAAAAACTCTGGACAGAGAGTTGTAAATTTCTGAGTGATGTCTAGTTTTTATCCAATTCCGAGAGATTGAACCGTTTGATTTTCAATTTTCTTTTTGGGTTAGAAACTAGACTCATAGAGGCATAACATATTCACAAAGCATTAAGATCAAACTGTTGGAATTTTGATTTTTCTATGTTCTAAATTCAGGTTTTTTCTCTATAAATTCTAAAACTCTGTCACAGTTTTAATAAATTTTGTAAATGATGACCTAAATGACCCTTTTATGACCTAGGATTCAAATCATATTTTAAATAAAGATAATTAATCTTAATCCCATAGGCTAAATAGTCCAAATCAATGAATAGTTAGTATCTCATTCTTGTTTATATCCATACATTCATTTCATGTATGTTCATACTTAGGGTTAGGACAAATTATTGGCTTAAGTTACATTTGATTAAACTTAGTTGAACATAACTTTGGGTTCCTTATGATCATGTTGGGATTATATCATCTCTATATGGACATTACATTGGCTCCTAGTTGAGACTTGTATATCTATAGAGGTGTTATATCTCCAACTAATTAGAAGGAATTCATAATTATATCAACTCTTTCTATGCTTAGTGGATTTATGCTAGAAATTTAAGCATGTTATTTAGGACTCTAAAGTGTATCTTGTTCAAAGCATGTGGACTTACCCTCTATTTTGTAGCGCTATCGAGGTACGACTTCTCAACCCTCTCTGGTTTATTTTATCTTTGATTTTAATTGATTTTTGACTTCATGTGCGACACCTTAGAATTAGGATTTGCCTTATGCGTATATATGATTAGAGACCTCTTTTTTAGGATTTTCTATTTTTGTATGCATTGCATGTTTAATATTTGCAACCGTATCCTGAGTAAGTTCTCTAGTTCCCTATTGCATATCATATTGCTTGGTATTTGAATTATGTGGTTTTGCATGCTATTTTATTGTTAGCAATTTTACACCCTTTTAGACATGCTTTTTGTAATTTATATGATATATGTATTAGTTGAGGGCATGCTTAGATTAATAATTCGATTAAAAAAGATGTTGAGTAGAGGCCTTTCACAAGATAGGATGAGAGGAAGTGTTTTAGTCCACCGGGCTCCTTCTCCTCTCATTCTATAATCCCCGGACATGGAAATCTCTAGTTTTCAAAAGATCGGTTTGCTTTTAAAATGGTTTCTTAATTTTCCTTTAAAATAATTAAGTGGTGACTCATATTTGAATTCAAAATTCGAAAAAGTTTAAAAAAAAGCGTGGGTAAAACTGCAAATATCCACAATCTGGCGACTCTGCTGGGGATCGAACCCAGAATCTCTGGTTTCACAGACCAGAATTTCTGATTATGGGTTCACTTGAGGATTAGACTTGAATGCATCCTTTTTAATCGAATTAATTAATTTTTGTGTGCCCGTTGAATTGCACTTGCATGTCTCGGCAGTCGATTGCACGGAACTATGACCTTGGAAGCTCAGGGTAACTTGGTCGGTTAAGCCATCATGGGACTGTGTGATCACCCTTGATCTTGTACCATGTGTTGGTATATGAAGCATCCTATCGGGTATGTGTCAAGGGTCCCTTGTTTGACCAAAACCCGGCCTTTGCATAATAGCTTCTATAGAACCTTTCAATCTTAGGAAATCAATCTTGATTAGAATTATGTGCTAGGGAGTTTTGTATGTGATCTCGTCAGAATCAAGATATAAAAGTATGCTTTACTTTCTAAGATTTGTAGTGCGGAAGTAAAGGTCGAACCCACAGGGATTGATTATTTTTATCCTTTAATTAAGAAAACCTAAATCTATTTAGTTATAGAAAACAAAAGTTTGATTGGTTGTTGATTTAATTCCTACTATTAACTAAACTATGAAATTACGAAAATAAGATTCTAAATTTAAACTAAATAAATGAATGCAAGATTTAAAGTTGTTTTGATATGAGTGAATGAGATCTAGGATTACAACTCCACCACTACCTATGCATCGAGGGTCTATACTTTCTATTTTAAGTTTTATGATTGGATAGTTAAGATCTATCGTAGCTACAATCCTGATAGTATCGACAAGAAGATATTACTAGTTTAACCTAAGCATAACTCATCTTCGGTTCACATGAATTATCTACCTATAACTAGGGTGTAGCATAGCTCATCTTTCCTAAGCATGAGTTATAAAAGATATAAACATCGTAATCATATAAGCACCATTGTATGTAAATATTCCTATCAATCACAGAAATCAAGGAATATTGGCTTCAATAAGCATAAGGAATAATATAAGACAAGAATAAATCCAAAATACTATTGATTATTAACATTAAAAATTTGATTATGTATTAATAATCCCCAAACATATAACTACTATCCAAATACATAAAATTCTAAAGTAAGAAAGCAAATAATCCTCCTTTGCATAGCTAGGGTTTCATTGAAACCCGAGAAGAGAAGTTTAGTTGCGCATAAGTGATGAAAACATTGAGATGAAATTGATTGTAGCCATCAGAAACCTTCACACTGGATTCTTCTTCTCTTGCCTCCAAAGTTGTATGTAGGATGTAAGTATTGATGTGTAATAATGTGTGTAACCCTCCAATTTCTTTAGATTGATCTATATATAGTTGTAGAGGGATTAGGAGGCTTTTGTAAACCTACTCTGACTGAAACTACTGTAATTCACTTTTTGACGTAATTAGGCAATTCTGTTTGCGTAGGGATCTTCAGCACTAAAAAATACGCGTTTTCACTTTTTTGCACGGATCGGACGAGCGCAATTTTGGGAGGTTGGGCGAGCGAGGTAGTGGATTGTCGCACGAGGTGGCCGCTCGTGCGAGGTGGCTTTTCTTGCTTCTTTTCTTCTATTTTTACTCCTTATTTGGCCTAAAACCCTTGCTTTCTTCTAAATCCTGACAGAAAATGGAAAATAAAGTATAAATACATAAAAACAGGATAAAAAGTGCTAACAAATGTGAATTAAGGCGTGTAATTAGGACTTGTTCACTCCCAATCAGTATGCCCAGAAGGAATTAATTGAGATGATGACGATACTTGCTTGATAAAAGATATATAATCACCTAATCACTTTCGAGCAATTCCTCTTCATGTCCCATGATATTTGAGAACATGCCGAATTTTGATTTTAAGATTACATCTCTTATATCCTATTTAGCCAAGCATCATTGACCTTGTATGTATCCGATTTCATGAAAAGCACGGTGATAATCCGATCATATGATCCTTCTACCTAGAGAATTTTGAATCCATCTTCGAGAGCAAATGGATTTTTTTGGAGTTCACTTTTTGATTAAAGCTCCAAACTAATCTTTGTTAAAATAGATTTTCACATGATCATCTTCAAAGGAAAAATCCAAAAATCATGAGAGTTGTTTCTGAGAGAAATGCTTTTCAAATGAATTTCAAAGCAACATTTCAAATCCAATCATCTTTGTTGAGAAAATGTCCCGAACATCCTCTTTCTCAAAAGAATTCTCAAGAATTGCTTTTTAAAAGATTTAATCATCTAAATGTTTTCAAAGGAATTTCAAAAATAAGGATCATAATGAATTTTAGAGATTCTACCGCAAGGTTAGTAAGAAAAGAGATGGCACAAGAGGCAAATACAAGAGAGATGGCAGAACTAAGGGCTATTATAGAGCAACAGGTAGAACAGATGAATAGAATGATGACTATGATAGAGACAATGGCACGACAGCTGCCAATAGCTAACCCACAGGTTGTTGATCCTCCTCTGACCGTAAGGGAAGCGGATTGGTATGGTGATCCGGAAGCTCAAAATCCTGAGGTGCCAAGACTAGAGAGGGAAAGGATAGAGAAAGGGAGAGCTGAGAAATAGAAAGCAATGACTGAGAAAGTAGAAAATTTTGAAAGGGTGGTCCGTAACACTTACTTATTGGAATTAGAGGGGTTATATGATGGGGTACATGAGATACTACTTATGGGATTCAAAATGCCTATATTTGATAAATTTGACGGTATAGGGAACCCTCGAAGTCATGTTCGAATGTGCATAGGGCTTTCCAACCGAGTGGTTTGAGTACCGCTATGATGGCCATGTTATTTCAACAGACATTGACTGGGGCTGCTCTAGCATGGTACCTCACACTGGAACCAAGCAAGACTAGGGTGTGGAAAGAAGTTGTTAAATCGTTTGTGGCATAGTATGAATACAATCAAGATCTGGACGTCACTTTTTAAGATCTAGAGACTTCCAGGCAGGGAAACAAGGAGTTTTTTGCTGAGTACCTAAGTCGTTGGAGAGGAAAAGTAGCCAAAATGGTATAAAGGCCATCAGAAAAGGAACAAATCAGAATGCTAATACAAAATCTTCAACCCATATATCAAGAAAAGATAAGGTTTTAGTTTATCAACAATTTTGCTGAGGTGTTTTATGTGGGGACGAGGATAGAAGATGCAATGTAAGAAGGGGTGATCAAGAGAGAGGAAATGGCAAACAGATACAGGTGGCCAAGCTTCGGGTCAGAGGGAGGAAACTCAGGAGGTCATTTAGGACCTACTAATGTTAATGCATTAGCGAGCCCGAAAAGGAAGTTTGATATAATAAGAAGCTACCCAAGAAAAGGGGGAGACAAACCATTGAGGAGGTTTTTAGATCTAGGAGTATCGCTGTCAATGGCACTCGACAGCATCCTCGTTTGTTGGAATCACGGCCTAAGTTGAACCCGCCTCTTCCAAACTTTAAGTTTGACTTATACTATAATTTGCACCAAGAACAAGGGCATTCTACTAACTGATACCTGAGGTTGAGACACAAAATTCAAGACCTAATAGATAAGAAAGTGATATTTGAACCTCCTGCCAATCCACCAAATGTCACTAAGAACCCATTGTCGAACCATCATGCCGTGCCACCACCGGGGATTTATTGATGGAAATTCTTTCGATCCATCTTAATTGATCATAAAGCTGGGCCATCCAAAGAAATCTTATTAGATGTCGAGAGATATAGTGATCTACACTCTAGGAGGGTCGTCAAATGAAAGTAAGGGAAAAGTGATAGAGGAAGCTGCTACTACAGACTGGTGGCACCTAAAATGGATAACTTTATTTGGTATAAGGGGGACGATAGCCAGAGCATCAATCGAACAATGGAAGACCTGTGGTATGAGAGCAAAAAAGATGAAGAGGAAGTCCAAAAGTCACTAAAGCACGAGAGGATCTGTGGATGAAGGAAGATGTGAGCCGTTTGACTCGATCGGGGAGACATTTCAAACTGCATAAACTAGATGAAGAACATTCTGGCCAGGAATTGGGAAATGGGAAAGGAAAAATAGATGAAGAAGAGGAAGAGGATAGGGTATTAAAGTAGATGAAAAGACTCAAGCCAATATCACGATATGGGGATTACTGATTGCTTCCAAGTGTCACAGACAAGCTGTCTTAGATGCCTTGAACTAGTCGGACGTATCGATCAACATTTCACTATAGGATCTCATAGGAATGATCAATCAAACTCCAGCTCTTGCTATCACGTTTACTTTAAAATATTTACCTCTTGGAGGGCCTACTCATAACAGGCCATTGCACATGACTATTGAATATTTGGGAAATTCCCTACCTTCTTGCCTTGTTGATAATGGATCTGCTTTGAATGTATGTCCACTCCGCACAGCTAAAAGAATGGTTTTAGATGAGTCGACTTTAATACCATTTGAGCAAAAAGTAAGAGCATATGACAACACTTAGAGGGAGGTTATGGGCATCATTTTCCTTAATCTCGTTATTGGGCGATTGGAAAAGGAAGTCATGTTCCAGATTATTAACATTCCCGTCTCTTTTAATTTGCTATTGGGTAGGCCTTGGTTGGATAGTTTGGGAGCATCTCCGTCAACAATTCACCAAAAAAGTCAAATGCATTTGGGGAAACAAGGTTTGTCAATCTTTGGGAACAGATGGGTCTGTATGATTGAAGCATCATCAAGTGCTCTAGTCTTGGAGGTTCAGTTGCAAAAGAAAGAAACAAGTTTGGGAGGATTCGAATTTATCAACATGGTAGAGGATGGAAAGCCACGGGAGCTTTTGCCGTTATATTTTGATCAATACGCAAGTCCGTTGGTCGCGAGGACTATAAGAAAAATGGGATTTTTTCCAGGTATGGGTTTGGGGAGAATGCACCAAGGATTTTTAGAATTTTCGAATATCAAGACACAGACCCACACTCACAGGTTGGGTTATCTACCGTCAAGGCAAGAGTTGAAAGAAAAGAAAAAAATAGCTGACGCGCCACTACGGTCATATGCAAAGATGCTTAACGGGCACTTCGTTAAGGAGGGATAAGATTTCCCCTTATGTGGCTCCCCAAAGCCATGGATGGATCGAAGGGATAAATGCTTGAAGCTGGGTTTGAGATCATTTTTTCAGATGAGTTTACGGATTACGAAGACCCATACTTACAGGTGCCTGCGAAGCCAACCTCTGTTAAAGATTGGATTTGTTCCTTGGATGATCTGGCAATGAAAAATATGCTAGAAGAATAACACAGGGGAACCAAAGAGGTTAATCTTGAGAAAATTATGAAGTTAAAAGGTGAGAAAAGTCAGAGTGAAGGAAAGATCGAAGAGAATGAAGCAAGGGAGGATGGGCCAAAGAACGAGGAAGAACCAGTGGATGAGGAAGAAACAAAGGGACTACCGGGTTACGACACTGTGGAACTTAAACAAGGGTCAACAAAGAATGGGTGTTCAAGTCTAGTGATAGGTATCCCCCCTCCTCGGAATCTATAATGGCCCATATGAGGAGTCTTAATATCTTAATGTCTATTGTAATTACTCCCAAGAATATTTATGAGAATATGACCAATTCTGCCTACTCGACTGCGCATAATAAATGTGATACATGTAATGAATGTGATGAAATACCAGATGAATTACAAAAATTATTTGAAAAAGAAAATGAATCTGCTTTTAAAATCATAGAAATCACTTTGACAATTAATCTGGGAAATGAAAATAATCCAAAAAATATTTCTATTGGCTCCACACTTAGCAATGAGGAAAGTAAAGAATTAAATGAATTCAAAGATGTCTTTGCATGGTCTTATGATGATATGCCAGGAATTGATCCAGAGATAGTCCAACACCATATTCCTCTCTTCCCAAATTCAAAACTTGTAAAACAAAAATTGAGGCGAATGAGGCCTGAATGGGCGCTTAAAGTAAAAGAGGAAGTTGAAAAGCAATTTAGAGCTGGATTCTTGATTGTCACCGAGTACCCTGAATGGGTCGCCAACATGGTACTAGTCCCAAAGAAGGATGGTCGTGTAAGGGTTTGTGTTGATTTTCGAGATTTAAATAAAGCCAACCCTAAAGACAATTTTCCTTTACCTCATATCGATGTGCTAGTTGATAATACTCGGGACACAAGCTTTTGTCTTTTATGGACGGGTTCTCTGGGTATAATTAGATTTTCATGGCACCCAAGGATACTAGGATAGGGAGAAGACTACCTTCATCACACCTTGGGGTACTTATTGCTATAGGGTAATGCCATTCAAACATAAGAATATGGGTGCGACTTATCAAAGGGCCGCCACTACGTTATTACATAACATGATCCATAAAGAAGTAGAGGTATATGTGGAACACATGATAGTAAAATCCAAAGAAAGGGGGGGGGGGGGGGGGTACTTAAGGGCATTGAGGAAATTCTTCGAGAGGCTAAAAAAGTTTAGAATGATGCTGAATCCATAGAAGTGCACTTTTGGAGTTACTATTGGGAAGTTGTTAGGATTTCTCATCACCCAAAGGGGAATAGAGGTAGACTCGACAAAAATTAAAGCCATAACCGAGATGCCATCGCCGAAAAATGAGAAGGAGTTAAGGGAATTTCTAGGCAGAATGCAGTTCATCAGCTATTTTATATCCAAGCTCACCATGACCTGTGACCCACTATTCAAGTTGCTAAGAAAAAGGAAAAAAGTTTGAATGGGACGACTAATGCCAGAAAGCATTTGAAAAGATCAAAACTTACCTCCAAACCCACCTGTCTTATCACCTCCTAAATCTGAAAAACCTTTATTGCTATACTTATCCATGATCGAGAATTCAATTGGGTGTATGTTAGCCTAAGAAGAATAAGAGGGGCGTGTGGAGAGAGCTATATATTATTTGAGTAAAAGGATGACTAGATACGAGCTGAACTATTCACCATTAGAGAAAGCTTGTTGGGCATTAGTGTGGTGTACCCGCCCACCGCCTTAGGCATTATATGCTAGCCTTTCCTATGACCTTGATATCCTGAATGGACCCACTCAAATACCTATTTGAAAAGCCCGTCTTAACAAGTAGGATTTCACGGTGGACCATCATGTTTGCCGAGTTTGATATAAGATACATCACTTCCAAATCTGTTATATCAAACCCGACCCTCATTTGAGATGATCACAGCCATTGAAGGAGAGGAGGTTGAAGTACCATGGTATGTGGATGCTTGGAGTTTTATTAAAAAAGAAGAATATCCCGAGGGAGCTTCAGAGAAGGATAAAAAAGCGATTTGGAGGTTATGTGCCCAGTTTGTAATCTGAGCGGGTAAATTGTGGAAAAAGTCTTATACTGGTTATAATTTGGAATGTCTGTATGGGAGAGAATCAAGAAGAATGGAGGAAATACATGAAGGAGTTTGTGGACCCCACATGAATGGGCATATGTTAGCAAAGAAGATAATTCGACAGGGCTACTGTTGGACGACCCTGGATAAGGATTGCTGTGAGTATGTTAGGAAATGCCATTAGTGTCAAATCCATGGAAATCTGATGCATACCCCCCCTCCCCCCCGCCTTCCCAACTCTATAGCATGACCACCCCATGGCCATTTTCTGTGTGGGGTATTGATATTATTGGTGAAGTGGTTCCGAAGCTTTCCAACGGGCACCAGTATATAATTGTGGCTATAGATTATTTTACTAAGTGGGTAGAAGCAGCATCATATGCAACTTTGAAAGCTAAGGATGTGGTGAGTTTTATTGAGAAGAACATAAATTGTAGATATGGGGTTCCAAATGAGTTCATTTCCGATCATGGTATCCATTTCCAAGGAGAAGTCATCCCACTCTTAGAGAAGTATAGGATCACCCAACATCAATCTTCCCCATATAGGCCTCAGATGAATGGAGCAGTAGAAGCAGCTAATAAGAATGTAAAGGCAATTCTGGGAAAATGACTGATACATATAGGGACTGGCATGAGAAATTGCCATTTGCATTATGGAGATATTGGACTTCTGTTAGAACTTCAATGGGGGCTATGCTGTATTCATTAGTAGATGGGATGGAAGCTGTTCTTCCGGTTGAAGTAGAAATACCCTCTCTTAGAGTTTTGGCGGAATGTGAAGTAATCTAACTTAAATGGCTGCGAGAGAGGTATGAGGAGTTAATGGTATTAGATAAAAGGAGGTTGGCATCAATAAACCACACTCGGGGATATCATAAAGGATAGCTCATGCTTTTAACAAAAAGGTTCTCCCAAGAAAGCTTGCTGAGGGTGACCTGGTCCTCAAAGAGCTTAAAGCGCATATTTATGACCCTAGAGAAAAATTCAAACCCAACTAAATCGGACCATACATCATTAAGACACTCCTCTCTGGAGGGGCTTCCAATCTTATGGACCTAGATGGGGTTAATTTAAATAGCCAATCAACCTCGATCGCCTCAAGAAATATTTGCTTGAAACCTTGTCTTTAAAAAATTCCAAAGTCAATGAACTACGCTTGATCTGATTCCCGCGAGGGGATACGTAGGCAACCTACTCGGTTCGGTCATTAAAAAATTGCCTGAAAGGCACTTTCCTTCAAGCCGTGGCTGAACTGCTACGGACCTGATACCCATTCGAGGATAAGTAGGCAGGTTCCCAAGGCCCTCGGTCCAAATTAAGCCCAACTCTTGGCGAAATCCCATGTCTTGAGTTTCTCCATACCAAACTAGGGGCAAACTTACGTTTGCCCGATACCACGTCAGAGTCCCAAAACCAGGGGCAAACTTCGTTTACTAACTGAAGAACCCAGATAAAATAAAAAACCCATCTCTGGATCCACTGGCTATCAAAATGAGTATTATGTGATAACAAATAATGATTCATGGTATAGAATGATTAAAGCTCTAAGCAAGACTCAAAGCAAGTAATAAAGAGCTAAAAGAGACATTAAGAGGAAAATTTTTATAACCTAAAAGATAAGATTGAAAGAGTGCAAACTTTGATTCAACATGATTAGAACATTTTCTAAAAACAAAAGGAAAGTCTTTCAAAAAGACGAACATCACATATGTAATTAAGCGCAGCAAGAGTAAATAAGATTTGTCAAAATTATGAAAAATAAAGATCCATTTCTATTGCTTTCACTATGTATGTCTAGCCATGAGTCTGTCTCTCAACCAAAGTCTGAATCTCGAGAAGGTACTCAGTGGTAGGAATAACTGAAGCAGGAACTCTTCATAAGGGAGCAGACACTCTGTTATGCCAAGCCTCAACGAAGGTCCTTATGGTGGGAGGATGTAGGGCATAACTCTTCAAAAAGTCCGAAGTGATAGCATCTGAGACATCCTGAAGTAGCCCAAACTGACAGACTACTAGGCTCGTGATATAAAAAGTAGTAGCATGTAACCTTGGTAGCCAAACCCCAGGGCATCTGGGAAGTCGCACTGCGAAGGAGCAATAAACCCATTGGGGGCAGATCTAATGGATATCCTCATATAAGAGACTCTAAAGCCAGGTAAACCAATCATCTACTGAGTAAAATGGGTGATGAACCTTTAGGCGATCATAGAAAAGCTGCCTCCCAGGGTGAGAAGGGTGGATGAATAGACCTAAATGCTCCTGAAGCCAAACCTACAGAAAATAAGGAGCACCAGAAGAAAGCATGGCCCCAGTGACATAAGCATGGTCTAGGCCCAAAAGAGTCTCCCTAAGGACTAACATGATGGCACTCTTCATCTCTCGAAGGTCGCAAACAATAGGAATAAGGACATCAGTAGTGGACTAGAAGAGAAAGTAGGAGAGTATGGCTATAGAGAGTGCACTGCGCCGGATAATCTGATATCCTCCATCATCCGAGTCTCCAACAGGGGCTTAGATAGAAGAGAGGTGATCAAAATTGATGTGACGGTCATGAATAAAAGAGCTGGAAGCGCTGCGAGAAATATGAAAAAGAGCTGCTAGATCCTGAACGTATCCTGCCTGCACCTTTGGAACCACCAGATCTGCTAAGGGATCAGTATGAAGGATAGCACTTGAGCTCCTCAAAAAGTGGGCAGACCTCCTCCTGACCGAACCGGAAGACATGCAATGAAGGATCCCAGCACCTGATAGTAGCCCAGAGTAAACTTTTGTCCAAAGCCATACGACGAAAAGAAAAGATGTCAGACAGTCGATAGGACTCGAAGTTAAGTCTATCAATACCAAAGAGGGTATCCATCCATGGGAAGAGAAACTCAGAACTGATAGGAGCTATAAGAGATGAAATGAGAATGAGAATGGGATGAAAGATTAGATAAGAAGGAGAATAAGGAGGCTTGGAAATTTTAAATGAAGCAAGAACCATCTTTTATAGGGAAAAAGAGAACTGGGCGGTACTCGATGAAAAGCGACGACACTCACTGAGTGCCGACCGGCAGTTGATGAGTGCCGTGCAGTAGTCAGTGAGTGCTGGTTAGCTTCACTGAGTGCCGGTCAGACCCCAGGCAGTTCTTAATTAGTTCAGTTTGTAGCCTTAATTAGCCCAAAACCTGCATGAGAAAGGCAAAATATATGTATGAACTGCAAAATCGGCATCCAAGCGGCAACTCCCACACCATTCATCAATAAGAGCATAATAATCAAGAAACATTCACATTCTCAAGGTTTCTAAAATGATCATACATGAGCATGGAATATCAAAATCATTATCATGCATGCACATTACGTCAAGTCTGAATCCATAAATAAAATGAGTAAAGCATGATTGAAAAGATTCAAATGTTTGGTCCGCGCAGGGACATCATAAAATAAAAAAGAGAGAAATGGGATAAATCATCCTCTTTGATGACGAGGATTCCCCCTGGGCACCTGTGGAACTGTCTAATTTCCCCCAGCTCCACCATTTCCACCATCTCCACCATCACTGCCATCACCTCCGCCTCTGGTAACTCCATGGTAGCCGCCTCCTTGGCTCATTTGGAGCTCCTAAATCTACCTCCTTAGGGAAATGAGCTCTTCTTCTTATGAAAAGAAGGATAAACAAGAAGAAAAATTCGGATTCAATTTTGTAAATATGAATTCTTTTGAGTCCTCGGACTCGACTTTTGTAAATATGAAATACTTTTGAATCCTTGGACTCGATTCTTATAATAATAAAATTCTATTGAGTCCTTGGACTTGATTCTTGTAATAATAAATCCATTTGAATCCTTGAATTCATAAAGACAAAAAATAAAATAAGATATATACCTGAGCCCTAGCCTGACGCTCTGCATTGGCCCATGCCCCATCAGCCGAGGAAAGAATTGGGGGTTCATGCATTTAGTATTGGAATAATTAAGAGTGAATAAAAATGACAACTAAAAAGAAGAGTAGTTTCGAAACTTACTCTACACTCACGACCATGAATCCAATGTCGAACTGTGTGGGCATATGATAGCCCCTCCTCAGCATAATCTCTAGGAACAGTGTCGTATTACAGAGGAATGGTTGGTACATCCTGAGTGTATGGAGGGAGTTGGTACAGGGTCTCCTGACCCATATAGACCATGGACATGTTCCAGTTCCATTGTGGAAGAGATGGAGGTTCAGCTACTCTAGGGACAGGCTGCAAAGAAATAATTCAAGTCTTAGCAATTATTACTGTAAGGTTAAAAAGAATTTTTTTCTTTGAACAATAATAGGGGGGAAAAGGTAGTTACCCGGGTAACTTCCATAAGAGGGAAGTTATGCATCAAGGAATTCAGCTGAAAGTTGGCATAACCATTGAGGCCCTCTAAGTAGTCCACAATGTCTACCCCGCCTAGAGCTATGATGAAGTCGTCATGATCTAGGGTCTCGGTGCTCCTTATAGTGGGCGGAGGAGCCATCGGCTCAAAGAAAGCAGGGGTGGCAAGGGACTGTCTCGTCACCCTCTAACATAGATACCACTCCCTGCACGCTTCTCTGACCATCAGAATCCTCATCCTAGTGAAACCCGAAGTAGCCCGAAGCTCCGTACCAGCTTCCGGAAAGGCTGCCAACCAAGGATTCCATATCACATGCACATCTCTCAGGTTGATGAGGAAATTTCTGTAGCCAATGAAAATCATGGGCCCCCACTTTTTCGGCCCTTTGCTACTTTTCTCCATTTCAAGCCCTGTGATAGAATGGCATTCTCATTTGCCCTAGTATTGGGGGCTCTCATGCAGAAGTACTCATGGGACCATATCTGTAAAGAAGAAATTGAAAGGGTGAATCCAATGGCCAAAATGAAAATCGGGAAAGAATTGTTTTTGAAAAATCTAAAAAAAAGTAATAATGAGAATAATGTTTTACCTCCCAGGCTCTCCAGTAACCACCAGTAGAGGGGAAGTTACCCCGGGAAATCTCGCTCATGTGGCGATAGAGGGTAGCCAGTCCTGCCCCTTCCCAGTTATACTGGGGGATGCAACCAATGTTCTCCAGGGAAGCCAGGTATGCCAAATGGATCCGATCTCCCCTAGTGCTCATCAAGGAGTAACCCAAAGTGTATATGATAAAGGGCCTAATCATCTACTCATCGGTAAAAACTTGGCCCCCAAAGGTGTCCAGAAACCATTTTATCGAAACAATAAACTCTCTAGGATGGGCCCCGAGAAGGTCGATGATCTGCTCGTGCCAACTCGCAAGATCGTCATAGCAGGCGACAGGGAGGCCACCAAAAGGGATGCCAGTAATCATGGCAAAATCCAGCAGATCATTATCATTTCCCCGAACAGTAGATGAAATGTATTTATGGTGTCCCACTACCGATTTGCCGAGGCTTGGATCTGAGTCATATCATTCGAACTCTTTTCCAGGAGTTGCACAAAGAACCCAAATCTTGTGGCATTGATCCCGTTCTTAACATCATTATAGTTTGTTATACCATTGGTGTCCATGAGCCAAGCTCCCATGGCCCTTGAGAGCAGTCTTAGGCATTTGTAAAAGGATAGAAATAAAATACGAATAAGGACAAAAGGGAAAGATAACAAAGTTGATAAAATCTGGTAGTAAAAAATGTATGAAATTCTTGTGAGTCATAGCAACTCTGTGATTTTGTAAAATGAAATTCTTTTGAGTCCTAGCGACTCCATGTTTTGTAAAAGGAAATCCTTTTGAGACGTAACGACACTGTGATTTTGTGAAATCTGAAATTCTTATGAGTCATAGCAACTCCATGTTTTGTAAAAGGAAATCCTTTTGAGCCCTAAAGACTCCGTGATTTTGTAAAATATATGAAATTCTTTTGAGTCCTAGCGACTCCTTATTTTATTTTGTAAAATATATGAAATTTTTTGAGTCCTAGTGACTCCTTGTTTTATAAAAAGAAGTTCTTTCTAGTCGTAGAGACTCCGTGGTTTTGAAAGATGAATTTGTGAGTCCTAGCGACTCCTTGTTTTGCAAAACGAAGTTCTTTCGAGTCGTAGCGACTCCGTGGTTTTGAAAGATGAATTTTTATGAGTCCTAGCGACTCCTTATTTTGTAAAAAGAAGTTCTTTCGAGTTGTAGCAATTCCGTGGTTTTGAAAAATGAATTTTTTTCCCTAGTGACTCTTGTTTTGTAAATCTTGAATCCAAAGGACTCCATGATCATGAATCTTGGGCTCATATATGCGCATGCAATAAATCAACCTAGTCTAGGTAAAATTTGAATGCTCGATGGGGTTAATGTGACTCCACTCATTCAGAAGAATAAAGTGAAATGATGGAAATTCTAAAAATGATTTCGGCACAAAATCAGTAAAATCCAAAAAAAAAAAAAGAAGAACATGCAAGAGCATAGTGTCACGCATGATCACAATGTCTAGTAATTCATTCAAGGTCAAAAAGGGAGGGGGCATGACAATAGTTTGGGGATATCACAAATGCATAAGATCAAAGGCACATTCATACATGCATTAGGCATCATACATTGCATTACGTTGCATCCATCATCATAAAGAGCAAGAGAGTTCGAGATTATACCAGTTTGTTGAACGCCCGTGCAGAGAGATGCTCCCCGGGATCGGCAAGGAGAAACGATGAACTATGGCCAGGAGAGGATTTATATTACTTCCTCGAGGTCCCATGAGAGCCTGAACCACTAGCCATTCGTATGAATCTGCAAGAAAAAAGATAAAAATTCAAGGATGTATAAGAAATTTGGAGAAACAACAAGAAAAGAGAAAGCTAACTACAATTTCAAACCATGGATCAAGTTAAAGATACAATCTTGATGTTAGAAGGAGTAAACATACCTTGATTTGAAGTGATTCTTGAGTTGAGGATCAAAAGAGAGGAAGATCTTGGAGAGGATATTTGTAGGAGAGAATGAGAAAGAAAAGAAAAGAAATTATGTTTTGAACACACTGCCAGACCCAGTGGCAGACGGCAAAAAGGCAGCAGCACTCAGCGAGTGCCGCGCGGCATTCAGTGATTACTGCACTGCATTCAGTGACTGGCGTAGTGAGTGCCGTCGTGCATTCATCGAGTGCTGCTGTGAGTGACAGTTGACCTTTCCCTTAATTTTTTTTATATTTGTATTGGGAACCACTGAATTTTGCTTAGATGTCCTTTAAGGTTTTCCCTCATTTTGAATGAAGCCTCAGGATTTGAAAAATAAGTTTTAAAGCCCTTTTATAAGCTAAATTGACTCCTGATTGCGAGAAATTGAATTGATTTGAGTCTAATCAACTCTGGATTTTGAAAATTAAGTCAATTTGAGTCCAATCGACCCCTGATCTTGAAAATTTGAAAACTTTTGAATCGAGTCTGATTGACTCCTGATTTTGAAAATTGAATTAAATTCTAGTCTGATCGACTCTGGATTTTAAAAATTAAGTCAATTTGAGTCCAATCGACCCCTAATCTTGAAAATTTGAAAACTTTTGAATTCGAGTCTGATTGACTCCTGATTTTGAAAATTGAATTAAATTCTACTCTGATCGACTCTGGATTTTGAAAATTAAGTCGATTTGAGTCCAATCGACCCCAAATCTTGAAAATTGGAAAACTTTTAAATGAATTCAAGTCCGATTGACTCCTGATTTTGAAAATTGAATTGAATTGAGTCTGATTGACTCCTAATTTTAAAAGTTGAATTGAGTTGAATTTGATTGACTCCGGATTTTGAAAATTGAATTGAATTGAATTGAGTCTGATTGACTCCTGATTTTGAAAATTGTATTAAATTGAGTCTGATTGACTCCTGATTTTGAAAGTTGAATTGAGTTGAGTTTGATTGACTCTGGATTTTGAATATTGAATTGAATCGAGTCTGATTGACTCTTGATTTTGAAAGTTGAATTGAATTGAGTCTGATTGACTCCGAATTTTGAAAATTGAATTGATTTGAGTATGATTGACTCCTGATTTTGAAAATTGAATTGAATTCGAGTCTGATTGACTCCTAATTTTGAAAGTTGAATTGAATTGAGTCTGATTGACTCCTGATTTTGAAAATTGAATCGAATTAAGTCTGATTGACTCCTGATTTTGAAAATTGAATTGAATTCGAGTTTGATTGACTCCTGATTTTGATAGTTTAATTGAATTTGAATTTGATTGACTCCCGACTTTGAAATTTGATTTGATTAAAGTCTGTTTGACTCTCGACTTTGAAATTAAAATGGTTTAAACATATTTTGCTCTCATTCTCTGTGAATATAACAGATTTATATTCTCAATTCTTGTAACAGATTTATAATGATCTAAGTTCAAGGAAGTAATGAATTTGCATTCTCGGTTCTCGTAACAGATTTGCATCGACCTTGTGTCTGGAGTATAAGGCGCAAAGCGCATCTTAGTCTCTCAATCATCTCGGTTCCTAATTCGACACCGGAGTATAAGGTGTGAAGCGCATCTCAGTCAATAAGATGATTCTTGGAAGACACCGGAGTATAAGGCGCGAAGTGCATCTCAGTCTTTCAAATAGCTAAGTAGCTGACTCGACACTGGAGTATCAGGCGCGAAGTGCATCTCAGTCAATCAGATGATTCTTGGAAGACACCAGAGTATAAGGCGCGAAGTGGATCTCAGTCTGTCAAACAGCTCAGTTCCTGATTTGACACCGGAGTATAAGGCGCAAATCGCATCTTAGTCAATCAGATGATTCTTGGAAGACACCGAAGTATAAAGCGCGAAGCGCATCTTAGTCTTTCAAACATCTTAGTTCCTAATTCGACACCAGAGCATAAGGTACGAAGCGCATCTCAGTCAATCAGATGATTCTTGGAAGACACCGAAGTATAAGGCACGAAGTGCATCTCAGTCTTTCAAATAGCTCAGTTCCTGATTTGACACTGGAGTATAAGGCACAAAGCGCATCTTAGTCAATCGAATGATCTTGGAAAATACTAGAGAATTACGCACAAAAAATGCATCTGTGTCAAAATCTTGTCAATCGATAAGTAGTGTAAGGCGTGAAATGCATCTGTATCAATCATGACTCTTTTGGAGTAGGACGACATCATAATAGAAAATTTAAGGCATAGGAGACATTCTTGTCACTAGAGAGAGTAGTATGATTATGAATCATCACGCTTGGGAGCATAGAGCACGGGACTGCTTGAGCATGTGCATCATGATAGGATAGGTGCATTCATCTATGTGATTATTTGTGCTTAGGTGTTGTCCCTTACCCGAACTTTGTCTTAGTCTGATTCCTATCGAGATACGTAGGCAGCTCACCATCGAGCCCGACCAGTGCCAACTATCTATGAACTATTTTTTGACATTCACTTGTGATACACGTTGCTTCACAAGCTCTGCCGAAGAGGGGCAAATTGTAGACACCCCAATTTTGACCGATCGTCGAATTCAGGGGATAACCTACCTCTAGACCGACGATGACAGTGTCTGACAAAATTCGAAGGTTTTTTTAAGTGACTCAAGTTCTTCGGAGAATTCTTCAGCCCCAACAAAAGTTTTCAAAAAAGAGAAGGAGAGAAAAAGGAGGAGAGAGACCGGGTATTCGGAAAACCCGGATATGAAGTACGTATGAGAAAGATAGTTTGAAAGTTAATTTCAAAATAAGAACATAGGAATGGTTTTCAAAAAAAAAGAAAAAGAGAGAAAATGATAAATATATAATAGAAAAGAATTTTGAAAAGAAAATAAAAAAGAGAGAGAGGAGAGAATTTTGAAAAGCAAAGGAAAAGAAAAGAAAAGAAAAGAAAACAAAAAAAAATATAAGTAATATCTATTAAGTATATTTGTATTTAAGTATATATTAGTATATATTTGAAAAAATGAATAAGAAAGGTGATAATTCCGTTAGCTGGGCACACGGCATAGCTGGCGGCACTCACTGAGTGCCGCAGACAACTCAGTGAGTGCTACTCGCTGTAACAGATTATTTTTCTCAAATACATATGGAATATTCTTGCACATGTGTTTTTCACTCCAATTTACCTATTTGACCCTGTGAGAGTGGTCTATATAAAGAGGTCTTCACCTCCATTATAGGGATCTTTTTCTCTATCTTCTTCTTCCATCCTCTTTTGGGCAAGTAAAATATATAGAAAACTAGAGAGAATTGAGAGAGGTTGAGAGATATTTTAAAGAACCAAAGATTTTTGAAGGGGAATTTGAAGAAGAATTAGAAGAACTTGGAAGATTTTCACCAGGATTCAAGTAAACCTTGAGGTATTAGGCTATAATTCAATCACAAATTCATAGATCTAGAACTTTTACACATTTTCAAAATCTCTCTTCTTACCTCATTTCATCACACACCACCTAGAATTTGTGATTGAATTTTCATGTGTTATTTCATTGATTTGGATCAAAATGAGCTAAGGATTTAAGGTAAAAGAATTTTGTAAAAGAATTTTTTGACTTGGATCATCAATCAAGTTTTGATTTCACCTCTTCTTTGTTTGTATTTTGCCTCTGGGGTTTGAGAGATCTTCAATATCTCATTTAACTTCCATGAGTTTGATCCTTTGATTCTCTATGACCTTGTGATTTGTATGAGAATTAAGGTGGATCATGGACATATCTATACATAACTATTGGATCTAATTCTTAACTTATGCTTTGGGTCCTCTAGTTTGAAACTCCATGGAATCCTCCTCATATTCCATTGAAGTTCATGTGAATTTGATCATATCTAGTCTCAAAGGACCATTAATTTGGATGGAGAACTTAGTAAAATGAACAAATATTCCTCAAGGATCATGTATTTGGGAGAGGAATTAGAAATAGTTTAAGTCTAATTCAGATTATGAATGCTAAGTCAATATTGGTGCAGTGAATTCATGAACCCACAGTGATAAAAGGTTTTTAATTAAATCATGGTCCATGGGAAATGAATGAGACCAATTGGAGAGTGCTCACAACTCATATATGTATCACTAGATTTTTTGTTTTGATGAGATTTTATAATTAGGATGGTTTGGTCTTATGATTTGTGACCTGGTCACTCTCTGTCCAAAATTCCAGGACAGTAAATCCATTTTAAACTTAGTATATCAGAACCTTAATCAAGCTTTCTTGACTTCAAATACATTTTTTTAGGAAGTTTAATGTGTTAATAGGATCCCCTTAAAAGATCAAAGTCATTCTGATTTATTTACTAGTTTAAAAAAATCATACAAAAACTCTGGACAGAGAGTTGTAAATTTCTGAGTGATGTCTAGTTTTTACCCAATTCCCAGAGATTGAACCGTTTGATTTTCAATTTTCTTTTTGGGTTAGAAACTAGACTCACAGAGGCATAACATATTCAAAAAGCATCAGGATCACATAGTTGGAATTATGATTTTTCTATTTTCTAAATTTAGGTTTCTTCTCTGTAAATTCTAAAACTCTGTCACAATTTTAATACATTTTAAATGATGACCTAAATGACCCTTTCATGACCTAGGATTCAAACCATGTTTTAAATAAAGATAATTAAGCTTAATCCCAGAGACTAAATGGTCCAAATTAATGAATAGTTCATATCTCATTCTTGTTTATATCCATACATTCATTTCATGTATGTTCATACTTAGGGTTAGGAAAAATTATTGGCTTATGTTACATTTGATTAAACTTAGTTGAACATAACTTTGGGTTCCTTATGATCATGTTGGGATTATATCATCTCTATATGGACATTACATTGGCTCCTAGTTGAGACTTGTATATCTATAGAGGTGTTATATCTACAACTAATTAGAAGGAATTCATAATTATATCAACTCTTTCTATGCTTAGTGGATTTATGCTAGAAATTTAAGCATGTTATTTAGGACTCTAAAGTGTATCTTGTTCAAAGCATGTGGACTTACCCTCTATTTTGTAGCGCTATCGACGTACGACTTCTCAACCCTCTCTAGTTTATTTTTTCTTTGATTTTTGACTCCATGTGTGACACCTTAGAATTAGGATTAGCCTTATGTGTATATATGATTAGAGACCCTTTTTTTTTTTAGAATTTTCTATTTTTGTATGCATTGCACGTTTAATATTTGCAGCCGGAGCCCAGGTAAGTTCTCTAGTTCCCTATTGCATATCATATTGCTTGCTATTTGAATTATGTGGTTTTGGATGCTATTTTATCGTTAACAATTTTACACCCTTTTGGACATTCTTTTTGTAATGTATATGTGTATATGTATATATGTATTAGTTGAGGGCATGCTTAGATTAATAATTCGATTAATAAGGATGTTGAGTAGAGGCCTATTACGAGATACAATGAGAGGGGGTGTTTTAGTCTGCCAGGCTCCTTCCCCTCTCATTCCATAATCCTCGGACCTAGAAATCTGTAGTTTTCAAAAGACCGGTTTGCTTTTAAAATGGTTTCTTAATTTCCTTTAAAAATTTTAAGTGGCGACTCATATTTGAATTCGAAGTTCAAAAATATTTTAAAAAAAGTGTGGGTAAAACTGCGAATATCTACAGTGCCACATTTTGGTCTAAGTATGTCAAGAAAGCAAGAGTAAGCCAAAATTTGAGAGAATGAAAAGAGGGTTAAATACTAGGAATATTGATGAAGAATACAAAGGGCTAAGCAGACTTGGGTCAAGGCAACCAAACTGTGAGCACAAGTTGCAAACCATACAATGCCATTCAAGTCCACACAACTACTGACCATTTGGGTGTTTTATTTGCTAACTATCAAGCTAAGAGTTTCAATATGGAACACTATTTTCAATTTTACCAAATTTTTTTGAACACCCTAACACACCCACACATACATAGAGATAGTGAGAGAAAGAGAGGGAAGGGGAACACATACCAGCGGCGGCGGCGGCGTCGGTGACTGGTGTTGGCAGCAGGGGTCACCAGCGGGTCTTTTCTTCTTTTCTTTGTTTTCTTCATTTTCTTCTTTTTAGTAAGTACATGATTTGAGAGAGAAATGCTGAGAGGGAAATGGAAAGAGGGAAATGAAAATTTATTTGCCACGCGCCCTAAACGTGGCAAATACAAAGAATATTATTTGAACGTGCGTGGTGCGTGGTAGATAATTTTATAACTTTTGCTACGCAAATGTGCGTTGCAAATAATCACCCTTGACTTTTCTAAAAAAAAGTTGCCACATTTAAAAAGTACGTCGCCAATTAGTTAATGCATTGCAAAAAAAATAGTATTTACTACACAATCCGCGCGTGGCAAATTACATGCGTCACTGAAAAGCATATTTGTTGTAGTGGTCCTCATAGGGTAATTGTTTCAAGTCGTAAGACACCATTACTTATACATAAATCTTACAACCATGTTTTTTCAAAAATTATTTTGAAAATGGTGGGGGACTATTGAGGAATTTTCAAAATAAAGAACTAAGAGTAAGTGTGTAATACCTCTAATTTTCCTCAGAAATTCCATGTGGGAATATTAGAAGTAGTGACATCACCAAGATGACGGTTACAGAAGATCCATTAGGATTTCCTTAATTAGGAACCTTTGGATAGGATCCTTAGTAATCGTCTTGTCGACGACGATGACGTTAGTATTAAACTAGTGTCTATTAGAAACGCAACCTCGACGTGTGTAGTTTCTAAGTTAGAAATCATAGACAGATTCTTGTACTTAGACCCATGCATAGCCCCGTACATGTACATATCCCACTTCTCAGTATTGCACACAAACTGAGATATGGGCCCCACACATGGCCATGTGGCAGCCATGCGGCCACCACCCACCCACGTGGCAAGCATGCATGGCTACCCATTACATGTGGCACACATGCGCACACTACACCAACACTTGGCAAGCATGCCTCTACTTACACGCCACTTGTCCTTTCCCCTCATAGCTCTTTTATACATATATGCACACATATTCTGCACACACACAAATTTTAGAGAGAGACCCGAGAATAGAGAGAGAGCTAGAGAAACATCCCTCACCCCCATACCTTCGGTCTATACATCCACACACACACACACCTACATTGTACACTACTCACCCCTCCTTGCACTCTCCCTCACTATCTTATCCTCACCACCACACACTCACGCAGCAGAGGAAGAAGAAGATTGAAGAAGACACAAACGAGAAAAAGGAAGAGAGAGAGAGAGAGAGAGAGAGAGAGAGAGAGAGAGAGAGAGAGAGAGAGAGGCAGGTGATTGGAGAAGAAAGAAGAGAGACCGAAGCTCCCTGAGGTAAACCCAACCCCCTTTGTTATTTTTTTAGACCTCTGCATGACCCTTAGAAGGCCATAGGCTCTCTATGCACTCTGGCCTGCCATTAAAGCCCTCACCGGAGCTCAATTTTCAAAATATCACCACAGCCCCTCAAAAATGTACCAATCTGATCCTCATGACCACTATATACTTTCCTTATAGCAGCTTTTGATGAGGATGATGTTTGGTAGGCCATGCAGGCCATTATTGTCCAAATAACCAAAAAGAATAATGGCCTAGTTGGAATTCTTAACAAGATAACCTAGCAATCAACTTCTAGTATGTTGTAGAGGACCCCAATCTGGTCATTTTGGCATTGGTTTGAGCTAAAACCAATAACAGACGAGGGAGATATGAAGGTTTGAAGATTTCTTGGCGGATCGGGGCTTACCGGCGGCAGTTTGAGTCGCCGAAGAAGAAAGGGGAGAGTAAGGTTTTTTGGTTATAACAATACGGTCCGGGTCGGGTTTGGGTCGGTTTGGTTTGTGTGTAAGAGTGGGTAGGGTAGTGGGTTAGGGTCGGGTTTAAATAAACCCATGGGCCTCTTTAGTGGGATGACGTCGTTTCACGACAGGTCGTCTGGCTTGGGTCGGGTATGGGTCTGGGGCGGGGTTATGTGTGAGTGTAGTTGGGTTAGAGTTTGGAGCGGGTTTGGTTCAGGATGATTAGGGTTTGGGGCAACGAGTTAGGTTTAGATTGTGAGTGTATTTGGATTTCGGGTTCGGGCTGGGCTATTCCGAATGCGTTTCTACTTTGGTTTCTTTTGTGTGAGTAAATGGATTACCCATTTAAGATCGGGTTGGTTCGGGTTGACCCGTCGGGTCTAGATTATTAATTATATTAGTTATTAGTATATTTAAAATGTTTAATTATTATAAATAGTTTATATATGTATTATTAATACTTTAAGTTTATGGAATATAATTATATAATATTCTATGTACTCTGAGAGTAATTATATTATTACATAATATTCAAAATATTCTGTATACCATTCTTATATTATATGTTATATATTTATTATTTATATGGTTAATATAAATAATAAATATTAGTTTTAAATAACATTTAAATTAGATAATAAATACTTATATGTATTTATAAATAATGCTAAGCTACCGGATATTATTATACAATATTCTCAACACACTGTATATAATTAGATTATTGTAATAATATAATTATTAATTAGTAATTTATAAGTATAATATGTGGTTTTCAAGGGAACTTAAATAGTAATTAAATACCTATATATGTTTATAAATTATGGAAAATTAGGAGAATGTCCCCAATGCTATTGTATGATATCCAAAGATTTATAAAGTTATAAAACTATATATTAGTATTTTTAATAATTAACAAGGAGCTATTTTTAAGAGTATATTAGTTATTGAAAATACCAAGTGAGCTCCAAAAATTATGAGATAAATAATGGTAGTGTATTTTAATGTATAGTATTTAATAATAAAAAAATACTTCCAAGTCCTATTTCTTATGTTTGGTTATATTTATGTATTTAAGGACCGATACAGTTATAATTATATAATGAATTATCTTTAATAATTACGCGGTCAGTTCCCAGAGTCTTAGAATAATGTCTAGAACATTCCCTTAAAGTTTAGTGACCTTTTGATAATGTCGAAATTACAGCATGTCTTTTAGGGCCCGCATTAGCATAGTAAGCCCTGCCTTTTTAACTCGTAAAATACGACGGACTCCAATTTGAGTCTAGTCAATGGCATTGGACTTAGAATGATACGTAGATCACTACCTTGAGGTTTATATTCTCATATTGTACAATTGCCATTATGCCCTTGTAGTTACCACTTATACTTTATCATGTTCTTCTGTTTTATGTTGTAGAACTTGCCGGTTAGCTTCTACCGAGGTTCAGAGCTCGCTATCTTATCGAGGTGAGTTTCTTAACCTCATTGTAATCAGTATTAAGATCTATTCAAGTTATCTACAAGCTACTTGTATGATGTATTGTTATATATTATGTTGATTGATGTTGCTGTATATTCCAGTACTTGTGTTGCTATGAATATTCGTGCTATGGTAGTGCTATCGCATAGATGCGCATGCTAAGGGTTTTATCTATATGATTGTTGGTATCAAATTCATGTTAAAGATCCATGAGGTATATGCTATGTTTCTGTTGTTATGAATATAGTGTGTTGATGAATACAATAATGTAAGCAAAATCCTACAATGACCATTGATAGTTCATGCCCAAGCTATAAGTATGTTGCTCGGCATGATTATCGCATTGATAGTGATTGGTTATGTTTCCATTGTAAGTATTGTTGGTTAGTTGTGTCCTGGTTGTACTACTGAGGATGTGAGTAGGTAAAAGAGTTAGTGTAGGTGAGGAGCTTATGGAGATGTGCTATGGGACTGGAATGATTAAAAGTGTAACAATGATGCATTATATTCATAAGTCGTGTAAAGAGCCTAATCTTGAAATAAGTGACGTGGGCATTGTTGATTTACGTTGGGGATGTAAGTGTTGTTGGTTTACATCGACAATCAGCCAGGTAATATCAGGAATGGTAGAGTTGGTATGGAATGTTGGGTTGAGTAAACAAGACCGCGGAGGCTAGAATGGTATGGTAAAGGTATAGTTGTTAGGTCTATGGACATGAGGGTCTAGTGTGATAATAGCATGGCAAGTCGGGACTTCGTGTCAGAATCTGAATGGTTATATTGGGACTTTATGTTAAACTAAGTTTGGTATGATAAGACTTCGTATCGGGTTGTTTGGGAAAGTTGGGACTCCATGACAAGCTTGTCTGAAGATTTGTAAATCACTTTAGTTCTTCATGAAACACTTCGGTTCTTCGTGACGAAGTGTAGGTTCGTGTGAATCACTTCGGTTCTTCGTGATGAAGTAAAGGTTTGTGATAACAGTTTGGTTCTTCGTGATGAAGTGATGGTTATGAGATTGAGTATCCTTTCGGTTCTTCATGACGAAACGGATATGGTGCACACTTTGGTTCTTTGTGACGAAGTGATGGTTATGAGATTGTGTATCCTTTCGATTCTTTGTGACGAAACGAATATGGTGAATACTTTGATTCTTCGTGACGAAGTGATTGTGTATCCTTTCGGTTGTTCGTGACGAAACAAATATGGTAAATACTTCGATTCTTTGTGACGAAGTGATGGTTATTGGTTATCCTTTCGGTTCTGCTGGAAAAAATATATTAACCAATAACAGATTCTGGATTACAAATAGAAGCAATAAGAAATAATCTGATAACAAAAAATTGAAACTGCCTATAAAAAACAAAATTATAGTAACTAGAAGGAAAAACAGAAACTGGATAAATGATCAAACTGAGGCCTGTGAAATTTCACAGTTTCCTTAAAATAGATTCGCCGCCTCACCAGATGTGCTTGAGGAAATCGTCGGTGTTTGTCTCCCTGGATACAGCGGCTTCTAACAGTAGTATTAGTACAATGTACAATTGCTCTGGCGAACTTCTATGCTTCGTGCTCTCTCAAGAAACCAAGGAAGGTAGGAAATATGGAAGAAGAAGATCTTATATTTCTGAGTTATATCTACAAATGAAGAAAAACTCCAATATATAGACAGAGGAGAGAGGGGATTAAACTCTGTGGATTACTTCCAAATCAGTTCAGAAACTCTAAAGGTTGTAACAGCAAACTTTTGGAGTTTTGTAACTCTTGGACCTTCCATTTTCGGTCACATGTTAAGTGTGCAGAAATTCCAAAAGTTCTGGGGTCCAAAAAGAAATATTCTGTGCGGGCCGCACCTGCACCCCCACCCACGACCACAACCAGGCTCGGCTCGGCTCGGCTAGGCACGACCGGCCGGTCGGACAGATAGCGGCAGCGACGTGCGCGTGTGTGCGCTTGTGTGGAGTAAACCCAAAGGGCCTTAGGTCCCCCCCCTTCCACGAAAGTGGGTACCCCTTGGGGTCCAAACCCAAAACTTGAAGTAGCCTTATAAATACACTAAGACTTCTTCTAGTTTTCCTATGTGGGACAAGGCAAGTTGTGAACCTTTTCCATTTGAACAATTCCTTGTAAGGGGCAACCTTTGAGCATTAATTTCTTATTCACCCATTAATAGTTTTGGACATGTGAATATCTAAATTTCATCTCCTTATGGAGGAGAACACAAATCCACAAGGACCCCACTTAAACTCTAAGTGGGTCTCACTTTTATTTGACCCTAAAATTGGCCAAAACTCAACTTTAATCCAATAATCCCCCACATGAATGAAATTAATCAAAGCGATGTGAGACAACTCAACAAGAGAGAGCACAACGGATTACTCCTGCAACAGGACAGGTAGCCGTTGGCTTTGAACCTTCCCTTGTGATAATCCATCAGATTTACTGGCTGACCAGTGAATGTGTAGTCTTGAACTGATTGCCTTTAGTGTAAACAATGGACAGACCTCACACAGGAGCTTTCCAAACATAGTTTAGTTCATACACTTGTGTTGCTTGAACACTCGCCTGGTTCAGTGAATGTTTATCAAAGAAATTTTCCTTTCTCAAATTCTTTTAGAAGCGGCCCCAATTCACATTCACATAGGTGACTTATTAGAGTATCCTGCAATACTCCGCTTAGTTATACCAACGCACATAGTCATTAAAAGCTAAGCTTACCCTCACATTCTGTAGGTATCACTGTTGTATCATAGAAATGGGCAGAAGAACATTTCTCCTTAGTGATTCTCCTAAGGTACATAGAATTAGGTTGTCCCTTTGAACCTAGATCTTGGGATCTCTAGTCAACTAGGTTGGGTTTCCATTCTGGTACCTTGTAATGTTATAGGCTTTAGTCCCATTCCCCTCGATAACTTATTAACTAACTCTCGATTTAACCCTTTGGTTAGCGGATCTGCAATATTATCCTTTGACTTTACAGAGTCAATTGTGACAATCCCACTTGTGAGTAGTTGTTTAATGGTATTGTGTCTACGACGAATATGTCTAGACTTACCATTATACATATTACTTTGTGCCCTTCTAATAGCAGATTGGCTATCGCAGTGTATGCAAATAGCTGGCACAGGTTTTGACCATCTAGGAATATCTTCTATAAAATGGCGTAGCCATTCAGCCTCTTCAGCTGCCTTGTCTAGCGCAATGAATTCTGATTCCATTGTCAATCTAGCAATACAAGTTTGTTTTGAAGATTTCCATGACACAGCTGCACCACCAAGCGTGAACACATATCCACTCGTAGATTTTGAATCTTTCATATCGGATATCCAGTTTGCATCACTATATCCATCCAATACAGCTGGATATCTCATGTAGTGCAATCCCCGATCACGTGTATATCATAAGTACCGCAATACCCTTACTATCCCTTTCTAATGTTCAGCACTAGGATTACTAGTGTATCTACTCAGTCTACTAACTGAGTATGCAATGTCAGGCCTTGTACAACTCATTAGGTACATTAAACTTCCTATCACTCGAGAATATTCCAATTGAGAGACACTCTCACCGGTATTCTTAGATAGGTGTAGACTTAAGTCCACAAGCATCCTGGCTACGTTTGTATCATACTTGTTGAACTTCTCTATAATCTTGTCCACATAATGTGACTATGATAGAACAAGTCCATTAGTATTTCTAGAGATCTTGATGCCCAATATAACATTAGCAAGTCCCATATCTTTCATGTCAAATTTAGAATTCAACATTTTCTTAGTAGATTTAATGATCTTATCATTACTACCTACTACGATCATGTCATCAACATATAGACATAAGATGACATAGCCTCATTCGTGTCTTTGACATAAACACATTCATCACACTCATTGATTTTAAACCACTAGAGAGTATAGCTTTGTCAAATTTTTCATGCCATTATTTTGGAGCTTGTTTTAAGCCATACAATGATTTGACAAGCTTACACACTCTATTTTCTTGCCCTGGAGCAGAAAATCCTTTAGGTTGTTCCATGTAGATTTCTTCATTCAAATCTCCATTAAGGAAGGCAGTCTTCACATCCATTTGACGTATTTTGAGATCTCGCAAAGCTGCGATCCCAATAATCATACGAATGGATATTATTCTCGTAACAGGAGAATACGTATCAAAGTAGTCTAGACCCTCCTTTTGTCTATACCCTTTAATGACAAGCCTTGCCTTATACTTATCAATAGTACCATCCGTCTTCATTTTCTTTTTAAAAATCCATTTGTAACCCAATGGCTTACAACCAGGAGAAAGATCTACCAGTTCCCAAGTATAGTTTTGTAGGATAGAATCAATTTTACTCTTGATTACTTCTTTCCATAATGGACCATCTGGTGATCTAATAGCTTCATTATAGCTTTGAGGCTCACTTTCTATAACATATGTTAGAAATTCTGGACCAAAAGATTTTGAGGTCCTTGCTCGTTTCCCACGTCTAGGCTCAACATCAACATTCTCTCCTTGGGTTTTACTAGTTTTTCCAACAGTCTCAAATGTGCATCTTTTAGGACTATATTCCTCTTTACAAGGAAATATATTCTCAAAGAACGATGCATTTCTAGACTCCATGATCATGTTCTTGTGTATATCTCAGTTTTAAGATTTATGTACAAGAAACCGATACGCACTACTATTATGTGCATAGCCAATAAATAAACAATAAATAGTTTTCGGACCTATCCTTTCTTTCTTAGGAGTAGGTACAAGAACCTTTGCGAGACACCCCCACATTTGTAAGAATTTATAGGAAGGTTTTCGACCATTCCACTGTTTATACGGAGTTTGATCAACTTTTTTTCGAGGTACCTTATGTAAAATGTAATTTGCAGAGAGAATTGCCTCCCCCCACAAGTTCTGTGGCAATCCAGAACTTATTAACATAACATTCATCATTTCCTTTAAGGTACGATTTTTCCTTTCAGCAACTCCATTTGATGGAGGCGAATAAGGTGCAATAGTTTAGTGAATAATTCCATTTTGTGCACAATAGTCACCATACGGTGCTACATATTCACCACCTCTATCACTTCTTAACACCTTAATCTTTTTTCCCAGTTGATTATCAACCTTTGCCTTGTATAGAATGAACTTATCCAAAGCTTCATCCTTACTTTTTAGAAAATACACATACCAGTATTTAGTGCAATCATCAACAAAAGTAATAAAATACTTATTACTACCTCTAGATCGAACCATTTTTAAATCACATACATCACTGTGGATTAATTCCAATGGTTCAGTGCTTCTTTCAACTGATTGAAATGAAGTCTTTGTTAATTTTAAATCAACACATGTTTCACATTTATGACTTGTGTCAATATGAAAGTTTGGTATGTGGTCTAATTTAATTAATCTTCGCAAAGAATTAAAATTAACATGTCCTAGTCTACCATGCCACAAATTGGAAGACTCAAGCAAGTAAACAGAAGAGGTACTCATTTTATTAATTTTTGGGAACACAGTTGCTACATTAAGTTTGAACATCCCATTACACATATACCCATTCCCCACATACATTCCAGCTTTGGTCAGCACTACCTTGTCTGACTCAAAGACCATTCGGAAGCCATGCTTGCTTAGGAGAGATCCGAATATCAAATTCTTGCGAATTTCCGGTACATAAAGGACATTGTTGAAAGTTAGCTCCTTTCCTAAAGTCATCTTCAGAATTATTTTCACTTGGCCTTCAACATCCAAGGAAGCAAAATTTCCCATATACATCTTCTCACCACTTGTAATTAGTTCGAAGGAAGTGAACATAACTTTGTCAGAGCATATGTGGTGAGTAGCACTAGTGTCTATCCACCACTCCCTTAGGTTTGAATCCACCAAGTTCACTTCAGAGACCACAGCAGATAGATTAATGTCAGAGACATCCCTTGAGATAGAATCTAACTCCGTCATATTAGCCTGATTATTCTTGTCTTTCTTTTATGGTAGACAACACTCAGAAGCACGGTGTCCAGTTTTGCCACAATTGTAGCATTTCCCTTGAAATTGAAATTTAGGCTTCTTGGCGATACCACCTTTTGGCCCCATTTTGTACCCTTTGCCAGAAGGAATTTTCTTCTTCCCATGTGAACTTTGACTATGCTCAACCATATTAGCCTTAGCCCACAAAATCCCCCAATTCCTGTCAGCCTCTTTGTTGTCTTCTTTAATTCGAAGCCTTATAATGAGATCTTGAATCTTCATCTCCTTTTGCTTGTGCTTCAAATAGTTCTTGAAGTGCTTCCAAGCAGGGGATAATTTTTCAATTTTAGCAGCAACTTGAAAGGTCTCGCTTAAGGTCATCTCTTCAGCATGGATTTCATGCAAGATCACTTGCAACTCTTGAACTTGACTGATCACAGTCTTTGAATCCACCATCTTATAGTCGAGGAATCTCCCCACTACAAATTTCTTTGACACGGCATACTCGATTTTGTACTTTCTATCTAAGGACTCCCACAGTTCCTTAGCAGTGGTCTTAACACTATACACATTATATAGTGTATCGTGTAAGCCATTCAACACATAGTTTCAGCGCAGAAAGTCCGAGTGCTTCCATGCATCAATGGCTAGCACAACCTCTCGGTCTTGTTCGTTGTCTTTAGGAACATGAGCATCTTCCTTCAAGAACCTAGCAAGGTTCAAGGTGGTAAGCTAGAACAACATCTTTTGCTGCCACCTCTTGAAATCCACACCACTGAATTTTTTGGGTTTCTCCCCGTGGTTCACAGGAACTGTTTGGATTGAGGGAACCTTTACAGGGATCGAACCAATCACCACGGTATTGGAGCTAGTCACACCATCGGTTGCTGTAGGGTTCACATTCTCATTTGCCATTTTTGAAAATATTATCAAAGAAGGAAATTTTTTTAATCAGTAGCAGAATTTTTTTTCAAAAATTAATAGGAAAATGAAGCAATTTAAAGATTCTGCTTACATTGTCCCAAGAAAAACACGATTCTGCACACTTTTCGTCTAATGCTATTTTCCCCGATTCTGTACCGTTTGGGCAGAAATTGAAAATTACAGTAGTAGTTTTTGTAATACTGTTTTTTCAAAAATAATTCTATTTTTCCAAATCCAAATCTGTTTTGTTTTATAGAATCTATTTTAAGATTGTTGGAAAAATTATATTAAACAATAACAGATTCTGGATTACAAACAGAAATAATAAGAAATAATCTGATAACAGAAAATTGAAACTACCTATAAAAAACAAAATTACAGTAACTAGAAGGAAAAATAGAAACTAGAAAAATAATCAAATCGAGGCCTGTGAAATTTCACAGTTTCCTTAAAACAGATTCGCCGCCTCACCGGATGTGCTTGCAAAAATTGTCGGCGTCTGTCTCCCAGGATACATCGGCTTCTAACACTAGTACTAGCACGATGTACAATTGCTCTGGCAAACTTCTACGCTTCGTGCTCTCTTAGGAAACCAAGGAAGGTAGTAAATATGGAAGAAGAAGATCTTGTATTTCTGAGTTATATCTACAAATGAAGAAAAACTCCAATATATAGACAGAGGAGAGAGGGGATTGAACTCTGTGGATTAATTCCAAATCAGTTCAGAAACTCCAAAGGTTGTAACATCAAACTTTTGGAGTTCTGTAACTCTTGGACCTTCCATTTTCTGTCGCATGTTAAGTGTGAAGAAATTCCAAAAGTTTTGGGGTCCAAAAAGAAATATTCTATGCGGGCCGTACCCGCACCCCCACCCCCACCCCCACCCCCACCCACGACCTCAACCATGGCCCCGCTCGGCACGGCCGGCCGAACGGCGGGAGCGGCACGAGCGCGCGTGTGTGGAGTAAACCCAAAGGGCCTTAGGTCCTCCCCCTTCCACAAAAGTGGGTACCCCTTAGGGCCCAAACCCAAAACATGAAGTAGCCTTATAAATACACTAAAGACTTCTTCTAGTTTTCCTATATGGGACAAGGCAAGTTGTGAACCTTTTCCATTTCAACAATTCCTTGTAAGGGGCAACCTTTGAGCATTAATTTCTTATTCACCCATTAATATTTTGGACATGTGAATATCCAAACTTCATCTCCTCATGGATGAGAACACAAATCCACAAGGACCCCACTTAAACTCTAAGTGGGTCCCACTTTTGTTTGACCTTAAAATTGGCCAAAACTCAACTTTAATCCAATAGGTTCTTCGTGACAAAACGGATATGGTGAACACTTCGATTCTTCGTGACAAAGTGATGGTTATCAGATTAAGTATCCTTTTGGTTCTTCATGACAAAATGGATATGGTGCACACTTCAGTTCTTCGTGATGAAGTGATGGTTGTGAAATTGAGTATCCTTTCTGTTCTTCATGACAAAATGGATACGGTGAATACTTCGGTTCTTCGTGATGAAGTGCTGGTTATTGAGTATCATTTCGGTTCTTTGTGACGAAACGAATATGATGAATACTTCAGTTCTTCGTGAACAAGTGATGACTTGTAGAGTTAAGACTCCTTTCGATTCTTTGTGACGAAATAGATGATCTTGAACTCCTCAACACCTCAGTTCTTCGTGATGAGGTGGTTAGTGAAAGGTGTCTTGGTTAGTGAAAGGTGTTTTGGTTAGTGAAAGGTGGTTTGATTAGTGCAAGATGGTTTGGTCGGTGTAAGATGGTTTGGTTAGCGCAAGATGGTTTGGTTAGTAAATAATGGTTTTGGTTAGTGTGGTGATAGCCTCCTGGTAATGTTGTTCAAAGTTGGGACTCTGTGTCTGTAGACACCCCAATTTTGACCGACCGTCGAATTTAGGAGAGCGTCACCTCCATGTCCAATGATGACAAGGACCGGAAAATTCGAAGTATTCCAAGCTCTTCAGAAAGTTCTCCAAAACGCGATAAAATTTCACAGAAAAAAAGAAAATACCAGGTATTTAGGAGAATTCAGGTATAAGACATGATTTTTGGAAAAGATCTTTAAAAATAATTTATTTCAAAAAGGGGAAAGACCTAAAAAGGGAACCTCAGCTAAAAACGGCACACGGAAGACTGTCGCGGCACTCACTGAGTGCCGCACGGCAGTCAGGGAGTGCCGGTCCGGCTTTCACCAAGTGCCGCTAAAAATTTCTGACTGCCGTTCACTTTTAAAGTCTGAATTTTGCAGTGCAATACGTATGCGTATGCGAATAAGAACAAAAAACTGATAAAGTAAGACTGACAAAAACGCGGCAATCCATTAATTGCCGCTGCAGTTGATGAATGCCGTGCGACAGTCATGTAGTGCCGCGACGGCAGTCATGAACTGCCGCAGCGGCAGTCACGGACTGCCGCGACAGTTTCTAGACTGCCGCGCTGGGCAGCAGTCTGCCTAATTTCAGAAAGTACACATTGTACCATCAAATGAGATGTTTACACATGTCTTTTACTCCGAATTCACTGAAAATACTTGGTAGTTTTTATCTATATAAGAAGAGGTATCTTCATGGGAAAGGGGGAACCAACCAAGAGAAAAATATTGGGAGAACAACACATACAAAAAAATACTTCCATTACACCAACATTAGAGAGAGAAAAGAGAGAGTTTAGAGAACTAGAGAGAAGAGCTTGGAAGATCTTCAAAGAAGAGAAATTTTGAGGATAGTTGGAGGTGATCCTCTAACCATAAGTTGTTTTATTTGCATTCTTTCCTTTGAATCCTCAAACTATTTTGTTTTCTTTGCTTCATTTCTTTTTATCTTTTATACTTCCTTCTTGAGACTCTTGGAGATCCTCAATATCCCTCTTGAAATCTCTTGAATGTAATCTTTTGAATCCCATGTAAGCTTATGCTTCACATGGAAGTCAAAGTTTGATCATCATTTTATTTTATAAACAAATAGATAGATCCAAGTCCATACTCATGACTTGGGTCCTCTAAGCTTGAGTTTTCATGGAGTCTCTTTATATTCCTTGAAGACTCATGAGTATTAGTCATGTCTTCATCTCCAATGACCATCAAATGGTAGGAGGAGGTGGTTTTGAGTTTAAGCCCATCTCCATGGCTTAGATTCCTTGTCTTGAGATTTCATGAAGTCTATTCATACTTTATTTGAAATCCACAAATATAAAGGTCTTTAGCCTCCAATGACCATCAAATGGTAGGAGAAAATAGTTTAGTTAAGTCCAACTTCATGGTTTAATAGTTTGGGTTAGCAAATAAAAGTTGAACTTGAAAAATGAAAACAGTGAGTTCACAAACTGTTTTTGATCAAAGATTTTTAATTCGAAATCTAACCGTTGAAATCAAGTGAAACCAACGGGAAAGTGTCAATAACACAATATTCTACCACTGTAATTTTTGTTTTAAGGTGGTTTCATGTTTAGAATGGTTTGGTCATGAGTTTTGTGAAGTAACAATAATCTGTCCAGAGTTTCAGAATAGTTTCAGAACAGCAACACTCTTTTGAAATAATTAAATCAGAGTTCTAATGAAGTGATTATGACCCCAAATAATTTTTTCTATGAGGTTCAATGTGTTAGGAAGTCACCCTAAAAAGATCAAAGCATTTCTGAATTATTTGCTATTTTTAAAAAATCAAACAATATCTCTGGACAGAGAGTTGTACATCTCTGAGTGATGTATGGTTATTGTCCTTTTCCCAGAGATCCGACCGTTGAAACTTTGATTTTCTTTTTGATTTGGAAACTAGACTCAAAGAGGCATCTTGTGTCCAAAATTCACTGACATCAAATCATGAGAGACGTACTTTTTATTTTCTTAAAGCTCTGGTCCGCTCTCTGCAATTTTCAGAATTTTATGACACATTTGACCAACTTTGTAAATAATGGTCCAAATGACTTTTCTATGACCTAAGGCTTAAACCATGTTTTAATAAGGATTATTTGAGCTTGAATTCAAAGTTTAAGAGCATTTCATAGTTTATCCTTGTCCATGTACATATTCATCCATATAGTTTGACACTTGTAATTAGGACTTATTTGCTTTGGATTTAATTACATTAGATAGATTTAAGCTAGAAATTTAGATTGATATTTCTAACTTTATATCTTGCATATCATGTGAACTAACCCCTTGTTTTGTAGCGCTATTAAGGTACGATTTCTCAATCTCTATCTAGTTTATTAAATTCCTTGATTTTATTTGATTTTTGACCTTATGCGCGACACCTTAGAGTCAAGATTTGCCTTATATGTATATATGGATTAGAGACTCTTTTCCTAGGTTTTGTTTAATCGCATGCATTGCACGTTTAATATTCGCTGCTGGATCCCGGGTAAGCTCTCTTGTTCCCTATTGCACATCATATTGCTTGCTACTTGATATATGTGGCTTATGAATGATATTTTCGTCATTAGCAATTTTACACCCTTTGGACATGTTTTTATGATGTATATATATATATATATATATGTATTAGTTGAGGGCACACTTAGATTAATAAAATTGATTAAAAGGATGTCAAGTAGAGGCCTATCGCAAGATAGGATGAGAGAGGGTGTTTTAGTCCGACGGGCTCCTTCCTCTCTCATTCCATAATCCCCGGACCTAGTTAATCTTTGGTTTCGCAAAAGATCAGTTTCCTTTTAAATGGTTTCTTAATTTTCCTTTTAAAAATTAAGTGGCGACTCATTTGTCTTTTTGAAATTGAAATTTAGAAAAGATTTTAAAGAAAAGCTGTGGGTAAGTCAACCTGCGATATCCACAGTGTCAGGCTATGATGGACTGTGATAACATTATGGGATGTTGAAGCAAGTTGTATCTATTGTTAGTATCTTGTTCGAATACCTAGTCGAGCAAAATTGTAGTTATTGTCAGATAAGGGTATGTGGCTTGAGTTAATATCGAAATGTGTGGACATTACCTTGATAAGGAGAATGTATTCTATGAAAGAAATGTTGAGATATGTGTTACTGCTTATATGTTTTAGTTGAGACCTTGCTATACCCATGAAAGAATGCGTCTTTTGATAAGAGACAACCATATCTTAAGATACTAAACTATGACGTAAGAGGAGAGGTATTTTGTATTCTTGATTATTGTGTGGTTGTGTTATTCACTCACCTTTGTTCCAAAGCTGACAACATTTTACGTCCTGGACATTCCCATGTCCAGAGTGTTACAGGTTTTGCTTAGGGTAGAAAGGGGAGCTCAGGATGCAATACTGAAGAGCGAAGGAAGGATAGAGCCGAGTTGGAGATCAGAAGATAGTATTTCAATGTTTAAGCTTATGTATAAGTTTAGTATGGTCTCATGTCATAAGTTCGAAGTTATTGTAAACTGTTGTATTCCCGTTACTGTATTTATGTATCAGTTAAGATTAAGTGATGTTTATGCTTTAGTATTCCCCTTATGAATGCATGTGTGGAGTTAGAAAGGACAGAATGGTTAATCAACCAGTCACATGTCCACGGATCCAAAAGTGGAAATTTATTTTTCCCTATTTTGCTACTCTGGGGCGTGACAGGGATTTTTGGTATCAGAGCCTAGGTTTAGGCGTTCGCCGTCTGTCCAACACCCTTAAGCTATGAATTTTAAGATATTTCTTTTAGTTAGCACTGGTACTAAGGTAGTTTTCTATTTTGGACAGGATAACATGGAGCATCGAGTAGAGCATGATGCTGAAGATGGAGTGTACAGAGTCACCTGGAGAGAGTTTTCTTCTCGAGGATTTGGTCATGTTAGCGCCACCATCAAGTATAGTGTTTTCCAGAGGATAAGGAAATGGACGCGTTGTTTCTTCTGTGAGAGACCCATTCCAAAGTTAGCATATCATAGAGTGGTAGCACCGTTCTTGCTGTCTGCTGAGATGGAGGATATTTCTCATGCCTTTGGAGACCTGGCAATCCATGATTAGGACGAGCCTCAAGAGCACATAGTATATTTTGTTACACCCGCGACTCTGATGATGACTTAGATGATGATCAAGAGGAAGACCCGATAGAAAAGCCTGAGATGATAGAGGACCCTGATTGGCCCCTAGAGCCAGCTTGGGATGCGTGGATAGGATTCCTCTGATAGACTTTCCGCTATCCGGTGACTTGGGAGAAATTACCACGGATTCTGATGTTGAAAGAGATGTAGATTGGACCCTTAGTTAGTTTATCTTATTTTGTTAGATGTTGTAGTTCTACTTTCTTTGATGTAATCTAGATTAGTGGAACTGGTATTCGTACTACTATTGTATTCTTTCTTATTTATGGTTAGTAAAAACCCATTTTCAACCTTGTCTTATGTATATTTGATTGGATGTGATGATTACTTGCTTTCGAATTGATTGCTAATCTTATATCTTATATGTTTATTATTGATAAAAATATAGGATCGGCCATTGGACGATAGATACTTAGGCACTTAAATAGTCAAACCTAGACAATCTAATTGAGATGACTTGTCATGTCAATGAGAAGTCTTAGGCACAGGCTAACTTGTTGAGACTCGGATTAGTGACAAGACGATACCAGACCACTAAAGATGATTAGTAGACCCCTACATAGGATTGAACCTTATGAGAACAACCCTGTCGTCAAGATCTTAAGAATAAGAACGGGGAGTTAGAAACTAACGTACTTCTGGGAATTGCATCCCAAAATGGTCAATGATGATATATAAATTTAGAAGAGACAAGGAATCAGAAACTTATGGTCCGATAGACCATTTAGATTGATAAGAGTGCCTAAAATCTTATGTAACAACTAACCTTATGATTAGAACATTGAACTTTGAGAACATAGCAATCTCTAGATTTCGGGGACGAAATCTCTTGTAAGGTGGGTAGAGATGTAATACCTCTAATTTTCCTCGAAAATTCTATGTAGGAATATTATAAGTAGTGACATCACCAAGATGACGGTTACAGAAGATCCATTAGGATTTCCTTAATTAGGAACCTTTAGTGACATCACCAAAATGACATTAGTATTAAACTAGTGTCTATTAGAAACGTAACCTCGACGTGTGTAGTTTCTAAGTTAGAAATCATAGACAAATTCTTGTACTTAGACCCATACATAGTTCCGTACATGTACATATTTTCAGTCTCGTACCCACTTCGCAGCATTGCACACAAATTGAGATGTGGGCCCAATACATAGCCACGTGGCAGCCATGCAGTCACCACCCACCCACATGGCAAGCATGCATGGCCACCCATTACATGTGGCACACATGCGCACACCACACCAACACTTGGAAAGCATGCCTTTACTTACACGCCACTTGTCCTTTCGCCTTATAGCTCTCTTATACACATACACACACATATTCTGTACATACACAGATTTTAGAGAGAGACCCGAGAATAGAGAGAGAGCTAGAGAAACACCCCTCACCCCCACACCTTTGGTCTATACACACATACCTACATTGTACACTACTCACCCCTCCCTGCACTCTCCCTCACTATCTTATCCTCACCACCACACACTCACGCAGCAGAGGAAGAAGAAGACTGAAGAAGACACACAAGAGAGATAGAGGAAGAGATAGAGAGAGAGAGAAAGGTGACCGGAGAAGAAAGAAGAGACACCGAAGCTCCCTGAGGTAAACCTAACCCCCTTTGTTGTTTTTTTAGACTTTTGCATGACCCTTAGAAGGCCATAGGATCACATGCAATGCCCCAAACAGAGCCTAAGGCTCTATATGCACTCTGGGCTGCCATTAAAGCCCTCGCCGGAGCTCAATTTTCAAAATATCACCACAGCCCCTCAAATCTATACCAATCTGATCCTCATGACCCCCATATACTTTTTTTATAGAAGCTTTTGATGAGGACGATGTTTGGTAGGCCATGCAGGCCGTTATTGTCCAAATAACCAAAAAGAATAATGGCCTAGTAGGAACCCTTAACGAGATAACCTAGTGATCAACTTCTAGTATGGTGTAGAGGACCCCAATCTGGTCATTTTGGCGTTGGTTTAAGCTAAAACCATTAACAAATGAGGGAGATATGAAGGTTTGAAGATTTCCTGGCGGATTGGGGCTTGCCGGCGGCGGTTTGAGTCGCCGGAGAAGAAAGGGCAGAGTTTAGGTTTTTTGGTTATAATGATAGGGTCCGGGTCGGGTTTGGGTCGGTTTGGTTTGTGTATAGAAGTGGGTAGGGTAGCGGGTAAGGGCCGGGTTTAAATAAACCCATGGGCCTCTTTAGTGGGACGACGTCATTTCACGATGAGTCGTTTGGCTTGGATCGGGTACGGGTCGGGGGCAGGGTCATGTGTGAGTGTAGTTGGGTTAGAGTTTGGAATGAGTTTGGTTTAGGATGATTAGGGTTTGGGGTAACGAGTTAGGTTTAGATTGTGAGTGTATTTGGATTTCGGGTTCGGGTTGGGCTGACTCGAATGGGTTTCTACTTTGGTTTCTTTTGTGTGATTCGAGTTGACCTGTCGGGTCTAGGTTATTAGTTCTATTAATATTATTAGTTATTAATAAATTTAAAAGGTTTAATTATTATAATTAGTTTATATATGTATTATTAATACTTTTAGTTTATGGAATATTATTGTATAATATTCTATATACTCTGAGAGTAATTGTATTATTATATAATATTCTAAATATTCTGTATACCATTATTATATTATATGTTATATATTTATTATTTATATCGTTAATATAAATAATAAATATTAGTTTTAAATGCCATTTAAATTAGATAATAATAAATACTTATATGTATTTACAAATACACTTAAGCTATAGTATATTATTATATAATATTTTCAACATACTGGGTATAATTATTGATGATGCCGAAAACTGGTGAGGGCAATTCTAAGAAGAAAATGAAATCACAGAAGGTTTGTGTGTGGTTCGGCCCCGTTAATGAGGTGACCTACGTCCACTGTTGCGTCTATGCGCGTTCACTAGCAGATCACCGGCGGCCTGGTGAGCCAACAAAGTGGGGCGGCACTACCAGTAATACCAGCCGGGTGTATGCGTGTATGTTGGTGATTTATCTAAGGTGTATTCCGCTTAGGGAGTTGATATTCGGATCCCCTTTGAGAGGGTAGGTGGGCTCTTTTATAAGTGTAAGAGTCCACCTTTACATGGTAAGCTTCACTAGATTAGGAAGCCTAATCTAATCACAATAGATTTGCCCAATATTTGGTGAGTTTCCTAAGTAGTTAAGGAAACCACTAATTCTCTTCATCGAGCGACAGCTGTGTAACGATTTGAGGGGAAACGTGATTGATGCCGTGATCCTCGGGGCCCCACTACGACCGCCCGAGTATCTCGGGTGGCAACTGCAGCATCCCTCGGGAGCGTGGGCTCCACGCCTCAAATCTGTCTTCCCCGGGTCATTAGCTGAACACGTGGCGGTTAGGTAATTACAAGATATTTCTGGACATATCAGTTGCCCCCCATTTTCAGAGCTGAGATGACGCTTTATCAGATGAGGTCGGAAAATTAAGAACGCCCTTCATAGACCGCCCGGGAAAATACCGGGTCCCCCACCGGACCACGGCTAACACGGGATGACCCGGCGGCTTTAAGGACCGAGCGGTAGCTGTACAGGCCTGAGATCCCCGATGCCACGTGCCTTCTGGTTACAAGCATAGTTCGGGCTTAAAGCATCCAGTTTAAGAGGTAACTGAATCGTCCAGCTGGCAACCAGACTATCACATCCCACATTTAATGCTCACGCCTTCTGAGGCGACGCCCCACGTGCCCGAAACGACAGTTTCGGCGGGAGAGTACATGAACCGTTCGATCAGATTGGATCCCAACCGTTCGTTCTGCTTATATAATGAGCACTATTTATCCTGGCTTCTTCACTACTCAACACTAGCTGAATCGCCTGAGCAAACTCTCCGAGCCTCCTATCCTCTGCTGTCTTTGCCTTTCCCAACTTTTATCTGCACCAAATGGCCTCACACGTTGACCTAACATCAGACGAGGGGCTTAAGGCATTCCGGGAAGATTGCCAAATTCCCGAGGACGTGGTGATCCGTCCGTTCGTTGAAGGAGAAGAAGTAGCCCCTCCTTTCTTCCTCATCAGCAGCTATCTGCTGCTGATCGTGGGATTACGCTTTCCTCTACCGGTCTCCTTCTGCGACCTTCTTCAGGGTTTGCAGATTCCACTACACAAATGCCGACCAAACGTTGCCCGCCTCTTATGGGGAATTTCGGCGCTGAACGAGCGACTGGGGTTGTTTCTCCGGGCTGCCGACGTTGCGAGGTGTTATATACTGGGCATTGACAACAGAGGCCCCTACTTCCGCCCTAAGACTGAGGGAAAAGACCTTGTCCGAGGTCTAGACTTCCCAAACAAGAACTGGCAACGGTACCCTTGGGTGCTGGTTGCTGGTAACTGGTTGGAGTATGACGGTCTCTGCCCTCCTGCGGGTTATAATCCCGATCACTGCAGACAGGCCTTCACCGCCCTCCGTGGAGTCGTCCCGTCCGAAGATGACATGGAGGCTTTCGACCAAGCCATCGAGGCCGGTATGTCGTTCTCCTACTTGAAAGGGAGACCTGCGGAGAATTCGGGCGTCGGATCGTCTTCTGCAACCGCTGCCGCTGCGGCATCTGGATCGCGCCGCTATACCCGGTCAATGGCGACCGGGGCGCGCCCGGCCAGCAGGACGGGCCAACCCGAGGGGCCGGTCACCTTGTCCACCAGCAATGACTCCTCCTCACCTGAAGATGTAAACCCGCCTCCGGGCCCGTCCAGAAAGGGCAAGGAGAGAGAGGTCGAAGAAGAGCCTCAGCCCCCACCGAAGAGGAGCCGACCGGAAATATTCACCGGCCCCCGCATGCCGGGCTCATGGTCGGATTTCTCTCTTGCGAACATGGAAGAACGCTTGCAGGCGGTGGAAAAGATGGGCGCTGAGTTGCAGATGGACTCCGCCCTGCGGGGGGTGGATGTCCACGCCTTGGAGCTGGCCGTAGAGGGGCTGACTGCGAAGGTGGCTGCCCTGGAAGAGGAGGTCAAGGCTTTGAAGGGCCAAAGACCTTAGGGGCATTTTTGTTTACACACATATGTACATTTTTCCTTCTTCTTCTTTTTATTTTCTTCCGGGAAGGCTACTGTAATTGCTCCCGTCTTTGTACAGTTTTCCTTTTATAGCAATAAAAAGGTCCCTGAGGCCATCTTTTTCCTTCATTAAGTCCCTTGAACTGTGTATTAATTCTGTACAACTCTGTGAGGTTAATTCCCGACCGGCTCGCAAATGCGCCCGGGCTATGGTTGCTCGGGCCTGGACCGCTGCTTCCACGCGTCAACCAATCGTTGGTCAGGTTAGATCCTAACGAATGGAGACGGGGGCGTAACCAAACCGTTCAGAAGCCAACGAAAACGTCTTTACGTGTACTTAATGCGCGCGCCTTTTGAGGCGACCCCCCACGTGACCGAAGCGACGGTTTTGGGCGGGATATTTTCTGGACCGCTGGATCTGTTCTGATCTGGGCCGTTCGAGGTCTTTTATATATGGAGCACTCGCCCCACCTCCTGCACACCCTCCTGATTCTCTTGTCTCTGATCTTTCTTTTTTCTCTTCCCTGTTCCTTTTTCCTTTCGAAGCGAAACTGGAGAGAACGAATCTTGTGGGGTTTGAGCGGGAGTGGGATTTCTTCCTTCTCAGATTCGTAGCGTTTTTCGAGTCAGGTGGAACCCTAACTCACTTGAACCGGACGGGTGTTCTTTGCGTGGTTCTGAGAGAGTGCTACCTGGTGTTGCGGAGCATCTACTTGCTACCATTCAGGTTAGTAACCCTGCCCCCCCTGTATATCAGGCTCGGGGTTTTCGATCCCTTCGCGAGTCGTCCTTTGTGTCGGTTCCTTCCTGCCGGAGGGCCAGAGATGGAGCACTCCGGCTTCAATTCCGCGTCGAGATCGGAGAGTGAGCAATACCAGTCGGGGTCCCCGGGTGCTAGCCAAGGCCAGCTCCCGGAATCCCCGTCCGACCACCAAAGCGGGGCCTGGATCCCCATTCGCTTGTCCAGTAGTCAGTCTTCCGAGGAGGCCCCTGTCGCCTCCGTTTCGAGGGGATTAGGCGACGAGCTACCGGAGGAGACCGACCGCATGGTCTTCGCTTGTGAGTCCACCTCTTCCGTTCTTCATTCTGGAGACTTTCGCCGGATTAGGGAGAGGTACTCCCTTCCTGACGGTTGCGCCCTAGCCGTGAATTCCGGCGGCGCGCACCTATATCAGTCAGGGTTTGTCACCCTGTTTGAGGACGCTATGATGGCGGGCCTCCGACTTCCGCTTCACCCGGTGGCTCGGGACATATTGATTTTTCTTGACATCGCTCCCGGCCAGTTGGCTCCCAATGGGTGGAGGTTCTTGATGGGGTGTATATCATTGTGGCCCCAGGCATTCGGGTATGATCTTACCCTACAGGAGTTCCTTTGGGCTTACCGGCCATTCCCTGTGCATAATGAGTTGGGGTTTTTCTCGTTCTCCGCCCGTCCGGGCAGGAAAATCATTGACAACTGCCCTAGTAACAATAAAGGGTGGAAGGGAAAATTCTTCCAGGTATCTACCCTTCATCTCTGTGACATGGCTCCGGGGAGCCAGCTGAAGACATCCTGGGCCAGGGAGTTGAAGGGTAAGACCGCCCTTCCGTCCTTATCTGCTATTCCGAACTATCCGGAACACAGTGGATTGTTGACCAGTTTTCTTCTCTCTTTTTTTTTTTTTTTTTTTTTTTACAGCGGGCTCACCTAAACCCCCAGAAATTTCTGAGGCGTGCCAGGCCAGGATCTTGAAGCTAGCGAAGTCGCCCGTCAGCATCTGGAACGTGCTGTCCCGGTCGGGAGGGCTCATCGCTAAATACTCCCCTGAGCCGCCTATTCCGGCCCCCAGCTCTACACCCATCATCCCTGGTAAGTGTGCCAGTAACATGTACTTGTACTATTTCTGCCCCTTGCACCTTTGATCGTACGATCTTTGTTTCTACAGAAATGGCTCCCAAACGCAACTTGGATCAGCTGCGGGAGAGACAGGTCGCCGCTACCGCCACTGCAGCCGCTCGGGTGGCAATCGCCCAAGGAAAGAGGCCGGCCACCGAGGTTCCAGGCGGCGACCGCCCACTCAGGCGCATTCGCCACGGGACCAATACCCGTCCAAGTCCCGTAGGGACATCGATTCCCCCCAGGCCGGCTGTTGAAGAGCCCGTGCCCATGGCTGATGTTCCATCGGGTTTGCCCCCGGGCGGGCATGATGAGGCCCGGGAGAGACTCAGGCCCTGCCTCGCGCCAAGCCAGGTGACGGCGTGTGCTGAGCTAACCCCCCAAGGGATCCAAGGATGGCTATACAACGTCTCCCACCTGGTGAGTGTTCCGCTTCTTTTTGTTTAAACGCGGACTTGCCCTGCACTTGTTACTTGTTTAACCGATGTGTGCTCTCCTGCCGTAGGTTGGCTGCATAGCTGCGGGGTCCGAATCCGTCCACTCATCCCTGGCCGCGAAGGTGGGCGCCGCTGAAGCCGCCCTTTCGGAGGAACGGAAAGAGCTGCAGGTAGCAAAAGCTGCCCTGGCCGTGGAGACGAGCAAGACGAAGTCGCTGGCCTTGAGCTTAGGGGCGGCTCAGGCGAACCTGGCAGCGGCTTTGGCCGAACTGGAAACTTCCCGGGCCCTTATCGCGGCAGCCGAGGCCCAGGCTAAAGCGGTGACCGAGGCGCCTTCCGCAGAGGCCTTGGAAGGAGCTTTTGACGATGGCTTCTTCCAAGGTTATGAGGATCTGAAGCGGCGGGTAGCTCGGGACCACCCCGAGTGGGTTCTCTCGGCCTACGCGGGGATTGACTCGGATTACTGGGACATCGGTGAGGATCCCGGACTCGGTGAAGCTCCAGCCGCTGGCGAGGGGCTTGCGGCCGTTGGAGATCCTGAGGTCGTTGCCGAGGCCACCGAGCTTACCCCGGAGGGAGGCTTAGCGGAGGGGGGACTTACCATTCCGGGGGAACAGGCCGGGGAGACCGAGAACGTGCTTAATGCGGAAAACTGACTTCCCTGTTATTTGCTTTTGTCGTTTGTAGACTTTTATTTTTCGGGGAGGCTACTACAATTGCCCCCCAAGCTCTGTACACTCATTTTAATTAATGAAAAGGCCCTTGAGGTTATCCTTCCGTTTGCTTTGTTGTACTGTGCTTTTATCTTTTGCTAGTATCCGTACGGCCTTGGCCAACCTAACATCTGCCTTAGCAAATGCTTTAGGACCGTAACCCACAGAACACCTAGTCGAATGATATAATTCCCTGTTTTGGCCTTAGCGTTACCCTTTTGTCCTCCTGTCCCCTGCCCCCCAAGCATTTTGCAAAGGCAGGAGTGCGGGTGTACGGGACTGAATGGCCGTAGGGAATCGACCTGGAACATGGGTGGTTGCAGGAGCATTTGAAGCTTGCCATCGTTGGCCACCTAGGGGTTTTGGCCCCATCGCTGGCTGGACCTAGGCGAAACTTTAGTTAATTTCCTGTTTAGGTATGGGACCCTCTTGCCCCCAGGGCTCCTGTTAAGGAGGGGGCGTGTTGGGGATCCACCATAGGAAACCGACCTGGAACATGGGTGGTTGCAGGGTCCTTTTGAAGCTTGCCATCGCTGCCCACCTAGGGGTTTGGCCCCATCGTCGGCTGGACCTAAGCATAGCTTGAGTTAATTTCCTGTTTAGTTGGAGGACCCTTTTGCCCCCGGGGCTCCTGTTAAGGAGGGGGCGTGTTGGGGATCCACCATAGGAAACCGACCTGGAACATGGGTGGTTGCAGGGTCCTTTTGGTGCCTCGGGGTTAGGCCCGAGGTCTCTTGGTGCCTCGGGGTTAGGCCCGAGGTCTTTTGGTGCCTCGGGGTTAGGCCCGAGGTCTTTTGGTGCCTCGGGGATAGGCCCGAGGTCTTTTGGTGCCTCGGGGTTAGGCCCGGGGTCTTTTGGTGCCTTGGGGTTAGGCCCGAGGTCTTTTGGTGCCTCGGGGATAGGCCCGAGGTCTTTTGGTGCCTCGGGGTTAGGCCCGAGGTCTTTTGGTGCCTCGGGGTTAGGCCCGAGGTCTTTTGGTGCCTCGGGGTTAGGCCCGAGGTCTTTTGGGTTAGCCTGATGTACCGAAGGTAATAATGTTTCAAAGCAAACTTTCCATTTTATTCAAAAAATAACAATCTGTAACAATTGTCCTATCAAGGCTACGTAGAAAAAGAATTCTCCTCATAACACTAGATTCCCGTAGCTATGTGCTACTGATAGTACTTGCGGAGATGTTGCACGTTCCAGGGGTGGCTGAGGTCGTGCCCATCCATACTTTGTAGCCAATAGGTTCCTGGTCGGTTGACCCGAGTGACTGTATATGGTCCTTCCCAGTTTGCTCCCAACTTCCCATGGCTTGGGACTCGGGTTGACTGGTTCACTGCTTTAAGAACAAGGTCCCCAACCTGGAAACTACGATGCTTCACCTTACTGTTGTAATACCTTGAGACCCTTTGCTTGTAAGCTGCCACCCTGAGATAGGCTTGGTCTCTTTTCTCCTCGACCAGGTCTAGTTCCGTCCTGAGGGCCTCTCCATTATCTGGGTCAGTGAAGGTGGCCACCCGGTATGTGGGTAGCCCGAGCTCCGTGGGGACTACCGCCTCAAAACCATAAGTCAAGGAAAAGGGGGTTTCGCCCGTTGCCGCCCGGGGTGTGGTACGGTAGGCCCACAGAAGGGCTGGGAGTTCGTCGGCCCACAGGCCTTTAGCACCTTCGAGCCTCGTCTTAATCGACTGCAAAATCGTACGGTTGGTTACTTCGGCCTGACCATTAGCTTGTGGGTGCTCAGGAGAAGAGTAGTGGTTCAATATTCCATAGTCCGAGCAGAACTGTCTAAAGACGGGTGTATCGAACTGTCTCCCATTGTCGCTAATCAGGACTCGCGGAATACCGAACCTGCTAAGGATATTTCTTTCCACAAAATGTTCCATCTTTCTCTCGGTTATTGTTGCCAGGGGCTCGGCCTCCGCCCACTTTGTGAAGTAGTCCACGGCTATCACAGCAAACTTGACCTGCCCCTTCCCCGTTGGTAAGGGACCAACGATGTCAATTCCCCATTGGGCGAATGGCCAAGGGCTTAGGACCGGTGTCTGAAGTTCTCCTGGTTGGTTTATCATGGGAGAGTACCGTTGGCACTTGTCACACCTTCGAACGTACTCCTGCGAATCCCGAGCCATGGTTGGCCAGTAGTACCCCTGTAGCAGGGCCTTTCTTGAGAGTGTCCGACTCCCTACGTGGTTCCCGCACACGCCTTCGTGAATTTCGTACAGTATTGCTTGAACTTGCGTGGGATGGACACAACGAAGGTACGGGATGGTGAACCCCCTTTTATAAAGGACACCGTCTAGGACATGATATCGTGCTGCTCGGTACTTGACCCGTCTTGCTTCCTCTTTCTCGTCCGGTAGCCTTCCTGTCGTCAAGAAAGTCATGATCGGATCCATCCAGCTGGGTCCCAGAGTGACCGGGTCGACCTCCATGCCTTCTGAGTTGATCACACTTGGCTCGGGTAGGAATTGTATCCTTATCCCGGGCAAGTCTGACTCAGCCGACGATGCGAGGCGGGCAAGCCGGTCAGCCCTGGTGTTCTCTTCTCTGGGTATTCGAGTGATGGAAAAGCCTTGGAGTTGTTTGGACGCTGTTCGGACGAGTGCTAGGTAGGCCATCATGCTATCTTCCTGTGCTTCATACTCTTGGTTTACTTGATTGACCACGAGCTGGGAGTCGCTGTAGCTCTCGACCTGCTGTGCGCTCATCGAAACGGCTAATTGCAGCCCAACCAGGAGGGCTTCGTACTCGGCCTCGTTGTTGGAGGCACGAAACCCGAATCTCAAAGCATATTCAAGCTGGATGCCCTCGGGGGTGGTCAGGATAATTCCGGCCCCACTGCCCTGCCGGTTGGAAGAGCCATCGACATGCAGTATCCATGTGGGGATGCCGGCGAGCAATCCGGGCGGTAAGGCTGGAGGCTCGAGTTCTTCTATCGGGTCTTCTGGATACGTAAACTCGACCAAGAAATCTGCGACGGCTTGTCCCTTGATGGCCGTCCGCGGTCTATAAGTTACCTCAAACTCCTCCAGTTCCAAAGCCCACTTGACGAGCCTTCCGGATGTGTCCGGTCGAGAGAGGATTCTGCGGAGGGGTTGGTCTGTCAGTACTACGATGGCATGGGCCTGGAAGTACGGGCGGAGCCTTCGGGCCGATGTAACGAGGGCGAAGGCCAGTTTCTCGATGCGGGAGTACCGGCTTTCCGCGCCTTGCAGTGCTCGGCTGGTGTAATACACTGGGAACTGTATCCCGTGCTCTTCCCGGACAAGCGCTGAGCTGACTGCCGACGGCGACACCGCCAAGTACAGGAACAGTTCTTCTCCGACTGTAGGTGTCGACAATAGAGGCGGAGAGGTCAGGTATCTCTTGAGTTCCTGGAACGCCTCCTTACACTCCTCTGACCATTGAAAAGCTTTACGGAGAATTTTGAAGAATGGTAGGCAACGGTCAGTTGCTCTGGAAACGAATCTATTCAGTGCGGCCACCCGTCCGGCTAAGCTCTGAACTTCCTTGGTCGACTTGGGTGACCGCATGTTGATGATGGCCTGGATTTTGTCAGGGTTTGCCTCTATCCCCCGTCTGCTGACCAGATGACCGAGGAACTTCCCGGATGAGACCCCAAAGGTGCACTTGGCCGGGTTCAACCTCATCCTGAATTTTCTCAAAATGCTGAAGGCCCCGGCCAGATGCTCCAGGTGATCGGGTTCATCTCGGCTCTTGACCAGGAGATCGTCCACGTATACTTCCATGGACGTTCCGATAAGATCTTTGAACATGAAGTTGACCAAGCGCTGGTATGTAGCCCCGGCGTTCTTAAGGCCGAAGGGCATGACCCTGTAACAGTACGTGCCTTGGTCGGTGATGAACGCCGTCTTCTCTTCGTCTTCAGGGTACATGCTGATCTGATTGTACCCGGAGTAGGCGTCCATGAACGAGAGGAGTGAGTGGCCTGCCGTTGAATCGACGAGGAGGTCTATCCTGGGCAGCGGATAGCAGTCCTTGGGGCAGGCCTTGTTGAGGTCAGTGAAGTCCACACACATCCTCCATTTACCATTACTCTTCTTGACCAGAACAACGTTGGCTAGCCAGTCGGGGTAGTGGACCTCCCGGATGGAGCCAGCTTTTAATAGCTTCTCTACCTCCTCACTTACAGCTTTTTGCCTTTCGGACGCCATGCCCCTTCTCTTCTGCTTTACCGGACGGCAGTCTGGGCTAACATTGAGGTGATGGGACATCACCCGGGGATCAATCCCGGGCATGTCCTCATGACTCCACGCAAAGACATCCTGGTTTTGCTTCAGGAACTGGACCAATTTCTCTTTCAAGGCAGGCTCCAGCAGCGCGCCTACGTTGATCGTCCGATCCGGGTGCTCCGGGTCCAGCACAACTTGCTCCAATTCTTCCATTGGCCCTATCATGTCTCTCGGGTCCCGGGGATCCATTTCTTGGACATTCAGAGTCTCGGTGATTGCCCCCCGTCGCAACGAGCTAACATAACAACTCCGAGCCGTGGTCTGGTCTCCTCGCAAGCATCCTGGTCCCTGAGGAGTCGGGAATTTTACGGTTAGGCTGTATGTGGAGACAACTGCTCGTGCTCTGTTGAGGGTCGGCCTCCCTAGGATGACGTTGTAGGCCGATGGGGCATCCACTATCACGAAATTGGTGAGCAGGGAAACCTGTTGTGGATAGGTCCCCATGAGTACCGGGAGTTCGATCGTGCCGAGCGGTTGGGTGCTAGAACCGTTGAATCCGACCAGGGGAGTAGCGACTGGCCGAAGCCGATCTCTATCGACCCCGAGTTGGTCGAATGCCGCTGCGAACATTATATCCGACGAACTGCCCGTGTCGACTAGTACCCTCTGGACCATGTAGTTTGCTATAGACAGTGTCACTACCAGCGGGTCGTCGTGGGGGCAGTGGAGGCCATGTATATCATCGGATGAGAACGTCAGGACGTCAGTTGGTGAGGGGCCGGTGGATTGGACCTGCCATACATCCGCTCGGGATGCTCGGGCATGCCTCTTCCGTGCCGACTGCGAATCACCTCCGCCAGATGTTCCTCCGGAGATCACGTTGATGTGGCCGAGCAGTGGAGGAGGCTGACCGGGAGCCCGGACATCCTGTCGGGGCTGTCTGTCCACTGTGACAAACTCGGCAAGATGGCCCTGCTCGATCAACTTTTCGATTGCTATTTTCAGTTTGAAGCAATCCTCCGTTTCATGGCCGTGATCCTTGTGATAACGGCAGAACTTCTCCCGATTCCTCTTGCCGGGAGGGGCTCTGAGCTTGGTAGGCTGCGGAAGCAACCTCTGCGCCTCCGCGGCGGCCATCACCTCATGTATGGGTCGGGAAAGAGGTGTAAAAGCTGTTGGGGTCTGACCCCTAGCCTCTCTTTGGTCTCGCTTTGGCTTCTTTCCCGGGCCTTTCTCAAATCCCTCGCGTTTGCGCTTTGCCTTCGGGGACTCGTCTCCCGTCTGGCTGGCGCGCTTCGCCTTCAGGAATTCTTCGGTGTCTATGTACTTCCCTACTCTTTCAGAGAGTTCCACCAGGGTTGCCGGTCGGTTGCGATGAAAGGACGTGGCCACCTTGGTGTGCTGAACTCCTGAGCAGAAAGCCATGATAGCGGCGGTCTCATTGAGGTTGCGAATCAAAAGCCTCTGCTGGTTGAAACGATCTACGTACTCCCTCAAAGATTCCCCCCTTTGCTGCTTGACAGCCAGCAGCTGGGTGTCTGGCTGCGACCGGTCCAGCATCCCGACAAACTGACTAATGAAGAGTTTGCCGAGGGTCTTGAAATCGTCAACCGTCCGCGGTTTCAGAGCATGGAACCATTGCGCGGCTGATCCCTTTAAAGTACTGGGGAATGCCAGGCATAGCAACTCGTCCGTGGTAGTGACCAGTGCCATCTGCGCCTTATAGGTGCGGATGTGGTCCACTGGACTCCCCTTGCCGTCGTATGAGTTGAGATGAGGGGGTTTGAACTTCCGCAGAATCGGGAACTGTGTCACCCGGGTTGTGTAGGGTGACTCCGTTTCTGTATTAGTGAGGTCGTGGCCGGACTTGCGGTTCAGCCTCTCAATCTGCTGCTGCAGCTCCTCGACCTGGGCCTTGACATCAGTACGCCCGATCCTTCTCTCTGTACCTGAGTAGTAGGTTGGATCGGACGATGATGCCTCGTCCTCGAAGCGCGTCGATCTTGGGGATAGCACTCGGCTACGAGTCCGGGACAGCCTGTGCCTGAGATCATCCCGGCTTAGGGCGGGCGGATCGTCGACCGGTTCCCTGACCTTTCGTCCGGGTGCTTCTCCCCTTGCAGCTCGCCGCCGCTCGATGAGGATCCGGGCATCCTCTACTCGTCGCGCTCGGCGAGGGACATACCGAGGTCCTTCCTGTGGGCGTTTGGCAGGCTGGCTGCGCTCCCCCTCTGCCCGGCTTTCCCGGTTTAGTTGGGACCCTGGGGCGGACCTAGTCTTTCCGTGAGTCCGGGCAGGCTTCTTGCTGGGAGCGCTCCTTTCGGGCCTCTGACTGGGAGTGCTCTTTTCAGGCCGCTTCTCCGACGAAGGGCTTTTCTCGTAGTCCTCGACCACTTTTTCATTATGGGCTATGAGCGCATCTATTTGCTGTTGTGTCCGGAGCTGGCCTTCCAAGAGCCGCTCCAGCGCTACTGCGACCTGGTCGGAGGTCATGGAGGTCGCCCGCGTCTCGATCTGTAGGTCCTCCTGACCGGTTGAATCGGCGGTCTTCTTGCCCTTCTTCTTTGGCATGTTGATCAGTCAAAGATTTTTGTTAACAAGGAAATCGTGTCGTTTTCCCACAGACGGCGCCAAACTGATGATGCCGAAAACTGGTGAGGGCAATTCTAAGAAGAAAATGAAATCACAGAAGGTTTGTGTGTGGTTCGGCCCTGTTAATGAGGTGACCTACGTCCACTGTTGCGTCTATGCGCGTTCACTAGCAGATCACCGGCGGCCTGGTGAGCCAACAAAGTGGGGCCGCACTACCAGTAATACCAGCCGGGTGTATGCGTGTATGTTGGTGATTTATCTAAGGTGTATTCCGCTTAGGGAGTTGATATTCGGATCCCCTTTGAGAGGGTAGGTGGGCTCTTTTATAAGTGTAAGAGTCCACCTTTACATGGTAAGCTTCACTAGATTAGGAAGCCTAATCTAATCACAATAGATTTGCCCAATATTTGGTGAGTTTCCTAAGTAGTTAAGGAAACCACTAATTCTCTTCATCGAGCGACAGCTGTGTAACGATTTGAGGGGAAACGTGATTGATGCCGTGATCCTCGGGGCCCCACTACGACCGCCCGAGTATCTCGGGTGGCAACTGCAGCATCCCTCGGGAGCGTGGGCTCCACGCCTCAAATCTGTCTTCCCCGGGTCATTAGCTGAACACGTGGCGGTTAGGTAATTACAAGATATTTCTGGACATATCAATTATGTTATTGGAATAATATAATTATTAATTATAAATTTATAAGTATAATATGTGGTTTTCAAGGGTACTTAAATAGTAATTAAATACCTATATATGCTTATATATTATGGAAAATTAGGGGAATATCCCCAATACTATTTTATGATATCCTAAGATTTATAAAGTTATAATACTATATATTAGTATTTTTAATAATTTATAAAGAGCTATTTTTAAGTATATATTAATTATTAAAAATACCAAGCGAGCTGTGAAAATTATAAGATAAATAGTGGTAGTGTATTTTAATATGTAGTATTTAATAAAAAATTACTTCCTAGTCCTATTTCTTATGTTTGGTTATATTTATGTATTTAAGGACCGACACAATTATATTTATATAATAAATTATCTTTAATAATTCATAATAAATAATCTATAGCTCCAATAATTACGCGGTCAGTTTTCAGAGTCTTAAAATAATGTCTAGAACATTCTCTTAAAGTTTGGTGACCCATTTTATAAAGTCGAAATTACAGCATGTCTTTTAGGGGCCCGCATTAGCATAGTAAGCCCTGCTTTTTTAACTCGTAAAACGCGACGGACTTCGATTTGAGTCTAGTCAATGGCATTGGACTTTGAATGACACGTGGATCACTAGGTTGAGGTTTATATCCTTATATGGTAAAATTACCATTATGCCCCTGTAGTTAGTACTTATACTTTATCATGTTCTTCTGTTTTATGTTGTAGAACTTGCTGGTTAGCTTCTACCGAGGTTCAGAGCTCGCTATCTTATCGAGGTGAGTTTCTTAACCTCACTGTAATCAGTATTAAGATCTATTCAAGTTATCTATAGGCTACTCGTATGATGTATTGTATATATATATATTGTGTTGATTGATGTTGCTATATATTCCAGTACTTGTGTTGCTATAAATATTCGTGCTATGGTAGTGCTATCGCATAGATGAGCATGTTAAGGGTTTTATCTATATGATTGTTGGTATCAAATTCATGTTAGAGATCCATGAGTTATATGCTATGTTTCCGTTATCATGAATATAGTGTGTTGATGAAGACAGTAATGTAAGCCTAATCCTACTATGACCATTGATAGTTCATGCCCAAGCTGTATTAGTGTGATAATAGCATGGAAATTCAGGACTTCGTGTCAAAATCAGAATGGTTACATTGGGACTTTGTGTCAAACTCAGATTGGTATAATAAGACTTCGTGTCGGGTTGTTTGGGAAAGCTGGGACTCCATGACAAGCTTATCTGAAGATTTGTAAATCACTTCAGTTCTTCGTGAAACATCTCTATTTTTGGTGATGAAGTGTAGGTTCGTGTGAATCACTTCGGTTCTTCGTGACGAAGTGAAGATTTGTGATAACACTTTGTGGATACCGGCATTTGGGCCCAATTTTGTTAATTTTAAAACAACTTTCTAATTCAAATTCAAAGAGTCGCCACTTATTTTTTTTAGGAAAATTAAGAAACCATTTTTAAAAGCAATCGATCTTTTGCGAAACCAAAGATAATCTGGGTCCGGGGATTATGGAATGAAAGGGGAAGGAGCCCGGCGGACTAAAACACCCCCTTTCATCCTATCTCGTGATAGGCCTCTACTCATCATCCTATTTAATCGAATTAATAATCTAAGCATGCCCTCAACTCATACATAGATATAAGTATACATATCACAAGCATGTCAAAAGGGTGCAAAATTGCTAATGATAAAATTTCATTCATAAGCCACATAATTCAAATAGCAAGCAAAATGATGTGCAAGTAGGGAACTAGAGAACTTACCCGGGATCCAGCCGCGAAATGGGAAACATACAATGCATACAAAGAATAGAAATCCTAAGAAAAATGTCTCTAATCACATATACACATAAGGCAAGGCCTAAGCTAAGGTGTCGCGCATGGAGTCAAAAATCAATAAAATTAACAAATGAAATAAACTATAGAAGAGGTGAGAAGTCATACCTCAAAGCGCTACAAAACAAGGGTTAGTCCATATGCTTCACACAATAATATGACATCAAATAATCAATCCTAAAGCTCTAGCTTAGATCTATCAAGCATGGAAAAAATTGACAAAACTATGAATTCCTTTTGATTAGTTGGAGTCATAGCACCTTTATAGATATATAAGCCTCAACTAGGAGCCAATGCAATGTCCATATAGGGGTGCTATAATCCTGACATGATCATAAATAATCCATGGTTATGTTCAATTAGGTTCAACTAAGTCCAATTTTATTCAAGAATTAGCTCGAATCATAAGCATCAACATACATGAATGAATGAATGATTGTGAACAAGAATGAGAAATGAATTTATTCACTAATTTGGACCACTTAGCCTCTGGATTTAAGCTAAATTATCATTATTCAAAACATGATTTGGGTCCCAAGACATTAGGAAACCATTTAAGTTAAAATCAATGAGACTAGACAAAAACAGTGACTGTTTTTCCTAAATTGCAGAGAGCATACCAGATTTTAAAAGGTAGAAAAACCATACTTCCAATGGTTGGATCTTAATTCTTTTCAGATATGATATGTCTCTGTGAGTCTAGTTGCTAACCCAAAAAGAAAATCAAGGTTTGAACGGTTGGATCTCTGGAAAAATGGAAAAACCAGACATCACTCAAGAATCTGCAACTCTCTGTCCAGAGGTCTTGTACGATTTTCTAAAAATAGTAAAAAAATGAGAAACACTTAGATCTTTTTAGAGTATCTTCCTAACATATTAAAGTACTTAGAAAAAATTATTAGAGGCCAAGGAAATTTGATTAAGGTTCTGATTTATAAATTTTAAAACGGGCTCACTGTTCTGGAATTTTGGACAGAGAATTGCTCGTTTTGAAATCACAAGACCAAATCATCTTAAGCATGAAATTTCATCAAAACAAAAATCACAGAGGTACTTAAATGGGTTATGAACACCCTCCAATTGGTCTCATCTAATTTCCAATGAACCATGATTTTATAAAAATCTTTGATCACAGTTGGTTTATGGATTCACTGCACCTTTGTTAAATTGATGTTCATATTTTGAATCAAACTTGATCCATAATTCTAGAGAGAACTAGGATCAAGTATGATTATGATCATTGGAGTAAATAATGAAATATGAAGATGTTCATGGATTTAGCCTTAATGGATTTCCATCATAGATCTCATAGCAAGAGAATCCTAAGGTCTTACTTAACCTCATGAATTATGAATATAAACTATAAAAATCTACACTTAATTCCTCTCTCAAACATATGATCCTTGAGAAATATAGAGTCATGACATTCTAATCCCCTCTCAAATTAATGGTCCTTGGAGACTAAATGAAATCAAAATTTTACATAAACCTCTATGGAATATAGCATGTATCCCATAAGATTCTTAGTAAGGGGATTCAAATCATGAGTTAAGATTTGAATCCCACTAACTATGTGTAGACATGACCATAATTTTTCTTAATCTCCATATGAATCATGAGACCATAGGAAACTAAGGAATGGAATTAAAAAAAAAGGACTCAAAGGAATACATAAAATTTTATGAATCTCAAAGAGAAAATAGAAATGAGGAATCAAAGTTTACTTAGAGAAAATTGGAACACAAGTTCTTCAAAATCAAACTTATCTTAAACCCAAGGCATCAATTGTATCCAAATTAATGAAATGTCATGAGATTCAATCACCAGCTCTAAGTGGTGTGTGATGAAATGAGGTAGGAAGAGAGGTTTTGAAAATGTGTAAAGTTCCTAGAACTATGAACTTGTGATTGAATTTGCCTAATTCTACCAAGGATTGAGAGGTTACCTCTATGACCTCAAGGATTTCTTCTATTTCTTGTGAAACTCTTCCAAAAATCTTCAAATTCTTCTCCAATCCTTCAAATTCTTCAAGAAAACTCTCTTTTTTCTTCTCGATTCTCTCTTCTCTTCTATATATATCTCTTGTATATCTCCATTTGATTCCAAGATCAAGTGAAAAGTGAAAAGTCCCAATAATGGAGATGAAGATTTGTTTATATAGACCATCATTTCAAGGTTAAATGGGTAAATTCGGGTGAAAACCCATGTGCAACGTTTTCTTCTAGAACATGTGAGAAAAGCAGTCTCTTACAGTGCGCGACACTCGATGACTTGCCTGCGGCACTCACTGAGTGTCGGGCGGCACTCACTGACTGTCGGGTGGCACCGCCGGCTTCGTCGCGTGCCGCGGCTAACAGAATTCTTGCCTTCTTTTTAATTTTCAAAATATATGTTAACAAAAACTTAATTATTTAGTAAAGTATATACTAATGTACTTATATTGGTAATGTACTTTATTAGAATATACCCATATGCATGGTATATATTCTAATATATCATTTTATTTCTTTCTTCTTTTTTTCTTTTTCTTTTCTTTTCTTTTCTTTTATCCTTTTCTCTTTTCTTTTCAAACTTCTTTTCATTTCTCTCTCTCTCTCTCTCTCTCTCTCTCTCTCTCTCTCTCTCTCTCTCTTTTTTTGAGGATAAATCCCCAGACTGATTTTCTCATACGTTCTTCAATATTCAGGTTTCTCCCGAATACCCAATTTCTCCTTGTTTTATTTTGAATTTTGAAATTTTATTTGAAGAATCTTTGAAGGATTTGAATTTTCTGGAAAATCTCCGAATTTCACCGGTCATCGTCATCATCGGTCTTAAGAGGTCACCAATCCTTGGATTTGACATTTGGTCAAAATCGGGGTGTCTACACACTTCGGTTCTTTGTGACGAAGTGATGGTTATAAAATTGAGTATCCTTTCGGTTCTTCGTGACGGAATGGATGATCTTGAACTTCTCATCACCTCGGTTCTTCGTGACGATGTGGTTAGTGAAAGGTGTCTTGGTTAGTGAAAGGTGGTTTGATTAGTACAAGATGGTTTGGTCAGTGCAAGATGGTTTGGTTAGCGCAATGTGGTTTGATTAGTCAATGATGGTTTTGGTTAGCGTGGTGATAGCCTTCTGGTGATGTTGTTTGGAGTTGGGACTCCGTTTCAGGCTATGATGGACTGTGATAACGTTCTGGGATGTTGAAGCAAGTTGTATCTATTGTTAGTATCTTGTTCGAATACCTAGTCAAGCAAAATTATAATTATTGTCAGATAAGGGTATGTGGCTTGAGTTAATATTGAAATGTGTGGACATTACCTTGATAAGGATAATGTATTCTATGAAAGAAATGTTGACATATGTGTTACTGCTTATATGTTTTAGTTAAGACATTGCTATACCCATGAAAAAATGCTTCTTTTGATAAGAGACAAACCATATGTTAAGATACTAAACTATGATGTGAAAGGAGAGGTATTTTGTATTCTTGATTATTGTGTGGTTGTGTTACTCACTCAGCTTTGTTCCAAAGCTGACAACATTTTACATCCTGGTCATTCCCATGACCAGAGTGTTGCAGGTTTTGCTTAGGGTAGAAAGGTGAGGTCAGGATGAAAAGAGCTGAGCTAGAGATCAGAAGATAGTTGTTTCAGTGTTTAAGCTTATGTATAAGCTTAGTATGGTCTCATGTTATAAGTTCGAAGTTATTGTAAACTGTTATATTCCCATTGCTGTATTTATGTTTCAGTTAAGATTAAGTGATGTTATGCTTTAGTATTCCCCTTATGAAAGCATGTGCAGAGTTAGAAAGGACAGAATGGTTAATCAAGTAGTCACGTGTCCACGGATCCAAAAGTGGAAATTTATTTTCCCTATTCTGCTACTCCGGGGCGTGATACAGTAGGATATGAATTAGAAATGATGGATTGCAGACATTGAGATTGAATTCGAACTGATGGGTTATGAATTAGAAATGATGGGTCGCAGACATTGAGATTGAATTCGAACTGATGGGTCACAACCATTCAGATTCGGTTCAAAATTAATTCAAATCCATGGGGTTGAGTCTTTTAGATCAATAGTCACACGGCTAATATGTTGGAAGTATATCAATAATATATAAGGAGAGAAGTGAACTTAGGAACCAAGGCATGATGAATTGCTATCTTCAAGACAAATTTTCTGCACTTCCAATAATTGAGAGTGCAAAAAGCGCTTGTGACAAATAGTCCCTAGGATATAGTTGACCCAAATTCACTTGTTAGTATTTGAAGGATTTGCACAACCTTTAAATACCCTGAACTCTTAGAACCTTTCAAAGATAAAGAATGCTACAAGAAACTTGTGAACAAAATACTACAAATTATTTTCAACCCGAATTATTCATACCCAGTCCACCGAATTGGACTTCATCGTATAGGCATAAGCATATGCCAATTGCACCCCTTGAGTAGATGCAATTGCAACCTATTACAAAGAAAAGGTGCCATAGGCAACCAATGAACTAAAAAGGTGCAAATGCACCATTATCAGTGTTGGGTATGACACCAAAAGGTGCTATGGCCACCTTTTTCACAAATAGGTGCTTAGCACAATATATATGTATACGTATGTATATACATACAATATCTTTCACTTGTAGTATTAGTTTTGGAATTTCCAACAATCCTCCCCAATTTCAAAATACATAACTTGGTAGGTGTCTTTTGGACTTGAACCTCCAATTAGTACAAGCGTGTCAAATTTTCGTCAGGAGCTATGGTAATCATAGTTTTAAACCAAGGACCTTCTAAGACTAGATGGACATGTCAAGCATATTTGATTTCACATACATTCTAAAGTTCTTCAGTCCACACGTTTATGGCCATGTGCGTAACCCGATATTCATGAGTGCACTTGAGAAAGATCTTAGTCTCTTTTGGAAGTGGCCAAACCTCCTCACTCATATAGGTAAGTATAACAAAGATGTACTTGCCATTTACATCTCAGCATAACACTATAGACTTATTAAGTATATAATACTCATCCTCCTTAATGACAAGTGTCCCAAATATCCGCTAGAATTTAACATCCAAGAATTGAACAAGAAATTATTTTTCTAGTGTTATCCCATCATTATCACTCATTAAACATGCTTTTCCCATTGAACCTAGCCTATCTTTCAAAACCTAGGTTAGGTTTCCATCAAAGGTAATAGTTGAATAGTAGACCTTAGTCCTATTCCTTTCGATGTTTTCTAAATCGTATAAAGGTTAAGTCCTTTCGTTAAAGGATCTTCCAGATTCTCAATTGATTTGACATATGTCACACTACTAATCACTCCATCCCTTAAGAGTTGATCAATGTAATAAATTATGTCGAAGACCAATATGTCCTGACTTTCCATTATACATCTTGCTTGCTGCTCGAGCTAAATCTGACTATCACAATAGATACTAGATAGTGATTGACGGAGTAGGTTTTTACACAAAGGAATTACCATTACTAAATTTTGTAGCCACTCACCTTCTTTACATGCATCCCCAAGGTAAATCGACTCGGATTCCATTATCAATTGTGATATGTGTTAGGATATATACTAAAAGCCATGTTTTATGTTGTCGATTTATTATTCATTTAATAAAATCAGTTATTCCATTTTAATGAGAATCTATGTGAGCAATGTTTGCAATATATTATTTATTTAATATTATGCATATGTGTCTCTTATTCTATATAATAGGTGGTTGGATGTGTAGGGTTCGACTTATACATGGAAGATCAGACATCAGATCTGGTAGAATATAAGATTTTGGTTTATAGTCGTAGATGGGATTGGACACACTATCGGTAGGACTACAACATAGTGGTGTAGTAGGTTTGTCTTGACTACGGAAAATGGTATAGTTTCAACTCAGTTTACTGGTACACTTTGTGTATTAAACGAGACTGACTAGGGGTAATTATCTTTATACTGACTTATAAGGTAATTAATACCCCATGGTGATTATGAGTACTTACTACTTATGCTCTAAATCTTAAGTTAATAAATAGACACGTACATTTGATATTTATATTTTGATCCCAAAAAGTGTGAGATTCTTAAATGGGTCAATATCTTATTGGATTGGGTACCAAAATATTAATTGTGTGGTGCATATTAATTAATGATGGAATCCATGTCTCAGTTTTGGGATTGATGATATCCCCTTGGAAAAACTTATAAGTTTTGATTATGTCAAACCCTGCAGGTGGATTTTGTATCTGACATATCCGATAAGTTAAGCAAAGGATCTCAAATAAATATTTAGAGATTTGTTAAATATGATTGTCAGTAATTATATTTAATTAATGGATATCTGTAATCTTAACGTGGGGAGACAATAAGCATTTAATAATTTGGAGCTTGAAATATATTTTTGAGATCAGGGTATTACTGCAATTATAATTCTTTAGCGGTATGAATTATAATTTATGAAAATAGGGATCTGATTCAGTCCGAATTAGAGTTTCCTAATTCCATAAGGAAGCCTATTCCTTATTGACTTCTTATGGTCCATATCGTAGTTGATTGCTTGGTTTTCCTCTCAGTTTGCGTTTTTCCATATAGAATATTATAACTCGGAATAAGAAAGTGAGCGTAAAATATGAGAGGGCAGAAAAACAAAAGGATTTCGAAAAAGCCCACACTTAGTTCGATATTCTGGTAGCAGAGGAATACGGTAGAAGATCGTGAGCTATTGTCGAGCCCATGTTCTCGATTCGTCTACTACAGCAATCCATTTTTGTAGTTCAAGGTAACCCTAGTTTCGCCCTTATAGGGTTATTGTAGCTTTTACGTAATTTTTTGCAGTACCAACATGACTATGATAGGAATAAGGAATTTAATTACTCTTTGCCTTTGAATAGGGAGTTGCTTCTTTCTTAATCGTCAAATACATGAATAGGGAGGGGCCCCTTCTTATTCTTACCCTGACCTAATAGATGAAGCCAAAGCCTTGACTATGAATTTGATTTTGAAAAGGATGCCTCTCTCTGAATCAATAAGTACCTGGCCCTTATGATGCATGCCGATTCCTATTGAAATGCGGACTCGGGATGATTAGGATTCCACTTGGAGGAATAATAATAATGCTATGCCAAAAGAGTCGATACCTGATATCTCTTTCGAACGAAACCCAATGTTAGTTTTTATATTTTGACTTATATTCTAGGAACGTAGTTTCCTAACAATATGCATGTTTGTTTCTTGGATCCCCAAGAAATCGCTCCTCATCCGAGGGTAAAAATCTACCCAGTTGTAGATTTGGATTCCATATTAGTGTTCTAGCTAGCATCACTATATGCTTCTAAAATAGACGGGTAACCTTGAAATGTCATCCATAATCGATTTTTCCCTTCAAGTAACTAAGGCTTAGTTTGGCCCCAATGTGGCTTATTAAAAGGAGCTTATGAAAATTGTTAGTAAGTTGTTTGATAATTTTATACAAATAACACACTACTCTTCAAAAAGACCTCATGAAACCAAAAAGTAACCTTGAGCTTTTAAAAGCTCCATTCTAGAGTTTTTAAAATCTTACCCCCAAAAAAGTCATAAGTTCAATTTTTGCAAATCTCATAAACTAGTTACTATGGCTTATTTGGCCCCTATTTTGGTGTTTCTCCTTTTTTAAAACACAATTTCATGTTTATTCATTTGGTAACTAGTTTATGAGCTTTGCAAAAAATTGAACTTAAGGCTTTTTTGGGAGGAGCCTTTAAAAGCTCTAGAATGGAGCTTTTAGAAGCTTAATGTTGCTTTTTGGTTTCATGACGTCTTTTTGAAGAGTAGTGTGTCAGTTGTATAAAATTATCAAACAACTTTGTAATAAATTTCATAACCTCCTTTTAAAAAGCCACATGGGGGCCAAACTAACGCTAAGTACTCGAGAATTCTATCCCAATGTTCTTGACTTGGGTTACTAGCAGTGAATCTACTCAATATATCGACTGCAAATGCAATATATGGTCTTTTACAATGCATTAAATACATTTAACCCCCAATGACCCTAGAATACTCCAATTACAATTTCCTTCTCTGATTGTTCTTCACTAATTTAATGTTAGTTTTAATTTTTAAATGAGTTGAGACCGGTTTTTGATCACAATAATTAAACTTCTTTAGCACATTCTCCACACACTATGATTGTACTAGTGCTAAATTATCATTATGTTTCTTGATCTTAATACCTAAGATCAAATCAACCTCCCCATGTACTTTGTACCAAAATTAGCGAGAAAAAAACTTCTTAGTTTCAATCACAACGTCGAAATTGGTTCAAAAAATGAGACCAATAAAGCAATTGAAAATATTTCATATCTCTTCAATGTATAAACGCTTTCTACATTTGGAAGCAAAACAACTCATGTGTTTTAACAAATTAAGACCCTCCTAACTTTTAACACATAAAACTTGAAATGTGAGTCTGTGACCATGCTTGTTTTTCTAACAACTCATGTGTTCATATATACTCTTTATATTAGGTCATCTCAAAACCATTAATTAATTAAGTTCCAATGTTAATCCAATAGTCATCTTGACTAATATTTTAGAATACCACAATCAATCATCTTGGGTTATCCCAAGGCTATCCCATATAATTAAAATTTAATAGCTTATATAATACATTCACAAGGGAAATAAAATATATACTCAAATTTTTTGTAGTTACAAAATATTAACCAAGTATTAATTAAATACTATCATATGTGTTCAAACATATTTCTACCCCTACATTTGTAAGTATAGGCAATCCCATGTCAATACGAGAATTTTATCAAACCCTCGTATTTAAAATATTTTCAAGACGATGTTACTTATGTTTTTACCAAATATAAAAAGTAGACTTATAAAGTGATATCTTGATATTATACCAACATGTATCACTACTGTAATTCATACAAACAATTATGACGTATATAGTGAATCATGAATGAATCATGCACATTAAACTTGCATATGAATAAAGATGCCCTTTGGAGTGTCCTGGTCTTTTTAAGTCTACTTCATCTATTTTTCTCTTGTTCGGATAGTGGTAATTCACCTTTGGTCTTAAGGTGGGGGTGGTGCCCTTTCGCTGTCCCGATGAATGATATCATCTCGGACTCTTTCATTTGTTTACTACTAGACTCGCAGTTTTGTTTTGGAGTGTCCTGGTCATTTTCTTTCTTTTCTGAGGTCTTGTGTCCTACTTGGTTTGGAGTCTACTCTGCCTCTTTATATTTGTTTTGGTTCGTGTGTGTGTATCTTTGGTTTTGTAAAAGTTTTGGTTTTGTGAAAAGTTCCGTGGGTTTCTGCTTCTTTGTGCCTTGATGTCTCATTTGTTATTGACTGTTTTGGGGTTGCATACCTTTTGGGTTTAGATTTAGTTTTCAGCCTCGGATTGTTTGATAAGTTTAGACATACTTTGATAAGGTTTAGACATACGTACTCCTATCTGGGTTTTGTGATGTTTCTCTGGTGTCATTGTACTTTTTGGTGGATTTTACACCTAACAGTTATTCATCTCCTTTGTGAGCAAAAAAGGAGAATTGGCAATGTGTCTTAGTTAACGTGTTCAGAGAATGTAACATTTTTGCTGATTATTTGGAAAAGAAAGGAGTAACTCATCCAATTTTCAAGGCATGGTGTTTATTTGGGTGCGAGTCTCAATAGTGCTTTAATGTAGCTCTACTTTGTGTCCTAGCACAAGTCTCTGAGAGGCTGGGTACAGAGGATGAATTGAAGACTGCTTATGCTGATTCGTTGAGGTTTTTTTGATGGTGGTTGGTTTCTACATCATGAAACTTTCAATGGAGTTTTGTTGATTAACCAAGTTCTGATTTTGGTGATATATTCAGTGTTCTCTTTATAAGAGACATTTGTTTTGGAAGAAAAGTTATTTGCATCCTTCTGGTTTTCGACTTTTCTGCTGAATTCTGATTGTCAGAATGGGGGCAACTTGATGTGCTCTTTGAGGTTTCAATTTGTTGTCGGTTATTGAATCCAAATTGAGGTGAGCTACTATAAGCTTCTACAAAGGTAAGTTTCATCAAAGAAATCTGAGTCGCGGCATTTCGATCACTGGTCTGTGGCTTTATTTTATCGGTTGCTAGTTTGATGGTGCATCACTTGGTTTGATCTATGCTTCAAATTGTTTATTGCTATTGTACAAGTCCTTTTGATTTTACTTGTGGAGGCTTTGTATACATAAGGGATGATACTATGGAATGAGGATGTCTAAGGAAGCGGCATTTTTTTTGGAGATTATAGGGAGATCTTTGACTGGGTATATGGTCTTGTTTGTTAAGGGATATAATGCTTTTTTTGTTGTACTTTTGGGGCTGCTCTCTTTTCATGGTCAGTATGTATGGTATTGAGTTTAGGCCAGGTTGACTCTAAGGTTTTTGGGGTTTCTTGTCCCCTAGGCTGTTTTGCTTTCATGCATGGTTTTTACCATATTAGATGAAACTTTTTTGCTGAGAAAATATATAATAATAATAATAATAAAGACGTCACATATGATGAAAAAGCATTTATGTAAATATAATTCAACCATCTTTAAAAGTTTGTTCCATTTCAAGTAGGATTTAAACTGCCTCTGTGTGTGCATGAATACATATGTGCATGCATGTAACTACCATCATGCATTAAGAAATAATTTGAAAATATATTCATATAGAGTTTGAGTATAGATGTCAATTGCACCCTTTTACTTTAGAAGTTGACACAAGCAACCAGTGAACGCAAATGCATCACCAAGTTATGGTTATAGCACCTATTCCACATACAGGTGCTTTGCACCACATAACAAAATGGTTTGGCATATATAACATGTGTGCACACAAGCATACAGACATGTATATGCAAAGATACCATATTAATAGTTTACAATTAGTATGGATTTACATGTACAACCATTTTGTAATACTTGTTGAGTTTTGATTGATAACCCAACTAATTTAGAAGAGGGTGAGCAAAAAAAAAACAAAAAAATTTAAAACTGAGCAAAGGCAGAGAGTATTTTTTTTAGGGACAAAGTGCTGGAGCAGTTTTTCTTCTACTCTATGATTTTTTTATTCATTCCATTACATATATAATATATTCTAACAAGAGACACCCAAAAGTCTTCACCTAGAGCTCACCAAAAGTCTTCTTGAAACTTTAGGAGTAGTTGACATAGGAAATACACACATTGATAACTTACAACTACTTGGAAAAATTACAAAACTAGACATAACATATTTTGACACACATGGCTTACACTTCCAACACTCCCCCTTAATGACATATCTTAACACCCAACATTTCTCTGAGTTGTTGGAACTTGTCTCTTGGAAGTGCCTTTGTGAAAATATCTGCAATTTGTTCTTCGGACTTGCAAAATTTCAATGGGATTTCACCTTCGTCAATTGCATCTCTTATGAAATGATGTTTGATTGCAATGTGTCTTGTTCGGCTGTGATGAACTGGATTTTTAGCCATGGCAATGGCTGATTTGTTGTCACAAAACAACTCGGTTCCTTCTTCTTGCTTCTCTCCAAAATCTTCCATAATTCTCCTTAACCAAATAGCTTGAGATGTTGCTAGAGATGCTGCAACATACTCTGCTTCAGCTGAGCATTGAGCAACTGCTTGTTGCTTCTTTGAAACCCAAGAAAATACACCGGAACCAAGAGTAAATGCATAGCCAGAAGTACTTTCATATCATCTATACTACCACCCCAATCACTATCACAATAGCCTTTAACTTTGGTTCATAACATTTTTCAAACATGATACCAAAGTCGGAGGTGCCATGAACATACCTTAGCACTCTTTTCGTTGCTCCAAAACGAATTTGGCTAGGAGAGTTCATGAATCTTGATAGTAAACTTGAAGCAAACATTATATCCGGCCTTGTGGCTGTGAGATAAAGCCAATTTCCAACCAAACTTCTATATAAGGTAGCATCAACCTTCTCTTCACCATCTTCTTTCAATAATTTTTCATTTGCTACAAGCGGTGTAGCCATTGATTTACAATTTTCCATTCTGAATTTGTTCAAAATATTTTCAGCATACTGCTTTTGTGAAATAAACACACCTTCTTTCTCTTGATATATTTCAATACCAAGAAAGTGATTTAGTAACCCCATATCACTCATTTCATACCTTTTCATCATTTCATTTTTAAATTCTTTGATCATATTCTCATTGTTTCCTGTGAATACAAGATCATCAACATAAAGTGCAACTAAAAGAGTATCAGATTTACCTTGCTTCTTCACATTTAGAGTTGGCTCACTCTTGCTTTTCTTGAATCCCTTTTCAAAGAAATAGCCATCAATTTGGCTATACCATGCTCGAGGGGCTTGCTTAAGACCATACAAGGCCTTTTTCAACTTGTAGACTTTCATTTCTTCACCCTTGATTACAAATCCTTGTGGCTGCTCAACATACACTTCTTCTTCCAATTCTCCATTTAAAAAGGCTGATTTAACATCAAGCTGATACAAAGACCAATTTTTATGAGCTGCCAAAGCAATGAGAGCTCTAACGGTGTCAAGACGAGCTACCGGTGCAAATGTTTCATGGTAATCTATCCCAGGCTGCTGTGAATAGCCTTTTGCAACGAGTCTTGCCTTGTTTCTTTGAATTGATCCATCAACATTATATTTGATTTTGTAAATCCACTTCAATCCAATGATTTCTTTGTCTTGTGGCTTGTCAACAAGCTGCCACGTTTTGTTCTTCTCAATAACTTGGATTTCTTCTTTCATAGCTTTCTTCCAAGCTTCCTCTTTTATGGCTTCTTCAAAGTTTTCTGGTTCAACAACACAAAAATTGCACCTTTGATAGATATCATTTAAACTCTTCATTTTCCTTGGAGTTGAACTAGGAGTGGATGAACTTGAACTTGGATTTGATGAAGGAGAGCTAGGCGATGATGGTGGACTTGCCCTTGGAGATGAATCTTCAACATTTTCAACATCAATTGATGGTTGTTCTTCCATTTCATCAACAAGAACAACCCGCTTTTCAATCTTGTTCTCTTCCCAATTCTATCTAGCACCTTCATCAAATAACACATCTCGGCTTATGATCACTTGGTTGCTTTTCAAAGAAAACAACCTATAGTCCTTTGATTTTGAACTATAGCCCACAAATATACACCTTTCACTTGTTTCATCCAACTTCTGCCTTTTTTCTTTTGGTATTTAAGCATAGCACACACACCCAAGCACTTTGATATGATTTACCGAAGGCTTTCTACCACTCCAAGCTTCATCGGTGTTTGCTTCCACACGGCTTTAGTAGGACACCTGTTAATCAAATACACTGCAGTATACACAGCTTCTGCCCAAAAAATTTTAGGAAGTTTCTTTTCATATAACATTGATTTGGCCATCTCCATCACAGTTTGGTTTTTTCTTTCGGAAACTCCATTTTGTTGTGGAGTATATCCAACTGTGAGTTGCCTTTCCATTCCTTCTTCTTCACAAAATTTGTCAAATTCATTTGAGTTCTACTCTTTTCCTCGATCACTTCTCAAAGTTTTTATGAAAAAACCACTTTGTTTCTCAACAAGATTTTTAAATTTCTTAAATATGCCAAACACTTCAGATTTTTACCTCATGAAATAAACCCAAGTCATTCTAGTACAATCATCAATAAAGAGAATAAAGTATCTATTTTGACTGTGGGATGGATTTTGCATTGGTCCACAAACATCCATGTGAACTAATTCAAGCACTTGTTTTGCTCTCCATGCAACTCCTTTTGGAAAGGGCTGCCTATGATGCTTGCCAAGAGCACAACCTTCACAAACATCATGTTTTTCTCAACATTTGGAATGCCATAAACCATGCTTTTTTGATGAAGTAACTTGAGACTATGAAAGTTCAAGTGCCCGAGTCTCCTATGCCACAACCATGATTGATCATTGACATGATCTTTCAAAGCAATATTCTCAACATAGTTGAATGTGAGTGGAAAGCTCCTATTCTTCTCCATTTGTATTTTTGCCACAACTTGCCTTGCATCATTTTTGTCATGAATGGTGCACCCACTTGCTTCAAACTGGACTACATAACCATGTTCAACAAGCTGTCCAACACTCAGTAGATTTTGCTCCAAATCTGGCACCAATAACACATCTTGAATAAGTTTGGTCCCTCTCTTGGTTTCAGCACCAATGGTACCTCTTCCTTTTGTATTTACCATAGCACCATTTCCCATTCTCACTTGGGATTTGATTGAGGAATCCATGTTCAGAAAAATTGATTCATCACCGGTCATGTGGTTACTACAACCACTGTCAAGATACCAAACATCCTTTCTTTTCTCGGAAGCACTTTGACATGCATAAAACAAATTTCCTTCACCTTCATTTTCTTCAGAAAAATTAGCTTGATGTTTTTTCTTGACTCTACAATCTTTAGATACATGCCCAAACTTTTTACAGTCCGAGCATTGTGGCTTTCCCTTGAACCAACAGTCTTTGTCAACATGACGATTCCTTTTACAAATATTACATTTTTGAAAATTTCCTCTTTCATTCCATCTCATTTCAAAATTAATTTTTCCTTTTCCTCTCCAATTTCTTCCTCTTCCTCTTAAATTTCTTCCTTGTCTACCACCTCCAAATGATTCTCCTCTATCTTGTTCATGCCATGATTGTCTTGGTTCTTGATTTTTAGAACCAATGTTGAGCTTAGATTGAAATGCACTCTCAACTAATTTTTCGGAGCGTCGCACCAACTTTTGCTCGTAGGATTTTAATGAACCCATTACTTCTTGAATGGTTAACTTAGACATTTCTTTGGTTTCTTCAATGACAGCGACAATAGGATCAAACTTTGGGGGTAGACTTATCAACAATTTCTCAACAACACTTTTATCACTAACTTTTTCGCCATAGGTTTTCATTTGATTTACTAATTCTGTAAATCTAGATGAAAAATCCTTTAAACTTTCAACATCATTCATTTTCATGTTCACAAAATCTCTTCTAAGAGTTTGAAGTTTTACATCTCTTACCTTTTGGTTTCCTTCATACTCTTCTTGTAACATATCCCATGCTTCCTTTGCCTTTTTTGCTCTCATTATTCTTGGAAAAATTGTATCTGCAATTCCTTGCTGGATTAATGTTAGGGCCTTTGCATCTTTCTTCTTATGCTCCTTAAGTTGCTGTTTTTGAGCATTTGTTAAGGTGGTTGTATCTTGTGGATCATCATACCCTTCTTCAAGATACCCCCAAAGATCATAAGATACAAATATTTTTCTCATCTTCACACACCAAAAATCATAATTTTCCCCATCAAAGATAGGAAATGAAGGTTGATTTCCCTGATTTTGGTTGCTTGAAGTTGCCATTGCAAATCTTCCTCTTCTTGAGTTTGTTTCACTGATTTTCGCCCAAATGTTGACCTCACAAAGCTCTGATACCAATTATGTTGAGTTTTGATTGATAACCCAACTAATTTAGAAGAGGGTGAGCAAAAAAAAAAACAAAAAAAAAATTAAAACTGAGCAAAGGCAGAGAGTATTTTTTTAGGGACAAAGTACTGGAGCAGTTTTTCTTCTACTCTCTGATTTTTTTATTCATTCCATTACATATATAATATATTCTAATAAGAGACACCCAAAAGTCTTCACCTAGAGCTCACCAAAAGTTTTCTTGAAACTTTAGGAGTAGTTGACATAGGAAATACACACATTGATAACTTACAACTACTTGGAAAAATTACAAAACTAGACATAACATATTTTGACACACATGGCATTACACTTCCAACAATATTGAATCACAATGTATACTTGTTTGCAATTAATTTAAAAATTCTTACTTTTGACTATGGACGTGATTCATGTGTATCTAACATCAACTTAAAAGAGAAAAAAAATGGTATGGACAGCACTACATATAAGCGAAACGCCAATAAACGGTTTGTTCAAACCAACGTATAAATCATGTTACGAACGACTAATAGAACCTAACTAGATTCAATAAAATTAAAAAAAAATAGATATGAAACTGAAATGGATTTCCATATTGTACTCTCTCTGTCTCTGTCTCTATATCTGTACACCCACACCCACACCCACATATATATATATATATATTTCCAATGTATTATATGATAGTTTTGCAAAACAAACGTAAACCAATGTAATTCATATAATGAATTGAAGAACTAATTCAGCGTACCTTTTGAATAATAACAATTTCATATGTCCATGGTTATGATACCTTGAAAAATTAATCAGACTGAAATTGTTGGAAGTGTATCAATAATACACATTGAGAGTAAGTAAACTTAGGAACTAAGGCACGATGAATCGCTATCTTTAAGACAAAGACCCCTTGAGATCACTTTTTACGGTAATTGTTCATACTTGTATTTTTATTGCATGTGTTTGTTTATAATTGCCCACGCTTGGCTAGTGTTTAGCCTTATGATGCCCCTGTTTTAGCAAAAGGTTTGTGACTGTAACTAGTAGGGAACACTTGGCCTTCTTGGGACTTGTAGGAGTTCAAGATTAACTTATAAGTTTATACTTGGTCAATCTTGGGCCTCGCAATAACCCGTTAATATAGGGGTGGCAATTCGGGTTCTCATGTCATAATCGTGTCATTAATCGGGTTGCGTGATTCGAGTTTGATTTTTACTTTTGAGTGCTATTCATCTATAATACAAACTAGTTTAAATTAATCGTGTCATGTCGTATCGTGTTTGGGTTGTCCAGTAAAAGGGGTTATCGTGTCAAAAATTGCCACCCCTACTCGGTATGAACTCTGAGCATTGTGGGTGCTCGGGATTGTCTAAAGGTTTATACTTAGTTAAATCCAAGGCATGTAAATGTTCGGTATGACTTCCTGTAGTTTATTATTCCCTCTTGCCCCCCAAGTTTTTGGCATGGTAGGTGTCATGAGGATGATTACTGTAGGTAGCTGACCTAAAACGTTGGAGTTCTAGGTTACTTTGACTCCTTTATTCCAGGCCACCTAGGGGGTTTATCCCCATTGAAGGTTGTGTGCCTAAGGGGAGATAGTGCCCCAAATTTTGTTGAGGCCTTTTGCCATTTGTGTAGCAATGGTCTTTAGTCGCCTTAGGGGGTGGACTCGAGGTCTTTTTTGGTGCCTCGAGGTTGAGCCTGAGGACTTTTTTGGTGCCTCAGGGTTGAGTCCGAGGTTTTTGTTGCTACCACTTACAACACTTTATGGAATACTACTTTTAAGAATAATATTTTATTGATCATTGAAACTACTATGAGGGCTCGAAAAGAGCTTCTCGGGAAATTACAACTTGAAATTCGCAAAAGAATGCATTTAATTTTTAACGGTTCCTAACTCGATCTATTAATAGTACATCCGTAGGTGCTCCACATTCCAGTGATGCGACAGGTCCTGTCCTTCCATTGTTTGCAACCAATAGGTACCTGACTAGTTAATCTGGATAACCTTATAGGGTCCCTCCCAGTTTGACCATAGCTTTTCATGGCTTTGGTTTTTGGTGGATTGGTTCACTACTTTGAGGACCAGGTCTCCCACTTAGAAACTGCGATGCTTTACTCTCTTGTTGTAGTACTATGAGATTCTCTGCTTGTAGGCTACCACTTTGAGATATGCCCGATCCATTTTCTCTTCTACTAGGTCAAGTTCTATTTTGAGGGCTTCTTCATTGCCTTAGTTATTGTAGTATGTCACTCAGTAGGTCAGTAGTTCAAGCTCAGTCGGGACTACTGTCTTACAGCCATAGGTGAGTGAGAATGGGGTCTCACTTATAGTGGTTCGGGGTGTAGTCCAATAGGCATATAGAAGGCTTGGCAACTCCTCTACCTAGAGTCCTTTTGCCTTTTCAAGTCTGGTTTTGATAAACTGGAAGATAGTGCAGTTAGTCACCTTGGCTTGACCATTAGCCTAGGGGAGCTCAAGAGAGGAATAGTGATTTGAAATTCCATAGCTAGAGCAGAACTGCCTGAATAACGGCGTGTCAAACTATTGTCCACTGTCGCTGACTAGTATCCGAGGGATGTCGAACCTGTTGAGGATGTTCCTTTCCAAGAACCCTTCCATTTTCTTTTCTGTTATGGTTGACAATTGCTCAGCCTCTGCCCACTTAGTGAAGTAGTCAATTGTAACAACGGCGAACTTGACCTAACTCTTCGTCATAGGGAGAGGTCCGATTATGTTGATGCCCCACTGAGAAAATGGCCAAATGCTAAGGATCGGGGTTTGCTATTCTGCGAGGCAGTTAAACATACTTGTATACCTCTAGCACTTGTCGTACTATTTCATAATCATGTGAGTCCCTGGCCATTGTAGGCCTGTAGTAACCTTGTAATAGGGCTCTTTGAGATAGGGTCTGGCCCCCAACATGGCTTCTGCAGACTCCTTCGTTGATCTCTTGCAAGATTTCCTTAACTTGAGTAGGGTGGATGCATCAGAGGTAGGGAATGGAAAACCATCTCTTGTAGAGCATATAATTAACAAGGTGGTACCTTGCCGTCTGGTATTTAACTCGTTGGGCTTTGGTATTCTCGACCGGGAGGTCTCCGCTCGTGATGAAATTCACAATGCGGTCCATCAAATTGCGACCTATGTTGATCGGATCGACCTCCATTCCTTCTAGGCTAGACATACTGGGCTCAGGTAGGTATTCTACTCTAATTCCATGGAGGTCTGGCTCTGAAAATGACACTAGGCATGCCAACCGATCAGCCCATATATTTTCTTCCCTTGGAACCTGGGTGGTGGACAATCCTTTAAGTCCACTAGTAATTCTCCTTACTAAGGTCAGGTAGGCTACCATCCTATCCTCTCTGGCTTCATACTGTTGTAAGACTTAGTTGACAACCAGTTGAGAGTCGCTGTGCACTTTAACCTACTGAGTCCCCTTAGTGTTTACTAACTACAGCACGACTAGTAGGGCTTCATATTCTACTTCATTGTTGGATTCTCGGAACCCAAATCTGAGGGCGTACTCAAGCTAAATTCCATCAAATGTGGTTAGGATAATTCCCACCCCATTGTCTTGTTTGTTAGAGGACCCATCCATATACAGCACCCAGGTTGGGATCTCGGGCAGTAGGTCGGGCGGGGCAGAATCCTCTATTCGGTCTTCTAGATAAGTAAATTCGACAAGGAAATTTGCTATTGCTTGTCCTTTGATTACTATCTGAGGCCTGTAAAGTACTTCAAACTCTTCCAACACCAGTGCCCACTTCATGAGTCTCCCGAGTGTCATAAGTCGGCATTAAATCCTGCGCAGGGGCTGATCCATGAGGATAATTATGGTATAAGCTTGGAAATATAGGCTAAGTCACCGGGCTGAGGTAATGCAAGTGAAGGCCAACTTTTTAATGTGTAAATATTGGCTTTCTGCACCTTGGAGTGCCCGGCTGGTGTAGTTCACTAGATACTGTATCCCATGTTCTTCTTTGACCAATGCCGAGCTTACTGTCGAGAGTGATACTGCCAAGTACAGAAACAATTCCTCCTTCAGAATGGGCGTTGAGAGTAGAAAAGGTGTAGCCAAGTGCTTCTTGAGTTGCTGAAATGCCTTCTCATACACTTTCGACCACTCAAAGGCCTTATGAAGAATTTTGATAAATGGCAAGCATCGATCAGTTGCTCGGGACATAAGTCCATGCAATGCAGCCACCCATCCAACTAAACTCTGAACTTCCTTGGTTGATCTAGGTGACCGCATATTGACGATGGCTTGAATTTTCTTCAGGTTGGCCTCATTCCCTCTTCTGCTGACTAGGTGCCCTAGGAGCTTTCCAGAAGAGAACCCAAAGGCACACTTTGCTGGGTTCAATTTCATCTGGAATTTTCTAAGGATGCCAAAGGCCCTGGCCAAGTGCCCGAGATGGTCAATCTCATCTCGGCTCTTAACCAGGAGGTCATCAACATACAGTTCTATAATTTTCTCAATTAGATCCCTAAACATGTGGTTAGCCAAGCACTGGTAGGTTGCTTCTGCGTTCTTGAGGGCGAAGGGCATTACTCGGTAGCAGTAAGTTTTTGTCAGTAATGAAGGAGGTCTTTTCTTCGTCACCGGGATGCATGCAGATTTAGTTATACCCTGAGTAAACGTCCATCAATGAAAGGAGTGAGTGGCCCATTGTTGCATCCACCAGGAGATCTATTCATGGCAGCGGGTAACAAACATTGGGGTAGGCGTCATTCAGGTTGGTAAAGTTTACACAAAGCCTCCACTTGCCATTACTCTTTTTCACTAAGACAATATTCGCCAACCAGTCAGGATATTGTACTTCATGGATTGATTGGGCTCCGAGGAGTTTCCTGACCTCTTTACGAATTGCTTCCTATCTTTCTGGAGCTATTCCTGACACGAATATTTTTCTGTGCGCTCTTGTGCAATACCCAAGTGTAGGTAGACGTGCAAGTAGTAACTGGTAAGACCAGGTCGATCCCACAGGGAAGGTGTTGACCTATTGAATTAGACTAACCTCAAAAGAAAGCAAAATAAAATGAATAAGATTAAGCAATGGTGCGGAACACAAAGTTCTACAGCTAAGATTACTAATGAAAATGATTAACGATCTAACTAGCTAATTAAAATAGTACTCTAAATTAGGATGTTTAACTTTAAAAAGAAAGTGTTGGGATTACACGAATCCGCAGTAATCTAGCCATCTACCATGCATTTGACTTGAAGCACGAAGGAGTACATTACCCACAGTTTTCCGTATTCCTCTAAAGATAGAGAATCCATGGCCCTTTCATGACCGGGACCATATCATCACAATTAAGTTAAAATACGTGAAAGCGGTTTAATCCAATAGTTAAGACTCGCACCCTCAATGGTGTTAGCATTGAAGGTGGTTTGCAAAATGTATTGAACGAAAATGCCTTAGGGCCTTAGTTTTAAAAACCATTTTGACAAACTGAGCATTTTTTGGGACAAAATGATAACAAATCCTACAACAAAAGGTCCTGGAATACTGCAGGGAACATCCTCAAGAATCAGGGAGTTCGATCGATCGACGCGCTTTCGATCGATCGAAGACCTTCATCCCTCAATCGATCGAAATGACTTCGATCGCTTGACTGTCTCTGGTTCGATCGATCGAACTAACTCCGATCGATCGAACACAGCGATTATTCTGCTGCATGGCAGAGGCTGGAGATCACTGTTTCGTCGTGTTCTCCCAACCTGGGACTACTCAGACATCGTCTGGAGTGTCACAGATTGATATTTAACGTAAGAAAACATTAAAACCTTGTTTGGTTGCGAGTTTTTCATGGAAAATATAAAAACTATGGTTTTGGAAATAACTAGCATGTAATACTACAAGATGAGCGATTAAACTACAACTATAAAGTGCAGAATGTAAATGGACAGTATATAAATAACCTGGAACGCAAAATACTTGTATAGAAATCCGGTTCACAATGTAAAACTCAATGAAAACCTATAAAAACACAAGCAAACTCTCTATCTCTCTCTCTAAAACTGTAAAAATAAAATGTGTGTGTCCTTCTGGACGTAAACAATACACATATATATAAGAAACCTAAAAACCTAGGGTTAAAAACCCGCATCTGCTGCGCACGCGAATGTTACTGGAAATACCACGTTCGATCGATCGAACATCTTTCGATCGATCGAACCCTTAAGCCTCAAGCGCTTCAACTCTCTTTAAGCGATCGAACGCTCGATCGATCGGACTGGGTTAGATCGATCGAACTCCAAATTTCAGCTTTGACTTCTCTTGTTTTCATTCCAGCATTCCCTTTATCCTGATGTTCATCTGTTTAGTCCACACAGCAGTGATCTGCACAAACAACAGCTAAAACAATACAACTTATCATAGATTAATCATATTGTATGAAAATCAGCCTTGCAATGCAAATCGCAGATAAAACGGGAAGTTGTGATAAAAACTAATACAATTCTTCCTTTTAGCGCGGTTGTATTTTACAAATACCCCCGCTTTGCACAACCCCCAACTAGCTTATTGCTAGTCCCTAGCGATAAAGCGAAAATAAAATAAAATAAAATACAAACTCCTAAACTAATACTACCACGACTAAGAAAACAAAGGAAAACTAAAAACAACCTAAACTAAGATAGAAAGAAAGATCCTAACTCACTTTCGCAGGAATCGCGATTGCATTTAGCGAATGCAACAAGCCGTTAAACCCCTAGGTTCCCCCTAGTGGACGAGTGCTATCTCGTGAGGGTTTGCAGTGAATATACCCACAAAATTCTCCAATTTTAAGCTCAAAAAGACTTAGAATAACTTGTAGAATTTCCCTTTCCATTAAACTGTTAATTCAACTCTACAATAACATACTATCCTCTATCAACCCATGAAAGAGATCCACATGCTCCTTAATATCACCAAGTAAAATATAACAAATGTATTACCATCATGCACCCGTGTGTGTGTGAAATTAACAACCATGCGTCCAACCCTATTAAGAGTTATCTAGACTATCGTACCTTGAAAAACTTGCAGTTTTAGCTCAATTCTCACATTGGTCACACTCAAAAAGAACGTCTCTCAGAAACTTGCTTTACAATGATCGCACATCGTATGAAAGCTTTGATAATGATGATATTCTAAGTGCTAATGCTTTCATACTTGACTCTATGAAAAACGGACATTTAAGAGTGTATAGTCTCATGAATGGAACACTACTTACTAGAGGAGCGAAATACCGTGGATAACTCAACTCACACTTCCATGTTCAAATCAATTATTGAGAATCTTCAAGACTTTGACTTGCGGCTTTTATTTAGTAGGTAGGAGGGTTGTGGAGAAGAGTGTGCTTTTTAGTATGTGATGGAATTTCAACTTCTCTTTTTATTCTTTATTCTTTTCTCCACCCAATCTCCCATTCATTTCATAAACTCTTTTTCTCTTCTCCTTCATTCATCATCATATATATATATATATATATATTTTTAAATAACCTGGAACATCCCACAACTACTTCCTTCCATTTCACATACTTTGATGACTCATTCTCAACAAATATATCAAACGGCGCAATGAGGTCAAGGTATAGATCAAGGGTATGAATTCTTATGATTATATTAGAAATATTTAATTGAGGTGGGATCAGGAATGAAACAATTCAATGAATGTAGGTACAAGCTATATCAAGTAAAAGAATGGGTAAACGATGGCTTAAATCATTTTCTCAACTTTCAATTTTTAGCACTTAAGTGTTCATTGAGTGTAATTGGTAAATCCTGAACGTTCTCCTCTAACAAGTAGTCAAAACTTTTAAAGAAAACTGAGACTTAACAACGAATTCACCAAGTATATGCAAGAAAGACCATTCGACAATGTGTGAGAATCCCCTCAGAAATGACGATTGGCTCAATAGCTCACAAAGGATTATTAGCCTCCACTACCTGTTCTTTTTGCACAATATTCATATTAACTCAACTTTCAGGTTTTCTACATGGCTGCCAATTAGTGCGTAAAAGTATTGGGTACATAATAGCTTCACAAATGCAATTCATTTCAGTGATACAGAAAATGCGTGGATTTAATCCATAAAAAGATAAGAATACTACAAATGTGTCATTGTCTAATTAACAAGCAGGAGAGATTATTCAGAGTTATTCTATCAATACGATTCAATATTAAAAAAAAATTTCAAAATTTTCAAAATTTTAACAGACTGTGTTCTCATTAAATTTAAAATATATCCAAGTGCAAAACCTGATCATTACGGGTGTCGGGTGTATAGCTATCTATTATCTCCTACCCCCAATTGAAAACAACAAAGTCCCCAGAAGTTGATTTTCAATAAATAAAATAGATGGGTATCACCTGTATGGAGCAAATTGATGATAGCAAGCATAGCAACCTAGCATAGAAAAACAGAACACAATCTCCAAAACAAACAGGATCAATAGATAAAAGTAACACGATAAAAACCATGATCCAAGCAATCTAAACCACTGTAATATGAACAGAATAAAATAAAATAAAAGCAGGGATAAATACTGTTCATACAGAACCAACCAACCAAATAGTCCAACCAAAACAACCAACCAGTCCAACCAACCAAAACCATACCCAAAAATAGTACAACAACTAACCAAAAACACATAAACACCACCTCCCCAACTAAAACTAATCGACACCGGACGGCGCATCATCAGCTACATCAGAAGGGATGTCGATAGGAGCAGGTGGCAACGGGGTAGTAGCAGGGGCGGCAGCAGATGATGGATCAGTAGTAGGTGGTGCAGACGGGGCCATCGATGGATGCTGAGTAGAGTGAACAGCCGAATCGACCCCAATCTGTATCAATATGGACTCCAGCAAGGTCTGCAGATGGTCCATCCGGCCCTCAAGTCTAATCCTGGCCTCTCTCTCCTCCAATAGTAGCTCGTGAACTGTCAGGAGAGGCACAGAAGAAGAAGACTCTCCCTGGTCCTGAGTCTGCGACCGCTGTCGCAGCTCAAACTGCCGAACCGCAGCAACCGGATCATCCTCATCGGAATCAAGCTCCTCCACCTCGGTGGGTGTCCCTGAAGCTCCCGCCTCCGTGTCCGTCCCACCACGCCTCTTCTTCCTCCCCCTCACCCGCGACTTCCCTTTTCCCTTTCGCTTTCTCTTCTGACCGTCGGAGCGTCGAGCCGCTGCCTCGCTGAAACGGCGGGGGGAAGGGCGAACATCATCTCCAGCAAGCTCGGGGAAACCGGCATCAGCCATAACCCTGTGAATAGCCCAAGCACCCTTCAGGTGCTTCTTGGACGAGATAAAACGGGTGGGGTGGACCATAAAGTCAATATAGAGGCGTGGTATGCAAACTGGCTGTCCCGTCCCCACTGCATATAAGACTCGCGCATACCAAGCCGCGATCTTCTCACGATAGGAAGTCACTAAGAGGCAGTTGCTGAGGACCAGGTGGATCATGTGGTAGCCATCAGTGAGAAAGTGGTCCTCAATCAAAGCATCGCCATCCCAAGATGGAACGGCACCTCCAGTGAGCTCACGGATAATGGTGGATGGTGGGGTCTCTGGTGCATCTGACCGGTGGGGGCAAACATAATCTGGTACCTCTGGTACCCCCAACGCGGCTGAAACGGTAGCAGGACTGATGATGAACGGGTGACTCCGGAAGAAGGCATGGTATGTGAATGGTGCAACCGGGTCGCGGATCATAGTCGCACATGCACCTCGAATCCAGGACAGATTGACACTCTTGGCCAATGAAAGAAGATGGAACTAGTGAGGCATAGAGCGGATCCGTGTCAGGAACCATGGGCTCTCTGTCCAGACGTACTCAATAGGGCGCTCGATCATCGCCATCCGTGTCTGAAAATGCCGCTCATACCATAGCCTGTCCTCGTCATTCCAGAACCCATGTGCGGGTACAAGATCTGGTATAATAAGGCTGAGGGGCTTGGACTTATGGTAGCCCGTCACTGGATTCATCGCGGCAGCCCTGAAAATAAGACACAACATGACACAGATAAGAACAGGGAGAAAAAGAAACAAAACTGCCACTGCTTGAGTTCGATCGATTGAACTGGGTTCGATCGATTGAACTGGAGTAGGCTTCGATCGCTTGAACATTGTTCGATCGCTCGAACAGCTCCCCTTCGATCGCTCGAAACCAGTTCAAGCGATCGAACACAGCGATGTGCAGCGATCGCAGAAACGCAAAGGACACAAGAGGTGCACAAACAATGAACTATCAAAAGGAGATCCTAAGACCAAGGGGACACCCCCTTGGGATTTTCTAACACAATCATTAAGGAAATGAAAGACAAAAACATGTGGAGCCTACCTCGGTGTAGAAATACACAGTGGAGGTGGAGGGGATGTTGAGATGACGATGAGGATGATTAGAGGGATGATCTGGGCGTCTTATTGAGTGCAAGGACACGAAAATTGCCGAGTCGCCCCCTTCTCTGTGCTCGAGCGCTTGAGAGTGAGAGTGAGGGAATTGAAGAAGTGTTCAGAAGATGCCTCGTTTAAATGCTGCGTTCGATCGATCGAACTATGGTCGATCGATCGAAAACAAATCCCTCAATCGATTGAACAGAAAATACAAGCGCTCGAACAACCAGGTTTCGATCGATCGGAGAGGATTCGATCGATCGAACCCAAAAATTTCAGAATTCAATGGGAAACATGAACCATATCACACCCAACTATCAGAAACAATTCTGGACATGCAGAGAGACTAAAAAACAGTTTAAGTACAGGCATGTAGGACAGAATTTCATCCTCAGAATAGAAAATTGCAATTTATATAGAAATAAAACTTTATAATTGCACCCAAATTGCAACATTATTACCCCCAACTGTGTTTAAGACCTTATTTAACTAAAGAAAACCAAAGATAAAACTAAAACCAATAACATTCTGTCAAGGATTACACTCCAGTTGATAAACGAAACATGAAATGAACAGAAATAACTGAAATGCAGCACTAATCTTCGAGTATAAAGATTTCCTCTTCCACAATCTCTTCATAACCCGCCGAATCTTCAGAAGTGAAGTCCAAACTCGATGATTCCCTTTCCCAGAACAATCGAAAAGCAGCAAGGACATCATCAAACAAGTCTGGCGTCTCCAAAGAATTGAAAGCCCATGCAAGAGGTGATTCGGATGGAGACAAGGATAAAGGAGTGTAATTGCGCAACGGACTGTCCTCTTGCGGCGGAGTGTGTGGGGGCCTTATGTAGGGCCCAAAACCATGAACCAGTTGATGTGGAAGGAATACCGAAATACCATTTAGGAACATAGTGACAATCCTGGACAAAGGACAACAAACCGATATTAAAATAACAGAACACAAGAAACATGGATTAACACGGAAAGAAAAACAATGAACAGAAACAAAAATACAAAGAAATGTGACAAGTTCCAACCTCACTATTGGCATAGGTTCCCAAAATGCACTGGCTGGTAAGGGGCATTGGAGCCTGAATAGCAGGAAGCTCAGGTGCACATAGCGGTATGGGACCAACTCAGGAACAAGGAAATCATCCATGAAAACAAAGACGGCATTGTGGCGGTCTGGGATGACATCCTGGAGGTCATGATCTTCCCATGGCTCCCACATATCATCATTTTCCCATTGTGCCATGAGTGCATCATCCACCATTCTTCCCATGTATAGGTCTTCTTCCTCCTCCACATCATCGTCATCCTGAAATCCCATATTTTCGTATGGATTGATATCCAGGAGGGCTGGTGGGTATGGAATGTACCCTTGAACAGCATCAATGAGAGAATGAGCTTCAGGGTCTTGATGCAGCAAGGGGCAAGGTGTGAGTTCACCCTCAGTCCAGGTGCCACAACGACATTCTGAATCAGCCCAAGAACCGATAGAATGAACATCATCACCTCTCATCTATGCACCTGCAACAGAGTGGTTTAATGTATAATGGATTAGAACTAAATCACAAACACGAAAGAATGAACAAAAACTTAAAAACAAAAGAAAGAAAGAAACTAAAATACAGGGAAAGAAGAGAAATACAACAACAATTTGGAACTCCACTTTGGATTTAAGTGTGAGAATAGTTGGGCTCATCCAACTGGATGTGCTCAACCTCAGTTTAGAAGTTCTCCAAGAACGGTTTCAATCTTTGGCCATTGACCTTGAAACAATCATCGTTCTTTGGATTGACGAGTTCCACCGCCCCGTGTGGAAAGACAGTTTTCACAGTGAATGGGCCTGTCCAACGGGAACGGAGCTTCCCTGGGAAAAGGTGGAGGCGAGAGTCATACAACAAAACTTTCTGCCCCGGCTCAAATGATTTACGAAAGATCGTACGATCGTGACGAGCCTTCAACCTTTCCTTATGCAACTTTGCAGAGTCATACGCATCTCGTCGTATTTCCTCTAGCTCTGCAAGTTGAAGCTTGCGTAGCTGACCTCCCTCTTGAATGTCAAAGTTCAATGAGCGTGTCGCCCAGTAAGCTTTATGTTCAATTTCAACAGGAAGGTGGCAAGCTTTCCCGTAGACCAATCTATACGGGGACATACCAAGATTCGTCTTATAGGCAGTACGGTATGCCCATAACGCGTCAGTCAATTTGTATGCCCAGTCCTTTCGATTGGAGCTAACCGTCTTTTCGAGAATATGCTTGATTTCTCGATTAGCCAATTTTGCTTGCCCATTTGACTGTGGATGATAGGCAAGAGCGATTTTATGATGGACTCCATATTTCTTGAGAAGTGACTCCAAGGGTCTATTGCAGAAATGCTTGCCTTGGTCACTTAGTAAAGCTTTCGGAGTACCAAAACGAGACAAGATATGCTCTCTTAGAAAGGACATGACCGTTCTGTGGTCATTTCGTCTCGTTGGTATCGCTTCTACCCATTTCGATGCATACTCCACAGCAAGGAGTATGTATTCACAGTTATTAGACTTGGGAAATGGGCCCATAAAATCTATGCCCCAACAATCAAATATCTCAATTGTGATGATAGGGGTTAAAGGCATAGAATTCCTTTTAGAAATGGTTCCAAGCTTTTGACAGCGTTGGCATGTCTTGCAAAAGGAATATGCATCTTTGAAAACTGTGGGCCAGTAAAAACCGCTTTGTAAAACTTTTTGTGCGGTCTTTTGTGACGCGAAGTGGCCACCGCATGCCTCAGAATGGCATGATGCTAATATTACGGTTATATCCTCATTGGGGACGCAGCGCCGGATGACCTGATCAGCACAGTACTTGAAAAGGTATGGGTCATCAAAGAAGAAATGGCGCGCGAACGAGAGGAACCGTTTCCTATCTTGGTTCGACCAATGAGTTGGTGTTTCACCCGTGATGAGGTAGTTTACAATATCAGCATACCAAGGCAGACTACTTACTGCCAGTAGCTGTTCGTCTGGGAACTCGTCCTTAATGGATTGGGATTCAGTATTGTCAACAAAAGTCAACCGGGACAAATGATCGGCAACCACATTCTCTACTCCTTTCTTGTTTTTGATTGTTAGATCAAACTCTTGGAGTAAGAGTATCCAGCGAATAAGCCGTTGTTTAGTGTCTTTCTTTGACAAAAGGTACTTGAGGGCCGAATGATCTGTAAAACAGACGATTGGTGACCCTATCAAATAAGACCTAAACTTATCCAGGGCGAATACTACTGCCAGCAGCTCCTTTTCAGTAGTAGTGTAATTCATTTGAGCTTCATTCAAAGTTCGGCTGGCATAGTATATCACGTACGGCTTATTGTCCTTTCTCTGGCCTAGGACTGCGCCAATGGCGTAATCACTAGCGTCGCACATTAATTCAAAAGGCAAACTCCAGTCGGGTGCCTGTATTATAGGTGCGGAGGTGAGGAGCTCTTTTAGATCCTCAAAGGACTTTTGGCAACTCTCTGACCACTCGAATGGTGCATCTTTGACAAGAAGTTGACAAAGGGGTCGAGAGATTGCACTGAAGTTCTGGATAAATCGACAATAAAATCCTGCATGCCCCAAGAATGAACGAATGTCTCTTATTGTACGGGGGACAGGTAGATTTGAGATTATGTCGATTTTAGCCTTATCCACTTGGATGCCTTCATCGGATATTATGTGGCCGAGGACTATTCCCTTAGTCACCATAAAGTGACACTTTTCCCAATTTAAGACTAGGTGTTTGTCCTCACACCTCATTAAAACCTGCTCGAGATTGCTGAGGCAATCTTCGAAGCTATGGCCAAACACTGAAAAATCATCCATGAAGACTTCAAGGATGTTTTCGACCATGTCACTAAAGATGCTTAGCATGCACCGCTGAAAGGTAGCCGGTGCATTACATAAGCCAAACGGCATTCGTCGGTAGGCAAAAGTACCGAATGGATAAGTGAATGTGGTTTTCTCCTGATCTTCAGGAGCAAATTCAATTTGATTATATCCACTATATCCATCCAAAAAACAGTAATACTTGTGACCCGCCACACGTTCTAGCATTTGATCCATGAATGGCAAAGGAAAATGGTCCTTTCGGGTCACAGTATTTAACTTCCTGTAGTCAATACACATCCTCCATCCAGTGGGGATACGTGTTGGTACTAGTTCACCATCTTTGTTCGGGATGACCGTTATGCCTGCTTTCTTTGGAACAACTTGGGTAGGACTAACCCAAGGACTGTCAGATATCGGATAAATCATCCCAACATCAAGTAGTTTAAGCACTTCCTTTTTAACTACTTCTTGCATGTTGGGATTCAGACGCCTTTGCATTTGCCTTGAGGGTTTAGCGTCTTCCTCCAGATATATCTTATGCGTGCATATGGATGGACTTATGCCTTTGAGGTCAGCAATTGTCCATCCCATAGCATCTTTATGCTTTGTCAGCATTTCCACTAGCTTACTTTCATGTTCATGAGTTAAAGCAGATGAAATGATCACAGGGTAAGTTTTTCCAGCCCCTAGGAATGCATATTTTAGCTCTTTGGGAAGCTCCTTCAATTCTAACTCCGGAAACTGGAAACTAGAGGGCATTACCAACTTGGTTTTAGGAGGCAGTTGTTCATATGGCATTACCCACATGCAATCGGCTCGATCCTCCTCTATCGTATCCATCATAAGACACGTCTGGTTCAGGTCAGCATCCAATGGGGTGGACTCTGCAGGCTGATAGTTATCGCCAAATTGAGTCATCACAACTTCCAAAGGATCTTTGTAGTCGACCAAGTCAACTTCATCTTCAATGACCGTGTCTATATAATGAATTTCTTCCTCATCATCGTATTCTTTCGGTCGGGGATTAGAAAAGATCTTGACATTCAATGTCATGTTCCCGAATATGATAGTCATGATACCACTTCTAATCTTGATTGTGGCATCAATGGTGTTGAGGAATGGACGTCCAAAAATAACCGGGATATGTGCACCAGGATTAGACACAGGTTCTGTGTCCAATATCACGAAATCAACCGGGAATACAAAAGAGTCTATTTGGACAAGGACGTCCTCTAACACCCCTCTAGGGTACTTCACAGATCTGTCTGCCAATTGCAACGCGACTCGGGTGGGTTTGAGTTCACCCAACCCTAGCTGTTTATAGACTGAATAAGGCAGCAGGTTTACGCTTGCTCCTAGATCGAGGAGTGCGTTATCTATCCTTTGATTCCCAATTCTACATGAGACAGTAGGTGTACCGGGGTCTTTGAGTTTTGGAGGCAACTCATTTTGAATGATCGCGCTTGCTTGGCACGCGACATAAGCATGTTTCTTCACGCTTTGCCTCCTCTTGACCGTGCATAGATCTTTGAGATACTTAGCATAGGCTGGCACTTGCTTGATAGCATCTAGGAGTGGAAGGTTAATTTTAACTTGTTTAAACAATTCCAGAAACTCCTGATTCTTCGTCTCATTCTTGGGTTTCTTCAACCGTTGAGGATAAGGTGCAGGAAAAGGGCATTTTGGTGGTTCCTCCTTAACAGACTCCTTTCCAGGCCTTCGCTCAACTTTTTCTTCTACTCTAGGAGCTTCAATGTTTGCCTTTATTGGTTCGTCATTAGTAGACGGCTCCTCCTCTTGAGTAGATGGTTGCTCAACTTCTTCATCCACCACTTCCTCCTCTTTGTACACTTCAGGAGTGGACAGAGGCATGCTTTTCTCTATGATTTTTCCACTTCTCAGTGTAGTCACAGCTTTAGCATGTTCTTGATTGTTAGGACCATTGTTATGTCCCTTGGGGTTCTGAAGTGGTTGGGCAGGGAATGTTCCTCCTGAACCTTCTTGCCTTGCATCTATTCTCTCTAATGTGGCAGACATTCTACTCATCATCTGTATGAGTTGCTGCGTTAGATTGGCATTAGCAAGTGGCTCTTCTTCTTGTACCTTCTTGTGCGGTGGCACATAGGTATTGGTTTGTGGTGCATTGGAGGGTTGAGCTTGGTTGTAATTATTGGTTCTGTTTTGATTGTATTGCTGGGATGGCCTATTGTTTTGCCCTTGATATTGATTGTTGTTGTAGGGCTGCTGTTGATATTGATTTTGGGTCCCAGCATTATTTCTCCAATCAAAACCGGGGTGATTCCATCTATTGTTACTTTGAAAGTTATTGTTGGAATTCCCCGCCCCTCGAAAACCTTGCATGGCATTCATCTCTATAGGGGCTTACTCTTGAAAATATGGCACATTAGGACAATATTGAGTTGTATGTCCCAACATGTTGCACGTGCCACATGGTTCCTCAGGCATGACTTGCCTAGAGCTCTATCCTTTCATGCTTAACTCTTCTACCTTCTTAGCCAGCTCTGCATACTTAGTCATGAGGTGATCTTCACTGGTTAGCTGGTATAGGCTTTTCTCCTCTACACAGGATATCTGTGAGTGTGAGACATTGTCAGAATTTGACCATTCATGAGCGTATTCAGCTAACCATTCGAAATGAGCTTCAGCCTCTTCGGTGTTTTTACGCAGAAATGGTCCAGAGCTCATCGTTTCCACCAACTTCTTTGTTTCACCATTCAATCCTTGATAAAAGAAGCTGATAGTTCGCCATTTCTCAAACCCATGGTGTGGGCACGAGAGAAGCAAATCTTTGAAACGCTCCCACGCTTGTGTGAAGGTTTCATTGCTCTTTTGTTTATAGGAATTGATTTGACACTGAAGGTCTGTGGTCATGCGAGTAGGGTAGAATTTCTTTAGAAACGCGGTGCTCATCGCATGCCAGGTGAAAATTGAATTAGGTTTTAGGGAGTGGAGCCACGCCTTCGCTTTATCTTTCAAAGTGAAGGGGAATAGCATTAGATGCGTCACCTCCCTAGGACAATTTTGCGAGAATGTTTTGCAAACATCCTCGAAGTCAGTGACATGTAAATACGCCTTCTCACTTTCCATCCCATGAAAAGTGGGAAGCAGTTGAATCATCCCATTGCAAAACTGAAATTCGCCATTATATGGTGGGATTTGAATGCAAGAGGGCATAAGTGCATGTTCTGGTTACATGAGATCGCAAAGAGGACGTAGCGCCTCATCAATTGGTACCACAACATTGTCACCATTTTCACTCTGATGATCATCCATTGATGCAGTTGGAGTGACTATCGGGTTAATGGAACTATCAGAGTCAGAGCGGTAGAAAGGATTTCCAAAAATTCCTTCAATAGAATTATTGGACATAAACGAAGAGAATCCCTAAGGCGAGTGCTCACCCAAAAGAACTGAAAAGAAGAGAAAATAAAAACAGAAAGAGATGAAGAGAGACCGAGGTAATCTAAGGAATTGATCGTCGCCTTCCCCGGCAACGGCGCCAAAAACTTGACACGAATATTTTTCTGTGCGCTCTTGTGCAATACCCAAGTGTAGGTAGACGTGCAAGTAGTAACTGGTAAGACCAGGTCGATCCCACAGGGAAGGTGTTGACCTATTGAATTAGACTAACCTCAAAAGAAAGCAAAATAAAATGAATAAGATTAAGCAATGGTGCGGAACACAAAGTTCCACAGCTAAGATTACTAATGAAAATGATTAACGATCTAACTAGCTAATTAAAACAGTACTCTAAATTAGGATGTTTAACTTTAAAAAGAAAGTGTTGGGATTACACGAATCCGCAGTAATCTAGCCATCTACCATGCATTTGACTTGAAGCACGAAGGAGTACATTACCCACAGTTTTCCGTATTCCTCTAAAGATAGAGAATCCATGGCCCTTTCATGACCGGGACCATATCATCACAATTAAGTTAAAATACGTGAAAGCGGTTTAATCCAATAGTTAAGACTCGCACCCTCAATGGTGTTAGCATTGAAGGTGGTTTGCAAAATGTATTGAAAGAAAATGCCTTAGGGCCTTAGTTTTAAAAACTGTTTTGACAAACTGAGCATTTTTTGGGACAGAATGATAACAAATCCTAAAACAAAAGGTCCTGGAATACTGCAGGGAACATCCTCAAGAATCAGGGAGTTCGATCGATCGACGCGCTTTCGATCGATCGAAGACCTTCATCCCTCAATCGATCGAAATGACTTCGATCGCTTGACTGTCTCTGGTTCGATCGATCGAACTAACTCCGATCGATCGAACACAGCGATTATTCTGCTGCATGGCAGAGGCTGGAGATCACTGTTTCATCGTGTTCTCCCAACCTGGGACTACTCAGACATCGTCTGGAGTGTCACAGATTGATTTTTAACGTAAGAAAACATTAAAACCTTGTTTGGTTGCGAGTTTTTCATGGAAAATATAAAAACTATGGTTTTGGAAATAACTAGCATGTAATACTACAAGATGAGCGATTAAACTACAACTATAAAGTGCAGAATGTAAATGGACAGTATATAAATAACCTGGAACGCAAAATACTTGTATAGAAATCCGGTTCACAATGTAAAACTCAATGAAAACCTATAAAAACACAAGCAAACTCTCTATCTCTCTCTCTAAAACTGTAAAAATAAAATGTGTGTGTCCTTCTGGACGTAAACAATACACATATATATAAGAAACCTAAAAACCTAGGGTTAAAAACCCGCATCTGCTGCGCACGCGAATGTTACTGGAAATACCACGTTCGATCGATCGAACATCTTTCGATCGATCGAACCCTTAAGCCTCAAGCGCTTCAACTCTCTTTAAGCGATCGAACGCTCGATCGATCGGACTGGGTTAGATCGATCGAACTCCAAATTTCAGCTTTGACTTCTCTTGTTTTCATTCCAGCATTCCCTTTATCCTGATGTTCATCTGTTTAGTCCACACAGCAGTGATCTGCACAAACAACAGCTAAAACAATACAACTTATCATAGATTAATCATATTGTATGAAAATCAGCCTTGCAATGCAAATCGCAGATAAAACGGGAAGTTGTGATAAAAACTAATACAATTCTTCCTTTTAGCGCGGTTGTATTTTACAAATACCCCCGCTTTGCAATTCCCCTTTGCTTTTGTTTAACCGGATGAAAACTTGGGTAAATGTTGAGCCTGTGGGACATGACCTGGGGATAAATTCTAGGCGTGTCCTTGTGGCTCCACGCAAAGATGTCTTAATTTTGCCTCAAGAATTGAATTAACTTTTCTTGGAGTTTCGGCTCAAGAAGGGACCCGACTTGACAGCCTAGTTGGGATTCCATGGATCTAGAATTATTTGGGTGAGCTCCTCGACCGAGCATACTCTATCATTTTTCTCCCTTGAGTCCATCTCTTTAACACTCAGGGCCTCCGATATTGTGCCTTTATGTAGAGAGTTGACATCACAACTCTGGGTAGTGGCTTGATCTCCTCTCAAAGTCCCTGCTCCCTGTAGGGTTAAAAATTTAATAACCAAGCTATAGGTCGACACAACCGCCTTGGCCTGATTAAGGGTCGACCTCCCGAGAATTACATTGTATGCAGAGGGGACTTCTACAACTACAAAGTTGACTAGCTCAAAAACTGGACCCATTAGCACTGGCAGCTTGATCATGCCGAGCAGCTGGGTGCTGAACCCATTAAAACCCAACCAGAGGGGTTGCTACTAGTCAGAGTCTATCTCTTGAGATGAGTTGATCGAAGGCCGAGGTGAAAAGTATGTCTGAGGAGCTTCCGGTGTCCACCAACACTCATTTGACCCGTAATTAGCGATCGTGAGCGTCACCACTAGAGGATCATCATGAGGGTAGTGTATGACCTAGATATCGCTGGACAATTACGTGAAGGTGTCGATTGGTGGATGACTGACGGGCTGGATATATGCGACGTCTGCTCGGGATGCTCGAGCATGCCTCTTTCTAGCCGACTATGAGTCCCCTCCACCCGACGTTCCTCCAAAGACCACGTTGATATTGTCGAGGGGCTGCTGCTGCTCAGGAGGTCAGACATCTTGCTGCTGCTATTTGATTTTGGTAACAAACTTGGCAAGATGACCCTTCTTAATGAGCTTTTCGATGGCTATTTTTGGATTGAAGTAATCCTCAGTATTCATGACCATGGTCCTTGTGGTATCGACAATACTTGTCCCCGTTCCATGTCTTGGGTGGAGTCTTTAACTTCGTCAGCATTTTAAGTAAGCTTTAGGCTTCGGCGGAGGCCATTACTTACTAAATATACCGAGAAAGTGGGGTGAAGGCCATCGGGGCTTGATCTCGACCGGCCTTTTGTTGATTTTGCCTTTGCTTCTTCCCCGGTCCCTTTTCAGAGCCTTTGTGCTTCTGCTTGGATTTGGTAGATTCGTCATCCGCGAAGCCTGAACTTTTAGACTTCAAAAACTCCTCAGTGTCTATGTACCTCCCAACCCTCTCTGAGAGTTTAACCAACGTTGCCGGTCATTTTTTGTGAAATGATGCAGAGACCTTGGCATTCTAAACTCCCAAGCAGAAGCCAGTGATGGCGACTATCTCATTCAGGTCATAGACTTGGAGTTTTTATTGGTTGAATCGGTCAATGAAATCCTTCAGAGACTCTCATTTCCTATACTTTACGGTGAGAAGCTGAGTGTCAGGTTACGGTCGATCGAGTATGCCTATGAACTGGCTGATGAACTGCTTGCTTAGTTCCTTAAAATCACTGACCGATCGGGGTTTCATGGAGTAGAAACCACTGTACAGCTGGGCCTTTTAGAGTGTTGGGAAAGACTAGGCAGTACAGTTCATCGACGTTGGTGGCAAGGGCCATCTGGGCTTCATAGATCCGGACGTGGTAAGAATCTAAATGAGGTCTACCGGGCTTCCTGAGCCATTATAAGATTCTAGATGAGGTTGCTTAAATTTGTAAGGAATTCCAAACCTCATGATCTGGCTGGAGAACGGCGACTTGGTCTCGATGTTAACTTGACGTTGATTAGAATTCTGGCCCAGCTTCTTGGTCATTCTGTCAATCTATTTCTCTAAATCCCCAATGCGGGCCTCAACACCTACCCGGTCGGTATCCCTTCGGTAGGTCGGGTCAGTGGAACAGGCTTCCTACTCACGGTGCACTGTCTTCTAGGACAAGACTCGACTATGACTCTGGTTGATCTTGTGCTTAAGATCATCTCAGTTTCTAACTAAGTGATCCTGGGTCAATTCCCGGGTCTTGCGCTCTTGCCTCTCTTCTCTAGCAACACGTCTATCATTGATAATATTTAGGGTGTCTTCAACACGGCTCGAACGCGTTGTCGAGTCTGGATCAATTCCTGACCACACTTAGCATTCCCAGGCTATAACTCGGCCTATGGAGGATTGTTTTATTGGGCCAACAAGGCTTTAATCTGCTGTTGGGTTTGATGTTGGCCCTCCAATAGCTGCGCGAGAGTTGTAATGATTTGTTCTGTGGTCAAGGCAGCTACTACCAACGTCGGGGCCGGTGGATCTGGCTGGTTGGTTTGCTGAACAATCTTCTTACTCTTATGGGGAGGCAGAGTGATCAATTAAGAGTTTTGTTTCGGGAAAACTATGGTTTCCCACAAACGGCGCCAAACTAATGATGCCTATGTTTAGTGCAAGAGAGAAAATAATGGGTGATACGACATAATGTAAGGAAAAAGAAGATGCGAGATTTGCATATGGTCCGACCCTATTAATCAAGAGACATATATCCATGGGTGTGTCTGAGCACTTACACTATACTATAAAGTAGTCAGTGACCCTTGATGAACCAACAAGAGACTGGAACTACCAGAGGTCGACGAGGTAAGACAATTAGGGATACTATAGGTGTGCCATGTAGATTAAATTGTCCTCACTATAAGGGGGTGAGGGGTCCCTTTTATATACGCAAAAGACCTACTCATACATGGAAATTACATAGATAAGGCCATGCATTATGATTAGGTTTGGTTGATACAAATCACGTGATCCTAATAGGATTAGGAAACTATCTATACATTCTGTTAGTTTTTTAGATGGCATAGGAAATTGTCTGGATATATCTGGATCATGCCCTTGAGCTTGGGTGAGTTTTGTTCGTGATGAGCTATGCCTGGGCGGCGTTCTTGATCTGTAGGTCAGGATCTGTGTAACCGGACGTGCCGATCAGGGTGAGTCCCCCTATCCCACCCTTTTGCATATTTGAAACCTTGAGCTCGGTTGGGGACAGAGGAATGAGCTTTGGCTGGATGTCGGCTTCGAGCTGGTTGTGGTCATAGAGCTCTGTTCCCATTGGTGGGCCATTTTTGTACGTATCAAGTTATAATGTCCCCCTTGAACTATCTTTAGTGTTGCAATGCCCCCTTGAACTTTAAAAAGTTGAAATTTTCCCCCTAAACTATCGCATGTGTTGCAATATTCTTCCTGAACTATCTTTCGTGTTACAATGTCAACCTTGCCATCACATTTCGTCAAAAACTATGATGGAATTTACTTGTGTGAAACGCACACGCTAAATTTCAAAGGCATTTATTAAATTTCAGCATCCCCTTCTAAATTAACAATCATAATAATCATAAAACTCAAACTTTTTCTAGCTATAGAACAAATTAACAAATTAAAGAAAAGGGCAACCCAGTAAAATTAACTGAGTTTTTATAATTTTTCTGATTGTTAATTTAGAAGCAAAAGGTGAAATGTCATAAATTAATGCCCTTGAAATTTGGCATGTGCATTCCACATGAGTAAATTCCATCACATTTTTTGACAGAGTGTGATGGCAGGGTTGACATTATAACACGAAAGATAGTTCAGGGGGGACATTGCAATACAGACGATAGTTCAGGAGAGACATTTCAACTTTTTGAAGTTCAGGGGGGACATTACAACTTTTAAAAGTTTGGGGTATGAATTGCAAAAGTGTGTAGAGTTTGAAGGGGCAAAATGCTTTTTACCCTTATGTGGGTTAATTGTCACATCCCAGTTATGTAACAATTAAAAGAACAAAGACCTTGAAATTACCTACATTACACCGATCTCCTAGGAAGCATAGACACTTCTATGAAGTTAATGTATTTCGTGTCGTATTATGTCCGACACATGGACACGACCCTTCACAGGCACTTTTTCTGGAGTGTCGAAGTGTAAATTTTTAAAATTTTATTATGTCGTTGTGTCTGTGTCGTGTCGTAAGTCGTGTCATAACCGTGTCAGTGTGTCCGTGTTCAAGCTTCTTACCCAATCTCTAACAAACAAGAACAAATGCGTGGAATGCAAGAGAATGTCTCGGGATGAGCACCCTCTCTTTTGCACTCAAAAACCCCATAAACCAACACATCTCAGCCCCTAATAGAATAACATCACCGCGTCCTAGGAGGTAGAATAAGGCTACTACAGCCAGCATTTGAAGGAAGAAATTTTTTATATTGCTTTTAGAAAGTTGGATAGAAAGTAGTTGTTTTGTCGTTGTTTGGGTATAAGTTGTAACATATATATTTCGGTCTAACTTGGGACTAGGCATTCATAGATTGAAAGGGATGAGTTACAAGATTTGTACACAAGGTGGAAGATTAAGGCTTTGAGGCAATAGACTTTATTAAGTAAATCAGTTTTAGCAAAATTGGGTTTTATATAATCTCGGTTTTATTGGCACCGATTTACTCGGGAATTGTCTTTATGTTGAAACACACTCTTTTTTAGTAAATATAAATAAGTAATAAAAATAAAAAAAAAACATTTGTGGAAACAGCTCTCAGTTGTACTCAACCCACCTTAATGTGTGGTTGTTACATGTGTACAAATGCTTAAGTAAGTTGTACATACAAGATATTTGCTAAGCTCAATGCATCTTGGCTCCTAGGAATATTGGTTCTTTTCATTTTTTTTTTACAGATTCTTGGAATCACAATTTTCGTATCAAAAGGAGCTAATATTTATACATTTACTAAGTTCAAATTAAGGAGGTAGGTGAAATTCCATCATATGAGATTTATTACTCTTAAACCTCGAGGAAGGTCAGTATATATAGTTTACTAGCTCAAATGCAGAATCAAATACCAGCGCAGCACAAGTGGTTTGAAGAAATGAAAAAAGGAAATCTTAAAACCCAAAAACTTTCTATTTCCTTCAAGCTAACACAAATCTTTCTACAAATAGTATATATACTTGTATTGCTCACTTCTTTTGGGTATTAACTCTTATATCTCTATTGATCACCATCACAATAAAACAAGTGTTCCAGAACACTTTTCTGTAATATGTACCCTACATTTGTGAACTTATCTCGTATGATTTCTATATGTATCCATACTATGTATACTTGCATATATAGCTACAAGAATAAATATGGTCCAAAACTAATATACCAGTGTCTATCACAACTCAATTTTTCACCCGAAGAATTAGAATTTCACCATTTTTTTGAGCAGAGCTCTGTCAAATGATTCTTTTGGAATTCAAAAACTCCCTGAATTTTTGCGAGCCTACAAGAATGACTAGTTATAACATCATAAGTTGCTGGTCTTTCCCAAGGTGTAATGCCGTATTCGTCTTTTAAGTCATCGCAATTCCCAACGAACAATTGCCAAACAGCAGAACCAGCGCATGCCCCTTTTTCCTTTGCTGATTTGTATGCAATATCAAAAACAGCTTTGAAAAATCTGTCTCTATGAGATGGCTCAAAATCCTTGTTAAAATTTGCATATCCAAACTCAGTAAACATTACAGGTTTGTTCAATTCTCTCTCTGCATCTGCAATATGAGAATTCATCCATTTTGGGATGAAGTCTAGCATAAATTCGACATCTTTATCCTTAAACCTACACAAGAAAAATGAATTTTCAGTTAATCACTATGGTTCATCATACCACATCTTAACTATTTTTGTTCTCTATATTTTTTGGTTCAAATTATGTACTTGTGTTGGCCTTTTTCCCAACAGGTCTAATATTTGATTCATGGTTTAGCAAGGAAAAAGAAAAGGAGGTACTAGGATCCTCTTTGTTGTTTCGAGGATTTAGTGAGGGAAAGAAAAAATTTAAATACTTCTTTCTTTGTTTCCTTGATAAGAAAGGGCCAAACAACGTTTTAGTTCCCTATACTATTAGCGAAAGTTTTCTTTGGGCTCTGCATTTTTGAATGCATCATTTTGGCCTCTCATGCATGGTGCAAAATGTTTCACTTTGGGCCCTATATTTTCAACGTTTTTGGTACCTAATTGACACAATTTTGAAACTCGAGCAACCAAATGTGGCATTTGAAAAATGTAGGACCCAAAGTGAAATTTAGCTGAAACACACACACGTGTACACAAACACAAACACAAACACACACACAAATTGCATTGGTAAGTCTCTTCCCTCTTTTTTTTTCCTTAAGTTATAATCACAATTTAAAAAACTTCTCATTTATTATGTTACTTAAGCATGAAGGAAAACATGAGAGAATTACTCTTCCTTCTTGTTTTTCTTTCCCTTCTATCATTCTCTAAATATGTAAATCAAACAAAAACCTCATAAAACAATTTCATGGTTTAATAAAGAAAACAACGAGAAATTCACGAGGACAATTAAAATTGGGTAAATAATAAATTAAAAACTTCAAAAAATTTTAGTCTCCATGCTTTCCTCATTTCTCCAGTTCCTACATATTTTGAAATTTTAATTTTAAGTTATTTGGGTTATATTTGGTTCTCAAATTTAGTGATGAAAAAAAAACAAAAAACAAATAAGAAGGAAAACTTCTTACTTACTTTGGTTAATAAGAATGTAGAGATTAAATAATGTATATCCACACAATTAGTGGGATTTCAAGTAGAGATAAGGAAAAATTTCCTCTGTGGAAACCAATTAGGTTTCTTATCCCCTCTCTAGATGTATGTACTATATATACATATGAGACACACAATTTTCATGCCTCACTCCCCTTCACGACCTCTCCTCCTCTCTCTCACGTTTGCTTAACCTCTAAGAAATCACCATTGTAGCTTTGAGATTTAGGTCGAGAACTTCAAAGGTGTTGCTATAGTAGTTATCCATACAACTACTCATGGGGTTTAGAACGTACACGAAAGCACAAAGAACGCAAAGATTCGTGACTGCAAGTATCGGGATCATAAGGACATTGAACAAACGGTACGTCGATTAATTTGATAGGTATGCCCTATAATCGATTATAAGTATGTGTGTGCATATAGAATAGTAGTTTGACATCATTGGTATCACAACCACTAGGTTGTCGATTCACCCGCATGTGCTCTCATACGCAATCTGCCATTAAGCACTTTGAAGCCTTTATTCAAAACCCTCACATAGAATTTTAGACAGGGTCTATGAAAAAGATTCATTCTTTTTCCTTTGATGTGTTTATGTGCACATTATGAACCATCCCCCAAAGTTTTGTGTAAATACGTGTATTTTGCGAGAAAATAAAAAATCATAGTTTTTCAAAACCCTTGTATTTCTAATTGATTTTTAGGTCTAATAATTATGTTTATGGACATCTTATGATACTAGTAGTAGCTTCATGAAGTTGGTGTGGAGCGCATCCAAAGGCTAAGTTTTAGGTTTTGTGGGGAAGAAGATGAATAGTGGTTGGGCCTTTGCCCAGTCAACCCAACGAACCCTATGGGCCAAGACAACTCGAACCACGGTTGTCCGGTTACCTGCCACCGCTATATAGGCGCGTACATTCACCCTAACTGGCACGTGACAAGGCTATGCAGCCTAGTAGAAACCCAAACATCCTGTTAGAGTCTATGTGGTCGCTGGGTCTCAGGTGACCTCATCGCTGGCGCATGGTGTTGTATTATTGAGTCTTGTATTTTTTTTGTATTTTTTTTTTTTGAAAACTTGTCCCTGCATTATTTTTATTTATTTAAAAACCCCTTTCCTTAGAAGTTATATTGTAAAATAGTTTTAAAAAATCCAGAAAAAATTTTATCTCTAAATATAATTTAATTTCAATGTTAAGTGCACTACACTGTTAGGGACCCAAGATTAGGTCTTTGTGAATTATCTCCATTGTCTGTTCTTTTTTTTTTTTTGTTGGGCATTGTTAATTTGTTTAACAATCTTATTTTGGGATTTGTAATTACACAAGATGTAATTTTTTCCCTAATTGCCTTTTTTTTTTCCTTTTAGTTTTCCATTGTTGAAAATGCCTTTTTCGCAATAACTAAATTTTGGAAAAGGACTAAATAAATTAGTTTTAGCAAGGACCTTATTCCTATCTAATGTTTATTTGGATTTTAAAAATATGTTTAAAACCCAAAATTTGCTTAATATTTATTGAAAATTACGTATTTTTTCTTAAACAATTTCCACTATAGATTCTGATATATGTGTAGAATGTGGGTGATCATATAAAATTAGGATTCATATGATAATTAGTTTATTGCATATTTTTATTTGTTGTAATAAATTGTTGTATTACAACATAAATATTGTTTGTGACTATTTGACCTTGAGACCTAAAATCCACTCTCTAAGTTGGTGAGTATGATTAGTGTTAGGGATACATACTAAAAGCCATCCATTATGTAATCGATTTATTATTATTTAGTTAATTAAATCAGTTATTCCTCTTTTACTGAGAATTTGTGTGGGCATTTTTCTCATGATATTATTTATTGAATGTAGTGCACATGTGTCTCTTGTTCTACATAGTAGATGATCTGGCGTATAGAGTTTGACTTATAAACCGAAGATCAGATCATCGGATCTTGTAGAATATATACGTTGTTTGTTCATAGTCTTAGATAGAGCTAGACATGCACACCATCGGTAGGACTGCAACATAGTAGTTTAGTTGGTTTGTCTTGACTAAATGAAAGGATATAGTTTCAACTTGTTGTGTTGGTGCAATTTTAGTACTGAACAGGATCTTCTTAAGGTAATTAACTTTACACTAACTATATAAGATAATTGACACCCCATGGTTATTATAAGTGCTTACGCTCTAATTTCTGAATTAGTCAATAGATACGTGCATTTAATGTTTGTCATTTTGATTTATATAAGAGTGAGATTCTTTACTGGGTCAATAAACTCGGTGAGTTGGGTTATGACATTATATGTATGGTGGATATAAAGTATTGATGGAATCCACATTCAGATTTAGGGATTACTAATATCCCATTGAGGAAGCTTATAAGTTTTGATTGTCAAGCCTTGTAGGTGGATTTTATATCTGACATATCAAATAAGTTAAGCAAAAGATCTCAAGAAATTTCTAGATGCTATTTAAATGTGATTGTCAGTAATTATGTTAAATTAACAAGTGTCTAGAATCGTCACGTGGGGAGATAAATAAGAATTTAATAACATAGAGCTCGAAATATTATTTTGAGATAAGGGTGCATGGGAGTGCAATTATAATTCTTTAATGGTATAGATTATAATTTATTGAAATAGGAATGTAATTTTGTTTGAATTGGGATTTTCTAATTCCATAAGAAGTCCTTTCCTTATTGACTTCTTGTGGTCCCTATTGAAGCCTATATATATGCCGCTATAGCTCTCTTCTCGATTGATGACGTTTTATAAACGCGACGTTGAATTGAGTAATTCCTATCGGAATTCGATGAACTATTTAAACAACATTCCTGATGTTGAGAGGAAGCTGTTGTATAAAACTAAGGTCAATTAGAGATCATTAAGTTTGTTTGATGAGCATATCTTTATTGGAATACAATGAAAAAAGAGAAGATGGCAGAAAGATTTCAAACCAAGCCCACACTTGGTTCGTGATTCAGGCATAAAAGGAATACGATAGAAGATCTTAAGTTATTATTGAGTCCGTGTTCTCAATTCATCTACTACACATACCAGTCCGTGCTGAGGTAAGATCAAACTAGATAGATCTCAAAGGTAAACCCTAATTCTACCCGTAGGGTTTTACCATACTCAGTAAAAAAAAATTGTTGTCTGATCTATACGTGCTATTAATGTATCTTGTGAACACAGTTTGATCTTATGCATGTTGTGAGTGGATGGGTTATTGAACTGTGCTAATCATGATGGGTTTATTCTATGTTAATATTCAGTTTCTGATATAGTATGTGAAGATTGCTGTATTAGATCCCATACTTGATTGATGCGTGGTTAAATTTAATGCAATGAAATAGCATATGAACTCCATGGAGGCATAGGATTTATGTAATAGATCTTAAAGCAGTTCCTGGAGGAAGATTCTACAGCCAGTTTCTGAAAGCGTAGTGGCAACATGGAGCAAATCTAGCTCAACATGGATTCTTCATTACCAAATTATAGAAGGATTCCTTATTGCAGAAGAGTACATGCTTGAACATAATAGTTGGATACCTTTTTATTTAGGTTTTCTTATTTATGAGTAATGTCTATTATTCATGGTTAATTATTATGTATGTTTTAATAATTAGAATAACATGAATTGTTTATAGATTTTGATCATGTGTCCAGCTACATATTTTAGTTCATATTGAGTAAAAAAAAATGTGGAATTGATAGTATATTTGTGTAGTTGGAAAATAAAATTAATTCTCTGCCTTTGGTTTTAAAACTTACACTTATTTTTTAATAGAATTAAGGGAATTTGAAATTTTAATAATTATACATTTATTAATGACATGTAAGGATGGGGTAACTCAGAGTCCTTGTGACACGACACTTATTTCACTATGATTTTTTAATTGAAATTAAAAAAGTGTTTTAATATGACGGCCACAAAAAATTTTAAAAACTAAGTGGGATTGGGAATTTATTACATATAAATCCCACAGTCTCCACCACTGGTTTGTGGACGATGTAATTAATTTTATGTGATGGCCTTAATGTAATACCCCATCGGATGAAATTAATTATGGAATCATCGGGACAAATTTCCTTTAGGGAAAATTTTGGGTGATTTACTATGGGCCACCTCTCCATCTAAGGGATACATTACAGGAAGATTGATCCAATATTAAGTGATGTTATACACTTAGTTATAAATTATAATATCCTTTCTGTTTGAGTCATTGTTATTATTTATAGGACCAACGTATGTCAGCTATTTAGTTTTGCTTGGCAAGGTATATTACCTAGATAGATAAATTAAGAGGTAATCACCTATCTGGACAAATGATGAACAATATATTGCTTCCCATTACAGCATTCGGTTCATGGTGTACCAAGATACTGGAGGATTCTTTTTACTTTTACTTTTTTTAAATCATAGAGGGAACCAAATTTGAAATTTGAATTCAAAATTTTTTTTGCCCAAACATAATTATTTTTATTATGTAATTCTTTAAAATGGGTACTTTTAATCCACTCGCTGTTAAACTTAAAGAAAACAAACAAATTGAACCTAACTATATAGACTAGAAATTCATTATTGTGTTTACTGCAGAAGAGTACAAATTTGTGCTCACTTATGTCTGTCCCAAGTAACCAGATGAGGGGTAGACTGATGAGGAAGTTGAGGCTCACAAGAAGTGGTTTAAGGCTGATGAGATGGTACGATGTTATAATTTGGCATCCATGTTAAATGTTCGGCACTATCAGCATCAAGCTATGCCCACTACTTATGACATGATGATGAGCCTCAAAGAGATGTTTGGGGATTAAAGGCATGCTGCAAGGCAGGTTGGCATGAGAGACTCGATGAACACAAATATGGCTGAAGGGACATCTGTCAGGGATCATTATGTTTTCTCTTTATTAATGAACTATAGATCCTTGGAGTTGAAATTGATGTGGAATCCCAGGTCGATATCATACTCCAGTCACTGCCAGAGTCGTTTAAGCATTTTCGCCTCAATTACAACATGAACAAGTTTTCTAATTCACTGACGAAATTGTTTAAAGAACTCCGATTAGCTGAGGGTCCCACAAGAAAGCCATTAAGTGCTCTTATGCTCTAGAAAGGTTCTATCTCAAAGTCGAAAGGCAAGAAGAAATAGAAAAAGGCTCAAAAGCAAACTACAATTCCTCAAGCAGGCTAAAAGCCGCGGGGTCAGTAATTTAAATATGGTTGTCAGTAAAAATGTTTAAATTAACGGGTGTGTGGGGAGATAAATAATCATTTAATAACATGGAGCTCAAAATATTATTTTAAGATAAGGGTGGGAGTGCAATTATAATTCTTTAGTGGTATGAATTGTAACTTATGGAAATAGGAATGTGATTCAATTTGAATTAGGTTTTCCTAATTCCATAAAAAGCTCATTCCTTATTGACATCTTGTGGTCTGTATCGTAGCCTATGCATATGCCTCTATAACACTCTTCTCGATTGATGATGTTTTATAAAAGTGAGATTGAACTGAGCAATTCTGATCGGAAGTAGATTAAATTTTTACATAATGTTCCTGATGTTGAGATGAAGTTGTTGTACAAAATTAAAGTCGATTAGAGATAGTTAAGTCCGTCTGATGAGCACATCTTTATCAGAATACAGTGGAAAAGAGAAGAGAAAAGAAAGCCCATACTTGGTTTATGATTCAGGATAAAATGAATGCAATAGAAGATCTTAAGCTGTTATTGAGCCCGTGTACTCCATTCGTCTACTGCAAATATCAGTTCGTGCTGAAATGAGATCAAACTAGATAGATCTCGAAGGTAAACCCTATTTCTGCCCTATAGGGTTTTACAACACTCGGTAAAAAAATTTATTGTTTGATTTGTGTGCAATGTCAACGTATCATGGGAACACGGTTTCCAAAAATTAGCCCATTCATTTATTGACCACACAAATTTCTTATTGTGTGTTTTAAATAAATTTATTTTGACTAAATGGATGGACAATTGATTGACAATTTATTTTTAGTTTGTGTTCTCGATGTATGTTATAATGTCATTTTGTATGAAAAAAGCATCCCTGTTTATGGCTTATGTAAAGTGAGAATGAGAGCTTATTTATTTATTTATTTATTTTGGAAGCCATGTTGTAAAGGTATGGATTTCATGTTTACACAAGATACATAAGAATCACCTTAGCATAAGCTCTAAATTGTCAATTATGATCTACAATATTTTTGGCGCATTTTAGTTGTATGGATCACTTTATATTACTGTGGTTGATGTTAGATAGGTTATTGTACCATCTCATGTATATTTGTTTAAAAATCAGCTACAAAGTGTTTTCTTAGATTACAAAATTAAGTGATGAATATGAGCCATGAGCCTAGCAAATTTTTGATCTTAATATGTAAAATGAGATAATAGTTTGTAATTCGATTTTGGAACAAATTAAAATGTGAAAATAATAATGTCAAACCTTGTGCATGTATCTGAATCTAGATAATGCTTCAAACCATTTTGTTGTTGATCTTAATAAAGATAATAAGTTAATTGGGACAAACTATGACATATAGCACCGTACAGTAACATACTTGGTGAATGAGCAAGAGCTTATAGAGCATCTGACCCATTCCATGGTCCAACCTATTGAACTAGTAAATAGGCTTATGACCCAATTTCACCGTGACCTTGATGCCTATCAGACTTGGTTTAAGAACCATTGCATGCACTTTATTATGTTAAGATGCATGAATGATGATTTTATTGGGGAGTATGAGAACTACCCAACAATGAAGGAAATATGGGGCCAACTCAAGTTTGCTTTTGGTCGAACATCCATAACTAGGCTAAGGAGTCGAGTCTTGAAGTTCAAAGAATATAGGAAAGATCCCAAGCACGCGATGACTAAACATCAAAGGGCAATGTCTAGAATGATTCGTAATCTTAAGGCTGCTACGAACGTCCTTACTAAGGAGTAACAGGTTCAAGCTATGATACATTCTTTGCTCAATTTGTGGGTTCACATGAAGAAAGTAATGATCCACAACAAAAATATTAAGAATTTTTCAGACAATTCTTGACATGGTGAGATGGAAGCAGAGCGCCAAGAGGGAACCGCAGTGCTGGTGGGCCTAAGCACAATGGCAAGGGTAAACTGTCCAAGAGGCAGGGTGGGGCTAACAAGTTAGTGATGCTAAACAGAATCTTAACCTCTGTGAGTTGGAGGATAATTAAGACAATATACCATCTTTAAGCGAGGGTGGAAAAATTCCACATCCTATAATCGTTGAAGATAGTAATAGTCTCCAGCCTAGTGGGAGTGTATCACTAGGCATCTAGTGGAAGTATACCATATAGTGAGAGTGTACCACTAGACACTCAAGATTCTCAAATAGCATATCATAGCAGATGAGGGAGAATTCAACGTTAAAGTTTTGAGATTGGGTGAGACATTTTCATGCATGTACAAGTGCGTGAGGAGAAGCCGGCTTCTTTTGATGAAGTACTTTTTTCATCTGCTAAAGCTGGGTGGATGGTTGATATGCAAGATGATATGAGATTTATGGACAAGAACAAGGTCTAGAAGTTAGTAGATTTTCCATTTGGGTGTAACGTATTGGAAAGTGGGTTTTCAAAGTAAAACGCAAGGCAGATGGTTCAATTGATAAGTAGAAAGTGCGCCTTATGGAGAAAGGTCATTGTGATGACCTATTCCCCCGTCTAGCAAAAATATTGTCCACTTTGAGCCTAAAACACAAAGAACTTCCCAAGAGGTCACCCATCCTAATATTGCTCTAGCAATACACTTAACTACGAAGTTCTTTTGTGTGTATCTCCCTCACGGTTTTAAAAGGCCATGTTGCATATAAAGGGGCAATTAATCCTTGTAAACTAGTCTAGGAACTTCACCTTAGGAGATGTAGGACAAGTACCCACATGTTTCCTCACCTCATCCATCTTTGCCTTCCTGCTTCAGAAGTCTTGGTTCTTGGTCATCACATGGCCTTTTAAAATTGCGAGGGAACTAAACCAGAAAGAACTTTGTAGTTAAGCATACTACTGCTAGAGTAGTGTCAACATAGGTGACCTCTTGGAAAGTTCCTTGTGTTTACCAAACAAGGGGATGGGTCGTTACAATTATACCTAGAGAGAGGGTATAGACCACATAGACACATTCTCCCTAGTGGTGAGTTTTGCCTCCATTCGCCTTATCCTAACGATTGTTGCATACTTGGATTTCAAAACTCTTTCAGATGGATATTAATACTACATTTCTCAATAGAGAACTAGACGAAGAGATTTCTATGGATCAACCCAATGGTTTTGTGACCGAGGAAAATCAGCACAAAGTGTACTGGGTCAAACGCTCCACTTATGGTCTCAAGCATTTATCTAACCAATGATACTGAGGTTTGATCATGATTCAATCACCTCCTTCAATTTGTAGTTGTTTGAAAAGAAGACCATTATGTGTACATAAATGGTCCAAGAAAAGTGTTCTAATTCATTCTTTGTATGTTGACGCCATCCTTTTAGCTGGGAATGACATGGGTTCCATTGCCGCCACTTGAGAGTTTTTGCCCTCTCAAATTGAGATAAAGGACATTGGTGAAGCCAACTATTTGTTGGGAGTTAAGATTGTTATAGATTGTTCAAAGAAGCTTTGTTGTTTGTCTTAAGAGACTTACATAAATAAGATTCTTGAACGCTTTTGCATGCACAACTCAAAACCCATAGACACCCCAGTGTAAAAAGGGACTCATCTTGACCCTAGATTAGTGTCCTAAGAATTAGGAAAAAAAAGAAACAAATGTCCAATATGCATATGGATCCGTAATAGGGAGTCTGGTGTACGTTATTTGTGTACTCGTCTAGACATCTACTATGTGGTTGGCCTAGTCAATCGTTACCATACCCTTGTCCAGCTCACTGGAGAGTAGTGAAGAGGAACTTGTGATACCTTTGTGGGACTATGGAACTAACCTTATACTACCATGGTGGAGACTCAAAGCTGAGTGGATATAGTGATTTTGATTGGGCTAGGGATATAGACGAGCAAAAGTCCACTTCTGGCTATGCTTTCACACTTGGAAGTGGAGAGATTTATTGCTATAGTAAGAAGTAGACGTGCATTACATTATCCAAAATAGAAGCAAAATATATGAGGCGGCTGTTTAGGAAGTTATTTTGTTAAGGAGATTATTGTAGCATCTGGGCTCTTTACCTTATAGTAATGAGGCTATCCTTATTTACAATGATAGCACATCTGCCCTAGCATATGAAAATGATCTGAATTACCAAAGGCAATCCAATCACATAGTCATCCGACATCACTATAATCGAGATATGGTTGCGCAAGGGGAAGTGGTCTTGAAGCACACCCCTACTAGTCGTATCGTGGCTGATCTTTCGAACAATCCCATTACCCGAGATGTAATCCAATCCCAGATTAGGAGTATGAGACTTCATAGGGTTTGATGTGCATAGACATTTAATTTGTTTTGACATTATTATTAAAACAACTACTACTACTACTACTACTACTACTACTATTATTTTTATTATTATTATTGCCATGATTAATAATAGCCTAATCACTTTATATTTTTGTTGCATGTATGATGGATGCAAATTTCTTAAAGATGTCACCAGCCTCGAAGCGACCCACTCACACGGGTAATAACCTTAGTGCTAAGATATCGAGCAAGAAGAGGCATTCATGGCCTTGGCGCTTAGATAGCGAGCTAGGATATTGATATCTATGTCATTTTGAAACAATAATCAAGATATAAAATTTTCTTTTATTATATGTCACCTTAGTCGACGAGAGCTAAGATGAGACCTCACATTTGGTCGAACATAGAATTTATTTGCATAGCCGAATGTGAGATTTCTGGTAGCCGTTGAGGAATTGACTGTGCTGAAACTTAGGTTAGATGTTGTATTTGATGACTATACTAAGATTCATATGGCATTTATTCTTTTTCTAGGCGTGACATGCCCATTTGTTTTGGGAGAACGCCATAGCTTATAATTCATATTGTATGTGCTTTTGTGACCGATAGTAGGAGCAATGAATAAATCCATGTTTCATTGATATGTGAGCCACTTGGATCTTTATCAAATTTTTCTTATTTATACCTTTGTTGACCTAAGATTATGCTATGAAGGGGACGCTTGATGATGCTTTTTTAGCATGATATCCTAGGACGAAAAGATAATTCCGTATAAAAGGACATGTCTAGGAAAATGGTTAAGCCTAACCGAATTGACATGAGGACTTGGGGATGACAACCATTTGATAACACACCTTGTTCTGTGACTCATTAGCAGGCCTGCGACAATCACATTTGTTACTGATATATCATGAGTACATTACATATTTGGGGTACATTATTGCTTTCTACAAGGAGTTAAGAGTGCTAATTCCAATTCAAAGGCATTCACCAGAAGCTTCCAAGTGATGCATTTTGATAGTTAGGTGATGACTTAACAATTCTGCTCATGTTGTTGTACATTATTGTCATGAGGTGCACGTCCTATTTCCCTGTATGAGGAGACAAGAATACAGGAGGTCGAGAGGTTATGGTTGAACTAGCACTAAGTGTGTGAGTGGGAGATGTAGAGATAATATAATGTATATCCGCACAATTCGTGGGGTTGTAGGTAAAGATAGGGAAAGTTTCCTAAGTGAAAATCAGTTAGGTTTCTTCTCTCCTTTCTCGATATATTTATTATGTATACATATAAGACATGATTTCCATGCCTCACCTCTCTCTCTCTCTCTCTCTCTCTCTCTCCCTCCCTCCCTTATGGCCTCTTCTCCTCTTTCCCACATTTGCTTAACCTTCAAGCAATCACCATTGAAACTTTGGAATTTAGGACGTGAACACCAAAGGGGTTGCTCTAGCATTTATCCCTATGACGGATCACTGGGTTTATAACATGCACAAAAGTACAAAAAGCATGTGACTACAAGTATCTGGCTCATAAAGGTACCAAAAAAATGACCCATCGATTATTCCACTAGATATTGTTAGAGTGGAATTCAATTCAGCAAATAAAATCCACTTTGAGAATTAGTTTCATTATGTTTTGGATTAATTATAAACTGTTAAGTTGTAACAGTCAGATTGACAACTGGATGAGAGAGAGAGAGAGAGAGAGAGAGAGAGAGAGAGAGAAAGAAGGTTGTCTTTTGCATATATATATATACATATGTTGATAATCAGTATTGTTCACGAATTATGAATGAAACGGATAGAAAGTTATTTGAGTCATCTTCTCATCTTCATGATTTCTATAACTAAACTTGGTATCAGAGCTTGAGTTGAGAGACCAATGTCTTCAAGATCAACATTAAATTCTTCACCAGCTATGATTCATTCACCAATTTATCTTCTCTCTAACATCTGTAATCTGATAACAGTGAGACTCAATTCAACAAATTATGTCTCTTGGAAGTTTCAATTCACTGTGATTTTTAAAGCTCACAATCTGTATGACTTTGTGGATGGTTCCAACAAATGTCCTGATAAATTTTATCTTGTTGATGATGGATCTCAAACAAATCAGAATAATCTAGATTATTGTCATTAGATTACACAAGATTAGGCACTCATGACTCTCATCAACGCAACTCTCTCATCCATAGCTTTATCATAAATTGTTGGAACTCATGACTCTCATCAACGCAACTCTCTCATCCATAGCTTTATCATGTATTGTTGGATATTCATCTTCCAGAGATGTTTGGTAGCACTTGAAAGAAGGTACTCTTCAACCTCTAGATCTAATATTCTTCAATTGAAAACAATTCTTTAGACAATCACCAAAGGAACAAATTCAGTTGATACGTATATGCAAAAGATCAAAGAAGCAAGAGACAATCTGACCTTAGTGTCAGTGATAATTGATGATGAAGATGTTCTTATATATGCTCTTAATGGTCTCCCTCCATAGTTTAATGCCTTCAGAACTTCAAATCGAACTAGGTCTCATCCTCTCAATCTTGAAGAACTCTATGTTATTCTTCGTGCTGAAGAACTCTCAATCAAAAATATGACTAAACAATCCTCAGTTAGTTATGTTCCATCTGCTATGGTTGCGTCTCAAGTTCATCCTCTAAACTTCAATAGCTTTAAAAATCATAACAATTTTAGAGGACGGGCAGAGGTCGATTCAATAATCAAGGGGGAAGATCACATGGATTTGGTAGAAACAAGTTCCAACATTTCTTTGGTCGCAACTTCAATCAACAAAACTTCAATAAGCCAACACAGTATTGTCAAATTTGCATCAAACCAAACCACTCTACTTTGGATTGTTATCGTATAGAGTTTCCATATCAAGGAAAGCCTTCTCCTTCACAGATCAATGCCATGTCTGCCACCGATTCACCTGAAACAACAACCCTAACTTGTGGTACACAGATCTGGTGCCACAACTCATCTGACCAGTGATCTATCTAATCTTTTAATCATATCGGACTATCAAGGTGATGATCAATTCAATATAGGCAATGGTCAGGGCCTTCCTATTACTCATGGTGGAGCAGGTTCTTTATCTACTTCCTCACATTCTTTTTGTCTTCAAAATCTCTTGTGTGTTCCTTCTTTATCATCTAATTTGCTGTCAGTTCATCAACTATGTTCTGATAACAATTGTAGATGCATTTTTTTATTCTTCTATGCTCCAAATTCAGGACATTCATATAGGGAAGATTATGTACCAAGGGCATAGCACCAATGATCTTTATCGCATCCAAGCCACTAATCTTTCCTTTCTCTCATCTGCATCCTCAGAATCTTCCTAAACTCATCAGTAGCCACATTCGAGGACTGCTTACTTACGAAACAGAGTGTCTAACACTCTCTGACATAATCAACTAGGCCATCCCTCAAATAATTTTTTTTTATAAATGGTTGATGTTCCTAGATCAAATAATTCTGTAAATAAATCTCAATCATCTATTTGTGAACACTGCATTTATGGCAAAATGTGTAGAACTCCTTTTCCCACTTCACACACTAAATCCACTTCTCCATTGAATATTGTTCTTAGTGACATATGGGGACCAGTCCCTGTTACATCTTATCATGGATTTTTATATTATGTTTCTCTTGGTGATGATTTTTCTCGATTTACATGGATTTATCCTATGAAGCATAGATCAGAGTTATACACTATCTTAATCAGTTCAAAGCTTTTGCTGAAAATCAATTTCAATGTACCATTAAAATTCATCAAACTGATGGTACTGGTGAATATGAGAAATTGAATAATCATCTTCAAACTTGTGGCATTTTTCACCAAAAGTCTTGTCTTCATACCTCTTAGCAAAACAGAATTGCTGAGAGGAAGTATAGGCACATCATTGAAACTGGTCTTACAATGTTGTCTAAGGTTGCTCTACCTCCCTTGTATTGGTTTCATGGTTTCTCAAATCCACTATCTATTTTACGTCAAGAAATACGTGGAGTAACTCCCGATATAGCAGTAAAAGCAAGACGTGTAGGTGGATCGACTCATCAAATTCGCATTGAAATAGGATCCACACGAAATAGATAAGGATGGTGTGACAGAAGAAGTAAGAACTGTTATATTAGGAGTCATATGATGGGTCACTCCTAAATAAAATATCCAGGATAACTAAGAAAAAGAAGGATTTTTTGAGTCCCCTGCCTTGGTCACCTGCTTTGTGAGCGAGGAGAGTCATCTTTTATTGGTAATCCGGATTACAATCCCTTGAGAACTTTTGGTTGCACTTACTATCCTCTTATTCGACCCTATGATCGCAATAAAATGTAGATCAGGTCTGTCCAGTGTATACTCTTGGGATATCCTCTCAACTACAAGGGTTTTTTATGTTTAGATGTTAAGCATAATCGATCTTATATCTCTAGACATGTTGTGTTTGATGAATATGCCTTTCAAGCAACTACTTTATATCAAACCTCTACTACAAATCCTTATGCTCTTTCTCAATGGTTGTCTTTCAAAACTTGTACTTCTATTTCTACTTTATCTGCTTTAGCTTCTCATACGCAATTCTCTGTTTTACCACTTCTTCCACCTTCTTATTCTTTATCCCCAATTTCTTCCTCAGTTAACTCTTCTTCCACAATTCCTTCTTCTATAACTCTCCCAGCTTCTCCACCCTTGCTTGATATTGCTTCGTCAGCTCCCTCTTCTTTACGTAATCCCCTTTTTTCCACAACAAATACCACCTCTATTCACCCTATACAAACTAGGTTAAAATATGGAATTTCCAAGAAAAGGCCTTTACTTCTATTTAAGCTCCTCTTGAACCCACTTGTTACACTTCTGCCTCTAAACATGAAGTCTGGAGGACTGCTATGGCTGAGGAAGTTTCATCTCTTTACAAACAAGGGACATGGACTCTTGTTCTATTGCCTTTCAACAAAATATAGTTGGTTGTAAGTGGGTTTATAAACTCAAACATAATCCTGATGGTTTTATTGCTTGTCATAAAGCTCGTCTTGTAGCCAAGGGGTTTCATCAAGAAGCAGGTGTTGATTTTATAGAAACCTTTAGCCCAGTGGTTAAGCATACCACTATGAGGCTTGTTCTTAAATTGGCTACTCATTTTGGCTAGGATTTAAAACAGTTAGATGTGAAAAATGTGTTTCTTCATGGCACTCTGTATGAAGAAGTCTATATGACATAACCCACTGGTTTCGTTGATCCTCTTTATCCCACCCATATTTGTAAATTACTTAAAGCTCTCTATGGTCTCAATCAGGCTCCAAGAGCCTAGTTTGAAACTTTCACTAGCCATCTTCTTGAGCTCAAATTCATTCAATCCCAATCAAATACCTCATTGTTCATTCTATATTCACCTTCTTCTATTGCTTATCTTTTATTGTATGTCGATGACATTATCTTAACTGGTAGTGATTCTGAGTATATCTAGGCCCTTATTTTGGTTCTTAGCTCCAAATTCAAAATGAAGGATCTTGGTCCATTATATTACTTTCTAGGCCTTGAAATTTGTCACACTTCCTCTGGTCTTTCTGTCACTCAGTCCAAATATATCACAGATCTTTTTTTCAAGTCCAAAATGCAGGACTGTAAGCCTTGTAAAACTCCTTATCCTAATACCACTCGATTGTCTAAAACTGATGGCATTCCTCTCATTGATCCTACTAGTTATCGCAGTATTGAGGCTTCTTTATAGTACTTGACTTTTACCAGGCCTAACATTCAGTTTGCTGTCAATTATGTTTGCCAATTCATGAATTCTCCTACTGACGCGCACTTTGCTACTGTCAAGCGTATTCTTTGGTACCTTAAAGGCATACCCATTCTTGGGCTTTATTACAGCTTCAATCCTCTTACACAGATTGGGTTGGTGATCCTTCTGACAGAAGGTCCACCACAGGATATCGATCTTGTGTTACTTGGAGAAGATCCTATCAGTTGGACTTCTAAGAAGTAGGTCACTGTGGCCTGATCTTCAACAGAGGCTGAGTATCGTGCTTTATCAATCACTGCAGCAGAACTCTCTTGGCTTCGCATGCTACTGCGTGATCTTCATATTCCCATTACTCAGCATCATGTCATTCTTTTTGACAAAGTTTCTGCATTGGCTTTAGCTTCATACCCTGTATTTCATGCTAGAACAAAGCACATTGAGATTGATTTTCACTTTATCTGTGAAAAAGTGCTTAAAAGGGATTTGTTAATTCAGTATGTTAACATAGAGAATCAACGTGCACATTTCTTTACTAGAGGCCTGTCCTCAGCTAGATTTCTTAAATTTAAGGACAAACTTATGGTGGATTCTCCCTCTATTAGTTTGCAGGAGGGTGTTAGAGTGGAATTCAATTCAACAAATAAAATCCACTCTGAGAATTAATTTCATTCTATTTTGGATTAATTGGAAACTGGACTCGACTCGTGATGAGCCAAAATTTCGATAACTTCATTGCGGAACTCAGTGTCGGATTTCCCATGGGTGTCCATGAGATCTTACGGCTCTAACACCAATGATATGGTTAAATCCCAAACAATACTAGAAAAGATTGAGAAGAGAGAAAGAGCCAAAGTAGAGAGAGAGGTAGTATTCTGATGAAAGTTCATGTCTTTCTTATTGATGACTTAGGCTATATATAGTCTATATATAGTCATACAACTCTCATACATGCAAGAGTTAAAATGCATACAATAAGGAATAATGGAAATGTGCATTAACTACGTACATGCTCATGATACAGTAGCTAATTATTACACGCATAGAATTGGGGTTGACTTGGTGGAATGATGGTGTAGTATTTATGTGATTGCATGAGAATAGGTTGATGGCATAAGACTAGGACTAATGGAATATGGTGATTGTGTGCAAGTGTGGTGTGATGATGGCATGCATGGTATGGGGGCTGGTAGTGGCACATATCAAAGAGAGAGAGAGAGAGAGAGAGAGAGAGAGAGAGAGAGAGAGAGAGTCGGTTGTGTTTTGTATATATATACATGTGTTGATAATTTGTTAACGAATTATGAATGAAATGAATTGAAAGTTCGTTAAGTCATCTTCTCTTCTTCTTCATGATTTCTGTAACTAAACTGATATGTCCTACAATCGATTGTATGTATTCATGTGCATGTAGCATAGTTTGACAAAGAAAAAGAACAAGGAAAACATATTAGAAAAGAGAGCAACGGAAGCTAACCACACATCAGGGTAGACATGAGCGGAGGCAAAATCAATGGTTGAGACTTGAAAGTTGCGAACAAAATCAGTTCCAAGGGCTGTGGCCCATTCTCCTGGATTAACAGTCAACTTTTTGGGACTTTTAGAACCATAAAATCCTTCAAGCCCTACAGTGACTAAATGATTCTTGTCAATTGATTTCACAAAACTTGACATTTCTTCTATCCATTCCTGCAATTCTATGACATGGAGTTAAAGTTCACACTTATACCAAAAATAGTAACTTGTTCCGTATAACTTGTTCACCACAATTTGAAGTGGGAAGCCAGTCACACTTCGTCATCATGTTGACGTGACACTATAATCATACAGAGACATACGACTTTTTTTAAAAAAGAGGAGATGACATCTAGAGAGGTTGTGCCCCTGAAAATATGTGCCCCTAAAAATAGGGACATGACTTTTTAAAAATCTGTAAACGCACATGTCACTTTTAAAAAAAATCTGTAATCACATGTCATGTTCACATTCTACTCTTTAAAAATCTGTAATTGCATATGTCATGATGTTTACATTCTTTCAAAGGTCACATGTCTTCGTATAATTAAGGTGTCACACTATGTCAGTATAATGATAGTGTGATGTGACGAACTCATTGAATAACTTCTCAACGAGTGGACCTCACTTACTTGGACAGTATCTCCTGAAACATCAGTAGGGCAACGAGGTTCATTCATTAACTCCCATGCAAATATGTTGGGATCATCCTTGTACTCAATCCCAGTGATTGTGTTCTTCCTAGTCAGCACAGTCTGCAAAACGTGGAGAAATGCAACCATTAAAATTGCCTATATATATACTCATGAGCGGATGTTCGTTTATGGACAAGGTTTTTAGCGAAGAGAAAATGACAAGAAAGTGTATTGAACCTTTAGCGACAAAATTTCGTCACTAAAAGCTTGGTCAGTAAACGAACAGTTCGCTTCTAAGCCCGCCTCTATAAATGTTTGTGTATATATAATTGTACAATTAGTAATTTAGATTCATTCTACTAGCTTTTGATTCTCACATATTTGCTGCAAAATCAGGTCAAACAAATTCCCGATATTTCCAGACAGCACAACCTTTGGCTCCATTTCGGGTTTCAGATTTAGAGAAGAAAAAAAAAAGGGTAATATAATATATAGTCCTTTACATGTACTGCTTTTAGAAATAGGTACAATGAATAAGTCCACTTATGATTTAGTCCCTCAACTATTTTAAGGGCCAAAAAACCCTATATAATTATTTATATATATATATATATAGAGAGAGAGAGAGAGACACACATTAATTACTACACATCAAGGAGGAAAATTAGGGTTTCAAAATTCAAACCCTATATATATACACACACATAGAGAGAAAGAGAGAGAGAGAGAGGCTCCATCCACCCACCGCCGGCACCACCACCACACCACCACTCCCACCCACCCCCACTCCCATCTTTGCCGCCGCCGGCATCTCCTCCGTCAATCACTCTCCGCCATCGTCCACCCCTCTTCCTCTATGACCACCACCTTAACCTCTGAAACCACACTATATCCGGCCACCTCTTCTCCACCACACCACCACCTCCGGCCACTCCTTTCGCTCGCCGGCTAACCTACAGAAGCTTATCACTCCGTGTAAAAAAAAATTCACCAATTTATGAGAATTTCTCAACGTTTGATTGAGATATTGGCCGAATATCGAGTCGACGAAGTGAGAACTTCTCACTGATTTTTAATGACAGTGAAAAATTCTCAACATTCGACTAAAAATTTCATAATATGCAGAAGACACGAAGTGAGAAATTCTCATTGATTTTTAATTACAAAGTGTGAATTTCCTGAACGTTTGACTGAGAATTTCCTAATATGTAGTTGACACAAAGTGAGAAATTCTCACCTTTTTTTGACGAATTTCTCACACATTGAAAGATAAAAATGACAACTGGAATTTCTCACCTTTGAAGTTCTCACACATTGAACGTAATTACTCACCACTGGTTTAAAACATGTAAAGTACTATGTATAAATTCTACGAATCAATATGAAAAATCAGAAACAGATAAAATTACATAATATAATCACCAAAATAAAAATTAAGATACATATCTTTACGAATTACGTTATATTCAAACTCTCCCATGTTGATAATCCTGCACTCATAAATGGAAAAATATATAAAGATGAATATGAAATTGCTCACCTAGTGAATATAAAATTTCTCACCAATGGTTGATAACATAAATCGTATGTTCATAAACCCATGAATATCACGCACTCAAAATAGTAATGGAATAATTTACGTATAATTTACATACAGAATACAGTAGGTCAAACCCATAACTCAACTCATAATTGAAAATTTTCAAATGGAAAGTGGATCAATCCACTTATCCTCAATTATAGGAAAGTCCATGATTTCATAAATCACGACTTAACCATTCCCTAAATAGAAGGCATCAGTTACAATGAAAATACACTACAAAAAAAAGGATGAAATCAAATAGTGTAAATTATCATCAAAAGGGTACAACCGTCTAAAAATTATGCATAAAAATTGGGGAAAGGACTAATTCCTAGGATGTCTTATTGATTAAGGATGAATTTAAAGTATTAAAATGTCAAATTAACTAACTGTATGTTGACTTAAATTTGAGGGACCAAATCGTATAATTCAAAAAAAAAAAAAGGAGGGGGGGGGGTGTAAGAAAAGAAAATTTAAAATAAACGGAATAAAAAAAATAAAAGAAAGGAAAATCTGAAAGGAAAAAAAGAAGTTATTTCCTAGTCTTTCCCTAGTCATTTCCACTATATTTCAATGATATTCAAAGGTCCAAAATTTCTAAATGTAATAGGAACTCAAGAATGAATCAAAAAGTGACTCAAAAGAAATTTTTTATTTATTCACCTTACTTCTTTTTCCTGTTGTTTTCTCTCTTCCTCTCTCGGGTTGTTTTTTTTTTTCCCCCTTACAACCAAATATAGAATGTTTAACTCATGAATTCAGTGAGGGAAATGAAAACAAAGCATGATAAATCTGAGAGTATGATAAAGCAACACTGACAAAAATTCTAGAGTTTGTTTTTATTCTTTATTTATATCTCTTTTACATTTCATTCGGCAAATCTGAAAAGTAAACAGACACTTATTATGAATATATATATTGGATGTCTATCACATGTCAATTTTTGGAGGGATGCAATTTTGTTAGTTAGTAGCATGTGAATGTTTGTTGCCTTTAGTTTGATTAAGGAATTTGGATCTACATGTCATGTGATTATAGAAGAAGACATAAATGAGTTTCTTATAAGAGGGAATGAACATTCTCAATGGGGTAGTGACGAAGTGATATAGAGAAGATATTTAGTGAAAGATCAGATTGAAGATTCAAGTGAAGAAGTATATCAGTGTAATATACTGGTAAGATAAGAGTGCTTGTATTATACTGTTATCACAACAATAAATATGATCCCCTCTGCAGTGGACGTTGGCAAATTGCCGAACGACCTGAAATATTTGTGTTCCTTTATGTTAATTATTCATTGTGTGCATGTTTAATCATTAGTTTTATAACACGTTATCAGCACGAGCCTATACCAACTGGGTTGGCTCATAACAAAAGGTACCATATATCTATATTGTTTAACTTATATATATATACACATATGTATACATGTATACACCCCTGAAGTGATTATAAATTTTACTCCTCCCGAAGAGGAATTTATTGCAGACTTTATGAAGAAGTGATTATAGGCAGTACTCTTGAAAAGGCATATTTGAAAATACTCCTGAAGAGCTAATTACTAAACCTCTTGAAGGGGTAGTAGATAAATCTTCTGCAGAAAAACTCATCATACTCTTAATGAACTAGTCTCCTGAAGAGATATACATATATATATATATTTACTTTTCTATATGTGTGTGTATACTCCTGAAGAGTTATCTCCCAAACAGATAATAAATAAACTTCTTGAAGAAGTAGTAAATAAATAATTGATATCTTAGACATAACTCTTAAAAAAAAAAAAAAAAAAAAAAAAAACAAAAGACAACCATGCAGAAGCCAGGTTCGAACTCGAGTCCGCGGACGTGGGTTATTCGGCACTCAGTTCGTTGCCACTCTGCTACCACACGATTGTCTAACCATTATTGAATAGAAAAACTAAAGAGTTAAAGAAAAAAAAAAAAAAAAAACAAAACAATCGCGGATAGCCAGGTTCGAACCCGAGATCTCAGAGTTAAAGATCCTCAGTCCCCACCACTCTGCTATCACGCAATTTAGTGATTATCAATATGTATATTAAGCATATATATACATGTGCTGAAAAGTCTCCCGTAGAGATAATTCATGACCCTCCCGAAGAGGAAATCTCTTGAAGAGATTATGGAAAATCTAACTGATTATTCTCTTGAAGAAGGAATTTTATTTTACATTATTACATCCCTTATTTGACATTAACCTGTTTATTTGCATACCTTAATTTTACTTGATTCTAAACCTTACTTTGTTTTATCTATAGAGTGTTTGAATATGTCGAATCTTGACAAGTTTAAAATTGTACCTCTGGACATCTCGGGAAACAACTATCTATCATGGGCTCATAAAGCTGAAATACGACTAAAAGCAAAGGATCTTTGGAATACTATTGTAGAAGGAAATTATGAATTAGAACGAGACCAAGCCAGTGCACTAGAGTTTATCCAGCACCATATCCGTGAAGGATTACAAGATGAATATCTTGTAGTAAAAAGCCCTCTTGTCCTCTGGACCTATTTAAAAGAACGTTTTCAACATATAAAATTAATTACTTTACCAATAGCTTGATATAACTGGATCCAACTACGATTCCAGGATCATAAGACAGTTGGAGAATATAATTCAGCTTTATTTCAAATTACTTCTCAATTGGAATTGTGTGGAGAAACGGTCACTGATTCAGAGATGATAGAGAAGACATTATCTACTTTTCATCCCTCAAGTGTGCTATTACAGGAGCAATATCGAGAGCGGAGATTCATGAAGTACTCCTCATTAATATCATGTCTTCTCGTGGCAGAACAAAATAGTGAACTATTGATTAAAAATCATCATCGCCGTCCAACTGGCTCTGCTCTATTGCCTGAAGCACATGGAACCACATTCGCTGAAAAGGATGAAGTTCCACACAATAATCAAAGAGCTGGACGAGGAGGCAAACATGGATATGGTCGTGGAAATGATCATAGTCGTGGTCGTGGTCGTGGTCGTAGTCATGGTCATAGTCATGGTCGTGGTCGTGGTCATGGTCAAGGAAAAAATAAACATTAGTACCGTGAGGGTTATCATCCATACAAGAACAATGCACCTTACCACCCGAAGTGGAATAAAAATGGCAAAGGCGTACAAAGAGCTGTCAAGAAAGATGAAAATGGCTGCTATAGATGTGGCATGAAAGGGCATTGGTCGCGTACTTGTCGTACGCCAAAACATTTAGTAGATCTCTATCAGGCCTCAATAAAAGGAAAAGGGAAAGAAGATAAAATAGAGACAAATTTTGTTGACCACAATGATCCATTGGATATCACTCATCTTGATGTGGCTGATTTCCTGGTTGACTCTGATCCTTACTTCGGTCCCTTAAACAATGAATGTGTTTAGACCATCTATGCTATGTGTTAATGTTTGGCTTGTAGTACTATATATGCATGTACTTTTCTTAATGTATTAAAGTTTGGCTTGTAGCACTATGCATGTATTTTCCTTGAGTAATGAATAAACATTTTGTTTGTACTAATATATAAATTCTATTACTTGATAGATTGCATGATGAAAGGTGGAGATATATGTTTGGTTGATAGTGCAACTACACATACCATTCTCCGAGACCAAAGATTTTTCTTGAACTTAAAATTAGCAGAAGCCAGTGTGAACACAATATCCGAAACATCAAGTCTCATTGAAGGATCTGGAAAGGCGAGCATAATTTTATCAAAAGGAACAACAATTCATTTAGAAAATGCTTTATACTCCAGCAAATCCCGAAGGAATTTACTCAGTTTTAAAGATATCCGCCGAAATGGACACTACGTTGAAACTGTTAATGAGGGTAATATTGATTACCTTTGCATCACTAAAATTGTTTCAAACAAAAAGCATATTTTGGAAAAACTTCATGCTCATCCCTCCGGGTTGTACCAGACAACAATTAATACTATTGAATCACATGTTGTGATAAACCAAATGTTGCTTATGTACACATGTTGAACATCCTGTTGCTTATGTACACACACAAAATGGGTTAGCTGAATCGTTTATCAAACGCCTCAAATTGATTGCTAGACCTTTACTTTTAAGAACGAAACTACCTGTTTCTGCTTGGGGTCATGCCATATTACATGCTGCATCATTGGTTCGTATTAGACCAACTGCTTATCATAAATACTCTCCGTTACAACTCGTTTTTGGGCAACCACCCAATGTTTCTCATTTAAGAGTATTTGGTTGTGCTGTGCAAGTTCCTATTGCACCACCACAACGTACAAAAATGGGTCCTCAGCGACGCCTTGGAATTTATGTTGGTTTTGATTCTCCATCTATAATAAGATATCTTGAACCTCTAACGGGTGATCTCTTTAAGGCAAGACTTACAGATTGCCATTTTGATGAAACAATATTCCCACTATTAGGGGGAGCAAAGCCGGAGCCTGAAACTCAACGAGAAATTTCTTGGCAAACAACTACTATGTCTCATCTTCACCCCCGTACTACTCAATGTGAACTTGAAGTGCAAAGGATCATTCATTTACAAGAAATTGCAAATCAATTGCCTGATGCATTCACTGATACAAAGAAAGTGATAAAATCACGTGTACCAGCTGTAAACACTCCTGCGAGAATTGAAGTCCCTGCAGGACAATCTGGTAGTGCAGTGGTAAGTGAGTCTACGGCACGCTTGAAGCGTGGTAGACCTAGTGGTTCAAAGGACAAAGTTCCTAGAAAGAGAAAACTAAAGGGGCAAATGAATGAGGTAGAAATTCCTGGAGAAACCTCAAAAGGCATGATCGAAATACTTGATAAATCCAACGTTGGTAAGCATATTTCCCCTGAAGAGGAACAAATAGCCCCCGAAGAGGCACAAGTATTAGACAATACGGAAATATCGATAAATTATATATCCATTGGAAATTTATTGGACCATGATAATATTGTCATGGATCATGCATTTGCTTTTACAGTAGCACTTGAAATCACCCGAAGTGATGATGATCCTGAACCACATAGTATTGAAGAATGTCGATGTAGAAAGGATTGGCCCAAGTGGGAAGAGGCTATCCAAGCGGAGTTGAACTCATTGGAAAAACGGGAAGTATTTGGGCCTATAGTCCGTACACCTGAAGACGTAAATCCCGTTGGATACAAATGGGTATTTGTGCGAAAACGTAATGAACAGGATGAGATTGTGCGATACAAGGCCAGACTTGTAGCACAAGGTTTCTCGCAAAGACCTGGTATAGATTATGATGAAACATATTCTCCTGTTATGGATGCTATTACGTTTCGATTCCTGATTAGCCTATCAGTCTCCGAAGGACTAGATATGCGCTTGATGCACGTGGTTACATCATATTTATATGGATCACTAGACAGTGACATACATATGAGGATCCCTGAAGGATTTAAAATGCCTAAAGCATATACCTCTGAACCACGAAATATGTACTCGATAAAATTGCAAAGATCTTTATACGGATTAAAGCAATCCGGACGCATGTGGTACAATCGACTAAGCGAATACTTGTTGAAAGAAGGATATATAAATAATCCTATGTGTCCATGCATTTTCATTAAAAGATCAGAATCTGGCTTTACAATTATTGCGGTATACGTAGATGATCTAAATCTTGTTGGAACTCCCGAAGAGCTCACAAGAACCGCTGATTATTTAAAAAGGGAATTTGAAATGAAAGATCTCGGAAAAACAAAATTTTGCCTTGGATTGCAACTTGAGCATTTCCCTGAAGGGATCCTCTTACATCAATCTACATACACAGAGAAAATTTTAAAACGTTTCTATATGGATAATGCTCATCCATTGAGTACTCCGATGGTAGTTCGATCACTTGATGTAAAGAAGGATCCCTATCGTCCTCAAGATGATGAAGAGGAGTTACTTGGCCCTGAAGTGCCATATCTGAGCGCAATTGGTGCTCTCATGTATCTTGCAAATTGTACACGACCAGATATTGCATTTGCTGTCAATTTGCTAGCAAGATTTAGCTCAGCTCCAACTCGAAGACATTGGAACGGAATCAAGCACATTTTTCGCTATCTTCGTGGTACAATTGATTTAGGATTATTTTATCCAAGGGAATCCAAATCACCATTAGTTGGATACGCTGATGCTGGTTATCTTTCTGATCCACACAAAGCTAGATCTGAAACCGGCTATGTATTTACTTGTGGCGATACTGCTATATCATGGCGATCTATGAAGCAGACATTGACTGCCACTTCTTCGAATCATTCTGAGATTCTTGCACTACATGAAACCAGTCGCGAATGTGTTTGGTTGAGATCCATGATACAGTATATTCGAGAGTCGTGTGACTTATCTTCAATAAATGATACACCAACAACACTCTATGAGGATAATGCTGCATGTGTAGCACAAATCAGAGGGGGATTCATTAAAAGTGACAGAACCAAGCACATCTCACCAAAATTCTTCTATACACATGAGCTCCAAGAAAAGGGTAAAATCAATGTTCAACAGATAAGCTCTATTGATAATCTGGCAGATCTATTCACCAAAGCACTACCAGCTTCAACGTTCAAGAAGCTAGTGCATAGAATTGGGATGCGCCGACTGAAAGAGTTCTCTTGAAAAATTCATGCTCATGTCGACATAAAGGGGAGCAATCGATTGGCAAGAATATTCACTTTTAGATAGACATCCAAGGGGGAGTATTATGAATATATATATATATTGGATGTCTATCACATGTCAATTTTTGGAGGGATGCAATTTTGTTAGTTAGTAGCATGTGAATGTTTGTTGCCTTTAGTTTGATTAAGGAATTTGGATCTACATGTCATGTGATTATAGAAGAAGACATAAATGAGTTTCTTATAAGAGGGAATGAACATTCTCAATGGGGTAGTGACGAAGTGATATAGAGAAGATATTTAGTGAAAGATCAGATTGAAGATTCAAGTGAAGAAGTATATCAGTGTAATATACTGGTAAGATAAGAGTGCTTGTATTATACTGTTATCACAACAATAAATATGATCCCCTCTACAGTGGACGTAGGCAAATTGCCGAACCACCTGAAATATTTGTGTTCCTTTATGTTAATTATTCATTGTGTGCATGTTTAATCATTAGTTTTATAACAACACTGATTATGTGTCCTTTTTTTTTTTATATAATTTTTTTACATATACCGAGGGTTAGTTTATATTCATATTTTTTCTTATAGTTAAAGTCAGAGAAGGATCCAAGAATCAGAGGCAAGCTTATACTTTCTAAATAAAATTAGTGGTGGCAGTACTATATAAATCATAATTTGAATACCTGTGGTGCTATGAACTATATTTAATTTTATTTTATACATATTTTTTAAATCTAGGGCTGAGGTCGCCTTTCATAATTATGTTGAAGCATAATCAGCCCATCTTCTTTCATTCCGCATTTAAACCAAGTAACTTTCCTTTTTCTCTTTTTCTCCTTCATTTAATTTTTTATTACTATTTTTTATTTGGGTCATTTAAATTTCAGTCCTTTATTGTAGTATTTTTTAAAAATTGATCCATTCAATAAGTCAACTTATAAATTAGTCCCTCACTTATTTTGATGACTAAAATACCCTCACTCCTACAAATTAGGGTTTTTAAATTCAAAACCCATATAATTATATATAATTATGATTTTGAAATTCAAAACCCATAAAATACACACACACACACATATACATATATATATATATCTTATAAAAATCTAAAAATTGACCAAACCAGTGAGAGATAAATAAATAATTAAATTTCTCACTGACTTCAGAAATTAAATATATTACGGTGAGAAATTCTCACCAAATCAAGAAGAGAGAAATATGGGTTTGAAGGAAAAATTTATCACAAAAAAATAAATAAATAAAATTTCTCACTGATCATAAATGAGAAATTATGGTATATGTTATGGTGAGAAATTCTCACCAAATCAAGTAGAGAGAAATATGGATTTGATGAGAAAATTTCTCACCAAAAAAAAAAAATTTCTCACTGACCATCGCTGGAAGAGTAATTTAGAGCAATGGAAAAGGGAAAATTTCTCACCAAAAAAAAAAAAAAAAAACCATTTCTCACTAATCATAAATGAGAAATTATAGTATATGTTATGGTGAGAAATTCTCACCAAATCAAGGAGAGAGAAATATGGATTTGATGAGAAAATTTCTCATCCAGAAATAAACAAACCCAAGGGAATAGGGTGGACGGCGAGGTAGTCGAGGTGGGTCGTGGTGGTCGAACCAAGCTCTGAAGGCGTCGGCGTGGTGCTGGTGGTGATAGGTAGGTGGCCGGTGGTGGTTGTTGAGGATGGCAGCGGCGGGTCTAGGCGGTGACTGGGAGAGAAAAATGAGGGAAAGGGGAAAGTCGTTGGCCGGCAGCGCTGGCTTGGGTGGGGGTGAGGTGGTCACTGTGAGCCTCGCCGCCGTCGGTCAGGTGTAGGGGTTGGGGGTGGATGATGGTACGGTTTGACTGTAAGGATTTGGGGATTTGGGGTTTCGGGGTTTCTCCAATTCCGTCCACATGGGTTGTTGTGATTGATGAGATTGCAGGCTGGAGATAGAGATAAATATAGAGAGAGATCAAAGATTTAATGGTAGTAAAGGAGAAGAGAGAGAGAGAGAGAGAGAGAGAGAGAGAGAGAGAGAGAGAGATGAGAGAGAGAGAGAGAGGTAACTGCCTTTATTATTGCCCATCATTAATTTGAAATGCCTAATTGTAAGTTAATGATATATATATATATATATATATGTATTTATCTAATGATGAGGACAATCTTGTCCATAAAAAATACACAAATTTGGGGGAAAGGACTAATTCTTATATTTCTTAACAATTAAGGATGAATTTTAGAATTTGAAAAGTCAAATACACTAAATCTTTTTTTGACCCATTATGAGGGACTAAATCTTATATTTCTATTTTCATTTTTATCTTCTGGTCGCATTTTGAAGTATCTTTTTTTTCTCCGAATTTATATCTTAAGGATAGCCAAATTCTTTTTTAAAATTTCAGCAGGCCACCTGATTTCTATTTATCTATCTATAGAATATATACTAAAGTTGGTCCTAAAAGCCTTTATCTATTTTATCCACGTGGTGCCTATGTCATAATTGGGAGTTATTCTTTTCTTTTCTTTTTTTATTGCCTAATTTTTCCACATGGCATTGCCTACATTTTTCATTTTGTTTCTTTCTTCTATTTGTTTTATTTTGTAGCTATAACTCTTCTCACACTTACATATGTAGAAAAAGAGCCTTTCAACTTCCAATGAAACATTTTCTAAAAAAAAATTGGGCAATGCTAGGGGCACTAACAACTTCCACTAACACTTACTAACACACTCTATCTCTCCCCTAGTGGTACTGCGGGGCCCACTGCGGACCCCACGATACCACTAGGAGAGAGATAGAGTGTGTTAGTAAATATTAGTGAAAGTTGTTAGTGCCCCAAATATTACTCAAAAAAATTTCCCATTCCCGAAATGTGCCATAATTCTTGAATCATTACTCTCATAAAATTTAGACACACTTTAAAATCATAAAATATGTTTGTGTCCTTGATTCCACTCAAAATATGTGCCATGGCTTTGCATTTGCTTAAAATGCATACATGAACTAAAGTATTTGCACAGGGCCGGAAAAATGATCCGAGGCCTCAAGCGAACTTTTAAAGGGGTTTAAAAAATGAGACATCTACATTAAGTTTTATAGAAATTAGAATAAAATAGGCCTAAAAATGATAAGTTTCACAGAAATTAGGAAGAAATTAGAATAAAATAGGCCTAAAAATGATAAGTTTCACAGAAATTAGGAAGAAATTAGAAGAAAATAGACATAAAAATGATAAGTTTCTTAAAAATTTGGAAAAAAATAATAAAAAATAGGCCTAAAAATGAGGCCTCATTTTAAAGCCCCATGCAATTACTTGAAAGCATGACCTCATGGCCGGCCTTGTAGTTGCAGTTACGAGAAGCCCAAAATTAAATTACAAGGGTGTAACCTTAAATAAGGAATTTTGTCCCTCTATAAAGAAGTAGAAAACAACTATTACATTCCATGATCACTTCTTGGTTTCATATGTCCTACTACAATCTTGACAATTCATCCGAGTGTAATCATTAGCAATCCAATACTAATGATATGGTTGACGCAGAAGTGGTAGAAGTTTATTCAACATCTCTGAATGTGAAGGTGGTTGGAACAATTCCAACACATTTTTTATTAATTTTATTCCATTTATTCTATCATGTTCTAAACTCCTATCTGGAAAAGCATTAATTAATTAGAATTGCTACATGATTTAACTTAATAATATACTATAGAAGGGTGGAGCTAGAAATTTTATTTGGGACTGAGATTGGATGGACTTGTATACAATAATCAACATGTATGGAAGTTTGAGGCGAAATTTTTTGCGCCTATTTATCCCTATTTTTAGATTGAAGTTTCTTAATATCATTTTTTTTTTAATTCCATAATAAGAATTGATCGCTTCACGTAATTTGTAAAGTTTGAGTGATGGTAAAACAATTTCGATTAGCCTAAATTAAGAAGTACTAAGGAATATTGATGGGATAAATATTTTAGGTGGGTTGATTTACAATTGGGCCAATTTATTATACATGTTTTTTTTTTGAAAAAAAATAAATTTTTTTTTAGAGGAACTAAAAAAATGAGTTTAGCCAAATATTTGGGGTGGGCTAGATTATCATTGAACTAATACAATATGTTATGTTTAGATTGAACAATATTGGATTGTGTTAAAAAGAGAAACAGAAATGATAACGACATTTTATCAAATATCAGGGTGGACCAGCTGAACATATATAAGTCTCCTCCAATGTATAGGTTCAGAATTCGAACCTCATCCATTCCCCTATATCCAAAAAAAAAAGGGTGGACTAGACAGTCTAGGCTAAAATACAATTAGGCAAAAATATTACATATAGAAAATAAATTTCTCAAAAATTAGGGGGCAGAGCCCACTATTAACTCCGTCCGTGATATTGTACGTTTATTATATTTTATCACAAAAAATTTGAAACCTAAACATCAATCTCCTTTATGACTAGTTTCATTGATACTATGAGTGATTTGTGAAAAAACATTAAGCACGGTAGTGAATCAAAATGACATAAAACGTCATAAAACCGAACAATGAGCTCATGGTGCTTTGAGTGGAGGATACCAAAAAAAAAAAAAAAAAAAAAAAAAAAAAATAATTAGAAAGGAAAATCAAGATCTAATTAATAGGTAAAATAACTTCCAAACTTCGGCCAGCATGAAAAACTACATTAGCACTATGCATTGATATTGTAACAACCTCCACTTTAAAACCTTAACGCTTAATGGTGGTGATAGAGTATTTATTGTAATAACCTCAACAAGTATAACCTAAGGTTTTAAAGAATGGAACATTACTCATTGACATCTATCAACTATATATTGTACTCGTAATTAATAATATGAATGAAGTTGAGCGGGTTGTAACCAAATTGGTATAGTCTCTCTCTTTCTAAGAGAGAGGGAGAGGGTTCGAATCCCCATACGGGATTCTGGTTACTTGCTTTCCAGTTATTCTTCAGTCAGAATGAGTGGTCTTTGTAGGGTTTTGTTGCATGTGGCCAATGTGGGGCTTTGAGGTTGGATTGGAGCTAGAGTGTGTGTGTGTGTGCGCGCTCGTGTGTGTGGTGTGTATATCGACTCCAAATCCAAATAAATATACAGCATATATAAAAAATAAATATATAAATAAATAAAAATACTGTAAATAACATCAATGAGTACAGCCTAAGGTTTAAAGAATGAACTATAACTAAGTACTGATAATATTGTAAAATCAAAGCTTTTGAAGAAGGTCGTAACTCCAACCATCTTTTTATGCAAAATGCATAGAAATCACCTAAAAACTATTTTTGTAGTATGAATTTTGCATAATCACTCCAATCATGGTATGCATTTTGGTTATCTATCAATATTTTATAAATTTTCATCACTATTTGGAGCCTTGGTAGCCGTTTGATTTTTTTTTTTTTTTATGGAATGTTGATGGCCATTGGATTTGTATAGGGCTTTTGTATCATTATGCAAATTTAATAGTTTTGATGGCACTTGTAAATATGCATAAGCATTTTGCATAATGGTTGGAGTACCATTTTTCACCACATTATACATATCTCACCAAAATATGCATATGTATAATGTGGTTGGAGATACTCTAAGCCGTTTCTAAATATAAACGAGCTCGCCCGTACATTATGGTCCGGTAGATTGCTATAACATTATAGTACACATAAAAATAGTGGGTACAATGAACAAATTTTCCCTTAAAAATGGGGAGGATATGGATGCATGAATTAATGAGTTTCATTGGTTTCAAGAAAAATAAATAAAAAATAAAAATTGAGTTTCATTGGCTTATAATACAGTCACAGAAATTACGGTGATAAAGATTTGAGTTGAACAGAAACAATCTAAAATTGTACGTTTTTTTTAGGAAACATTTCAAAATAATCGTGACAAATTAAATTTTGTTTATTAGAAAATACTTAAGTATTTACTTGAGGGATTAAATTTGCGTTAGCCAATATATGTTACTCTGTACCCATTATGCCTTGGATTTGCGGGGCACTGTTAGCATAACAAAATCTGCGATCGTTATTTAAAATCATCACCAATTCAAGAGATTTTAATCTAAAAAATGAATTCAGTATATTTACCTTGACGTAATTCTTGAAATAACGGCGGGTGGTTGGATGGAAGAAGAATGAATCATTAGATGAACTTAAACGTTGGCCGCCTTCTTCCCAAGCCCATTTCACATACATACCCTTCCCACCATATGGATGAAAGTTATTCACTAAGCTAAATAGCATCTTAATTCCATTTCTCCCGGCTTCAGCAATCACATAATCGTAGGCCTGTGGAATACTATACGGTTATTACAACGAAATAGTCTGAACACAAAAATTAAAATTGAATTTTAATCAAAAGTTCTATAAAATAGACACTTTCGGTCTTAATCCAACCCAATTTTTTTTTTTTTAATAAAATGTTGCTCAACCGAAAAATTTCAAATAAACAGAAAATTTCACACAAGAAATTTGAAATTTTTCTTAAGAATTTGATTTGATTAAATTTCACTAACTGGTGACTTTTGACCAACCTTTAAAATTGATTGTCCTTTAAAGCAAAATAATCCAATATGACAGAATTTTTACCAAATTTCTCAAATAAAAATTAGTTATTGCACATTTGCACTAATTGAAATTTAAGATCTGTTCATCAAAGAAATCACATAGTGAGTTACTATAAGAATGTTTTCTAACTTGGCAAAGTAGGTAGGAAATATTAAACATTATAACCGGATATCATTGCCTTCAAGAATATTTATGATCCAATTTAAATATGCATTTTTTGGGCAGTTTGGACGTACATAGATGCAATATATGGATTCATACTTTTCCTTTAACATTTTAGCTATAAAAAATAATGAACATGAATGGTTACACTTAAAAACATTGTTCTCATTTAAGAAAACAAAAATAATGCTTAAATAACAGATTTACCATAAAAATAAAAAAAATAAAAAAAATAAAAAAAATAATAATAATAATAATAATAATTTGGCGAAATAAGAAAGAAGTTAAGTTATACCTTGAGTACTTGCTCATCGTACCGGCCAGGAGAAATCTGAATGGCGTGATAGGTACCATCGTTGAAGCCCCAAGTACGACACACGGTGAGACCCATCTTTGAACCAACTTCTAGCATTGCTTTGCTCTTGTGTCTGGTATAATTTGACACAGCCATGTCTATCAACCAGTAAGAGTTCCAACCATGTGCATAAAACTCTTTACCATCCAACATGAAATGAGTCCCATTCCTCTCCACAAAACCAAACTTTGATTGATCTTTATGCGAATTGGCCCATGAGTCCCCAGATGACACGTAAATAAATGCAATACATGAGACAACAACAAGAATTGGGTACACCATAACTTTTCCAGGTAACACTTTCTTTGTAGAAATCTTGGCCATTGTATTTGAACAAATAAACAATGCCCAAAATTTAAAAATGGTTTTGGAATATACCCTTTGGGCCTCTTCACATCAAGAAGTTAAAATCATATGTATATTTTAATACCTTAGATATCTCTCAACTCTTGGGAAGTTGGGAACCCAGAGAAAACACGGGTTTTGGACACCCCAGAGATGGCTCTCTACAAAGGGTATTAAGAAATAAATTGGGTTAACACTTGAACTAATTGTAAGATACCCAAATTAAACTCCTAGAATCATCAATGAGGCACATTCACTCATATGTGAAACTGAAACATTTATTTATAACTTGAGAGAGAGAGAGAGAGAGAGAGAGAGAGAGAGAGAGAGAGAGAGAGAGAGAGAGAGAGAGAGACTTTGTGTATTAGTAGTACTGGTAAATAATGGGACCTTATAAAAAGGGACTATGAGGGAAGTGAATTTAGTGCTGACCAAGGGTCTTGTGGCCTAACGGTATGACCATTATTTCTCTTTGGAGAGGTGGAGAATTCAACTCTCATCCCTATGGGAAGAGGTTGCATGTAGGTTTATGTTATTAGAGTATTAATACTTAGTTTTATGGTAGTTTAATCTTTTTACTTTATTTTTGGTTAATATTGTATGCCTAATTATATTCTTACATTCTCTTCTCTTTCATTATTCATTCATTCTGATTTTATGTTATGAGAAACCTAGATCTCTTTTCTCTTTTCCCTTTTGTTGTTCTCTTGATTATTTGATATATTCACATGATATCAAAGTAGGTTCAAATCTCATTCGCGTTCTTCAATTTTTCACTAATTCGGATTCGTTTTTGAATCTCGCATTGATTCTCGTTCATTTTAGGATCTGTCATTGATTGTGGTTCGTCTTTTTGGCTCTGTCTTTGATTTTGGTTCCTTTATTTTGTGCTGTTTGATTGTTACGTTTTCGTAATGGCTGGTGAAAGAGATGATTCACTTCAAGCGATTAGTGTTAAACTCGATGGAAAAATTTTTGCATGTTGGAATTATGTGATGAAAAATTTTTTGAAGGGGAAAAAGAAGTGGGGTTACATTAATGGGATTTTAGTAAACCTAAGAATGAAAAGGCTGACAAATTTGCAGAATTGCTAGATGTTGGGGAAACAAACAATTCCAAAATCATTACTTGGATCAACAACTCCATTGCTCCCTCGATAGGTATGCAATTGGCGAAGTTTGAATATGCAAAGGAGGTATGGGATCATTTGGCCAACTTATTTACACAGTCCAATTTTGCGAAAAGGTACCAATTAGAGTGTGATATTCGTGCCCTTGAAAAAAAAGAATTGAGTATTCAGGAGTTTTGCTCTACAATGACAGATTTTTGGGATCAATTGGCTCTCATGGAGTAGCCTGAATTGCTAGTATAGAAGAACAACGTCTGGTTCAGTTTTTGATGGCCCTACGTGATGATTTTGAGGGCCTTCGTGGGTCCATTCTCCATCGTAGACCACTTTCATCTGTTGATTATGTTGTCCATGAGTTAGTAGCCGAGGAAATACGTCTCAAGACTTAGTCCAGAAAGGGAATTCCCCTTGACTCCACTCCGTCTATTTTAGCAACCCCTTTTCAGCCACCGTCCAACAATCAGATTAAGCCTTACTCGAGAGTTGGTGATGATGTTTGTAGCTACTGTAAGGAGAAGGGTCATTGGAAGGCTTAGTGTCCTAGGTTGGGTCGAGCAAACCAATTAACCCTCACATAGTCGACCACCACAACAGCAGCAACCTCAGCCTTCTTATTGGAAATCTGTTAACCAATCTCAGGTAGCAGTGTTCGTATAGGCCTCCAAAACCTAGCACAGCAGCATTTGTACCACCATCAGTCTCATTTGGACATGGTTCCCCTTCCCCATCCACTTCGCCTATGACCTCCATTGCTGAGAAATTTTAGAAGTTCCTTTCCACATAGCCACATGCTATGTCCACCTCTTCTCTAGGTATGTCTTCAGGTATGTCCTCAAGTATTTGGGTCTTAGAGTACTTTAGAGCTTCTAATGACATGTCACCTGTAATAACCTGCATTTTCATTTATTTATCGGTACTTGCATTTCATATTTAAATTCAATTATATTGTTTACTTTTCTTTTAATTTCAATTCTCATGTGTTAAAATCTCGTGACTTGCCTTATTTCATATTTGAAATTCTTATTGGGGTCAAACTGCGATTTTATAAAATTTAGCAACACCTGTGTTAGATTTCAAAACTGTATTTCAAAACGGTGACAATAATTTCTTTTGACTCAAACAGTATTTTTATAAAACCAGAAAATCATTTCCTACATTAAAATGAATTTTCTGTATTTTTGTGACGAACACCACACCACGAAAATACCAGTTTATGAGCAAAACTGTCCACAGTACTGTGTTAAACTTCCACAGATTGTGGAAGTGATGTAAAGCTAGATGTGACATACACTTTACTTTCCATTTAAGGCAAGCAATGATTGGTTAAGCCTTGTTTGGTTGTGCATCTATGTTGTTTATTAGTTTATGCCATAAGCTCTCATTCCCAAACACTCCTAATTTGACCCCTACATAGCTAGACTTGGCCTTTGGATCAATCGGAAGAGTGGATACAATCTGTGTATAATTGTAGATACGTATGTATATGTGCTGATAATTAAGAGTAATTAGAGGATTTAGTAAACTCAATTAAACTTATTAAGTAATACTTGGGCTCCAAGTTGAGCAAGCTCATCCCCTCTACATATACACTCCCTCTAAACACCTATTCTGCACTTCAAGCACAGAGAGAAAAGAGAGAGCTTGAGAGTCCACATTTTCTGAAATTTTAAAGGAAGAACAATCCCCATAGCCAAAGCTTGGGTTTGAAATTCTAACTTGTTATTCTCTCTCAACAATTCCTTCTACTCTTATCACAGTGAGTATTTTAAACTCACTCTAAATGTAATTCCATACTTAGTTACTGATTGTGTATATGTATAGATGAACCACCATTGCTAATTTCGTCCATGGAAGCTTGAACTTCAAAATCATAATTTTTCCAAACTCAATCAAAATCTATTTTCTCAGATGATTATGAAAGATTATGGTATATATAGACTATGTTTAAAGTATTGAGGCCTAATTTGTTCGTAGGAGAAAGTATATTAGAAATCAAATTTTAACATCTTTTAGTTTTTCATAAAATTAGAGAGATATGGTTTGATTCATGTTAAATTAGTTGTGGATTCTTATTTTTGTGAAAAATTAAAGAGAATCATATATTATAAGGCCTAGTAACTTACAAAATTGAAAATGGGTCAAAAAGACCCTGAATTTCAGAAACAGGGCATTCTCCACGAAGAAGATGAAGCCTCTGCTGAAACTCGCGCACGCGATCGCACGAGCGAGGGTCGCGCGAGCGGCCCGCACGAGTGACCCCTCGCGCGAGCGACCCGTGCGCGTGAGGTTTGTGTTTCCAGGCAGATAGAAAAGTTTTATAAAGAAAAATGAAAAATAGGCAGGTCGCGCGAGCGATCCCTCGCGCGAGCGGCCTGCGCGCGTGACTTCTGACAGTTTCTAGTTTTGCTTGTTTTGTGATAAGGGACTGTTTGGGATAAAATTTATATACTGTTTGAGTACTGTTTGGGAAATTTATTAAATCAGAATCTTAATTGGTTATGTTTGAACAATTAAAACGTTGTATTGTGACTTATCAATCCCCGTACGCTCGTCGTTTGTATAATTCAGTGAATTGCCTTATGTTTTAAAGTTTCATGACATACATGTGGAGTTAGTTGTACATGCATGGTAAGTGTGAATGTTGGTCAGTATGGAAAAGAGTAATGGTCAGTGTGGTATAGTGAGTGCGGGTGAGATTGTGATGTGGACACTCCCGGGTAAGTGAGTGCCAAAGTGTGTTGTGATTGAGATTGCGGCGAGGGTGTCTTTGAAATGAGACGGTGGCAAAACTGGACACTCCCTGACGACCATGGTAGCGTCAAAGTGTGTGAAGCCGAACTTGGACATTCCCTGGCACCCATGGTAGTGCTAAAGTGTGGCCTACGAACACTCCCTGATACCCGAGTCTGGATACTGCGTGAGGGTCCCTCCGGTATTTGCATGGCGGATTAGGTAGTCAAAGTGTAAGGCAATGGACACTCCCTGGTACCCCGGACTAACCCCCTGTGCTAAAGTGTGGCTATCTTAGCGTTTCAAAGATACTGGTGTGTGATAGTGGATTGTTGGGTTTTGTCGAGAGAAAAGAGTCGGTAAGATGAGATAGTGCATTGTTCTCATACACGGTCACGTATACATAAGTCATATCTCTGAAATAATATTGTGCTTGTTTACTAAAATGAACTCCTTGCTTTTTTATAAACTCGTTGAATTTAAGGAAAATTGGAAAATGGTAAATGACACTACACCATATTGCCCGAATTGTCACCCTTTTTTTCGCGTCGCTCGTCACCGCTCGGAACCGTGACAAATTTTGTCACCGTCTTAAACGGTGACAAACAAAATTGTCACTGTTCATGCCAGTGACAAAGTTTGTCACAGTTTTGAGCGGTGACGAATATTAAATTTGTCAACGCTCCAGATAGTGACTAAATTTGTCACTAATTTTAGCGGTGACAAACATCAGTGACAAATATGGTCACCAATGCAAGCAGTGACAAACCATGGTGATAAAAGTCACTTTTTAACTAAAAAAAAATGGGGAAAATACCTTTTACTCCCGTATGGTTACACCAATTTTCTCACAATCCCTCTGTGGTTCATTTTGTAACACTTAACCCCCCTGTACTAATGACTAAAGTGAGACTGTTAACTTTTCTAACGGTAGTCCCACTTCAGTCATTAGTACATGGGGGTTAAGTGTTACAAAAATGAACCACAGGGGGGTTATGAGAAAATTGGTGTAACCATATAGGGGGGTAAAAGGTTTTTTTTTTCTTTTCTAAAGAGTATGTATAGGGGCTTGGGGCGTGGCAGTCCCACTTCAGTCATTAGTACAGGGGGGGTTAAGTGTTACAAAAATGAACCACATGTTATGAGAAAATTGGTGTAACCATAGGTGGGTAAAAGGTTTTTTTTTTTCTAAAGAGTATGTATAGGGGCTTGGGGCTTGGGGGTATTAATGTCATTTCCTTTTCTCCATTAGAAAAGTTACAGTCTCACTTTAGTCATTAGTACAGGGGGTTAAGTGTTACAAAATGAAGCACAGGGGATTATGAGAAAAAAGGTGTAACCATAGGGGGGTAAAAGGTATTTTCCCCAAAAAAAATCCTACTTCAGCAAAAAAAAAAAAAAAAAACTAAAAAAAACTCTCTCACTCTTCCCCCCTTCTTTTTTTTTTTTTTTTTTTTTGAGAACATACTCTTCCCCCCTTCATTAAATTTTTTTTTTTGGCTAAAAACCTTTTCCCTCCTAAACAGCATATACCCTACCAAATCTTACTCTCTTGTGAACCCTAAACTTGTAGAGCCCAAAACCACCCCTCTCCATCACCCCCCCTTTCCATCGCCCCCACCACCACCACCTACACCCCAGCCCATCCCGCCGCAAACCCTACCCCCAAAACCCTCGGTTCCGGTAAAACTCTCTCTCTCTCTCTCTCTCTCTCTCTCTCTCTCTCTCTCTCTCTCGCTCTCTCGGTGCATGTGTGACATGTGTGTTTGAGTTTGTGTGTAGTCTGTGTGTATGTGCTCCAGACTTTGTGTGTCCGACTCTGTGTGTGTGTGAGAGAGAGAGAGAGAGAGATTTTGTGTGTGTGCGATTTTGTGTGTATGTCTGTGTGATTTTGTGTGTGTGTCTGTGTATGTACGATTTTGTGTGTAAGTGTCTTTGTTGTATGTGTGTCTGTGTATGTGAGATTTTGTGTGTGATTGTCTTTGTTGTATGTGTGTCCGACTCTCTCTCTTTCTCTAACCTATTTTTTTTCCCAAAGCAGATCAGGGTTCAATCACTCTGTCTTCATCAAGGGCCAGATATGATTTTGTTGTTCAATTGCTTCAATCACTCTCTACAAATTTCTGAAAACCCTAACTCTCTCTCTCTTTAAGGTATGAATTTAAATTTCTGAAACCCTAACTCTCTATTCATCGTCTTCTTCATATGCAATAGACGAATTCTAGGTTTTTTTTTCTCTTTATTTTCCTTAATTGCTTCACATAGTGGTCTGCATTGCAATTTTTTTGGGTTAATTTAATTACTACAGTATATACATATATCTTTATCTTGGGTTTACATATTCTGCTATTCATATTTCTGTGAATTGGTGAAGATATTCATAAAGCCTTTCAGATACATCCCCCTCACTCACACTCTCTCTCTATATATAAATATACAGCGACATATACATCTATATATATGTGTATGTGTATGTGTGTATATGAGCGAACGACTTTAAGCTTTGGTGCAAATGATAGTTTTTTGCCAGGATTGGCTTTGCATTTTTGGGTATTCTTTGAATTCAGTCAAGTTTTTTTGGTTCCACTCTTAGGTCTAAATTGTCAAAGGTTGTGTGTAAAATATATGCGCTATCACTTGTTCTCCCAATTTATTTATTATTTTTTTTTGGGCAACGTTTACCATTACATTAGTTATGAAGAGGTTGAACTATGAAAGAGATAAAATTTAATAGAAATGGGGTTTTGTACAATTTATTCCCTAAGAAAGGCAAGTGGAAGCTCTGTTTCATAGTGGTATATATATTATTAATTTTTTTTTTTGGAGGAATGTTTCATAGGGGTATAAGAAGCTCTATTTTATTTAAATAATGTTCTTTTGGGCCCACTGTTTTTAGTCCTTAACCTAACATCCGTCCCACTGTTATATTTTTGTTATTGACATGGACAATAACAAAAACATGTTGACAGATAATAGTGTAAGATACTTGAAACACAGGATCACATTCTACATTGTGTAAAGTTAGCCTAAAACCAATGAAGCAACACCTGCATTTCCCATAGTACATAGTTAATCTCATGTATTTTTATTTCATTTGGGTTGCTTAAGATAGCTTTGATAACTACCTTATTACTTCTGCTATTTTACATATTGTTATACACAAGGGTGGAGCATACAAAGGGCTAGGGTGGGCTATACCCCATCCCCCATTTTTGGGCAAATTTTTTCCAACATTGCAGTACTTAATTTTCAATTTTATCAAACGGACCCTAAATATTAGCAATAGTTCATACTCATATGCATATATCTCATTTGCAATTGCTGCTATGTAGTGAGTTTAATACTGTTATTACTATTTTTGGTTTCAAGTTTTTCATCACCCATACTGCATTAATAAGGCACACGAGTGACCTTGGATTATTATCAACATGGCTGAATGCATTGTAAGATTGCAAAAAATTATATATATGAGTCAGCTGCATCTTGTGATAGAGCTTCTCTTTGTGTAACTCTCTTGTATGTATATATATTTGTTTTACAGGGAACCGCTGAAAATATTCACTCCTCAGTCAAAACTCACGCCGAAGGTGAAGTCATGGTGCAAGATAAAGCTCAACAATCAAATTTCCAAGGCCAACGTTCAAGAGTAATTAACCTTTCCTTTATATAGAGCCCCACACACTTAATTGTGTATTTTCATACAATAAGTACTTTTCTTGTTCACAACGAGAGTTTTACATTTCCACACTATCTACAAATATAGTTGTCTCTGGATATTTAAAATGCCCACTAATCTATATTTGTTACCCCTGTTTTATCCTTCAATGTTAGAATATAGTCTAGCATACACGTATATCCATACCCTCAAAAGATTCACCTATACATTTAACAGTGGCATTCATGGTCAACATTAGTCCCATGATTCAGTGCTGCAAGTTTTCAACGATATTTTATATAGAATACCTACATAAAAAAAATTAAACCCACTCTTTCTCACGGGACGGGCAAGTACAACGGATGCGCTACCCTCCTAGTATATATATATATGTACTAGCTTTGTCCCATGCTATGCACGGGTGTTATTACAGGTCCGTTTGATAAAACAAAACTATGTACTGAAAATTTCATTTTGTGTTTAACAAGTACTATAAATTTTCAGTCTCTAAAAACTTAAAAGATATAGATTTTGTGACCAAATGCAATGTTAATTTTATGCCAGTATCTATTTGAAAAAGTTAAATCATTGTGACACGTGGTAATGTTAGACTTCCTCATGATGTGTTTTTTTCATATATAGAAGGTTAACTTTACAATTTGCCTTTAAGGGACCAAATAGCTATGATTGAAAGATTAAGAACTAAACTAAAAATTAGTGAGTAGTTCAAAGGTACACAATACATATTCTCATTTAAACTAAGTATATATAGTATTATAACTATTGTTTTTTAAATCTATTATTATGGAGGAGGGGGTTGTAGGAGGTCGCT